>CM022303.1:361906537-363150827 GCA_011799875.1 Thinopyrum elongatum
ATTGGACCGTTGGAGGAGTCACATACCAAAGAACAATCCCCCAAAACAGTTTTGCGAATGGAGCTTCGAGCAAGGAGATCGAAATGGCAGTAAAATGAGCTAGAACACGGGTTTGAGCAATGGTGGGATCTTTTCTGGAGGAAGACGAAGTGGATGGGTGCTGGAATAAGCGAGGGGGACCCACGTGGGGCCCACAAGCCACCTAGGCGTGCCCAGGGGGGTGGGCACGCCCTGTGGGCTTGTGGCCCACTGGTGCTGCCCCCTGGTGTGTTTTCAGTGCTAGAAATTCTAAAATATTCTATAAAAAAATCATACTAAATTTTCAGGGCATTTGGAGAACTTTTATTTTCGGGACATTTTTTTATTGCACGGATAATTCAGAAAATAGACAAATAATAGTATTTTTTTTCTTTATTTATTCTAAATAACAGAAAGTAAAAAGTGGGTACAGAAAGTTGTGTTTACTAAATTCATCCATCTCATGCCCATCAAAAGGAATCCATTAACAAGGTTGATCAAGTCTTATTAACAAACTTCTTCCAAATGACATGAAACCGGAGAATCTTCGTATAACACTAGGTTACCTCAACGGGGATATGCATGCCCCCAACAATAAGAATATCATATTTCTTTTTGACAGTAGGAATAGGGAATTCCAAACCTCCAATAGCAATAGTTGAAAATTTTCCAATAGAATTGATGCTATTAACTTGAGGTTGTTTCTTCGGAAAGTGTATCGTATGCTCATTACCATTAACATGAAAAGTGACATTGCCCTTGTTGCAATCAATGACAGCCCTTGCAGTATTCAAAAAGGGTCTACCAAGGATGATCGACATACTGTCGTCCTCGGGTATATCAAGAATAACAAAGTCCGTTAAAATAGTAACATTTGCAACTACGACAGGCACATCCTCACAAATACCGATGGGTATAGCAGTTGATCTATCAGCCATTTGCAAACAGATTTCAATTGGTGTCAACTTATTCAAATCAAGTCTATGATATAAAGAGAAAGGCATAACACTAACACCGGCTCCCAAATCACATAAAGTAGTTTTAACATAATTTCTTTTAATGGAGCATGGTATAGTTGGTATTCCTGGATCTCCTAGTTTCTTTGGTATTCCACCTTTCGATGTGTAATTAGCAAGCATAGTGGAAATTTCAGCTTCTGGTATCTTTCTTTTATTTGTAACAATATCTTTGATATACTTAGCATAAGGAGACATTTTCAGAATACCTGTCAAACGCATACGCAAAAACACAGGTCTAAGCATTTCAACAAAGCGCTCAAAATCCTCATCATCCTTTTTCTTGGATGGTTTAGGAGGAAAGGGCATGGGTTTCTAAATCCATGGTTCTCTTTCTTTACCATGTTTCCTAGCAATGAAGTCTCTGTTATCATATCTTTTATTCTTAGGTTGTGGGTGATAAAGATCAACAATAGGTTCTATCTCCACATCATTATCATTGCTAGGTTGAGCATCAACATGAACATCATCATTAACATTATCACTAGGTTCGTGTTCATTACCAGATTGTGTCTCAGCATCAAAAATAGAAATATCATTTCGATTCTCAGGTGTGTCTACAACAGGTTCACTACAAGCATGCAAAGTCCTATCAGTTTTCTTTTTCTTTTTATTACTAGGACTAGGTGTAATAATATTAATTCTCTGAGAGTCTTGTTCAATTCTCTTAGGATGGCCCTCAGGATACAAAGGTTCCTGAGTCATTTTACCACCTCTAGTCATAACTCTAACAGCATGATCATTGTTCTTATTATTCATCTCATTAAGCAAATCATTCTGTGCCTTGAGAACTTGTTCTACTTGAGTTTTTACCATGGAAGCTTGTTTACTAATAATTTTGAGATCATTAACAGTTCTACACATGTAGTCACCCAAGCAGTCAAGCATATAAGCATTATGTTTCAATTGTCTACTAACATATGCATAGAAATTTTCTTGTTTAACAATAAAGTTATCAAATTCATCCAAGCATTGACTAGCAGAATCATTATGAGGAATATCACCTTCATCAAATCTATAGAGAAAATTTACCTCTATTACTTGTGTCGGGTTATCAAGACCATGTATTTCTTCAATAGGTGTTAAATTCTTAACATCTTCAGCTTTAATACCTTTTTATTTCATAGATTTCTTTGCCTCTTGCATATCTTCAGGATTGAGAAATAGGATACCTCTTGTCGTGGTATAACACGGCCACCTATGGGACCATCGGCCCCTTGTGGTTTGACAAGGGGGAAGGGTACATTGCACAAAGAGCGGAGAGCATAGAGCAGCACGGCAGCGATGACATGGGCAGTTTTTACCCAGGTTCGGGCCGCCGCGAGGTGTAAAACCCTACTCCTGCTTTGGTCGACTGATGAATGGACCGTGGTGGGTACGTAGCGCTCTAGCCTGGCAAGGTCGCCTTGGGACGAGAGCAGCTACGTGTGTATTAGTGTACAAGGGTCCGAATCCTTTCTAAGGTTGCCACGACCCTCCTTTTATAGGTTAAGGGGTTACCACAATGGCAAAACAGTCATTATCCAGTGATTAGATAGCCACAATGCTATCATACCTAACTCTGCAGGCAGGACAGGGTGCATTAAATGCATCGCTTAGTGTCACATCGCAGGGGAGCCCGGAAAGCCTTGTCGTGCCATTCGCCCACATTCTCGCGTGCCTGCATGACACGCCTCTGGACGGGTGTCATTTGGGGGTGATCTTCCTCAGAAATGGCTGCCATGTGCCATTGAACAGCCACTTAATCACTTGGGGGCTCGACACCGCACTTGGAGGTGACTTGCATCATCATGAGGTGGAGCGGTGGTGTCTTGGCGGGGCGATCCGCTCTTGGCGCCCCCGGCAAGCTTGCCGGGGGAGTCTTGAGACTTGTCCTCAGGATGACCTCGACCTTGCCAGGCTCGCCTGCCCGGCAAGGGAGGTTTTTCCTTAGTGATATCCTACTCTTTTGGTCGGTCTTGGTCTTCTTGATCCACCCTTTGATCCCTCGAAGGGCTATATCTTCTGCTTGGTCTTGCCTTGGATGTTGTAACCTTGCCCTTGAGCCTGTGTACATTCTGGGCAACATACACCAGGGTTTGTTGCACTGACAGGAGCCCCCGGGCCTGGTCCAAATGCGCTGCCGAGCGTCATTGGGGTAGGCCATGTCCAGTACACAGGTGAATTGTTTGTGGTAGCTCGTCCTTGAGATTTTCTTTGCTTCTTCGTTAACCTGTGCTTGGGTCAGTTTTTGGCTTTTCAGCGCGTCATGTGATGCGAATTGCAGTGGGGCCATCTCTGTAATGGCCCGTGAATGACTTTAACACACGGGGGAGTAACAGCCAATTCACTCATCCCACCACGCCCTTATCCCCCGCCACGTATGCTGCATGCATTGAGTGGGGTAGGTAATGGAGGCGCGTGTCGGGGACGGATTTCGGGGACACAACATCCCAGAAATTAACCCCTCGTGTCATCACCAGCCCAGGATTTCCGTTACTGGTGGACACATCCTTGTTACAAATTACCAAGCAATTACAAGAATTGGATACAAGACCATGAAGGTCTAATGATACAACGATGATATCTGGTGACGGGTGACGGAAGCGACTTGTGGGTCTTCAACGTCGAAGGGGCTCCATACCCACAGGAATGGCTGACCTGGATAATTCCTATCCCACGTGGCTACTATCCTAGGCTCCACACGGACATCGCTATGGTGCTCCTCGTAGAACTCCTGACCTGGCCAAGTAAATAGCCAGGGACAAGCCTGTGAGTACGTTTGAATGTACTCGCAAACATTATGAACACAAGATATACCGAATGCATATGCTCATGCTGATATAAGTGTTATGCTCATGCTGACTGAAATTTAAATCATGATAGGTTAAATATAATACGATGCAAAAAATAAATATAATAGGTTAGTGACAAGCAATAAATAAAATTTAATGGAAAAGAAATGCCAATCGGGTGTCCACGAGAGTAGTGGCGTGATAGGACCGCCTGAGAACTCGAGGGACGCCACGGAGAGGTCTTTAAAAGAAATGCCAATTGGGTATCCACAAGAGTAGTGGCATGATAGACCGCCTGAGAACTCGAGGGACGCCATGAAGAGGTCTTGAAAAGAAATGCCAGTCGGGTGTCAAAAAGTGACGCCACGGTCGGTCTTGAAAAGAAATGCCAATCGAGTATCCACAAGAGTAGTGGCGTGATAGACTGCCTGAGAACTCGAGGGATGCCGCGAAGAGGTCTTGAAAATAAAACCGAATGCCTGGGGTAGTCTAGCCAGCCCAGAGACACTCAGAAAAAAATAATATAAGAGAAATGGGTTAGTCCTCAATAATATGCATAACCACAATAATATTATTATGCATAGCAAAATATTCATGGTAGCATTAGGGTGACAATTATTATCCTGTAAAATAATTCAGGCACATTTTGTTTAATTCCTCCGGAGACCGACACTAAGACCGACACTAGACCAACCCAGACTAGAGTCCTTAACCGCGGACACGGCTATTCGAATAGGTTTAAACTCTGCAGAGGGTGTACTCTTTACCCACAAGTAAAGGATTTCTTTAGCCAACACCAAGACGCTGGCTAATTCCCATTACGGCCTTTGGGCTGAAAACACACCTAACCAGCACACACCAGATTAACCGTCTGGATGCTAGGAATCACCCAAAGCATCGTTCCAGAAAAACTCTAAGTCGGGGAGACAACAATCTCGAGTAGCATGGGATCACTATTAATACGCGCGGATTCCAAGGGGTGCCCCCCTCTCGTTTACAATCAGAAACACCCATGCCCCCTGACCCGATGACAGGATTTAGTCCATGGCCGTGGAAACCCTCATCGTGGCCCTCTGTACGGTGTGTGCATGGAAAGGGGTTATCAATTTACTGAACCATACCCTACCTGTGGCAGGGACAAGTGGTAGAACGAAACAAGTATGGGGGTTACCGGAACAAGACTTGATCTACGGTCGACTTAGGAGGTTCAAGTTTTCCTGCAGTGGTTAGCTCACCAAGTATCCTTTTAACAGTAATGCCAAAACAGGGCCACAACCCTTGCATGCTCCAACATGCATAACCAACAAGGCATGATCATGCTTCAACACGGTCACCCTTCTGCCAGTACTGTATTTTACTTATACCTACTCCTGCAAGTGAGTCATGACAAGCACACAATGCATGGTACGAGGAAACATGCCATCACTACGTGCATGCAAATTTTTATTCGAACTCAACCTATGGATGACTTAATTTATTCTTGCAAACAATATAACCATGCAATCCACCATATCAAGTGTTCAAGATGCTTGCCTTGAGCATGCAGAGGATTAGGTGCTCTTCCAAAACTTTGAAAACTCTTTTCTTCCCTCCATTTCCTATTTAAAAAAATATTGAAATCACTACATAAAGCAAAAACAGTACCAAAAAAATTGTCTGGAAAATTTTGAAATAATTACTAAAATAAACTAGATGAGAAATAAGGAATAGCAGAAAAAGAATCAAATTATTTGGAGTCCAGATGATTTTCCTAGAGAATTTCTATGATGGAATAATTGAAGAAGTGGGCTATTTAATTGATCCAGCAGAGATAGAGCTTGGGAAAAATGTTCACCTAGGCTGAAATAATAGAGCATGATTTTATAAGTATTTAGAAATTTGAACCATCCAGTTTGGTTTTGAAATGGCCACAGTGGAATTATTTAAAAACTGCTGGAAAAGAAAAACAGAAAAAGCAGAAGTGCGCCCTGAGCGCGATTTAGTCACTGGGAGCTACTGGGCCGAGCCCAGCCGATCAGCTGTGCGGGAGGACCGACGACATCGATGACGTATTCCCAGGATTGCGCCTTCCCCGCATGAACACATGTTCGGGGGAAACCGTCTCCACTTAAACGGCGGGGCCCTTGACGTGTGAGGCTGATGGGCGGGCCCTACTTGTTGGGTTTGTCCCCTTCCTCCCGCGAGCCTGGACTGGAACAGAGGGGCGCTCCGGTGATGATTGCCGGTGTTGTAGGGCATCTCCGGCGACAGTTGGTACAAGGATAGGTTCAGGCGGACATGCCGCACCTGATGGTGGTGGATATGGACGCCAGCGAGCTAGGGATGGAGCAGGGCATTGGCGGAGGAAGCGCACAGTCTCGGGTCATGCTGGGGTCGAGGCCCTGGCTATCCCTAGGGCAAAATAAGGCTAGGGAGGTCTCTGTGGTGGTGGTGGAAAGCTACTAATGTAGTGGTTTTGAAAACGATGAGGTGGTTGTGATGAATTTGGCAGAGGGGTTGCGGCGGCTGTCTTCATCGGAGGCGAAGAAGAAGGGGCTTCCGGTTAGTTGGGTGCTCCCTGAGGCAACTGGAGGACAAGTGGGTGCTGTGTGAAGAACGGGACGAGCTCGGGGGCCATTTTATAGCTAGCGGGGATCGATTCCGAGGCTTCCCAAAACGGAGCACGCGGCGAAAGCCATTGATGGAGAGCCGCAGTCGGTGGCGAGGTAGGAGAGCAGCGGATGAGGTCAGGGGGTTGAGAATTAATTTTGTGCTGCGTTGGTGGCCTCGGGTTTGTCCATGTGCTGTGGACGGTGCCGTCCCCGAGTGGATCGCGGCGGCGGCCGTTAATGGCAAGCGAGGATAGTGGCGAGGCCGTTGGTGGACGGCAGGGTTCGATGAGGATGGTGGCGGCTTGCAGTGATGGAGGGGCGCGCTGGCTGGCTCGGATTGGAGCCACGCGTCATGGGCGGCGCCGTGACAGCGACGTGTGGGAGGTGGTGGCGATGCTAGCCAGAGGTGGGCGGCGCCAAGGGGAGAGATTTGGTGCGGGGGAGGCTGTGCCTGGTGCAGGTGGCCAGTGGAGCGTGCGGGGCAAGCTAGGGAGGCAGCAGCGGGGCAGCCGGGACTCGGGAGCCGTCAGGGTGCAGTGCGGGCGCTCTGGCCACGCCCAGTGCACGCACACAGGGTGTTTGACGAAGTACCTGGGTGCCCTAGGTTGATCCTTTGGCTTTGAATTTTGGCAGGGAGATTCTACTATGAGTGGAAAGGATACTAGACATGCTGGATTGGACAGATGATCAAGTTCCATATGTAGTTTTAAGAAGTTGCCAAATTCTGTCATGCACAGGAGCTGTTTGATCAAATGCTAGGGCAATCTGGGAGACTTTTCTAGGTGTGAAAATTACCAGGATGATGTCCCACTGGATGATAGAGATGGTGGTGGAGTTGTTTTGGCAAAAAAAAACTTTCCAGTGCAAGTTTTGCCAGAATTTCAGTTCTGGACAGAAACTTGGAGGATTTATTTGGTGATTTTCCAAGAGGCATATGGAGCTGATCTCCAGGACTTAAGGTTTTTGTTGGAAGGACTATGAGTGGGAAAAATTTCAGAATTTTTGAAGCAAGGAAAAATGGGGTTGTAGTTATAACCTAGAAAATGGACAGAATTGAAAAGAGGTTGTTTCACTCAAAACTTTCAAAAGTCCAAGATGGGTTTTTGCATAAAAGTGATATGTAGGCATCACATGACCTCCCACAATTTTTGTGGAAATTTAAAAGAAATATTTAAAATAGTTATAGTGCAACAGAGGCAATTAAAGTGTTGAAATTGCTATTAAAGGAATTGTTTTTTGGCAATTTTTATTATGAAAATAATTCCTACTGTTATTAAACTATAAATGAAATGGTTCTAGAAAACTACCAGAGCCACAATATTATCTCCAAAAATTTCTATATGGAGGGAAGAATTTTGAAAAACAGAGGGCAGAAAATACTCTAAAATTAATAAAACACCCAATATAATTTAAAATTTTATTTCTGGCCAATTTTTACTTAATAAAAAATGTGGTTAAATTTTTGGGATGTTACAAACTCTACCCACCTTAAGAAAATATCATCCTCGAGATTTGTTAAGGGTGGAAGAACTAAATGGAACCCGCAATTAATAAGTAATCAAATACAAGGCAACAACACAAAAGCACATCATTCAATCAAGCACTACAAACATACACATGATTGTCTATGACACAACGGTGGAATCTACGGGGCAACTGGGTTACTAAGGACTCGATAACTACTCTGGCAGACTCAGTCCACCTCTTCGACATCCAGACGGGCGTGTCTCGTAGATGTCAAGGCTTCTTCATGCGGTTCAACATCGGAGTTGGCTGCAGTAGAATGAGGAGCTGCAGGGTTGGGGTAGCGATGATGACCCACGTAGGGTGTAGTGGCTATAGTCCCGTTGGAGAGAATCCCCAAGAGACGACAGAGTTCATCCAGGGAAACGAATGCATTGCCCGGGTGGGCAACAGGGGCAGACCTCGAAGGCTCGATTGGTCTCCCAGACAGCACTATCAGGGTGTCAGTGGCGGGTGCAGCTTCACTTCTCACTGGGGTCAGGAGAGCGAGTGTCTTGCGGGTCGCAATCAGGTCAAGGGTGACCTGATCGAATAGTGCCTCTTGCGCTCTCAGGTAGCGCACCAGATGCACCAGGGCAGGATCCAACTCATGGTCTCCGTTGGCGACTTGGGTCGGGCTACCATAGCTTTCACGACTAGGGTAGTAGTAGAAAGAGCGGCAGTTAACCCTTGGCGGCAGGTGCCAGAGTTGAACTACAGCCTCTCGGGCTGCAAGTTGGATGACTTGGGGCTCGTCGGAGGTCATCCTCCCGGTGAACCGGTAAGGGCGCTCCGATGTGATGCTCCTCCCATAGATGTGCACCGTGGCCCAGAAGTGATGGATGGAATCACTTGTGTGCTCCTGGTACACGACATACTCCGGGGGCTCTTCTGTGCCAAAAGCATGACGGGTGAGATTGGCAAGGATGGCTACAAAGCCTTCAAGCTCGACTGCGGTGGTCTCGTTGTGAATGATGGGGCTAGGCATCTTGGTGGTTTGGAAATCAGGCTGTGAGTGAGGGCTGTGAAGTGCTGAGTTGGGGCAAGGCTTCCTTTATAAGCCAGCAGAGTCTTCCATCGCACGCTTGTGGATGGGACAACTTAGGTGTCGGCCACAGGCACACAACTTATGGGCTAGGTTGATAGGTTGGGCACCGACTGTCAAAAAGATGTCGGTTGGCCACTGTGCAGACTATTGGATAGGATGGGCCTAACTGTGGACAGGGAAGGAGGTGGATGGTGTGGAAACCTAGAGATAGCGACCAGGCTAAGATAGGATTAGCCAATGGTCAGCCTGGCTCTGATACCAAGGCTCTCGGGGCCGGATTTCGGGGACACAACATCCCAGAAATTAACCCCTCGTGTCATCACCAGCCTAGGATTTCCGTTACTGGTGGACACGTCCTTGTTACAGATTACCAAGCAATTACAAGAATTGGATACAATACCATGAAGGTCTAATGATACAATGATGATATCTGGTGACTGGTGACGGAAGCAACTTGTGGGTCTTCAACGTCGAAGGGGCTCCATTCCCACAGGAATGGCTGACCTGGATAATTCCTATCCCACGTGGCTACCATCGTAGGCTCCACACGGATGTCTCGATGGTACTCCTCGTAGAACTCCTGACCTGGCCAAGTAAATAGCCAGGGACAAGCCTGTGAGTATGTTTGAATGTACTCGCAAACATTATGAACACAAGATATACCGAATGCATATGCTCATGCTGAAATAAGTGTTATGCTCATGCTGACTGAAATTTAAATCATGATAGGTTAAATATAATACGATGCAAAGAATAAATATAACAGGTTAGTGAGAAGCAACAAATAAAATTTAATGGAAAAGAAATGCCAATCGGGTGTCCACAAGAGTAGTGGCGTGATAGGACCGCCTGAGAACTCGTGGGACGCCACGGATAGGTCTTTAAAAGAAATGCCAATCGGGTATCCACAAGAGTAGTGGCGTGATAGACCACTTGAGAACTCGAGGGACGCCGCCAAGAGGTCTTGAAATTAAAACCGAATGCCTAGGGTAGTCTAGCCAGCCCCTGAGACACTCAGAAAAAAATAATATAAGAGAAATGGGTTAGTCCTCAATAATATGCATAACCACAATAATATTAATATGCATAGCAAAATATTCATGGTAGCATCAGGGTGACAATAATTATCCTGTAAAATAATTCAGGCACATTTTGTTTATTTCCTCCGAAGACCGACACTTGACTAGCCCAGACTGTAGTCCTTAACCAAGGACACGACTATTCGAATAGGTTTAAACTCTGCAGCGGGTGTACTCTTTACCCACAAGTAAAGGATTTCTTTAGCCAACACTGAGACGCTGGCTAATTCCCATTATGGCCTTTGGGCTGAAAACACACCTAACCAGCACACACCAGATTAACCGTCCGGATGCCAGGAATCACCCAAAGCATCATTCCAGAAAAACTCTAAGTCGGGGAGACAACAATCTCGAGTAGCATCACTACAACAAGAACCCCCCTATAGCAACGCATCTATGCGTTGTTCTATGTCCAAATATGCGTTGGTAAGGCCTACACCAATGGATTAATATGTGTTGCCGTTGGTGGCGTTGGAAGGGTCTACAACAACGTATATACATCTGTTGGTAAACAATGGAAAGAAACGTTGCAACTTAGCAACGTATAGGGTTAGACTCTAACAACACTACATATGCGTTGCAGTTCTAGATATCATGTCAAGTTATGGTGTTTTATATATTGCCAGCCAGAATGATAAGATCAACGGCGACATAGCATACGAGGCGCAATATAAAAAGGGGATGGGTCTCATATATAAAATTTATTTGTTGCATTTACAAAGAACAAGGTCCAAAGTATACGAGATATGATACTAGAACATGATCCAAAGATTATAAGATGTGATACTAGTAGCCAAGTAATGGACGTTTCAATCGACACCTATTACATGGACACTGGAAATGACATCCTAAACCGTAACTTAAGACTATCCAGTAGCAACCCCATTCTCGACCTTGCTATCAACATCTGACCTTGCAATCCACATCTGAGCTATGCATCATCAACTTATCTTAGCAATCTACAACAATAAAGAAATGAGATCAATAACTTACAGTAAAGAAAAATGGTTAAAAGAGTAGCAAAATTTAGAGCAAAAAACGAACTACACTAGCAGATTTTGCTAATGTAGCATCAACTCACACTGCATGTTTATCTACGGAAGGAAAACTGGAAAACTACAGTTCTATAGTTTGTTACCACATATTGTTTCAAAACATACAAACTGCAACCATAATTAGGTATCGTTTCACACAACAACACGTATTTCAGTCATCATTATTTAAACACTAAAATACATATCTAATAAAATTAAATAAGCTTATGTGATTGGTCGGCAATAGCATGGGTGAAGATGGTGTTATATGTTCCAACACAAAATCTAGTTAGATTTGTAAGTACCACATCTGAAATAGATATTGTACCTTGCTTAACTAACTCAGCTCATTCCATAATTAAGTTTCACTTTGTTGACTATTTTATAGGAAGCGAGGTAATGTATGGCACGCATACAGTATTTCATAAATTGTTTTACCTAATCTAGCCAGTAGCCACAAGAAGTCTTGTCTCACAGAAGCAGTATGGCTCTTTTCACATGAGAAGATAATTGTTATTATGTACAGAGGTAGTACAAATTAGGAGGGAAAAAGAGAGGCCTATGATAGATAGGAAAAACTATTCATGATTGCTATTAATAATCCGATTTGCCTTTTAACTCGTGATGAATTGATGCAATATAGAACTACAATTAAAAATTTATACCTCAAAGTAATTCCAACATGGCACCAGTAGTCTTCTAGTTTTCAATGCCTAGAATATTGATCTGGAACCAGTGGCGGCGCAAGGGGTAATAAGTTGAGATTTCACATCTGTTATATTCAGAATACACGTACATAAGCTACACTTAAATGTAGTAAAACACAAGTGAGAAACTTGTACCTTGTGTGGTCCTTTGACATCGCAGTCATTATGTAGCGTCGCCACTGCCTGGAACAACCCAGCTTATATTGGTAATTTTGAACACCACACACCAATATTTCAAATGTATGTATAATGAAATTAAATTTGCTCCAAGACAGACTATGATATCCATAAGCCAATACCTGGGGTAGACGTATAATTTAAGTTATGCACTTACAAATCACACAGTAGATCGGTTGCCAGTCATACGGAGATCTAGCTAAATGGTTCATCTCTGAATATGAACTCAATTTGAAATACAGAGAAATTGATGCGCGTTAGTATTGCTAATATATTTAATTAATAAATAAACTTTGCCAGGGGAGATGGTTCAGTTTTTCAAGTAAAAGATTACTGTCCAAATTGGCAAGCTAAATTTTGAATAGTAATTAGTTCAGTTTCAACCAAAAAATTGCTGCAAAGTCGAACACTGTGCAGCCAGTTTCATACATGTATAGGCATCTAAGTTTTTCTCCTTGGCAGAATAACTATAGTAGTACAAAACAAATAGCCACAACTACACCTAGTAATATCCGTATAACTTCTAGCTGCTGCATCGTGCATTATACCGTAGGAATATGGCTAAGTTCCTCCGAGGAAATTTAATCGATACAAATACAAGAAACACAAACCCAGAGAGCCGCAAAAAACTACAATAAGTGTCAACCAGCAGCCAGAGATGAATTAATGTGAAATTAGAACTATGATTAGACAAATCAGCCTAGGTGACTAATTTATGGGACTGGATTAGATGGTATGAGGCAAATGGCAAACCGGTCGTGCAACAATACATACCATCACTATAGATCCACCATGCTGCTGTTGTGCATCTAGGAGTCATCGCGCCACCATTGTGCTTGGGGTGGCCGTACTGCCGCTGTACGTATGGGATTGGCCACGACGCCCATGTGCATCTCGGAGTCACTGCACCGCCACTGTGCGTCAGGGAGCTGCCATCGAACCTCCAATTTTTCAGCCCATAAAGGAGACACCACCCCTGCCCCTGCAATGTTGATAATTAATCGAAGTTCTTATCCAATGAGGGGATACCATTGATGATGGTCGCCTAGAACTGGGAGTGGCACAAGACAATAGGGAAACAATGCAGGGAATATGCGCTATGCGGAGATTCAAAGAGGACTAGGCACTTTGCATCTTTAATATTTTGTGTAAACCTGCAAGACCATAGTTCCCTAAGTAGCAGCTTAAAATTCACATACTAGTGGAGAATAAAAGATGTAGTGTGGCACCAAGCATTTATGTGGTGATACATCCTTCTGATATAAGAATGACTGTAAAAGGATTGAAGAAATAATGCGCAAGAACACCTGTTTCTATGGAAAACTAAATTCTCTCCTGACAAGCATCAGAAGATGCAAGCACTAATATCCAAACAAGACTAGTGAATAATCATCCGAGGCAAAAAAATAGTTTGTTATGCAGTATAATTTGGCACTCCAAAATATGATAGACATCTAGGGAAATACATCTGGATGGCATACGTGCAAACACAATTGTGGTCTGCACAACTAAAGCAGAGGATCACCAGCAAAAACATGCATGAAAAATTAGAGGAACAAGTTTCCTCGGAAAAAAGAGGATCGCTAGCCATGACATAAGTACTAGTACCACTATTCATGGACCAATTGAATTGTAAGGGGATAGACATGTTGTCCAATCTATTACCTAACTAGTCTATCAATGGAACAAGTGGAAGGTTACAGAAGTTGGGGGACCAAATGCCAATGGAATTATAGGATCCACCATGTTGTAAAATTAGGGAGAACATATTGTTGGGGATAAGAGAACAATCACCTTCTTGAGCCAGATGAGTCTAAGTGAGGAGTAGGGTAGGCTGTAGGGAACCATGGCAGCCTACATGGGAGAGAGTGGCTCCGGTTGTTAGTGTATCCAGTCGCGATCCACGACGCCACGACAGCCAAGGGTAGAAAGGGTAAGAACAGAGGGGAGAAGTGTCTTACTGAACCATAGACATCGGAGTAGAGGTCGCCGAGGAGGAGTAGTGCCGTAGAGCCCGAGACCGCATCCGCACCTTCAAAGACGCGGGGTTAGTGGACCGACAAACCAGAGGCGCAAGAGCGCCGACGACCCATGGCGCCTAGGGTTGTCGTGGGGGCGCGTGCAGGGGCGCGAAGGACACCGCAGCCGAGGAGTGTCAGAGGAGAACAATGAGGGGAAGCTAGGTCAGTGAAGGGCGGTGCACGAGAGAGTAAGAGCTGCCTGGAATCGGAGATGGCGGCAGCAGCAGCATTGTTGACATGGCGCTCGGTGAGAGATGTGAATCGGGGAAGAGAGGTGCCTGGGACCTTTTTTTATGCTTGGCTGTTGATATTTTTACGGTGGGGTACACATTATAAGGTGGAGGTGGGGTACGGGGAGGTTAGCCTTTCGTGGGAAGGTGGGGGGTTTGTTTGACCCAACAGATTTTCTTGGTTCGTTGCTAGGGATGTGTTGGTATAGGAGGGTTCTTGTTGTAGTGCATGGGATCACTATTAATACGCGCGGATTCCAAGGGGTGCCCCCCTCTTGTTTACAACTGGAAACACCCATGCCCCCTGACCCGATGACTGGATTTAGTCCATGGCTGTGGAAACCCTCATCGTGGCCCTCTGTACGGTGTGTGCATGGAAAGGGGTTATCAATTTACTGAACCATACCCTACCTGTGGGAGGGACAAGTGGTAGCACGAAACAAGTATGGGTGTTACCGGAACAAGACTCGATCTACGGTCGACTCAGGAGGTTCAAGTTTTCCTGCAGTGGTTAGCTCAACAAAGTATCCTTTTAACTGTAATGCCGAAACAGGGCCACAACCCTTGCATGCTCCAACATGCATAACCAACAAAGCATGATCACGCTTCAACGTGGTCACCCTTTTGCCGGTACTGTATTTTACTTATACCTGCTCCTGCAAGTGAGTCATGACAAGCACACAATGCATGGTACGAGGAAACATGCCATCACTACATGCATGCAAATTTTTATTCGAACTCAACCTATGGATGACTTCATTTATTCTTGCAAACAATATAACCATGCAATCCACCATATCAAGTGTTCAAGATGCTTGCCTTGAGCATGAAGAGGATTAGGTGCTCTTCCAAAACTTTGAAAACTCTTTTCTTCCCTCCATTTCCTATTTTCAAAAATATTGAAATCACTACATAAAGCAAAAACAGTACCAAAACAATTTTGTCTGGAAAATTTTGAAATAATTACTAAAATAAACTAGATGAGAAATAAGGAATAGCAGAAAAAGAATCAAATTATTTGGAGTCCAGATGATTTTCCTAGAGAATTTCTATGATGGACTAATTGAAGAAGTGGGCTATTTAATTGATCCAGCAGAGATAGAGCTTAGGAAAAATGTTCACCTAGGCTGAAATAATAGAGCATGATTTTATAAGTATTTAGAAATTTGAACCATCAAGTTTGGTTTTGAAATGGCCACAGTGGAATTATTTGAAAACTGCTGGAAAAGAAAAACAGAAAAAGCAGAAGTGCGCCCTGAGCGCGATTTAGTCGCGGCGCTACTGGGCCGAGCCCAGCCGATCAGCTGTGCAGGAGGACCGACGACGTCGATGGCGTATTCCCAGGATTGCGCCTTCCCCGCGTGAACACATGTTCGGGGGAACCGTCTCAACTTAAACGGCGGGGCCCGCGACGTGTGAGGCTGACGGGCGGGCCCCACTTGTCAGGTTTGTCCCCTTCCTCCCGCGCGCCTGGACTGGAACAGAGGGGTGCTCTGGTGATGATTGCCGGCGTTGTAGGGCATCTCCGGCGATGCTTGGTACATGGATAGGTTCAGGCAGACGTGCCGCACCCAATGGTGGTGGATATGGACGCAGGCGAGCTAGGGATGGAGCAGGGCATTGGCGGAGGCGGAGCACGGTCTCGGGTCATGCTGGGGTCGAGGCCCTGGCTATCCCTAGAGAAAAATGAGGCTAGGGAGGTCTCTGTGGTGGTGGTGGAAAGCTACTGATGTAGTGGTTTTGAAAACGATGAGGTGGTTGTGATGAATTTGGCAGAGGGGTTGCGGCGGCTGTCTTCATTGGAGGCGAAGAAGAAGGGGCTTCCGGTCGGTTGGGTGCTCCCTGAGGCAACTGGAGGACGAGTGGGTGCTGTGTGAAGAACGGGACAAGGTCGGGGGCAATTTTATAGCTAGCGGGGATTGGTTCCGAGGCTTCCCGAAACGGAGCACGCGGCGGAAGCCATTGATGGAGAGCCACAGTCGGTGGCGAGGTAGGCGAGCAGCGGATGAGCTCACGGGGTTGAGAATTAACTGTGTGCTGCGCTGGTGGCCTCGGGTTTGTCCATGTGCTGTGGATGGTGCCGTCCCCGAGTGGATCGCGGCGGCGGACATTAATGGCAAGTGAGGACGATGGCGAGGCCGTTGGTGGACGGCGGGGTTCGGTGAGGATGGTGGCGGCTTGCAGTGATGGAGGGGCGCGCTGGCTGGCTCGGATTGGAGCCACGCGTCGTGGGCGGCGTCGTGACAGCGACGGGTGGGAGGCGGTGGCGATGCTGGCCGGTGGTGGGCGGTGCCAAGGGTAGAGATTTGGTGCGGGGGAGGCTGCGGCTGGTGCAGGTGGCCAGTGGAGCGTGCGGGGCAAGCCAGGGAGGCAGCAGCGGGGCAGCCGGGACTCGGGCGCCGTCGGGGTGTAGTGCGGGTGCTCTGGCCACGCCTAGTGCACGCACACAAGGTGTTCGACGAAGTACCTGGGTGCCCTAGGTTGATCCTTTGGCTTTGAATTTTGGCAGGGAGATGCTACTATGAGTGGCAAGGATACTAGACATGCTGGATTGGACAGATGATCAAGTTCCATATGTAGTTTTAAGAAGTTGCCAAATTCTGTCATGCACAGGAGCTGTTTGATCAAATGCTAGGGTAATCTAGGAGACTTTTCTGGGTGTGAAAATTACCAGGATGATGTCCCACTGGATGATAGAGATGGTGGTGGAGTTGTTTTGGCAAAAAGAAAAACTTTCCAGTGCAAGTTTTGCCAGAATTTCAGTTCTTGACAGAAACTTGGAGGATTTATTTGGTGATTTTCCAAGAGGCATATGGAGCTGATCTCCTGGACTTAAGGTTTTTGTTGGAAGGACTATGAGTGGGAAAAATTTCAGAATTTTTGAAGCAAGGAAAAATGGGGTTGTAGTTATAACCTAGAAAATGGACAGAATTGAAAATAGGTTGTTTCACTCAAAACTTTCAAAAGACGAAGATGGGTTTTTGCATAAAAGTGATATGTAGGCATCACATGACCTCCCATAATTTTTGTGGAAATTTAAAAGAAATATTTAAAATAGTTATAGTGCAACAGAGGCAATTAAAGTATTGAAATTGCTATTAAAGGAATTGTTTTTGGGCAATTTTTATTATGAAAATAATTCCTACTGTTATTAAACTATAAATGAAATGGTTTAATAAAACTACCAGAGCCACAATATTATCTCCAAAAATTTCTATATGGAGGGAAGAATTTTGAAAAACAGAGGGCAGAAAATACTCTAAAATTAATAAAACACCTAATATAATTTAAAATTTTATTTCTGGCCAATTTTTACTTAATAAAAAATGTGGTTAAATTTTTGGGGTGTTACAGCACGTAGTGCGGGAGAGAGCATCATGGCAGGGGCTCAGTCCTCTTGGGTTGGTGCAAGGGGACGGTAATTGGATCCGGCCGTCGATGGTAGTTTAGACGGGTTGGATCAGAAAGAACCCCTCGGGGCTGAGGGTGAGGGATCAGCCCTCAGCCCTAGCCCGCCTATAAAGGAGGGGGTAAGGAGGAGCAGAAGTGTCCATCCACGCACCTCCCCCTTTCACTTCATGCTTTTTCCATTGTTATGTTGAGGGGGAGAGACCGGGGCCAGGCCCCGAGCTCTGGTCCGGGGTCGATGACGCCGAATGCTCGTGCTGATGCTTGGGGAGTGAGTCTGGTCTGGGGTCATAGGAGATGTGGCAGTCGCATGTGTGGGCGCCGAACTGACCATAGTGTGGGGGGCGTTGCGCTTCTCCAAAAAGGTGCAGCGCCCGTCTTCCCCACAAGAGCTGACCGCATGGTGGGGAGTGCTTGTCCTGGCCGCAAATCGCCGAGGTTCGTCATCCCGACGGCGAGGCTCTTGGGGCTTTCGGTGCCTGTCTGGGGTGCAGTGCTCGGGATCCTTGGTAATCCCAGCACTCCTCCTTCCAGCGGAGTCGGAGTAGATGTTGAAGACTGCGGCGCTCTCCTGCCCGCCATGGTGGGGAGCGGTGCTCTTCGCGCGCCTTTGGCGTCGCTGTCGTCTGCTGCTTCTCCGGGGGAGGCGACGGGCTGAAGGGCTATCTTACTCCTCAAGTGGTGGTGATGAGGAAAAAACAAGGGAAGACGGAGAAGGCGGGTGGCAGGCCGTCAGGTCGGAGTACGATGGCACCGACGCCTTCGTCTTGTATTGCCAACCCGCTACCTCGTCTTTTTACTCTTCCCCTCCCTCCCCGGCACCATCATCACCGGCCTCTTTAGGATGGTTGCCGGGGAGGGGGTCGCTCTCTTGGTTCCTTTGCCTCCTCCAGCAGTCTTCCAACTAAGCTCTGATGGCTCTCCTTGCCAGTGCTCGTGCTAGGGCTCCTTGCTGGCCCTGGAGGTGTTGACCAGGGCACCACCGAGCTGCTCCCTCCGTCCCTCTCCTTCGCAGCCTTGCCATTCCCGATCTTGTAAGGCTACGCCCGGCAAGCCCTGACGGGATCAGGCTGGGCTTCTTCTCAGGCACCCCTCTCGCCCTCTTGACCTCCTACTGTAGTTCCTAGGAGGAGGGGGACAAGAAAGGGATTACGGGGCACTTTTCTTTTTTCAGTCTAAAACATGTAGGCATCTGCCAAACTTTAGTCTAAATTGTGTAATCTGTTTTATCCATGCTTGTGTTTTGTAAGAATTGTACTTGCTTACCAGCATATTAATGAAAAAGACAAGCCTTGCCGAGTACTTGTGCATGTGTCATGCCCATGCAGAGGCGAGATGCCTCTATACGTTTAAGTAAACAAGTTCTCTCCGGCAAGCTATCTTGCCAGTGCCTTTCATTTGTTGCCGTGGGGCTTGGCCTGCCGGGCACAAAACTACAGAAAGGGACCAGCTCCTCATCGAACCCCCTCCGTCAAAGGCCACTACAACCATCCTGGCCGAAGCAATGTTCGGGACGCAGGATGGGAGCACCTATGCTTCGAAGGCGACGAGGTTTTCATATGCACAAGTTTTCATCTTACAGAACATGTATGGATAAAAAATAACTTATCTGCTTGGCTTGTCGGGGACTAATATATAGGCTTGTCTCCATTTCTTCTCTTCGGGACTAGGTCCACGGCAAGAAACCTGCAGCTTAGTGCAGAAGAAAACAATGCTACATGTGTCCTGATCTACATGATCATGCTATGCTCATGTTATTCTTATGCATGCATGCAAGTTTTACGGGGCCCCAGCGCTTCATTTATTTATCTGCTGCTCAGGGTCTGCGACTGGCTTTGTACAAAGGGTTACATGCAACATAGGCAAAGCTTGTACAAAAGGGTGGCTGCCAGGCAGGGCCCGACAGCCGCACCTTACGGGTAGAACTTACGGAGATGCTCAATGTTCCATGAGTTTTGCAACTGAATGCCATCTTCGGTCTCCAGATGGACTGCGCCGGGTCTGGTGACTCGTACTACCCGGTAAGGGCCTTCCCACTTCAGCGTCAACTTGTTTGCACCCTTGGCAGACTGAACGCGCCTAAGGACAAGGTTGCCTTCCTCAAAACTCCGGGCATGAACCCTGCGGCTGTGATAGCGACGCAGGGCTTGCTGGTAGCATGAAGCACGCGTAGCAGCCCGGAGACGGTTCTCCTCAAGTAGCACAGCGTCGTCACGCCGGTGCTGTTCTTGCGCTACTTCATCCTAGGCAAGCACTCGAGGTGACCCGTATATGAGTTCCGTGGGGATCACTGCTTCTGCCCCATAGACTAGGGAGAAGGGAGTCTGGCCGGTAGCTCAATTTGGTGTCGTTCTGAGGGACCAAAGAACCACTGGCAGCTCGTTGATCCATCGCCTGCCACACTTCTGCAGCCTATCAAATGTTCTTGTCTTCAGTCCTCGCAGAACTTCAGCGTTCGCCCTCTCAGCTTGTCCGTTGCTTCTGGGATGAGCAACAGAGGCAAATGAGACCTTGCTTCCGAGGGCATGAACGTATTGCATGAAGGCGCGGCTTGTGAATTGGGTGCCATTGTTAGTGATGACTCTGGCGGGTACTCCGAAACGGCACACCAATCCTTTCAAGAACTTGATAGCTGACTGTGCGGTCACCTTCCTCATGGGCTCCACTTTCGGCCACTTTGTGAACTTGTTGATGGCGACATACAAGAACTCAAAGCCCCTGGTAGCACGGGGGAATGGGCCCAAGATGTCGAGCCCCCAGACCGAAAAGGTCCATGACAAAGGGATCATCTGGAGAGCTTGAGCAGGTTGATGGATATCCTTGGAGTGGAACTGGCAGGCTTCACATCTGGTGACTAGCTCGATTGCATCTTGGAGGGCGGTGGGCCAGTAGAAACCTTTCCACCCAAGGCCATTGATCCAATATGGGAGTCGCACATGCCTTTGTGTATCTCTGCCAGAAGTTCCTTTCCTTCTTCCCGCCAAATGCACTTCAATTTCACACCATTGGGTCTTCTTCTGTATAGTGCATCATCGACGAACTGATACATACTGGCCCTCCGGGCTACTCTTTCAGCTTCTTCTTGTTCTTCGGGAAGTTCTCATGTTTGGAGGTAATGGACTATGTGTCGTGCCCAAGTTGGAGCCTGAGGCTCGACAACAAGGACCAGTGGCACCTCCTCGTTCGTGGGAGCACACGCCTCAACCGCGAGAATCGGAAGTTCGGCAGGAGGGTGCTGCTCGCCAAGTGAAGTGGAGTTGTTCCCGCAAACCTCTCTGCCGAGGGCTTCAGGAAGCTCTGCCGGGAGAGGCTTGCCGGAGTCCAGTTTTCTCCTCTTTCTAGCCATTGTTGCCAGGGATACGGAGGGTTGAGTCAGGTGGAGAACAAAAGTCCCTAGTTCCACAGGAAGCTTTTCCGCAGCGCACTTTGACAGATGATCAACAATTCTGTTTTCCGCACGGGGTATGTGCTCTGTTTGCAATCCATCAAAGCGCTCCTCCAGCTTTCTCACTTTCTCGACGTATGCCTCCATCAATGGACTTTGGTAATCCTTGTTTACTTGCCTCAGCACAAGTTGTGAGTCCCCACGAATGATCAACTTCTTGATTCCTAGTTCTGTTGCGATCCTGAGCCCGGCAAGGAGTCCTTCATATTCTGCAGCGTTGTTGGTAGCCTTCTCCCAGGGGAAATGCATTTGAACCACGTACTTGAGATGCTCCCCAGTGGGTGCAACGTGAAGCACGCCAGCCCCCGCACCTTGTAGGGAGAAGGCACCATCAAAGTACATGATCCAATCTTGGGGCGCTTCCCTGCCGGGGATAGTTGTCTCCGGCTCTTCTTCATCTAGAGTTGGCGTCCATTCTGCAATAAACTCCGCCAACGCTCTGCTCTGAATAGTTGACGTGCTCTCAAACTTCAAACCAAAGCTTCATAACTCCAAAGCCCACTCCACTATTCTGCCAGTGGCCTCAGGATTTCTCAATATGTGTTGAAAGGGGAAGCGGGTAACAACTGTGATCTCATGGGCTTGGAAGTAGTGGCGTAGTTTCCTTAAGGCCATGATGAGGCCAAAGATCAACTTTTGCATGCCAGAGTACCTTGATCTAGCTCCCTGCAGTAGGGAGCTGACAAAGTACACTGGCCGCTGCACCTCCTTCTTCATTGCCGCGATCCTGGAATTGTCTCCGCAGCCCTGCTCCTCTTTGTTCTGATCTGCATCTGACCTTGCCGGGATGAGTTCATTTTCCTCTCCAGAGGGGACGGTAGTTGCGGCTGCTCCGTCATCTACCTCCCGCTGCACCACCAGCGCTGCACTAACCACTTGATTGGTTGCTGCCAGGTACAGCAGCAACGACTCTTGTGGTTTTGGAGCGACTAAGGTGGGAACAGAGGAAAGGTAGGTCTTCAAATCTTGTAGTGTAGCGTCTGCCTCCGGGGTCCACTCCATGGGCCCTGCCTTTTTCAACATTTTGAAGAACGGTAGGGCGCGCTCGGCGGACTTGGAAATGAACCTACTCAGCGCGGCAACACATGTAGTCAAACGCCTCATGTCTTTGACTGTCCTGGGTGCTTGAATCTGCTCGATCGCCTTGATCTTGTCAGGGTTGGCCTCTATCCCCTGGTGGGACACAAAGAAGCCAAGTAGCTTGCCGGAAGGAACTCCAAACACACACTTCTCCGAGTTCAGCTTCAAGTTGATCTTGCGTAGATTTGCAAAGGTCTCTTCCAAATCTTGAATGAGAGTTGATTTGTCCTTGGTTTTGACCACTATATCGTCCATGTAGGCTTCAATATTCCTATGCAGCTGGGACTCAAAGCCAATCTGTACTGCTCTTGCAAAAGTGGATCCAGCACTTTTTAACCCAAAAGGCATCCGTACGAAACAGTACGTGCCACATGGGGTTATAAACGCGGTCTTCTCTTCGTCTTCCTTGGACATGAAAATCTGGTGGTACCCGGAGTAGGCATCCAAGAAGGAAAGCAGGTCGCATCAAGAGGTGGAATCCACAATCTGATCGATGCGCGGGAAGGGGAATGGGTCATTCGGGCATGCTTTATTCAGGTCTGTGAATTCTATGCAAAGCCTCCACTTCCCATTCGCCTTGCGCACCACCACAGGATTCGCCAACCAAGTTGGATGCAATACCCCTCTAACCAAACCAGCAGCTTCGAGTTTCTTGATCTCCTCAGCAATAAACTATTGCCGCTTTAAAGCTTGCTTTCAGACCCTCTGTTTGACGGGTTGGGCATGTGGGCAGACAGCAAGGTGGTGCTTGATTACCTCCCTGGGAACACCGGGGATGTCAGATGGTTGCCAAGCAAACACATCGACATTCGCCCGCAGGAAGGAAATGAGCGCGCTTTCCTATTTGTCATCGAGGGTGGAGCTGATGGTAAATGTACCATCAGTGTCAACCAGCCCTGTCGGGACCTTCTTCACAGTGGGCACGACAACCTTTGATCTCTTGCTATTGGAGCTCTCCGGCAGGTCATCAACAGGCACAGCGCACTCCAGAGAGGCGTGCTTCCCGGATTCTTTGCTGGTGTCCTTGCTAGCTTTCTTCCCTCTCTTGCTTTCCTTGGTGGGAGCGATAGCTTCCGTGGCTTCTGCAGCGACTGCTTCTCGGTACATCTTATCCGCGCATATAATTGCGTCCTTCTTGTCTGATGGAATGGAAATGACGCCCATTGGCCCTGGCATCTTCAACGTGTTGTAGGCATAGTGGGATGCCGCCGTGAATTTTTCCAGGGCTGGGCGACCAAGGATTCCATTGTATGCCAGGGGGAGGTCGACCACATCAAACACGATCTTCTTGGTCCGGTAGTTTAGCTCCCCCCAAATGTTACCGACACTGTGATCTTCCCCTTAGGACGACTCCTGCCGGGGTTGATCCCTTGGAAAGTACCAGTGACCTTGAGCTCTTCGTCTGCTATCTGGAGCTTGATGATGACCTTAGGAGAAATTAGATTCAACCCGGCCCCGCCGTCAACCAACATCTTCGTGACTTTGAGGTTGCGGACCGTTGGTGAAACCAACAATGGCAAACACCCTACCGCGGTGGTGCGGTCAGGGTGATCCTCTTCATCCAAGATGATGGGCATGCAGGACCACTTGAGTGGCTTCCGAGAATCTACCACTGACTCCACGGCATTGACCTCACGCACCCACTGTTTAAGCTAGTGGTGAGAGGAATGCAAGGATGCACCTCCGTCAATGCACAGGGCGTCAGTGGCCTTCTGGAACTCCTGCTCACTGGTTTTCTCTTCATCTCCTTCATCACTCTCATCATCACATTCCTTCTTCTCACGGCCTCTGGCAGGCCTCCCCTGATACTGAGGAGCCTTGCCGGGGTGACCCCCTAGGCCGCTTCGGCCCTTTCCGCCAACGCCATCTGGATCTCTCTCTTTGTGTCGCTTCTCGTACTCAGCCTTCTGCTTCTTGACGAGTTGCTCAACCTAATGACACTCTTGAAGATCGTGGCCTTTGGTTCGATGGATCTTGCAGTACGGCCCATCAGCCTTCCCAGCCTTCTCGGTAGCCACGGCTTCCCGGCAATCAGTGCATGCGGCAACTTCCTTGCCGGGAGCCTCGGTCTTGGCCTTCTTGCCGGCACCAGGAGTGCTCGATCCTTCAGCAGCTAGCACTGCTTTATCCTTGCGTTTCTGGTTGGTTTTCTTGTTCTTCTTCTTCTGACTGGCGGCTTCGTCATCCTCTAAGTCAACGTCGACACCATCCTCCTCACCAGGGAGACGCCTCCCCTCCTCTGTTCGGGCATACTTATCCACCAAAGTGTACAACTCATTCACAGTTTTGGGCAACCATATGTTCATCTTGGAACGTACCCTGCGGTTGCGTACGTTGCACTGGAATGCGGCTACCACCACTGCCGGGTGGATGTCTGGAATGTTCCTGTGCACCCGACTGAACCTCCGCATGTATTTCCGCAAACTCTCTCCTTCCTTCTGTGGTAGGAGCTGCAAGTCGCTGGGCTGCCCAGGTTCTTGATGACCGCCCGTGAAGGTGCCAACGAATTCATGGCACAGGTCTACCTAGGTCGAGATGGAGTTCTCCGGCAAGTGCATCAGTCACGACCTCACATTTGTCTTGAGTGCCAAAGGGAAGTAGTTGGTGAATACCTTGTCATCTCTTCCTCCGGTGGCTTGAACAGCAATGGTGTAGGTGCTCAAGAACAATGCCGGGTTCAATCTTCCATCGTACTTTTCTGGTATATCTGGCTTGAACGTATGGGCAGATGGCCAACAGACTTGCCGCAGCTCGCGAGTGAAGGCGGGGCACCCAACCTTGAAAGGTAGGTATCCATCTTCACCGGGCATGGGCTCGTCGATGTCGGGGCCATTGCGCCTATCAGACTGGTGGCGGGTTTCACGACGTCATTCGATGGTGACGCGCGTGTCCTCCCTTCGCCTGTCTTTCGGGACTCGTCGCTGGTCTCGACATGCCCGGGGATCAGATGAAGCCATCGATACGTCATCGGGTTCTCGGCCATGTGGCTCTGGCTGTGGCCCCTGCGCTGGCTGCCGTGGAGGGGATTGCACCATGGGGGTGGCCCCTTCGGCACGGCCAGCTGCTCAGGTTGTTGTCGCCGCCTGTGGAGGCCGTGGCTGGCCTCCCTGCTGTAATCGTCCCACCTCAGCGAAACCAATCAAGCTCTGAATGGTGGCTCTCCACTCATCCATCTGATCGGCCGCCGGCGGAAATCTCAACAGGAGTTGGGCCCGCGCCAAGGCTTCCGAAGCGGTGCTCGGCATAGATGACGATGTAGATCGTGACGTCGCCTAGCTTCTGGCGATGCCGATGGCGATGGCGACGTGCTCTCGTCGCCGCGAGCCGATCGCCAGGGTGGTGTAGCGACGAGGTGGATGCACTTGGGGATCGGCGACCCCATTCGGCGCATTGTCTCGGCTAGCTTGTCCTGGAGGTGGAGCGTGTCCAGTAGCCGCACCCGCAGCGGGGGCGGTTGGAGGGTTGCGGTTTCCCCCGGAACGAGCGCCATCGCTGCAGCTGTGCCGTCAGTGGGGCGAAGAGGTGGAGACGGAACAATCTCCCTACCCGCATCTTGTGGAGCATGGCCGTTGGGATGCTGTTGATGTTGTCCTCCTCCGGCGCCTCCTGCTCCCTTTTCAGCCGCAGGGGGAATGGTGACGATGCCGCCTCCGCCGTTCACGTCCCCCTCAGCGCCCACGTCTTCGTGCGCCTCCGTAGCCCCCACGGCATCAAAGGCCGCATGCACAGGAGCCTTCGAGGTGGACGGGTGAGCTGCAGCGCCGGGCATTTTCATGGGCGCCATGGATGATGAAGCCGTCAATGAAGAAGATGATGATGAAGATGACGCGCTGCTTACACCCTCGGATTCGCGCAAGCGATTCCCCCTACCTGGCGTGCCAAAGATGCCATGGTATAACACGGCCACCTATGGGACCATCGGCCCCTTGTGGTTCGGCAAGGGGGAAGGGCACATTGCACAAAGAGCAGAGAGCGTAGAGCAGCACGGCAGGATGACACGGGCAGTTTTTACCCAGGTTCGGGCCGCCGTGAGGCGTAAAACCCTACTCCTGCTTTGGTGGATTGATGAATGGACCGTGGTGGAGACGTAGCGCTCTAGCCCAGCAAGGTCGCCTTGGGATGAGAGCAGCTACGCATGTATGAGTGTACAAGGGTCCGAATCCTTTCTAAGGTTGCCACGACCCTCCTTTTATAGGTTAACAGGTTACCACAATGGCAAAACAGTCATTATCCAGTGATTAGATAGCCATAGTGCTATCATACCTAACTCTGCAGGTAGGACAGGGTGCATTAAATGCACCACTTAGTGTCACATCGCGGGGGAGCCCGGCAAGCCTTGCTGTGCCATTCGCCCACCTTCTCGTCTGCCTGTGTGACACGCCTCTGGACTGGCGTCATTTGGGGGTGATCTTCCTCAGAAATGGCTGTCACGTGCCATAGAACAGCCACTTAATCACTTGGGGGCTCAACACCGCACAGGGAGGTGACTTGCATCGTTGTGAGGTGGAGCGGTGGTGTCTTGACCGGGCGATCCGCTCTTGGTACCCCCGGCAAGCTTGCCGAGGGAGTCTTGAGACTTGTCCTCGAGATGACCTCAACCTTGCCAGGCTCGCCTGCCCGGCAAGGGAGGTTTTTCCTTAGTGATATCCTGCTCTTTTGGTCGGTCTTGGTCTTCTTGATACGCCCTTTGATCCCTCCAAGGGCTATATCTTCTACTTGGCCTTGCCTTCGATGCTGTAACCTTGCCCTTGAGCCTGTGTACATTATGGGCAACATACACCAGGGTTTGTTGCACCGACACCTCTTTTCTTTGGAGTTGGCTTAGGAGGTGGTTTGGGAAGAGTCCAATCATTATCATTACTCAATATATTATTCAATAGCACTTCAGCTTGTTCAACAGTTTGTTCCCTAAAAACACAACCAGCACAACTATCTAGGTGGTCCCTAGAAGGATCGGTTAGTCCATTATAAAAGATATCAAGTATTTCATTTTTCTTGAGAGGATGATCAGGCAAAGCATTAAGTAATTGGAGAAGCCTCCCCCAAGCTTATCATATCCCGGGGACTACGCACACAACTAGGAGCAACAGAATTAAACCATAACTTAGCATCACCCTTTAACGAGAAAGGAAACAACTTAAGAATATAGTAATAGCAAATTTTTTCCTCATGAGGAAATAGGGTGGCTATGTCATTCAATTTAGTAAGATGTGCCACAACAGTTTCAGATTCATAACCATGGAGAGGATCAGATTCAACCAAAGTAATTAACTCAGGATCGACAGAGAATTTATAATCCTTATCAGTAACAAAGATAGGTGAAGTAGCGAACTTAGGATCATATTGCATTCTAGCATGCAAAGATTTTTCTTTCCACTTGCATAATAATTTCTTAAGATCATCTCTATCCTTACAAGCAAGAAAGTCCCTAGCTACCTCTCCATCCATAACATAACCCTCAGGTATATCAGGCAATTCATATCTAGGAGAGCTAGGTCTAGCAGGTGTTTCAAAGTGTTCAGTTTCAATAATTTCATCAGTTTCAGAAATATCATCAGTTTCAGCATTCTCAATATCTTTAGCTCTAGCAAGTTGCTCATCAAGAAATTCACCCATTGGCACAGTATTATCAAGCAAAGCAGTAGTATCATCATAAGCATCATGCATAGCATAAGTAGCATCATCAATTACTTGCGACATATCAGAATGAATAGCAGGTGGTGGTGTCGCAAGCTTACTCAAAACAGAAGGTGAATCAAGTGCAGAGCTAGATGGCAGTTCCTTACCTCCCCTCGTAGTAGAGAGAAAAATCTTGGTTTTGTTATCTTTCAAATTCCTCATAGTGATCAACAAATATAAATCCCAAGTGACTCAGAGAATAGAGCTATGCTCCTCGGCAACAGTGCCAGAAAAAGGTCTTGATAACCCACAAGTATAGGGGATCGCAAAAGTTTTCAAGGGTAGAGTATTCAACCTAAATTTATTGATTCGACACAAGGGGAGCCAAAGAATATTCCCGAGTATTAGCAGCTGAGTTGTCAATTCAACCACACCTGAAAGACTTAATATCTGCAGCAAAGTTTTTAGTAGCAAAGTAGTATGGAAGTAACGGTAACGATGACAAAAGTAACAGTAGCAGTTTTGTAGTAATTGTAACAGTGGCAACGGCAAGGTAACTTAGCAAAGATCAATATGTGAAAAGCTCGTAGGTAACAGATCAGTGATGGATAATTATGTCGGATGGCTTTCATCATGCAACAGTTATAACCTAGGGTGACACAGAACTAGCTCCAATTCATCAATATAATGTAGGCATGTATTGTGTATATAGTCATACATGCTTATGGAAAAGAAGTTGCATGGCATCTTTTGTCCTACCCTCCCGTGGCAGCGGGGTCCTAATGGAAACTAAGGGATATTAAGGCCTCCTTTTAATAGAGAACCGGACCAAAGCATTAGCACTTAGTGAATACATGAACTCCTCAAACTACGGTAATCACCGAAAAGAATCCCAATTATTTTCATCTTGGGGTATGCGGATCTTAACACGTAATAGGTGTCTACAACTTGCAAGATAGGATCAAGAACACAAATATATTCATGAAAACATAATAGGTTGAGATCTGAAATCATGGCACTCGGGCCCTAGTGACAAGCATTAAGCATAGCAAAGTCATAGCAACATCAATCTTGGAACATAGTGGATACTAGGGATCAAACCCTGTGGCACCCCGATAGAGGGCCGACGCACGCCAGTCCCAGGATAAGACCTGACGCACGTCAAAGACATGATACAGCAATTCCAGGCACAAAATGGCTTTATTATGTTAAATGGAGTATTACAATACTGTTGCTTACAACAATATTACATAGCTCCAAGGCTAACTAAGATGGCAGCGAAGGTCTTGGCTCAGCGGTGACATCGTCTATGGCTGGGCTCCATAACTCACAGGACTGGCTGGGTTACGATCTAGCACGACGAATCTTCTCCTGCAACTGGCCACGTGCAAGGCCAGGTGAGTACTTTGAATGTACTCGCAAGACAACCAAATACATAGCATCCAAACAAGCAGATGACAAAGCCAACCCTATGCTATGCAAGAATTTATTCTAAACATGGCATGGAATTAACAGGAAATCACGAATCAAGCATAGCATAGCATACCTATCTAGCATTATTAATCATCATGTCGTAGCAAAATTATCTGGCATGTTTAAACATCCAGCAGCATTAATCATCAAGATATAACGGGGTTATCTTAGCAAATAACTACTGAAGTAAAGTACAGTAAAGTAAAGCATGCATCAAGTAAATAGTCCATATTCCGAATATCTCATGATCCAATCTGAACCTGATCCAAATCCAAGTCTTTCGGTCATCTGACCATCTCCTCCATAGCCATCTCATGGCTAACATACCATACTCCTGACAATATCTGCTGTCCATGCAGGACAGGTTCTTCCACCATCATTACGGTTGATCGCCTAACGAGGTCTGGACGGGCTGTCCAATACCATGGACACGGCTATTCGAATAGATTTAACACTCTGCAGAGGTTGTACACTTTACCCACACCACGGAACTCATGGCCTCGTACTCCCATTCGGGTGGACCAACGACGTTCCGACGAAACCTGTCTGACCCGTGACTCTTCCATCGTACCACCGGCCATCACACTCCTTCTTGGAGTCAAGCCCTGGGTGGCCCCGTGTCACCTCGTGACACCCTGCCACCGTCGTGGCCAAACTAAACTGTCCCAAACGGGGACGGGTACCCAAACAACTCAACTGGGCTCACAGGGTTATCGCCACCTACCGGGCCAGGGCAGCGCGCGCGCATAACCCTCCCTCTTTGGAGGTACCGGTGAAAGAGCACGCGATCAGACCAAGTCAAGGCCGTCCCATACCGGCAAATGTGGTTGCACGGATAAGCCCGGACAGGTGACTCTGATCAACCGACTAGGTTTATCAATATATCTCCATCATCCCACCATTACCTTAACAATTATAAGTGTGAACAGCCACTTAACATCAGCATAGCAGAATCATTACAACATTGACAAACATGGCAAGATATCAGATCATGGTACTCACATGATAACGGTATCCAAAATATTGTTACTAGCATGGCAGGGCATGGCATGGAAACAAGGCATGATATTAGATGAAACGTAATGCTAACATCTAAAACAGATGACATAACAGGTGTATGCAAGTGCAGGCTAACAGGTGATACAGATGTACTACAATGAACACACAGGGTGCAAGCAAAGTCATCACGCAAGTCCGGAGCTCATGGAAGAGGTTGGCTTGCCTGGGGTAGAGGAATACACCGGGTGGAAGTGCAATAACACTCCGGGAAGATTCGCCGGAAAAGTTTCCCTCTCGGAGGGGCTGATCGAAGGGCAAGGGCAAAATGGTCATTTTCACAGTGTGAAAACATTATGAAAATGACGCCATCAGAACGGGCTCGTCGATCTGAAGACGTGGGCGTTGGTTTTACCTCAATCGGAGTTACGGTCGCAGAGAAATGCCCGTTCGTTCGTTAAGCGATAAAACAGACAGAAACTGTCCATTTTAGCTCTTAACCGACGAACACTCACTGTTTAGTCAATTCGGACGCTGGCTAATAAAATGAAAGCGCCCTTCTGTGTTTACGCTTTCACTGCAGAGAAAACGTATTTCCCTCTGAAGCTGCGGGAGAATACGTTTCTCGAACAGGAAAGCGTATTCTCCGAATTACGCCTTCACTTAAAAACCGGCCGGGCCCGGGTAGACTTCTCTCTCACTGGCTGACGAGCGGGCCCCGCCTTATCTCCTTCCTCTCTCTTGCCCTGGTCGCTCTCTTCCCCGATAGAAGCAGAGCAGCGCCGCAGTGGCTCGGGCCTCGTCGGCTGCCGGCGTTGGGCGACGCCATAGTGTTCGCCGGCGTTCCCTTTGGAGCCGGAGAACCTCACCGCGCCTGAGGGTGTCCACGTAGGCGCTCGGGGAGGCCTGGAGGGGCGACGGCCATGGTAACAGAAGAGGCGGCAGCGGGCGCCAGGGAGGGTGCTCCGGTGGCACCTCCTCGGCTCCCTCGAGGACACCGGCGGCTGTGCAGGTTCTGGAGGAGGCGGAGGGCAAGGATGGGGAGGAGGGGAAGGCCTGGGCGCGGGGAGCGACCGAGGAAGATCGGCGACAGAGCTTCTGCCATTGGCGAAGACAGAGAGCTAGGGGAGCTCAAGGGGAAGAGCTGGGGAGGGACTGGGGCTGCTGGTCGACGGGAGGGGCTCCGGAAGGCGCTATTTATAGCTGAGGGAGGGGGGTCTCGTGACGGACGCAGCAGCTTCCAAAGCCACGGCGAAGCGGCGACGTCCGGCGAGAAACGAGATCGGCAGAGGCGGCTACGAGCTTCGAGACGAGGGGAAGAGGGCCCTGGAAGACTCACGCACATGGTGGGGAGCTCGTCGGCGCTCCCGAACAAGCTAGAACCTACTGGAGGTGGCCTCCCGAGAGCTCCAATGCACAGGGCGCCCGCTGTACCTGTATTTGTCGCGGTCACCACGCGGCCATCGCCTTGCCACGTCTTGCTCGATGACAAACGATGTCTGGAGGTTTCCACACGCATCACTGAGCTGACTTGACCCCTCAACCAAGAACAGGGGGCTCTGGTGTGACTGCACCAAGGTCAAACAACAACTGGCAGCAAGGTGTTTGTCATGTGGTGTGGCCACCACAGTGCACCCATGGGCATGATCTTGGGCATGGGTGAGTCATCCACTAAGGTAGTCATGCTGGCAAAATTTGGGCACAAATGGACAATGCTAGCTGGTACTTCCTTTGTAACCTTGCCCACTGACCAGAAACGCAAATGATGATGCTGGGGTCAAATGGCTATATGGATTTGAATGATTCTTGGTGTAGAGTGATGATATGGTCATAGGAACTGTCTGGAAAAGTTTCAGCTCAAATTGATCATCTATGAGGGTACTTCCTTCACAGAGATGAAATCTGGATAGAAACTTAGATAATTTACTGAGGAAGATTGACTTGATGGAATGAGCTCATTTTTGGTATACAGGGGTAATATATCATAATGAATTACCCTGCAAAATTTCAGCCCAAGGAGATCAAGGAATCAAGCACTTCCTTTGCAAACTGAAAATCTGAACAGAATTTGCAAAGTGGTGTTGTGCTCAAAATTTAATGGGTGGAACTTGAGATCTTGATGGAAATAGTGAATATAGGGGTAGGACAAGCTCCACAAATTATTTGGGATTTTTCCCAACTACCAAAATGGTAGTTCCTTTGGAAAGGCCCTAAATTGATATATTGGCTTTAAATAGGAAAATGCAATTTCCCCTATTTAATTATGGCCAATATTTTTATGAGAGCTCAATATGATCACAAAGAATATCTCCACAAGTTTTCATGATCTTTGGAGATGGATAGATATTATTCTGGATTTAATTCCTCGGAAAGGAAGAAAAAGGAATTAATTCTAGATGAGAAATATTGCATATGACTTGGCAATGTTTTTGCACATCTAGGGTTTATGAGTGAAGGATGATCTCCAGAAATTTTGGGAGGACCAACTGAGCAAGAAAAATGATAGCTCCTTTGTAAACACAAAGGCAGGATTTCTAGTTCCGATATTTTGGAACTAGGGTTTAAATGAGGTTCGGGGTTTACAGACGGGAACTTGACTGGCGCAGGAGCATGGAAAATTCATGGAGAGGCTGAGGATTGTCTGAATTCACCTGGTCACTCACCAGATTCCAGAGGAAAAATTCGGGAGAGAAAAGCTAGGAAGGAATAACAGCACAAAAATCGATAACCCGATTTTTGGGGTGTTACAAACCCTAACAAAACTAACTCAATTACATGATAAATCTCATCCAACCCATCACCGTCTAGCAAGCCTACGATTGAATTACTCACTCCTGGCGGCGAGCATCATGAAATTGGTGACGGAGGAAGGTTGGTGATGATGATGGCGACGAATCCCCCTCTCCGGAGCCCCGAACGGACTCCAGATCAGCCCTCCCGTTGAAGAACAGGAGGTGGCGGCGGCTCCGTATCGTAAAACATGATGAATCCTTCTCTCTGGTTGTTTTCTCCGCGAATAGGTAAATAGAGTTGGAATTAGGGTCGGAGGAGCTCCAGGGGGCCCACAAGCCTGCAGGGCACGCCCCTAGGGCTTGTGGCCTCTGGGTGGCCCCCTCTGGTTGATTCTTGCACCAATATTTTTTATATATTCAAAAAATATTCTCCGTAAATTTTCAGGTTAATCCGAGAACTTTTATTTCTGCACAAAAATAACACCATGGCAATTCTGCTGAAAACAATGTCAGTCCGGGTTAGTTCAATTCAAATCATGCAAATTATAGTCCAAAACAAGGGCAAAAGAGTATGGAAAAGTAGATACAATGGAGACGTATCAACGGACTCAAGTTGTTGGCAGAGATACATGGAGGCATATGTGGCTCTCAAATAGGGTCAAGGGCCCTTGTCGGCAAAGCTTTCCGACAAGGTGTCGGTGTACTAGAATAGGGGTACCCTAGTACCCCGTACTTGTGCACGGGCAGTAGTAGCATCCCGCGGCCAGGCTTGCGGGAGGACAGCCAGAGAGAAGCTCAAGATTATTAAGCCATTCAAGAACAAAGTATACAAAGCAAGAGTTAAGGCCCCGGCAAGAGGAGCTTGCCGGGAGGGACAGCTGAGGCCCAGCCTGGGCATTGCTGTAGCAGAGTACTTGCCGCGGCAAGTCATTGGCTGCGGCAAGGTACTTGCCCCGGCAAGTTACCTTGTGCGGCAAACTATGGGTTGCGGCAAGCTGTCAGGTGCGGCAAGGTCTTGCCGCGGCAAGCGTTACTGTACCACTGTGCTACTGTGCTGCTCCGGTGCCTCTGCCAGAGTGGCGCTCTGGGTCCTTCCAGACGTGCGTGGCAGGGCACTGTGTAGGCGGTGGTGCACTGTAGCTAGCGGTGCAGGAGCAGGTGGGATAGGCTTTTCCCACGTCCAAGACGTCCGGGTACATGTTTGTGGACAGCAAAGGCATGGGCATTTAATGCCCTTGTCCCCTGCCGTCAGTGGTAGGTAGGACATGTCATCCTGGTAATAGTGGCCTTACTGTAGCAACTTTCCACCTCTACCTTTACTGTTTGCCACCTGTTGGTGACCCCTTTGTGCGTATAAAAGGAGGCCCATAGGCAACGTGGAAGAGAGGGGGGGAGGAACTGGGAGATGGAGAACTCCAGTATTGTACGCAGCTACTCGGTACTGTAGCGCTCCTGGAGCTAGAACAATCATACAGATAATAAACCAAAAAGTAGGAGTAGGGTTTTACGCATCCGTGCGGCCCGAACCTGGGTAAATCTCTCTCGTGCACTGTCGTGTTCTTCGCTAGATTTGCTCTTCGTGCGACCGTCTCTCCCTGCCGAACGTAAAGGGGTCCTTCCCTGGGTCCCATAGGTGATCGCGGATTCGTCCCCGACATCTTTGGCGCGCAACCAATCAATGGTTAGTGCTGCGCTAGTAGCGAAGAGAGAGGTGGATGAGGAGGCAGTAACTGCGGCAAGCACGTCCAGCGACAAGCTGGGGGCTCCCCCGACAAGTTTTGCTGCCGACCAGGATTCGTCTGCGCAGTCAGGCGAAGTGATACAAAAGAAGAAAATGGTGCAGCGCCCGGTCTACTTTGTGAGCTCTCTTCTGCAGGGAGCTAGGTCAAGGTATTCTGGTGTGCAGAAGCTACTTTTCGGCCTTCTCATGGCCTCGAGAAAGCTGCGCCATTACTTTCAAGCACATGAAGTTACCGTCGTCACTCGCTTCCCGCTGAAAAGGATTTTGCAAAATCCAGAAGCGACAGGCAGGATTGTCGAGTGGGCGTTGGAGTTGTCGAGCTTTGGTCTCAAGTTTGAGAGTACATCAACCATACAGAGCCGAGTTTTGGCAGAGTTTGTCGCAGAATGGACACCAACGCCAGACGAAGAAATCCCAGAGATGACTCTCCCCGGCAAGGAGACAAGCAAAGAGTGGCTTATGTACTTTGATGCTGCCTTTTCGCTGCAAGGCGCCGGTGCTGGCGTACTGCTTGTCGCACCCACCAGAGAGCACCTCAAGTACGTGGTCCAAATGCACTTTCCCAAGGAACAGGCGACGAACAATACTGCAGAATATGAGGGGTTGCTTGCCGGTCTCAGGATCGCGGCAGACCTTGGGATCAAGAAGCTTATTGTCAGGGGAGATTCGCAGCTTGTCGTCAGGCAAGTGAACAAGAACTACCAATGCCCATTGATGGAAGCTTATGTAGATGAGGTGAGGAAGTTGGAGGAACGCTTTGACGGCCTACAAATGGAGCACGTCCCACATGCTGAGAGTGACATTGCCGATGGTTTGTCAAAGCGCGCCGCACTCAAATTGCCTGTGGAACCAGGCACTTTTGTGCTCCAACTAACTCAGCCATCCGTGACGCCATCAGTAGGGCAAGGCAGGAAGAGGAAGTTGGCTTCTGGCGACTACTTCCCGGTAGAGCTCCCCGAAGCCGCCAGCAAGAAGGCTGCCAAAGCCAGCGCCAAAGATGCAGAGGGGCAACTTGCTCCGACAAGGCCTCACGCTCTTGTCGTTGAAGCGGGTGCTCCTAGGCAAGAGGCAAAGGGGCAACTTGCTCCGACAAGACTTCGGGTCCTTGTCGTTGAAGCAGGCGCTCCTGATCGAAGCGCTGAGGAGCAAGATGCTCCGACGAGGCCTTGGGCTTCCGTCGTTGAAGCAACTGCTCCCGACGAGCTTGTTGAAGGATAGCACGCTCTAGCAGGGCCCCAGGCTCTCGTTGTTGAAGCGGCTGTTCCCGCCAAGCTCGTCGGGGAACGGCCGGCTCTGGTAGAGCGACAAGCTCTTGCCGTAGGGCCTAATGTTCCCGCGGCAGAAGAAATGCCTTTAGTCCTCGTTGTCGAGCCACAGGCTCCAGCGTGGGCGCAGCAGATCGTCCGTTTCCTTCAGACAGGAGAACTTCCCGAAGAGCAGGAAGAAGCGGAGAAAGTAGCCCGACGGTCCAATATGTATCAATTTGTCGATGACATGCTGTGCAGAAAAAGACCAAACGGTGTGAAATTGAAGTGTATTCCCCGGGAAGAAGGACAGGAGCTGTTGGCGGAGATTCATGGAGGCATATGTGGTCACCACATAGGGTCAAGAGCCCTTGCTGGAAAGGCTTTCCGGCAAGGTTTCTTTTGGCCCACCGCCCTCCAGGATGCAACTGCACTAGTAACCAAGTGTGAAGCGTGCCAGTTTCATTCCATGCAGATTCATCAGCCAGCTCAAGCTCTCCAGACAATCCCTCTCTCCTGGCCATTTTCGGTCTGGGGGCTCGACATCCTCGGCCCCTTTCCCCGTGCCACCGGGGGCTTCGAGTACTTGTATGTGGCCATCGACAAGTTTACGAAGTGGCCAGAAGTGGAAGCAGTGAGGAAGGTGACAGCACAATCAGCCATCAAGTTCTTCAAGGGAGTTGTTTGTCGCTTTGGAGTTCCTAACAGGATCATCACCGACAACGGTACCCAGTTCACGAGCCACGCCTTCATGCAGTATGTCGAAGACCTTGGCGCCAAGGTCTGTTTCGCTTCTGTTGCTCACCCCCGAAGCAACGGTCAAGCTGAAAGGGCAAATGCTGAAGTGCTGCGTGGGCTCAAGACGAGAACTTTCGACAGGCTGCGCAAGTGCGGCAAGAACTGGATCGAGGAGCTGCCAGTGGTTCCTTGGTCGATCAGGACGACGCCAAATCGAGCTACTGGCCAGACGCCTTTTACTCTAGTTTATGGAGCAGAGGCAGTTCTCCCCACGAAACTCGTATACGGGTCACCTCGAGTGCTCGCTTACGATGAGCTTGAGCAAGAGCAACTGCGGCAAGATGACGCTGTGCTCCTCGAGGAGGATCGTCTTCAGGCTGCTGTGAGAGCTGCTCGCTACCAAGCTTTGCGTCGCTACCATAGCCGCAAAGTTAATGCCAGAAGTCTCGAGGAAGGCGACCTTGTTCTTCGGCGCGTTCAGTCGTCCAAGAATTCAAACAAGTTGACGCCGAAGTGGGAAGGCCCTTATCGGGTGAAACGAGTCACCAGGCCCGGCGTTGTTCGCCTGGAGACCGAGGATGGCATTCCAGTGATCAATTCCTGGAACATTGAGCATCTTCGTAAGTTTTTTCCATAAGGCGCGGTTGCCGGGCCCTTCCCCGGCAACCACCTTTTGTACAAGTATTGCCGCTGTTGCATGTAATCCTTTGTACAAAGCCAGGCGCAGACCCTGTGCATAAATAAAGCTTTTGTATTTCACAGTTTTTGACGATTTCATGTTTACTTTTATTTTGCATGATTATCTGACATGACTGTGACAGTACAAGCCCCCCGGTAAGCATTAACGAGCCGCCAAGCCCTATATCTTTATTTTCTCTTCTTTCTTTTCTCAAAGAGGTAGAAGCTTCCCTCGCGCACAAATTTGCCGGGGGGGGGGGGGGTAATGATATGGACCAGGCGTGGACCAGGCGTCGTTCAAAGAAACTTTGCCTTGCCGGGAAGAAGGCAGCAGCAAGCAGTAACAAGACTTGCCGCGGAGAGATCAGCGACAAAGCTAAGTGCCAAAGTTTGAATAATCAAATTCTTTTTTATTTTTCAAGGTTATTTTCCTTGAACGATACTACTCTTTGTATGGAAAACCTGTGCGCGACGGAACCTAAGCGTAATCGGTCGCGCCCTTACCTTGTTTCGAGTCCGCTCAACAACCTAAGTGGCTGAACTGAGCGCGACAAGGTTGCTTGCCGGCAGCGGCACCGCCAGCAGGCTGCTGGAGTCCCGCACCCAGCGCTCGCGGCGATGGTGCGCGCACCGGCAAGTTCCCTATAAGCGTAGGGCAAGTACACACAAAGAAAGAAATTGCTCAAGGGAGATGACATGCATTAACTTCAAAATATTGCAAGTTATATTACAAGATAAGTTGCCGCGGCTTAAACAGATTGTTCTTTAACATGTCTAGCGGCGGCAAGGAGGGAGAAGAATGGGCTCTCTAATTGCGGTGCTCGCCTTCGACTCTCTGGATTTGGTCCACCCTCTCCACGATGGGCGCGACAAGGGCCTCTAGTGGCGCGGGGTCGTATCCCTTCGGCAAGCTTTTAAAGATGTTGCTGAAGTCGACGCCCGGGTTTCTGTATGCTATCTTCACCAACAACCTCCGGAGAACTCCCCGGCAAAGCCTGCGTGACTCGTCGGCCAGTTGAGCCTTGTGATTGACTTGGAGCTGTTGGAGTGCTTCTACTACTCCGTCGAAGAACTCGGCTAGCTTGACGCTAGTTTGCGTGTTCTTGTCGGTGGAGTACCCGAAGTCCGGCACCTTCAGGGCAGTCAGCTCCTTGTCGATGTCCTCGGCGGCGCTGGCAAGCCTGTCTGTGAAGATCCCCATGTTATCCCTGAACTTCTTGTGGGTTGCAATAGCGTCTTGAAGCAGACCCTTTTCCTTCTGGAGCTCTGTCATTAGAAGCCCTTCGCGCTTTCTGGTGGTGTCGAGCGTCTCCTTCAGCGTGGTCAGTTTCAGCTTCAGGTCTGCTCTGGAGTCGTTGGCGGCGGCAAGCAGATTGTTCTTCTTGGCTATGGTAACTTGCATCTCCGCCAAAGTGTGGGTCACCTTTGCCCTCTCACTTTCAAGCGTTGAGAGCTTGTCACCGTTTGCCTTGAGGGCGGCCTCTAGTCTTGCCACTTTCTCCTCCGTTTCCTTCCTGTTCACTTCTGCAGCAGCGACAGCGTTGGTGGCCTCCACCAACTTGCTGGCGTACTCTTGGGCCAAGGCTTCGATTTCCTTCTGGTGTTTTTGTGCCTGCCCCTGGGTCCGCTCTGCGATAAGTCTTGCCACCTCCTCGTCTTTCTGTCGGAGGGTTTCGGCAAGTTTCCTCTTGCGCTCGGCAAGTTCTTCTTCGTGGGCGTCAAGGTCCACTTTCCGCTAGTTCAGATCACCGGCCTGAGCAGACAACTCCTTGGCGGTCTCCTCCTGTTTTTGTTCAATGTCTTGCTTCATCAGGAGGAGGGCCTGCCGTTCTTCGGCCAGCTGTGCCCGCTTGGCCTCTAACGCATTAAGAGATCACGCGCGGACGTCCGCCAAGATCTCCGCGCGCCTCAACATGTCAGCTTCGGCCTTCTCGATGAGCGCCTCCCTGGAAGCTAGCTTCTCCCGTCGGGCGCGATGAAGATTCAGCAGCTTTTGAAGCAGTTGCTCCTCTTCAGACGTGCTGCTGCTGCTGGCGCCTGGCGCATCCACAAGCTAGAGCTCGGCACCGGCAAGGATCTCCTCGTCCACAACATCCTCCTCAGTTGGCGCTCTGGAGCCCACCGTCCAGGGGAGGCTGACGTAGACGTTCTCGCCGACCCGGATGTATTTGCTTGGCGGTGGCGAGTTGGGCGCTGCTGCCTCGTCAGTGGTTGAAGGACCCGTGGTCGGGGTAGCGCCTGGCGCTCCTGTGGCCTCAGGGCCGTCAGTACGACCACCGGCTCCCTCGCCGGCCTCCTCAGCAGCCTTCTGGGCGGCCTCAGCTTCAGCAGCCTTGGCGGCTTCATCGGTGGGCGCCTTGGCGGTATTATCCTCGGCGGCCTTGCCGGCCTCTTCGGCAGCATTGGCAGTTTCTTCGTCGGCAAGCTTGTCGGCTGCCAGCTTGTCGGCCTTGGCAGCGGTGGCCTTGGCGGCCTCGTCGTCGACGGCCCCTGTGGTGTTCTCCTCGGCAGAAGAGTCAATGTTCATTGGCTCCACCGAGGAGGGCTCTGCCAACCCGAGAAGTAAGGCAAAAAGAGCTTCAGGAAGAAATTCAAGAAGACAAAAGAAAGAAAGCAGAAAGAGTTTTGCGGCAAGTGGGTTTACCCGTGTTGAGCTCAGGAGCGGTGGGCTCCCCTCCCCCGTCAACGTTTGTCATTGGGGTGGGGTCGCCAGCGCTGGTGCTTGGCACTTTGGCGCTTGCCGGCTCCTCTTCGTGGCTCGGCTCGCTAGTGGGAGCCCTTACCGGAGATCTTCTCCTTGGCGGTGTGGTCGAGGGGGGTGGTACTTCTGGAGCACCTTCAGATGGCTCCACTTGCTGCTCCTCTCCTACACGCCCAAAGATGTTAGTGACAAAATGCTTGTTCCTCAGCGACCGCCAGCGAAAGGTAGTTGAAATACTTACGTTGGGGGCTGCGCTGGGGGCTGCGACGAGGGCTGGGCTCCGAGCTGGTCGGCATGGTCTCAGACGCTCTCCCGGTGGTTGCCGTGGGCTCATCTTCGACGACCACCACGGTCTTGCTCGTCGAGACCTTAGCTCTCTTCCTTGTCCTCTCCGCCAAGGTTTCCTCCCTGCGAAAGCAAGGCCGGAGCGCGACAAGTGAGGACAGAAACAAAACCTTACAAAGATTGAGGGTCGCGGCAAGGGAACTTACTCTTCCTCGTCGTCCTCTTCGCTGAGAGCGGAAAAATCAAAGTCCGCCTCCGTGTGAGGAGGGGGAGGAGGGGGAGCTGGACTCCTTGGCCGCTTGGCGGGGGTAGTAGCAGCGGTCTTTGATGACCCTGCTCCAGTTGCCGGGGCCGCATGAGACGCTCCCGCAGCACCAGCCCTTGCCGCGGTCGAGCGCGTCGAACGGCGCTCCGGCGGTTGTTGAACCTCTTGCCGCTCAGCTACTTTGCCAAGCCTGCGAAGGCGTTTCCTCCTCCGAGGGGCTGGGGACTCTGACTGCGATGGGCTTTCGGTGCCCTCCTCGGAAGAGGAGCCCTCATCCTCCGAGCTGCCCGACTCGTCGGCAGGCTGGCTTGGCCCGACATCCTTGCCGGGTGCGGCGAGCTCGCCCTTCCCGGCAAGCATCCCCTGCTCGGCAAGGATCTCCTTTTGTGCCTCGTCGAGCTCCGCCAAAGTATAACCAAAATCGCCAGCTTCCCTGGCGAGCCTGTCCTCCTCCACTCTTGGAGCAATGAATTCTATTTCTTGCTCAGTGGTGTTGCGGACGAGCCACTCCTCCTCCCGGACCTGCTTTTCGACCGTGGAGTCCAAGAATCACCGCACGTCTTCTTCGAGCGGCACGTCCCAAGTTGCTTCAACGCTATGCGCATTGCAGAGCGGCATCATAGCGATGATTGCACTCAATGCGGAGTTGTTGCAAAGGGGCACGATGTGCTTCGGCAGCGTGAACGCCTTGTCGCGCTTCTCTGGATCTGTCTCTTGCTTGAACAGTTCTCGCATGAAAAAGTCGTGCTGCAGAACTGTGAAGTTGTTGATCAGTCCAGGGCGCAGCCGCATGATATCGGCTGGGTTCTTCCAATCAGAGGCCGGCCTTCCTCTCTGCTGCAGAGGAGCAATGCGGCGGCGGAGGAAGTCTGCGCCAACCATCCCTATGGTGAGCCCGGCCTCCCTGAGCCGTATAATCCTGGTAGCGGCAATCTCCAACTTTTTGTCCTGGGGATCCAGATCGCTCCAGTCTGTGCCACGCGTTGCTGGGGTCTTGCGAAGCGCACAGTATGGTGGCGGCACGTCATCAATGATCCAACACCATTCAGACCGGATTTCTCCCCATCTTGGGCGGAGATCCCCCTTCAGATAATGCTCCTTGGCGCCCAATCTTGAAACGAACGAGACACCAACAGTGAGAGGCTCCCCCTTTTCAGCACGGGGAGTGAAGTAATGCCTGAACAGCGCAGTGTTGGGTGCGACGCCGACGAAGTTCTCGCACAGATGCGCAAATATTGCCATGGTGGATACGGCATTCGGTGTGAGATCCAGCAGACGGAGGTTGAAGGTGTACATGACGTCGCTAAAGAAATCCGAGTACGGTGGGCAGAGCCTGCACCAAAAGTAGCAAGCGAAGAAGGGGTACTTGCACACTTCGCTCTCGTCGGTGGCTGGGCGAACGCGGGTGGCCGGATGCGCCTTGGTCCTCGCGGCCCACATGCCTTGGAACTTGGCCTTCAGATCCGCCCCCGTGAGCGTCGGAGCGAAGAGCGCGTACTTCTGCCTCTTCAACTGCGCCTGGGTCTCCGTCCTTGAGGACTTCCCCGTCTTCCCCTTTTCTCCTTTGGGAGGCATGGCGAAGGCAGAGCTAAGGACCGAGGGAGATGCAGACGCGCGCGGTGGCGGAGGATTGGGAAACCGCTTTGTTTTAGAGCGGAGGAAGAAGAAGGCGGGGATTTGGAGATCGAGAATGGTGAGAGGGGTGTGTGAGTGCTTCTGCAGGTCCCTCCTTTTATGGGGAAAGATGCGGAACCATCCGCCCCTTCGTCATTCGAGATAGCTGCGCACGCTTCCCACGCTCCGCATTCAACGCGCGACGCGTGGGAGAGCGTGCAATTAAACAGCATAGGGACGTTTCGGCTTATCCCAGACACGCGTGCCCGTGCACTGTTTGGGCCTGGCCCAACAACGCCCGGCACCTTGTGTGGCCCAGGCCCGGGGGCTCCTGTCGGTGTACTAGAATAGGGGTACCCTAGTACCCCGTACTTGTGCACGGGCAGTAGTAGCATCCCGCGGCCAGGCTTGCGGGAGGATAGCCAGAGAGAAGCTCAAGATTATTAAGCCATTCAAGAACAAAGTATACAAAGAAAGAGTTAAGGCCCCGGCAAGAGGAGCTTGTCGGGAGGGACAGCTGAGGCCCAGCCTGGGCATTGCTGTAGCAGAGTACTTGCCGCGGCAAGGTACTTGCCCCGGCAAGTCATTGGCTGCGGCAAGGTATTGGCTGCGGCAAGATAGCGGCTGCGGCAAGATAGCGGCTGCGGCAAGGTACTTGCCCCGGCAAGTTACCTTGCGCGGCAAACTATGGGTTGCGGCAAGCTGTCAGGTGCGGCAAGGTCTTGCCGCGGCAAGCGTTACTGTACCACTATGCTACTGTGCTGCTCCGGTGCCTCTGCCAGCGTGGCGCTCTGGGTCCTTCCAGACGTGCGTGGCAGGGCACTGTGTAGGCGGCGGTGCACTGTAGCTAGCGGTGCAGGAGCAGGTGGGATAGGCTTTTCCCACGTCCAAGACGTCCAAGTACATGTATGTGGACAGCAAAGGCATGGGCATTTAATGCCCTTGTCCCCTGCCGTCAGTGGTAGGTAGGACATGTCATCCTGGTAATAGTGGCCTTACTGTAGCAACTTTCCACCTCTACCTTTACTGTTTGCCACCTGTTGGTGACCCCTTTGTGCGTATAAAAGGAGGCCCATAGGCAACGTGGAAGAGAGGGGGGGAGGAACTGGGAGATGGAGAACTCCAGTATTGTACGCAGCTACTCGGTACTGTAGCGCTCCTGGAGCTAGAACAATCATACAGATAATAAACCAAAAAGTAGGAGTAGGGTTTTACGCATCCGTGCGGCCCGAACCTGGGTAAATCTCTCTCGTGCACTGTCGTGTTCTTCGCTAGATTTGCTCTTCGTGCGACCGTCTCTCCCTACCGAATGTAAAGGGGTCCTTCCCTGGGTCCCATAGGTGATCGCGGATTCGTCCCCGACACAAGGTTTTTATTGGCCTACTGCCCTGTAGGATGCAACTGAGCTAGTAACAAGATGTGAAGCATGCCAGTTCCATTCAAAACATACATCAACCAGCACTAGCTCTTCAAACTATCCCTCTCTCCTGGCCCTTCTCGGTCTGGGGGCTTGACATTTTGGGCCCCTTCCCCTGTGCTACCAGGGGCTTTGTGTTCTTGTATGTTGTAATCGACAAGTTCACAAAGTGGCATGAGGTAGAGCCGGTGAGAAAGGTGACTGCACAATCAACCGTCAAGTTCTTCAAGGGACTAGTTTGCCATTTTGGAGTAACAAACAGAATTATCACCGACAACGGCACACAGTTCACGAGCCGCACCTTCATGCAGTACATCCAGAGCCTTGGGAGCAAGGTTTGCTTCTCCTCTGTTGCTCATCCGAGAAGCAATGGGCAAGCAGAATGGATGAATGCTGAAGTGTTGTGTGGACTCAAGACAAGAACCTTTTACAGGCTGCATAAGTGCGGAAGGCACTGGATTGATGAGCTGCCGGTGGTTCTTTGGTCACTCAGAATGACACCAAATAGAGCTACCAACCAAACACCCTTCTCCCTAGTTTATGGTGCAGAAGCGGTGCTCCCACATAACACACATACGGGTCGCCTCGAGTGCTTTCCTATGACGAGGTAGAGCAAGAGTAGTTGCGGAAAGATGATGTTGTGCTCCTCGAGGAAGATCATCTTCGGGCGGCTGTGCGAGATGCACGCTACAAGCAAGCCTTGCGCCACTATCGTAGCAGCAAGTTTCATGCCTGGGGTTTTGAGGAAGTCAACCTTGTTCTTCGGCGCATTCAATCCGCCAAAGGATCAAACAAGTTGACACCAAAGTGGGAAGGCCCTTATCATGTAGTACGAGTCACCAGACCTGGCGCAGTCCATCTAGAGATCGAAGATGGCATTCGCGTGCTAAACTCGTGGAATATCGAGCATGTTCGCAAATTCTACCCCTGAGGCGCAGGTGCCGGGCCTTGCCCTGGCAACGCCTTTTTGTACAAGCTTTGTCTCCAAGACTTGTAACCCTTTGTATAAATCAAAACGCAGACCCTGTGCGTATGTGAATGAAGCTAAGTGTTCTGCAACCTTTTATGCATATTTACTTATGTACTAATGCATGTTACGTTGTGGTAACTTTCTTACCATTTCAGATGGCGTTTGCCATTCATTTCATATGACAAGAAGTATAGCAAAGGAAGAGAAGTTGAAAGGCAACTAAAAATTTCTTTGTTACATCTTGGAATTTTTTCCTTGATTCGGGTTTATACATGTATGAAAAAAACTGCACGCGAAGGAATCTTGTCGTGTTTCATTCACGCTCTTATTCTTGCCTCGAGTTTGCCAAAATTATTTGTAGATGTATTGGGACCGGCAAGTTGCCTTGTCGGATACGTTACTTCCAGCAGGATGCCAAGGACCAGTCCTTCGAAGCACTCACGTCAAGTATGCGTTCCAGCAGGTTTCCAAAGTGCGTAGGGTGTCGGATTAAAATCATACAAGGATAAGCGTGGATAAGGGAAATAGTACATATGTATTTGAGCAGGGCAAATGATTACATATTTGATGAACAAGGAAAGTACTTGTTAATATTTCCTTTAGCCCTTTCTTTCCAGGGTTTACATCGAGTGCAACCCAGGGCAAAAGGGGTGCCTAGGTGAAGCTCTCCCAGTAGACCAATCTGCCGGTGTCCAGCTGCAGATGATGGTGCTGCCTGTGCTCCGCTGGAGATGACGGTGCTGCCGGCATTCAACTGGAGTCCGAGTCGCTGTCTTCAGACTTGACACTCGGGGAATGTTGACCCACAAGTATAGGGGATCAATCGTAGTCCTTTCGATAAGTAAGAGTGCCAATCCAATGAGAGCAAAAGGAAATGACAAGCGGTTTTCAGCAAGGTGTTTTCTGCAGGCACTGAAATTGTCGGTAACAGATAGTTTGGTAGTAAGATAATTTGTAATGAGTAACAAGTGTAGCAAAGGTGCAGCAAGGTGGCCCAATCCTTTTTGTAGCAAAGGATAAGCCTGGATGAACTCTTATATAAAGCAAAGCGCACTCGAGGACACATGGGAATTATTGTCAAGTTAGTTTTCATCATGCTCATATGATTCGCGTTCGTTACTTTGATAATTTGATATGTGGGTGGACCGATGCTTGGGTGTTGTCCATACTTGAACAAGCCTCCCACTTATGATTAACCCCTCTTGCAAGCATCCGCAACTATGAAAGAAGAATTAAGATAAATCTAACCATAGCATGAAACATGTGGATCCAAATCAGCCCCATACGAAGCAACGCATAAACTAGGGTTTAAGCTTCTGTCACTCTAGCAACCCATCATCTACTTATTACTTCCCAATGCCATGTGTGACAGTATCTCTATTAGCAAGCTTGATAATAACATCAATATCTTCTATTTCAGTAGGTGCAATATCAATCATAATTTCTTGATATAAAGTAAAAGGGATTGCACTCACACTAGCACCCAAATCACGTAAGCCATGATAACAATGATCTCCTATTTTAACAGAGACAACAGGCATGCCAACAACAGGTCTATCTTTATCTTGTTCATCTGGTTTAGCAATTCTAATAGCTTCATCACAGAAATAAATAACATGCCCATCAATATTTTCACCCAAGAGATCTTTAACCATAGCAACATTAGGTTCAACTTTAATTTGTTCAGAGGGTGTAGGTGTTCTTGTATAACTCTTACGGACTACAACTGAAGCTTTAGCATGTTCTTTTATCCTAATAGGAAAAGGTGGTTTCTCAACATAAGCAGTAGGAATAACTGGATCAACATTATAAGTAATGGTTTCTTCTTCAGCTTTAATGGGTTCTACTATTTTTACTTCAATGGGAGAATGATATTTAAATGACTTCTCCTTAGGGAGATCAACATGAGTAGCAAATGATTCACAAAAAGAAGCTACTATCTCAGAGTCAAGTCCATATTTAGTGTTAAATTCACGAAAAACATCGGTATCCATAAAAGATTTAACACAATCAAACTCAAGGTTTCTACCTGACTCCTTACCTTCGTCGAGCTCCCAATATTCAGAGTTGCGTTTAATTCTTTCCAGGAGATCCCATTTGAATTCGATAGTCTTCTTCATAAAAGAACTAGTACAAGAAGTATCGAGCATGGATTGATCATTATGAGAAAGCCGAGCATAAAATTTTTGAATAATAATTTCTCTTGAGAGCTCATGATTGGGGCATGAATATAACATTGACTTAAGCCTCCCCCAAGCTTGAGCGATACTTTCTCCTTCACCAGGCCAACAATTATATATATAATTCCAATCACGATGAACCAGATGCATAGGATAAAACTTCTGATGAAATTCCAATTTCAATCGGTTGTAAATCCAAGCTCAAATATCATTACACAGCCTATACCATGCCAATGCCTTTCCCTTCAAAGATAAAGGGAAGACCTTCTTCTGGACTTCATCTTCGGGAAAACCTGCAAGCTTAAATAATCCACAAACTTCATCCACATAGATTAGATGCGTATCAGGATGTAATGTTCCATCTCCTGCATAAGGATTAGCTAGCAGCTTCTCTATCATACCCGAAGGAATTTCATAATAAATATTTTCAGTAGGTGAAGTAGGTTGAGGAACAGCTCTTTGTTCTTCCGGTCGGGGTGAAGATACCCCGAGCAAGCCCTCAAGTGATTTTTTTCCATAGTGACAAGTGACAATAAATTTCAGCACGTAATATAGATGTTTCCTTACCAAATTCCACTCACCAAAGGCGCTTCACTCCCCGGCAACGGCGCCAGAAAAGAGTCTTGTTGACACACAATTATAGGGGCTCAATCGTAGTCCTTTCGATAAGTAAGAGTGTTAAACCCAACAAGGAGAAGATGGAAATGACAAGCGGTTTTCAGCAAGATGTTTTCTGCAGGCATTGAAATTGCCGGTAACAGATAGTTTGGTAGTAAGATAATTCGTAACGAGTAACAAGTGTAGCAAAGGTGCAGCAAGGTGGCCCAATCCTTTTTGTAGCAAAGGATAATCCTGGACGAACTCTTATATAAAGCAAAGAGCTCCCGAGGACACATGGGAATTACTGTCAAGTAAGCTTTCATCATGCTCATATGATTCGTGTTCGTTACTTTGATAATTTGATATGTGGGTAGACCGGTGCTTTGGTGCTATCCTTACATGGACAAGACTCCCAATTATGATTAACCCCTCTTGCAAGCATCCGCAACTACAAAAGAAGAATTAAGATAAATCTAACCATAGCATGAAACATGTGGATCCAAATCAGCCCCTTACGAAGCAACGCATAAACTAGGGTTTAAGCTTCTGTCACTCTAGCAACCCATCATCTACTTATTACTTCCGAATGCCATGTGTGACAGTATATCTATTAGCAAGCTTGATAACAACATCAATATCTTCTATTTCAGCAAGTGCAATATCAATCATAATTTCTTGATATAAAGTAAAAGGGATTGCACTCACACTAGCACCCAAATCACATAAGCCATGATAACAATGATCTCCTATTTAAACAGAGACAACAGGCATGCCAACAACAGGTCTATCTTTATATTGTTCATCTGGTTTAGCAATTCTAGTAGCTTCATCACAGAAATAAATAACATGCCCATCAATATTTTCACCCAAGAGATCTTTAACCATAGCAACATTAGGTTCAACGTTAATTTGTTCAGAGGGTGTAGGTATTCTTGTATAACTCTTACAGACTACAACTGAAGCTTTAGCATGTTCTTTTATCCTAACAGGAAAAGGTGGTTTCTCAACGTAAGGAGTAGGAATAACTGGATCAACATTATAAGTAATGGTTTCTTCATCAGCTTTAATGGGTTCTACTATTTTTACTTCAATGGGAGAATGATATTTAAACGACTTCTCCTTAGGGAGATCAACATGAGTAGCAAATGATTCACAAAAAGAAGCTACTATCTCAGAGTCAAGTCCATATTTAGTGTTAAATTCACAAAAAACATCAGTATCCATAAAAGATTTAACACAATCAAACTCAAGGTTTCTACCTGACTCCTTACCTTCGTCGAGCTCCCAATCTTTAGAGTTGCATTTAATTCTTTCCAGCAGATCATGTTTGAATTCGATAGTCTTCTTCATAAAAGAACCAGTACAAGAAGTATCGAGCATGGATTGATCATTATGAGAAAGCCGAGCATAAAAATTCTGAATAATAATTTCTCTTGAGAGCTCATGATTGGGGCATGAATATAACATTGACTTAAGCCTCCCCCAAGCTTGAGCGATACTTTCTCCTCATGAGGTCAAAAATTATATATATAATTCCAATCACGATGAACCAGATGCATAGGATAAAACTTCTGATGAAATTCCAATTTCAATCGGTTGTAAATCCAAGCTCAAATATCATTACACAGCCTATACCATGCCAATGCCTTTCCCTTCAAAGATAAAGGGAAGACCTTCTTCTTGACTTCATCTTCAGGAAAACCTGCAAGCTTAAATAATCCACAAACTTCATCCACATAGATTAGATGTGTATCAGGATGTAATGTTCCATCTTCTGCATAAGGATTAGCTTGCAGTTTCTCTATCATACCCGAAGGAATTTCATAATAAATATTTTCATTAGGTGCAGTAGGTTGAGGAGTAACTCTTTGTTCTTCCGGTCGGGGTGAAGATACCCCGAGCAAGCCCTCAAAGGATTTTTTCCATAGTGACAAGTGACAATAAATTTCAGCACGTAATATAGATGTTTCCTTACCAAATTCCACACACCAAAGGCGCTTCACTCCCCGGCAACGGTGCCAGAAAAGAGTCTTGTTGACACACAATTATAGGGGCTCAATTGTAGTCCTTTCGATTAGTAAGTGTGTCGAGCCCAACAAGGAGAAGAAGGAAATGACAAGAGGTTTTCAGCAAGATGTTTTCTGCAGGCACTGAAATTGTCGGTAACAGATAGTTTGGTAGTAAGATAATTCGTAACGAGTAACAAGTAACAAGTGTAGCAAAGGTCTAGCAAGGTGGTCCAATCCTTTTTGTAGCAAAGGATAATCCTGGACGAACTCTTATATAAAGCAAAGAGCTCCCGAGGACATATGGGAATTACTGTCAAGTAAGTTTTCATCATGCTCATATGATTCGTGTTCGTTACTTTGATAATTTGATATGTGGGTGGACCGGTGCTTGGGTGCTGTCCTTACTTGGACAAGACTCCCACTTATGATTAACCCCTCTTGCAAGCATCCGCAACTACGAAAGAAGAATTAAGATAAATCTAACCATAGCATGAAACATGTGGATCCAAATCAGCCCCTTACGAAGCAACACATAAACTAGGGTTTAAGCTTTTGTCACTCTAGCAACCCATCATCTACTTATTACTTCCCAATTCCTTCCCCTAGGCCCAAATCATGGTGAAGTGTGATGCAGTCAATGTTCACATAACACCACTAGAGGAAAGACAACATACATCTCATCAAAATATCGAACGAATACCAAATTCACATTATTACTTATAACAAGACTTCCCCCATGTCCTCGGGAACAAACATAACTACTCAAAAAGCATGTTCATGTTCAAGATCAGAGGGGTATTGAATATCATTAAGGATCTGAACATATGATCTTCCACCAAATAAACCAACTAGCATCAACTACGAGGAGTAATCAACACTACTAGCAACCCACAGGTACCAATCTGAGGTTTTGAGACAAAGATGGAATACAAGAGATGAACTAGGGTTTCAAAGGAGATGGTGTTGGTGAAGATGTTGATGAAGATTGACCCTCCCATGATGAGAGGATCGTTGGTGATGACGATGGCTTCCATTTCCCCCTCCTGGAGGGAACTTTCCATGGCAGAATCGCTCTGCCAGAGCCCTAGCTTGCTTTTGCCCAGGTTCCGTCTCGAGACGGCGACACTTCGTCTCAAAAGCTCTCTCTTCATTTTGTCTAGGTCAAAACCCTCCATATAGCAGAAGATGGGCACCGGACAATGGCCAGGGGGCCAACAAGCCCTGGTGGCGCGCCCTGGGTGGTAGGGCGCGCCCCCAGGCTTTTGGCCACCTGGTGGGTCCCCTTCGGTGATATCTTTTCCCAATATTTTTTATATATTCCAAAATAATTCTCCGTAAAGTTTCAGGACATTCGGAGTTCTGCAGAATAGGTATATCTGATTTGCTCCTTTCCGGTCTAGAATTGCAGTTGCCGGCATTCTCCCTCTTCATGTAAATCTTGTAAAATAAGAGAGAAAAGGCATAAGTATTGTACCATAATGTGAAATAACAGCCCATAATGCAATAAATATCGACATAAAAGCATGGTGCAAAATGGATTTATCAACTCCCCCAAGCTTAGACCTCTCTTATCCTCAAGCGAAAGCCGAAATCGATAATCATGTCCACATGTTTAGGGATAGAGGTGTCGTTAAAATAAAATACGGACACGAGGGCATCAAGATCATCTTTTTAAAACAACAATACATTGTCATATAACTTCTTATGCTAAAGTGACAATTTGTTCACAAGGTAAAGTATGAATCAAAAACTTTTTTGGAAACTAATAAACTATGATCTTGGTCATTGAGGCAATTGCAATTTATCATAAAATCAGAAAGAGTCAATGTAAGAGCTTTTATTTAGCAAGCTCACATACTCAACCATCATTTAATCTTTCATGATTGCTGACACTCATGCGATACTTTTGAGATCAAAGCTTCAATCAAACACATAGGAAGATAGGGGCTTATAGTTTCACCTCCCAACCATTTACCTCAAGGGTAATGTCAACAATAATAATTTATGAACACCTATATCCGAGTGGATATATATATATATATATATATGGATCTTCCCCAACACATAGTGCTTTCCAAAAAGAGAAAATATAAAGGAAGGGTGAAGATCACCATGACTCTTGTATAAAGGTAGAAAGTAAAATAAAAGATAGGCCCTTTGCAGAGGGAAGCAGAGGTTGTCATGCGCTTTTATGGTTGGATGCACAAAATCTTAATGCAAAAGAACATCACTTTATATTGCCGCTTGTGATAGAGAACTTTATTTTGCAGTCCATTGCTTTTATTTCTTCCATATCACAAGTTCGTATAAAGTTTATTTTCCTCACACTAAAAGATCATACATATTTAAAGAGCAAATTTGATTGCTTGCACCGATGACAACTTCCTTGAAGGATCTTACTCAATCCATAGGTAGATATAGTGGACTCTCATGACAAAACTGGTTTAAGGATTTTGGACGCACACGTAGTATCTCTACTTGGTGCAGAAGATTTTGCTAGCATAGGATGAGAAGCAAGCTCAACATGTTGGAGGATCCATGACAATAAAATTTCTATTCGGATATAAGAAAATATAACCCATTATGATGTCTTCCTTGTCCAACATCAACTTATTAGCATATAATATTTTAATGAGTGCTCACAACCATAAGGATGTCCAAGATAGTGTATTTATATGTGAGACCTCTCTTTCTTTATTACTTCCTATTAATTGCAACAATGACCAATACTATTTTTGTCAACTCTCAACAAATTTCATGCGACATACTTCTTATATGTGAAGTCATCACTCTCCATAAGATTATTATATAATCTGTTTATTTCTTTTATTCTCTTTCCTTTTCACGATCAAAGCAAGAAAGCAAAGCTCTCAACTCAAAACTACTCTTTATTATATAACTCTCACACTCGATTACATTGGTGGAACACAAAGCAAAACTCAAAGACTAGATCATACTAAAAAAATTATTCTACTAAATCAAGATATAACCAAAAGGAGCGAACAAAGGTAAATGATTAAAAGTAAAGATGTGATGGTGATACGATACCGGGGCACCTCCCCCAAACTTGGCATAAGCCAAGGGGAGTGTCCATACCCATGTACTCAAGTCTCTTTCTTCGGAGGTGGTGATGATGGAGTTCATGATGTGGGAGGCATGTCCTCCATCTTCCAAGGAATAGGCTCACCATCGTAGAAGGATGAACGAGTCTCCGGAATCCCCAAATCTGCAGCCAAACTCATCCTCTTAAATCTATATTCATACTCACAGTTTTGGTTTTGCAGGTCATATATCTGGGCTTGGAGATGCTTGATTTTCTCATGAAGCTTGAAGATGGCCTTCCCAATATCATTGGCGTCCAGCTTGTGGTCACTGGTGAATTCCATGATCATGGAGTGATTGGCATTGAGTCCGCGTTCCACCATCCCTTGGCACTTAAAGACCTCTTTCTCCACCGCTTCGAGCCTGGACTCCACGCTTCCGGTCATCCTTGGCCCTTGAACATCCCGGATGTGAAGCACCCTCTCACGCATCTCAATGGTTTGAGGGTGTTGCAGCACCTCCGAAAGGTAGGGGTTGATGACCTTCTCATAGAACTTGTCCTTCAGAGAGCTTGGGAACGTCATGGTGATCTAGATTTGTCAGAAAAATAGCTCGAAACAAGAACAGAGGATATTGCCATGATACGGTGGTCAAAACCTTCCGGAGATTATATAATGAATTTCTACCATGCAAAACCAGTATTCTGGGAGAAAGCAGAGTCCGGAGGGCACACGAGATGGCCACAAGACTGGGGGGCGCGCCCAAGGGGTAGGGCGCGCCCCCATGGCTTGTCGCCTCCTCCTGCGGTATTCGGACTACTTCTTATTTTTCCTAATTTTTTAAATATTCTAAAACAGAGTAAAATTGCTTTTGGGAAAGTTTTGGAGTCGGTTTACTTACCGTATCACATACCTATTACTTTTCAGGGTTCTGGAGCGTTCTGGAAAGTTTCCCTTATGTACTCCTCCGGTGTTATGGTATGAATAATATTAGTTTCAACATTTATGGGCATACCTGAGATATAATGTTTGATTCTTTGATCATTCACCACCTTTGGGTTATTGCCCTCGGCATTGTTGATCTTGATGGCACCGGAATGATAAACTTCTTCGATTACGTATGGACCTTCCCATTTGGAGAGAAGTTTTCCTACAAAACATCTTAAATGAGAATTGTATAGCAAGACATCGTCACCTACATTAAATTCATGCTTTTGTATCCTTTTGTCATGCCATCTTTTAACCTTTTCTTTAAACAACTTGGCATTTTCATAGGCTTGGGTTCTCCATTCATCAAGTGAGCTAATGTCAAATAACCTCTTCTCACCAGCAAGTTTGAAATCATAGTTGAGTTCTTTAATTGCCTAATAAGCTTTATGTTCCAATTCGAGAGGTAAGTGACATGCTTTTCCATACACCATTTTATATGGAGACATACCCATAGGATTTTTATAAGCAGTTCTATAAGCCCATAATGCATCATCAAGTTTCTTAGACCAATTCTTCCTAGATCTATTAACAATCTTTTGCAAGATCAATTTTATCTCTCTATTACTTAATTCTACTTGACCACCAGACTGAGGATGATATGGAGATGCAATTCTATGGTTAACATCATACATAGCAAGCAATATACGAAAAGCGCCATGAATAAAGTGTGAACCACCATCAGTCATTAAATATCTAGGGACTCTAAACCTCGGGAAAATAACTTCTTTAAGCATTTTAATGGAGGTGTTATGATCAGCACTACTAGTTGAAATAGCTTCTACCCACTTAGTAACATATCAATAGCAACCAAAGTATGTGTATACCCATTGGAGGAAGGAAAAGGTCCCATATAATCAAATCCCCAAACATCAAATGGTTCAATAACAAGTGAATATTTCATAGGCATTTCCTGACGTCTACTAATGTTACCAATTCTTTGACATTCATCACAAGACAAGACAAACTTACGAGCATCCTTGAAAAGAGTAGGCCAATAAAAACCAGATTGTAATACCTTGTGTGCAGTTCTGTCTCTAGCATGGTGTCCTTTGTAAGCCTCAGAGTGACACATGCGTAGGATTTGTGCATGTTCATACTCAGGTACACAACATCTAAAAACACCATCTACTCCTTCTTTATAAAGGTGTGGGTCATCCCAGAAGTAATGTCTTAAATCATAGAAAAACTTTTTCTTTTGTTGGTATGTGAAACTAGGTGGTATAAATTTAGCAACAATATAATTAGCATAGTCTGAATACATACCATGGAGTACTACGAGAAGTATTTATAACAACTAATTGTTCATCAGGAAAGCTATCATCAATAGGTAGTGGGTCATCAAGAATATTTTCTAACCTAGACAAGTTGTCTGCTACGGGGTTCTCAGCTCCCTTTCTATCAATAATATGTAAATAAAATTCTTGTAGCAAGAGAACCCACCTAATGAGTCTAGGTTTAGCATCTTTCTTTTTGATAAGGTATTTAATAGCAGCATGATCCATGTGAACAGTTACTTTAGAATCAACAATATAAGATCTAAATTTATCACAAGCAAACACAAGTGCTAAAAATTATTTTTCTGTAGTAGCATAATTTCTTTGAGCATTGTCTAGAGTTTTACTAGCATAATGGATAACAGTTAATTTCTTATCAACCCTTTGTCGTAGAACAGCACCAACAACATAGTCACTAGCATTACACATAATTTCAAAGGGTAGATTCTAATCAGGTGGGTGAACAATAGGTGGAGAAATTAAGCTTTCATAAGTATTTCAAATGCTTCTACACAATTGTCATAAAAACAAATGGAACATCTTTTTGCAAAAGATTAGTGAGAGGCCTAGAAATTTTAGAGAAGTCTTTAATAAATCTCCTATTGAAACCAGCATGACCAACGAAGCTTCTTATACCTTTGATATCTTTAGGACATGGCATTTTTTCAATAGCATCAACTTTAGCTTTATCAAATTCAATACCTCTTTAGGAAATTTTATGCCCCAAGACAATACCTTCATTAACCACAAAGTGGCACTTCTCCCAATTTAAGACAAGATTAGTTTCTTCACATCTCTATATAACTCGGTCAAGGTTGCTTAAGCAATCATCAAAAGAAGTTTCGTAAACGGAAAAATCATCCATGAAAACCTCAACAATCTTTTCACAAAAGTCAGAGAATATAGCAGTCATACATCTTTGAAAAGTAGCGGGTGCATTGCATAAACCAAAAGGCATACGTCTGTAAGCAAAGGTACCAAAAGGGCATGTAAAAGTGGTTTTTTTCTTGATCCTCTTGTGACACAGCTATTTGGGAAAAACAAGAGTATCCATCTAGAAAGCAAAAATATGTATGTTTTGATAGTCTTTCTAGCATTTGATCAATAAATGGCAGAGGATAATGATCTTTCCTAGTAGCTTTATTTAATTTTCTAAAATCAATTACCATCCTATAACCTGTGATAATTCTCTGTGGGATAAGTTCATTTTTATCATTAGGAACAACAGTAATACCTCCCTTCTTAGGGACACAGTGAACAGGACGTACCCATCTACTATAAGCAATAGGATAGATTATACCTGCTTCCAGAAGCTTTAGTATTTCATTTCTTACCACTTCTTTCAGCGTAGGATTCAACCGTCGCTGGTGATCAACAACTGGTTTAGCATCAGGTTCCATATTAATTTTATGCTGACATAGAGTGGGACTAATGCCCTTAGATCATCAAGAGTATATCCAATAGCGGCATGGTGCTTCCTCAGAGTTTTCAATAATCTCTTTTCTTCATGCTCTGAAAGGTTAGCACTAATAATAACAGGATATATCTTCTTTTCATCAAGATAAGCATATTCCGAAGTATCAGGTAATTTTTTAAGATTGAACACAGGATCACTCTTGGGTGGAAGAGGATCTCCAAGAGTTTCAATAGGCAAGTTGTGTTTCAAAATAGGCATTTGTTTAAAGAATAGTTCATATATTTCATTTCTTTCATTCATAAACATGACATTTTCATGGTCTAGCAAATATTGTTCTAAAGGATCAGTAGGAGGCACGGCAATAGAAGCAAGGCCAATAATATCATCTTTACTAGGCAATTCTTTATCACGAGGTTGTCTACGGAATTTGGAGAAATTAAACTCATGAGACACATCCCCGAAACTTACACTAACAGTTTCTTTCTCACAATCTATCTTAGCATTAATAGTGTTCAAGAACGGTCTACCAAATATAATGGGACAAAAATCATCTTGTGGAGAACCCAAAACTAGAAAATCAATAGGATATTTTATTTTCCCACACAAGACCTCAACATCTCTAACAATTCCAAGTGGTGTGACAGTATCTCTATTAGAAAGCTTGATAGTAACATCAATATCTTCTATTTCAGCAGGTGCGATATCATTCATAATTTCTTGATATAAAGTAAAAGGGATTGCACTCACACTAGCACCCAAATCACATAATCCATGATAACAATGATCTCCTATTTTAACAGAGACAACAGGCATTCCAACAACATGTCTATGTTTATCTTTTTCATCGGGTTTAGCAATTCTAGTAGCTTCATCACAGAAATAAATAGCATGCCCATCAATATTTTCACCCAAGAGATCTTTAACCATAGCAACATTAGGTTCAACTTTAATTTGTTCAGAGGGTGTAGGTGTTCTTGTATAACTCTTAGGGACTACAACTAAAGCTTTAGCGTGTTCTTTTATCCTAATAGGAAAAGGTGGTTTCTCAACATAAGCAATAGGAATAACTGGATCAACATTATAAGTAATGGTTTCTTCTTCAGCTTTAATGGGTTCTGCTATTTTTACTTCAATGGGAGGATGATATTTAAACAACTTCTCCTTAGGGAGGTCAACATGAGTAGCAAATGATTCACAAAAAGAAGCTACTATCTCAGAGTCAAGTCCATATTTAGTGCAAAATTGATGAAAAACATCAATATCCATAAAAGATTTAACACAATCAAACTCAAGGTTTCTACCTGACTCCTTACCTTCGTCGAGCTCCCAATCTTCAGAGTTGCATTTAATTCTTTCCAGGAGATCCCGTTTGAATTCGATAGTCTTCTTCATAAAAGAACCAGTACAAGAAGTATCAAGCATGGATTGATCATTATGAGAAAGCCGAGCTTAAAAATTCTGAATAATAATTTCTCTTGAGAGCTCATGATTGGGGCATGAATATAACATTGACTTAAGCCTCCCCAAAGCTTGAGCGATACTTTCTCCTTCACGAGGCCAATAATTATATATATAATTCCGATCACGATGAACCAGATGCATAGGATAAAACTTTTGATGAAATTCCAATTTCAATCGGTTGTAATTTCAAGCTCCAATATCATCACATAGCCTATACCATGTCAATGCCTTTTCCTTCAAAGATAAAAGGAAGACCTTCTTCTTGACTTCGTCTTTGGGCAAACCTGCAAGCTTAAATAATCCACAAACTTCATCCACATAGATTAGATGCATATCAGGATGTAATGTTCCATCTCCTGCATAAGGATTAGCTAGCAGTTTCTCTATCATACCCGAAGGAATTTCATAATAAATATTTTCAGTAGGTGCAGTAGGTTGAGGAGAAACTCTTTGTTTTTTCGGTCGGGGTGAAGATACCCCAAACAACCCCCTTAAAGGATTATTTTCCATAGTGACAAGTGACAACAAATTTCAGCACATAAAATAAATGTTTCCTTACCAAATTCCACTCACCAAAGGCGCTTCACTCACTGGCAACGGCGCCATAAAAGAATCTTGTTGACCCACAAGTATATGGGCTCAATCATAGTCCTTTCGATAAGTAAGAGTGTCAAACCCAACAAGGAGCAGAAGGAAATGACAAGTGGTTTTCAACAAAGTATTTTCTGTAGGCACTGAAATTGTCGGTAACAGATAGGTTGGTAGTAAGATAATTTGTAACGAGTAACAAATGTAGCAAAGGTGCAGCAAAGTGGCCCAATCCTTTTTGTAGCAAAGGGTAAGCCTGGACGAACTCTTATATAAATCAAAGCACTCCCGAGGACACATGTGAATTATTGTCAAGTTAGTTTTCATCATGCTCATATGATTCGCGTTCGTTACTTTTATAATTTGATATGTGGGTGGACCAGAGCTTGGGTGTTGTCCTTACTTGGACAAGCCTCCCACTTATGATTAACCCCTCTCGCAAGCATCCGCAACTACGAAAGAAGAATTAAGATAAATCTAACCATAGCATGAAACATGTGGATCCAAATCAGCCACTTACAAAGCAATGCTTAAACTAGGGTTTAAGCTTCTGTCACTCTAGCAACCCATCATCTTCTTATTACTTCCCAATGCCTTCCCCTAGGCCCAAATCATGGTGACGTGTCATGTAGTCGACGTTCACATAACACCACTAGAGGAAAGACAACATACATCTCATCAAAATATCGAACGAATACCAAATTCACATGATTACTTATAACAAGACTTCTCCCATGTCCTCAGGAACAAACATAACTACTCACAAAGCATGTTCATGTTCAACATCAAAGGGGTATTGAATATCATTAAGGATCCGAACATATGATCTTCCACCAAATAAACCAACTAGTAGCATCAACTACAAGGAGTAATCAACACTACTAGCAACCCATAGGTACCAATCTGAGGTTTTGAGACAAAGATTGAATACAAGAGATGAACTAGGGTTTGAGAGGAGATGGTGCTGGTGAAGATGTTCATGAAGATTGGCTCTTCCATGATGAGAGGATCGTTAGTGATGATGATGGCTTCAATTTCCCCCTCTTGGAGGTTAGTTTCCCCAGCAGAATCGCTCTGTTAGAGCCCTAGATTGCTTCTGCCCAGGTTCCGCCTCGAGACGGGGGCGCTTCATCCCGAAAGCTCTCTCTTTATTTTTTTTTCTTGTTCAAAACCCTCCATATAGCCGAAGATGGGCACCGGACGATGGCCTGGGGGCCCACAAGCCCTGGGGGCGCGCCCTGGGGGGTATAGCATGCCCCCAGGCTTGTGGCCACCTGGTGGGTCCCGTTCGGTTATTTCTTTGCCCAATATTTTTTATATATTCCAAAATAATTCTCCGTAAAGTTTCACGACATTTGGAGTTGTGCAAAATAGGTATCTCAGATTTGCTCCTTTCCGGTCCAAAATTCCAGCTGCCGGTATTCTCCCTCTTCATGTAAATCTTGTAAAATAAGAGAGAAAAGGCATAAGTATTGTACCATAATGTGAAATAACAACCCATAATGCAATAAATATCGACGTAAAAGCATGATGCAAAATGGACGTATCAGGGACTCGCCGTTGTCGTCTTCACCATCGTCCTCCTCGTCGTTGTCGCTCGAGGGGGAGCTTTCACTGTTTCTCGAGCTCTTCGCGCAGCACTCCATGCGAGTGCCTGAAGCCCTGAAGAACTTCATAGAGAGCGTATCTGACTCCACCAACTTGAAGTGGAGGAGGTGCCCCTCTGCCAAATAGTGAGACAAGCGAAGGATTTTCACCCACGCGTAAGGTACATGACACTATTCATGGGGAACTCAATGTTCACCCACACGGCGCCGTTGCAGCAGCCATTCAAGCATAGCCACAGGCCGAGCAGCTGGTCAATCTCCATTACCCTGGCGAAGGGACGAGGGAGCCACAGCCGACTTTGCGGTGGGTCACGCAGCACTACAATGAACTCGAGCGCTGTGTCCTCCGTATGGCCTTCTGCCGGGGGCGGAGCAGCTGGAGCTGGATTGACAGGCGTCCCGCTCCGGCCTCCCTGGCCACGAGCACCACGTTGTCCATGACCTCGACCTACGGTCCCACCCCGCGCACTAGAGCCGGCCTCTGTAGCCGCAATCGAGTCAAGGGTATGTTGCCGAGGAGAAGCTCTCGCTGCAACGGCGGAAGCACGAGCCCGGCCTCTCCCTCTCGCCATGGTGGTGGCAGATGCAGAAAGAATGAGGAAGGGAGTGATGGATGAGCATCGGCTCCCGCGACCCCCTTGTTTTATAGGGAGAGGCGCGGGGCCTGGCTCTCCACTATCCCAAGGCAACCGCCCCGCTCCACCAATCCCACGCCCTGCATTTCTGGCAAGCGCATTACTCCATCAACCGCCCAATCTCACGAATCCGGCTTCCTGGCTCCCCTGATCGAAGCACTACCTCCACGACCGCCCTTATGCACCAATGCCACGTTTCGCGCCCAATCCGCATCGTGGGGGGCCGTAGTAAAAGGAGGGAGTGATGACAAAGATGGCAGTTACCTCAAGCCAGGCGTGATTGTGGGCTTGCCCAGGTTGAACCTGGTGACAACCCGCGTACGCACGTGCCCCTAGTTTCTGACACAAGCGGTGAACACCGCCTAGATGACAAGGATACCAGAGGAAGGTTGGGGGCTAGTTCAAATTCAGATTAATGAAGAAGCAAAGATGTCAAAACACAGACATCATTCCAACAGGATGAACATTGCTTGTCTGTGCATTGTTTGGGCCTAACCCAACAATGCCGGGCAGCACGTGTGGCCTAGGCTCGGGGGCTCCTTTCAGTGTATTAAACATGGGTGTTTCATACTCTGACTTATGCACAGACGAGTAGTAGCTCCCCCACCAAGTTAAAGCTGTAAAGCAGATTTCCAAATCAAAAGAAACAACTCTTTGGGAGACCAAGGAGCGCATCAAGAAGACCAAGGTTCAAGACAAGCATCATGATCAACCACAAAAGCAACCCTTGTCGGCGAAGCCGAGTCGGCAAGGCGAAGGCCCGGCAAGCTCCATAGCTAGCAAACCCCCGCCAACTGCCAGCGCTCCACCTCGCTAGCCAGCTGGTCGCTAGTCGGTGAGGTGTCGAGCCCGCAGGCAGTTTGGTGGAGTTCGCCGGCACGTGTCAACATGCTGGAAGGAAAGTTTCCTTTATCGACACACGTCCAAATGGCGTGTCAATATAATAGGAGTTAGCTAGCTAAGCTATGCAACATCCTTGCTAGGGCTTCTCCTCCTCAAGACACCTTGCGATGCATTAAATGCTATTTGTCCTAACTAGCAGAGTTAGGTATGATAGCACTGTTTGCTATGTAATCATTATGTAGTTACCTTTTCGCCACTATGGTAAACCCTTGAGCTATAAAACGAGGGCCAGGGCAACCTTTACAAGGGTTTGAACCCATTCAACCCCCACGCACACTTGCACGTGTAGCTGCCTCCTCCTTGCGCCTTGCCAGGGGGGAATCGCTCCTTGTACTTGTGCATCTACATTTTCAATACACAAAGGCAGGAGTAGGGTATTACACCTCAAAGGTGGCCCAAACCTAGGTAAATGATCATTGCGCCCTCTGTTAATCCTGCTCTTTGCATTTTGTGCATTCCCCTCGCCGAACCACAAAGGGGCTAGATCACCCCATAGATAGTCATTCTACACCGACACTGCTCCTTTCGCTGTCGCCCCACCGCACCATTCCTCAATCCCTCACCCCTGCACTTGCCGTGGCCCCAAGGAGAATGAAGAAGGTAGTGGACCCAGAGGTAGAGAAGAAGAAGCTCGAGAGGGAGAGACGGCGTGGGAGAACACCGTCTTTTCGCCGGTGCTGATGGCCGATGATCTGACGAAGAAATATTCATATGTATGGTCAAGTAAAACAAGGGACCACCCGGCTACAGAAGTTCTTCTAGGGTCCGCCGCGCTAGCGGACAACCAATTCCACTTCTCTGCCAGGTATTTTTACTGTGGACTCTGCCCGCCCTTCCCAGATTTGTTTTAGAGGTCGTGCAGTCGTATGGATTTCATCTGCTTGATTTCGTCCCAATGCTATCACCTGCATGTCCATTTACGTGCATCTGTGTGAAAACTTCCTAGGGATAACACGCAACCTTTCCCTATTCCGGCACTTCTTCATTCCCCGGATTGAAAACGACGCTCTCTCTGGGAGTGTCACTTGGATTCCAAGAATGAACATGAAGAAGCACTATCTTGATGGCAAACTGCACAAGTGGAACGAATGAAGGGTAGATTGGTGCTGGATCAAGCAAGATGAGATTCCTTCATTCTACCATCTTCGGACTCAGAAGATCGAGAAGAGTGAAACCAGGAGCAATGTTAGGCCAGCAATGCGAAGCTAAGAATGGTGTTGTACAGGATCCACAGCCTCAAAGCTGCCGTCTTGACCATAGAGATGGTTGGGGCGGATTTTACCCGCCGCTGGATTGCCCCGCTGTAGCACAGAGGAGGCCGGAGAGCATGGGAGTATGAGAACTCCATCGACCCGATGCGCCTGCACACTAGGCCCGACAATAACTTGTTGGTAATGGAACACTATTTTCTCATCTGCCCGCTCTTTAACAGAGGCTCCTAATTCCACTTGTAGCTGAAGGTGGTTCTGCTCCGCAACAACTCCGCCAAGGGTGATATTCCAGTACTAGGAGAAACCTTATAGGTAGAACCTTAGCAATAGCGTGGGGTAATGGTGCAACGTTAGTGCTATATAACAGTAGCGCTGGGCCTGAACCAGTGCTACAGGTAAGTCTATAGCAGTAGCGCTGGCTTGCCACCTAGCGCTGTTGTTAAGTGATTCCCTCCTCACCCATCGGGGCTACCCGTAGTAGTAGTGTGTCTTACGAAAACACTCGCTACTGCTAAATTATAGTAGTAGCGCGGGCCTATGACACCATGCTACTACTATGGCTGTATTGTGCCATCATGTGGGCCCAACTTAGCAGCAGCGTGGGCCTCCTACCCAGCGCTACTGCTATGGATTTAGCAGTAGCGCTGTCGTGCACTGCTGCTAAGCCCACCTTATCTTCTCCGCGCGGCCGCCCCTCACTCGCCCTCTCCACTCTCTCCCCGCACCGTCGCCACCCGCCGCCGCCCCCGCTCCTCCTCCTTCTCCATCGAGGTAGCTCCTCCCTCCTCCTCCTCCCTCCACCTTCCCCTCCTCCCTCCCTCCTGCCTCCCCCCCCCCCTCGCTCCTCCCTCCTCTCCTTCCTCCTCCTCCCTCCACCTCACTCCCTCCCTCCCTCATCCCTCCCTTCGTTCCTCCCTCCACCTCCCTCTATTTTTGAAATTTTAGTAATAGAATTTTTAAGTAAGAAAATTTAGTAAATTTTTTGGTGTAGAAAATTTTCAATATAAAAATGTATTGGAATGCTATATGAGAAATTTATAGGTATCAAATTTAGTAATAGAAGTTTGTAGTAAGAAAATTTAGGTATAGCAATTTTAGTAATTGAAATTTTTAGTAAGTGTTGAATAGAGTAGAACTAGGGTATTTAGTTATGTCAATCTCACATTCCCAAATTTAGAGAGAGAGAGACCTACTTTCTTGAAGAACTAAGGTATTTAGCTATGCTTCTTGTCCAAATGAAATGTTCGAATTATAAGATATATTGAAATGTTTGAATGCTAATGTATGGCGCAAGGTAGATCACCGATGACACCCTCACCCGGTCGACAACCATCATCTATAGTGAGTAAACATGGTCTATGTGGTTGCTTAAATACGAAATTTAGAGAGAGACCTACTTTTTTGAAATGATAATTGATTTGGATAGCATTTCAAGTTTAAGCATCTTTGTATGTGTATGGACATCTTTGTATCACAAGGAAAATCCGAGTGGCCTATGTTTTGTTGGAGTGTTGATTCATTTCCGTTCCGCAAACTTCAGGCGCTTGATATGTCCTATTTTAGCAAAGGTCATGCCGGAATTTTTCATGAATTCTAACATGAATTGTGCTATAAACTAGGAAATATCGAGTGCCCGTGATTTGCTGAAACTGGAATTAAATAAAAATTTGGCAAACCATAGGTCATTTTTTATGTCATTGCTCGATATATGTAACGTTTTGACTGTCATTCTGTCGGGGCTCCTTGTGTGACTTTCGGTCTGCTCTTAAAGGAACGATGCCGACTGTTGTCGTGCTGGTCGCTTCCTTTCCTTCTTCTCATGACATACCTTGGTAATGCACGAGAGGAGGAGGGGAAGCGACCATCATCGACGGTCGAAATATCTGTGAGGGAGTGTCCACCATATACTGTCAAAATACGAGACAGGAAGAATCCCTACTGTTGTCGTGGGGGTCGCTTTCTTTCCTTCTTCTCATGATATACCTTGGTAATGCACGAGAGAAGGAGCGGAAGCGATCATCACCGACGGTAGAAATATCTGTGAGGGGGTGTCCACCATATACTATTGAAATATGAGAGAGGAAGAATCCCGATTGTTGTTGTGGGGGCCGTTTCTCCTTTGTTCCCGTGTGCTAGACATTTTGGTATTATGTACTCGGGAACGAAGGGAGGAGCGACCATCACCGATGGTCGAATATATCAGAGAGGGTGTGCCCACCATATACACCACGTCGGATGAGAGTTTTCAAGGAAGACTCGACAGACCGACAGTCAACCTGTGATGAATAATAATGATTTGTGTGTTTAGTTCCTGTTATTTGCCGTCGTCTTTTAATCTTTGACTTATGAACACAGGAAATTTCTGATGATGATAGTACCACTGATTGCGACTACTGCGAAGATGTCCAGGGTATGTGCGATAGGCTGGCTCATCTGCAAAATGGTAGGTTCTTCACCATCGTGCTGAAGGAGACCTTTGATGTTTTTATGGTACATAACGATGACAAGTATTTTTCCGTAATTAAGCATGACTTATGATTTTTGGCTTCAACATATAATTTTCATTTTTTACAGTTTTAACAGTACATCCCATGTCATGCAAGACCATATGTCTTCGAAAAGCTTGGTTTCAAAGATAGGGAGAGTACGGAGACGAAGAGAGCTCACCTTAGGACGAAGCATGGATTCACTTTTTGGCTTAAGCTATTTAATGGAGCAAATAGCTCACATTTTGGTTGCTCAACTTGGAGAGAACTATGCAAGGCCCATGAATTTAAGGAGGATATGAAAATAACCTATATACAGACCAAAGATGAAATTGAAGATAATATCGACATTAGGGTGGATATGGGCACGCTTCCAATTATACCTCTTTGTGAGTTTATCAAATAAATTTGTTAAGTAATTTATATTGTTTATTTAAAAATCATTGACGGCTTATTTCCATTGACAACTTATTTCCATTCTTCAAGAAATGTACAAAGGGTAGTAGACAAAACCTACTACACTGATGGGTCTGAACTAACTTACGAGGAGAAAAATCATCTTGTCACATTTATTACTGATGTTGAGACTGTTAATAACAATTATGAAACTCCTCCAGATTATGGTGAATATGTGTCACTAGTCCACATGTTGAACTACAGTAACATCCATGGAAATGGCATGGTAAGATTTTTTTTACTATTATGATACCGGTGCATCTTTTGCATAGATTCTTCTAAAGCTAAACTACATTACTAACTATGTTATTATTATGTTCTTCAACAGAAAATCCCAAAGGATTGTGTGCCTCATCTGATGCATATGAAAGGTGACATTGATATTATTAGCTTACAGCCAAGTCTGCCTAGAGTTCTCCGCTGTGCATACACAATTTCTTGAAGAGATGAAGACATCACAGTCAAAGGATGGGGAAAAGTTATGAATGATCACAAGGAGCTACTTGGAGGCAACATGGTGTGAAGCCCACAAATTGGAGACAGGCTGATCTCCATTCTCCATAATGGAGAGTCAGGGGCTATCTTGGTTTATGCTATTTTACCTTAGAGAGGGTAGCAGTGCCTAGCTAGTACTCATCATGTGCTAAGAACAATTAACTAGTGTTGGTTAAGACTATGATGACAAGGAGGAGTTGTTATTATGATGATGAGTGATGTGCTAGAATGATGAGTTGTTAGATGACTATGATGATGATGATGAGTATGACTTGTTATTATGATAGTGATGATGAGTTATTATTATGATGATTTGCTGAGTTGTTATATCATTATGATCATGATGAGTTATTATATAAGTGGGTGAGGGAAACGTGGATTAGATTCACGTAGAGGCAACATGGTGCAGATCCAGAGTACTACTAATCCAAACTGGGTCACTTTGGATCCATCTATTACAAGGTCAACCACTTCTCCATGAGGAATTCTGTAAGCTTAACCTTCACATTGCTCCTCAAGGATTCCTTTCTACCTTGGTGGCGAAACCTACTCTTGAGGATCAGATCATAGAAGCCCAGAAGCATGATACTGGAATTACCCGGATTAAGAGAAACATTAAGAAGGGAGTTCCTGGTAGTTTCTCCATAGATGATCGAGGTATTGTTTTCTTTGAGAACCGTTTGGTGGTTCCTAAGATGCAACATCTTCAGTAGTTGATCCTTAAGGAGGCTCATGAATCTCCTCTCATGATTCATCCTGGTAGTACTAACATGTATCAGGACCTACGCCAGAGGTCCTGGTGGACTAGGATGAAGAGAGAAATCGCTGAGTTCATTGCTAACTATGACATTTGTCGTCATGTTAAGGCAGAGCATCAGAGGCCTGCTGGCACCCTTCAGCCTTTAGCTATTCCTGAATGGAAATGGGATAAAGTTGGTATGGACTTCATCACCGGCTTTCCTAGGACCAAGAAAGGGAATAACGATATCTTCATAGTCATTGATCGTCTTTCCAAAGTGGCTCACTTCCTTCCTGTTCGAGAGAGTATCACTCCTAGTCAGCTCGCTGAATTATATATTTCTCGAATAGTGACACTACATGGTGTTCCACTAGAGATCAATTTTGACCATGGTAGTCTTTTCACTTCTCATTTCTGGGAGAGTTTCCAAACTACCATGGGAACCCATCTTTCCTTCAGTACCGCTTTCCACCCTTAGTAGAGTGGTCACGTGGAAAGGGTAAACCAGATTCTCGAAGACAAGCTTAGAGCTTGCGTTATCTCATTCGGTATGGATTGGGAAAAGTGCCTTCCTTTCGCCGAGTTTGCTTATAACAATGGCTACCAATCCAGTCTTAAGAAAGCACCCTTTGAGATTCTTTATGGACGAAGATGCCGAACACCTTTGAACTGGTTAGAAACCAGGGAAAGACAATTCTTTGGACCGGATATGATCCAGGAAGCAGAAGAGCAAGTTTGCATCATTCGTGAGAATTTGAAAACGGCCCAGTCTCGTCAAAAGAGCTAGTATGACTGTCGTCATAAGGAAGTGGCTTATGAAGTTGGCGACAAGGCTTACCTTCTGGTTACTCCTTTGAAGGGTACCCATCGATTCGGTATGAAGGGCAAGTTGGCTCCTCATTACATTGGTCCTTTTCGCATTCTCTCTAAATGAGGAGAGGTTGCCTACCAGTTGGAACTACCCCCATACCTTTCCCGAGTTCATGATGTCTTCCACGTCTCTCAACTCAGGCGTTGCTTCTCGGATCCCATCCGCGGAGTGGACCACGAAACGCTTGATCTCCAAGATAACCTCACATATCGAGAGTACCAGTTCATATTCTTGATCATGCAGAGCATGTCACTCGACGCCAGAACATCAAGTTTCTCAAGGTTCAGTGGTCTCATCATTCCGAGGGAGAAGCTACTTGGGAGCGAGAAGATCGTCTTCGACTAGAGTACCCCACTCTCTTCCCGACGCCTCCTGAATCTCAGGACAAGATTCTTTTGGGTGGGGGCGAGTTGTCACATCCCTAGTTTGGTCATGATCTAGGCTAGCCTTTTATGTTTCCATCATGTTTAAATTTCATGAAATTTGAAATGGGGATGAATCAAACCCTAGCATCAACTAAACCAAATAGGTTTGAATAAAATCTTTTTGAATGAACCCAAAATGCCCTTAAAAATGTTCATGATTTTTGGCACAAGGTGGAACCTAAACCAAAAATGGTGCATATTTTTCTAGGACATAAGTGGGCTTTGAATTAATCCAATATGTATTTGAGTTGGGGCTATAAAATCCTGTAAATATTTTTATAGCTCCAAAAATTCTGAAACTTGGTGAGGGTCTCTGAAATAATTCAGTGAGTGCCCATAAAAAGTTTCAGAATTTTTATAAAATGGTTTAGTGCTAAAACTAAATCAAAACAAATGACATAAAACAGAAATAATAAAAAGGAAAGATGTTTGCCTGCAGCCCAGAGGCCCAACACTGTAGCTGGCCCAGCCACCAGGGGCACAACTGTCCTCAACCTCTGCCTACTAGTAGAGGCATGTCAACAGCGCGCGCCCGAGGCCTCCACCTCCTCCCTGCCTGCCTCACACCTCCCCTGAGCCTATCTCCTCGCCAGGAGACGTGCACGGGCGCCCTCTCCCTCTCCCCTGCCTCCTTGGAACTGCCGCTCTTCTCTACCCCTCTCTCCCGAGTGAGACCGAGAGGTCGTCGTTGCTGTCGTTCACCAACGACCACCGAGAGCTGAGATGCCGTGTCTGGGAGCTACGCATCGTCGCCTGCTACCTCTTTGTCGAGCCAAGCAACGCTGGATACCCTGCGGCCTCGCCATCGACCCGTCTTCTCCGCACTCGGCCGCCAGATTGCCATTGCCGTTATGCTACCATCCGGCCTCCCCCGAGCCAGTTGACCTGCTCATCGACCTCGCTGTGAGCCTCTGCTCCGAACCCCTCTTCTCCCCCTCGCGTTTGCGTGCTCTAGCCCCATCGCCCGCCATGGCCGAGGCTCACCGCCGCCATGCCTCATCGCCGCCATCGTGCTGGTTAGCGTCATCATGTCCGAGCTCGTAGACGTGCTCCAAGAGGACCCAGGAGGCCGTAGCACACCTCATCTGGACTCCCCGGGCCCTACAGCCTTGCGCCCGCTCGAGCCGGACTCCGGCCGCTGCCATGGACTCGTTTTCAACAAGCTCCGATGCCCCCGCACCTAGCCGCCTACTCCCCAGGAAGAGCACGTGCTCGGGCTACCTCCTGGTGGCCTCAGCCGCTGCTCCAGTAGCCTACAGCGAGGACACAACCGTGCCCCATGGTCGCTGGCGATGACCTCGCCGGCATGTGCCACCGCCATGTGGGTCCGGTCGGTCAGGTCATTAGCTTAGGGCTAATGACCATCTAATTAAACCTCAGTCACACTGACAGTGGGCCCAGGCGCCCTAGTATCTTCTGTTAGGATTAAGTAAAATGGTGTTTAACACAGTGTCTATGACATACGGGTCCCACGTGTCAGGTTTGACTCTGGTCAGCGTTGTTCACTTGCTGACGCAAGCATGACACAGTGCTGACGTCATAATATCATTTCTGGATTATTTCTATTTTAGAAATACTAGCACATATGCCCGTTCGTTGGAACGGGAGACAAAATAGTATGCATTTAAAGTCAGTGAGAATTATATGTGTAAGCATAACCTTGTGTGCACATGAAAAAGGAACATTTAGCTTCTCGGTTTCGCCGCGAGTGAAGGAATCAATCTTCTATTTTTTCATTCATTGATCGAGGGCATTTAAGAGTTTTGTTTCATCATTGTACGCCAGAGAAGGCCCATGAGTTATTCAATCTACTCTTCCTTTCAATCGAGGGAATTTTAAGGTATGAAGTTTCTGAATATTCTAGGAAACATGAACAATTTTTTAAATCCTTAACAGTTTTTTGAAAATTATGTACACTTAAAAAAAATGTGAACACAATATGAAAGGGAATATCTTTTAAAATTCACAAACATTTTCTGACAACACCAATTTTTTTATACAAAATGAACATTTTTTGAATTTGTGAACATTTTTTAAAACGGGAACATGTGTTGAAAATTTATAAGATTTTTAGAAAATGTGTATCTTTTATACACAAACATTATTTTTAATTTTGAAAATTTCACTAAAGCATGAATAGTTTTTCAAATTTTGAGCATTTTTTGAAATGCCATTTTTGATTTAGAAATCCCAAACAATTTTGAAAAATAATAAATTTTAAAAAAAATGGGCAACTTTTTGCAAGTTCCATTTTTTTTAAATAGCAACAAAATTTTGGAATTATGAACATTTGCCAAATTTTGTTTTTTTATTCTAAACTTTTTTTAGAATTTTTAATTTACAAAATAAATGCTAAAAAAATAAAGTTGGAAGGGCAAAAAGAGATAGGGGAAGGAGAATAAAAATGGAAGTAAAACATAGAAAAAAGAAAAATGGGACGGCTCATTATTGGTTGTCCTGTGCAAATCCGACTATTTGTCGCCCAGTGCGGAAAATAGAATTTTCCCAGCTGCATGGGCAAAAAAATAAGTGGGCTGGCTTCGCTGGTCCACAGCGCGCGACCCACGTACGAAAATTTTTTTTTTAGCAGACAAACGCATAAGAATTTAGTACCACCTCGGGTAGAGAAAAATTATTTTCGGCGGTGAACGGATGAAAAAATTGGCGAAACGCACCTTGCTTTATTAGATGTATAGATTTGGAAATTCCAGAAATTTAGCAAAACTTCAGAAAACCATAGAAAATTAACCGTAGCTCAGATTGAAATAATTTATATATGAAAAATTATCAGAAAAATTCAATATACCATTTTCATGCATGACAAAGCAACTTATACCTGCCGTATAAGTGAAAACACATATGTGGCATTTCAAGATGCTTATGTTGGAGTTGCTCAAATGGACTTCATCCACATTGAATGCTAGATGCATTAGCTCAAACCACATCATATCTACATGTCATGATCATGCATCATTTTGTTGCATATGTGTATTGATTGTCTTCGGTACTGCCCTTCTCGAGAGGTTTTGCCTCTCCGAGTGGCACCGACTACCTATCCGAGGAGCAGTGCTACCATGTTGATATTCCAGGCAAGAAAACCCGCTTGAGCATTCCGATACAATCCCACTCTCTCGCTCCTGCTCTCTTTTACTACATTTAGACAACAACATTTCAATTGTTACTTGTTGCGGTAGCTGAACCACTTCCTCTGCATGACCTATCTTTGCCACAGTAAATAGTAAAACCTTACTACCATGGTTAGGAGTTGCTTGAGACCTTGCTGTGATCTTTACCATGCTATATCTGCTCTGCCTGCTATGCTTAGAGTTGTGTCAGTTTTGGTTCATCTGGTGATGGATTGGAGTGAATCGGTGGTGTTCTGCTAATGAGGGCTAAGTGTGTGAACAAGATTTGGTAAAGGTGGTGATGAGAGGCCATGTAGGAGTACATGGTGGGTTGTCTCATTGAGACCATCCTTAAGAACCGAGTCCTGTGTATGTTACCCAAGACAGCTGCTACCACACATTGGGCTCGAAACCAATGACCCCTCTCAACTTATTAGCCGCCCCGATCTCTGTCCAGGAGTTGCAACTAGTTTCTGGTGTTTGTAGGTCGTGCTATTTGTCTACCAAGTGGCACCCGGCCAGGTGGGCTTGGGACAGACTAGGCACTGTGGCATGGTGTACCAAGCGTAGATCCATCCGGCGAGGTGGGCTTGAGAACCCTGCACACATCGTTTGGGGCCGTGATGGAAACATCGGCCGGACTTCCCTTGCAGGTTCAGCCTTAGATAGGCGATAAACCTGGACTAGAATCTCGTGTGGTTAGTCAAGTTGTGGCCGACACCCTCGCTAGGCTTCCGCTTGAAGGTTGCCGAGATACATGACGTGTATATGGTGGTAAGTGGTGGGAGTGTGTGTGAAGAAGTACATCCCTGCAGGGTAATGATGTATTCGAATAGCCGCGTCTGCGGATATGGACTACTTGGAGACTTATATGGTCATAGACAACTCAAAGTGGATACTCTAAAATGCGCAGGATGAGAGTGAGTGCTATGGATGGCCTTCTCATAGGGAGACGGGAGAGAATCCATGGTGGTGTATTGTTGCGGTGATTAGTGGACTCGTGTGAACTTTCTCACCTCAAAGATATTACTAGTAGTCATAGTTCAGGATAGCCACTGAGTCAAAGTTGGCTTGCTGCAACTAAACCCCACAATACCCTTCTTGATACTGATGCATGTATGATAGGTTTTGATGTAAGTCTTGCTAAGTACCTTTGTACTGACGTTTTCTTAATTTATGTTTTCGCAGAGGAGATTTTGGTCTCACTAGTAGTTCCGCTTGGACTTCGACGAGTAGTTTGTTGCCTCAGCTACGATCTTGTACCCTTGGGAGGGTCTTGTAGATAGTCAGGCTTCTCAGCCTTTTTCATTTGTAGTTGTCTGTACTCAGACATGCTATGCTTCTGTTGCTTGTACGCCTTGTATGTTGGGTCATGAGACCCGCTGCTTGTAATAAATGCTATGTTGGCTCTTCTGAGCCTTTATCTATGTATGAGTTGTTGAGTTATGTTGTGATGCCATGTTGTGCAACACATACTTGCATGTTATACGTACGTGTAATGTGTATTGCTATGTGTGGGGTTCGACACTTAGTTGTTTACCTTTTGTAGCCTTTCTTATGGGGAAATGCTCCCTGGTGCTTCCACTGAGCCATAGTAGTTCGCTACTGCTCCGGTACACTTGGATTGGCCAGCATGTATCCTTCTTTGTTCCTGTGTCTGTCCCTTCGGGTAAATGTCACGCGTTGTTCCTTTAAGTCCTTGTAGCTTGCTACGACTTGGGTTCATACGTTGATGACCGACACGTTCATTTTTGGGTTACGAATGCCTGTCCCTGTACGACTATGCAACCTTGGTTCACGACTAACCATGTCGACCCGGTTTCTCTGTCATATGGATTCTAGCGACACAATCATATACGTGAGCCAAAAGGCGCAAATGGTCCCGGCCAAGGTAAGGCTGCAACCGTGGGAATATTGTGTGTGAGGCCGCAAAGTGATATGATGTGTTACATGCTAGATCTGTGTGACTTATGATCGGGGTCCCGACACCATCCACTTGAATCTAATCAACGTTTCTTTCACCCACTGATATAATAACTCATCATGGTCATAATGACATAACAATCTCTAAATTGCCACTGTATCAAAACTTGTAGAACGGTGTATAAGTACATTATAAAACAATAGAGAAATGGAATACAGACGAGTAGTAGTAGCGCGGGTCCTGGGTGCGCTGCTAGTAACTATCAGTAGCACTGGCTGGAGAAAATGCTACTGCTATCTAAGTCAGCAGTAGCGTGTGCAGGAACTCTGCTACTGCTAAACTTTAGCTGTAGCGCCCTACTAGTAGTGTGCGTACCAGCGCTACTGCTAGACCCAAAAACCCGTGCTATTGCTAGGGTTTTCCCTAGTAGTGTTCTAGCCAAGATGCCGGAATGTGATGACAAGGGTGTCGTGTAGCAGTGGACAGAGCCCACCAAGGAGGAGTTGGATGAATGGCTTGCCGGTTTGAAGGAGGAGGCCGTCAGGGTGGAGAACGACATGGTTCACCCCACCAAGAATGATGAGGCTGCATTCCTCAAGGCTAGGGCTGAAGAGGACAAAAAGGCTACCCATCTCCAGGAGAAAGCCAAAGACGCTGGCAAGGGAAAGCAAGTGGTAGAGCATACCAAAGAGCACACCAAGGAGGGTGTCGAAAAGCATCCCGAAGAGGATGCTGAAGAATGTGTCGGAGAGCACACCAGCGAGACAACAGACAATGATGAACGTACTAATGATCATGATGGTGAGGATACGGAGCCCGTAGTGAAACCGAAGGAGATGAGGAGGAGGAGGAAGAGGATGAACCTTATGTTCCTCCTACCCACATCAAGGCCGCCATCGCCAAGAAGCTAGGCAGGAAGAAAGCGATGCTAATTGATCCGGGAAGCAAGGAGCTTGTCATAACAAAGGCAGACGGCAAAGCTTCCTAGGCCCAGCCTCTTCAATGGTAACCTCCCCGCGTTGTCGCCTCCCGGTAGCAAATTCTGTCAACCACCGAAGAGATGGGTGCTTCGCAGCCCCTAGCTTCTTTTGGGACAAAACGGGTCAGGAGCACTCCTCCACCGTTAACCACTTCTAGAGCTGAAGGGACGATGCTCTACGACTTGTCTATCCTCAATGATCTTGATGAGGAAGAAGAGTAAGCACTCTATCCTTCCATCATCATATTTTCAGTCGTTGTTTTTTATTTTAACTATCTTGATTGACTTAGCCTTGCAGGGACGAAGTGCCGTTGGCGGTAAGGCACCAGAAGAAGGCTAGGGTTACCGAAGACGGAGAGGCAGCAACAAAAATTGAAGGAGATCCGATCCCTTCAGATGTTGCCGGACCTAGCCCTCAGCATGAATATAACCTCCAGCTCCCGCTGGCAAGCCACCGATGAAACGGTCATCATGGATACCGACAAGAAGACAGGGGGAAACTTCTTGGAGGGAGGGCATCAAGGTGCGGACCCCTTAGTGACGCCCTCAACCTCAGCACCTCCGCCAAGTACCTCGCCAACAAAGTCCACTCCTCCTCCAAAACAGCTCCAAGAGGAGCTTGTCAGCGTCAAGGTCTCGCCGGCAACTGCGTTACCGGGGACCGCGACGACAACTGATGTTGCCGGAGAAGAAACAAGGTCTCCTCCACAAGCCCGTCAAGATAAACCTTTGACGAGTGCTCTTTTATCCTTGTTGGTTTCTTTTTTATTTTCTTGAACTTGACGTAAATCTTGAATTCTTTCTATTCTTTGCTCTTTCTTTCCCATCTTACAGACTCGACTCCATTGGAAGAGGAGGAGCCCATCGTAGATGTCCAAGAAATTGCAAAAAATGCAGCCGATGAGGCTACCAGGATTTCTGTTGCGGAGGCTACAGCATCAGAGGCCGAAGAAACTAGGAAGGCCACAGAGAAAGGCCGGCAAGGTTCCCGGCAACACATCTGCCTCTGACAAGCCGGGAAGACTACCCCTAAAGACACATTTGCGAGATCATCATCCCCCTGTTCCATGGCTCCACTGAAACATGGCTGCCGGTTTCCAAGATGTGCAAAAGCGATATAGCAAATGCTGGGATAAGATCCAAGCGGAGGGGCAAGCTATGGAGTTGGCTGAACAGAATCTGGACGAGAGGGTCTCAGAAACCAGCAAATGGTATGAAGAGAAGCTCCAAAGCATCAAGGGTGAAGAGGAAAAGCTTGTAGCTACCAATAAGGAGGCATCAACTCTGGACAACAAGTTATCCGAAAGGCAAGCACAGCTTGATGCCAAGGAAAAGGATCTTGCCGCCAGAGAGGAGTCACTTGTCGCTCAACTATGCGGCAAGGACCAAGAGATCCAGACTTTGCTCGTGCGGCGGACCCAGAAGCTAGAGCAAAAACCATAAGGAAGCACTAGAAGATCAAGCACCGAATCACACTGGCAAGCTCGTGGAAGCCGTCAAGGCTGCAGAGGCTGCCGAGGCCGCCAAGACGGAGTTGGAGGCCAAGGTCAAGCAACTTGAAGAAGCTCTAGCCGGCAACAACAAAGAGGTCTTGGCACTTAAAGCAGATGCAGAGAAGGTAGCTCACACCTTGTCTGAGCTACAGACTTCCATTTCCACCAAGAACAAAGAGCTCTCCATCGCAATGACTCCATTATCGACCTCAAGCTCAAACTCAAAAATCTGGAGCAAGATCTTGAGGACACAAGAAAAGTGATAAGGACCTACTGGTGAACTGGAACACTGAAAAAGCTTCGCTCGCCAATGCTGAGAAGTCCTACAATGAGATGAGGAACAATGTGGAGTTGTGGACCACAAGCCTTGTGGACATCGAAGAACGCCTCAGTTCGCAATTGACCACCATGAAGATGGATGGCTACACCTTTGCTGATAACGAGCATGAGGTCCCAAGTGCCAGGCTCACACTCTTCTTCGAAAATCTCATGAAAGCACTGAAGCATCATCATGAAGAGAGACTTGCCAGCTTCGCCAGCGAGTCCTGCCAATTCTGCTATAACGTCCTCTTCAAGGTACTTGTCAAGCTCGTGTATCGGAACCCTGGCCTTGACATCTCCAAGGCTTTCAAAAGCTTGCCGAAGGGATCAAATACCAAGGCCTCCAAAGAGCTTGTCGTGCCGCTCGTTGACAAGGTCACCGAAATACCCAGGACTGAGCGCCAGCATAGGAACTAGCTCTCTACAATATCTTGCCGTCAATGTAGTTCATGTGAAAGACAAATCTATCTTAAGTTAGAACTGCCCTTGGCTTTTGATGTAATATACTTTGCTGTCTCATGAATGGACATGTGCTATCTTCCTTGTCTTCTTCTATCTTTGCATGATTTTTGTTCCCTACACTTGCCAGAAACTGTCTGGTGCACAAACTCTTGCGGCGAGCGCTTGAGGAACGGGTCCTTAGCGGTGTGCTGGAAGCTCCGCTGCCGACAAGGTCACACTTGATGGTAGCAGCTGTCGGGGGATTGATTCTGAGACACGGGAAACCCTCCAAAAACCCTGGTTCGAGCTCTGGGGGCGTGGCTTTTCTTCTATGAGGCTACGAGCTTGGCATGGTGTCGGTGCAACAAACAGTCGCGTTTGTCGATCGGACTCATGCACAGGTGTGTTGACGATCATACATCCAGCACCAATGCATGACACAAGGACAAGCCAGAAATGCGGCTCTTCGTGAGATCAAGGAGAGCATTAAGAAGAAGAAGATAGCTGCGGGCCACCTTGGGAGGGCCTCCCTTGCCGGGCGAGAGCCTGGCAGGATCGAGGCTACACCCAAGGACAAGTCCAGATTCGCCCCGACAGGCTTGCCGGGGCCGTCAAGATCAAACCCCGCCAAGCTCCTTCAACAAGGAACCTTCACCAAGACGCCACCGCTCCACCTCACCGCACCCAAGTCACTAATGAGTGCGGTGTCAAGGTGTTTAGCAACCAGGTGGATCCTATCAAGCACGTGGCAGCGTCGAGGAGAAAATATTAGCTTTATTGACACCCATCCAGGAGGCGTGTCAAGCTGATAAGAAGAGGCAGATAAGCGGCACGACAGGCTTGCCAGGATTCGCCCTCGGCACGACACCTAGCAGTGCATTTAATGCACTTTGTCCTAACTGCCAGAGTTATGTATGATAGCACTGTTAGCTATCTAATCACACCCAAATGACTGTTTTGCCATTGTGGCTGCCCCTTACCCTATAAAAGGAGGCCCGAGGCAACCTAACAAAGGGTTCGAACACTTCGACCCCCTGCACTCGTAAGCTTACGTCGCTCTCCTCGAGGCACCCTTGCCAGGCTAGAGTGCGTCGAGCCTTCGTCCACCTCCAGATCAATCCACCAAAGCAGGAGTAGGGTTTTACACTACAAAGCGGCCCAAATATGGGTAAAAGAGAGAGAGTCCATCACCGTGTCGTCCCTCACTGCTTCTGTTCTTTGTGCAACACGGCCGTCCCCATGCCGAACCACAAAGGGGGCACCCCTGCCCCATAGGTGATCGTGCTTCCACGCTGGCATCTTTGGCGTGCCAGGTAGGGGGCGTCGCTTGTGCGAACCTGAAGCAGTGACTAGCACGTCGATCTTCGTCAGTCTTCATCATCCATGTCTCCCAAGAAGAAAAGCGGAGCCAGAGCGCATCCTTCCTGCTCGAAAGCTTTATTACCAGTGGCTGCGGGCTCCACAGGCACTGCGGCTGCAGCGGACGGGGCCGACGAGGCGAATAGTGCTACTAACAATCCCGCTGTGGCTGGGGTAGGGGCCGCGGGTGCAACCCAGCACCTTCGGCGTGCCGCCGATCAAGCTCCCGCCGGAACGGGTCATGGAGACGCCCAGCTTCATCCCGCTCATCCCACCGGCGTGCTCCACCAATGCTACATCGACGCCCGCTCTGTTGCGAGCCGAGATCCATTGGCCGCACTGCCCGGAGGGGCAGAGATAGGGCGTGTGTTCTGCCTCACATCGGGCAAGCGCAACAACACCCTGAGCGGTGCCATCGACCCCTAGCAACCATGCCCGCACGGGAAGGGCCCGACTGACCAAGAGCCTGGTCAACAAGAATAGCTTCAGTCACGCCAAGTCCCTCTGGCAACTGGTCCAAGGCAGCAAGAGCCCGACGGCGCTCCTTGTGGTTCATCCAGGAGTCGAACGGTGTCGCGCTCTGCCACCCACGCCATGCCAGAAATGGTGGCTGAAGCAGTAGCGAGAGCTCAGCTGCTGTTGGACTTCCCTCCAACAGCAGATAGGATGGATGAATGGAGAGCTACCATTCAAAGTCTCCTTGGGTTCGCTAAGGTCAACAAGCTACCATGCGCGGAGTTGTTGCGATGATCGCAGGCGACGCCGGTGACTCCCACTAGTGGCCAAGACGGGAGGACAGCACCCACAATGCAGTCCCCGCCGCGGTAGCTCTCCCAAGGGTAGCCACGGCGAACTCAGCGACCGCCAGACGATGATGATCGCGACGAGGCATCAATGGCCTCATCCAATCCGCAACTCTGGCGAGATCAACGTCAAGTGTTGAGGGAAAGGAAGAAGGAAGATGCTCGCGTCACCATTGAGCGGCATCGCGAGACACGCCGTCAATCCGACTGGTGCAACGGGGCTGTTGTCGACAAACCCGCACCCAGTGCTGGTAGGTACCTACCTTACGAGGTAAGATGCCCAGCCTTCGCACATGAGCTGCGGCAAGTCCAGTGGCCATCATCTCGCACCTTCAAGCCTGACCTACCGGAAAAGTACGATGGAAAACTGAACGCGGCAGAGTTTTTGGGCATCTATATGATCGCCGTTCAAGCTGCCGGGGGAAGGGATGAAAAGGTGCTCGCCAACTACTTACCGTTGGCACTCAAGCCAAATGTAAGGTCCTGGCTGATGCACCTGCCAGAGGATTCCCTTTCCTCCTGGGCCGACCTGTGCAACAAGTTCCTGGGCGCCTTCACAGGCGGTCATCAAGAACCAGGGCAGCCTAGTGACCTGCAAACCCTTCTACAGAAGGAGGGAGAGAGTTTGCGCAAGTATCTGTAGAGGTTCAACCGAGTGCACCGCAACATTCCAATGATACACCCGGCAGCTGTGATTGCCGCATTTCATACGAATGTGCGCAACCGCAGAATGTGGGCTAAGATGAATGTCCGGTTGCCTAAGATAGTCAGTGAGCTTTACACACTAGTGGATAAGTGTGCTCGTGTCGAAGAAGGGAGAAGACTTCCCGGGGAAGAGGTTGGCGTCGAAGTTGATTCGGAAGACAATGACGACACTGCCGCCCCCAGGAAGAAGAACAAGAAACGCAACAAGAAGCGGAAGGAGAAGGCAGTGATGGCCGTTGAGAGTAGTGGTGATCTCGGCACCGGTAAGAAGGCAAAAATTGAGACGCCCGTCAAGGAAGCTGCTGCATGCGCTGATTGCCGGGCGGCAGCGGCTGCTGAGAACACCGGCAAGTATGACGGGCCATACTGCAAGATCCATAGGACCAAGGGCCATGATCTCTAAGACTGCAAGCAAGTCGAGCAGTTGGTTGAGAAACAAAAAGCTGAGTATGAAAGGCGCGACAAGGAGAGAAACCAGAATGGTACTGGCGGGAAGGGCTGTGGGGGTCGTAATGGACACTGCGGCAAGTCTGATTAGTGGAAAGCAAAACCTGCCAAAGGCCGTGAGAGGAAAGAAAATGAAGATGACATCAAAGAGGAAGATGATGAAACCAGTGAACAGGAGTTCCAGAATGCTACTGGGGCAATGTGCATTGACGGGGGTGCATATTTGCACTCCTCTCACCGCTAGCTCAAACAGTGGGCACGTGAGGTTAATGCAGCAGAACCAGTAGCAAGCACTCGAGAACCGCTCAAGTGGTCCCACACGGCCACCATTTTTGACATTGAGGATCATCCAAACCGCACCACTGCGGTAGGATGTTTGCCATTGTTGGTTTCACCAACAATCCGCAACCTCAAGGTCACTAAGATGTTGGTTGACGGCGGGGTAGGCTTGAATTTGGTTTCTCCGAGTGTGCTGAAGAAACTCCGGATTCCAGATGAGGACTTGAAGAAGACTGGCACTTTCCAAGGAATCAACCAAGGAAGGAACCAGCCGAAGGGAAAGATTACCTTGCTGGTAACATTTAGTGGGGAAATAAACTTCAGGACAGAGAAGATTGTGTTTGATGTTGTTGAACTTCCCCTGCCATTCAACGGGATTCTTGGCCGGCCAGCTCTGGCCAAGTTCATGGCGGCGGCCCACTACGCCTACAACACTTTGAAGATGCCTGGTCCTATGGGAGTCATCACCATCCCGTTGGACAAGAGAGATGTAGTTATTTGTGTGGATAAGATGTATAGGGATGCGGTTGCAGCAGAGGTTGTCGAGGCCCCAGCTCCCGCCATGAGGGAGAAGAAATTCAAGGAAACCGGCAAGAATTCCGATAAGGACTCCGGGAAGCGCATCTCTTTGGAGTATGCTGCACCCGGCAGCGACTTGCCAAAAGGTTCAACTAGCAAGAGATCCAAGGCTGCTCCCCCGGCAACCAAGAAAGTTCTGGCGCGGCGGGATGGCACTGATGGTACCTTCACCATTAGTCCTACCCTTGACGACAAATAGGAAAGTGCGCTTGTTACCTTCCTAAGGGCGAATGTCGATGTGTTTGCCTGGCAACCATCTGATATCCCCGGTGTTCCCAGGGAGGTAATCGAGCACCACCTTGTTGTCTGTCCTCATGCCTACCCCGTCAAGCAAAAAGTTAGAAAGCAGGCCTTGGAGATACAATAGTTCATTGCTGAGGAGATCCAGAAGCTAGAAGCGGCAGGTTTGGTTCGAGGAGTACTGCATCCAACCTGGTTAGCTAATCTAGTGGTGGTGTGCAAGGCTAACGGGAAGTGGAGACTTACTTCACTGACTTGAACAAAGCTTGTCCAAAGGACCCCTTCCCTTGCCACGCATTGATTAGACTGTTGATTCCACTTCTGGATGTGACCTGTTGTCCTTCTTGGCCGCGTACTCTGGGTATCACCAGATCTTCATGGCCAAGGAAGATGAAGAAAAGACCACCTTCATCACCCCATGTGGCACGTACTGCTTTGTGCAGATGCCCTTCGGGCTGAAGAATGCTGGTTCTACCTTCGCAAGGGCCATGCAGATTGGGTTCGAGCCACAGCTACATAGGAACATTGAAGCATACATGGATGATATCATGGTCAAAACCAAAGACAAATCTTCGCTCATATAGGATTTAGAAGAAACCTTTGCAAACTCACGGAAGATGAATTTGAAGCTTAATCTGGAAAAATGTGTGTTTGGCATTCCGTCCGACAAGCTTCTTGGGTTCTTTGTGTCTCAGCGAGGGATAGAAGCCAACCCCGACAAGATCAAAGCAATAGAGCAGATCCAAGCCCCGAAGACAGTTAAGGATGTGAGACACTTGACTGGCTCTGTAGCCGCACTGAGCAGGTTCATTTCTAAATCCGCTGAGCGTGCCTTGCCATTCTTCAAAATTTTGAAGAAGGCTGGTCCAGTAAAATGGACTCCAGAGGCCGAGGTTGCGCTGCAGGATTTGAAGGTTTTCCTTTCTTCTGCTCCAACCTTGGTCGTACCCAAGCCACAAGAGCCATTGCTGCTTTATCTGGCGGCAACAAATCAAGTGGTTAGTGCAGCCTTGGTAGCACAGAGGGAAGTGGACAGCGGAGAAGCTACGGCGACAGAACCAGCCAGTGTTGGGCTAGCTTTATCCCCAGCAAGTCCTACCGGCGGTGACGGAGGGGGGCCACAGATCAGCGCTGACGAACAGGAGGGGGTGGCAAGGAAGAAAATGGTGCAGCAACTAGTTTACTTTGTCAGCTCCCTCTTGCAGTGGGCTAGATCAAGGTACTCTGGGGTCTAAAAGCTGATCTTCGGCCTTCTCATGGCCTCAAGAAAGCTACACTATTACTTTCAAGCCGACGAGATCACTGTTGTGACTCGCCTCCCACTACAGCGTATCTTGAGGAACCCCGAGGCCACCGGCAGGATAGTAGAATGGGCTCTGGAGCTGTCAAGTTTTGCCTTGAAGTTTGAAAGCACAACAACTATCCAAAGCAGAGCATTAGCGGAATTCATAGCAGAATGGACGCCAACTCCTGATGAAGAACTTGTGGAAACTGCCCTCCCCGGCAAGGAGGCCCCTAAGGAATGGATCATGTACTTTGACGGTGCTTTCTCACTCCAAGGTGCTGGCGCAGGAGTATTACTCGTTGCGCCCACCAGAGAACACCTCAAGTACATCGTCCAAATGCATTTCCCCAGGGAAGACGCCACCAACAACACGGCAGAATATGAAGGGCTCCTTACCGGGCTCTGGATTACTGTCGAATTGGGAATCAAGAAGTAAATCATATGCGGCGACTCCCAGCTTGTTGTGAAGCAGGTGAACAAAGATTATCAGAGCCCGCTGATGGAAGCCTACGTGTAAGAGGTGAGGAAGCTGTAAGAGCACTTCGATGGGCTGCAAACAGAGCACGTACCCCATGCGGAAAACAGCATCGCTGATCACCTGTCGAAGTGCGTTGCACAAAAGCTTCCTGTGGAACCAGGCACTTTTGTGCTCCACCTCACCCAACCAACAGTTTCTCCGTAAGCCTTGGCCAGAAAAAGAAGGAAGCTCAACACTGGCAAACATTTCCTGGCAGAGCTCCCTGGAGCTGCTGGAGAAAAGGCTCCCAGAGGAGATCCTGCGCTGGATGGGGAGCCGCACTCTCAAGCGGAATCCCAGGTTCTTACCATTAAAGAAAGTGCTCCCACAGCTGAAGAGATGCCTTTGGTCCTTCTCGTCGAGCCTCAGGCTCCGATATGGGCACAACACATAGTCCAATTATTGCAAACTGGAGAACTTCCTGATGATCCAGAGCAATCTGAGAAAGTAGCTCGGCAATCGAGCATGTACCAGTTTGTGGACAACATTCTGTACAGAAAGAGGCCGAATGGCATAAAGTTGAAGTGCATCAGTCAAGAGGATGGACTAGAGCTGTTGGCAGAGATACATGGAGGCCCGTGTGGCTCACATCTGGGATCAAGAGCACTTGTCGGGAAAGCTTTCCAGCAAGGATTCTACTGGCCCACCGCCCTTCGGGATGCAACTGAGCTCGTCACCAAGTGTGGGGCATGCCAGTTCCACTCCAAGAATATCCATCAGCCAGCTCAAGCCTTGCAGACCATCCCTTTGTCCTAGCCTTTCATGGTCTAGGGGCTCGACATCCTGGGCCCCTTTCCCCGTGCTACCGGGGGCTTTGAATTCTTGTACGTTGCAATCGACAAGTGTACAAAGTGGCCCGAAGTGGAACCAGTGAGAAATGTGATGGCGTAGTCAGCTATCAAGTTCTTCAAGGGACTGGTGTGTCATTTTGGAGTGCCCAACATGGTAATCACCAACAACGGCACCCAGTTTACGAGCCGCGCCTTCATGCAATACATCCAGTGCCTTGGGAGCAAGGTCTCTTTCGCCTCCGTTGCCCACCCAAGGAGCAACGGGCAGGCTGAGAGGATGAACGCAGAAGTGCTACGGGGGCTAAAGACAAGAACCTTTGATAGACTGCGAAAATGCGGTAGGCGCTGGATTGATGAGTTGCTGGTGATTCTTTGGTCAATCAGGACGACACCAAATCGAGCTACTGGCCAGACTCCCTTCTCCCTGGTGTACGGGGCAGAAGGAGTGCTCCCCACGGAACTCATATATGGGTCGCCTTGGGTACTTGCCTATGATGAAGTAGCGCAAGAGCAACTACAGCATGACGATGCCATGCTCCTCGAGGAGGACTATCTCCGGGCAGCTGTACGTGTTGCACGATACCAGCAAGCCTTGCGCCGCTATCATAGCCGCAGGGTTCACGCCCAGAGCCTTGAGGAAGGTGACCTTGTCCTTAGGCACATTCAGTCCGCCGAGGGTTCAAACAAGTTGACACCGAATTTGGAAAGCCCTTACCGGGTAGTACGTGTCACCAGACCTGGCGCAGTCCGTCTGGAGACCGAAGATGGCATCCCGAGGCAAAACTCATGGAATATTGAGCATCTTCGTAAGTTAGGCATAGTTGCCGGGCCTTGCCCCGGCAACCTGTTTTGTACAAGCATAGTCCCCTGGACTTGTAACCCTTTGTACAAAGCCAGGCAAAGACCCTGTGCAAAGATAATAAAACAAAGCACTGGCACAAAACTTGCATGTAGGTTTAATTAAGTATGGCTTTGATTTGGTTACAATAACCCTAGCATGAGATAATTAATCCTTCACAAAGGATCATATGCATTTGTTTTCTCCCCTGCCCTTCTTTTTTGATGAAAAGCAGGGCTCCCGCCATGGATAAACTTCCCGGAAGGAAGATTGAGAACGAGCCAGCATATTGGTCCCCGATAGCCTTTCCTTATCGGGAGAGATAAGAAGGACAACAAACGCAGATAAGTTTACCTCACCATCCATGATATGCTCCTATATGAAAAGCTTGTGTGTAAGGAAACCTTGTCGCCCCCAACATCTGTGCTCCCATCCTTTGATTAGAAGTTTCTTCAGTCAGGTTGGTCGCAGTAGCATTTGGGGTGGGGACTGACGAGGGGCCGGTTTCCGTCCTTGCTCCTAACCCATCAAATAGGGTTCAGTAGCAGCTATGGGAGGGACCGGCAAGATGTCTTGTCGGGGAACCTTGTTTACTTGAAAGTATTGAGGGATTATCCCCCAATATGAATATGATACGTGCACAAGTGCCCGACAGGCATTCTTTTTTCATTAATACGCAGATAAAAAAAGTAGGAATCATACATGATACAATCATGGATAGCGGGTTACATAATTTGAACTAAAATTTGGCAAATGCCTACATCTTTTGATTTGAAAAAAGATAAGTGCCCCGTAATGCCTTTCTTGTCCCTCTCCTCCTAGGAGTTGTATCAAGAAGGAAAGAGGGCAAAAGGAGCGCCTGGGCAGAAGCCTAGCCCGACCCCGTCAGGACCAGCGGGATACAGCCTGACAAGATCGGGAGGGCGCGTCCCCGCCAAGGAAGAAGAGGCTAGGGACGAAGAGAGCGGCTAGGCGATGCCCTTGTTACCACCGCCAGGACCAGAGGAACGCGGCAAGAGGGACACCGGCAGGGAAAACGAAGCCGGAGTCCACGAGGAAGCCTGCCGGGGTCCAGCTGGTGGAAGCGGAGTCGACCAGGCCAAGCCCCCCCCCCCCTGGCAGATCGCTCTGCCGGGGGTCCGGCTATAGATGGTGGTGCTGCCGGTGCCCAGCTGATGGTCACGGTGCGTCCGGCGCTCAGCGGGACTCCGAGTCAGGCTCGGCGCCACCGTCTTCGCCATCAGTGTCCTCTAATTCGTCGATGTCGCTCGAGGAGGGGCTTTCGTCATCAGTCGAGCTCTCTGCGCAGCACCCTAAGCGAGCACCCAAATGCTCGAAGACCTTGATGGTGAGCAGATCAGCCTCCATTAGCTTAAAATGAAGGACGTGCCCCTCCGCCAAGCTATGGGCATGTGCAAAAGTTTTCCAGCCACGCTAGAGAAGCATGGCATGAGGTGCGGGGAACTCGATGTCCACCCGCATGTTGCCATTACAGCAACCTCGCATGTGCAACTTCAACCCGTGAGGCTGTTCAACCTCCATCACCCTTGCAAAAGGGCCGGGAAGCCGAAGATGGCTACGCGGGGGCTCGCGCAGCCTGACGATGAACTTCAACGGTGTATCTCTGACATGGCCCTCCATTGGAGCCGGAGCGGCCGGAGGAGGAGCGACCAGAGTACCACCGCGTCCTCCTCGGCCCCGAGCACCATGCAGGCCATGACCATGTCCTGTGGCTCTGCCTTGCGCACTGGATCCTGCCCCTGCGTCCCCAGCAGGGGCAGGGATGTGGTGCCAAGAGGAGACCCTTGTCGCTGCTGTCGGAGCTGGAGCGCGCCCTCTTCCCCTCACCATGGTGGGAGAAGGACATGAGAATTAGAATAAGAAGATGTGTGGGTGAGCCCTTCCATTCACATCCGCGCTCCTTTTTTATAGCGGAGCATGGCAGGGGGCTGGCTCCCCACCGTCCTGTGGCAACCACACCGCTTCGCCAATCCGGTTCATCTATGTCACTAATGGCGTCCAAATTCGCCGCCCACCCTCCTGCGCCTATCCTTGGTGACATGCTTCCTGCCATGGCACTCATTCCGGCGCCCTGCGCATCCGCTACCAACCCTGTGCAATGCATGCAGTGTATGTGGTGGAAACGGTAGGTGTAGTGGGATGGGTAAAATGGCAGTTACCTCCCCGAAGCACGCAAACGCTTCAATAAACTTCCCGTGAACATGGGCGTCCCCTGGTTCGTTATGTGGGTAGCGCCACGTCATTCGACATCGCATGACTTGCGGGAAACCTGGGAATTGATTCAATTTCAGGTTAATGAAGAAGCAAAGAAGATCTTAGAAACATGGATCCAGCCGCAGCTTGGTCAGGGTGCTCGCCTGCGCATTGTTAGGGCCTACCCCAACGATGCCCGGCAGCACGTGTGGGCCAGGCCCGGGGGCTCCTGTCGGTGTAACAAACATTCGCTTTTGTCGACCGGACTCATCCACACGCGTGCTGGCAATCATACATCCAGCACCAATGCATGACACAAGGACAAGCCAGAAAAGCTGCTTTTTGTGAGATCAAGGAGAGCATTAAGAAGAACAAGATAGCTGCAGGCCACCTTGGGAGGGCCTCCCTTGCCGGGCGAGAGCCTGGCAGGATCGAGGCTACACCCAAGGACAAGTCCAGGGTCGCCCCGGCAAGCTTGCCGGGGCCGCCAAGAGCAAACCCCGCCAAGCTCCTTCAACGAGGAACCTTCACCAAGACGCCACCGCTCAACCTCACCGCACCCAAGTCACTAATCAGTGCAGTGTCAAGGTGTTAAGCAACCAGGTGGATCCTATCAAGCACGTGGCAGCATCAAGGAGAAAAGATTAGCTTTATTGACACCCGTCCAAGAGGCATGTCAAGCTGATAAGAGGAGGCAGATAAGCGGCGCGACAGGCTTGCGGGGATTCACCCTCGGCACAACACCTAGCAATAAATTTAATGCACTTTGTCCTAACTTCCAGAGTTAGGTATGATAGCACTTTTAGCTATCTAATCACACCCAAATGACTGTTTTGCCACTATGGTCGCCCCTTAACCTATAAAAGGAGGCCTGAGGCAACCTAGCAAAGGGTTCGAACACTTCAACCCCCTGCACTTGTAAGCTCATGTCGCTCTCCCTGAGGCATCCTTGCCAGGCTAGAGTGCGTCGAGCCTTCGTACACCTCCGATCAATCCACCAAAGTAGGAGTAGGGTTTTACGCTGCAAAGCGGCCCGAACCTGGGTAAAAGAGAGAGAGTCCATCATCATGTTGTCCCTCACTGCTTCTGCTCTTTGTGCAATGTGGCCGTCCCCATGCCGAACCACAAAGGGGCACCCCTGCCCCATAGGTGATCGTGCTTCCACGCCAACACATGGCGAGGACACAACGAGCTACCCAGCTTCGGGCCACCTTGCGGTGTAATACCCTACTCCTGCTTAGTTCTATTTTTGCTTGTGGGCAGAGCTCTTGGACCTACAAGATGAGTCGGAGCTCGAGGGAGCTGGCAATGGTCCTAGCATTTGGGCAGGAGTCAAGAGGTCGATCCCTCCATACTGTGGCCGCACTGCCCCTTATATAGATGCCTTGGGCCTCTTCCCTGAAAATGTGAGCGGGAAAGGGCTACCATAGGCCAGCAATTTGAAAGAGGACAGGCACCGGTGCTCCTCCTATGAAAGGTGGTCTTCGCCTGCAAAAGGTGTTATCCATGATGCGCCAGGGGCTCCACGATGACCTCCGTCTTGCTGCGCCACCGTCTTGGCACTACTGTAGGAATGCCTAGTAGTGGTGGGTGGGAAAAGTCCAGCAGTGGTGGGCAAGGCTCTCAGGGCCGCCCGCCACTGCTAGAACGCCATCAGTGGCGGTCGTCTACCTGCCACTGTTAGGCCATGAGTAGTGGCGGGCTCTAGCTCGTGCCCACCACAGCACTCTGTGTTACCCACCACGGGATTTTCGCGCTGCTGTGGTGGTGCTTTTCTACCACTGGCCACTTCTATTGTTGCATGCTGACATGATTGAATTATAGCATATTGCACCTGGATCGTATCATCATATTCCATTTGATACATAAATTCTTGTTTGAACCTTGATCCACATACACGCACCACATTACAATGATTTCAGATTAATGAAAAGTAGTAGTTATAAAATATAACAAGTGCATTACAATAATTAATAAGCATACATATGTCACGCTCATCACATAGTTAATGGTTTGACGAGTTTCTTTGGAGTGAAATGAGTGTTGGCCGATGTTCAACACGCAGACCGTTAGTAGAAGCCGCACATATTACATGAATTATTACTTGATGGAACGAACAGGGACCAACGGGACACTTGCTTCAGAATTGCAGATTTGGCCTCTCGAAGAGACCATTGGATAACCTCAGCGGGCGTGGGTATGGTGGTTGGACTCATACACGGCCAGATCCTCAGCCTCTCATCTGGGGTCGCCTCCGCAAGGATGCACACTGCAAGGTCAGTGAGTCGCTCTTTACAATCTTCTCAATCGCTGGGAAAGGAAAATGGGCCATTGGAACACTTTTGACCCAAGCTAACATCGCCTCCTTGAAGCGCTCTGCCCGATACTTTTCTTGTGTCCATAGGTAGTGCTTCTCCATGTCCGCCGCAGAGACCCCGTCCCACAAATCTTCTGGCAATCCCATCTGTTATTTTTAGTAGACAATAACATTCAAAATATATACATATAGAAAAGATCACAAGGTTAATATATAAAATATGACACTCGTACATATAAAGTAGAGATCACAATGTAACAATCATTGTGTCATGACATAGTTTAATGTTTTTCACAGCTTACTAGACTAGAAAGGAGCATGTATATCGCCATGCTGATGTTTCATTCTCATGTCTCATTCTTCTTGACTCTCTGCCCCGCAATAGAACATCCCCTCATCCCTCACTACATGGCGATTGATGATATTCGTGAGCACTCTATGAAGGCGCTCGTTCTCTGTCCAAAAGTGAGCTAGCTTAACTTCCTTCTCATTCTCTTTGGACCATTTCTGCAACACTGAATCACTTCTTAACAGTGGTCATGCATGCACATAGTCATCCGTCAAGACCATGGCATAGTATCATGTGCATGGTTTCGCCTTTCGGTCAACAAAAGCTAGTGTTAAATTTGTACTACGAATGCAGCATGTTCTTACGTCGGACTTATGAAACATTAGAAGAGTAGCATTGAGAACTTTCTTCAGCTCAGTCCACGACTTCTTAGGATCTCTCGTGGAATCAAAGAAATAAGGTCGACCGTCCCGGGGCATCAGTGCGATGATGATCCAGTGTTCATTGCTGCGCAAAACAATTGAACAATGCAACATGAATGAGATTGACATCAAAGTACCCAGCTGTATAGTGCAAGCAAAAAGAAATGAACTTACGTTTCGAAGTAAGGCATGATAAAGTTGTGCTTGGTCCAAGGACTACGAAGAATGGTCTTGTGGAGGTAATTCATCATAAGACATTGTCCTTTATCAGAATCCACATTGGCCCAATGCATGAAATACGGATCAAGGAAGCCAACTTCCTCATTTTTGGAGTAATGGATTTGTAGCATGCCAGATCGACCAAAGCCTCATCAAAGACGGCTTGATTACGTCCACATAGAAAATATTGTCGTTGACCACACTCTCAAATCTAAGATATATTTTATCAGCGAGGTACTTGTCGACAAATCCAAGGCCCTCTATAACATTGGCTGTGTAATACATCTCACCCTTTCCTAACCTAGCTACTACATCTTTGTATAGAAAGTAAATTCAATTCTTAGTGTAATCAACTTGTGTTGTGGCAACATTGGTTCAACGGGCTTAAACATTTGCATGATGCACCGACTGACAGAAACATTCACCACATCTTCTCCTGTTGCCTTAATAGCGGTAGGTACATTGGCTGATTTTTTCTTTCGCTCTGTCCTTTTTACGTTGCTGAGCTGAGGAGTCCATAGAATATGGTTCTCCGGAATGCATTTGTTGGGTTTGCTAAAATTTAGTGTGAAATTATGAGTCATGATGCATAAAATAATGAAAGAAAAATTCGACATGACCTTTGCTAAAAAGGTGACATAACGAGTGCAAGAAATTCAGCGAAACATAAATGAATTGACGTTTCGCCAAAACATTGGCACTCATGTCGATACCTACCAATATAAGCCAACGATACTACAATGGATCCTAGTTAAAAAATGAAATAAATATTCGACATGACCTTTGCTAACAAGAGTGCATAACGAGTGCAAGAAATTCGGCGAAACGGAAATGAATCAACATTTTGCCAAAACATTGGCACTCATGTCGATACCTGCCAATATAAGCCAACGATACTACAATGGATCCTAGTTAAAAATGAAAGAAAAATTCAACATGAATTTTTCTAACAAGAGGACATAACGAGTGCAAGAAATTCGGCTAAACGGAAATGAATTGACGTTTTGCCAAAACATTGGCACTCATGTCGATACCTATCAATATAAGCCAATGATACTACAATGGATCCTAGTTAAAAAATGAAATAAAAATTCGACATGACCTTTGCTAACAAGAGTACATAACGAGTGCAAGAAATTCGGCGAAACGGAAATGAATCAACATTTTGCCAAAACATTGGCACTCATGTCGATACCTGCCAATATAAGCCAACGATATCACAATGGATCCTAGTTAAAAATGAAAAAAAATTCGACATGAATTTTTCTAACAAGAGGACATAATGAGTGCAAGAAATTTGGCGAAATGGAAATGAATCGATGTTTCACCAAAACATTGGCACTCATGTTGATACCTGCCAATATAAGCCAACGATACTACAATGGATCCTAGTTAAAAAATGAAATAAAAATTCGACATGAACTTTGCTAACAAGAGGACATAACGAGTGCCAGAAATTCAGTGAAATGGAAATGAATCAATCTTTTGCCAAAACATTGGCACTCATGTCCATATCTGCAAATATAAGCCAACAATACTACTATGGATCCTAGTTAAAAATGAAAGAAAAATTTGACATGACCACACTAGAAGGGTTCCTACGCATAAAATTACGAAATATTTCTAAACTACTAGTATATATTTACCCTAAACACAAATCTGGCCATCGTACAAAATAACACTAAGAAACATTGGCATGTATTTCTAAACTACTAATATTTACACTAGGCACAAATCTGAAAATGCATACCAGAGAGGTGGAATGCTTGGAGTTCGAATGCAGCCCGAGGTCTTCGATGTTGGCGGGGGACGGGGGCATGGCCGCACGACTAGCCTTCGGGGTGGAGCTCGGCGATGGCTGTGGCGGTGGCGGCGCCGATGATATGCCTCCTCTAGGGTTGGAAGATGAGGCCATGCCCACTCGCGGCAGCGCGAGGAGGGGCGTGGCGGCGAGGGCGACGGGCATCGACAAGGGGCGCACGCGGCAGCGAGAAGCGATGACACCGAGGGGTGCGGCGGTGACTCGGGCGAGATTTGAGGGGGGAAGTGACAATGCAGGGAGAAATGACAAGTTTTGGCGAGTGGGGGGCGGTTGTTTGTGTGAAAATTGAACCCCCAGCGTAGTGGAATTATGAGTGGCGGGCAGGGTATATGGCCCGCCACACGTTTGGCAAGAAGTGGAGGTCTGTACCAGGAGGCCGCCACTGCTAAAATGACCTCCTGCCCCCCCCCCTGACAAAAGTTATGGCGATTTAGCTGTGGCGGGGCGAGAGACTTGCCCGCCACAACTGATAGAAAGAGCAGTGGCAGGCACCATAAGCTGCTCGCCGCTGCCATGTTTCATCACGGGATAAGATTTGGAATGGTTCACCGGTGCCGGGCGAGAAAACGCGCCCGCCACTGCAACTCATGTAGCTGTGGCGGGCTGATTTTGCTAACCGCCACTGCTTGTTTTCAAAAATAGCTGTGGCGGGTTCCCCGCCATGCCCGCCACTAATTTGTGATCACCTATAAGACCTTTCCCAGTAGTGTGGTCTTCTATCACAAAAGTGGAAACATTTGGGACATGCTTTGGAGGCAGGCAGGCACAGCTGCTCCCTTAGCACCAAAGGGGAAACTGTCCTGGCTGCGCAGGCTGGCGCCTGCTTTGCCGACGGCACCCATGTGTTGGGCGGCACCCGCCCTGCTTGGCTCCTCGGGAAGCCTCGAGAGAGGGCGCCTCATGAGGGAGGCCTCAAGAGGGGGCCTCGCGAGGCCGCCTGCTTTGATTCTGGTTTTGGTAAAGTCCTTCGTAGAAGAGAGCCCCTCGCGGGCAGGGCCCTCGTGAGGTTGCTGGCTCGCAGTGCCCGCTGGTGGGCTGCCTCATGAGTTAGGCCAATTGGCCTTTCCTGGGCCATAGGCAGGTGGCCCGTGGTACCCCGGTTCCCACTGGGCCGACAATAGCCCCCGGGCCCGCAGCACGTTGGTTCTACCCATTGGGGAGGGATGAAACGACGTGGAGCCTAAGACTGCTGGGCCCAGGTAGGGACGCTGGCAGCACGACGGGACTAGGATGACCCCACTCCCCATGGTGCCTCAGTACCCACCGTCTTGGGCATAAAGCCTGCCCGCGCGGGGCGCGGGCGCATCATTGTTCCTCATCTCCCTCTCTGCCTTCCTGCAAACCGCTCCTTTGATTCCTCTGCTTCGGCGGCAACTGCCGCCATGTCTCTGAAGAGGAAGTTCTCTGCCGCTGCGAAGGGCAAGGCAGTGCTGGAAGATGTGTCGCCGCCGGACCCGATGCTTGTGAAGGGCAGGGGCCGAGCACGTGCCTTCGGGGCCACAATGAGGGCTCCTCTTCATGGTCGGACGCGATCATCGGCCGCGATCATGGAGGCCAGCCCTTGCGCTCGTGGAAGGATTGCACCTCGTGGGCGTGGGGGGCGAGGCATCCGAGGTCGGGACGGGCGCCACGACGCGCGCGCTCCTTCGCCCCGTGCGGAGGCCCATATGGCGGAGGTAGCACATGAGTTCATCGTCGGACTGCACCGCCGACCCCGTAGTAAGCTCCGGCTTCCAGACTCCTTTACGACGACGATGGAGGACGACGAGCCGCTGGGCCAGTGGCCGCAGGTGGAGGGCTGCTGCAACGGTCCCTCCTGGGTGGCGGTCGAGTTTTCCCCCACCAGCTTCATGTTCCTGAGGCGATGGTGGAAATCGTTCGCCCTCTCCCGCGATCTGATGCGCAGGCTGGTCATGCAGTTCAGGTATGATGGAGCGGCCACCCTCTTTGTGAAGTCCTTCAAGGACTCCGGCGGCCGCACAGAGTGTTGCACAGAAAGCGAGAGCGGGAGCAGCACCAAATCCTTCAGCGGAAGCTAAAGCGACGAAAGCTTCTTTAGCGTCAAGAGCGAGGCGACGACTCTGACTAGGCGCAGGCGGTGGCGGGGTCGAATCCTTGAAGATGGTTCTTTTCTTTTGCTTCTACAAGTCCAATGTAGCCCCGCGGGGGTGTGAAGACGATGCTTATTAAGGACTTTTGTGATGTAATATTACTTTAAGTATGTATGCAGATGTATGATATCCCCTCGTTCTATTCTCTCTTGTCTTTGTATAAACGAGCACCCTACGCATGCTGGAAACTTGCCAGGGCAAACACTAGCCACTAGCGTTTTGGGGACGCTTCCCTAGCAGCCTGCTAGTAGTTTTACCACCGGTAAGTTATCCTTTGACGCTTTCAATGCAGCCGCTCGAACTGTTGAGCAGACTTGAAATAGACAAGGGTTCTAATAATCGCGTCAAAGTTCCTTCGCTTGCAGGTTTCTTATGCAAACACAGGAGCCGAACAAGGGACATCACAGGAAAAATAACAGAATTTTAAGTCGAATTTTTTTCAACTTAGCTTTCTTTTTGTTGTAATCTTCGTCGCGAGGGATGGAAGGTTCTTTCCCCTTGTCGCAGCATCCCCTGATCAATCCGGGCATGCCAGCCTGGGCGGATACCCAACGAACTTGCCACGACCCGTGATGCTACCGGGTGCCCAACCTTGCAAGGTGGTTGCCCGTGACGCTAGTCGCAGGCTTGTCGACGACTGGGTTAATCACGCACATCTTGTTGCTGGGGTAGCCTCCCATTCCTATCATTCGTTCACAAGTAGCGCGAGCGTTGTTATCACAAAAGGAGGATCGTGGTCCCCGCTTGACCGAGCGCGGTCACTTCGACGCATGCGCCCGCCGGTGCGCTAAGGAGGCGGGAGATGCTCGCAAGCACCATTAGTGCCATTGTTACTGTCTTCGCCGGAGTGTCAAGGAAGATGCCCGACTTCGGCGCGTACATCACATGTCCCCGCCGTAGCGGGCACGGCGACCGTACCTCCTGTGCCGGTCACGCCCACTGTGGCGTCCGCACTGTCCGCGGCGGCGGCATCGCCTGCGCCGCCTGCAGACGAGAGAGACGGAAGCTTGGATGTGGAGGGTTTCGTCGCCACAGAGCCCTTCTTGTTGGGCACCATGGATGGTGAAGAAGTAGCTGGCTTTGATGAAATCGACGTACCGCTTGCTGCCTTGGTTCACGCCAATACCTGCCCCCTACCTAGCGCGCCAAAGATGTTGGCGTGGAGCCGACGACCTATGGGACAATGCTGCCTCTTTCTGGTTCGGTGGAGGGTGAGCACTCGACACAAAGAGCAAGAACAACAAGAGGCGCTGTAGTTTTTACCGACATTCGCGCCGCTGCGAAGCGTAAAACCCTACTCCTGCTTTGGTGTACTGGATGGATGTGTGCACGATTACACGGAGCGCTCTCCCCAGCAAGACGCGAGGAGAGGGCAGCTACACGGATACGTATGCGTGGGGTTACAATAGGTTCGAACCAACCCCCTGTAAAGGTTGCACTGGCCCTCCTTTTATAGCTCAAGGAGTTACCACGGTGGCAAAAGGGTCATTACAGGATGATTAGATAGAAACAATGTTAACATACCTAACTCTGCTAGTTAGGACAAAATGCATTAAATGCATCTCTAGGTGTCGTGAGGAGGAGAAGCCCCAACAAGGGCGAGGCACCGCTTGCACAACTACCTCCTATTAGCTTGGCTCTCCATTAGGATGGGTGTTGATAAAGGTAATCTATTTCCCAGCGAGTCGACACATATAGGCGAGCTCCAACGTACCACTTGCAGGCTCGACACCTCACCAAACAGCGACTAGCTGGCTGGTGAGGTGGATCGCTGGTTGTTTGGTGGGGATTCGCTTGCCGCGAGGCTTGCCGGGTCTTCACCTTGCCGGCTCGGCTTTGCCGACTGGGATTGCTTTGATGCTTGTATTTCTCTTGGTCTTCTTGATGTGTTCCTTGATCTTCCAAAGAACTATTTCTTCATCTTGAGCCGTCCTCCGTCAAGGTCCCTTGTCGGGGATGCTGCCACCGTCCGTGCATAAGTCTAGGGCCCTAAGGGCCCCGTTCTTAGTGCACCGACAATCTCACTATGCACCTTGTCGATGAGATAATGTATTGTGGTCCTATGTTTCTTTGCAACATGTATCCCTTCGAGCAGTTCATGGGAATACTGAAGTACTATTATCGGAACCAAAGCCATCCATAGGCAAACATCCTACAAGGTTATACCGCGGAGGAGGTGGTTGAGTTTTGCAACGAATACGTGGAACAAAGACCTATAGGTTTGCCCCTCTCTCGCCACGAGGGAAGGCTGAAAGGTAAGCCGGTCCTTGTTGGCACGCAAAACGCTGCACCCAAAGATTTGGCCGACAAAGCCCATTTCAAGGTACTGCTTAACAGTCGAGCTCTCGACAGTTATGCTGACGAACACTTGGAGGTGATACGACGAAGCTTCTTACCCATGGTGCATCCATTAGATGTCGAGATGAAGGCGCACAATAAGGACTACACCAGATGGCTGAAGGATCATTTGGCATGCGGATCCATGGATGGCATTGCTACGTGGTTGGCACAAAATCCGTCACCTACAGTATTGATGTACCAAGTGTATGACATTAATGGCTACACGTTCTACACTGAGGAACATGATGAGAAGACCTCATATCAGAACAGCTCTGTTCGAATAAAATGCATGACTGTGGATGAAGCTGATAGAAGGGTATACTATGGAACCATCAAAGAAATTTGGGAGCTTAACTATGTGAAAGTTAAGGTGGCATTATTCAGGTGCACATGGATCCCTCTTAGTCAGGTAAAGGTTGATGATTATAGGAAGACCTGTGTTGACAAGTCAAAGATGGCATATCACATGGACCTGTTCATTCTTGCCAGCGATGCTACCCAGATTTTCTATGTGAAGGACCCCTTGCATAAGAACTGCCATGTAGTGATGCATGGGAAGAGGAGGGTACTGTGTGTTGAGGATGTTGCTGATGAGGACGTGTAAGATGAATTTGTTGAGTTGCCAGCCAAGGGATCACACACCAGCCAAACAGAGAGGCTTAAAATCATCAAAAAACCTAAGTTTGTTCGGGGTCAACCTAATGATCTCAGTTCCCCATGTACATGGGAATTAAGCCGTAACACTATTTTTTATGCCTATTCTGCAACTTAATTCGTTCAATTTAGAACTGTTGCGTGTACGGAATTTGTGAGTTATGCTCGGCCTTTGGTTGATCTAAGAACGGTTAAAATGTTGACATTGATATGCTGTCAGCCCAGGCAATGAATTTGAACTATTTATGATTATATACCCTAGAGGTAGCACACTCAATTGATCTAACTCCAGTATGTATGAACAGAACATATGCAATCTGGTTTGCGAATAGCAGACGGTTCATTCATGAAAGCCGTGTGCCGACCAAACCATGGCCGATGACCCCAACCCCTACTGCGCGCGCGATGTGAGTCGTGTGTTCTGATTGGCCAGAACCCAAACCCCACGGATTGTACGTCTGCACGATTGGATGCTCCCAGATCTAACGAGAATCCTCATCCCTTTCATTAGCACATGTAGTTGCGGTTGGGATTTGATTTATATGCACAAAATGTGTGGTAAATGCAAAAAATGGCTTAAATATAGCAAATGAGATCTGAAATGCGCCAGAAAATCGAACCTGCGGTATAATGGTGATTGCGTACCATGGGAATTTTTATGAGGCGAAACGATAAAGTCACCGGCCACTGGAGTTTGAATTGCCATGTCTCCTTTTGGAAACTATGATCCTTCATGTGAGATGCTCCCGTTTCCAAGGAGAGATCATCAAAACTTGTGCGAAACATTACCAAAAAATTTCCACGGGGTCATGAGAGCACGCCACGGTGACACACTGGTTTTCATGATTTTCGGACACCATTTCCATTTCCTGTAATTAAAATACCAACAAGTCCTATGCCGGTGGCCGCAGCTCGCAACCGAAATGTTTGAAAATTCTCCCCGCTTCTCGGACAATGGATGAAAACTCACAAAGCGACACCTAAATGATTTGTACACCTTCTTTGCTAACACCACATGTAGTTGTAGTAGGGTTTTGATTTTATATGCACCAAATGCATGGTAAATGCAAGAAATGGCTTAATCTAGCAAACGAGACCTGAAATGGGCCAAAAAATCAAACCTAGGGTATATTGGTGATGGCTTACTATCGTGGCTAGGGTATATTGGGTATATTGGTGGAAAAAAAATGAGGCGGAACGAAAGTCACCGATGATTGGAGTCTGAATTGCCACGTCACCTTTTGAAAACTATGATCCTTCTTGTGAGATGCTCCGGTTTTCAATGAGCGATCCTCAAAACTTGAGCCAAACTTTACCAAATTTTTTTCATGGGGTCGTGCGAGCACGCCATGGTGACACACCGATTTTCATGATTTTCGGACTCTATATGCATTTCTGTTATTAAAATACCAGCAAGGCCTATGCCGGTGGCCGCACCTCGCGGCCGAAATGTTTGAAAATTCTCCCTGTTTCTCGGACAATGAATGAAAACTCTCAAAGTGACACACAAATGATCTTGCCAACACACATAAGTAGTTGCGGCACGGTTTTGATATATATATATAATATTCTAATAACTCCCTCACTATATAGACGCGATGGGGATATTCCAGAAATGACCTGATAAAAAAAAAACCCGAACGGCCCGCCCCACCTTCCTGGCCTTCTTGTCCCTACCTCGCGCTCACCAACCACGTGCAACCCCACACACCACCGCAGCACACCGCCACCATCCTGATGACGCGTGCCGCCCAGCAACCCCCCGCCGCCGCACGCAGCCCCCATCCCTCCACCCTGTGCCGCCCCCATCCCACTGCCGCGAGCCTGTCGATGCCGCCCGAGGCCACCGCGCCCCACCCCTGGCTCCGGCGCGCCTCCCGTCGGCAGCCCACCCGGGCCCACGCTCCTCCCGTTGCCTCTCCCGGTCAAGACGCGCCTCCCGCTGCCGCCCGAGGCCACCGCGCCCCACCCCGTAGCCATCCTCAACCCCCGTCCCTGCCGTGCCCGCCGGCGAGGTTAACTATGAGATTCCTCCATGTCCTATGTACTCCTCCTCCTCAATTCTCCTTGGATCTTAAAGAATGGGGCAGTAGACTCCGGTGGCTTATCCTCAGTCCATGAACGAGGTTGCTCAATGGCACACACGAGCCGGGGAGGCTGCAGTTCGGTAGCCCGTACACATAGTTCGTCTTTGGCCCGTGGCATCATCCTGCTGGTTGGCGACCAAAGGAGCTGGCCTGAGGCATGGTCTTGCTCGCCAGCGCTGGGCGTAGCTTGGCTGGAAGGAAGGAGGAGCTCCATCCAGCCTGTGAAGTTCGGCCAGTGAGCCTATGTAGTCCGACGGCGCATGTGTGCTTGTGTCTGATTCACAGGCGTAGCGTGTGTGGTGCTCGCGTGCACACGGCAGCCACATGCGGTGTAAATAGAAGCCAAGCTAGAAGCAGAACGCAATACCTTCATATGAGTGTGCATGCAAGACAGACACAGAGAAGTTCAGGCAATGCAATGGTGCGGACGTGGCAGTATCAATGACAATGGCGTGGCGTTCCTGGTGGTCCTCTCCCTCTGTTGCCTTGCTTGCTGCAATGCTACCGCTTCTGCATGTTTGTACTAAGGCGACTACCCATCTATCTTCACAAGTGATTCTTGTTTGGCAATTTGGAGGAACTTGCCGCTCTGAAAATCTGACTCTACATCATTCTTGTTTTTGTTCTTCAGAAGTTCAGGTATCTAGGCTGCTGACTACGTAAAGCTGCTCTTTTCTTCTTGAAGGATTAAAGTTGCTCTGGTTGTGCTAGTTAGTACTAAACCGTAATCTCATAAAGTGCAGAATGCTCATGCCCTTGGACGTTGGGCATGGAATATTTTAGTGGTGTGTTCCTCTTATTCGTCCTTGATTCTAGATGTGTTCTAAACAGTGATGTGAGAGTAAAAAAAGTTCATTTCATCGGCGCCACCGCTGCAGCATGATGTTCATCAGCGCCACCTTTGGGTCGTTCAACTACGCCGCCGCTGGAGTTTCATAGTTGTAGCGCCCCCGAAACCACACTCCTGCCATGCTCCAATGAGATCTGGGCCTCGTAGTTTTGATTTCATACTTTCGTTCATCGGCGTCCCCTGAAATATGGTTGTTGATGCTTGCCCTACTATGCTACTACAAATCTGCAGGCCAAAAATCAAACTTCACCAAAAACTAGAAAAAAAAAGATGAGCACAGAGGCCCATCAATGTCCGCTGTGTTATCCTACTTGATGTAAAAAAGGAGCATGCGGTTTCGTTCACCTGAAGCGCCACCATAAAAAAATCAGTTTTGGTTCTCCTGTAGTTATTTCCCCAAGCTTGAGGGAGCACCGACCATCCCCCAAAAATGTGTTTTTCTATGTTTTCTTTTTTTTGTTCAGAGTGTGGTGAGAAATGAGTGATACAGCATGTCTTTGTTGGTATGGCAACAAGCCGAGAGAATAACTAAAAATATGCTTTTTTTTCTTGTTCCATTGTTTCTGTATTTGGCTTATGAAATAATTGACTTGATGACGTCCAGATATCCCTCGTTTGCAACAAGCCGAGTAAATAATTATTTTTTTATTTTTCTTGAAGTTCAAATTGGTGAACCCAGGCCGTTCAACACTATGAACCCAGGCCCAAGTCCCCTGATCTCCCTCGTTTCTAAAAAAAAGGATTTTCCCGTTTTAAATTTTAAGTTATAAAAAAGGATGATCACCATTTCTAAAAAAACCTAGAAGGTCAAATTAAAATAAGGGAGTGGTTCAATGTTCTTCATTTCTTACAAAACATGGATTTGCCATTAATGGAAAATAAAATAAGAAGTCCAAATTAAAAGATGGAGCAATTTAATGTTTATAAAAAACTTAGATTTTCCTTGTTACTATAGAATAAAAACATGAAATTCAAATTTGAAAAATGAAGTAGTTCAACCTATATAAAAACTCAGATTTTTCTCATTAATAAAGAATAAACCAAGAAGTTTAATTTTAAAAAGCGGAGCAGTTCAAAAATTATTACAAAACTCAGATTTTTCGCGTACATAAGAATAAAACAAAGAAGTCCACATTACGGAAAGGAAACAGGGAGAAGTTCGAACAGACATGCCCCAGAAGTTCAACTTCTTCATGTAGTGCATTTTTTAAAACTCTGTTTTCGCGATGAAGGCATCACGCATAATCTCGTCGTTTTAAAAAAAGTATTCAGAACGGCTTGGAATTAGAGCAAACTCTCTACATGAAAAAGTTTCACATTTATGATAGCTTTCCAATGCTATATCATTTGCCCCGTTCTGATAAATTATGCAAATATGACAACAAAAAAACATTTTTGCCCATTTTCAAAATTGACTTCAAAACATTTAAAACTCAAATTCCGTTTCTAAGAAAAATAAAAGTATGAAGTTCAATTTTAAAAAGAAATGTTTGATGCTTATTTAAAACTGTATTATTTCTAAGAAGTTCAAATTAAGAGAATAGAGAAGTTCGAAGCTTATAAGAAACTCAGATTTTTCCCGTTACTAAAGAATAAAATGAAGAAGTTCAAATAAAAATGAAAATGAGCAACTAATTTTTTTTAGAGTTTTTCCCTTTAAAAAACTAGAAGTTCAAACTAAAATAACGCAGTGGTTCAATGTTTATTAAAACTAGGATTTTAGGTTATTTAAAAACTCATATAGCCCTTGTTATTAAAGAATGAACCTTGAAGTTCAAAATAAAAAAACAGGACATTCGATGTTTATTTGAAAAAATAAAAAATAGTTCTTTACTAAAAAATACTAAAATTGTGAAGTTCAAATTAAAATAATACAGAAGTTCAAAGTTTATTAAAACCTAGGATTTACGAGTTCAAAAAACTAAAAAACAAACGTCATTTTGGCCATTTTTAAAGACAACTCATAAACGGTGATTCAATTTTGAAGAAACTCTCTACATGCCAAAGTTTCTCCTATTCAAACTCTCTCCAACAGGATATCATATGATCTATTAAATTAAATTGTTTAAAGTTTTGGTCTATAGCGTTCGAAAAAAATAAGTTTTAACATACTCAAAAAAAGATACTAAAAAACATGGTGAATTAGAAAAACTGCTAAACACGTAAAGTTGTGCATTTTTTATGGCTTTCAAATGGTATATCTTTTTCTCAATTTCAATGAGTGTTTTAGGAATTATGGGTAAAAGAGCAGAGAGAATTTCAAAGTGAAAGCAACCAACGGTTCCATTACTACATGGAGTGTGTTTCATATAAGACAAAAAAGAATAAAATGGCAAAGTCTAAAGGTACTTTTGCTAGAAGTTCATGTGGTCGGCCCAAGAAGTTCAAAACTTCTAGTAAAGGAGGTTCATCGTGTATTTACTTGGGCATGAAACAAAAATGTAAAGGAGGTTCACCGTGTGTTTTAAAAAATTATCTCAATCTATTACAAATTTGAAACAAAAATGATCTACATGAAAAAATTTCCTCCTATTCAACAACTTTCCAAGGGTATATCGTTATCTTATTCCAAAAAAATGGTTCAAACAAATTGGTGTATGTTATTCGGAACATAAGTTTAATGCATTAGCAAAAGTTGTGCCTTTTCAACAGGTTTCTAAAAGGTGTATCATTTGTGCAACTCCGACAAATGGGTGAGGAATTACGAATAAAAATACGTGACAGAAGTTCAAAGTGAAAACCACGAGCAGTTCAAGTAATACACGAAACGCGTTTCAGGTGAGAATAAAAAGAATACAACACTAAAAGCCTAAAAGTGTTGTTGCAAGAAGTTCGCGTGCTCCTCCCAACATGCTTCAAAAATTATATTGCGAGAAGTCCAACCTTCAATTACATGTTAAAAAAGGCAAAAACAATGTTGTTTTTGACATTTTTAAAATTGCTCTCAAACGGCAACGAATTTGTAACAACTGTCTACATGAAAAAGTTACTCATATTCATAAGCTTCCCAACGGTATACTATATGCTACATTTCGATGATCGGTTTAAGAATTTCATGTATACCGTTAAAAACACGTTTCTATGTATTCAAAAAAGTCTCGTGAACTGTCGTGAGTGTGAAAAAATGATTAGCACGGCAAAGTTGCGTGTTGTCAACCGCTTTCCATCGGTATATCATTTGCTCAATTCCAGGTGGTGGTTGAGGAGTTACAGGGAAAAAACAACTTGCAAAAAATAGAGTGAATTTCAAACAGACATGCCCCAAAAGTTCAAGTCACGCAATGCATTTTCGAAGACTCTGTTTTCGCGATGAAGGCAGAACGCATGATCTCTCCATTTTTAAAATTACGTAAAAAGGCTGGGAATTAGAGAAAACTTTATATACGAGAAAGCTTATCATTTTCGTTAGCTTTCCAACGATATATCATTTGCACCATTCCGATAAAGTTTGCACAAATTATGATCAAAATACGTTTCAATCATTTTCAAAATTGACTAAAAACAATAAAGAATTGGGAGAAACAATCTATAGAAAAAAGTTTCGCATTTGTTCAATCTTTCCAACACCATATCATTTGTTGCATTCTGACAAAGCATTGAAAAATTAACTCAAAAATACGAACTCGAAGGAACTTCGACTATTTTCTAAATTACTCTTAAATCGTCCAAAATTAGAAAAAACTTTCTATATGAAAAAGAAGTGCATTTTAATAAGCTTTCCAACGCCATATTAGTTGCCTCAATCGGATTAGCCGTTTAGAAATGGGCTCGCAAATATGAACTCGGCTGTTCGGTTTGAGAAATTCCGCGATTTTTCAAATTACTCTTTAACCGTATGGAATTTGGGGAAACTTTGTATATGTGGAATGAGCGGATTTGCAGCAGCTTTCCAATGCCATATTATTTGTCTTATTTTAATAAACGGTTTAGAAATGGGCTCAAAAATATGATTCGCATTTTTTGTGTGAAGAAAAAACGGTTTTCAAAACTGTTGTTAAACCATTTACATTTCGCCAAAAATATGGTCAAGAGAGAAGAATATGAAACTACGAAAGAAGCAATGTCTTCGCACTCCATTGTCTTCAAGCGAATGTCTTCATGCGTCATTATCTTCGACATGAATGTCTTCGCTAACCACCATTGTCTTCAATGTCTTCATACATTTTTAGGGGTCATCTTTGATGAGTAAACCGAATCAATAGGGACTTCTACCTGTGTTCTCCTGTGAATCTCACAAACACATTAGTCCCTCAACCACGTTTGTCGTCAATACTCCAAAACCAACTAGGGGTGGCAGTAGATGCACTTACAATCTCCCCTTTTTGGTGATTAATGAAAAACTGGCTGAAGTTTTCAACTGGGATAAAACTATGTGAAAGTTAAAGAATGTGGTCATTGGCTTCATGAAGTTGAAAGGGCTCCCCGAAAGATGTGCATATAAGTAATTTGCTTTTGAATGCAAATGCACATTGCAGGTTTTGTTTTGTGGAGATCTCCCTTCGTTCATGAAGTCAAATCATAGTGCATACAAAAATGTATTGACGATAATGACATGCACATTGATAAATGGGTGTCTGTAGAATGATTTTATGCACATAAGATAGGAATTCAACCACGCATAACAAAGCAGCAGAAAAAGTAGCAGACGTCCCATCTGGACTTAAGTGTTACAACTCAAAAACCAACTGTTCATGAACAAGAGTTTCAAAAACTTAACAAAATAAGGCACCCGACCCATATAGACCCGCTTGAAGACTATCAACCCATATGATTCTCCCCCTTTTGTCATCGAATGACTAAAAAGGAATGAAGACATAGGGTGTCTAAGTGTTCCCCCAAGGCGTTGGTGAAGATGTTGGGGCAGCCGGGTCGACGGTGGAGTTTGGCGGTGCAGTAGGGCCTGATGCAGCATCTTGGTGCAGTGAAGCCATAGCGGGTGAAGTGGCGTCGTCCTCCTCATCAATGATGCATGCAACAACTGTTGGAGCGGATGATGGGTAGTCAGAATCTTCAATGGATGGTGTGGTAAACCACTTAGCTGATTGTGGGGGCTTGGAGTCGAACTTGAATCTCTATGTAAAGCCAATAACAATAAGATCATCTTTAGAACGGAGCATTGTGAGGCTCTTCCAAGCACACCGGCAGGCTTCATGAGCAACAAAGGAGTTCTTTGTGGAGAGGTTGCAAATTTGATTGACATCCATGAGAAAACTTTGCATCTGGCATTTCATCCAATCATGATGCCTATCGTGCTTCTGATGAAGAGAAACTATAAGTTCTCTGTCATTGAGTACTCCAGCACGCTTCTGAGCCCTTTGAGGAACTGTGCTGCCAGTCACATCAGTGTTACCACGATGCGGCAGACAAAGCTGACTGACAAGGGGACCAGCAGCTGCAGTATTTGGAACATGAGTAGCTTCAAGAGGAGCAGAGAAGCTCTGAAAGGCAGCATTGTCTTCACGTAGTGGTTCTTTGGCAGGCTCAGGATAGATGACTTCATGAGACATATCAACTTCTAGCAGGAAGACAACATGATTGCGAGCTGAAGCCTGATAATTGACGCTGGAGAGATGCTTAATCAGCCACATTATCCATGGAGCATAGAATTTCTGGCCAAAAAGATCAATGCCTGAAGCTGCCAACTTCCTGATGAAGAAATCATGTGTATTGAAGCGGATGCCATTGAGAATATAGAAAACCAAAGTCTTCATGGTGCCTTCAAGCTTCGCAAAAGATGAGTGCCCTTTGACTGGCGATAGAGTATGCCTCACAATGTGTTAGATGGTGCGGGGCAAGTACTCGAGGTCATTGACAAAGAAATGCGTGGGGTACTCAGCATCTGCATGCAATGGTTTCATCATTGACAACATCTGGCTCATGTTGGGCTCTGGCTTCTGGAATATGCTTCCAAGCTTCTTTTCATAGAGATGACAACCTGGCTCATAGAGATCACCAGTAGTGGGTAGGGAAGTGAGCTCGAGAATATCTTGAGCTTTGGCTTCATGATGAACATCACTTGTCATCCACTCAAGGACCCATGTCTTTGGATCCCTGTTGTAGCCTGATAGGTGTAGCATAGCATAGAATTGGAGTAGCAATTCTACATTCCAGTGCTCCTTGTCAACAACAAAGGGGAGCAGGCCTACATCTCGGAAGCAATCAAGGGCTTCTTCTAAGCAGGGCAGACCAGCCATAGCATCACAGCGGAGGCGCTTGTGAGGAAAAATCATGTCCTGGTTGTAAAGGATGCATGAGTAATAGCTTCGCTGCAACGAATTCCAGAATCTGTCTGAAGACATCTTTGGCCTCTTGTAAGGATTCTTGGCCTTGTCAAAGAATGTGTTGTGCTCTCTGAAGTTTAGCACACTAAAGGAAGTCGCAGTTGTGGCAGCACTGGGAAGCCTTGGCAATCTGGGCATTGGCTTCTGCATTTCAGGCCTTTCCTCAACATGGTATTCATACAGAGGCCCATGCAATTCAGGCGGTGTAAGTACATGCCATCTGACGCTGACCAATTGTCCTTCATGATTGAAAGCCCTCACCATTGTATGCGGCACAGGTGCAGCAACAGCGACATCAGACGTGGATGGCTGAATGTCTTCAGCGGTGCTATTGGCTTCAAGGTTTAGATTGACTTCAGGCTGCGGAGTGGCTTCAGCCATGATCACATCACTGGCTTCAGTATGGGTGGCAGCAACAGCAGTAGTGGCTTCAATGACAGGTGGTTTAGACACATTCGCTTCTAGATTCACAACAATTTCAGCAGGAGGTATCACAACATGTTCTTCTTGGTTGTCATCAGCTGATACAGCCAGAATATCTTCAGCCTCCTTGGTTTTAGATTCTTGTGCAGTATCTGAAGGGATGGCTTCAGGAAACACTGCTCATGCGACTAATCTTGTGGTTTGCACATCCTCTTCAGGAATACTGGACATGGAGACAGAGGGCCTTGGGCCTTTGCGAAGCCTGCAAAATGCTGGCGATGCTTGAGGGGAAGGCATTGTCTTCTCCACACCTTCCAGTGTTGCTTGGGGGGTCTCAAGCACTTGTGTGGTGACTTGAGCTAGTGGAGTATGCGGAATAACTTCATGGAGCGGGGAGTTAAGGTGTTGCTCTTCCAAGAACTCATCTTGGGCGATTAGCGTTGTGGGACCGCCAATGCTTATGGGCTCACTGTGCGAAGGCACAGGCGATGATACCAGGTTCTGGGTGAGTTAAGGAAGGACTTCATCATCTTCTCTGTCAACATTGCCTTTATGACCAATGTCTTCAGCTGCGGTGGTGTTAACAGCCGGAATTTCAACAGTGACATGATCCTCTGTGATAGCAGGTATATGAACAATAATTCGACGCTCTTGGTGGGAGGACGTAGGCAAGGAAACTGATAGAGGCTTTACAAGCAACGGCTCTTTAGGAGCAGATAGAGACGCTGGTGCTTCCGCCCTTCGTGAAGCCTTTGAAGACATAGTCTTCTGTATTTTTTGTGAGGAAGGAGCATCAGAAGCTTCATGGTTCTTGCGCTTCTTGGCTTCAGCTTCAGCTTGCTTGGCTTCTTCCATTCGGAAGCCACAGATGGAGCATTAGGCTTTGGACCAGCAAAGCCTTCGGGGAAGATGATCTTTGGCACTTCTTGCCGTGAAGGCTCAGCTTCGAGTGCAACTGTCTTCTTCTTCTTCTTGGCGGCAAGCTTGGGGTCGATGCCTGGGCGCCCAAGTGCCTTTCTCTTCAAGGCTTCATTGTGAGCCTAAACACATTTCTTAGCATAGTACTTGAGGCGCTCCCGAGAGCGCTTGGCTTCATAACAACACTTTTGAAACTCTGCCTTCAGGTCAGCCAACATCAACTTAAACTTCTGAACATCAGAGACACTGAGCTTTGCCATGTGCTTCTTGAAGACAGCATTCTCATGGTCAATTTTATTCTTCTGCTCAATGACCTTCTGAGCAATAGCAAGTTCCTTGGCTATGTAGCCTTGGAAGGTGACACTGAAGTCAATGGGCAGCTGCCGATCATCAATGGTGAGAGAAGTGTCTTCAAACCACTCATCAATAAAATTGCTCAAGATATCAGCATCAAACAGCGCAGATCCTTGAAGATCTCAACGTCCTGTTTGCTCTTGATTAACAGCTCAAGTGCATCATCAGCAAGATCTTCATCACTGTACAGATCTATGATGTCATCATCATTGCATAGAATGCTTGCTGGAGTAAGGCCTTGCCCTAAGATTTTCTTTGTCTTCGAAGAGGTCCGAGACAAGTCTTCAGAATGCACACTGGTTTCAGGAGTTGCAATTTTCAGTGGCTTCACTCTTGAAGCTTTTGGTGCAGATGCAGGCTTTTAAGCATGTGCCTTCTTGGTAGGCTTCAAGGATTCAGGAGCAGGAGTTGGTTGGGCTCCTTCTTGAGCAGCTTCAGCATGAGCTCTTTGCTCAGCACAATGCGCCAGATACACATCAAAGTCATCAAAGGGGCCAACAAGATTAGGTTCAGCTTCACGAGTGCCATCTTGCCTTGGTTCTACTAGACCTGGATTGAAGTCAATCCCAAGGTCCTTCTTGTTTTGGGCAGCAGAGCCCCTGGTGAACTGATAGTTGGTCTCAAACAGATCATCATCTCGACACCACAGTAATTTGATGGATCTGGGTTTTCTGGCATTGGACGCCTCCCCATGCAAGGATAGAAGCCTTGCTGAATGTCTTCAGCCTTGGTATTTGGGTGAAGCTTCTTGTACACAATATTGCCCCATGGTGGCCTCATAGCATTCTTGGCAGCATACTCTAGGGTCACAAAATTGTAAAGAAACCATTGCTCAACCTAGTACCTACGAATCCATTGAACGCGTGATTTGCACTCCCTGTATGTTTCTTCTGGATCATATTTTTACATCTCATATAGATCTGGAGGCAGATCCAGTGCAGTGTTGTCATGATGCTGTCTACCCCCTTTCTTTGCTGATTTTCCACTTGCCATTGGCTTCACAAATATGATTGGCTTTGCAGAAATGATTGTCTTTGCTTTGCTTGTCAAACAGGAACTGTCTTAAGGAGAGTCAAGGTGATGATGTAAGTAGTCTGCAAATGAAGTCAGACTATGAGAACCAAGAGACTCGCCCATGGACATGTACCTATGAAGGAATTAGAGATGCGAGAGAAGTAGGAGAGGTCATATGCATTCTCAGAGGATTTTGAAGATAAAATCAGTTTGAAGACATTGACCTCATAGTGCGAAGACATTCACTTATTTGGATAAGTTGGTTCAAGATTTGTACAAATCCTTGAATAAGTACAAGTGAGGAATCACACTAGTTGTGAAGCATAAGTGAAGGTACTTGCAAATCATGAGATGCAAAAGAAGGAAGATCCAAATTCAGAAGTGACTAAAACAACTTTCTGAAGATATAGAAGGTTAACGGATCAAACAGACGGTAAAAAAGAGAGTTTATTTACCGCATAAGAACATAGAAACAACTGCAAGACAAGTTTGGAGAGGAGGCCGAGCAGTTCGATCTCCCGCGCCCTAACTTGGCGACGGAAGACAGCTATAGCGGCGGCGGGGCGAAGATGACCGCGGCCGGCATGAGTACGATGATGGAGAGATTGCGGCGGCGAAGCGCTTCTTCTCCGGCAATGATGAGAGCTAGCGACGGTGCTAGGGTTGCGAGCGGGACAGCAATGGGAATAGTAGAATTCATGACCGCGGGGGAGTTGTGTTTATAAAGAGGAGGGCTACGCTGTGAATTTACTGCGCTGCCCCTGGCGATATGTATATGTGCGACATGTGGCATGCATGCACAGTTTAAACAACTATGCCACGACCCACCGCATAGCTGGTATGGCGGGCGGTCGTTCCGGCTTCTTCGGATTTCGGAAAAAAGGATAAGGATAATAAAATGTTTTAAATTTTTGTCTAAAAAATCTTCAACTGACAAGGACACAGTGAAGACAATCGACACGTTTCAATAGAATGCATATGAAGATTTAGAGAGTTTTAGGAGAGATAAGCACAGATGGGGTAAGGGTCCGATCACATTCACTTAGTACAGAAAAGGCAACTTGAAGACATAGCTATAAGTGAATGCTGCTGAGGACAGAACATATATATATATATATATATATATATATATATATATATATATATATATATATATATATATATATATATAGGAACGTGAAGATAAATCATGAAGATAATGCAATATATGTGACGCCAAATGAAAATCTTCAAGAAAGATTGGTGGTGGCATTACCCACCGTATAGGAAGTATTAGACCCAGACACACATCGCACAATTATCGTGGCGCTCTGAAGTTAAATTCCACATTAATGTCTTCACACTTAGAGTGCATATCTTCATTAATTGAAGACATACATTACTTTGTGTGTTGCGCACCTAAGTCATTTCAACATGCATAAGCGTTAGGATGTGTGTCCATTCACAGGACATTCGAGGATTCTAAAATATTCAGCTCACACCGCAACTTGCAAAATCTCTTCTCATCCAAAGGCTTTGTGACGATATCTGCCAATTGCTCTTCAGTGTTGACGTGAATGATATCAATGTCTTCCTTCAACACATGATCTCTGAGAAAGTGATGACGAATCTGAATGTGCTTTGTCTTCGAGTGCTGAACAGGATTGCCTGCAATCTTGATGGTGCTTTCATTTTCACAGTAGAGGGGCACCATCTACTTGTTGATGCCATAGTCCTTGAGAGTTTGCTTCATCCAGAGAAGCTGAGCACAGCAAGATCCAAGAGCAATATATTCAGCTTCAGCAGTTGAGAGTGACACACAGTTCTGCTTCTTTGAACACCAACAGACAAGTGATCGACCAAGAAAATGGCATGTTCCTCACATAGACTTGCGATCCACCTTGTCACCAGCATAATTAGCATCTGAGAATCCAACTAGATCAAACTCTGAGCAATTTGGATACCATAATCCTAGCGTTGGGGTGTGAGCCAAATATCGAAGTATTCACTTCACCGCGAGGTGATGCGACTCCTTTGTTGCCGCTTGGAATCGGGCACACATGCAAACGCTAAGCATTATATCTGCCCTAGATGCACATAAGTACAATAAAGACCCAATCATGGAGCGGTATACCTTTTGATCAAATTCTTTACCATTGTCATCGGAGCCCAGTTGACCATTGGTAGTCATTGGTGTTGTCGGCGTGGAGCCGACGATCTATGGGGCAGGGCTGCCCCTTTGCTAGTTCGGCTGGGGGTAGGTTGACGCGAAGACCAAGCACAATAGGAGGTGCCATAGTTTTTACCCAAGTTTGGGTCGCTGAGAAGCGTAAAACCCTACTCCTGCTTTTATGTATTGAATGAAGGTGGAAGAAAATACACGAAGCGCTCTCCCCTGGCAAGTTGCTAGGAGAGAGCAGCTGCATGGATATCTATGTGTGTGTGTTGCGAGGTTTCGAAAACCCCTATAATGGTTGCCTCGGCCCTCCTTTTAATGCTCAAGGGGTAACCACAGTGTTAAAACAGTCATTACAGGGTGATTAGATCACTACTGCAGGATGCTGCTAACGCGACACTACAATCAGAGGCCCTTCGACGAAACTGTGTGTGATGCATTAATCGCAAACAGTGATGTAAAAAAACCATCAAAAAAGATGCAAAACGTTTGCGATGGTGGATACATCAAACACGGTTCAGATTTTGGTTGCGTGTGCGATGCGGGGCATACTGTTGATCCATACAAACTATTTGCGATGAGGCAGAATAATAGAAACGGGCAGCCAGATCAAGGTGTGTGCGATATACGGCATATAGTTCACCCCGATGAACTGTTTGTGATGAGGCGGATCAACAGAAATGGGCAACCAGATGAAGGTGTGTGCGATATACAGCATACAGTTCACTTGGATGAACTATTTGTGATTAGGCAACACAAAAGAAACGATCAGCCAGATCAAGGTGTGTGCGATATACGTCATACAGTTCACTCGGATGAACTGTTTGCGTTGAGCCAAGAGAACAGAAATGGTTCAACTTAACAAGATGTGTGTGATACACGGCAAACAGGTCTATAATCGGAAATGTGTGGGAAGACCGATAACAACACAGACGATTCCTGTTAACAAGCCGTGTGTGTTGTGAGCAAACGATTGCTGGTATACAATTGTGAGTGATTGATGAAATCATCACCGACGGGTTCCATTGTTTAGTCCGTGTGTGATGTGATTTGCTCTGTCTACAGAACATCAACATATATACTTATAAGAACATCATTGCATAACAAAATTAAGCATACAATTACATAAGTGACTACACACATAAAATTTCCACACACCAAAGTAAGCAATTACATGCATACTAAACTAGGAGAAACGAGCATCTAATCATCTACATCTTGTTGCGATGATGCTTGCCATTGATCTGCTTCCGGCTAGATCCCTGACCATTTTGAGGAAGGAGGCACTTCCTCATGTCAACGATCCGCAGGTACATCTCGTAGCTCGTGTACGCCTCCTTGGCCACATACACGACGTGATCTTTGTCGAGTTTCTCCATCCAGGCCGAGTCCTAGGCACGCTTGTCCTTGTTGCAGGAATCCTTCATGTCTTTGTAGTAGGGGTCAATGATGGCCTCAGCGAGGTGAACCAATGAGTCCTTCTCATGCTCCTTGCTGCCCCAGATCTTGTATTGACCCTGGATGCTGACAAGATTATGGCAGGCAATGCCCAAATTCTTGAGCACCTTTACATCATTGGTGATGTCCACCATAGCGAACATGTAGTGGGGGTTGTCGACAAACCTGGCAAAACGCTCGCAAGGCCTTGTGGACAGGCAGTAGTGGTAGACTAGGACGTGATTGCGCATGCACATCTTGGCGACGGCGACCTTGGGACGAGACCCGGCACAAGTGTGGGTGTACTCGAGGTCGAATCCGGCCACCTTGTACTTCTCCTCAGCAAGCAACAGCTCCATGATGTGGATGGAGTGCTCCACCAAGACCGGGTTGTTGGTGTACACCACCAAGAGCTCCATGAACCTTCTGTGAGTGTCCACCACGGCATGCATGGTGGACTGCTGCTTGTCGTCGTCAGCCGCTCGGAGCGCCATACGAGCCACGCTGGATACCCTCTAAGAATTTCTTGTGGTGGGTGTGCTTCTTGCAATACTGGGGAGCGATCGAAAGATTGAAGAGGCACAAGGGTTAAATGGCCGCTATAATAAATGGGGGCCAGCCGGCCTGTAATCGTCACGTCTTGTCACCACGTTCATAGCGGAGGATTCCAGTGCACGTTTGAGCACCCCACACGCGTTTCATTTGACCACACGTGGGCTCGAAGAGGCACCAAATGTATCATTGGTGAGCCTGTTCCCGCGCAACCGCGCAGTTTACCACGCGCAACCGCGCAAGCTTCCCGCCCGCCTAGTTTAGCCACTCGTCGGCTAGAAGAGGGGCAAATCATGGGCGTTTATTGGCAAAAAGCTTTGCAAAAATGAAGTGCGTGGATTGACTTCGATCATAAGTTTACCCGTGGGTGATGAGGTCAATGTTACACAGAAGGGTGATGATGGACACTCAAGTGCGATAATTAATTTTGCGCTCTACAGGGCACACGATTGAAGACACCAACTGTGTGCAATAATGTAGAAGATCGTTGTCGAGTTAGCTATACAGATCGTTTGCTATGAGATCGACAAGGGAAACACATTCAAGAATGGTTAATAAAATCTATGTCTATTGCATATTAAGGTCAAAATAGTACTACCAATATACGAGTCTCATACGATGCCATTTCAACGATTGTACCACAAAAGCCCGAAATATTACAAGGTTCAAATTCCAGAGTTATATGGCTCAAATTCAAAGATTACAAGGTTCAAACTGATATTAGAAATGAAATTCAGCTCATTCAGCTGTAAACGCCCATGCTGATTAGCTGAACATGGATATAAGAGAGGTTCAAACTAATATTACCACTTGTAAGGCTTGTTTCGAAACCTCATCATTTCTGCGAAGGGATCAGCCACTGACAAGTCATGTATGGGGTTGACACGATGACTTCCTATTACTCTGTGATCTGAAGTTCCAAAATGAAATTCAGCTTTTTCAGAGCCTTTTCCATTCTGCTGCAGCCACCGGTGCTGATCAACAAACCATTCATTTTTGCAAAATAAATGCAGAGCAAACCTCATTACCTTCAGCACCCTTGCTCTGACAACAAAGAACCTGGCCAATATAATCTCTGGTAAGGTCCCTCGGTATGAGTTCATAGTAATTTCTGAGAGATGCAGATCTAGGTATTCGATGTGATTATTATATTGTATCACATTATCCACCATCGGGCCTAATATTATCTACAAAAGAAGAGAACATGTTAGTGCCTACATGCAGTTTTGAACACTACTATAGGCCTATTTGGTTTGCAGGATTTGTAAAATGCACTGATGTGCCATCTTCGATCCGACATGATTAACATGGGCATTTGATTACAATCTAGAAAAATGTAGCCTTCGTCACAAGAGGTTGGAGTGGATGAAAAATTCCCTAAGAAAACTAGTACAGATGAATCCAAAGGAGAAATGCTTATGGATTGTAATAATATGAATCAAGCAACCAATATGGGGGAAAAATGTATGTACTGAAATCCTCCAAAATTCCTTCAGAAATCATAGTACATTGTCATTGTAAACTTGGGAAAAGGTACCAAAAATTGAACTCCCTTATGGTTAACATTTAATAGGAAAGGAACATCACCTCGATATACAACTTCTCCAGGCACGGAAAGCATCTCAGGAAACTGACAACTTGGCGCAGGTTGGGGCCGATAGATTCTAGTGCCAAGACCTTCATTGTGCACAGATTCGGGGTCAAGCTTGTTGGAATCATTTTCTAGAAGACAGACGAACATACATCTTCAAAATTAGAAATAATGTTGACATCTAGGAGAGGTAGAAGGTGACTAACAGGTGTGGTTCCAATAACAAGTTCGGAGTACTTGACAGACGAGTAGCCCTCCACTATCAATTTCAGCGCAGAAATGACATTGATTCTTGTTGGACCTTGTTGATCAACTACAAGTAATCTCTCAAGTGAAGGTGTGTCCTCAATGACCATATTGTATTCCACCTTTTGTGATCTCTTGTTGCAGCACCAACAACACACATAAATAGTCCGGAGAGTCATGGAGGTGATGTGGAAGCTACTCAACACATTGATTGCCTAAAGACGAAGGTACTCGAGTGCAGTACAGGCGCGGAGCAGGCGCTCCATGTCATCCTTTGGGACGCAGATAGCGATGAGCTCAAGGTGCTTCAGTCGTGGTAGAAAAAGAGCGGACGCATCATTAAGGGGGGATGGCAGTTCATGAACTTGGCGAGGCGCAGTGTGGGCGCGAGGCGGAGCGCAGACATTGGCAGCGAGCGCATATGCCCATGATTAAAATTGAGCTCCTCGAGCTGATCTAGGGCGGGGGATCAGAACCACTCGTCAAGCTTGGCTCGGTCCTTGCCGTTGGAATGGAACTTCCCCGTGATAAGGCCTCTGATTGGGCCAAGGTGACTGGCGAGGATCTGGGAGAACGCATCCAAGCTTTTGTGATAGCCATGGCAGAACTCGTGGGCGTCGATGAGGTCGAGAGGGGTGGAGTGCCATAGGGGGCGCCACCGCTGGGAAAGGACGGTTGTTCTCGCCCCATATTTGATTGGGAGGAGGGAGATGATGACTATCAACATATCATCGGGGAGGCTGCTGATGAAGTCTAGGCCTGCTGGAGTCGCTTGCTGTTCTTTCATGACCCACCTCCGCTTGTTGGTAGCCTTGTTCTCCACCTCCGAAGTCTCCTCGTTAGCGGCTCCTTCTGATAGAAGTAGGAGTACAGGGAACATTTAGTTAAGACAGGGCAAAAGAAAAGTGTATTGGTAACTAGAAGTTAGTAGGTAGGAATATAGTAAGAAAATGGAATAACAATTGGTTGCTTAAATACTACACAATTCCTTTGATATTGGTGGGTAATTCAACATGCAGATATTTGAAAAGAACACTTACTTTGAACAAAGTCTGGACGGATGATATCGTCGGGGAAGTTAGCATATATCTCATGACCAGGCTCTTTTATGTGTAGTACAATTTTAGTGCCAGCTTTCAGTACATAAAACTTAGAAATTTCTATCCAAAGGCTCGTGCCAAAATAGGAGTGACCACGTTCATCAAGTCTTACAATAGCAACGATTGTAAATCCATGGTTTATGTTCAGTATGACATCCCTGCAGTCTTGAGTTATGTAAAGGGCAAGATTGTGTACTACAGATGTTGTTGCATAGCAAGGGATGTGCTGCAGAAAATGGTAGGATTGTTAAAGAATATGGTGAAATGCAAATATGGGCGAAATTGAAAGAACAGTACAGATTTGAAATCAAAGGACAAAAAACTATAATTAAACGGATAGTGTAACCATGATGTCATGGGAATATGATACTAATCGAAAGAAGGGAAAAAAATCCCCTTTGACGTATATGCTGCATGTGGCACCTTTTATCTAGATGTAACAATATATAGTATATGTTCAGGAAAGTAGGCCAAGCCAACCGATGTAGGGTGAGATTGAACATACCGTGTGCATCCTAAAGTCATCTGGTACGGTGAGATGGAACTCCACGGATGTCTGGCCGAGGCCGCAAAGTCCTGGTGTGTCTGCGCACTATAGACTCTATGAATGAAAGAAAACCCTCAAATCAGCTCGAATAAAAATGAATTCACGGCGATTTCGGTCTGGTGAGTAAAGGAGGCAGATGAACTAGGATAAGAGATGAGAGAATATCTCAGTAAATTAGTTACCTTGTTGTCCATGAGAAAAAAACCCTCAATACCGCGGATTCCCCAATCGGGCAGAGCTGGGTCAACCATGAGCAGCGTCAAGAAAGTCGATGGCGATTGGCGGCGGCAAGCGGAAGTGGAGACATGCGGTGGGGTTTGCCGACAGCCTGGCAGCAGCGACATGCGTCAAGCTAAGTGGTTGCCGCGGCGATAGGCGGTGCCATGCAGAGTCATGGAGGAGCTTGTGCAGGTGTGAATGGGGACCGGAGGGGGTGGCGGGCGGGGTGAGGGTTTTTGTGACGTGGGGATGGTGATGGTTTTCTTTTTTCTGTTTTGAATTGGGTGGTGACGGTTTTCTGTCCCACAAATAGTTTTGGAGGCAACGGTTTGCTAGAGCCAACCGTGTGTGATTGGCGTAACTAGGAAAATGAAAGTCATTGCACACGGTTCCAATTTGGCAACAGTGTGTGATTGATGTACTACCTCCATCCTGGTTTATTGGTCCCCTTTGTAATTTGTGCCAAATTTTGACCAAAGATTTAACTAACAAATGTTTATGCATGTCACCAAAAATTATATCATTGAACACTATGTTCAAATACGAATCCAATGAGATAATTTTTGCTGACCTGCACTAACATTTTGTTAGTTAAACCTTTGGTCAAAATTTAACACAAATTACAAAAGGGACCAATAAACCAGGGCGGAGGTAGATTCCATCAACCGAACTGATTGCATCCATATCCCACTTTTAGACATAAGTAAACATAGATTAAATATACTCAGGCATAGATAATAAGCATACACAAGCATAGTTCAACCATAAGTATATAGTTCAACCATCATTAAGCATACTCGAGCACATTTATAATTAAGACACTACATAGCCATACATAGTTCAATCCCACATCCCATCTCATATGTCAGCACGATCCTAAAGCTTCTCCAGTTACTCAGCGTATGCGGCGTGTGCCATCCTGCAAGAATACTTCTGCCCGAAGGAGCTAACGGCTCATCCTCTTGCATGCGCCAGAACACTTTGATATGTGTCATGAAGCTTTTGGTTGCAAAATGGGCATCGAAAGCCCCGGTTCCAGGTCCTAATACGCTTATATGCATTCCCGCATAAAGCTCCCTGGGGATTTCCTCTTGTACCTCCTCTGGCCATCTTCATCCTCGTTGTCGACATCGTCAGATAGCACCTATACATATAGTAAAAAAAATGTGGCATCAAATTTGGAATACAAACTAATCTCTAGCGAACATTTGGCAGTTGCCAAAATTTGGCATCAAATCAATTTTTACATGTCATAAAGTAGGATTAGGAATTTATGGCTATTTTTTTAGACATATCCAAAGATTATGGTTTGATTTTTAGCACAATCGTCTATGTAGAGACCAATCTTGAAAAAAAAATGGCACAAACATATATGTAGGTCATTCAAAATCAATTATCAAGACCTGGCTAGGAATTATTAGCATGAACACTAACCCTAGTCAGATTATTAGCAGAAATCATTTGCACAGATGAAACAACTAATCACTTATCATTTGTACCATTCAAATAATCAATACACAACATGGATCTAACAAAAGTTACTCAGATTTCATGGATTGAGAGAACATAACCATGGGATTTCTATTCTAAAAAGGGGGGGACGGGAGTAACCAGAGAAACACTAGGATGTATTTGACACATAAATGGGTATAGATGACTAACCGGTTGTCCGTCATTGTCGGAGTCGTCGCCGGAGTCATCACCGGAGTCGTCGCCGGAGTCGGTGTGGACCTCCGGCTCCGGTTGTGGAAGCACGACGCCGTCGACGACGTCAAGGTGCAGCTACACTTTGTCGGCGGCGATGGCAACCTTTGTCTCCATCTTCACACCCTGCTCCACTGCTTCAGTAGCCCCGAGGTCGCCACTCCCTCCGATGGGGCGCTTCGGCGGCTTCCTCATACACTGACGGCTTTGAGGACTGAGAGCGGCGTTGAGGATGCAAGCGGAGAGAGAGGACTGTCTGTGTGGCAAGGGTGGGGGTGAGGCCGCTCGGGCACGCCATTAATATGGAGTAGTGGGAGAGAGGTGGGCAGCGGTTAAACCACTCACTCAGCTCCCGGTGAGCCTGCGCACCGTGTCAGATTCAGGGCTCCGCAGACCCAAGAAAGTTCGAACTCTGGGGCGTGTGCGAAGAACTCAACCTATCCAACCAACCAACTCGTCGCCCTACAACCTAGCTCAATGAATCAAGGAAGAAGATGAACATGGCAGTTTACCTAGGTTCCGGCCACCTTGTGGTGTAAGACCCAACTCCTGCTTTGGGGTGGATTGGCCTCACGAGGGGCTGAGGATGAACTAGTACAAGGGATGAACAACCTCACGAGGTCTTCTCTGGGGTGAGAGTGAGTCTACCTTTGGTCGGATCGGGTCTCTCCTCTCTATGGTGGTGACTAGCCTATATATACAATGGCCTCGGTCCTCTTCCCCCAAAACGTAGGCGGGAAGGGATCCCACAGTGGCCAATTTGAAAGGGGACAAGTAGTACATCTTATCCTGATGAAAGGTGGTCTTCGCCTGCAAAGCTTCTGGTTATGACGCCGTGGTGGGCTCGGCGATGACATCCGTCCTGCTGTTCTGGCGGTCCTAGTCTTGTTCCAATGGAATGGAAACCTTTGCCTGATTCCTCGGGAACCCACGCCTGCGCTTGCCTCCTTAGCACCAAAGAGGAAAACCTGCTCCTCTGTGCCCGCTGGCACCCGCCTGGCCTTGGTCGTCATGGCTTGCGTCACCGCAACCTCAGGAGGTTGGGCACCTGCATAGAAATGTCCGCTCCTCAGGAGGTAGCCTGGGGAGGCCGCTCCCTCAGGGGGTCTTGGCTTCGTCCACCTCACAAGGCTTGGCCCCTCGCGAGGGTCTTGTCTTGATGGTGTCTTAGTTGGGCCGTACCAGTCCGCGATGGAGCCATGCCATGTGCCGCAGGCAGGCAAGTCTGGGTACCCTGGTTCCCAGAACGCCGACAGTAGCCCCCGGGCCCAAGGCGCGCTCGGACTTGGCTTCGAGGCGAAGCCAAAGGGCAAGGGCGAAGCGCCGCAGGCCCCAATCGCCTGCGGACCGAACCGACGCGTGGCGCTTGATGGGACGTGGGCGTCTCCACTTCCCCATGCCGCCTCGGCAACCGCACAACTTGACAATTGCCTGGTGCATGCAGATAAGCCATCATTGCTCGGAGCAAGAGAGGCCGGCGGTTAGCCTTCCTCTGGCTATAAATGGGAGAGGGGGCAGAGCCCCCAGCTCATCTTCATCTTCTCACCTCTTGCCTCTCCTTCTTCTTCGTTCTGCCATCTTGCCAGAGCGTCCATGGCGCCAGTGAGGAGGTTCTCCACCGCGGAGAAGGGAAAGGCTCCCAAGGAAGGGCCAGCCTCGCCACAACCCAAAAGAGGCTGTGGCCGCCCTCGCAAGTACGCCGCGACGCCAGCGCTGGCTCCCCGAGGGCGTGGGCGCACTCCCTCGAAGGCTGGCGCCACCTCTAGTAGTCACAGGGGTCCTCCCTCCCGTGGCGGAAGCTGCCGCGGCCAGGGTGGCTGTGGCGACAGGGGGAAGCATGTGGCAGCCTCTCGGCCACTGCGTCTGCGATCCCGCTCGGCCGACGCGTCCTCGGAGTTCGTGGTGTGGGTGGAGAGGCCCGCAGGTGTCTGGTTCCAGCTCCCGTGCTTCTTTGCGGGCGCACTGCTGGCCGGGGGACCTGGTGGCCTCTGGCTGCAGGCCGATGGTTGCTGCAGCAGGGCCTCGTGGGTGGTGGTCGAGGTCACCCCCGCCAGCAACATGTTCCTGAACCACGGGTGGCAGCCGTTCACCCGCGCACGCGGCCTGCAGGGGAGGTGTACCCTCCACTTCAGGTATGATGGCGCTGCGATCCTCTATGTCAGGGTCTTCGGGGAAGATGGCTGGCGCCTGGGGTGCTGCCCGGAGAGCGACAGTGATGATGCCGACGTCCACCCCTCCGACGATGATGGCCAGAGGGGCGGCACCGTCTTCGGTGGTGAGCTTGCCCTTGGTGAAGGCCGTGATGCCTCCAACGGCGGCGTCTCCTCCTCTGGAAAGAGCACGAGCGACGGTGACTACGACGAGCCACCACGCCGCCGAGCTCAGACCAGGGAGGGTGACGAGCCGCCTTGCCGCCGCGCCCCGGTGAAGCAGGAGGAGGACTTCGACTGAGCGCGGACGTTGCCCGAGCCGGGTCTCGGGAGCCGCTGTAGTCACGCGGCTGCTTTTGCTTCTTTCTTTCTCCTGCATCAGAAAAGTGGAAAGCCCTGTCGGGGCGTGTAATGGACCACGGCGCTTGCGCCATTATGTTATCATTTTTATATTGTGTCCTGATATTCGTGTTGCCGCTGATTGTGATTGGGATGACTTAGCTTAGTGTGCTTGCGGTAGACTCCCATACCGTGAGGGCGAGCTTCTCTGGAGCTTGGACTTCCTGCACATCCCTCATTCCGGTGAGGTTCTCCAGAGGTTTCCTTCTTGAGGATTCGAAAGTCCCCAGTCCTCGGGAGGCACCCTGTGGTTGCGGCGTTAAGGGACCTCCGGAGATGCCAAACCTCACATGAGCTCCCGAGTGTGGGCTGGTCGCCACTGGCACGCCGCGTCGTGATGCCCGGAGGCACGGACTCAGGGGGGCATGGGTGCCCGTTGGCTTGTTTAAGAGCGTTGCGCAAGGATTAAGACACCAAAGGCTTAGGACACCAAGGCTTTGGTGAGGTGTGTTCGCGGGTGGGCCCAAGCGCACACATGCACCATGCCCAGCCACCACGCGCGTGACGCGCGGGGAAGAGCAACGGGTAATTGTCACTCTTCCTAAGGCAAGACCTGAAAGAACACTGCGAGGAGAAAAATTTCCCAACCCTTTCAAATAAAGACACGAGAACTTCAAATTAAATTCCAAGAAGTTGCAAACCAGCTACAGAAAGCAAGCAAAAGAACAACCGCGTCTGGCACCTACACTAGTCTTCTAGTCTTCCCACCAGCGCGGAGCATGGGGCTTCCACTAGGACGTGAGTGGGACCCCCCATGAGGCCCAAGGGTGGCGCTCAGGAGACTCCGGGGCGTGTACAGCCCCACTCATTATTACGTGAGAGTGTCACGGGCAGAGACTTGAAAGGCGCATGGCCTTGGTCACGGATAGAACTTCCTGAGGTGCTGGATGTTCCAGGCATTCTGGATTGGGACCCCGTCCTGCATCTCCAGGCGCGCGACACTAGGCCTGGAGACACGGGCGATCCTGAACGGGCCCTCCCACATGGGCGAGAGCTTGTGGAGCCCCTACCTGGAGAGCACCCATCTCAGGATGAGGTCACCCACCTCGAGGATCCTGGAGCAGACGCTACGGCAGTGGTACCGCCGCAGCGCCTGCTTGTACCTCGCGGCACGGAGCGAGGCTTGGCGGCGGCCCTCCTCTCCGAGGACGAGGTCCATCCCCCGCGAGGTATCCTGTCGTGCCTCGTCAAATGCCAAGACCCGCGGGGAGCGATGTTTGACCTCATGAGGGAGGACCGCCTCAGCCCCGTAGACGAGGAAGAACGGGGTCTCGCCGGTGGGCTTGGTCGTGGTGGTGCGGATGGACCACAGCACGGACTGAAGTTCATCGAGCCAACCCCTGCCGTAGGCCTCGAGTTTCTTCTTGAAGCTCCTCGCCTTGAGGCACCTCAGGACCTCCGCGTTGGCGCACTCGGCTTGGCCGTTACTTCGTGGGTGCACCACCGAAGCGTAGCATATCTGCGTTCCAAGATTAGCACAATATGTTTTGAAGAGGTTGTTCATGAACTGAGAGCCATTGTTAGTGATGATATGGTTGGGGACCCCGAAGCGGCTTACGAGGCCCTTGATGAACTTGACGGCCGAGCCAGCTGGTATGGTGTGCACGGGCTCCACCTCCGCCCACTTGGTGAACTTGTCGATGGCGACGTAGAGGTAGCGGTAGCCCCCGGCTGCTCGAGGGAATGGACCCAGGATATCTAGCCCCCAGACCGCGAACGGCCATGAGAGCGGGATGGTCTGGAGGCCCTGAGTGGGCTGGTGGATCTGTTTGTCATGGAATTGGCATGCCTCGCAGGATCTCACCAGCTCAGTGGCGTCGTTGATCGCCGTGGGCCAGTAGAACCCGCTGCGGAATGCCTTGCCCACGAGGGTGCGCGACGAAGAGTGATGCCCGCAGTCCCCGCTGTGGATATCAGCTAGCAGTTCGCACCCCTGCTCCTTGGAGATGCACCACAGAGAGACGTCGTTTGGGCGCCTTCGGTAGAGCTCGCCATCCTGGATGCAGTAGGCGGTGGCCTGGCGGGCCACGCATTCTGCGTCTTCCTCCTTCTCTGGCAAGGTGCCTCGGAGCAAGTACGCCTTGAACTCCTCGGTCCAGCACCCCTCCTGAGGTTCGAGCGCGAGGAGTAGGCGAGCTCCTGAGGTCTGACCGCAGGCTGGGGCGCCCGAGGTGGGTGCCGTGGCTGGTTCCTCCCGGAGCAGCACCGGTCCTACAGTGGGGGGAGCCGCCAATGGCTTGAAGAGCCACTCTTCGAAGATGCCAGGCTTCTGGGGTTGGCACCGGGATGCCCTCTTGGTGATGTCGTCTGCTTCCTTGTTCGTGCCGCGTGGTACGTGCTGCAATTCCAAGCCCAAGAATCATTTTTCAATTTTACGTACCTCCTCTAGATATGCCTCCATGTGCTCATCTTTTGGCTTGTACTCCTTGTTGGAGAAGCTGACGAGGAGCTGAGAGTCACCCTTGATGGCGAGCCTCCTGATCCCCAGAGCCGCCGCGGCCATGAGGCCGGCGATCAGGCCCTCGTATTCCGTGATGTTGTTGGAGACCTTCTCACCATGCTGGAAGCAGAGCTGCACGGCGTAGTAGATCTTCTCCTGAGTAGGTGAGATGAGCACGGGTCCAGCCCCCGCGCCGTGTCGTGCGAATGCGCTGTCAAAGTACATGACCCAACCATCCGGTGCCTCGTCTCTGGGCGTGAGGGAACGATCCTCGCCCACCCCTCGATCAGGGGCGTCAGTCCATTCTGCCACGAAGTTAGCGAGAGCCGCGCCCTTGATGACCCTGGTGGTGCTGAACTCTAGCTGGAATGCCTGTAGCTTGATGTTCCATTCAGCAACTCTGCCCGTGGTGTTGGGGCACTAGAGCACCTTCTCCAGGGGGTATGCCGAGACAACTTTGATGGGGTGGCCTTGGAAGTAGTGGTGCAGCTTCCTGGAGGCGACGAGGAGCACGAGCAGGAGCTTTTGCGGCATGGGGTAGCACTCGCGTCGCGCAACACTGTGCTGACAAAGTACACAGGGTGCTCGACGAGGGAAGAGGTGTCGATGGCATCCGGCCCTGCCTGAGGCATGGAGGCCTCAGGAGCCTCGCCTTCTGTCGGGGTGATCGAGGCCTCAGGAGCGTCGTCCTGAGGTGGCGATGGTGTGGCTGAAGACGGGGCGCTGCACCGTGCGCCTGCACCCGCGCGCTCTTCCCGGACCGCCACGAGTGCCGCGCTAGCCAAGTGGGGTGTGGCGGCCATGTAAAGCACCAGAGGTTCAAGAGGTCGAGGCGCCACCATCACCGGAGGGCTGGTGAGATACCTCTTGAAGTCTTGAAAGGCTTCCTCAGCCTCCAGAGTCCATTTGAATGGGCCCTTCTTCTTCATCAACTTGAAAAACGGGAGAGCGCGCTCACCGAGCTTGGAGATGAAACGCCCCAGCGAGGTCACGCAGCCCGTGAGCTTCTGCATTTCCTTGAGGGTCTGCGGCGGGCTCATTCTTTCTATCGCCTTGATCTTCTCTGGGCTAGCCCCGATTCCCCTGTGTGACACCAAGAAACACAGCAGCTTGCCAGACGGGACGCCGAAGACGCACTTCTCCGGATTGAGCCGTAGGTTCACTTTGCATAAGTTGGTAAATGTTTCCTCCAAATCTTCGACGAGGGTTCTTGCCTCCCGCGACTTGACCACTATGTTGTCCACGTACGCCTCGGCATTCCTCCCAAGCTGCTTGCCCCGGGTGATGTGCATCAATCGCTGGAAGGTCGCGCCGGTGTTGTGCAACCCGAACGGCATGCAGCTGTAGCAGTACACCCCGCACGGGGAAAGGAAGGCTATCTTCTCGATGTCTTGCACCGCCATCTTGATCTGGTGGTAGCCCGAGAATGCGTCCAAGAAACACAGCAGGTTGCACTCAGCGGTGGAGTCAACGATCTGGTCGATGCACGAAAGAGAGAAAGGATTTGAGGGCAAGCTTTGTTGAGGCTTGTGAAGTCGACGCACATGCGCTCCTTTCCCCCTTTCTTGGGGACGATGACCGGGTTGGCCAACCAATCCGGGTGCCGCACTTCTCGGATGACGCTGGCTTCTTGCAGCTTGTGGACCTCCTGGACAATGAACGATTGCTTCTCCGGGGCTTGTCGCCGTGCCTTTTATTTCACCGGGCGCACGCCGGGGCACACCATCAAATGGTGCTCAATCACGTCTCGCGGGATGCCTACCAGGTTCGTCGCCTCCCATGCAAACACGTCCTTGTTCGCACGGAGGAAGCCGACCAGTGCTTCTTCTTGGTCCAGTGGGAAGTCGGCGCCTATGGTGAAGGTGAGACTCAAGCCCTCGTCATCGACTCGCACCTGCTTCATCTCAGCCTGGTCCTGAGAGAACAGCTGCTTCTTCTTCACGGGCGCGGCCTCCGGGATCTCCGGAGCACCCTCCGCGTCCAACTGCATGGCCGCCGTGGATTTGAAAGCGAGCTTGAGGGCCAGGAGGGCATCCTTGGTGTCTCCCACCACAGTAAGGATGCCGCTGCTCCCCGGCATCTTGATGACGTTGTAGTCGGGGTGCGTCGCCGCCATGAACTTGGCAAGGGCTGGATACCCAAGGATGGCGTTGTACAGGAGGCCGATGCGGGCGACGTCGAAGTCGATAAGCTCAGTGCGGTAGTTGCAGTGCGTGCTGAAGGTGACGGGGAGGCGGATCTGCCCCAGGGGAACGATGAAGTCGTCGTGCACCCCTGAAAAGGGCCTGGTGGGGGCGAGCCGGTCATAAGGCACCTGGAGCAGGTCGAAGGCTTCCACGGAGTGGATGTTGAGGCCAGCGCCACCGTCGATGAGGGTTCTGGTGACCGCAACACTACTGATGGTGGGCGTGCACAGCAAGGGGAGCACGCCTGCGCCGACCGTAGTCTTGGGGTGATCCCTGGAGTCGAAGGTGATGTCGGTCTCAGGTGCCGCCAGGGCCGAGGGAGCCCCCAGCCGTGGCTGGGTGGCCCCGATCTGCCGGAAGAACTGCTTGACGTGGCGGCCTGAGGCCGCCACCTCCGACCCATCGAGGATGGCCGCAATGGCATGGGGCGCCGGTGCCGCAAAGCGCATGATGAACGGACTGCGGAGCTCCTCCCAGGAGGCCACCGACAACTCCAGCAGGCTAAGCATCCAGGAGCGCGGTATGCCCATAAGAGCCATGGGGAGCCTGTTCGCCATGACCTTCTCGTCGCCGCCTGCCGCCTCGATGGTTAGCTCCTACAGACGAAGGAACTCTGCGGGGTTCCCCGTGCCGTAGTACCGCGGGGGCAGCGTCGGCCTAAACTTCGGCGACCACCGCACCTGCCGTAGAGCGGGGGAGAAGGCCCGGTGGCCCGGGGCAGCTCCGAGTGCGCTCAGCGGCTCAGCGGGCGGAGCGGCGCCAGCCATGGAAGGCGCGCAGTGCGAGCGGCGCGCGGCTGATGAGAGGGGCCGGGCTTCGACACGCCCCTACCTGGCGCGCCAAATATCGGATTCAGGGCTCCGCAGACCCAAGAAAGGTTTGAACTCTGGGGCGTGTGCGAAGAACTCAACCTATCCAATCAACCAACTCGTCGCCCTACAGCCTAGCTCAATGAATCAAGGAAGAATATGAACACGGCAGTTTACCCAGGTTCGGGCCACCTTGCGGTGTAAGACCCTACTCCTGCTTTGGGTGGATTGGCCTCACGAGGGGCTAAGGATGAACTAGTACAAGGGATGAACAACCTCACGAGGTCTGCTCTGGGTGAGAGTGAGTCTGCCTTCGGTCGGATCGGATCTCTCCTCTCTATGGTGGTGGCTAGCCTATATATATAGTGGCCTCGGTCCTCTTCCCCCAAAACATAGGCGGGAAGGGATCCCATAGAGGCCAATTTGAAAGGGGACAAATAGTACATCTTATCCTGACGAAAGGTGGTCTTCGCCTGCAAAGCTTCTGGTTGTGACGCCGTGGTGGGCTCGGCGATGACATCCGTCCTGCCGTTCTGGCGGTCCTAGTCTTGTTGCACTTGAATGGAAACCTTTGCCTGATTCCTCGGGAACTCACGCCTGCGCTTGCCTCCTTAGCACCAAAGAGGAAAACCTGCTCCTCTGTGCCCGCTGGCACCCGCCTGGCCTTGGTCGTCATGGCTTGCGTCACCGCAACCTCATGAGGTTGGGCACCTGCATCGAAATCTCCGCTCCCCAGGAGGCAGCCTGGGGAGGCCGGTCCCTCAGGGGGTCTTGGCGTCGTCCGCCTCATGAGGCTTGGCCCCTCACGAGGGTCATGTCTTGATGGTGTCGTAGTTGGGCCGTACCAGTCCGCGATGGAGCCACGCCGTGGGCCGCAGGCAGGCAAGTCTGGGTACCCTGGTTCCCAGAATGTCGAAACACCGGACTGCTGGCATGCCTACTGTCATTTCACACAGCTACTCACACGCCTCCCGATGACCCTGCGCAGCGAGCATGCCTCCCGTCAATTCACACACCTACATGCACGCCTCCCGGTCTGCCTGCACGGCGGACTGCTCGCATGCGTCCCATCCACTCACGCCTGCTCGCACGACACACGGGTCGCGGGGCGGCACGTATATTGTTTTTCTATTTTGATGATTAATGCTGCCGCTTTATTGCTTAACCGAAGCATGACACGTATCCATTGTTGGTCTAACGCCCACGGTTCGAATAAATAATCCATTTGCGATATTGGTTCCCAATTATTAATAATCTCCCGTTTGTAAGAAGATAAAGATTACATCAAAACTTGTCTCAAATTTGACAAAAAAGTACAATACCACTGTGTATTGGTGTCCATATGACAACACGATAAGTTTGATGAATTTCAAATAAGTTTTCGATGTACTAGATTTTAAAAATCAAGATTCTCAATGTTTGAAATTTCTTGCACGGGGAGTAAACATGCACCCAGTGAGACACATGTGTTTTTCCAATCCATTTAGGTGCACTGTCACGTGTGCATGTAGCTCAAATTTGATTTTTGCACATTATACCCCTACAAAATCAATTAATGAACTAAAACGTCTTAATGATTTCTATTTTTCTATCAAAATTTAAACGTCCCTCCTTTGGTAACATATGTTCACAGCGGGAAAATTTAACATGCACCGTAGTTGCGGTGGATGCATGGTGTGTGTTTGTACGAGTAGTGAGCCACTGTGTGGGTTGGCCGTTTTGTGAGGCAGGTGACACATCAATGTCGTGAATTCATTATTTAAAACATTACACAACCCTTTCATACATACACTCACTCGCGTGTGACGCTTTCTGTGGGCCCATGAGGTTGTCGTCCATCACTTCGACCAACAGCCGGCAGAGAGGTTAATTTGACCAGCAAAGGTTGATTCTTTTTTGTTTGTGTTACGGTGGAAGTATATAGTACGCTTGGAAGAGGTGGGAGGGACCATCATATATACTACGTACGCGTCCATGAACACACCTCAATCAGTGTCGGGACTTTTCGGTTTCCGAGGCACGTGCCACATCAAAGTTGTGCATTGGCTATTCAAACATCGTACAACACCTCTTTGGGCCACATGCATGCAGGCGGTGGTTATCCTAGGACACTCACATGTAATGCTTCCATCTATGGGCCCGCGAGGTCGTCGTCCATGCATGCATCACTTTGACCTACATCGGGAGAGGTTAATTAATTTCACCATCAAGGAGGATGCTTTTTGGTTTGTATTATGGTAGGAGTATATAGTATGTGTCGAAGAGGGGGAAGGAGACCAGCATATGTAGTACGCTTCATGAACCTCGCTCTGTGTGGGGACTTTACGGTTTTCGAGGCATGTGCCACATCAAAGATGTGCATTTTGGGTATTCAAACATCACAACCACACACACCTCTCCATACATATGTTTGGCCCACATGCAAAGCGATGGCGGTTGTCCTCTCACACCCACTCACGCAGTTATCAGTGATATCGATGGTTTCCATCTGTGGGGACGCTTGGTCCATCACTACTTTGCTCGACAACGAGAGAGGTTAATTTGACTTAGGAGGGGATTATTTTTTGGTTTGTATTACGGTATATAGGTCATGCTCTGGGATGGCATGATATAGTTTGAGCACACATGCATGTGTACGCATGAACCCCTCCCACCGAGTTGAAGTGGGCAGTACCACGACACGTCATGAACCGATCTTGCTCTGTGTGGGCACTGTACGATTTTCGACGCATGCGCCACATCAATGTTGTGCATGGTATTCAAACATGCACGCATCACCTCCATACATACAAATGTATGAAGTGGTTGTCTTCGAACGGTACACACCCTCACGTGGTTATCGGCGACAAGCCTATATATTCGTGGGCCCACATGGACATCCACGATCACTTTAACTGACAACGAGATCAGTTACCATGGTGGATTCTTCCTTTGGTTCGTGTTATCGTAGTAGGTCATGGTGAGATTCAGACCTAAGTTTGAGCGCATACTAAGCATGCATGCATGAATCCCCGTCATTGGATCGAAGTGTGGTGTGACATACATATATACAATGCGTCGTCAACTAACCCTCGCTCCGTGTGGGGATTTCTGGTTCCAAAGCACGGTGCCACAACAAAGTTGTTCCATTGTGTATTCAAACATCAACACTCCATACATATGTTTGGGCCACATGCAGGCAGTGGTTGTCTTCAGGGACTAGCTACTTGTGTGATTATTGGCGAGCTAGCCCATCTCTGGGGTCGCATGGATGTCCATCACTTTGACCAACAATAAGAGAGAGGTTGTACGACCAAGGTGGATTCTTCTTGGTCCGTTTTACAATACATCTTGGTGAGATGACCTCTCCCGCCGTGTGTGTGTGTGTGTGTGTTTGATGGGGGGCTGCTACTTTGCACTTTGCTATGTGAACCTCCATTGGGACGGGCATGCGTTCATAGCTTAGGATTTCCCTCCTGCCGACACGAAGGGGGGGACAAGCAATACCGTGCGCTTTGTGAGATAGGTGCCACATCGAAGTTGTGCATTTGGTATTTGGACATCAAACCACCCTTTTCATAAATATATTTGGTCCACATGCAAGTGTGTTCATGTTCTGACCCTTTCCCGGGTCATTTTCGCCAAATTTATGAACATTAGACAACTCGGATGACGCAACAGACATGGTTCACTCACACAAACCGTGTGCCACGCCGGTGCCCCTGTCACGCACATCAGCATAGTACATTGGGCTCCACGAGGCTTCCCTCTCAAAAATATCTACCTGCCAAAAGGGTTTTTCTGTTTGATAACACAGGGTTATTATAGTTCGACCGTGTGTGATGTTTGTTGTTCCTGCTCCCGCCTGCATCCCTCAAAAATATCTGCCCGGCTCGAGGGTTTTCTGTTTCGTAACACACGATTGTTATTTCGGGACCGTGTGCGATGCACCATCATCCAAATTTTCAATAGCCCCGGTATTTTACTCCCGCGTAGTAAAATTTTCAGTAGCCGCGTCATTTCCTCAACCCCCCACCCCCCCCTTCCAAACACACACACCCAAAAACTCCTCGGGCGCGCGCACTAAAAAAAAAAAAAACAAAAAAAAAATAAAAAAAAAACAAAACAAAACACCCCCTCCAACTGTGACACCCACATCCCCCTCCGCCCCCTCCAAACACAAACTAATAGTGGACCCCACGTAAAACCACAATCCCTTACTCCTCACGAAAAAACCGCACAACCCCCCTCCATTACCCATGCAATTATACAATCACAAACAACTCCTCAAGGCCCCTTATCCCCACAGACCTACACTCCCCTCGCCACCCAACCACCCACGCTCATGCATCCACACCAACTAATCATTAGTTCACCAAACTATTTTCGTGCCATTAATCAAATCCCCCTACATACTCACCTCACATTAAGCACAATTCGCGACACTATCCCCCAACCCCATTTAACAATCGAGCTAATAACCTCCCCCACCTTCTCCTGATCCCAATCACAGCCCCAAGCATCCCCCCCCCCCCCCCCACCCCCCCCAAGCCCCCCCCCAAAGCCACACACACCACAACCCCTCCCTCGCTCGAAACCCTAGCAAGGTCGCCGCTGCCGCAAGGCCTCCATTGTCAATATCTGCCGGTTTGCCCGTGCAGCTTACCCACGATCTCCATACCATAGCCGCCCTGAGTTTCTTAGATGACGCCTGCCAAACGCCCCTTTCCCACAGATCCCCATCCCCATCCCCATCCCCCACTCTAGAGTGTCGCAACCTAAGCCCAGCTACGCTTCCCGTGGAGCTCGAGGAGCAACTGGCCTGAAAGAGGTGTATCACGGCCTCTTCGCCCGACATTGCCGAGGTGGCCGCCAAGGAAGTTGACGACCATTACTGGCCGCAGGCTCTCAATCAGTGGGCTAGAGTATGTGGACAAGTCGCGGACGCCGGCTACGACATCGAGATCATCGACAGCGACGGCCTGACCCTGGCTATGTCACAGGTTAAGTGGCCCACCCCCAACCCCACGGGTTCAACCACCGTCGATCTCATCCATGGCCCCGCCGCTGATCTCCTCTGGCTCATTGTCAATAATTTGCCATCCTACATCGCCATCGAGCCCCTTTTGTCATTTCTGAAGGACGCGTGCTGTGACGCTGGCTTGGGATCCACAGCTTCCAAGTCAGACCTCATCGATGGCGACCACGAGGAGGGCACCCTCTCCGGCTCTTCCAAGGGGAAAGAGCCCATCTGCGACATCAAGGAGGGCACCCTACATTCGTGCTCTTCCAAGGGGAAGGAGCCCATCTGTGACAACATGGAGTGCACCCAGGGTCCGTGCTCTTCCCACGGGAATGAGCCCATCTGTGACAAGTGAGGAAACCCATGATTTGTTTTGCCGTGCCTCTTCATAGGGGGAACCCATGATTTGTTTTATGGAGTGCCTTTTGTAGTGTAGTGAGAATATGTCCAGTTTTAATTGCTATATTTGGTTGTTTGCAGTATGCCTTGTTTATTTTAGTTGTTCACAATGTGATGCTCTATATGTGCAACTATTTACTGTGCAGTACATCTTCATCAATACCAGTTTTAAACATACCAATAGGAATGCATATATTTGCTTGTTGTTAAGCCTGTTATAGCCAGCATATGCCTCTTTTTAATTTTTTTGGTTGTTTGGTTGTTTGTAGTTAGTATATGTCAAGTTTCAAATGCTATCTTTGGATGTTCGTAGTATGCCTTGTTTATTCTAGTTATTCACAACATGATATTCTATATGTGCAAGTATGAACTGTGCAGTTCAATTTCATCAATACCAGTTTCAACAATACCACTATGAATGACTACATTTGGTTGCTGTTAAGCATGTTGTAGTTAACACTCCTTTCCATTCTTATTTAACAATAACCAGTGTACTTAGACCGGCACAATACCAGTTTGAATGACTATATTTGCTTGTTGTTAAATGTTAGGCCTGTTGCAGTTAACACACCTTTCCACTTGTTTTGCTTAACTAGCATGCTTAAACCTGCACACTGAAGCTATCGTTTGGAGATTATTTTGTCTGCCATGGATATATTTGGTTGGTGTTTAGCCTGTTGTGCTTAACATGCCTCTTGATGTACTTACATAGGACAATTTTGGGAACGACTGCTGTTTTCCATCGAGGTTCGTTTCATTCCATGGCTTATATATTCACTGTTCAAGATATCGGTAGTTGGTACCATATAGGCCGGGGGCTGATAAGGGACTAATCGGTGAATCGGACTTTTAATGGAATATATCTGTAATAAACAACAACAACAACAACAACAACAACAACGACAACAAAAATGCAATAAACTCCCTCTGGCCCATAATATAAGATGTTAATTCATCCAATATGTGAGTATATTGGATGTTATAAGATATTATATAATGGGACGGAGGGAGTGTTGTACTACATCATTGTGCAATTGCTGTTTAGCTTTTCTAATATTAACTTGGTGCTTTTAGGTACGTATGTCATTGGTAAAGATCCGCACTTCGACCCTTTCTGCGTATGGGGCAATGAGATATTGATGAACCAGCATCAAGTGAGGAAGCTGATAAAGATTATTAGTAAAATGGGTCAAAAGATGGCAATTAAACTATTTGTTTACACTTTATCCAAGACAACAGCGAACTGTAGGATGGTAAGTAAGAACTCTGCAGCCTTCTTTTTACTACCCATAATGAGTTGTGTTAGGTGATAGTGTCTGAATCTTTTTCCTTTGCAGTGGTTCGCAAAGCAGTTTACTCAAGATTGCCTCTCAAACTACATGATTGGTGGGCATGCAAAGGTTAAAGTATTTCTACCAGAACACGATGACTATCTAGATGTGTTCATGAAGACAGTGAAGGATAGGCGGTCGGCCATCACAAGGGGTTGGACTAAGTCATGCGTGCCTTCTGCATGGAGGAGGGCACAATATGGGCATTCCACTTCACCTTGTTCAGCAACCATAATGTATTTCGCCTCTTTCTTTACCGTCTTTAATAGTACAAGTATACAACTGTGGTTCATCATTCTTTATTTGGTGCTTATGTAATTCTTGAACATATGTACCTGTGAATCGAATAATTCATTGGTTGTTTGAACCTGATGGATATGAATAAAGCTATAACATACTTTCAAATTCAAATCCAGTCCAATTTTAAATAGCAACAATTAAATTATGGAGAAATTACGCTCTGCAGGTTGTTACGATGCACACGGTCGGTAAAACAAAAACGTTTGTGATATACACCATAATCCGACATGGTTCACAGAGAGGAAACATGTGCGAACATGCACATAGTTGCCGTTTGCAAAGCATGTGTGATGTCAGACAATATCATAAACAGTGCAGGCAAACTAAATGTTTGTGATAGTTGCCTTATCATACACGATTTGCAATCATGAACTGTTTCTGATGTGGTACGCATCGTAAACGTTGCACCACTGAATAGCGTGTGCGATAGTTATCATGTTCGAAGTTGTTATGATGGTCCTACATTTCGTAATCCTATCCGACACTCGTACGATGATTAGCTAATCTTCTTAATTAGTTATCACATACGGTTCGGGAAAAGTGAATATGTGTGATTGTCTACTTATCGTACACATTCTATAATCGTGAACTGTTTGTGATGGGTCGCGCATCGTGATGTAGCACCACAAAATACCGACTGCGATGGTAATGCCAGCACACACGAGTAGCAAGGATGGAGCGTTTGGGATATTTGAGATATCAGAAACTATTTTATAGGGACAACTGTATGCATCATGGCTCCCTATCCCTGATGGTTTTTGGGTCATGCGGGAAGGACCCCCCTATCGCACACACTCACTTGGCGACGGTTCAAAATTTCATCATGGAAAGGGGTTAAAAACCATTTGTATAGCACCTCGCTGTACCAGTGGATTGATGTAGATCTATCATACCTAACTCTGCTAGTTAGGACAAAAGTGCATTAAATGCACTGCTAGGTGTCGCGTGGAGGGTGATCCCCGGCAAGGATGGAGCACCGGTTATCCACCTAACTCTTATTAGCGTGACACGCCAATAGGACGGGTGTCAAAAAGGTAATCATCCTTCCCAGCAAGCTGACACGTACGGCTTGCCTCTGCCTAATCACCTGCGGGCTCGATGCCTCGCTGATCAGCGACCAGCTAGCCAGAGAGGCGGAGCGCTGGTGTTTGGCGGCAAGTCCGTGCCTGAGGGGCTTGCCGGGCCGCAACCTGTCGGGCCGCTTTTGCCGGGAGTTGGTTGCTTCTGCTGAGAATCTTGTGGCTTGTCCCAAGCTTGGATCTTCTTAATGCACTCCTTGATCTCACGAAGAGCGGCTTCTCTGGTCTGGTTGCTGATCCCCGCCAAGGCCCCTTACCAGGAACGCTGCCACTATCCGTGCACAAGTCAAGGGCGCTAACACTACAAAAAAATACACTTCCGTGATGATATGTGTTTGTCACAGTAGCTCACGTTTTCTGTCATGCATGTACATCCATGACGATTTTAAGACAGAATCAAGATAGTCATACATGTGCTGTCGTAGAAGTGTTCCATGACAATACTGAAATTATCATCATGGAAGTGTCCACTTCCATGACGATAAATGCCTCGTCATGGAAGTGTTTTCGTCAAGGGTAACCGACACGTGGCTTCCATCGTAACGGGTCGCCATTAAGCTATCGGGTTCTGGTTTGCATCCGATAACCCGTTAACAGCCCAGACCAATGGGGATTTTCCACGTGTAAAATTCTCATTGGCCACAGGAACCATGTGTCAGCTCGCCATTGGGACAGATAGGCGCCTATGATATGTCAACACATGGCACGGCCCAACAATGGCCCATTTAGCTTATGAAGGTCGGCCTGTTTGACTTGGTCAAAAGCTAGCGGGCCGGCCCATGAAAATCACGTTAATGATCTGTTCGCATAAAGCCCATTTTACGGCCCGGAAACTCACGGCTCATTATGACCTTCCCAAATTCGGCCCAACAGCGTAATGTGGGCCGTCCAGTATAATACCAGCCCGTTTCACTTTCGACCCATGTACGGCCCATGATGGCTTTCGGCCCATATGATGCCTTCGTCCCTCTGGGCCAATTAGTGGCCCGTGCTTACTTTGGCCCATAATAAACAGTAAATTTCTTTATAACCATTAACGGCCCATGATTCACATGGGTCGTTTCCAGCCTATATTAGCTTTTGGCCAACTAAGGGCCCATAAATTCTTGGGCTCCTTTCCGGCCCTCGATTACTTCCGATGTGTTACTGGCCTGTTCTCCTAATGGGCCAAATTCAGCCCATGGTTAGAATCAGCCCGTTTGTGGCTTGTTAACCCATTGCGCCGTTTCCAACCCTTCATGTATTTGGGCCCATTAACGACCCGTTAATCATGTGACATAATTAAGCCTTTGCTATCTTCCGGCCTGTTAACGGTCCATGACCGTGCTGGCCCGATACCAATTACGCCCGTTTACGGCCCATGTAGTGGTCCGGTTTTGTTACACGAATTGTTGGACCCATGTGTGGCCAATGGATCCTACGGCCCGTTGGAGGCCCATTGATCCTACGGCTCGTAGGAGGCCCATTGATCCTACGGCCCATAGCAGGCTCAAGGTTACCATGGTCCGTATCTGGCCCATGGTTGTTGCGGCCACTAGCAAACCAAGGAAAAAGAGTACTAAGGAAATAAATAAGCCACAAACTAACGCTAGGCTATTAAGGTGATTGCACAGATTACATCCACTCGGGATCAAAGTTCGCCACCAGTGCAAATATAGGGAACGCCCTACACTATACAAAAATGGCTTGTTGTTTTCTTCAGCCAATCGCTGCCTATTAAGAACAAATTTTGTATTGCAACAAAACAAATTACAGCCATATAACAAAAGGAAGGTTGGCATAAAAGTTAACAGTCCGGCAGATAAATGCACCATCAGAAGTTCAGAAGCTCAGTTCATTTGACTGTTACGTTTTCATGTTGTACTGTCCGATGGAGTATCATAACCTTCGCCTTTATTTCTCCTGGGATCCTGAACAACATAGCAAATGTCTAATAGTCTGGTTTCAAAACCATGCATATCTTGACGACATCGAACAATGGTTGTCCTTGTTTCACAAAGGGTCTCTATTAGGGATTGGACTTGTGTCTAGAGCGCAGATATAACATTGTTTTGAGCTTGCATATCTTGATCATGAGACAGTTTGGATGAGATTGCCTTAACAACCAACCTAGTATTACATAGGAAGGTGCTTTTGGCACTGTTAGGGGACAGGTACTGACCCACTGCAGCAAGAGGTGACATTGCGGTTATGGTTGCCTTGTCACCTTCAAAAGGTGGCGGTTCCACCATTTGTTCCATAGCTTGCTGAAAAGTTGAGTTTGTACATTAGTAGTACCAGAACATAAGTTATTAAGGAGGCAGCAAAACCAAACAGAATAGCTTTGGTTTATATACAGAACTAATTTTGTTGAACCAATGTAAAATATTAGTTGTATTTTATTGCAAAGTACATAATAAAACCAGGTTCCAAACATATGACCATGTACCATGGCTAACGTATTGTCTATTTCTTCACATTGTATTGACAGCTAAGGAAAAAGAGATAAAGTTTATAATATGGTAAGCATAGTATGACATCATTCATATCACAAAACAACTGAGAACAGACAAACAGGCAATTGTAACATTGTGTGGGAAAGTCCAACACGGAACTAGATTACAGATCAAGATAAAAGGAACATCACTCCTCTCTTTTAAACCTTGTAAGGTGCAATGATACGCTAAGACAACTGTGTATAAAATTGAAAAGATTAATAGACATTGGCTGCAAACCGTGTAGTTCAATGCACAAGTTAGATTAACCAGTAGTTAAAAGGCATGAGGATTAAGGACTTACAATAGCTGCTTTGACTGGTGTAGTCATGCCCTTCGTCTTGTTGGTGTGACAGTCCTTGAATATTTCCACAGCATTTGGTTCATTTACTTTTTGGTCCTTGCGCACTTTCCTCTGCATTTGGAACAAGTCAATATAGATCTGATAATATGGCACAGCGAAAAGAGTGAAAAAGAAGCTAGTTACAAGAGCCTCGCAGTGTGCAATATAGCTACGAGTTCCTGTTGCCCGTTGGAATTTCACTTTCGTACGGTTGGCCTTGTTCTTTGAACAGATCCCCTAGAAGAAGATAGATTTGTGAGGCACATGCGTAAATAGGAGTTCAACATGTGATCTGATCACATATATATAACATACTTGATACTTTGGATCAGACCAGTGTTTAACAAGGTCTCTCCAGTCTTCATCCGTTATATTTTGCACTGAAGATGTTTGGGCAAGTTGACTGTTAGCCTTGCCTTCAAAGTGAGTTTTCCTCAAGTTATACCAATACTATCACAGAGCAGACTTGAAAACATGGGTGCATGCTTGTCTGGTTGCATCATCTTGGCTATCCAACTTGAACCTCATCTGTTGAAAATTATGGGAGTCTCATTACCAGCAACCTAAAAAGTATGGGACAGAGCAAGACGATATTACTAATTTCCATACATAACTATACTTATAGATAAATGGTTGAGGAAGGTGTTGAACTGGGTTTCGTCTTTGTCATTCCTGTACTAAATCCATGTTGGGAGGATACGTGCATGACACCTAACGGCAACCGCTACCTCTGATACTAACTTGGCTGACTCTGTAGCATCACGTGGCCTTTTTAAACCTGCCTCAAAATGGATCTCCATTCTTCCTCCTCTAGACTTAGTTAACCTGTCGAGCATTATCCCTGATGTCTATTTCCTCTTGCGCCTAGGTGCTAGTTCAAAAACGAACATAGGAAGTGTTAGTGTACATCAAACTGTGAGACTACATATAAAGAAGCATGCAACTGTAACTTGACTCGAGCAACTACCTTCTTGCTGTTGAAGCTCAGAAGGTTCATCTAATCTTGCCAACTCCTCTTGTGGCAAGAGTGCTTCGGAAGTAGTGTCAGGTGGCAATGGAGCTTGGGAACTTGCTGCTAGCTGAGTTGACAAATGAGTAACTCGTGTAGATATAGGTACTGTGGAAGAAGGTGCTGCAACAACTAGGGTTGTTGTTACTTGTTTGGTACCAGTTTTTTGTTTGTGTTTCGATTGTTTTGCAACTGGTGTAGCAAGGGATACCGTGTTTGTACAATTATCCGATGGACTTGGACCTTCTATTGCACTATCAGTACCAGAAGAATCTTCATAATTCTTCCGCTTCCTTATCCGTCCGTCCTTAGTGCTATCCCCTACCATTATGTGTTTTCTTCCTCTTTCTCTTTGCTATGTCAAGTCAAGAAGACAAGAAAAAGGAATAAAAAATTAGTTCTTCAGAACAAATTGATGCGTGGTACAGACGAACTGAACTTTGATGTTAGACAACCGCATGATAGGAGGATGTAATATGTACGAAAAACAGGACGACATGAGATAATCAGACCTATGATGTGTAAACTAAGCAGAAGTCATTTCAATAAATTAGAAGCAATGCAATGGAAGGTAGACACCATATGAAAAATGCTACAAATATTGCTCTGCCAAGTTAACAGTGTCTCGTCATAACTGACATTTAAACAAATGTGAAGCAGTACAAGAAATAAATCATATGCAAGATGCAAACAACATCGCACTACCAAGTTAAATGTCTCTCGTCATTAGTGCCATTACATATTCACAGCTATGATGTGTAAACTAAGCAGAAGGCATTTCAACAAATTAGAAGCAATGAAAGCTAGACACCATATGTAAGATGCAACGAATATCACTCTACCAAGTTAAAACTATCTCGTCATTAGTGCCATTTCAACAAATTAGTAGTACAAGCGAGAAAAGAATGTGAGATGTAACCTATATCACACTCCCAAGTTAAACGTGTCTTATGATAAGTGATTGTTGCAGGTTATTCAACAGTAGTACTTTGATGTAAGAACATGGTGTGATAGACAGATATTGTATGTTCTAGAAATAGGAACACGTGTCTTATTCACAAGTATAATGTGTACAGTAAGCAGATGGAATTCAACAAAATTAGAAGCAATTAAAATCTAGACATCATACATAACATGCAACCACATATAACAGTGCCATGTTAGAGGGAGCACCTGTGATGGTGGACTAGGGGAGACGTGCTCATCATCAACACAGCTACGTTGAGTGTCTATGCATGTGTTATCTTCCAAATCTTGTTGGGGGATGGCGGAGTAGAATCTGTATAGGCCGTCTATTTCAGTTGGTCGGAAGGAGCACCATTATCCGCTGCCTTGCTAATTTCCTTCCGCTTTATTGATTTTGCATTGTCAAGTAAAACCGACAAGAAAAAGCAATAAAATTCACTCTTCAGAACTCATCCATGCATGATACTGAAAATCACTACTTTGATGTAAGGCAAACACATGATACGAGGATGGAATATGTACGAAAAACAGGATGACATGGCATATTCGCAACTATTTGTGTAAACTAAGCAGAAGTAATTTAATCAAATTAGAAGCAATACAAGCTAGACACCGTATGCAACATGCAAGACAATATCACACTGCCAAGCTAGAGAAAACACCTAGGATGCCGGTTTCACCGGAAGACTGCCATCAGTCCTTGCCTTGATTTTTTATTTAATTTTATTGCCGTGTCAAGTCAAACACACAAGAAAAATGAATAAAAATTCACTTTTCAGAACTCATTGATGCAGGATGCTAACGAGCACTACTTTAATGTAAGGCGACCGCATGATAGGACGATTGAATGTGTAAGAAAAAAGGACAGCATTGCATATTCACAGCTATGATGTGTAAACTAAGCAGAAGGCATTTCAACAAATTAGAAGAAATGAAAGCTAGACACCATATGTAAGATGCAACAAATATCACTCTACCAAGTTAAAATTGTCTCGTCATAAGTGCCATTTCAACAAATTAGAAGTAGTACAAGCTAGAAAAGAATGTGAGATGTAACCTATATCACACTCCCAAGTTAAACATGTCTTATGATAAGTGATTGTTGCAGGTTACACAATAGTAGAACTTTGATGTAAGAACATGGTGTGATAGACATATATTGTATGTTCTAGAAACAGGAACACGTGTCTTATTCACAAGTATAATGTGTAAAGTAAGCAGATGGAATTCAACAAAACTAGAAGCAATACAAGCTAGACAGAATCATAACATGCAACCGCATATAACAGTGCCATGTTAGAGGGAGCACTTGTGATGGTGGACTAGGGGAGACGTGCTCATCATCAACACAGCTACATTGTGTGTCTATGCATGTGTTGTCTTCCAAATCTTGTTGGGGGGATGGTGGTGTAGAATCTGTAGAGGCCCTCCGTTTCAGTTGGTCGGAAGGAGCACCATTATCCACTGCCTTACTAATTTCCTTCCGCTTTATTGATTTTGCATTGTCAAGTAAAACCGACAAGAAAAAGCAATAAAAATCACTCTTTAGAAGTCATTCATGCATGATACTGACAATCACTACTTTGATGTAAGGCAAACATATGGTACGAGGATGGAATATGTACGAAAAACAGGACGACATGGCATATTCACAACTATTTGTGTAAACTAAGCAGAAGTAATTTAATCAAACTAGAAGCAATACAAGCTAGACACCGTGTGCAACATGCAAGACAATATCACACTACCAAGCTAGAGAAAGCACCTGGGATGCCAGTTTCACTGGAAGACCGGCATCAGTCCCTACCTTAATTTTTTCCTTCCTCTTACTTAATTTTATTGCCGTGTCAAGTCAAACCCACAAGAAAAATGAATAAAAATTCACTTTTCAGAACTCATTTATGCAGGATGCTGACGAGCACTACTTTAATGTAAGGCGACTGCATGATAGGACGATTGAATGTGTAAGAAAAAAGGACAGCATTGCATATTCACAGCTATGATGTGTAAACTAAGCAGAAGACATTTCAACAAATTAGAAGAAATGAAAGCTAGACACCATATGAAAGATGCAATGAATATCACTCTACCAAGTTAAAACTGTCTCGTCATAAGTGCCATTTCAACAAATTAGAAGTAGTACAAGCTAGAAAAGAATGTGGGATGTAACCTATATCACACTCCCAAGTTAAACATGTCTTATGATAAGTGATTGTTGCAGGTTACACAATAGTAGTACTTTGATGTAAGAACATGGTGTGTTAGACAGATATTGTATATTCTAGAAACAGGAACACGTGTCTTATTCACAAGTATAATATGTAAAATAAGCAGATGGAATTTAACAAAATTAGAAGCAATACAAGCTAGACAGCATACATAACATGCAGCCACATATAACAGTGCCAAGTTAGAGGGAGCACCTATGATGGTGGACTAGGGGAGACGTGCTCATCATCAACATAGCTATGTTGAGTGTCTATGCATGTGTTGTCTTGCAAATCTTGTTGGGGGGATGGCGGAGTAGAATCTATAGAGGCCCTCCGTTTCAGTTGGTCGGAAGGAGCACCATTATCCATTGCCTTGCTAATTTTCTTCCGCTTTATTGATTTTGCATTGTCAAGTAAAACCGACAAGAAAAAGCAATAAAATTCACTCTTCAAAAATCATTCATGCATGATACTGACAATCACTACTTTGATGAAAGGCAAACACATGATACGAGGATGGAATATGTACGAAAAACAGGACGGCATGGCATATTCACAACTATTTGTGTAAACTAAGCAGAAGCCATTTCAACAAATTAGAAGCAATGCAAGCTAGACACCCCATGAAAGATGCAACCAATATGACTCTGCCAAGTTAAAAGCGTCCCATCATAAATGGCGTTTCAACAAATTAGAAGCAGTACATGCTATAAATCATATGAAAGATACAACCAATATCACACTGCATATACTAAAGGTGTCTCGTCATAATTGATTGATGCAGGATACAAAAAACAGTAGTTTTATGTAAGGACATGCTTAATAGACAGATGTACTATGTACCAGAAACAGGAAGGCATGTCACATTAACAGGCATAATGTATAAACTAAGCAGAATAGCACATGCAATTTAAACAGGTTGGAAAAATTACAATCTAGACACCATATGCAACATGCAACCACATATCACACTGCCAAGTTAGAGCAAGCACCTGCGATGGTGGTGTAGGGGAAATGCGATCATCAACTATAGAGCTACGTTGACTATCTTCATCTAGCCTTGTTGTTTCTTGAGAATCATGTGGGGAGGCTGACACTGCATTCTTTAAAAGAGGATCTTTTCTCAGAGTAATCCACAGGCCTGACTGTCTCATCATAAGTGATTGATGAGGAATACACAAGAACATTAGTTTGATGTAAGAACATGGTTAATACACAGATGTAGTAGTACGTACCAAGAAGAGGAAGGCATGTCATAATCAAAGGTATAATGTGTAAGCTAAGTAGATGCAATTTAACCAAATTGGAAGCAATACAAGCTAGACACACGGCTGGAGTGGTGAGCATGATCATCGACGACCTGAGAGCCTGGCGGGAGGCAGGCTGCTTCGCCACCACCGTGGCTTTTTAGTTGGCTTGCAGGTGATGCATGTCTATGTTGGGCTTGTCACTGGCTCGGCCGGTGCCCTGACTAGCTATTTGGCTTCTGGTGCTCCTGGGATGGTGGTTCATGTAAAAAAATATCTTTCCTTATCTTAACAAAGACCGACTTCGGCCTTTCAAATACAAGCTAGACACCATATGCAACATGCAACCACATATGACACCGCGAAGTTAAAGCAAGCACCTGGGATGGTGGTTCATGACGAGCGAGATCATCAACTCCAGAGCTACGTTTTCCATCTCCATCTACTGACACTGCACCCTTTGAAGTGCTCAAACGTGTCTTGCGTACCCACGAACAAAGCTGGAGCAACTTCTCTCTTTTCTTTCATGTTTTTATCAACTGTTTGGCAGAGGCTGAAATACCCATGCATAAAAAACAATAGTGAGAGTATGGGTGAAGTGTGTGCAGAACTAGTGCACTTTAAAAGTAGCAGATAGCATGTGGCTGAAAAATAAATGACAGCAGACATATGATAGCTCTACAACATTGCATGGCAAACAAAATTAGATTCTAGGATTTTGTAATATGAGCACAGGGATGGCTGGGAAATGCAGGTACTCCTCCAGCACAACACCACATGTCGTCCTATCAAAATAACAGTCGACTGAAAATCAATAGGTCAGTCTATTTTTTTTTAACCATCCGATCTACAAGGAACGGGCAGATGGCCTTTGTCTACGTCCCGCCAGCCACTGTTGACGATCTTTCTCGAACCGCCAGCGACCACCGACCCAGACCCCTGCCTCCGCCGCCCGGCCCTCCCCTCGACCTCACACCACCGTCGTGCTTGGAACCGCCCCCCGGCCATCCCTTTAAGCCCGACCGACCTCCAGACCGGGCGCTAGCAGCTCCTAGGCCCCACACACCCCTAAGATAAACACCGAGGCACTGCTTCCCCAGTGTAACAGGCGGACTAGCGCCTGTTACGCTGGGGAATGCTTCCTTGAATTGGGAATCAACTGACCAGGAATTGAAATCCAGGGGGCGACAGACCTCTAGCTAAGGTGGAATAGTATATGGGGAGAAACCTTGTGCATCGCGAGTTACCAGGAACATCTATTATCAGGAAGAAGGTGCAGTAAGAAGTGGTCAACTAGTGTCTTCTGTGGGATGAATACCGTGCAAGCAGACACGTATGATTTGCATGAATAAGTGAAGAGGAGTACGAGTTCCGGTAGCCAGTGTTGTGTCCTCCTGATTTCGCAGTGATGCTCTTCATTTTACTGGGGGACCCGATGTTGTGGAGGACGGTGGAGCCTTGGATGAACCCATGGACAAATTGTTGACTGTGTTGTGGTGGCCGTCTGTCAGCAAAGGGGAAGCAGATATGATGTGGAGAAGGACGGCGTAGCGGGAACAGCTCCGGTGCGGTGGACGGTTGTGATGTTGGAGCGGTAGCGGTGAGGCGCGGGACGGCGTGGTTGAACTGGCTCGGGTACGGTGCACGCGGCGTCCTGGAGGCAGCTCGGCCTCGGTTTCAACAACTAGCCGTGGAGGGCATTGTGGTTGCGGCTGCGGTGGACGACGATGTCGGGGTATCGACTCCGGCGTGATGGAGGAGGGTGGCGGTTGATGCGTGGGATGGGGTGGAGGACGGAGGACGCTAGGGTTTCGCGGCTGGTTGAGAGGTAGTTTTGGCGCCCATGGAGTATGAATGGAGAATCGGACGGGGGGGGGGGGGGGGGGAGTTAAGGGGGAACCATGTTTCGGTCTGGGACGCGCTTGTTTGAAATTTGGGGAAAGTACAAACTTTGCCCCCTCTTAAATTTCGGACCTACTGCGGGTCAGGCATAGGACGGTAATCCTAGGTATCCCAAATAGTGGGCAGGAGCGATTTTGGCTGAGCGCATGTGTGTTTAGGCAGCCACGGTGTATGAATGTTTTTGGAGGCGGTTGCATGGCGTCTAGATGAAGTTACAAACCTACCCCGGTTGATACCTTTGGACGTCGGGCCGGTAGGTTTCACGGGTCGGAGTTAGAAAAGTAATTTCCTTCTACCAAACATAGGTCTCATGCGGTTTCGAGCGAGTAGAGGCTCTTTTGGCACATCGCTCAAAATTTTGAAACAGAAGCATTCACATTTAGTGTACTCTTGAACTTTGAGGATTGACCTAAATAAACAACGTTAAATTTGACCTTGTATGTTTGAAAAGCTCATTAAATTATGGGCTTCTTCTTGAAATTTTGACTCTTGAAAATCGTATAACTATGATTATTTTGGAATGGAGGAGGTAAATTTGAATCTATTTTGTACACAACTATATATGCTATTATGTACAAAAGCAGAGCAAAGATTGGTGCCCCCTTAATTTAGGTATGATTTACAAATGCCATGATCTCGAATTCAAATAATTGAATGGACTTCATGTTGAATTTGAATTTTTTAAACCACCTTAAGTTCAGTTCAAATGTATGCTAGTTCCTAGCTAGCTATTCAGAATGTTCATTGTGTAACTTATGTATGTATAATGTGTTTTACACACACAACATGAACTATACTCATGTTTGTATTCAAATTGCTAATGCGATGCATTGTCTGGACTTCAAAATACTGACTCTATGGATCAATTATGTCGAATAATAACATAGACATGCTCAAATTCGATAGAATATAGATGTTTGATGGATTAATGACCATTCCTTGGGCGAATTGCAAATATCATGATCCCATCCTAATATTTGGATAAAATTTATATTTTTAATCAATGTGTACATCAGTCTTTTACGTGTAGATTCACTTTCCATAGGCCCCTCCTCACACACACGCTAACTTTCTCTGTCACACATACGCGCACACGGTGTATATCCATCGGGGATCTCTCACACATGCTCACACACTCTCTCCCGAGGTGTCTTTCTCGCACACATGCTCTTGATATTACCCTCCCTCTCTATCGCAACCATTTACGACTGTTTTCACTAACCTTTGTCACAAGCACTCTTCCACTCACACGCATACGCACGCATGATCCCCATTGACCCTTTCCCTATACATAGACCCGCCTACGTGTCTCCCGCATGCACATTATCTTTAGGCCTATCTCACATGCATTGTCTCCACCTCTCTTCCTAATTGACGAATATGATTCCAGCAGAGCATTCTGTAGGATGCCCCTTAAAGTTAGGTTGGATGAATGGTGATATCAGAGACAAGGGGTTACCTTAGTTCGGGACCTAGGGTTACAAATCCTAGCCGGCTTTGTCAGTGGACACAGAGACCTTCACAGCTCTGGTATCTTTGTCTTGTATGACTAGTCCTCCATGGGTCTCCTTGAAATGCGTCATGGGCCGACCAATGTGGCGCAGGACGGAACAGACCCAAGGGCATCATCTCGGCCCACTGGACCTCACGCGGTGACACACCCTCTACCCCTAGGTCTCGTTATCTTCTCACACCCACACATACCAACACAGACAATGCACAAACTATTTCTCCTCATGACTCTATCCCCTCCCCCCTTGCATGGACACACTCAAGGGCATATCTCGCCAAGACATCCTATTCGTCTCTCTAGACCTCTCTCATTTCTCGTGCTATCTCTCCCTCGTCGCCCCCCCCCCCCGCCAGCCCCTCTATCCATATCTCTCTCGAATACGTACACATACCCTCTTTAGGCCCTGCCAAATACGTCAACTACACATTCACACATGTTACATCTTATCACGTACCCCATTGATCTAAAAAGCCCTCTCTTCACTTTTACTTCGCACACAACATTCCTTTTGAATAAAAACCACACGAAGTGTGGCCAAAAATTTATTTTAGAAATTCTACATATATACAACATTACAAAGTTATATGGAGTATGAAAGTTAATTTGCATTGCATGGTGCACCCAATGATATTTATTCTACATTGCGAATTTTTATATTTTTATACTATATATAAAGTTAGTCATAATAAAGAGAAACGAGGAGCATCTCTCCATCGTACACACCCCCTCTACGCCCCTTTCACGTACGCACACAAACTATCTCTAGGCCCTCTAAAAGTACGCCCCCAACACATTCACACATGTTTCATCTTTCTCTCACGATATATACAGCGACGATCACTGTATCTGAAGCGAAAGCACGATACATTCATTGGACTTCAGAATCCACTCATTACGGTCACCATTTACGTCTTGTGGTTATTATATAGTCACGGGCTCACCGTACAGCTCTGTATTTGTTGAAGACACGACTAGTTGACCAGTTAAACACTCCACGTGGCGCATCTAGTGTTGCATCATTATTATCTCACTACCATAGGGCCCACCTGTCGGCAGGTATAAGAATGAAAACAAACGATAAAAAATTATTGGATGGTAGGTATTCGAAGTCATTACCGCGGGCACAACAGACAAGGTGGCCTTGTATTGGTATGATGAGCCGTCTCTTTTAATACATAGGAGCTAGTGCGGTGATTGTACACACGCGCATGCATGCACACAAACTGCATGCATGCAACACTCACACGTACACACGCAGCCACGCAACACTCACACGCACACACGCAACACTCACACGCACACACGCATGCATGCATGCACACACCACATGACCAACACACATGCTCACGCTCAAGTGCTCAACCTACACGTGCATACACACACATCAGGCCCTAACAGACACATACACAACCAGGTGGTTCCTGCGCACGGGTTGGAGTCTTGTCGCGGTTGCATAAATTTGTGTTTATCCTACTCTTTTCCTCTACGAACTGATAGGTGGGACCCACAAGGAACGTGGCCGATTTAACCACACAACATAGTGCCATGCAGACTATTTGGCCGGTCAACAGAGTGCAATCCGATGCTGAATGGTGAGCAAGTGACCGTATAATCACCGCAAAACGTATATAGTGACCGTAATGAGCGTATTCTAAAGTCCGGTGACCGTATTATGCTTTTCGCTTGAAATACACTGACCACCAGTGTATTTATCTCTTCTCTCGCTCTCTCTGTGGAGCCGAGTAGGCCAATGTGCCAGTGCCTAAATTGGCGCATGCTACCCCATTATTGTTATACTGGTTTCGTAAGAGCGAACAAGCATTCACGTCTACCGTACAAACTCTAGATATGAGTTACAAATGCTATGAAGACCAATACAAATATTTGAATCCACTTTATGCCAAATTCTCTCTATAGGCCCTCCAAAAGTACATATCTACACGTTCTTGCATGTTACATCTAACAACTATGCAATACAACACTACTACACTCTAACACAATAAATCATATGTGTTTTTAGTTTTACTACATCGCATATTGTTACTTAATTATTCAGTTTGCATACATTAAAATTGCCTTTGAAATGTATGGCTAGTATCATCTAGTGATATGAAAAGTTAGACTACACAGACACACACACACACACAAACACACACACACAAAAGGGCCCATTACACATTCAAGCATTTCACATCTTTCCCTCGCTCTCTGTGTCAACTGCCTATGCCAAACTACCCTGCCTACCGCGCGGGAAAAATACCGCCCTCACCTGTTTAATCTGGTTTGTATCGATAGATCGTGCGAAACAGAAAAACTATAGTGGTACTACAGTACAAGTAACAGTTCACTGGGCCGTCGTATCGTGTACTCCTCCGTCATAAGAGTGGACCGCTCGCTTTCATAAATGTTCTAGTCCCTTCCGCCGACATGTGGAACATCAAGCAACCGGGTCCACATGCCATACCGAAATAACAGTGCAGAGCAGCAGGGGGACGCACCGCGGTCTTGGCGCTGTCGTAGTAATGAGCAATGAGGCGTCAAATCACAAAGTTGCACCTTTCCCGCAATTAAGTTGGAGGGACGAAGTGATGCTCAAAAAAATGTTGGAGGGACGAAGCAACCATCATTTCACTCTTTGCTAAATCCGCTTCTCCCTCATCTTCTTCAAGTTAACCATGTGTTGCTTCTGCCGTTGTTCTGCCTCGTGTGGGACGCGGATCGGCTTGGTACATCACTGAAACGTGGGACCGCATGTTAGCAAACCGCCAGGCCAACCTCCTCTAAAAATAAGAAACCTCCCCCGCCTTCCGCGCGGCAAAATCACCTCCTTTTTACTAATCTTGATATATTTTTTTAGATCAATATAATTGAGATTTGTATAGATAACACCAAGGAGCAAAACCAAGTGGTACGCTTAAGGGCATCCACAATGTGTAACCAAATGTTAAAATAGCTTTTCGCATCGATGGGAACCATTGTGGAGGGTGCTGCCAAAGCCAAAAAAGAGGGAACCGAAGCTCCATAATTGATTGATTGAAGGAATAGAAAAATGCAACCTCTCTCCTCTTTCTCCCGTGCCTGGACGCATGTATAAAGCACAGAGTCTACTTCCTTGTCCCTTCTATCACAATTCACAAAGTAGTGAGGTGTCAAATCATAAAGCACGGACGAAGCAACCATCATTTAACTCTTCGTTGACTCTGCTTCTCCATCGTCTTCTTTGAGAAACCACCTTTACCGCACTGAGCTGGACGGACGACGTTATTGTGCTACTAGTAGTACATTTAGGCCTCCTTTGGTTCAACGGACTTCCTGGATGCAATGTCTCGGCTTGCAGGCGGCACTTGCGAACAACTTATCGTGGTCTGCCTCAATGGTGTGCTCCATCGAACACACTTCACCAAAGCCACAACGATCGAGATATCGTCAACGTCACCGTAATGGGGAAGGAAGTCAAATAGTTACTCCCTCCATTTTTTGTATACAAGGCCACTATCAAAATTACAAATTGCAAAAGGCCACTACCACTAACCGAGGCAAAATTGATGGGGTTTGCCTCGTACTAGCAACCAAGGACATTAATATACCCTTGCATGCATGCGGAACTGAGAAGGTTGGTATGCATGCGCTACATTAATCAAGCAATAAGGAGTGAGATCGTTAGCTTGTTGGGCGTTGGAGAAAAAAATACTCATTAATTGACACGTCAAACGAGGATTTGTATCGATCAATCCCGCGAAGGAAAACCCCGCCTTCTTTTTTCTCTACTTCTATAAAAAACCGAGTGGTGATGATGGTGTGCCTGCTATCTTGCAATATAGACCGTCCGATCAATATCTGGCAGACAGAAAGCAAACTATGGCAATTTTTCAAAAAGATACCCGCACCTCTCTCCACATTTGCAGATAAGGTCTTCCCTCGTTCATCCTTATCTCCCACAACCTCATTGTACAGCAATTAAAAAAGGAAGCCTCTGGAACAATCTGGCATGGTGGCCACTGGCAGTGTCATCCATCCCCATGCCTCCGCTCAGTCCGACCACCAATCACCACCATGCCCCACTCCTCCTCACCTTATCTCTCCTCTTTCTCGAGATATCATTAGTTTTTACACATGGGATTACTCCCGCATGGGTCAATCACAACAGGTGTTTTATAAAAAAATGCATCTTGATATTCCGTGCAATGCACGGGCATCTTGCTAGTAACACAGTACATACTAAAATCGAAGTCGCTCACCCTCGCAAACCAGATGTTATTACAAGTTAAAAATGAAAAGGAGGTACACTTATGCACGCCTGTCATGGTCGCATCGCACCCTCACACAGTCGGTCCTTCATGCCACAAACCCAACAAAGGGAACGCACCCTCACTGACACGTGGTACCGCATGTGATCAAACCAAACTCAGCAATCCAACCGCTGACACCTAATTTTCATTCATACAGTATGTTTATCCAACCGTCTATTGGGGAAGATCTGTGCAGCCCGTGCGGTGGTCTGTTGGGGAAGAAGAATAGGTGAGGAAGAAGAAGGGTTAGGAGACGTAGGATATTCAACCAACTGCCTGAAATGGTCGACTGACCGAAATGATGAAAGGCAGGCGACTTGCATAAATATATGTTTTTACACAGCAAAAGATCCCTAAAAACAACAACATAAATAAAAACTATCACTGCTCGCGGAACGAGCCAACCTCGTCGTCTTTGGCTGCTGGCACGAACCAGCCGTAGCTGCCAACGTGTGTCTTTACACCGTGGTTGTCCTCGGGCTCCAGCTACTCATTCACACGGAGCGTGCGGGAGCTCTGCACAGATGCGAGCACCGCCCGGTTCACATCCACGACATTCGGTTCCGCCTGCAGGAGGGCCTCGATGGCAGCGGCATCCGCACGCTCTGTGTCGAGTTCAGCCTCCACCGCCCGGTTCAAGTCCAGGACATTTGGTTCCGCCTGCAGGAGGGCCTTGATGGCAGTGGCATCCGTGCGCTCCGCGTCAAGTTGAGGCTTCGCCGCCCGGTTCGCATCCATGACATCCGGTTCTGCCTGCAGGAAGGCCTCGATGGTAGTGGCATCCGCACGCTCCACGTCGAGTTGAGCCTCCGCCTCTCGGTGCTCCTTTAGGATCGCCAGGTTGAACCGTTGGTCCGCCTGCACCATGGGGGACCCGAACGCCGGCATGAAGTCGATGTCCATCGTCTGATACGCATCGGGGGCCTTCTGCGCCGCGACCTCCGCCATGAACATTGGATCGGCTTCCTCCTGCTCGGAGCTTGGATCCAGAGAACTCGGGGATTGGCCTGCCGCAAAGCAAACTTGGGAACGGAGGTCTGTGGTGCTGACCACCGCCGCGATTTCTGCGTGGCGCTCCGGCGTCAGCATCTTGTAGTACGTGATCTTGCGGTGCACCATGGCTTTCCGGCGAACTAGGGTATTGCTGATGCGGGCTAGGGATCGAAAGGTGGGGGAATGGGCTGGATTGGAGGTGTGGTTTTGAGGCAGTGGTGACTGGCTGGCAAGTAGCTGGCGTAGGCCGACCAGCGAAGGTTCCAGTGTGAATAGTGGTTCTGGTGATGACCGGTCAATAGGTTTTGACTATGCGGAGTTTGCAAAGCCGGACGGCTGGAGCCTGGAGAGTTGTGGGGTGGGATGGGACCAAAGTTTTGGAGTTTCACGTGGCAGACGTCCGGACCTCCCCACCGTTCCTGTCGACGACGAGGCGGTGACTTCATAAATCTCAAGATTGTTGGCTCAGTCTCTCGAAGGTGCTCATAGGGGTAGGGTGTGCCTGTGTGCATTCATAGGGGTGAGTGTATGCGTGCATGTATGAGCGCTCGCGTTTGTACTGTGTTCAAAAAAAGGAGTACTCGAAGTATGCAAGTTCATAAGGAACGAACAGTGTACATCACTCTTGTCGCATTCATGTTGCACCCTGGCACGGTGGACCCTGCACATCGCTCACCGAATGGAACATGCTTTGTCTTGCGTTTTCGCTCGCTTGTGGGACCGCAGTTGAGAGTAAACCAACGGTAGGCAAACTCTCCCCCCCCCTCCCGCGCAGAGTCGGACGTCCCTCCCCCTCCCCCGCCCGCGTCAGCTTAATTTACTACTAGAAGAGAGACGTGGATGGCTAGATGGGGAGATTGTAGCACGGATTCCAAGAAATTTGTTGAGAGTGTGAGGTCGGCCGAGTATTACTAGTAGTATACTACTAGTACTTAGTATACTACTAGTACTACTAGTACTAGGAGCACTCCATACTCTACTACAGATGTTGTCAGTACTCCACAAGTACTACTACTCCTACTACTATTGGACAGGGAACTTAAAAAAGTTACTATTGTACTGGCTATACGTGGCGAAATCCTAGTAGGAAGAGCATGCGCAAGAACAAGCATTCATGTGTTTGAATACAAATTGGAAACCATTTCTGTTTAAATACAAATCTAGGAGTATGTACGAATCTAACAGTATTGATTGGGCATTGTTGAATGTTGATACTTTTTCTATATGTTTGATCAAAGTAGAGATACTTTGACTACACACAAAACTTATATGTTAACTAAAAAGGATCGGAGGGAGTATATTGTATGTTCAAAAGCGAAACGACCATTGAATACCCTTTATATATGATTTGCTGATGCTATGATCACCGGTTCAAAATTTTGAATCCGCCTTAGGTATATATCACACATGCACCCACTCATTCTCTCTCGGTTTCATCTCGGGGTCTCTCTCTCTCTCTGTCACACACACCCATACCACCTCTCTTCCTCTTTGTGCATGTCACACCTAATTGATCTCTTGAGGTATCGGGATTGTATCCCGCTCGTCAGGTCGCTCTTTGACAAACGCCTAGGTCACTCTACCATGCATTAATTGTAACCAAGCCTTCCATCTATCTTTTTTAAGCATACATTCATCTTTCTCTTCGCCCCTCTCTAGATCGGTCGATCGGTCGATCTCCGGACCCACCCTAGTCCTCTTTCAATTGATCCACAGCTAGATGGTACACGACCGACGTGCACACACAGAAACCCTCCCCCCTTCTCTCCACCCCACATGATCATTTCTATCATAGAAACACACCAAAACTTTATCTCCTTGCATGACACGCACTTGATCTCTCAACATCTATCGATCTCGTCAAGACGTGTTGGGGTATGAACCAAATGGGATGTCAAAACTAAGATGGGAAGCGACACGTAGTGGAGGGAACGCGAAACTTTAAGCGAACCGTTTGTCTGTCTGCATGTAGGACAAATTACAACATTGGAAATACAGGCATGGTCTAGGCCCACATGCGAATGACACTCAGCGGAATGTTCAAATGAGGCATGCGGGAGGATGGACTCGACCGGAGGGCAGCATGATCTATGGAGAAGAGGGTTGGAGAGGAATGAGAAATAAGCAACGCCACATGATTATACTTGGACGGCTCAAATAAACATTAAGTTGTCTCACTTTCCCTTCCATCTTGGTCACCGAGTAAGATACGCATGGACTAGTATAGTTACTACTGCCGGAACATGGTATAAGTTGGACCCCTACATGCGGGCACGGACCGGGTACACCTCAATTAGTCCTTCAAACAGTCGGACACCTAAATTAGCACACCATCCGGCTACTTAATCTAGTGTTATGCTTCACGAGTTGAAAAGGAAAAGGGTGGTACTGTACCCAAAACCACCACACTTGGGGCTAGGGTAACAAATTGGTATTGTACCACATTTGAACTAGGGCACAAAAACCATATGTTCTGCACCTAATGCGTAACGCGGAGCACTGACGCTCGAATTTGGCTGGGAAAACAGGGAAACCGACATGTGGGGCTCACCTGTCGGGATGATGTGGCGCAGAGTAGTCCAATGGAGGAGCTGGCCCACGAGCTCCTCGCCACCGGCAACCGTTCATGTGGGTCCTGGGGACCAGCAACATGGCGTAGCTCCCGCGCCGCCTCTGGACACGATGACCATGGTGAGCGACACGCTCATCGTCGCTGGACACGCTCGGCTTCAGGGTGCCGAGGGTGGCGCTACCACTGTGGCACGACCAGCAGATCAACACCCGGCTCATCGAGGATGCACAGGGTGCCGAAGTGCGCGTGCGCTGCGACACGTCCGCGGAGCTTTCTAGCGCGGCCAACTGCATCCCCAGGACCTGAGGCCATGCCGGGTCATCTTGATTTTTCAATGACATGTGGGATCGCATGTGAGGAAAGGGCATCTCCACCATTGCCACGCTCACGGCTGACTACCATGGCACACAAAAAACCCTCATCCCTCACGCCGTCGCGCACGTGTGTTCCCAGCCGGCGCCAGCTGCCCGCATTCATGCCGTCCGTCCCTATGCCATCATTAAGCAGGGTTGCTGCCCGAGGAACCAACTCCGGTGACTTATTGACGCACCCGGACGCTTGGCCTCGCCGGAATGTGCTACTTAAAGTGGCAACGACGAAGCTAAACTCCACATCATAGCGCATCACTACTGCAGGATGCTGCTAACGCGACACTACAATCAGAGACCATTCGACAAAACTGTGTGCGATGCATTAATCGCAAACGGTAATGTAAATAAACCGTCAAAAAAGATGCAAAATGTTTATGATGGCGGATGCATCAAACACGGTTCAGATTTTAGTTGTGTGTGCAATGCGGGGCATACGGTTCAGTTCAATGAACTGTTTGCGATGAGGCAGAAGAACAGAAATGGGCAGCCAGATGAAGGTGTGTGCGATATATGGCATACAGTTCACTCAGATTAACTGTTTGTGATTAGGTAACACAACAGAAATGGTCAGCTAGATTAAGGTGTCTGCGATTGAGGGCATACACTTCAGACGGATGAACTGTTTGCGATTAGGCAACACAATAGAAACGGGCATTCAGATCAAGGTGTCTGCGATTGACGGCATAGACTTCACACGGATGAACTGTTTGCGATTAGCCACAACAAATAGAAATAGTTAGACAGATCAACGTGTGTGCGCTAGACGGGCACACATTATAATTAAAAGAAGCGTGCGCGATGGTAATAACGAGCGCGCACTGTTGATGGAACAAGATGTGTGCTGACATCGCCTATTGCGGTGCACCCTGCAAACGCCATGTACATGGCCGAGAACGCGTGCCCACGTTACGCCGTCCGGGAATAGTGCCGCACTTAGAAATTATAGAACCGTCAATAAATTTTGAGCCTGCGTCCCGTCACATTCCAAATTACTACCACGCTATATTTAATTGCAAACCTGTTCACACCGATCAAAACCTAAACAGTTCCCACTTAGGAGCGTATTAGTACTCGGTTATAAATACTACCTACTCCAAGATGACTGCACATTCCTCCTCAACTCGTCTTCCGCAAAAACAAACAAGCCATTCATCGTCGTTCCCTTGCGTCTGCCATGGCCCGCATGACTTCTGGGTCGAGAGATTACTACTAGGAAGAGGTGAGCATGGACGCAGAAGCACGAGAGATGTCCCGCCTCGCCGCGAAAGCAGCCGACATGTCCCGCCGCGCGGACATAGCAGCACAGAGGTCCCGCCGCGCCGCCGAAGCAGCACAGAGGTCCCGCCGCGCCATCGATGCAGCAAACTGGTCCGGCCGTGCCGCGGAAGCAGCAGAGATATCCCACCGTGTTGCGAATGTAGCAGAGATGTCCTCCTACGCCGCGGCAGCTTGGGAAAATGTCTCGCGGGCAGACGAGGACTCTCACAGGCGCATGCGCGCTATGCTCGATGACCTGATGGGTCGGATCTCCGACTGGATGAAGCTGCAGGACGAGATGAATGCCTCGTTTGAAAATGCTACCAGTGTCATCTAGGGACTAGGGGAGGACAAGGTTAAGCTCCGCACCGAGCGTGACCTGCTGATGGCGAAGATCACCAGAACGACGAAGCAGCACGATGAGACCACTGCCTTGTTGAAGAGGACCGGCGTCATCGTCAAGAAACTTATGGACGAGAATGCCATGCTCCGCATCGAGCGCCAAAGGCTGGTGGAGGAATCCATGGATGCTCCCAAGCAGCGTCTTGAAGACACGAAAGAGCTCATCGCCGCTCGCCGCGAGAACTAGTCTCTGCGGCCTGTAGCAACGCATCAAGAAAGTAGAGATCAACGAGCAAGATTGTTGTCTTTGTCTTCCTTCTTCTTTTACCCTTGTGTATTTCGGGCGTTGCTGCATGTGGCTTTTTTAATTATCTTCCTAAATATGTAATACAATTATTATCCACTGTCATCGTCCTTATATTCATCAGTCTTGCTATAAGTCGCAGTCAATGCTATATAGGTCCGTCGGATCTTACATCAAGATCCATGCAAAACTTTCTTTTCAAATTTTCTTTTTTCTCTCTTAAATCTCAGTCGAGTGAGACATAGCCACGCACTTAAACGGGGGCTCGGGCGCCATTGATGGAGACGTTGGGAGAGAGGTGGGCAACGGATAGAGGTCAAAGGGCTCTCCTCCCGATGAGCACGCGGAGGGGTCTGATCGCCCGCCTCACATACTCAAATAGCTACACCGCACAACACCTCCTAGCCAATAAAAAAAGGGGCGCGGCGCGGCACATAAATGGTAAGTAGAACGCCCATGGTTTTAATAATACTTGTGTTTCCGATTGTAACGTGACAACACTTGTTCCAAAATGACTTTGTTGATTGTTAATGTGTGCGCCTTCACAAATCGGACAAAAAATTTACCATAGCATGTTTGTGCCATGTCATGACACCATGCCAAGTTTCATGATTTTTAGGCGAGTTTTGGATTTACGGGAATTTTAAAACCAAGTTTCTCGATGTTTCCAGCCGAGCCAAGACGCCCAGATGTTTGAATTCCATTCCCATTTCTTCCATGGGACCTAGAAATTCGCCCAAGTACACATAAATGATTTTTCAACTAACTTTGGCGCACTGGAGCATGAACTTGTAGTTCAAATTTGAATTATGTGCATTAAATGCCTGGAAATTCAATTAATGTATAAAAAAGGCCAAACGAACTCGGAATAATTCCAAAATTTAGCATGAAACTCCTATTGGTCTAAGCTACCTGTGTAAAATAATCAAGGCGGGAGAATGCAGTGTATGTCGTTCCACACACGGAGGTGACACATTCCCTCTCGGAACCACGAGCCTTCTTGAGAGAAGCTCCGGTTTGCAAGAAGCTTATACCAAAGCTTGTCCCAGTTCAGCCAAAAAATTTACCACAACATGTTGGTGCCATGTCATGACACCATGCCAAGTTTCATGATTTTCATGCTTGTTTTGGATTTACATGAATTAAAAAAACAAGTTTCTCAATATTTCCGGCCAAGCCACGACACCCAGATGTTTGAATTTCATTCTCATTTCTTGCTTGGGACCTAGAAATTCACCCAAGGACACACATGTGATTTTTCAACCAACTTTGGTGCACTGGAGCATGTGCTTGTAGTTCAAATTTCAATTATGCACATTAAATGCCCAGAAACTCAATTAATGTATAAAAAAGGCCAAACGAACCCAGAATAAATCCAAATTTTAACATGGCACTCATATAGTTCTATGCTGCCTCTCTAAAAAATCAAGGGGGCAGCGTATATTGTTTCACACACAAAGGTGACACGTTCCCTCTCGGAAGCACGAGTCTTCTTGAGTGAAGCTCCGGTTTGCAAGAAGCTTATACCAAAACTTGTCCCAATTCGGCCAATTTTTTTTACCACATCATTTTGGTGCCATGAAATGACACCATGCCAAGTTTCATGATTTTCAGGTGAGTTTTGAATTTACAGGAATTTAAAAAACCAAGTTTCTCGATGTTACCGGCCGAGCCACGACCCCAGATGTTTGAATTTCATTCCCATTTCTTGCATGGGACCTAGAAATTCACCCAAGGACACACATGTTATTTTTCAACCAACCTTGGTGCACTGGAGCATGTGCTTGTAGTTCAAATTTGAATTATTCACATTAAATGCCTAGAAACTCAATTAATGCATAAAAAGGGCCAAACAAACCCGGAATAACTCCAAATTTTAACACGACACTCATATAGTTCTATGTTTGCTCTGTAAAAAAATCAAGACGGGGGGGAGTGTATGTCATTTTGCACACAAAGGTGACACATTCCCTCTCGAAACCACACGCCTTCTTGAGAGAAGCTCCAATTTGCAAGAAGCTTATACCAAAACTTGTCCCAATTCAGCCAATTTTTTTACCACAGCATGTTGGTGCCATGAAATGACACCATGCCAAGTTTCATGATTTTCACGCGAGTTTTGGATTTACAGGAATTTAAAAACCAAGTTTCTCATGTTTCCAGCCGAGCCACGACGCCTAGATGTTTGAATTTCATTCCCATTCTTGCATGGGACCTATAAATTCACCCAAAGACACACATGTGATTTTTCAACAAACTTTGGTGAACTGGAGCATGTGCTTGTAGTTCAAATTTGAATTATGCACATTAAATGCCTAGAAATTCAATTAATGCATAAAAATGCCAAACGAACCTGGAATAATTCCAAATTTTAACATGACACTCATATAGTTACATGTTCACTATAGATAAATGTTCTAGCAATTCAAACACCATCCTTTCCCTTCGTAACGCCATTTTGTTTTTCAAAACAGAATGAAAAAATCAGGTATACCACAAACAGTTTACTAGCAAGAATCATGTGGGATGCGATATAAAATATCTTGGCGCACCGTCTTAACTGGCTTACGTAGGAAGCTTCATCGTCTACAGTCCATCGCCCGCGCTTGAACAACACTTGCGCGCCAGTTTCTCGCGACACCGAGCGAAAATTTTCTGCCACCGCGGAAATATTTATCTCCCCCCCACCCCACCAATAGCCACATTTCCATTGTTCCTCCTTGCTTTCCAAGTTCAAACCTTCACTGCTGCTTACTGGCAGCACCGCCGCCTCACCGGCGACCCTTCTTCTTGCAGCGTCGCCTCCTCGCCGGTGACCCTTCTTGTTGCAGCGCCGCCTCCTCGCTGGCGACCATTCTTCTTGCTGCGCGACCTCGTCGATATGGTCAGGTAATCCACACCCCACCCACACCATCCTCCTCCTTCCCTATCCCACATGTCCCGATCGACGGCGCGACACCTTCCGCCAAAATCACTGGCCCCGTCCTCCAATTAAGCGCTACCCACAACCATTTTGCACTTAGTATAACATGGAGCTCAGTATCAACTGGCAGCGGAGAAGCAAATCGCGGCCGCACGCGCGGACAAGGTTGCTATGGCTGCCATGCGTGCCGACCGCCAGATCTTGGAGGAGCACCTCGTCTTCGAGGCCACCATGGACACCGCCACGCGGTTGTCTACTTTAAAATACAGTTCATGTTATTTTTTGGAGGCCACCGCCAGTGCCTTCTAGTGATTTGTTCTCTGTAATGTTAATATGCAATCTGATATTCTGAAATGTAATGTTCAGTTATCAGTTTGGTCCAACAATTGCTACATTTCGTAGTACTGTTCTCAAGCATTCTTGGTTTCGTTAACTGTCTTATCTTCTAGTATATGTTCTATTCTGCAATGTCGTGCTCAGTTAACTGTTTTCGTTCATTTGGTTTGCTGTCCAGTTAACTATTTGGTTCAATTCTGCAATTTGATTTTCATTTGTTGTGGGTACAATTTTGTATTGTTATGCATGTGAGAAATAAATCGAATTTGGCTGTACTCAATACATATTCTACTGATAGTATGGCAACTCTCAGTTAACCTGATCAAGATCTTCCTTATATGTGTTGCAGGGGAACAATGGGAGACACTGCGGTTTACCATCGAGGTTTGTTCATGCATGGTCCTTTCGCTAATAGCACATTATTGTCCAGTTGCAGGAATCATTCTAATATTTAGGTTTCTTACAATTTGGTCTTGCACATGTAGGTCCTGCTGTCAAAGGCTTAGACCCACTGTTCGACCCATTTTGCATATGGGGAAATGAGATGTCCATGAATATCAGTCAAGTCAAGAAACTCAGAAAGATTGTTAGGATAAAGAAACTTGCGATGAATAACAGCAAAATCTTTGTTTGCACAATGAAGAAGACATCAGTCAACTATAGGATGGTACTAACTCTTTTACCTTGTTTTTACCCCTTGCACCATTTCGAAATTTATAACAGTGATTTATGCATATCTTTGTTTTTAGTACTTTTCAAAGCAGTTCACCGATGATTACCTCTCAAACCACCTGCATGGTCAAGAGGCGAGGAAGGTATTCATTCAACACCCACGGTACAATATTGAAGTCTTCCTGAAGAGGACGAAGGTTGGGCGGGCAATTATCCATAGCCACTGGCCTAAAGTTGCAAGGACATTCGACATCACTGAAGGCTCAATATTTGCCTTCCGCTTCTGCAGTTTCCCAGATGAGATTCATCTGTCAATTTACCGTGTATGATGCTACTTTTCCAAAGGTTTTCGATGTTGCATGTGAAACTTGGTGCTGTTGTGTAATGGCGTAGCTAGCTATATCCCTCTTTGGTGTAACTGAGTGCTGAAGCTATCTGATGTAATTCGATTATGAAATCCTGGTTGCCGTTATACGGATATGAAATATATTGGATGTTTTATAAGAAATGTCAATTTGATTACTAGATGGATTATTAAATAATAGGCTAATTACCCTGCTTATTAGGGTTTTCTATTGCAGACGGTTACTCAGACAACACCATGGGCGATGAACTCAAAGAACCCACACGGTTTCTAGAAAGTAGGCGTGTTGGATGAACTAACAATCACACACGGCTTTTGGCAGAGAACTGTTTGCGTTAGGCCACCTTGCACAAACGTTTCCGCACAAAAAACTGTGTGTGATATACATACAAACAGAAACGTTTTTATGGGATTCACTGTGTGGGATGTACATACGAACGGAAACGATTGGGCTTCGATGCCTCGCCCAATCGCACACGAGCTCATTTTGCCCCGCATGTTTGGCCGGAGGGCCTATCCCCGACGGTTTCTGGGTCATGTGGGAAGGACCCCCCTATCGCACACACTCACTAGGCGACGGTTTAAAACTCCGTCGCGGAAAGGGGGTAAAAACCATTTGTATAGCACGTCTCTGCACCAGTGCATCCTCCTACCTGGCACCACATCCACCATGACCATGAGTGGGAACGCTCTGCGGGAGAGCTTGTCTTCGGGGATGAAGCTCGAGGTCGCTGCCCTCACTCAACACACTGCTCGCAACGCAATATTGGCGTAGCCAGACGCAGACGCGACCGCACAAGCGGTGGCCGCGCTGGCGGCCGATGACGGGAGCACCGCTAGCCACGCGTCCTACTTGTTACCATCCAATGTTCAGTGGAGCATGTGGCAGGTGAAGCGACGGACCGTCCGCGTCCATCATCATTGACCTCACGTCCACCGGCACCGCCGAGGTTGGGGACTCCTCCGAGGATGTGTAGGGCATGGGAGGCGGCAGGGCATGGTGTGCCGACTGGCTGGTCCGTCTCCCATGTTCTACTCTTCCTCGCCGGAGACCGCACCTTCACTTCACAGGTCTAGAACCCCGCCGCCGTTCATGGAGACGGCAGATGGAGGACGTCGTCGCTGATGCGGAAGTACAAAGGAAAGTAGACGTCGGTCACCGCCGTAGAATAGGTTTAGGGTCGGGTTTCTTTTCTTTTTCTGTCCTATATAAGTTTGAAATGTAGTGAAAATCTGTTGTGTTTGCATGAATCTTGTCCGGTGTATATGAACTTTCACAATAATAGTAAGATATGCAAATATATTGAATGATGATTCGTTTTTGTGTGTATAAACTTGGTCTAAGTTTAGAAGGTTTGACCCGAGACAAAGCTAACATGCGAAGTAAATAAACACATAGGGTCTACATACACAATTTATCTTAGGCACTCCAATAGTACCTCCACTACACATTCACGCATTTCACATCTTTATCTCGCTCTGTCTGTCAAACCAACTAAGCCTTGTCCTAAAAAATAAAGTCCTAAAAAAACCAACTAAGCCAACCTCCCAGCATATCGCGCGGGAAAAGACCCGGTCACGTCGTTTTAGTCGGGATTACTGGATTACTAGTAGTATCGATGGATCGCGCGAATCACCAAGTTTAAAACGGAAAAGGCGGTACACTCATAGCACGCCTGTCGCGATCACATTGCACCCCTCACACGGTCAGTCCTGCACACGGCTCACTCAAACGGAACGCGCTTCAGCTTGCCTCTTCACTGACACGTGGGACCGCATTTGAAGAAACCGACCATGCGCCAAACTCCCCCGCCCCACGAAAATTCCCACCAGAAATTCCCCCCAAATCCCAAATTCAACTCCCCTTCGGCCAACTAGCCAATAATATTCCCTAAACCCCCTCCCCCCTGGCCACCTCCACTCCATTTGCTCCGCCAAAGCCGCCCTCCCCACCGCACTGATACGTCAGCGCCGTGGTTTGTCGAGAGGACGCACGGCGATCCTCTCGCTCCCATAGTACGCACTTGTAGACTACCATCCTCCAGCTGTGCCGCCACCACTGACGTTCTTGTGGAGACGCACGGCGGTCAGCTTCTCCCACAGTACGCACATTCTAGACTAAGGCCCCGTGCCTGTCGGAGTAGTGCTAAATGTTAGTTGATAGACGCTATTAATCTCACTGCTTGCCAAGATAGTATACAGTCAATACGCTCTGCTTAAGAAGCTTCCTTGCCCTGTTTTGCACTCAATCTGCTTTGCTGAGATGGCATGCCACGCCCGATTAGTTGCTAAAATATCCTGCCATATATTAGGACCATGTATGTATTGTGAAGTAGATTGCCATGGTCTAGTAGCCAATCTGTTAGGTGAAATAGCTCGACGCCGTTTTATACTCAATCTTTGTTGCTGAGATGGCCTTCGATGGCTCTGTGCTCCGCCTCATTGATTGCTGAAATAGCCTGCCATAATTTCACACTCAATCTGTTTGCTGAATTAGTTTTACATATATTTCGTTACTTAGATCTGCTTGTCCAAATATCTTGCCATAGCTTTAGACGTCGACCTAGGTATTTTTTTGTGGACTTTATAAAAAAACATATATGCTTTTACTGTAATATCTAGTAGAAGAACTAATTTGTATGTCTAACAGATGGACAGGACTTGGATAACTTCTACTCGAAGATTCTCCCCTGCCTATGTCGACGGGGTTAAAAACTTCATGAACTTTATCAGAGCTGAGTACGGTGGTCCGAAATCAGATGTGCTCTGCCCATGTAGCAGTTGTATGAATTCAGTTTCAAGACCCTAGTCAACTGTGCAAAATCATCTACACTTGTATGGGATGTCGGTCACATATACTAGGTGGGTTCATCATGGTGAAGCTGTGAACGTCAATGTTACTGACTATGTGGAAGCAGCATATCACCATATTGATTTGCCTGATGCTCGAGAGGAAGAGGAGGAGGTGGTGGTGGCGGCGGAGCCAGTGAGTTTGACCAACATTGAAACAATGCTATGAAATGCTCACGCATTTCATGAATTTTCAACTGCACAAGAAAAACAGTGGGCCCGCATGTTGGAACAATGCAACATGGCAGTCACCGCAGGAAATAAGCTGTCAGTATTCTCAGCTATGGTCACCTTTCTTTAGGTGAACACATCTGAGCGGATGACCAACAAATCATTTGATGCGATGTTGGCTGCTTTCCGCAAATCTTACCCAGATGCGACTGAGCTGCCACACCTACAGTAAAATGAAGAATTTCCTTCGTGCAGTTGGAATTGGATATGATATGATCCATGTTTGTAAGAATAAGTGTGTTTTGTTCTGGAAGGATTATGCCAACTTAAGTGAATGCCCAAAATGCAAAACATTAAGATGGAAAGATGGCAATGCTATAAACAGGATTCCTCATAATGTTCTGAGACATTTTCCAATTATACCAAGATTGCAGAGGTTGTTTCATGATGCTGAAACAAGAGAGGATGTACTGTGGCATTCTAGGAAATAGGAGTACAGAGATCAGAATGTAATGAGGCATCCATCTCATGGTAGTGACTGGATAAGCTTCAATCAAAAACACAAAAAGTTTGCTGCTGAGCTGAGAAACATTAGACTTGGCTTAGCTATAGATGGATTCAACCCATTTGGCCACCAGAGCACCACATATAGCATGTGACCAGTGCTTGTTATCCCTTACAACATGCCACCAAATGTCTGCACCAAAGACTCAAACTAAATGATGGCCTTGCTCATCCTAGGTTCAAAAAGTCCTGGAAAGGATTTTGATTTATTCATGGAGCCCCTTGTGGAGGAACTTCAACAGCTATGGAGGGGTGTTCTCACTCGAGACCTATATAGCAGCCCACTAGCTGATTTATTTCTGTGAGTTGTTATAATTTGGTTCATCCATGATTATCCAGCTTTGGGCACTATGTCAGGGCGAACGACACATGGTTACAATACATGTGTTCACTGTGACAAGAATCCGCTATCATACGCAATACTTAGCAAGATGTGTTACATTGGACATCATCATTTCCTTGCCAAGGACAAGCCGTGTCCTATAAAATACCGAAGACATGTGTTCAATGCAAAGCATGAAAACCGTGATGTGCCAAAGAGGCTCACCGGTGATGAGTTGCAGGAGGAATTACAGAAGGTCAGGCATATTACTCCAGGAAACCATCCTGATAATGGTAGCGAGAAAAGGAAGCATGGCAAGGAAGACAAGAGATTATTGTTTACCCGCAGGTCCACTTTGTGGGACTTGGAGTATTGGAAAGATTTGGATCTGCAGCATAATCTTGATGTGATACACATCGAGAAAATATATGTGACAACATTATCGGCACACTTCTTAATATTGAAGGCAAGACGAAAGATACCTTAAAATCTAGGATTTATTTGACACACCTGGGTATCAGATCCAATTTGCAGGTGAATGTTGATGGGCATCACGGGATATGGCACCAGCTGTGTACGTCTTGGACAAGGTAAAAAGAAAAGAATTCTGCAAGGTCCTATCACGTGTGAGATTCCCACATGGATTTGCTTCCAACCTTGAAAGGAGAGTCAGTGCAGATAGAAACAAGGTACAAGGGTTGAAAACTCATGACTGCCACGTCCTACTTCAATGGGTTTTACCTGTTATCCTTAGAGGATTGGGTCGCGCTGACTTATACAGAGCAGTTGCAGAGTTGGAAAATTCTTCAGGGAACTCTGTAGTAGAAATATCAGGATAGATGCTTTGGAGCATCTTAGAGACAAGATACCAACTATCCTATGCGACCTTGAGAAGATATATCCTCTAGCCTTCTTTGATGTGATGGTGCATTTTGTTGTTCATCTACCTAATGAGTCACTAATTAGAAGTCCATTACAGTATGGCTGGATGTACCCTATTCAAAGGCAGCTAGGCACTTTCAAGGGTTATGTTAGGAACAGAGCTAGACCTGAGGGTTCCATTGCAGAGGCCTACATTGCTACAGAAGCATTGACATTCAGCTCAAAATACATTGAAACAGCTGATCAGCATAGCAAAAAGGTGGGTGAAGACAATCTCGAGCTCAATGTTTTTGATTGTTCTATTCGACTTACAGGGAAGAGTCGACAAGATGACAAACCTAAAGATTTGGACAAAATGTTTGGTATGTGTTGAATAACTGTCCTGAGATTCTACCTTATATCGAGTAAGTGCTAAGTACTGCAGCTTATACATCGTAATCTACTAAACTTGGAGCACATTCCTATATATTTAGATGTTTGACGCAATCACTATGTTGTGCGGCATCTACAAAAAGGAGTTACTAGCGCAAAATCCAAGAAACATTGACAAACTGGTTATGGCAGGATTTGCGAAATGGTTCAAGAGCCGTGTAAGCTTTTGAATTGCAATGTTAGTTTTTTTAATATATTGAGTACATAAGATGATCAGCTTGTCTATTTTCTAACCATAGGTTAAGAAGATGCGGGAGGATGGGCAGGCAGTTAATGATGCCCTTTACGCACTAGCAATGGGTCCTAATACTTGGGTAAGACATTATGAATCTTGCGTTGTTGGAGATGTGCACTACAACACCCTTGCACGTGATGAAGGCAGGAAGACACAAAACAGTGCCATCATGAGCACAGATACGTACGGCAAAGAGACAACTGAAATGTATGCTAACATAACAGACATTGTTCAGTTGCAGCATATCTCCAGTTTCGAGGTTCATCGGTGTGTGGTTCTGTTGTGCTGTCGATGGTATAACCTGTTTTCCAGGATCGCAAAACCCAAAGGTGATGATTATTTCAAATCCATCAATGTCAAGGCGGCGTACCACACCGACGAGCCTTTTATTTTGGCAAATCAAGCAACACAAATATTTTTCTCGGAAGATACATATGCATGTAGCGATGACTAGAGAGTATTGCAAAGGTTAGAGCAGAGGAATTCGATTAATGAAGTTGCACAACAAGATGATGCTTGCATTGCTCCTGATGTAGAAGATTCCACAGATGTTCATACTATCTTTGAGAACCATCACATCAATAACGCTGGTGAAAATATTCCCTGTCGGGCTGTGGACGTACGAGAGTGGATCAATAAGAGGCCAATGTTCGAGGACATTGAGGATGAAGAAGAAGATAACACTGGGGGAATTACAATTCATACTCATACACATGGTGAAGATATTGATGCTATTGCTGCGGATGATGATTAGATTGCTTTTGTCGTATTTGCCTATGAGAAGACGACTTTTTATCTACTATGTGAAATTGTGTTTTCTATGACAACTGAAACCTGATGAAGTTGTTGTTTAGTATTTTTGCGATGAGAACATCACTTATTATGTATGTTGATTTGTGTTTGGTGATTGTATGATGACTAAAACATGATGACATTGTTGTTTAGTTGTACTCATATTTGGCTATGAAACTTGTATTTGATGACATAGTTTGTTGTTGGGCTGCAATTTGCTCTACGTCTTCCAATAGGATAAAGCTGACATGACAGGGCCTCTGCTAATTTATTTATTTATTAGCAAAAGGGCCTCTGCTATTTATTTATTTATGAGCAAAAGGGGATACCCCTTGATTTCCATTAATAGAAATCATTAAGTGTTCACCACACTATGTCCAGCCTGCTAAACAGGTTTCATTCATTACTATTTTCAGCAAAGTGCTCATGTCATAGCCACTGAATACATCACGAGTGCTACATACACTGCAAATAAAGAGACAATCATCCTACAGAGCACAACGATCTTGCCCATTATCTTGACAAGCTCTTTCATCTCCTCATTGTTGCCAAGGCCGTTCAGCAGCTGTTGCTTGGCCATGATCAGATGAACTGCATCTTTAACCTTCTGCTCTGCATCTTCCTCTTCTGTCTTTCCTTCAATTACTTGTCCAACACCCCAACCTGCTGGTATTGGGATTCCTCGGCTAACCAAATAATCAGCATAGTTCCATTCCCCCACATTAGCAACTTCCCAGAAATACAAATCACATGAATCTTCCCTTTTCTGCATGAATCAAATTGGAAGATCATCAACCAAACTATTAAAAAAATCAGCAACTAAAAGTAGGCGAACAACACTTAAACATATTATTACCCCATGATTCAGGCATTTGTAGAAGTCTCAGCCAGGGTTGAGGATTGTAGTTGAGAAGCGACGGATGACTCTACGTGATTTACAGCAGTGGCACCACACCAACGGCAGCGGGTTGCAATGAGCAACCGGCTGTAGTGAGTGTGCCGACGGGGGTGTGATGAGACTCACAGGCGATGGTACGGGTGGCAACTTGCCGCATATCTGGTTCTTCTTCTATGGGCCAGATTTCCATCATCTAGCCCCAAACTCTATCCTCCACCTCGCTTCCTTCATTATGGTTTGCGAGGCCTTCGTCCTCATCAAGCCGCACTTCGGCCTGTGGCTGAAGATCTTCGGCGGCAAGCCGAAGTCTAGCGGCTCCGAGTTAGCGAAGTGTTGAGGCGCAATGATCAGCAAGAACCAGAAGGTCGGCTGGTTTAAAGGCACCTTCATGGAGACCATCAAAGAGTGGCAACGTGAGTGGTTTTACGTCACCAAACCGCTTGCTGCTGGCCAGGGCAATGTTCTGGCATTTTCGGCTGAGTCTCCGAAGAAGCTTATGTCCTAGAAGAAGAAGGGCATTGCCTAGGGGAACCCAGGGGAGGTGGAGGCACTGTCCTAGAAGATCTAGTGGTGGACTGATCAGAAAAACCTCCAGCTGGCAGATGTGGTAAACGTCATGCTCCACCGCCATGTCCTCCCACTCCAATCTCGGGACACCCTGATGTGGGCGTACAAGCCCGAGGACGCGGCGCCCATTCACCACTTCTTCCGCTCCACCTTGGCCGGATGTGGATGCTTTTGTTCAAGCTGTCCGAGAATGACTTCCCTTCAGAAGGGCGGGACCTCAGCTTTGAAGCTAGCCATGATGCCCCCTAGGTAATCTTTCAATACACTGGTCTATACTCTGCGTTTCTTTGAGTGTTATAGACTTTGACTAATCGATTGGTCTCATGCTTGCAGAAGTGGATCTCCAAGGCACATCAGATGTTGTGCCTGACGCTGCTGCCCGAGGGGGAGAGGACCCCCTTTTCACGTCCCTCCTAGTCGAGGAGCCACACATGGTGATCCCCAAGGGGTCAAAACCTCCAAGGGGTAAGGCGGGCCCTCGGGCACGCACTACTACAGGATGCTACTAACACGACACTACGATCAGAGACCCTTTGACGAAACTATGTGCGATGCATTAATGGCAAACGATGTTGTAAAAAACCATCAAAAAAGATGCAAAACATTTGCGACGGTGGATGCATCAAACATGGCTCAGATTTTAATTGTGTGTGCGATGCGGGGCATACGGTTCAGTTCAATGAACTATTTGCGATGAGGCAGAAGAACAGAAATGAGCAACCAGATGAAAGTGTGTGCGATATACGGCATATGGTTCACTCAGATGAACTATTTGTGATTAGGCAACACAAAAGAAATGGTCAGCCAGGTGAAGGTGTGTGCGATATACGGCATACAGTTCACTCGGATGAACTGTTTGTGATTAGGCAACACAAAAGAAATGGTCAGCAAGGTGAAGGTGTGTGTGATATATGGCAAATTAAGCATAACCAAATTAAGCATACAATTACATCAGGGACTACACACATAACATTTCCACACACCAAAGTAAGCAATTACATGCATACTAAACTAGGAGAAACGAGCATCTAATCATCTACATCTTGTTGTGACGACACTTGCCATTGCTCCACTTCCTGCTGGATCTCTGGTCGTGAATGGTTAATAAAATCTAAGTCTATTGCATATTAAGGTCAAAATAGTACTACCAATATACGAGTCTCATATGATGCCATTTCAACGATTGTACCACAAAGCCTGAAATATTACAAGGTTCAAATTCCAGAGTTACATGGCTCAAATTCGAAGATTACAAGGTTCAAACTAATATTAGAAATGAAATTCAGCTCATTCAGCTGCAAACGCCCGTGCTGATCAGCTGAATATGGATATAAGAGAGGTTCAAACTAAAAATACCAATAGTAAGGCTGGTTTCGAAACCTCATCATTTCTGCAAAGGGATCAGCCACTCACAAGTCATGTATGGGTTCGACACAATGACTTCCGATTACTCTGTCATATGCAATTCCAATACGAAATTTAGCTTTTTTGGAGCCTTTTCCATTCTACAGTAGCTACCGGCGCTGATCAACAAACCATTCATTTTTTCGATATAAATGCATGTCCAACCTCATTACCTTCAGCACCCTTGCTCTGACAACAAAGAACCTCGCGAATATAATCTCCGGTAAGGTCCCTCGGTAGGAGTTCAAAGTAATTTTTGAGATATGCAGATCTAGGCATTCGATGTGATTGTCGTTATATTGTATCACATTATCCACCCCCGGGCCTATTATTATCTGCAAAAGAAGATAACGTGTTAGTGCCTACATGCAGTTTTGAACACTACTACAGGCCTATTTGGTTTGCAGGATTTGTAAATTGCACCAACGTGCCATCTTTGATTTGACATGATTAACATGGGCATTTGATTACAATCTAGAAAAAATGTAGCCTTCTTCACAAGAGGTTGGAGTGGATGAAAAATTCCCTAAGAAAACTAGTACAGATGAATCCAAAGGAGAAATGCTTATGGATTGTAACCATATGAATCAAGCAACCAATATGGGGTGGGGGGATGTATGTCCTAAAATCATCCAAAATTCCATCAGAAATCGTAGTACATTGTCATTGTAAACTTTGGAAAAGGTGCCAAAAATTGAACTCCCTTATGGTTAACATTTAACAGGAAAGGGACATCACCTCGATATACAGCTTCTCCAGGGACGAAAAGCATCTCAGGAAATTGACAACTTCGTGCAGGTTGGGGCCGATAGATTCTAGTGCCAAGACCTTCACTGTGCGTAGAATCTGGGTCAAGCTTTTCTGGATGACGGACGAACATACATCTTCAAAATTAGAAATAATATTGATATCAAGAAGGAGAGGTAGAAGACGACTGTTGTACCTGAACGGGTGTGGATCCAATAACAAGTTCGAAGTATTTGACAGACGAGTAGCCCACCACTATCAATTTCAGTGCAGAAATGACATGGATTCTTGTTGGACCTTGTTGATCAACTACAAGTAATCTCTCAAGTGAAGGTGTGTCCTCAATGACCATATTGTGGTCCACCTTTTATGATCTCTTGTTGTAGTACCAGCAACACACATAAATAGTCCGGAGAGTCATGGAGGTGATGTGGAAGCTACTCGACCAATTCATCACCTGAAGATGAAGGAACTCGAGTGCAGTACAGCCGCGGACATTGGCAGCGAGCGCATATGCCCATCATTAAAACTGAGCTCCTCGAGCTAATCTAGGGTGGGGGATCAGAACCACTCATCAAGCTTGGCTCGGTCCTTGCCGTTGGAACGGAACTTACCCGTGATAAGGCCTCTGATTGGGCCATGGTGACTGGCAAGGATCTGGGAGAACGCATCCAAGCTTTTGTGATAGCCATGGCAGAGCTCGTGGGTGTCAAGGAGGTCGAGAGGGGTGGAGAGCCATAGGGGGTGCCACCGCCGGGAAAGGATGGTTGTCCTCGCCCCATATTTGATTGGGATGAGGGATATGATGACTATCAACATATCATCGGGGAGGCTGCTGATGAAGTCTAGGCCTACTGGAGTTGCTTGCGGTTCTTCCTTGACCCGCCTCCGCTTGTTGGCAGCCTCGTTCTCCACCTCGTCTGCGGTGATGGCAACCTCTGTCTCCATATTCACTCCCTGCTCCGGTGCTTCAGCAGCCCCGGTGTCGCCACTCCCTCCGATGGGGCACTTCGGTGGCATCCTCATACACTGACGGCTTTGAGGACTGAGAGCAGCGTCGAGGATGCGGGCGGAGAGAGAGGATTGTGTGTGTGGCGAGGATGGGGGTGCGGCCGCTCGGGCGAGCCATTAATACAGACCGGTGGGAGCGAGGCGGGCGGCGGTCAAAGGCTGTCTCGCCTCCCGGTGAGCCTGCGCGGTGGACTTCTGGCATTCCTATACCATAATTTCACACAGCTACTCGCACGCCTCCTGGTGACACTATGCAGCGAAAACGCCTCCCGTCAATTCACACACCTGCACGCACACCTCCCGGTCTGCCTGCGTGGTGGACTGCTTGCATGCATCCCATCAACTCACGCCTGCTCGCACGCCACACGGGGTGCGTGGCGGCACATTTTTTTTGATGATTCATTCTGCCGCTTTACTGCTTAACCGAAGTATGGCACGATCTAACGCACACGGTCCGAATAAATATTCCGTATGAGATATTGGTTGCCAGTTATTAACAATCTCCCTTTTGTAAGTAGATTATATCAAAACTTGTCTCAAATTTGACGAAAAAATACAATATCACAGTCTACTATTGTCCATATATGACACCACGATAAGTTTCATGAATTTCAACTAAGTTTTGGATTTACTGAATTTTAAAAATCAATATCTCAATGTTTTGAAATTTCTTTCACGGGGAAACATACACCCAAGGACACACATATGATTTTGCAATCCATTTTGGTGCACATGTAGCTCAAATTTGATTTTTGCACATTAAATCCCTAGGAAATCAATCATGTATAAAACGGGTCGAATGATCTCTGTTTTTTTTCAAACTTTAACACGACACTCCTTTGGTCACATGTTCACTGCAGAAAAAGTTTGACATGCCTCAGAGTGGAGGTGGTGGTGCGGGATGTGTGTCTCTTTGTGTGTGTGGGGGGGGGGTCCATCAGTACACTACTAGTCGCGAGCCTCCGTGACGTGCGATTATTGATCATTTTGTGAGTCATGTATATATGCCACATCAAAGTCGTGAATTGGTTATTTAAAGCATTACACAACCCTTTCATACATACATGTTTGGGCAACATGCATGTATTGGTGGTCCTCTCGGACACTCCCTCGTGTGGTTAGCAGTGACGTGCCTATTTGTTAGCCCGCAAAGGTTTTCAGTCTCCACCGACAATGAGAGGCATCGGACCAAAGGTGGATTCATCTTGGCATGTGTGTTACGGTGTGGATCATGGTGAGATTCCATATCAAAGTTCGGGCACGTGCGTACACATGAGTCCCTCCCACTGGCTCGAAGTGAGGGGGCTACGCATCGTGAACCTCTATGTAGTGCGTTTCCGGTTTGCGAAGCATGTGCCACGTCAAAGTTGTGCATTGTGTATTCAAACATCACACAACACACGACAACATGCATGCGGTGGTTGTCCTATGACACTCGCTCGCGTGTGACTCTCTGTGGGCCCGCGAGGTCTTCGTCGATCAATTGAATGTACAACGAGAGAGAGAGGTTAATTTGACCAACAAGGATGGTTCTTTTTTTGTTTGTGTTACATATATGCACGGTAGGAGTATGTAGTACATGTCAAAGAGGGGGCAACATGTATACTATATATATATGTGTGTGTGTGTGTGTGTCATAACCTCGCTCCATGTGGGGACTTTCCGGTTCCCGAGGCAGGTGCCACATCAAAGTTGTGCATTGGCATTCAAACATCACGCAATACCATGCAGGCGGTGGTTGCCCTATAGGAACTCACTCACGTGCGGCGCTTCCATCTGTGGGCCCACGAGGTCATCCTCCATCACTTTGACCCAACGAGAGAGAGGCACATTTGACGAACAAGGAGAATTAATTCTTTTAGGGCTGTGTTATAGGGTAGGAGTATATATATAGTACGTGTCGAAGGGGGGATGGCACCAACATATACTAGGTGTCACACATGAACCTCACTCCGTGTGGGGACTTTGCGGTTTTTGAGGCAAATGCCACATCAAAGGTTGTGCATTACGTATTCAAAACATCACAACCACACACCTGTCCATATATATGTTTTGGCACACATGCAAGCGATGGTGGTTGTCCTATGGCACTCACTCACGTGGTTATCGGTGATGCTTCCATCTGTCGGCCCGCTTCTTTCACCGACAACGAGAGAGGTTAATTATTTTGACTTAGGAGGGGATTAATTTTTTGTTTGTCTCACGATATAGGTTATGATGTGAGAGTACATATATAATAGCGCATGTGTACACATGAATCCATCCCGTTGGATCGAAGGGGGGGGCGAGCACACGACACGTCATGAACCTCTTACTCTGTGTGGGGACCTGTGCGATTTTGAACGCATGCACCACATCAATGTTGTGCATTAGGTATTCAACTCACATGCATGCATCATGCACCTCCATAAATATGTTTGGGACACATGCATGCAATGGTTGTCTTTGGACACTCCCACTCACTTGGTTATGGGCGGCAAGCCTATATATATTCGTCGGCCCACGTGGACGTCCATCATTTTGACCGACGACGAGAAAGATTACTAGGGTGGATTCTTCTTCTTTCATTCGTATTACCATATAGTAGGTCGATCATTCTAGGGCTAATCGTTTGAGCGCATGCATGCTACGCATCGTGAACCCCCGATCAGTGTGGGGATTTTACGGTTCCAAAGCATGGTGCCACATCAAATTTGCGCATTGTGTATTCAAACACCACACACACCACTTCCATATACATAATTGGGCCACATGCACAGAGTGGGTTTTGTCTTCAGACAGTACTCCCTCATGAGTTTATCGGTGACAAGCTAGCCCATTTTGCGGGGCCGTGTGGACGTCCATCACTTTGACCAACGACGAGTGAGAGAGGTTATACGATCAAGTTGGATTCTGTTTGGTCCATGTTACAGTACGTCTTGGTGAGATGCCCTCCCCCCGACACGTGTGTGTGTGGGGGGGTGGGGGTGGGGGGCTACTTCGCACTACCCGCAACCTCCGTGGGGTCAGGGAAGTCCGATTATTTTGCGAGGCACACGTGCCACATCAAAGTTGTGAATGGTAGTTAAATATCACACCAAACCCTTTTCATACATATAGTATAGGGCCACCCGCAGGTGGTTCGTATGTGGTCTCACCCATCTCCCGCTACAAACACACATTTGTTGGTCCGCACACGGTCCACCTTTGTCCTTGAGCAAAAGGGAAAGTTTGACCATATATATGATGGACTCCTATAGGTTTTGTGTTACGGTAGGGTGAGATTTCAAACCTAACTATCTAGGGGCATGCATTCATAGCTAGGATTCCCTTACCGACGACACGAAGTGGGGTTCATAGGGGGTGGCTGACTAGCAATACTGTGTGCTTTGTGTGACAGGTGCCACATCAAAGTTGTGCATTGGGATTCGAACATCAAACCACATTTTTCATACATATATTTGGTCCACATGCAAGTGTGTTCGTGTTCTGACCCTTTCCCGCGTTATTCTTTTTGCCAAATTTATAAACAGCACATGAGTTGGATGCAGAAACCGTCTGTGATTGGGTACACAACAGACACGATTCGGTCAGACTACCTGTGTGCCACGCCCGTGCCCCTGCAGTCACTCACATTAGCACAGTAGATTGGTCTCCACGAGGCTTGCCTCCCGCTCTCGAAAATATCTACTGCCTCGTAATCTCGAAAATATCTACCGCCTGGAAGGTTTTTATGTTTGATAGCACACAATTAGTATGTGCGGACCGTGTGCGATGTCTGTTACTCCCGCTCTACTTCAATCCCTTGATTCAAATTTTCAGTAGCCCCGGCATTTTAGTCCCGCCTCTGCATCCCTCGCAATCTCAAAAATATCTGCTCGCCCTTGATTCAAATTTTCAGTAGCCCCGCCTTGTTACTCCCTCCTCTGCATCCCTCGCAATCTCAAAAATATCTGCTCGCCCTTGATCCAAATTTTCAGTAGCCCGGCATTTTACTCCTGCCTAGTAAAATTTTCAGTTGTCGTGGTATTTCCTCAAACACCACCTTGCCCCCCCCCCTCCACACACACTCCCCAAAACCTCCACTCACATAGACACACACCACCCCTCCCTTGCTCGAAACCATTGGTAGGTCACCGCCATCGCTGCCACTGCCGCCTCCATCCTCAACCTCTGCCTGTGTGCTGGGGAGCTTGAGGAGCCAATGGCCCAAAAGAGGTTTATCGCAGCCTCTTCGCCCGACGTCGGTGAGGTGGCCGCCGAGGTGTCCCTGTCGTGCTCCGCGTTATCTTTATCGATCAGCCGTCGCCGGTCGCCCGATCCGCTTGCCGCCGCGCCCCTACACCGGTTCGAGGACTTCCCCGTCCTCCCTCAGGCCCAGCCGCCGATGAGGTACTTCCTTGGGGTCCGGCAGGGGCGGTGGGGGACGTGGGTCGCTGACATTACGGATCGGTAGACCCACACCCGCCAGTGGCTCGATAGCTTCCACACGACCGAGCTCGCGGCCATGGAGTACGACCGCTAGCAGGTCCGCTACCACGGCGCGGCGGCTAGGCTTAATTTCCCATTCGGCACACGTCCGGTCGACCTCGTTCCGCCGGAGCCAGGGGTGGTGAGCTCGGCTATGGCGCAGGAGGACCGCAAGGCGTGGGAGCGCCTCAAGGCCGAGGCCGCCGATGAGGCCTACATGCAAGAGCTCTGCCGACAGCACCCGGAGCTCATGGAGGCGCAGCGGGTGATCTTTGCCGGCGCGGAGGGCAGTGAGGTTATCGTGCTCTCCTTCGATGACGAGGTCGAAGGCGGCGAGGACGGCGGCACAGAGGGCGTCGAGGTGGGCGGCGAGGATGAGGAGATCGACGTCGACGAGTGGAGGAGTGTCTTCCCCAACGACCCCGACGATGGCACCGGCCCGGACCCGGCTCGCGGCACGCCTTACCTGACGAGGAAGGATTGGCTCGACCTCCATTTCGACAGAAAGTAGTTTAGTTTAGTTTGAAATTATGTTTTATGTTCGATTATGCAAAACTATCTATGTTTATGTTTGAAATGCATGCTACTTTCGGTTAACCTACTTTGAACTTGATCAAATTAAAGTTATAACGTTAAGTTTAGGGGATCGACTAGAAACAGCCAAAAATTGCTAGAGTATATATATATCCACTAAGGGTTTTAGTCTGTTAACTTTTAAAGGATCGGCTAGAGATGGCCTTCTGCCTTGTTTATTTCAGTTCTTCACAATGTGATGCTCTATATGTGCAACTATTTGCTGTGCAGTTCAATTTCATCAATAACAGTTTCAACAATACCACTATGAATTACGATATTTGGTTGCTGTTAGGGATGTTGCAGTTAACATGCCTTTTCAGTTTTTTAACAATATCTAGTGTACTTTAGACCTGCACAATTCCAGTTTGAATGACTATATTTGCTTGTTTTTAAATGTTATGCATGTTGCTGTTAACACACCTTTCCACTTCTTGTTTTACTTAACTAGCATGCTTAAACCTGCACACTGAAGCTATCATTTGTAGATTATGTTGTCTACCATGGATATATTTGGTTGATGTTTAGCCTGTTGTGCGTAACATGCCTTTATATGTACTCATACAGGACAATATTGAGAACAACTGTTGTTTTCCATCGAGGTTAGTTTCATCGCATTGCTTATATGTACTCACTGTTCGGGATATCGATAGTTGGTACCATATAGCCTGGGGGCTGATAAGGGATTAATCGTCGAATCAGACATTTCACTGAATATATCTGTAACCCATTTATCGGTAGGTTAACTAGGGCCATATTTAATATATCTGAGGCTACATAGCAGCATGCATTGTACTGAATGACTAAATATGCAATCCTAGGTTACATAGCAACAAGGAAGAGTGTTACCTTAATGTTTTGATGATGTCTAGATATACATGTAATAAGATCTTATATAATGGGATGGAGGGAGTGTTGTACTACATCATTTTGCAATTGTTGTTTAGCTTCTAATATTAACTTGGTGCTTTTAGGTACATATGTCATTGCCAAAGATCCACACTTCGACCCTTTCTGCGTATGGGGCAATGAGATATTCATGAACCAGCATCAAGTGAGGAAACTGATAAAGATTGTTATTAAAATGGGTCAAAAGATGTCAATCGAACTATTTGTTTACACTTTATGCAAGACAACAGTGAACTGCAGTATGGTAAGTAAGAACTTTGTAGCCTTCTTTTTACTGCCCATAATGAGTTGTGTTAGATGACAATGTCTGAATCTTTTTCCTTTGCAGTGGATCCTGAAGCAGTTTACTCAAGATTACCTCTCAAACTACATGATTGGCGGCCGGCCATCACAAGGGGTTGGACTAGAGTCGTGTATGCCTTCTGCATCGAGGAGAGCATAATAGGGCCATTCCGCTTCACCTTGTTCAGCAACCAGAATGTCTCTCGCCTCTTTCTTTACCATATGTAATAGTACAAGTATACAACCCTGGTTCATCATTCTTTATTTGATGCTTATGTAATTCTTGAACATATGTACCTGTGAATCGAATAATGCATTGGTTGTTTGAGCCTGATGGATATGAATAAAGCTACAGCCTACTTTAAAATTCAGATTAAGTACAATTTTAAATAGCAGCAATTAAATTAGGGTGAAATTATGCTCTGCAGGTCATTACGGCGCACACAGTCTATAAAGCACAGTGTGTGTCATATACATCATAATCTGACATGGTTCACGGAGAGGAAACGTGTGTAACCATGCACACAATTTCCATTTGCAAAGTGTGTGTGATGTCAGACAATATCACAAATGGTGCGGGAAAACTAAATGTGTGTGATTGTCGACCTATCATACACGGTTTACAATCATGAAGTGTTTGTGATGTGCCAGGCATCGTAAACATAGAGCCAGTTTGGCATGTGCCTGGAATGTGCCTGGACTATGCCTGGTTTTAGGTAAAACCATAGAACTCTGACTATGATGGCAATGCGAGCAAAAACGAGTAGCAAGGATGAAGTGTTTGGGATATTCGAGATATCAGAAATAGTTTTGTAGGGACAACTGTATGCATCAAGGCTCCCTATCACTGACGGTTTCTGGGTCATGAGAGAAGGACCCCCCCCCCTATCGCAGTCACTCACTTGGCGACGGTTCAAAACGCCATCACGGAAAGGGGTTAAAAACCGTTTGTATAGCACCTCGATGTACCAGTGACGGGAGACCCCGATCACCCGATCCAAGGAGACCCACGCCTCCTCCACTCATGAGGACGATGTGGAGGAGGACACGAGGGAAGGAAACCCTTCCCTCAAGGGCAGGAGGGCGGCATCCGAGGACGCCAAGGCTGAAGCGCGGCCAAAGGGCCAGAAGAGGTCGCGCAAGGCCTCTGCCGGCAGGCATGCTCCACCAGAGAAGGCAAACTTCTCCGATGAGTCAAATGACGGCCTCCTTGAGCTAGGGAGGGGGAAGCCAGTGCGGCGGAGGTACATCATCATAACCATATTTGGTCCTCAAAAAGTCTTTTCATCAAGACAAAACTCATATGGGTTATTTTCTTCAGTCCGTCGAAGGTATGCCTCAGCGGTAACCCCTCAAGCGGGCTACCGATCGCCAGTGAGACGCCCGCTCCCACCACTTCCCCTCCAACTCTCGAGGGGCTGGGGGAAGCGACATCTAGTCCGGCCCCCCTAGTTAACACCACGAGGGCCGAGATATCGGTCATCATGGCCGAGGTCGAAACCTCGACCAAACAAGGCCAAGGGGACGACGTCCCCGAGGTCGCCAAGGAAGGGCTGGGCTAGACATCAGCCCAGCTGAGGCCGACTCCGGCGCCAATGGCACAACTGGAGGCCTTCGTTACTGGCACCTCAGTGTTAGGTTCCGATGTTCTATCGCCCCCACCTCCCGCCCAAAGGTGGGCTGCCGCAGGATGGACCGAGGAGATGGAGGTAGCCTTAACGGGCTCCTCCATCAAGGGCGAGCAACGCGGGCTGATTAGCGTGGCGCTAGGCTTCCGGTCTACGAAGGCCAGGATGCATGAGGTCTTCAAGGGCCTCGTCAGGAGCTTCGAGGTACATTTCTTTGTATTTATATTAAGAGTAACCTCCATGCTTAGATTTATTTGTAAACCTGTGCTTTTGTCCGAAGGGATTTTCACATATATCACCGCATAGCATTTGTGGAGCGTAGCCAGTGAGTAGCCCCTGAGCCCAAGGCTAGTTTTAAGAAAGTGGCTTTGGGGTCGAAGCAAAGCCTCATAAGGGGATTAATAAGTAGCCCCCAAGACTCTGGTTATCATTGAAAAATGTGTGTCTAGAGCATTGATATCGGGAACGGGAACTAAGTAAGAATTGTTTGTCTGCAGGTCTCGACCTCGGCTCCGAACACCGCCTCTGAGGAGATTGCGGAGATGAACTAAAAGCTCAAGAGGTCTCAAGAGAACCTTGATCAGATGAACAAGCGAATCGAGCTATCACAAGGTAAGCTACAAATCTGAGATGTTGTCAAATTTACTTTGAGTAAAAATAGCTTTTTGAATTATAAAGGTAATGCCAAGCTGTTTTAATGACAGCTGCTCAAGCCGAGCTTGAGGGGCTCAAGGCCGAGCTGGCAAAAGCTCGGCAGGAGGCCCAGCAACAGAAGGTTGCGGCCGCCAAGGCTGAGAAGGACCTAGCCATCAAAAAGGTGGCTAGGGATAAGGACCAGGTGCAGGTACTGGAGGTGGAGGAGACCCTGAAGGGCATGTATGAGGAGCGCGATGCCCTTAAGGACAAGGAGAAAAAGGCAAGCGAGGAGCTTAAGAAGCTATGCCTGGCGCACACCGAGATCCAGACCCATGCCCGTGCCGACCGCGAAGTGCTCCAGCAAGTGGAGCAGATTACCGCGGGTAAGCTATTTTTACTTCAGTGTGTGTTTGGCAGCAAGGGGTTTGTCGAGCTCACCCAGCTATGGCACTCCACAGAGGTCTTTGTGGATCTCCCAAAGAGCGCGTTGGACGTCGGTCGCCATTTTGGCGAATGGGAGGGCCATGAGATGGAGAAGGCGTTCTGGCAACAATTCTAGGCGCCATCGCATCCGAAGCCGCTGAATCATTGGATGAAGCAGCTGTTGGAACTTCTCCACGTGGCAAGGCCGATGCTCCAGGACCTCTGTGTCAACCTATGGCCAGCGAAGGTGCTGCCGACTAGCTTCTTTGGGCTCTTGGCTTGGCTGCAAGAAGTAGTCCCGCAAGTGGCTCGCTGGAAGCGTTCCACGTGCCTGGAGGGGGCTCAATGAGCGTACGCCTGCGTGAAGACGCATTATCGGTGCGTTGAAGCAGCGGTCGTAGCCGCAGGACCCCTCGAAGGGAAGGATCAGACCGCGGAGTAGTTCCACGCCGAGGTAGTGGAAGGGGCCCGGATTACCGAGGCCAAGTGTCCCAAGGACACTTTGTATTTTAGATAGTAGTTCGGAATGCCGAAGTGTGGTTGGATGTACAAAATTTCCTTTTTTAAATGAATGCGGCTTTATTCATCATGTGATTGGGTTGTTTTATTTTTCGACTCCTGTTTGACCGTGTTAAACTAGAAGTGGCCAGTCATCGACTTCAACCCCTTAGTACAGTATACAGAGGGTGTTCCTTAGGCAATCGTGACCCTGAGCCGACGTCTTGGTTCCCGAAGGCGGTCCGTGCACATAGGAACAAGGAAATTAGACTATAACAGCTTTATAACTTTCACTTAGTCATAGGAGCTTGACTGTGGGGGTCGAAGATGAGCCCCCAGTGTGTGGAGTGCTTGGCTATGTAGCTGGGGTTTATGCCACTAACCACTTTGGCTCATTTGAGAAAGAAGCCCTTCATTTAACACAGGTGATCTCTAACGACACATTGCTTGATGCGGTCATCGGATGGCCAGCTAGTTTATGCTTACCAAGACAGTTAGTTTTCGGCTTTCTCCACTGAGGCGATCTGCCATGCGAGCTGGCGGCACTATCGCAGTGGTTCTCCCTTTACACCCTTAGTCGAATTGATTGGAAATGTAAGAGGTAAGCATAGGAGCCTGGCAACCCAACTATTGACCAAACTTTAGGTTCAAAATTGATTCATATAACGCAATGTCCGAGATGCCAAATACTTCGGACTTGTAATTGGGGCATGAGATTAAAAGCGAAGCCCTTTGTGAATAGAAATTGTATCATAAAAGTATTCTTTTGGCTCGAAGGCAGTTGTCATAAGGAAATGCTAAAGAACCTGAAGCGGCGCAATTTCTTTATTTCATATGGTGAAGCCGTGTATGCCGAGCTTTGCCCAAAGGAACTTTGTGAAAGATACAATGCAAAAAGAAAAAAAGGAGTAAAATAAAACAGGGCGGACTTGTCATCGGGTTTATTAGCCCGAGCCGCTTCCTGCCGCACGTCTGCGTCTCCATGCTACTGACCAGCTCATATTTGTTGATAGCGAAGTTGATATGGTTTGCCTGCAACCTTGGCCGTTCACTCGCTTGATGCTTTCGTCGGTCGAGTCCTTTAAAGAGGTTGAAGCTGCCATTTGGATGGTTGAACCCATGTGGACATGCCACTCTTGGCTGAATCTTTTACAGAACCCTGCCGGTATGCAAGTCCGAAGTGTGTCACCGCTCAGTCGAGCCGACCACAACGTTTCCTTTGTTTTTGGCTCCTCGAAGGCCCTGGGAATTTTCAGTGCACAGTTATGCACCCTGGGAACATAGTGCCCCTTCCACGGGAGGCACACGAGGAGCCCATACCCCTATTTGGGGTGGGGCAATGTCTAACCGAGGTCGACTTGTGCTGCCCGTGTGCACTTTGAAGAGCTGGGCGTGTGCTTACTTGCACGAGCTGCCTCCTCAGATGCTTGTACCTCGGCTGCGAAAGCAGCGATCTGCTCCTCTGTTTGGAGGGAGCGTTCAGTGTTGCCATTAACTGTAATAACACAGTTGTGTTCCAGCATTTTTAGCTTTAAGTAAGCATAATGCGGGACTACATTGAAGCGAGCAAATGCGGTGCACCCTAGGAGTGTGTGGTATCTGCTGCGAAAGGGAGTGATGTCGAAGATTAACTCCTCGCTCCGGAAGTTCTTGGGTGACCAAAAGACTACCTCCAATGTCATTGTTCCCGTGCAACGAGCTTCAACACCTGGTATGACACCTTTAAAGGTGGTGGTGTTGGGCTTTATCCGAGATGAGTCGATGCCCATCTTCCTAATCGTATCCATGTAAATTAAATTGAGGTTACTACCTCTTTCCATAAGGACATGCGTCAGGTGGAATCCATCAACGATTGGATCCAAGACTAGAGTAGTCGATCCGCCATGCCTGATGCTGGTCAGATGATCATGCTTGTCGAATGTGATTGGGTAAGCCGACCACGGATTGAACTTTGGGGCGACAGGCTCCAACGCGTAGACGTCCCGAAGTGCTTGTTTCCTCTTCTCCTTGGGGATGTGGGTGACGTAGATCATGTTCATGTCCTTCACCTCATGAGGAAACTGTTTCTGGCCTCCATTATTGGGGCCGAGGTTTGTCCTTGTCTTTGCTGTGAGGCTGGGCTTTACTATTGCCCTCTGTCTCCATTTTGCTAGCCTACTTGAAAACCCAGCAATTCCGGTTAGTATGGTTTGCTAGTTTGTTTGAGATACCGTGAATTTGGCACGGCCTGTCAAGATCTTGTCGAGCTGTCTGGGTCCATCTCTGTTCCCTTTAAAGGACTTCTTTTTCTGCCCGGATCTAGGTCCGTTGAACCCTGCATTTATTGCAGCGTCCTCGTTGTCGCTCCCGCCATTTTTATGCATGTGCCTGTTTTTGTTTCGCCTGGGCTTGCCATTGGCGTCGCGAGCCTCCAAGGTGCCAGCTGTCGGGGTTATCATCCTGACAATGAGTACTAGGGGTATGAATAAGGGGCAGAGACTAGCTACAGCGCAGGTGTAACACTCGATGTTTAATGAGTTCAGGCCCCTCTCGGCGGAGGTAAAATCACTACGTCTCGTGCCCTGAGGCTTGCTTTGATTTGATGGGTATGGTTACAGAGATTGAACATGCCCAGCTATGGAGAGGGGTGCGGCTTATATAGAGTGCGCTGCAGCCCCATGTCTCCCACCCATTGAGGCATTGAATGTCATTGAATGAGTCAGTTACTAGTGTAATGAGCCTCTACTATAGAAGTTATAGGTAACGGTAGCTATAACTCTATTTAGTGGATGACTTAGGATTCCTCGACCGTTGCAGCTCCCACGACGTCCTCCTGTCCTTTATGTCCGAGTGGTGGTCCATCAGTCGAGTGATGTGTGGTTGTCCGAGTGTTGTAGAATCGTCTGAGTGAACTTCCTGATGTATGCATCCAAATGTTGGCACGGTCCAAGGGCCTACCTATTATGGTGATGGGCCCCATGTGGGTCCCAAATGATGGGTCCTTGACCCTACCTATAATAGGTGACCACATCACTAGCCCCCGAATTGGTTGAGATTTCGTAGGACAAACAAACTGATCCTTCGGTTGAGTCCGAGTGCTGCGAGGGCACTCGGAATATGTTTCCAAAGCATGGCTCGTTGTTACTTGGACGAAAACACAACGAATTCTGGACTTTAGTTTTGCCCAGATGACCGGGTGTTGTCGATCAATGAGAAAACCCGTTGGCACTCGTTTGGTCTCTCGGAGGAGGCAGACCTAGGGCCCGAGTGTGGGCATGCCATCACAACCCGAGTGGCGATGCCGACGCGTGGTCTGACTCTCCAGAGAGACGCCACTCATTATCCCAGAGGAATGCCAGCGCAGGCCTTCTATGGGTCCAGGTTTACGAGTCATGCGCCTTGGAGCCTACTGAGAGGGCCAAGCGAACCCGCGGAGGGGCGTCAAGCTTGTCACATAATGATCATGAAGAAGACTTCAGTCGGGTGTTTAACGTGGCCGAGTGCATGGGTCCCCGCGAAGGGTAGTCAGTCGGACTGACATGTGCCCTTTAGGAATGGGATCGCGGATAATCAATCAAATTGATTCATCTTGGAAATCTCGGGATTTGAATTAGTGTGTTCGCGCGCTGAAGCGGTAACGTCGTGCATTAGTCGGAAAGTGGGGGCGTGGCTCCTCGATTTGCCACGATCTTCACCATGTGTTGCGCCTGCTCTGTGCAAAGCCTCTTCGCGCGGGCCGTCGATCCAGGGATTCATGGTGGGAGATCCGGCTGGAGATTTTGTCTGGAAATATAAAAGATCCAGAGACAGAGGTTAGGGCCTCAGATCCCCTTTCTCCTACTCTGACTCCTCCGCTCCTCTCTTCCACTCGAGCGCGTGGAAATAACGAAGGGCTCCACGGCCAAAGCAGAGAAGGCGAAGAAGGCGGGGAAGGCCACCCCCTGGCTCCGGAGCGGCGGCCGGCGGTGCGACGAGGGACTGGATCCTGTTGCGCGTCTCTGCTCGGCGACTGGAGGAGATGGCGGAAGAGGGGTTGATTCCGCATGAAGGATGGCGTCGCCCGGGAACGGGGGAGGTCGAGACGGCGCCTCAGGAGGACGAGCACGTCCTGCTCGTCACCCACGTTGAGCGGTGTTTATCGATGCCACCTCACCCCTTTTTCTGAGCGTTTCTCGATTACTTCGGTGCTCAGCTCCATCACCTTCCCCCCAACGTTGTCATTTATCTCTCGGCCTTCATCTCTCTCTCTGTGAGAACTTCTTGGGTTGCCACCCTCACTGGGGTCTCTTCAAATACATCTTCACCTGTCGGTCAATGATCATGAAGAAGGACTCGCCGACTGGTAAGAAAACCAATGTTACCTAGCTATGCGGGGGCCTGGGCATCCAGGTTTGCGAGGGGAGGTCATTCCCGAAGATGAGCTTTCCCGACTCTGTCAAGGGGTGGCAGGGGACCTGGTTCTACTGCCGGGACGACCCAGTGCCAACAACCAGTCGGGCCTCCCATCGTACTTGTCCGAGTGAGTACGAGCCCCGGCGACCCTTACTGTGGTGAAGGAGGAGAAGGTGGGTGTTGATATCTTGTCCAGTGCGTTGATTGGAGTCATGAATGCTGGACTGAACGGCATGGATTTGTTGGAGACCTTCTTCACTCGGCACATCCAGCCACTCTAGGCCAGGGCTCACCCCATGTGGCTGTATGAGGGGCCGAATGACCCCACCCGGGTGCACCCTGAGGAGCTCACTGAGAAGGAGGTGGGGGCCAAGATCAAGGTCATAACCTGTGCTCGGGACAACCCGTGGGGGGCTCGACTGGTGCCAGCCTTCCACAAGGACTTGCCGCCCATTGAGGTAATCGCTTGCTGCTCAGTCAGTTTGATCATACGCTGCCTCTTGTGTAGCTAATCCTTGTGTTGTTATGTGTTTGCCTTTCAGGACTTTCAGAACTTGATTTCCAATATCCCGGTGGTGGACCGGTCGCCCGAAGACGTGACGAGTGACACCGAGCAGCAGTACTCGGAGGGGTCCGACGACGACGAGAGTGATGATGAGGAGGAGAGTGACGAGGAAGAGAGCTATGTCCTCTCCGTCTTATGAGGCTCCCAAGGAACCCCATTCCAAGGCACTGCATGATCCAAAGGGGAAGGTGAGTGGGGCTCAACAGCCAACTGTTTCTAGTCGGGCGACTCGGAGCTCAAAGTGCACTCGTGCCGAGGCTGAGAGCTCCGTGGAGAAGCAGCCCAAGTTGCCCAAGAAGATTTCTTCCAAGCCCCGGAAGGTCGCAGTGCCTTCGATCAAGGTGGCAGTGCCCGTGGCCTCGATGTGAGTGCTCTTCGTCAATTCCTTGTTTGTTTTTGCATTGACTCGGTTGCTAACCGAGTGTTGTTTGAACCTTGCAGCAACGACACCTCAACAACTTCAGCGGACCCACACGCTCGCAAGCCGGGTCTGAGTGATGCTGATGCGTCGGATGCTTCCACCTCCAAAGGTACGCTGTGCCGACTGCCTCGGATGGTTAGGCCTTCTCCGATTGAGCTTTAACGATCACTTTGGTTCATGTAGCTCCGCCCGAAGTTATTCAGCTGGACGATGACGAGAGGGCCGACCCGCCCAATCCAGATGCTATCAAGGAGGGCGCGCCAAGTGTTGACGTGCCAATGGCAGATGCCTCTCCCCGCTGAGTGCCTCGCGTTTCTCCTTCGAAGGCCGCCACAAAGACTACGAGGCCGAGTCCTCTGGCTCAGGGTGGTTCGGCGTCTTCGTCGGTGGTGGTGCCGCCTGCAGGGTCTGCCCAGACTCCTCCGGGTGGAACGGCAGTGATTCCAGCCCCGAGGCCAGCGTCCGTGGCTCCGTCAGCCCCAGCTACCTCCTTCCCCCTGTACCGTGTCCCTGAAGATCAGGTGGGGACAAGCAAGGAGGCTCTGATACAGGCAGGGTTGATGTGCAGTCGACTGAAGGAGGTTTATGACGCTAGCACGGCGCTAGAGACCAATGCCCAAGTAAGTACCATTGTGAGTACAATTTTTAGTCAAAGTTTTTTACTTTTCTTGTAGTAAGATTTCTGTCAGTGGGTTTGCGTAGGGCACACCCACTGGGTGTTCATGATCCAGTGGGGGCACGCTGAGTGCACCCCCTGGGTGTAGGCCCCGAGGCTCTTGTCGACTGGAGTCAGTCGGCAGGAGTCTTTGAAATTTTGTTGGATTTTCTTTGTGTTCACTCGGAGTCTAGCCGGAGCGTAGTCGAGTCGACATGATCTAGTGGGGGCACGCCAAGTGCACCCACTAGGTGTAGTCCCCGAGGCTACCATTGACGGGGGCAGTCGGCGGTAGTCTTAGAACTTGTGGTCGTTTCGCCCTGAGGCTGTTTGTGGTTTTTTTAACTCGTCGACAAGTCACTTTCCAGTGGGGGCACGCTGAGTGCACCCACTGGGTGTAGTCCCCGAGACTGCCGTCGATTGCGGGCGATCGGTGGTAGTCCTTGGAACTGTTGTGAGGCATTCAGGATGCTCGGCGACACTCATGTGTTGGTGAGACAATGGGTAGGATCTTCTTCATAGCTGACTCGAAAGTCAGCAGAATGAAGCAGATCGTCAGGCGTTGTTATCCTCTATCTTCTTCATCGCCGACTCAATGGATAGCCGAGTGAGGGTAGATCAAAGGGTACTTCAAGATCTGGTACTGATCGAGCTGGCTCCTCCTAGGGTGCTTGGCCGACCCAGTAACCAGAGTGTACTGGAGAATTTGGTACTGGTCAAGCTTGTTCCTCTTAGAGGGTATGACCGAGTGTGTAGCCCAAGGGTACTTCAGGATCTGGTACTGGCCCAACTTGATCCACTCGGTAGTCAGACGGTACTTCAGGATCTGGTACTAGCCCAACTTGATCCACTTGGTAGTCAGAGGGTACTTCAGGATCTGGTACTAGCCCAACTTGATCAACTCGGTAGTCAGAGGGTACTTCAGGATCCGGTACTGTTCTAACTTGTTCCTTCTAGTGGTGCTTGCCTGAATGTTTGTGAGTCAATGTTTTGGCTTCTCTTTTGGGTCTTCCGACTGATTGTTTCTTGCCTATTGCAGAGGACTTGTGAGATGGGATCCCACTACAGTGTGATTGAGAAGGAGGTGGTGTCTCTTCGACTCGATCTAGAGGCTGAGAGGCTCAAGAGCACCCGACTGGAGCAGGAGAAGAAGGCCTTAGGAGGTAATCTATTTCCTCCATCTGGTAGCCTCGTATCGTTCTTCCCTTTTGATCCGAATCGCTTTGCTCCGACAGATGTTCGTAGTGAGAACACTCAACTCGTAACGAGGCTCAGGACTTCTATTTCTTTAGAAACCATGAAGCAGGCTCTGGAGAACAAAGACAAGGACCTGGCGTTGGCCCAGAAGGAAGCTAGGACCAAGACCAAACTTGTCGACGAGAAGCTGGCTTTAGTCCGTAAGTTGGAGGATGAGATTAAGGACCTCAAGGCCGCTGTTGGCGCCTTCACTCAGGAGAAGCAGGTGCTGGAGGAGGTCACACAGCTGACCAAAAAGAAGAATGCCCTGGAGAAACATATCGAAGAGGTTTGTGAAGGATTCAGCGAGAAGCTTGCCGGTAAGTTCTCCTTTAGCCGAGTGAAATCCATATGTTGCCAAATTTTCTTCAATCACCTACTTACAGACCGTCTTCCTCGACACAGAGCACTGTTACAACAAGGAACTAGAGCTGGAGAGGCTTGAGAGGGATCTGGACCCTTCCAGGTCACTCGTCGCTGACAATGCAGCCCTTGCCATCCTCCGGCTTGAAGACCGTTTGGAAAATGCGTTAGGCTATATCACTCGGACGAGGGGTGCTGCGAGTCGGATTGATGAGGAGTTGCAGCCGGGTGAGGAGACTCAGAAGGACCTGGAGTCGATCATGACGCGACTGAACGAATTTCCTGCTCGGGTAAAGGCTTGGAAGAAGTCTGCCGCTCAGAGTGGTGCTGATGTGGCATTGTCACTCATCTGCATGCATTGCAAGAATGTGGATGAGGAGAAGTTGAAGAGCATCCGAGTGATGAACAAGAAGAACCTCAAGTTTGAGGATTTCATGGAGACCTTCGCTGAATCCGCCACTCGCATCACCGACGGGATCGACCTGGAGACCTTTGTCGACCCAGCTAGCCCTCCGCCTAAGGCTTAAAACACTTTATTGAATTTGCCCGGAATGCCGGGTGGTTGATGTAATGAAATACTTTGCCAAGCCTTGGGCTCGTTTTACTTTGGGAACATTCGGACGGATCGAATCTTTAGTTTAAAAACCTTTTAAGTCTCCATTTTCTTCTTGTGTTTTGTTCGGGTCAGGTGAAAGCTGGTTCGCAGCTAAGCCCCGAGTGTGGATCAGATCCTATCTCGGGTTGTTTTTTAACTTAGGCAAAAACTGGTTCGCAACTAAGCCCCCGAGTGTGGAGCAGATCCTCACCCGGATTGTTTTTTAACTTAGGTGAAAACTGGTTCGCAGCTAAGCCCCGAGTGTAGAGTAGATCCTCACCGGATTGTTTTTTTATCTTCGGCGAAAGCTGGTTCACAGCTAAGCCCCCGAGTGGAGAGCAGATCCTCACCGGATTGTTTTTTTAACTTAGGCGAAAGCTAGTTCACAGCTAAGCCCCCGAGTGGAGAGCAGATCCTCACCCGGATTGTTTTTTAACTTAGGAGAAAACTGGTTCGCAGCTAAGCCCCCAAGTGTAGAGCAGATCTTCACTCGGATTGTTTTTTAACTTAGGCAAAAACTGGTTCACAGCTAAGCCCCCGAGTGGAGAGCAGATCCTCACCCGGATTGTTTTTTAACTTAGGAGAAAACTGGTTCGCATATAAGCCCCCGAATGTAGAGTAGATCCTCACTCGGATTGTTTTTTAACTTAGGCAAAAGCTGGTTCGCAGCTAAGCCCCCGAGTGGAGAGTAGATCCTCACACGAATTTTTTTTAACTTAGGCGAAAGCTGGTTCACAGCTAAGCCCCCGAGTGGAGAGCAGATCCTCACCCAGATTGTTTTTTAAAAGGCGAAAACTAGTTCGCAGCAAAGCCCCCGAGTGTAGAGCAGATCCTCAGTCAGATTGTTTTTTAACTTAGGCAAAAGCTGGTTCGCAACTAAGCCCCCAAGTGGAGAGCAGATCCTCACCTGGATTGTTTTTTAACTTAGGCGAAAACTGGTTCGCAGCTAAGCTTTCTCCTCTCTCTTCACCCACTTGAGGTGTGTTAGTTTCCGAATGCAGATAGTCACCTGAGTGAAATGCGACCATAGGCCAAACTAGATGATATGTGAGAAAAATCGAGACTTTTATTCATCTAAGTTCATTTGGACTAACTATTACAAGGGAGAAATTTTATTCTAAGTGTAAAACTTGCGGAGCTGATGTGCGTTCCAAGCTCTGAGCTCTTCTATTCCTCTGGTGAAGTTGTGGAGTCTGTACGCTCCATTATGTAGGACCTTTGATATGGCGAATGGCCCCTCCCAAGGGGGTGCCAGCTTGTGAGGCTTCTGTTGATCCACTCGGAGGACCAGGTCTCCTTCCTGGAAGGCACGTCCTCTAACGTGTCTGTCGTGGCAGCGACGCAAGTCTTGTTGGTACAACATTGATCGTATGAGTGCTATCTCACGTTCCTCCTCCAAAAGGTCCAGGCCATCCTGCCTTGCCTCTTCAGCTTCAACCTCCGAGTAAAGATCCACTCGGGGAGAATTATGGAGCAGATCACTCGGCAGAACTGCTTCTGACCCGTACACCATAAAGAATGGGGTGCGATTGGTAGATCGATTCCGGGTCGCCCACAAGACCCAAAGGACTAATGGTAGCTCGGTCACCCAGGCTCCCGCCGCGTGAGTTAGGTCGCGCATGAGGCAAGGTTTCAATCCTTGGAGTATGAGCCCATTCGCTCGCTCGGCTTGCCCATTCGACTGCGGGTGCGCCACGGAGGCGTAATTGACCCGAGTGCCTTGGGTGTAGCAAAACTCACAAAACTTGTCTGAGTCAAAGTTAGACCCGTTGTTGGTGATGATGCCGTGCGGCACTCCGAATATGAAGATTACCTCCTTGATGTACTGAATGGCAGTGGCTGAGTCCAACTTGTTTATTGGCTTGGCCTCAATCCACTTGGTGAACTTGTCCACTGCCACCAACAAATGTGTGAAACCACTCGCCCCAGTCCGAAGTGGGCCTATCATGTCAAGTCCCCAAACGATGAATGGCCAAGTGAGGGGAATAGTCTTTAGAGCGGACGCTGGCTTGTGTGATTGGTTTGCGTAAAATTGGCATCCGACACATTGGTCCACTATATCACGAGCGGCTTCATTGGCTCGGGGATAATAGAACCCAGCTCTGAACGCTTTGGCGACCAGTGTCCGAGAGGACACGTGGTGCCCACACGTTCCTGAGTGAATCTCATGAAGAATTTGTTGCCCTTCCCTTGGCGATATGCATCATTATCTGACACCAGTTGTGCTTTTCTTGTACAGCTGATCTCCCATGACGGTGAAGGCCTTAGATCAATGGACGATTTGACGGGCCTCATCCTCATCCTCTGGGAGCTCCTGCCTGAGCAGGTACACCAGGTATGGCTCAGTCCACTTGGGCATGATGACAAGGATCTCTTGAACCAGGTCAATTACTGCAGGGACGTCTACTTCAGTCCAATTGGAGGATCAACTGGTTGCGGAAGATCCTCCACAAAAGGATCTTCCTTGATTGTGGGTGAGTGTAGGTGTTCGAGGAACACATTCTTGGGCACTATCTTCTGGGTCGAACCCATCTTGACCAAATCATCAGCTGCTTGGTTCTTGAGGCGCGTCACATGATGGAGTTCCAGCCCTTCAAAGTGCTTCTCTAGCTTTTTGACGGTGTTGCAATAGCCAATCATCGCCGGGCTGCGGATATCCCGTTCTTTCATGACTTGGTTGACCACCAGATCCGAGTCACCATAGACCATCAGTCGGCTAATTCCCAGAGAAATTGCCATTTGCAACCCATATAGGAGAGCTTCGTATTCGGCTTTGTTGTTGGTGGAGTCGAAGTGAATCTGAAGCACATAACTAAGTCGGTCACCTTAAGGCGACACCAAGACCACTCCGGCCCCGGAGCCATGGAACATCTTGGAGCCATCAAAGAACATCGTCCAGTGTTCGGGAACACTCAGGACAGGTTGTTCCTGCTCGATCCACTCGGCAAGGAAATCTACCAGGGCTTGCGACTTGATGGCCTTCTTGGCTTCAAACTTGATGTCCAGCGGAAGGAGCTCAATGGCCCACTTAGCCACTCAGCCAGTGGCATCTATATTGTTCATAATCTCAGATAGAGGGGCGTCACTTATCATCGTGACCGAGTGTTCTTGAAAGTAATGCGCCACCTTCTTAGCAGTTAGGTATATTCCATATACTAGCTTCTGATAATGCTGATACCTTTGCTTGGAAGGGTCAGGACTTCAGAGATGTAGTAGACTGGTCGTTGGAGCTTGAAGGTTTTGCCTTGTTCTTCCTGTTCCACCATGAGAACCGTGCTAACGACTCGGCCTGTGGCCGCAATGTATAGGAGCAAAGGCTCTTTGCTGCTCGGAGCAGCTAGCACCGGCTGGGTGGAAAGCAGGGCTTTAGTTCCAGGAACGCAGTTTGCACTTCGAAAGTCCACTCAAACCTGTCCGACTTCTTCATCAATCGGTAAAGCGGCAGGGCCTTTTCATCGAGTCTTGAGATGAATCTACTCAGGGCTGCCAAGCAGCCTGTGAGGCGATGTACATCGTGGAGACGCTTCGGTTGCTTCATTCAGATGATGGCCCCGATCTTCTCTGGGTTGGCATCGATCCCACGTTCGGAAATGAGGAAACTGAGTAATTTGCCTACGGGTACACCGAATGTAGATTTAGCTGGATTGAGCTTGATTCCAAAAGTGCGTAAATTCACGAAGTCTCGGCGAGGTCAGCCAGGAGGTCGGAACCTTTCCTGGACTTGACCATGATGTCATCCATGTAAGCCTCCACGTTCTGATTGATCTATTTCCGCATGCACTTCTGAATCATATGCTGGAACATGGCCCCAACATTTTTCAACCCGAATGGCATAGTGATGTAGCAAAAACACCCGAATGGGGTGATGAATGTTGTTTTTATTTCATCAGGCCCATACATTTGGATCTAGTGGTACCCGGAGTACGCATCCAGAAACGACAACCGCTCACATCCGGCAGTAGAATCTACTATCTGATCTATTCGAGGGAGAGGGAAATGATCCTTCGGGCAGGCACGATTGATATGCCTAAAATCTACACACATCCGGAGAGTGTTATTCCTCTTTGGCACTAAGACAATGTTGGCGAGCCACTCGGAGTGGTACACCTCTCGGATGAACTCGGCGGCCAAGAGCCGCACTATCTCCTCGCCAATCGCCTTGCGCTTCTGAGTGGAAGATCGTCGAAGGTGCTCCTTGACAAGCTTCACCGTCGAGTCAACACGAAGTCTGTGCTCGGCTAGCTCCCTGGGAACACCCGGCATGTCAGAAGGCTTCCATGCAAAGATTTCCCAGTTCTCACGGAGGAACTGGACGAGCTCGGCTTCCTATTTGTGTATAGGGTGGTGGAGATGTTAGTTGGGGCAGCGTTCGGGTCTTCGGGATGGATGTGCACCAGCGTTGTCTCCCCTACCGACTGGAAAGTGGATTCCACAGTCGGTTTCTTGGACTTCAACAACTCGCTCGAGTCCACCACCTTCTTGTACACGTCCAATTCAGCCATCGCCATCTGTTCATCGGCAATCTGAGAGCCCTTCTGGAGACACTCCTCAGTTAACTTCCGATTGCCTATGATAGTGATCTTGCCTTTCGGCCCCGGCATCTTAAGTTTAAGATACACGTAACATGGACGGGCCATGAAACAAGCATAGACAGGCCTACCCAGGATGGCATGGTAAGCACTTCAGAAGTCTACCACTTCGAATGTCAGTTGTTCCTTCCGGAAGTTCTTCTCTTCGCCGAATACGACATCGAGGGCGATCTGCCCGAGTGATTAGGCCTTCTTCCCAGGGATTACCCCATGGAACTGCATGTTTCTCTTGCTAAGCCGGGTCATCGGAATGCCCATTGCCTCCAACGTGTCGGCGTAGATGATGTTAAGCCCACTACCGCTGTCCATTAGGACTTTGCACAGTCAAACTCCACCAACGACTAGGTCTACCACCAAGGCCTGCCGCCTGGGGGTCGGTATGTGGGCCGGGTGGTCCGACTAATCGAAGGTCACGGGTGTCTTGGCCTAGTCGAGGTATTTGGTGACCGTCCGAACTGCCATGTTGACCTCTCGGTTAATGGCTTTGAGGCGACTCTTGCTCTCGATAACGGCGAAGATCATCAAGACGTTCTTAACATTGGGGGTACCCGGAAGTACCTTTGCCTCCATCATCGTCGTCTTCGTCCTTGTCCCCAGAGGAATCTTGCCGCATCTCTTGCTTCAGGAGCCGACACTCCCAAGTGGTGTGCTTGGGCAGAATCAAATTTCCATCCTCGTCCGTCTTCATATGGATCTGGCAGGGTTGATCAAGGATATCACTCTTCTGGGCGACTTGCTTCTTTCCCTTCCAGTCATTCTTCTGCTTTTGGGAGCTTTTGCCTTTGCCCTGGCCGGCCAGAGCCGCGGCCTCAGCGTTCCCTCCAGCATCGGCCTTCCATTTATTCTTTTTGCTCTTGTTGTCCGACTGATGAGCGTCACATGTTTGGCTTTTGCCGCTTCTCAGTCAGCCTTCCTCTTCACCATTGGCGTACCGGTTGGCTATTTCCATAGCCCGACTGAAAGTCGGGGTCTCAGTTCGGCCAAAGTTCATGTTTAGCTCCCGATACCTAACTATGGCCTTGAAGGCACAGATTGCCTCGTGCTCAGTGACGTTCTCCACCGTGTTGTGTAAGGTGGTCCACCGCTGAATGAACTGATGGAGAGTCTCATTTTGCTTCTACGCAGTGCTGCATCTCGGCTAGGCCACCCGGTCTCTTGTAAGTGCCTTCAAAAGTCTTGATGAACACTCTCCCCAAGTCATCCCAACAGAAAATGCTGGCTGGTGGGAGCTGTGTGAGCCAGGCCCGAGCGGAGCCTTCCAGCATCAGCGACAAATGCTTCATGGCCACATTGTCGTTGCTGCCGCCAATCTGAACTGCCACTCGGTAATCTTCCAGCCAAATCTCAGGCTTGGATTCGCCAATTAACTTGCTGATCCCTGTGGCCAACCTGAAGTTGTTGGGAATCTCAGCCACTCGTATGTAACGGCTGAAACACTCGGGACCTGATGGTACGGAGCCACCCTGTATGTCATGATCTTGGCCCTCTCGCGGGGCCCGGCCTCTGTTGACCAAGCTCTGAGCGAGAATTGATCTCGCGTTGAACTTCAGGTCTCGAGTGTCCCTCTTGGGACGAGTGGGACTCAGCCTGTGATCGCAGCCGTGTGACCGCCTGTCATCATAGGGTTGGCGCCCGTACGTGCCGTCTCGTGGTGGAGGCATCAGGGCGCGGTCGTAGTCGTCGTGACGCTGGGGCGACACAACTCGATCGCGCCTCCGATCTTCGTGACGATCTCTCGAGGAGGAAGTGACTCAGCGCCTGCGGGAGCCGAGTGGGCTGTGTGCCGACTGAACGGTCTCCGCGCACACCGATGCACTATGGATCCGATCTCTAGACTGGGTCACCACCGCATTCTGTGACAGTGATGTCTTGAGGAGCGCCTGGATCTGCCGAATCCCTTCTCCGGCCATAGAGCCGGATGGCTTGATGGAATCCATGATCCGAGTGGTGACCAGAAGATTTTGCAATGGAGTACTGAGGACTTGATACTTACGAGGCTGGTCGCTTGAGTAGAGCCGACATTTCTGCTGACTGGAGCTGGGGTAACGGCGCTCACGCTCGTCCAATTCCCTTTGCAGCAGTTCAAGGCGATCGCACTCAGCCAGGGTGGCCAGGCGAGTCGACTCCGTGGCCAGCGCCTCGGGAGTAGTCCCGGTGATGGGAGTGTTCAGGAGCTGGTCGTTCCTATGACGGAGCTCGTCCTGCCGCTCCCAAGTGAGAGCCTGGGGTACGTACTGCTCATGGCCATCGGCGGCGCCGTCGGTGTTGTGTGATGCACCCGCGTGGTCATCCATGTACCTAGGGGGCGTGCGGTGCTCGTCGTTGTCCGCCATAAGGACTTCAGCGGTCGACTCGGTGCTTTCGCACTTGGACCCCTCAGAGGAGTCGTCGAGTGATCCCTCCGAGAGGTCAAGAGCGGGCTCGTCAAACTCGAGGGCAGCCATGTGTTCCATCGCGGTCTGGACGGCCACGGCATGCTTGATCCAGTGCTGCAGCCGCGAGCGCCCAGAACGCTTTCGACGACGTGCAACAGCGGGGTGGACAACCGCTCGGTACGGAGCTGAGGGCTGTCGTAGTAGGACTCCGTATGATGATGCGCTGAAATGCATCGCACCGCGGACGAGCAATGCCTCCACATCTAGCGGGGCTTCGTGAAGCCACGCTGAGTCGTCGGCGATGAAGGACAGTGCCCCGAAACAGATTTCGCCGCTGACTGACATGATGATGAAGAAATACATCTACGCCATGAAATTTTGCTAGACGCCTAGCCCCAAACGGTGGGCGCCAACTGTCGGGGTTATGATCCTGACAATGAGTACTAGGGGTATGAATAAGGGGCAGAGACTAGCTACGGCGTAGGTGTAACACTCGGTGTTTAACGAGTTCAGGCCCCTCTCGGCAGAGGTAAAAGCCCTACGTCTGGTGCCCTGAGTCTTGCTTTGATTTGATGGGTATGGTTACAGAGATTGAACATGCCCGGCTATGGAGAGGGGTGCGGCTTATATAGAGTGTGCTGCAGCCCCATGTCTCCCACGCCGCTGATGCATTGAATGTCATTGAATGAGTCAGTTACTAGTGTAATGAGCCTCTACTACAGCAGTTACAGGTAACGGTAGCTATAGCTCTATTTAGTGGATGACTTAGGATTCCTCGACCGTTGCAGCTCCCACGACGTCCTCCTGTCCTTTATGTCCGAGTGGTGGTCCATCACTCGAGTGACGTGTGGTTGTCTGAGTGCTGCAGAACCGTCCGAGTGAACTTCCTGATGTATGCATCCGAATGTTGGCATGGTCCATGGACCTACCTATGATGGTGATGGGCCCCATGTGGGTCCCAAATGATGGGTCCTTGACCCTACTTGTAATAGGTGACCACATCACTAGCCTTGCCATTGTGAGTACTGTGGGCCAGCCAGTTGTCCTCTCCCACGCAAAAGCAGGTCATAAGTGTGGTGAGGGCCGCCATGGTTCTCGGCTTATCTTGCCTGAGCTGGCGGGCGAGCCATTCGTCTCGGATGTTCTGCTTGAATGCCACAGTGGCCTCAGCGTCAGGGCAGTCGATAATCTGGTTCTTTTTGGTAATGAATTTATTCTAGAATTTCCAAGCTAACTCGCCCAATTTTCTGGACGACGTGACTGAGGTCGTCGGTGCCCGGAGGTCAGACATAAGTGCCCTGGAAATTTGCCCTAAAGGCATCCTCGAGTGCTTCCTAGCTTCCGATGGAATGAGGGGGCAGGCTATTCAGCCAATGCCTTGCCGGCCCCTTTAACTTGAGCGGCAAATATTTGATGGCATGGAGGTCATCTCCATTGACCATATGTATATGGAGGAGGAAATCCTCGATCCATACAGCCAGATCAGTCATGCCATCATAAGATTCTATGTTAATGGGTTTAAACCCATACGGGTATTGGTGTTCCATCACCCTATTTGTAAAACAGATCGGGTGAGCGGGGCCTCAGGTCCAAGCAGTGTCACGCCGGACATCGGGAGATATCTGTGTGTAGGATTGATCCCGAGCTCAGCCATTCTTGTCCAGCCAAGCTTCGTAGCCGTCGAGTCCCGCAGGTGCGCATCTTCTTGATCCGTAAATGGACCGAGGTGGCGCCCGATTTGCCTCTATCTGGCGTCAAACATCGTCAGGCTCCAAGTAATCAACAGGGTCCTTACCATGACGGCGTGGCGCTATTTGGGTGTGGAAATTTGCCCGCACTGTCCTGTCACGCCCTCTAGGGGGTCGGTCAGGTTGATCCACCCGTCCACACGTTAAAGGGGCATCGTCGGTTAGTTCTTCATCAAACTCGAGAAGCAAACGCCTGCGCAGATAAGATTTAGGCGTGCTACGATGCCGCTCTTGGAGATCTTGCTTGGCCGAGAGTATTTTGACCCACTTGGTGTTCAGTGCATCCTTATTGGCTTGCAGCTGCTGCTGCTTAAGTTTCATACTTCGGGCAGTGGCCACGAGGCACCGCAGGAAGCATTCTTGCTCAAATGGGTCTTCAGGGACTATATAGTCCTCGGTACTGAGGCTCTCGTCTTCCTTGGATTCAGGCAAGTAGTTATTGTCAACCCCTTTAAAGAGGTCATCGGGGTCCAGGTCCTCGGGGATTCCTTCGGGGTTGGCGTGTCGCTCTAGGGAGGCTTGAAAATCCTCTCCTGGATTGTCATCCTCGTCGGTTGCCGTGCCACCATTATCGACGGTGGTAATGTTCCCAATGGGGTCCCCACTGGTGCCCCTTCCATGCCTGCACTGACATCTAGACAGTTTTTTGGGAGTATCACCCATGTATACATCGTAAGTAGATGCTGCAGTCCACTTGCCGGTGTTTACCAGCGGCAAAGTGGTTTCTGTAGGGCCATTGACATGTTTATCCATGTCGGTGGCCTCATCATAGTCTAACACATTAGTTAAATCATCGATTGTGGTGACTAGGTGGGTGGTTGGATGTAAATTTCTCGATCCTCGGCTTTAAGTCCGATCTTGTCATAAACCGAGGTCTGACCGTCCGAGATTGATAAGCTTTGGATGCGGTCGAGCATCTCGTGTAGCTGAGATAGTTCCTTGGGGTTCATGGCCTAGCTGTAGGCAGGGCTAACTCGAAGTACACCTGGCGTATAGCCTGGCACGTCCTCAGCGTGGTGAGGATCCGAAGGTGAATCCGGATCTGGCACAAGAGTCAGTTCCAAATCCGATGTAATCTCCGAGGTGGGGGCTGCACTAACGTCAAGGCTTGACGCCGAGACGAGATTGCCTGAGGTTGATATACTTGGTTCCTTCGGCGGTGCTGGGGAGCCTGATCCGATGTCCTCGATGGAGATCAATTTCGGAGTCGAGCCTCCGATGTCTGATAGGCCCTCAATCCGGCCAGGCGTCTAGCCTGACAGGGCAAGCTCGCCACAGGAATCTGTGGTGTATTCCAAGACTCTGAAAGTTACGATATGATCCGGGGCGTAGTTCTCGACGGGGGGGGGGGGGGGGGGCGCTCTCTCCCACTATGGAGTTCCCCCTAACGTCCGTCACGCCCCGCCCATAACCACTATATCTACCCCGCTTGCCCAACTGAACCGCCCGGACCCCCCATTTTCGCCCGTTCCCCACTCCCTCCACTGACAGCGCCACAAAACCAACGCCTATCTTCCGGCGCACGACCAGCCTTCCCGCCCTTAAGACCCCCGGCACGACTCCGCCCCTCCACATCGCAGACCCTCATTTGCCCCCCCGTACAGAACACGCCCCAGCCAGGGCCTCATCCCCGCCCTCCCGGTTGTCCGCGATCCCCCCCGCGCCCCCTCAACCACGTTTACCCACGGCCCCCTTCTCCCAGCTTCGGCGTTCTCAACGCGCCCCGCCCATCCACCTGGCACAGCCCGCACAATCTAGCGTCCATTCTCCCTCCTTACGTAACGCCGCCCCTACTCCACCTTCGCCCGACCAATTCAACCTCCAGATTCCCATTACGACCACCCTCCACCTTGCTCTCCACTATCGCATCAACGCCCCATACGACTAGCCTCGAAACTCCGCCCTACGCTCCACTGTTTACCTCCTGACCCGACACTGGCCCCCGACTCGCGCCGTAAGTCTGTCACGGACTAACCAAAAGACTCCCCATTTACCCACCAAAACCCTCCCACCTCTCCTTCTCCCCCCCCCCTCTTACCCCATACCTTGCCGCATGGGGTCGTAGCGGGCCAGGGCCCAGATGGCTTGCCGAGTCAGCGCAAAAGATCATGCTGCCGAACAAAAAAAGTTGGTCGGGGACGTATATGTTCCCGTAGCTGGCGTTGTAGTTAATCTGTAGATGAGTGCTACTTGTGAGCTGCGTTGGTATTTCCCCAAAGAGGAGAGGATGATGCACTACAATAGAAATAAGTATTTCCCTCAGCTAAGAACCAAGGTTATCAATCCAGTAGCCTCGTGATCAACACCTACACACAAAATAACGAATACTTGCACCCAACGCAAACAAGGGGTTGTCAATCCCTTGGCGCTTAATTGCAAGGATGAAATCTCGTAGTGATAGATAGATAAACAAAAACACAAAATAAAATAAAAGAAAATAAATTGCAGCAAGGTATTTTTGGATTTTAATATTTGATAAAGATAGACCCAAGGGCCATAGTTTTCACCAGAGGCTTCTCTCTCGAACAAAAAGCATATGGTGGGTAAACAAATTACTGTTGGGTAATTTATAGAAAAGAGAATAATTATGACGATATCCAAGGCAATGATCATGTATATAGGCATCACGTTCGAGACAAAGTAGACCAACTCCTGCCTACATCTACTACTATTACTCCACACATCGACCGCTATCCAGCATGCATCTAGAGTATTAAGTTCATAAAGAATGGAGTAACGCCTTAAGCAAGATGACATGATGTAGACAAAGTAAATCCAATCAATATGAATAAACCCCATTGTTTTATCCTTAATGGCAACAATACAAATACGTGTCATGTCCCCTTCTGTCACCGGGATTAAGCACCGCAAGATCGAACCCATCACAAAGCACCTCTCCCATTGCAAGATAAATCAATCTAGTTGGCCAAACCAAACAGATAGATCAGAGAGAAATATAAAGCTATAATAATCATGCATAAAAGAGTTTAGATAAGACTCAAACAATATTCATAGATAACCTAATCATAAACCCACAATTCAACGGATCCCAACAAACACACCGCAAAAAAGGATTACATCAAATAGATCACCAAGAACATGAAGGAGAACATTGTATTGAAGATCAAAGAGAGAGAAGAAGCCATCTAGCTACTAGCTATGGACTCGTAGGTCTGTGGTAAACTACTCACACATCATCGGAAGGGTAGCAAGGTAGATGTAAAGGCCCTCCGTGATCGATTTCCCCTCCGACAGAGTGCCGAAAAAGTCCTCTAGATGGGATCTCACGAGAACAGAAGCTTCTGGCGACAGAAAAAGTATTTTGGGTGGCTCTCTGTTGGTTTCCCAATTTTAGAGAATTTATAGAGTTGGAATTAGGTCAAATGGAGGAACGAGGGGCCCACGAGGCACATGGGCGCGCCTACCCCCTGGGCAGGCCCATGTGGCTTGTGCCCACTCCTTCGTCTTCCGACCTCCTCCCGAAGCTTCTAGTGTCTCTTATGTCCAGAAAAAAAAAACGTCAACAAGTTTCGTGGCATTTGGACTTCGTTTGGTACTGATTTCCTGGAAAACCAAAAACAGGCAAAAAAACAGCAACTGGCACTTGGCAATAAGTTAATAGGTTAGTCCCAAAAAATGATATATAATTGCATATAAAACATCCAAGATTGATAGTATAATAGCATGGAACAATAAAAAATTATAGATACGTTGGAGACGTATCAAGCATCCCCAAGCTTAATTCATGCTCGTCCTCGAGTAGGTAGATGAGAAAAACAGAATTTTTGATGTGGAATGCTACCTAACATGTTCATCATGTAATCTTTCTTTTGTGGAATGAATATTAAGATCCGAATGATTCAAAGCAATAGTCTACAATTTGACATAAAAACATCAATACTCAGGCATACCAACAAACAATCATCCTTTCAAAATATCAATGCTAAAGAATGTTATCCCTAAGAAATCATATATCCTTGTCATGCTCCATCTTCTTAACACAAAGTATTTATCATGCACAACCCTGATGACAAGCCAAGCAATTGGTTCATACTTTTTAACGTGCTTCAGCTTTTCAACCCCCACGCAATACATGAGCGCAAGCCATGGATATAGCACTATGGGTGGAATAGAGTATGGTGATATAAATAATATAGAGAAGACAAGAAAGGAGAAAGTCTCACATTGACGGGGCTAATCAACGGGCTATGGAGATGCCCATCAATTGATGTCAATGCAATGAGTATGGATTGCCATGCAACGGATGCACTAGGAGCTATAAGTGTATGAAATCTCAAAATAAAAACTCAGTGGGTGTGCATCCAACTTGCTTGCTCATGAAGACCTCGGGCATTTGAGGAAGCCCATCATTGGAATATACAAGCCAAGTTCTATAATGAAAAATTCCCACTAGTTATATGAAAATGAAAGCATAGGAGACTCTCTATATGAAAAACATGGTGCTACTATGAAGCACAAGTGTGTAAAGGATAGTAACATTGCCCCTTCTCTCTTTTTCTCTCATTTTTTTTCTTTCCTTTTTTTCGTTCTCTTTTTTTGTTGGGTTCTTTTTGGCCTCTCTTTTTTCGTCTGGTTCGTCATCCCGGCTTGTGGGGGAATCATAGTCTCCATCATCCTTTCCTCACTTGGGACAATGCTCTAATAATGAATAATGATGATCATCACACTTCTATTTACTTACAACTCAAAATTACAACTCGATACTAGAACAAAATATGACTCTATATGAATGCCTCTGGCGGCGTACCAGGATGTGCAATGATCTAGCGTACCATGTATCAAAAAATGATGACGGTGGCTGAGCCACGAATACTATGTCAGCTATATGATAATGCAAAGCAATAGGAGAATGATGATGTGTGTCATAAAAACACAACGGTGGAAGTTGCATGGCAATATTTTGGAATGGCTATGGAAATGCGATAATAGTTAGGTATGGTGGCTGTTTTGAGGAAGACATAAGGAGGCTTATGTGTGATAGAGCGTGTCATATCATGGGGTTTGGATGCACCGGCGAAGTTTGCACCACATCTCAATGTGAGAAAGGGCAATGCATGGTACCGAAGAGGCTAGCAAATTGTGGAAAGGTGAGAGTGCGTATAATCCATGGACTCACATTAGTAATAAAGAACTCACATACTTACTGCAAAAGTTTATTAGCCCTCAAAGCAAAGTACTACTACGCATGCCCCGAGGGGGATAGATTGGTAGGAAAAGACCATCTCTCGTCCCCGACTGCCACTCATAAGGAAGACAATCAATAATAAATCATGCTCCAACTTCTTAGCATAACGAGAGGCTATATGTGCATGCTTCGGGAATCACAAACCTTAACACCAATATTCTTACTAAACCACAATAATTCACTAGTACCTCCCACATATTACCATCTTTATATCACAAAACTATTGCAAGGAATCAAACTTATCATATTCAGTGATCTACATGAAAGTTTTTATTATACACCTCTTGAATACCTATCATATTAGGACCAAAATCATAACTTGTGCATATTGCCATTACTATTATCAACTCTCAAAATGATATATGTGAAGCATGAGAGTGCAACTATTTCTTTAAAATATAACCACCGCCGTGCTCTAAAAAATATATGTGAAGTACTAGAGCAACTGCCTAGCTCAAAAGATATAAGTGAAGCACATAGAGTATTCTAACAAATTACGAATAATGTGTGTCCCTCTCAAAAAGGTGTGTGCAGCAAAGATGATTATGGCAAACTAAATAGCAAACAAAGCAAAGACTCAGATAATACACGACACTCCAAGCAAAACTCATATCATGTGATGAATAAAAATATAGCTCCAATTAATTTACCGATAGTTGGTAGAAGAAAGAGGGGATGCCTTGCGGGGCATCCCCAAGCTTAGATGCTTGGGTGTCCTTGAATATTACCTTAGGGTACCTCGTGCATCCGCAAGCTTAGATGCTTGGGTGTCCTTGAATATTACCTTGGGGTGCCTCGTGCATCCCCAGGCTTAGGCTCTTGCCACTCCTTATTCCTTCATCCATTGTGATCTCACTCAAAACTTGAAAACTTTGGCACGCAAAACTCAACAGAAAACTCATGAGATTGGTTAGTATAACAAGCAAATCACCACTTTAGGTACTGTTTTAAACCGATCCATATTTTATTATTTCATAATACCTACTGTATTATAACTTCACCATGGCTTATACCCCCCGATACAATCCATAGATTCATCAAAACAAGCAAACAATGCAACAAAAACAGAATCTGCCAAAAACAGAACAATCTGTAATGATTCAAACAATGACCATACTTATGTAACTCCAAAAATTCTGAAAAATTAGCACAACGTGGGAAATTTGTATATCAATCATGTGTAAAAACTTCAGAATTTTATCACGTTCCAGTGTATTTAAACAATTCTGTTACTGGGTGAAAAGGTTTCTGTTTTCTCACAGAATCAAAGCAACTATCATCCAAATCATCCCAAAGGCTTTACTTGGCACAAACACTAATTTAAACACAGAAACACAACCATAACAGTAGCACACATGTGCACACCAAAAAATAGGAAGTAAACAAGAAAAATAAAGATAGCTATTGGGTTGCCTCCCAACAAGCGTTATTGTTTTACGCCCCTAGCTAGGCGTAATGCAAAGTTTCAAGTGTTGTAATAAAAGTGAGGTAGATCGTTCATGCTCATTTCATACTCCCTCCTTTCAGCAGCAAGCTTCCTATGGGGCAAGCAAAAGTAATCAAAAGGGCTAAATTTAATGGGGTAAGGATCCGTAAGATCAAGTTTAGGAGGAGGAAGTTCCTCCTTTGGCCCCTCATATGTGATGACTATTTCTTCATTGTAGATGTTTCTTTGATTATGATCCCTAAGCTTTTTCTTAAGCACATGTTCTAATACATTATTTTGTACAGCAAAATTATCATTTAGTTCAGAAATTTTATCAAGTAAAACGGATGGGGGAACCCTTTTTCTAAGATTTTCATTGTAAGCAGCATAATCTGGAGATTGTAATCTCCTAATCTCCTCTTGATTGTAAAGGATTTCTTCTATAAGAGGACAACCACAATTTATATTATAATGAGAAAATAGTTCGCGTGCTTCTTTCATGATATGCCCAAATTCATAAGCTAAAAACATAGTGGTTACACGCTTAACAGAGGGATCATCAATATTTGAAAATTCTAGGAGGATCATTTGTATAGCTGGATGCATGTGAACAAATTGTCTTTCAAGTTCAACTATAAGCAAAGATATTGCATCCGCAAGACTAGAAGTTTGATTAAGGATTGATCCTCCTAGCATAGGTAGCGCGCCGACACAAGTAAAGAAATCTTGAATGACACCCTTTCCAATAATATTGCCACTACCTATACGAAGTTTTTTTGTATGCATGATAGTGGGTTCTATTTTATGAGGATCATCGTCGGCAAGATTACTTAATTTTTCTTTAGCAACTTCATAAAAACCCTTTTTGATGTTTTTATTTTCATGAGCTTTAAAAGTATGGACGGATTGTCCAAAGAACCCGCACTAGTGGTGGAAGCATTACCACCCCTTTCAAGATTGGACATGATAATAATTTCAAGCAAGCAAACAAGCAAAAGGCCAAACGGAAAATGTTTTTGTGTTTTTGTGAAAACGTTATAGAAGTGGGGGAGATGAAAATAATAGGCAGATGGCAATTGAAAGTAAATGCGAGGAGATGAAAGTTTATGCGATGGTACTTGATAGATGTTGGTGATGTCTCCCTGGCAACGGCGCTAGAAATTCTTCCTCCTACTTGTGAGCTGCATTGGGATTTCCTCGAAGAGGAGAGGATGATGTAGTCTAGTAGAGATAAGTATTTTCCTTAGTTAAGAACCAAGGTTATCAATCTAGTAGGAGAACCATGCGACTCCTCGTGAACAGCACCTACACACAAAATAACAAATCTTGCACCCAACACAAACAAGGGGTTGTCAATCTGTTGGCCGTTAATTGCAAGGATCAAATCTCGTAGTGACAGATAGATAAACAAAAACACAAAATAAAATAAAAGTAAATAAATTGTAACAAGGTATTTTTGGATTTATTATATGATAAAGATAGACCCCGGGGCCATAGTTTTCACTAGAGGCTTCTCTCTCGAACAAAAGCATACGGTGGGTAAACAAATTACTGTTGGGCAATTGATAGAAAAGCGAATAATTATGACGATATCCAAGGCAATGATCATGTATATAGGCATCACATCCGAGACAAGTAGACCGACTCCTTCTTGCATCTACTAGTATTACTCCACACATCGACCGCTATCTAGCATGCATCTAGAGTATTAAGTTCATAAAGAACGGAGTAACACTTTAAGCAAGATGACATGATGTAGACAAAGTAAATCCAATCAATATGAATAAACCCCATCGTTTTATCCTTATTGGCAACAATACAAATACGTGTCTTGTCCTCTTCAATCACTCGGACATAGATCACCGCAAGATTGAACCCATCACAAAGCACCTCTCCCATTGCAAGAAAAATCAATCTAGTTGGCCAAACCAAATCAATAGATCGGAGAGAAATACAAAGCTATAATAATCATGCATAAAAGAGTTCAAAGAAGACTCAAATAATATTCATAGATAACCTGATCATAAACCCACAATTCATCGGATCCCAACAAACACACCACAAAAAAGGATTACATCGAATAGATCTCCAAGAACGTCGAGGAGAACATTGTATTGAATGTCAAAGAGAGAGAGAAGAAGCCATCTAGCTACCAGGTATGGACCTGTAGGTATGTGGTAAACTACTCACACATCATCGGAAGGGCAGCAATGTTGATGTAGAGGCCCTCCGTGATCGATTCCCCCTCCGGCAGAGTGCCGGAAAAGGCCTCCAGATGGGATCTCACGAGAATAGAAGCTTGCGGTGGTGGAAAAAGTATTTTGAGTGGCTCTCTTTTGGTTTCCTGGTTTTAGAGAATTTATATAGTTGGAATTAGGTCAAACGGAGGAACAAGGGGCCCACGAGGCACATGGGCACGCCTACCCCCTGGGCGGGCTCATGTGGCTCGTGGCCCACTCCTTCGTCTTCTAGCCTCCTCCCGAAGCTTCTAGTGTCTCTTATGTCCAGAAAAAATCGTCAAAAAATTTCATGGCATTTGGACTTCGTTTAGTACTGATTTCCTGGAAAACCAAAAACAGGCAAAAGATAGCAGCTGGCACTTGGCACTAAGTTAATAGGTTAGTCCCAAAAAATGATATACAATTGCATATAAAACATCCAAGATTGATACTATAATAGCATGAAACAATCAAAAATTATAGATACTTTGGAGACATATCAATGAGCCATCGATCCTTTTGTTGATCGCACAGCAAAACTCTCAATGAAAGCACCGGTGTCGGTGTCAAAACCGACAAACCTCGGGGTAGGGGGTGCCGAGCTGTGGATCTCAGATCGGTGGTAACAGGAACAAGGGAGACGATGTTTACCCAGGTTTGGGCCCTCTTGATGGAGGTAAAACCTTACGTCCTGCTCTTGTTTATATTGATGATGATGTATCGATTACAAGCTTAATCTACCTCGAGATCGTAAGTTGTATTCTAACCCTACGGCTAGGTGAATGTAATTGTGATTCCGTCCCTTCTACGGGCTAAACCCTTTGGATTATATACATGCTAGGTAGGGCATCTAGGGTTACATGGTCGGTATCCAGGGGGATCGCATGGAGGCGGTAGGAGATGTCTTGGAGTATACGTCAAGTCTTCGGCAGAGGTAGTGTTGGTTACATCCAGGCATGCAGCTTCCGGAGTCCATCCGACGAAGAGTGAGGCCCACAGGCCTAGCCCGAGGACTGCAGGCTGACTCGGTTGGCACCCCTTAGTCCAGGACACCATCATTGATTGATCGGCCTCATATCCTTCCGGACGACCAAGCTATGCTCGGCGATGTAGGCGAGATGCCCGGGCATGTTAGTGGGCCTCCAGGCGAAGATGTCCCAATTGTCCGGGGGAACTGCATGAGCATGACCTTCTAGTCCAGGATCAGATGTCCTCCTATGATTGTTGTTTGGGGGGGGGGGGGGGGTGGGTTCCTCTCGTGTACTTGAAATTTGGCTGGAAGGCTGGTCCAGGGCTGGGCTTCTGCGACAGAGGTATCATGGTCGGGTAAACTGAGTTCTTGATTTCCTCGAGCTCCACGTTGGTGAGCTTCGCTTCTGATACGACCGGTTGTAATATAAATACCGAGGTCGTTGATGTTTCGCCTAAAGCCGATGTTGTCCGAAAATACGCTACATATACACCAGAATACGTGCGGCCAAGTTACGATGCTAAACAAGAATTAGTTGCCATTCCAATGAAACACGCCACATGGCTCACGGTTGTGTCAAGTTGCACCACATCTCAACATCCATGTATCAAGCTAGAACGGAGGAAAGAGGATAACAAAATATATGTGCCTCCAGGAGAAAGTACATGCACGTACGTATATTTTGGAGGGCTCGGTTCGCATGCTATTGATGCACGTAAAGATTCTAAGTTTTTGGGAGATAGAAGAAATGAAGCATGTATGGTTAGTTTCTATTTAAAAGGAGATAAGCAAGGAACCCTACATCTAAATATGGAGGATTTGCTCGCTGCTCGTACAAGGTTACAAGTACAGGAGTATTATTTAGTTGGAATTAAAGGAGATGATGCGGATGCGGAGTATCTACACCCGAGCTCAAATGAGCTCGGGTGAACAGTAAAATCGAAAAACATTTTTAAAATGTTCAAAAAATTCTGAATTTTTTTTGATAAACTTTGACAAATGTGCCTAACTCCTTGCAGAATTTCATCTTCAGATCACATTCGTGGAAGGCGTGAAAAAAAAACAAAATCGATACTCTGAAAATGCTACTTTCAAAGCATTTTGGAGCACTGATTTTGTTTTTTTTTGCCACGCCTTGTACGAATGTGATCTGAAGATGAAATTTTGCAAGCAGTTATAATGTTTGTCAAAGTTTACCACAAAAAAATTTCAGATTTTTTTTAACATTTTTAAAATGTTTTTCGATTTTACTATTCACCCGAGCTCATTTGAGCTCGGGCTGAGAAAGGACTTTCCGAGATGATGCAGGTTATTTTTATATGAAATAGACAGATGTGTTTTCGAGGGTAGACACCAGTATCAAGTTTTTGAGGTTGCTTCCGAAAACCTCTTTGTTGCGATTTCTGGGAGGGAATTGTCTTGCGCGTGAGGTGCCGTCGTCCAGATTGTTTCTCTCGTGCTGAGCCGTAAGGTTCAAACCCTCTACTTCGTGTACATCGCGTGCGCGGGTGAGAGGCTACTGCTACTAGAGGTGGAGTACCGTGAAAGATCGGGCTGCAACAACATACCGGAACTCGCCACGAGGTTCGGTCCACATCAGCTTCTAGCACGCTCCCAGCGTTGTCGTGGATGGTGATTGTGCTGTTTGGGTCAGGCATATTTAGGTGCAGGTACATGTATGAGGAAAGCAACATGAACTTCAGGTAAGCAGGCTATTGAAGACAGCGCTGTAACCGGTACGGAACAACATGACCAGACAACATATCTTTTTGACCGAAAGTTTTCTTCGTCCCAAAAGACTACTTCGAGGGTCCTACCGGTTGCACCTTCTTGACTGACATGAACCTATGGAAGCCGGTAGGCAAGGGACACATGCACGATTTAGAGATTCCCATCTTTGCCATTGTATCAAGGAAGATGCCATTGACCCCGCTGCCCCATCCATAAGAACCCAGGGAAGGTGGAAGTCGTCGACGGTTGGATCTCGCACCAGAGCGGATTTCCTTGGATGAGGGGCGTAATCTGGGTGACTAGTGGAGTAAAAGGCGATGGTGGAGTCAGATCAATCCAGGTATTTTGCGCGGGCCAGTGCAATTGCACTACTCGAGGCATGAGCTTCTGGGCTCACTGTGTATCGGCAGCCCGGAAGATCATATGCACTCCATGTGATCGGGCGAGCTGGTGGGTTGATGAAGATCTAGTCGCTCCAAGGTCGGCCGGGATTAGCGATGCCTAGCATGGCAAAGGTGATGGTGAGACACAGCGGCACACAACGTTGTCGTGCTGGTCGAGATGGGATTTGAGGCTTTCTAAGAGCATGGTACTAATGGGAATGAGTGGCGCATCATTGTAGAGCCGAAGATGAAAGTTTTGTCAAGCGTGAAGTTGTCGGGCATGACTAGAGATCCGATCTAGGCTCGGTCTCCGGCCGGCGCAACCCTTGACTGGCGTGCCCACTTGTGGTATAGAAAATCGTCATTGTTCTCGGTAGGATGGAGAGCGTGGCTGGAAGTACTAGAGGAGATTACACACGGGGAGTTTACCCAGGTTCGGGCACTTATTGTTGAGCTAATACCCTCACTTGCTTTTGATTAGATTGATGGTGGAAAATGCCTCGCGTGAGGGTGTTACAAATATGGGGTTAGCTACCGAGACGATGACTATGGAGTTGATCCCTAAGCTATCCCCTTGCCTCACATTACAAAGGAAGATAAGCCTAGGGTTACAAGGATTCTAATTGACTTGGATATCGTCGGTGGAGGAGTTCATACCTTGTGCTCCAAGAAGCCCTAGTTTCCTTAATGGGATCACCCCACCAGTCAGAGGTTTACAGCAACGGTGCGGCCTGTTAGCCCCTGGGGCCGGCCCACCATCTATTATTTTACCCGACAGGCCACCCGCGCTCTAGCACACACTATCAAAAACACCTAACCCAAATAAAAATAGCTAAAATGCACCTAGTCAATTCATCAAACACCTTGCGGGCGGAGAAGGTGAGAGCACCTACCGGCGGCGTTGAGCCGAATCCAAAGATCGAGGTGGACAATGGGCAGTGGAGTAGAAGGTCGTCCGGCAGTCGACACCCGTGCGGTTCGCAAGCGACAGTAGATGGCGGGCCTCAAATCAACCTCCCTGGCCAATGACAAAGCTCGACGGTCGTCTTCAAAGATCGTTGGTCTTGTCGTGATAACGACGCCACAAAGCTCCTCGCTGGTGCTTTACGTCATCTCCGTCATCCACCGGCTTCGTTTTCAAACAACCGAAGCAATTCCGGTGCTTTTTCGGCCACGAGATTGAGGCAACAATGACTGAGATATGTGTCAATTCCGGCGTCGGTGGAGACCGGTGGGTGTATCGGAGTGGGGCGGGTGGGGGTGGAGGCTGCGGGTGGTCGCTAGAGGGAGCACCGGTGAAGATTCGGTGCGAGGGGGGTGCAAAAATTATCCTGCGAAATGCCGCCGGTCGAGTATATTTAAGGGGCGGAAGGGGCGGCGCTTAATTTTTTTTACTCCTCTAACGTTGACAAGGGATCCGCGAGGTCTAATTTATCCCCTAAAAAATGATGATTTATACTCTAAAAAACTCTAAAGTTTAAAGTTTTTCAAGGGGTGGACAACTAGAGATGCAAGTCCCAACTAGACCGTGGTCCTTCATCGACTCTCTGTCCTTCGGTCATCCCACAGCCCCTCCTCTCATTTCCCTCGCCGCCGCCGCCTCCTCCAACTGCTCTCTTCTTCGCCCCCATGCTTACACCGCCGCCGGAACCCTAACCCCCACAATGCGGCGCCCCGCCACCTCGCTCCGCGCTCCGAGCCGCCGCCGCCGGCTTCTGAAAAACCCCATCGCCCCCGCATCCGTCAACTCCTCGTCTGCTACCAGCGGTCGCCGAGGCGGGCCTTGTACCCCGAAGCTGCGATGGAGCGTCAGGGAGAGCCAGGAGGGCGTCAGCGAGCAGAAGGCGCCGAGGGCTTCGTCCGTGAGGCGGCTCGCGGCCGCGGTGTGGCGCCTGTGGCCGCCGGAGGAGGCGCCCGCCGCAGAGCACCAGGGAAAATCTCGTGTCAGCCTCGAGGTACATAATGCCATCCCTATGACATCTTCTCCAATGAAGAAAATGCTAAACCCTGGATGAATTATAGCCAACTGTATGCTCGAATTATCGCTAATGTCGTCGCTAATCTGGCGTACCCGAGGTGAATCTGGGACGCCGATGCCCGCATTAAAGCGAGCTATCTAGTGCACTACCGTACAACCATCCGTTCTTGCTCGTGGCGGGCAGCAGTTAATGGCTGGCCGTTGAGGTGTCGGGTGCTACCAAATCGAAGCATAGATCCCCACATTTATTGGTGTTAGCTATGCAAGCGATCGTTGGGAGTGGCATTAATTGGCCGCCCGTCCATGGGCGCATTTCTCGTGAGCTAATCTTGCTCATGTGATCTTCCCCCCTCGCCCCCCCCGGGGCTCCTCAAGGCAAGTACAATAAGCTTATGTAAGCGGGCTATAAGAGTTTAAATATTATATTTCTGCTGACATGAAGGGGAGAGAAGAGGAGCCGGCTACAGAATAAAAGCCAGCTGCAACACGTGCTCCTAGGCACTACTACCTCGGTCCTGGTTTATAGGTCCTCTTTGTAGTTTGTGCCAAATTTTGACCAAATATTTAACTAATAAAATATTAGTGCATGTTAACAAAAATTATATCGTTGGATTCGTATTTGAACATAGTTTTCAAAGATATAATTTTTGGTGACATGCATGAACATTTTGTTAGTTCAATCCATGGTCAAAATTTAGCACGAAATACAATGGGGACCAATAAACCAGGACGGAGGTAGTATGTGAGAGTGAGATGTGGGCCATGCATTAATAAAGTAGCACATCTTAACATCTAGTAACTATTGTACGTGCCGGCTATAACCTTGGCTATAGATGACATGTCAACATCATATAGCCATCAGCTGGCTGTACTATTAACCATGCTCTCACACCTGGGGGGGGGGGGGGGGTGGGGTCGGGGGGGGGCGTCGGCGTCTAGCATTGAACATTAGTGTATGCATGTACCTTGTCCTTGCAAGGTTCTTCACGCAGGAGTTATCGGTTTGTCTCCTGGTGTTTATTGCTGCATCACTTTATTGGGTGCTTAGAGCAAGTGCAATAGGATGATGTAGGCGGGCTATAAGACTTTAAATATTATATTTTTGATGAGATGGAGGAGAGAGAAGAGAAGCGGGCTACTGATTAACAACCGGCTGTAGCACGCACTACTGATTAGAGCAAGTACAATAGGGTGATGTAAGCAGGCTATAAGGATTTAAATATTATATTCTTGCTTAGTTGGAAGAGAGAGAAGAGAAGCGGGCTGTAAACTAGTAGCCAGCTGCAGCACGCGCTCCAAGAAGCATTGTGAGAGAAAGTGGTGGACCATGTAGGGATAAAGTAGTAAAAGTTTATAGCTAACTATTGTATGAGTTGACTCTTAGGTTGGCTATAGATGACATGGCTACTAGATATAGCCAGCAGCTGGCTCTACTATTAACCATGCTCTTAAACACTTTGTGAAAATGGGAAGTGGGCCATGTATCAATAAGATAGTACATATTCATATGCAACTATTGTACTTGCCGGCTATAAGCTTGACTATAGATGATGAGGCAAGATCATATAGCCAGCAGTTGGCTATACTATTAACCATGCTCTTAGTGGTTGCTATCACCTCACCAGGTGGTTTAGTGTAAAGTACTACTCTGTGATTGTGACAAAGAGAAAGTTTGGGCTGAGAAGTTTCCTCTCACCATTTTCTCCACTCATGTTGTATGTTAAAGTGAAGTGCCTAATTCTTACAATGCAGTAGAAAATTTCTCACGGTCCAATTAGTTAATTATGTAAATTGCCAACTATATCTAGTTTTCAGCTACCATGTTGCTGCAGTCGATTAAGTGAGCAACACATTCTTCCTTGTCTGTTGGGATTCAGAGATATCTGATCAGTGGGTTGGCTCATGCTGATTTAATTCGGAGGGTGTTATGCGGTCCACTGAGACTGTTCTTTGCTGAAAAAGTCTGGCTGATCCCAAGCAGTGGAACTGCCAGAGTTTTATCGGCACATCTTTATATAACTGTTGTCTTCGTATGCTATGTGTTTTCTTTACTGAGAAGTTACGATACATCTTAGATCTTTTTTCATTTAGCCATATAACATCTTGCTGCTCTGACCGAATGAAAATGTAGGATGATTGCTCATTAGACTTTGACAATTCGTTGCTCCTGTACTCACTTCTTGGTCACATTTACTTGTATGGCAGTTTATACCGAGACATCTGCAAGTCCAGCTTCTCAGGAAGGATCATCTTGGTCACAAACATGGTCTGAAGGTTGAGACTTCAAGCCCCAATTCCGTTTTGGAGCAACACAGCGGAGAGCTCCACAAAGTAATGCTAGAAATTACTTCGTTAAGCTCCTGTGGCTTTGACTCGTTCGCGGCTTGTTCACTGGCACCTAAACTGGTGTATAATTAATTTTGTGGATTTAATTGTGTAGGTTCAACTTCATCTCGCCTCAGCTTTGATGCCGATCACCGGCTTGGAGAATGCAACAAAGTGGAAGTCTGAGAGCGTAAAGGGGGGTGAATTGGATGTGCCTATGTGATTGCGAACCAACTTGATCTCATTGAAAAACAGCAAGGGCAAACTCATGCTAATATACTCCAGATGGAGCTCCAGTGTGCGCAAGATAGGGTGGGCAAGCTAGAAGCTGAGCGGGTTTCAGCTAAGAAGCAGCTTGACCGCTTGTTGGAGAAACTGAGGGAGGAGAAAGTAGCCTGGCGGAGGAGAGAACACAAGAAGGCCCAATCCATTCTTGAGGATATGAAGGCAGACCTCGACCATGAGAAGAAGAACCGGAGGCAACTAGAGAACATTAACTTGAAGCTTGTTGATGAGTTGAAGGAGGTCAAATTGGCAGCCAATAATCTGTTGGAGGTGTATGACAAGGAGAGTAAGACACGGGAAATGACCGAGGAGGTGTGCAACAAACTGGTGAGGGAGGTCGAGGAACAAAAATCCGATATTGAAGTCTTGGAGCGGGACTTTGTGAAACTGCGGGAGGAGGTGGATGAGGACAGGAAGTTGCTACAGATGGCCGAGGTGTGGCGGGAAGAGCAGGTGCAGATGAAACTTGTGGATGCAAGGCTCACTCTCGAAGACAAATACGGTGAGCTAAGCAAATTGCAACAGGATGTTGAGGCCTTTGTCGCCTCTTTGGGTTGTGCCAAGGGAGACAGCAGCATTCTAGTACGAGAAGCAGAGAAAATTCTGAGGGAAATTAGCTTGGTGAGGGACCGGGAGGTTCAATTCAAGTATGAGCCGCCTGCAGCATCGGAGGAAATACTAGCCATATTCAAGGATCTCCGCCCGAGCCAAGAGCTCAGACGTTGCAAGGCGCAGAGGTCTTCACTAGATGAATTAGAAATTCAACAAGCTAGTGGCCAAATGGCTGATGTATGCCTGGAGAACCTAACCAATAGAAGCCCTTGCCAAGATAGTGAAATAGAAGACGAGAGCAGCTGGGAGACTACAAGCCACCAAGACTTTCAGGGTTCAAGCTTTTCACGGAACGGGAATGGAAGCGAACCTTCAGTCAACAATGTATGTGACAGAATTTCCTGGACGAGTGGAGACGATTCGGAGGAGGTCTGGCAGAATGACCTGAGCAATATCAAAGTTGTGGAGCACAAGAAGAAACAGTCGGCAATATCAAAGTTCTCGAGGCCTTGCCCTCAGAAAAACCATGAAATCCACCAGCTGGATGTGGAGGTGGATCTAGTAAACTCGTTGAACAGACGTATGTATTATGACGCTGGCGAAGCTGTAGATCGGGGTATGGGACAGAGCTCCCCGAGCATGGGACCATGGAGCTCGCCGTCGCCGGACTCGATGAACCGTGGCTTCAGAGGCTGCATGAAGCTGGTCCAGAGGCACAGCCTGAAAGCAAAGCTTCTAGAAGCCCGGATGGAGAGCCAGAAGATCCAGCTCCGCCGCGTGCTCAACCAGACAACCTGAAGCTGCAAAGAACTCTTGTCACCTGCAATTTCATTTAATCTACGCCATGAAACAAGTCCATCTCTTGTAACTTATAGTGTACTACACAGTTAGCCGTACGGTAGATTCCTATGCTCATCTAGCCCTAGTTCAAGTGCCACTACATTTGAAACAAATCTCTAGTAACGCGTCGTCATTGATGTGTGATCTAACGACGTCGTGAGAGGTCAGGGCCTCCTCCATTCCTCACTCCTGTTAGCTGGTCAGGCTCGGCCACCTTGCCATCTAGTGACATGGAGAGATACGTTGAGCAAGAGGTGAAGGGGAGAGACTTCCGCCTCCATCCTTGGCCCTCTGTCGCCCGCGAGGGCCAACAGCGCTCCACTTTCTCCACCCTCACCGCTCTAATTTTCCATCCCTCTCTTGGCTGCGGCCTGTTTGGATTTTATTCACCTATCATCCTCTTCGCCGCTCTAATCAGAGTCCAAGAGGAATGGCAATTATGGCAGATGGGATGTTCCTTTGCCAAAGGTAATTCTCAGTGCAAAATCTTGTTGTCAACTTGCTTTTTTTCATGAATATGCAAAGCTTGCGTATCTTTCATCGACAGAAGGGTACAGTTAAGTTACAAGGCACTCTGGCACAAGTCCAAAACGGAGGAGAGCGAGAGAGAAGTGACGCGCGCGCGCGCGGGGGGAGGGGGGGGGGGGGGTGGATTGCCACTCGACTAAATATTGCCTCCATTTATGACTAAATATTGCCTCCATTGATCTTCTTTGGTTGAGACCCCGCATCGCTCTCCCGCGCGACATGGGGGAAACCTAGCCGGCGCACCTCGCAGCTTCCCCTCTCCTCCTCAACCCCTCACCATCGTTGGAGGATACGGCCGGGCTAAGCCCGTGCTGCGGACGGCGGCGGCGTGGTAGCTCTCGCAGCGTGGCGCGCCTTTCCCCGGTGGTTCTCGGCCGTTGCAGCGGCGGTTCCGATCACCGAAGTCCTTCGCTGAGATGCAGTATCACAGGCCATGTGGAGGTGCGTGGGTTGGGTTCCGATCCCGGCGTCCATGCTGGTCCCGTTGGCAATCGACCCCTCTCCATGGCATGAGTAACACGCCGCCTACGATCTGGAAGTCCAGATCCGGCGAGCACTGGCCCTCGGTCAGGCCTGATGCAGGCTCTCCCCAGCGTCTGCTTGTGACGCGCCCCAGCGGCTCTGCTCGGCATGTTGGCGTCCCAACAGAGGCCAGTACCAAACTGACCTGGATCTGATGGGCGCGGCCCCCGCGACAGACGGCCCTGGTGTGAGCCCTCTTTGCTGCGTGGATGATGGCGTGGGTGGTGGTACATGCGGGTCAGCCGGCCTATGTGTTTGGGAGGCGAGACGGCCGACAAACGTTGGGCTTAGATGCAGTCCGGGCCATTGACGGGGGCGTCTATGGGCGTCGTTGCCTTGTTGAAGGCGTCAATGAGGTCGTTCTCTTCTTTCGAACTGTATTTCTCTAGGGGAATCCCTATGACCCTCGGACCGGACGATGACATCACTCTTGTGTCATGATGATGAGGACATCAATACCATTGTTACACCCACAGCCCCTGCTGCTATACATACTGGACCAATTACTAGAGCTCGCGCACGCCAATTGAATTACCAGGTACTTTCGTTTCTTGGTGACAATTCTAATGTTCCTGAGAATATGATGCTGCCTAAATTGGATACATTTGTGTTGATTACTAATGAAGGGCCTAGCATGGACAAGAGGGATGAACACTGGAGCAGGATCAATCATGGAGATGAAGGCGCGCGCGAAGGGGTCCAGAATGGCGTTTCTAGTGCATATTTGAGCACTTTGAAGCCTCCGTGATGACCTACAAGGACATGGACGAAATATACAAGATGCCCCTTCATAAATTTCGTCCATAGCTTATTTTAGGTGCTGCGCCACCTTATTTTTGGGCCAGGCCCATGTAATTTCGAAATACTTAAGTATAGGCTGTTTTTTAGAGTCCGTATGTGTGGGGAAACAAAGTTAGGCTTGGTTTTGGACCCCTCCTACAAGGGGCCACGAAATTTCCCCCTACTCCTCCATATATACAACCCTTAGGGCGTCGTTTAGACTTTGGGTTTTGTTTAGATTAAAAGTTCGCCATAGCTGCAACTTCGCGTACTTCGTTTGTGTTCAACGACCAGACCAAGACGTCACAGAACCCCACCTTGATCAATAAAGCTTTCATCTTTTATTCGCAATATCCAGATTGCAATTTCAGTTTCTTGCTTGTTCTTTGTTTGCTTGCAGGAAATAGACCTTTGTGGTCAGGTTGATCGTGCTCCGGCGTGGTCAATAACCCCTCGGAGTTGGTTTAGCGATTGCTAAGGCGCGACGTCCTTGCACGTTCGTAGTCGGATCGTCAAAGCCTACTCCACCAAAAACGATAGCCACCATCTCATCGAAAGACGGGACACCTTTGCCTCTATCAAGTGGTATCAGATTTCCAGGTTGCTCGGTGAGATTTTACAGTTTTTCATAGTTTAGATCGAGTCTGTTCTTCATACCTACAGTCCACGAAAAAGCAAAAAAAAAATTAGGATTAGTTCATCATATCCAAACCAATCTGAGCCTTTGCATAATATTTTTAGGGTTTTTGCTTTGTTGAATTTTTGGTTGCATCGTCGTGTTGAGTTGCTGGTCTTAGCGTCTAGTCCTTTAGAGTTTCGAGTTCTGTTCACAAGTTTTCACGCCGCCGCCGCACCATCGTCATCACCGCTGCCATATACCACCATCGCAATCACCGCTGCCATATACCACCATCGCCATCACGCTAATCCGAGTCCACCTCCCTCATAGATTCGCCACCAGTCCGTGTTCCACCGCCCTACATATATCCGCCACCAGTTCGAGTTTCCACCAGATTCTCTCCGCCATCAGTCCTAGTCTGAGTCCAGTATTTGTTCCTTTGTTTTTGATTTCCAGATCACGCCATACCCCGAGTCGTGACCAAGTCGGACTCCCCAACTTTCGTGCTACCCGCAGTAGAAAAATAGTTCCAGTTTAAAAAAAAACTAAGTCTGGAAAATTCTGGCTAGGCAGTTTTTAGACCATTTGTAGACTTTTTTTAAAAAAAAAATTTGCGGAGCAAAAAAAAAGAGGAAAAAAAGTGCAAAATAAAGTGAAAAAAAAATCAGAGTGTGCTCCTCCTTTGTTTACGTGCAGCATCGTGATTTTTGTTAGTGTTCTAGACTCGCGTCTCTAGTACGGTCTAGCCTAGGACCAGCATAGTACCGCCGTTGAGCGTTTATTCAACTTTGCATCTCTGAATTGATTATTGCTGACCCTTTTTGCTACCATATTATAAGCCATCCCAGCTCCACATATATCTACATCATGCGTTTGACTCTTCATGGTAATCGCTCTATCCAAGCTTTGAGAGTTTTGACTATAACGGTTGCCGATCACCGCCTGCTGCTTGGTAAGAACTGGTAAGACTTTGAGATTTGCTTGACGGATTTGTGACACCCCACCACTTTCTAGTAGTCTGTAGGATCATATTCTTGTGTGTTTCTATTGCTGCTAACCATGGCAGGATCACAAGCCGATGAGATTGACTGGGAGAATATGACAATGAAGGAGCTTCATGATAAATTTCAACAAATGGTCGGTCAACAGGTGGAAGACGTGATGGCCAGTTTTGGAAAGGCCATGGAGAAGATAGATGGCATTGAGAAGGCGTTCGAAACAAAGCTCGATAACAAGTTTAATGAATTGCTCGCGCGTCTTCCACAACCACCGCCCGCTGCACCTGTCGCACCTCTATAGCAACAACAACAACATCGTCTTCCAAATCAAGTGGGACGAGCACTGCGCGTTCCCCATGAGCCTGGTCAAACTTCTGGTGCCGTTGTACCTACTGTTGATGCTTCTGTTGCTCCTGCTGCTACTGCAGAGGTGGAGGACCATTACGAGGATGAGGTTGATCAAAATCAGAATTACGTGCAACCACCAGCACCACCACCACCAGGTCGTCCTCATGCATATCATCGCAACGGTAGGGCTGCACCACCACCTAAGGTACGAGATCATGACCATCTTCCTAAACTAAAATTGAATATTCCACCATTTGAGGGTAGATATGTTCCTGATATATATCTTACTTGGGAGTTAGAAACTGAACAACGTTTTACATGTTTAGAATATCCTGAGGAGAGACGTGTTCCCGCTGTTGTTTGTGCTTTCACTAGTTTTGCATGTGTTTGGTGGTCTGAACATTGTAGATTATATCCTATTCTAGCTACTTGGGCTGCTTTGAAAACTGCTATGCGTACTCGTTGGGTTCCACCATAGTATCAACGCGAATTACTTCAAAAATTGCAGCGTTTAAGACAAGGAAAAAGTTCTGTAGAAGAATATTACCAGGAATTACAAACTGGCATGATTAGATGTGGTATTGTTGAGGATAATGAAGCTATGCTTGCACATTTTATGGGTGGATTAAATAAAGAGATTTAGACCATTTTAAAGTATAAGGAGTATAATAATATCACTCGTTTATTCCATCTTGCTTGCAAAGCTGAACGTGAAGTGCAGGATCGACAGGCATTGGCGCGAACTAATTTTTCTGCAGGTCGATCTTCATCATGGACACCGCATGCCTCCTCTACTCCCACACGTCCTACTGCAGCACCACTGACTTCAGCCGCCAATTCCAACCGAGATACAAGAAAACAGGCACCACCACCACCATCTGCCAGGAGTACACCTTCTGGCCCTGCCCAGAGCTCTTCTTCATCTATGGCATCAACAGGGCACACACATGATATTATTTGTCGTCGTTGTAAGGGTAGAGGTCATTATGCGAGAGAATGCCAATCTCCGCATGTTATGATTGCTACTGAGGATGGTGGGTATGAGTCCGCTAGTGACTATGATGAGGAGACTTTGGCTCTTATTACAAGTGAAGAACACGGTGGAGATGATTCTGATCATGAGACACAATACATGGCTCCTGAAGATGCTGACAGGTATGAATGTTTAGTTGCTCAACGTGTTTTAAGTGTGCGGGTCACACAAGCTGAGCAAAATCAGAGGCATAATTTGTTCCATACAAAGGGAGTTGTGAAGGAACGTTCTGTTCGCGTCATCATAGATGGAGGGAGCTGCAACAACTTGGCTAGCATGGAGATGGTGGAGAAGCTATCTCTCACCATAAGACCACATCCATCTCCTTACTATATCCAATGGTTCAACAACAACGACAAGGTTAAAGTAACACGTACTGTTCGTGTGCATTTTAGTATCTCTATATATGCTGATTATGTTGATTGTGATGTGGTACCCATGCAAGCATGCTCCTTATTACTTGGTAGACCATGGCAATTTGATAAAAATTCTGTACACCATGGTAGAAACAATCAGTATACTCTTGTTCATAAGGATAAACATATTACTTTGCTTCCTATGACTCCTGATTCTATTTTGAAAGATGATATTAATAGAGCTAGTAAAGCAAAACAGGAGAAAAATAAGAGTGAAAATCAGATTATGGCAAAAGAATTTGAGCAACAAATGAAGCCTAATAATAAACCATCTAGTGTTGCCTCTGAAATTAAATTGAAAAGTGCATGTTTACTTGCCACCAAATCTGATATTGATGAGCTAGATTTAAGCAAATCTGTTTGCTATGCTTTTGTGTGCAAAGAGGCATTATTTTCATTCGAGGACGTGTCTTCCTTTTTGCCTTCTGTTGTCACTAACATTTTGCAGGAGTTCGCTGACGTCTTTCCACAAGACGTGCCACCGGGATTACCACCTATTTGCGGGATTGAGCATCAGATTGATTTAATTCCCGGTGCTTCGCTGCCAAACCGTGCACCATACCGTACCAATCCAGAGGAGACGAAGGAGATTATGCGTCAAGTACAGGAGCTGCTCGACAAAGGTTATATACGTGAATCTCTTAGTCCTTGTGCTGTTCCTATTATACTAGTGCCAAAAAAGGATGGTACGTCACGTATGTGTGTTGATTGTAGAGGCATTAATAATATTACTATTCATTATCGTCATCCTATTCCTAGGCTAGATGATATGCTTGATGAATTGAGTGGCTCTACAATATTCTCCAAAGTTGATTTGCGTAGTGGATACCATCAAATTCGTATGAAAGTGGGAGATGATTGGAAAACAGCATTTAAAACTAAGTTTGGATTATATGAGTGGTTAGTCATGCCTTTTGGGTTAACTAATGCACCTAGTACTTTCATGAGATTAATGAACGAAGTTTTACGTGCTTTTATTGGATGATTTGTGGTAGTTTACTTTGATGATATATTGATTTATAGAAGATCTTTGGAGGAACATTTGGAACATTTACGTGCTGTTTTTATTGCTCTACGTGATGCACGTTTGTTTGGTAACCTTGGGAAGTGCACCTTTTGCATCGACCGAGTATCTTTTCTTGGCTATGTTGTTACTCCACAGGGTATTGAAGTTGATAAAGCCAAGATTGAAGCTATTGAGAGTTGGCCGCAGCCCAAAACGGTCACCCAAGTGAGGAGTTTTCTTGGCCTCGCTGGTTTCTATAGGCGTTTTGTGAGAGATTTCAGTACCATTGCTGCACCTCTCAATGAGCTTACAAAGAAGGATGTGCCTTTTGTTTGGGGTACTGCACAGGGAGAAGCCTTCACAGTATTGAAAGATAAGTTGACACATGCTCCTTTACTCCAACTTCCTGATTTTAATAAGACTTTTGAGCTTGAATATGATGCTAGTGGAATCGGATTAGGAGGTGTGTTATTACAAGATGGTAAACCTGTTGCATACTTTTTTGAAAAATTGAGTGGGCCTAGTCTGAACTATTCTACTTATGATAAAGAATTATATGCTCTTCTTCGGACTTTAGAAACATGGCAACATTATTTATGGCCCAAAGAATTTGTTATACATTCTGATGATGAATCTTTGAAATATATTAAAAGTCAAGCAAAACTGAACCGTAGACATGCTAAATGGGTTGAATTCATTGAGACTTTTCCTTATGTCATAAAACACAAGAAGGGTAAAGAAAATGTTATTGCTGATGCATTGTCTCGTCGTTATACTATGCTTTCACAACTTGACTTTAAAATATTTGGTTTGGAGACCATCAAAGATCAATATGTGCATGATGCTGATTTTAAAGATGTAATGCAGAATTGTAAAGAAGGGAGAACATGGAACAAATTCGTCCTGAATGATGGATTTGTGTTCCGTGCTAACAAGCTATGCATTCCAGCTAGCTCCGTTCGTCTTTTGTTGTTGCAGGAGGCGCATGGAGGAGGATTAATGGGACACTTTGGCGTGAAGAAGACGGAGGATGTACTCGCTACACATTTCTTTTGGCCAAAGATGAGATGGGATGTTGAGCGTTTTGTTGCTCGCTGCACTACATGTCAAAAAGCTAAGTCACGACTCAATCCTCATGGTTTATATATGCCTTTGCCTGTACCTAGTGTTCCTTGGGAGGATATATCTATGGATTTTGTTTTAGGATTACCTCGAACAAAGAAGGGGAGGGATAGCATATTTGTTGTCATGGATAGATTTTCGAAAATGGCACACTTTATACCATGTCATAAAAGCGATGATGCTGCTAATGTTGCTGATTTGTTCTTTCGTGAAATTATTCGCTTGCATGGTGTGCCAAATACTATTGTTTCAGATCGTGATACTAAATTTCTTAGCCACTTTTGGAGATGTTTACAGGCTAAGTTGGGGACTAAATTGCTTTTTAGTACTACTTGTCACCCCCAAACTGATGGACAAACTGAAGTAGTCAATAGAACTTTGTCTACTATGCTTAGGGCTATTTTGAAGAATACTAAGAAAATTTGGGAAGAATGCTTGCCTCATATTGAATTTGCTTATAATCGTTCATTGCATTCTACTACTAAGATGTGCCCTTTTGAGATTGTGTATGGTTTTTTACCTCTTGCACCTATTGATTTATTGCCTCTTCCATCTTCGGAGAAGGTTAATTTTGATGCTAAACAACGTGCTGAATTGATCTTAAAAATGCATCGGTTAACTAAGGAAAACATTGAGCGTATGAATGCTAAATATAAACTTGCTGGAGATAAAGTTAGAAAACATGTTGTCTTTGCACCTGGAGATCTTGTTTGGTTACATTTGCGTAAGCATAGGTTTCCTGATTTGTGCAAATCAAAGCTAATGCCACGTGCTGATGGTCCTTTTAAGGTGTTAGAGAAAATAAATGATAATGCATACAAACTTGAGCTGCCTACAGATTTTGGGGTTAGTCCCACTTTTAACATTGCAGATTTGAAGCCTTATTTGGGTGAGGAAGATGAGCTTCTGTCGAGGATGACTTCATTTCAAGAAGGGGAGGATGATGAGGATATCAATACCATTGTTACACCCACAACCCCTGCTAATATACATACTGGACCAATTACTAGAGCTCGCGCACGCCAAATGAATTACCAAGTACTTTCGTTTCTTGGTGACAATTCTAATGTTCCTGAGAATATGATGCTGCCTAAATTGGATACATTTGTGTTGATTCCTAATGAAGGGCCTAGCATGGACAAGAGGGATGAACACTGGAGCAGGATCAAGCATGGAGATGAAGGCGCGCGCGAAGGGGTCCAGAATGGCGTTTCTAGTGCATATTTGAGCACTTTGAAGCCTCCGTGATGACCTACAAGGACATGGACGAAATATACAAGATGCCCCTTCATAAATTTCATCCATAGCTTATTTTAGGTGCTGCACCACCTTATTTTTAGGCCAGGCCCATGTAATTTTGAAATACTTAAGTATAGGCTGTTTTTTAGAGTCCGTATGTGTGGGGAAACAAAGTTAGGGTTGGTTTCGGACCCCTCCTACAAGGGGCCACGAAATTCCACCCTACTCCTCCATATATATAGCCCTTAGGGCGTCGTTTAGACTTTGGGTTTTGTTTAGATTAAAAGTTCGCCATAGCTACAACTTCGCGTACTTCGTTTGTGTTCAACGACCAGACCAAGACGTCACAGAATCCCACCTTGATCAATAAAGCTTTCATCTTTTATTCGCAATATCCAGATTGCAATTTCAGTTTCTTGCTTGTTCTTCGTTTGCTTGCAGGAAATAGACCTTCGTGGTCAGGTTGATCGTGCTCCGGCGTGGTCAATAACCTCTCGGAGTTGGTTTAGCGATTGCTAAGGCGCGACGTCCTCACACGTTCGTAGCCGGATCATCAAAGTCTACTCCACGAAAAACGATAGCCACCATCTCATCGAAAGACGGGACACCTTTGCCTCTATCACGTGACTATCTTGAGGGCATCGTTTTGGAGATGGTTTGGCCGATGGGACCAGTGGTATGCACCGTTGCTACGGCTTCTTTGTCTCTCCGGTGCCTAGATGTGGGTGGATGAGGCATGGAGGTGATGGCAGGCATCAGTGATCTTTCGCGGTGGCGTTACATGGCGTAGTGGAGATGGTGCGCGACGGTAGTGCTGTTGAGGCTGGAGGTGCAGATGGTCAGGCCATGACGGAGCTTATGGAGGCAAGTTGCAGCCATGGCGGTGCAGTATCAGTTCATGGTGTATTGTTTGGGGGCCAATGGCCATGCACAGATTATATCATTGATGTACATTGCGACAAAGGACTAGGACCGTCAAAGCGTCCCCAATATGGGATTTTGGCAGTGCCAACCTCTTTCAATAGTTGATCTGCGACCTGCATCACACGAGTGTCATTGGTTCTTGGCTCCGTAGACTACTCTTGGAAGCTGTCCAAAGTTCGGATCATGGACGTACACATCATCTTCGTTTTGGTCAGTAGTTGCTTGACGTGGATCACCGTTGCTCTATTTTCTTCTTCTTTTTTCTCCGCCTAAACATAGTTTCTTTGTGTGTGTGCATTGGCGTTGGTTGTGTGCATCTTTGCTATGCAGAGGCCGGGTGTTACTCAATATGTTTTCTATCCTCTTGATGCTACATTATGAATTAATAAAAATGCCCATTATAAAAAAAATATCTTCTTTCAGGTTAGGCATGTTGATGTAGAAGAAATGTTTAAAGTTGTACAGATTGGCAGGAGAAAAAGTAAGTCATGATAAGATTTGTTAGGCAACCATGTCATGCATTCATATACATGCATTTGCATAAGTTAGTGATTCCTTGTCAGTAATTAGCCTAATTTTCAGATACTTTCTAAAACTAAATGTAATGCAACTGAACATTGATAATTCCTATTTTTGGGCTGAAGTATTTTTTTAACATTCTGTAACAACATAACACTCACTATATGTATGTGACATCCCAAAAACTTCTAAATTTTGGAATGTTAATTAATTAAATAGTTTTTTTTGCTTTAATCTTGTTTGAATTTGAGTAGAATCTGATACTTTTGAAATTTTATTTGAATATTTAATGAGGGAATCAAATGGCTTCCCCAAAATTCTCCATTCGGATTTTGTTTCCTCTGAAATTTTGTATGAATTTTGAAATATTCATACATTCTAGATCAAAAGAAATTAAATGAGAGAGGATAATATGACTTCTTCAATACAAAGAGTTTGAAAATGTCTTGAATATTGCTTGGATATTTATTTGGGGTTTAAAATTTTGTTTTGGGAATTAATTAAACCAGAGTGATATTTTCGAGAATTACTTTAAGGCTCAAAATCAGTTTGAGAAAAATGAATTAAAAAAATTAGTTTGGCTAGAAAACATTTTTTCCTAAGCCCAATATATTTGTTTTATTTGCTCTATTTTTCTTGTATTTGCTTTGGAACTAGTTTGGCAATTAGAGCCATAATTTATTTCCTATAATTTAATACATAGATTTTTTTTTTGAGAAAACCACCCGACTTTATTAATGCTCAATATTAAGTTTTACATAATCCAGCGGATCTAAAAGCCACACACATAATGCCCAGGTTGAAACATAAGACAGTTTTTAGCTATGGTATGAGCATCTAAATTAAACTCCCTTCTTTCATGGCAGAATTTAACTAGCGCCGTCTTGTTCTGCATGGCCCAACAATTGACTTTTCCTATTCCTTTTCGGGAAGTTTCCCCCACCTGTTTTGGGAAGCTTCCAGATGTTGTTTTGTGTTTTTTTTGCGGGGAGATGCTTTTTTGTGTTTTATCAACTAGTTTTTCTGATTACCTTGATCAGTTTTAAATCTTTTGTTTTCCTTTTTGTTTTGCTTTCTTCTTTTTCCTTTTCAATTTTCTTTACTAAATCCATTAATACTTATTACAAATTTACAAATATTTTAAATTCTTGAATATTTTTTATGTGTACAAACATTTTCTTAAAATCGTGGAATTTTTTGAGTTCGCGAACATTTTTTGAGTTCATGAACATTTTTCAATGCACCAACATTTTTTGGAATCGCCACAATCATATTTCAAATTCATGATATTTTTTGAATTCACAACTGTTTTGAAATTTACAATGTTTTTTGAATCTGGAAAACATTTTTCAAATTCAAAAGAATTTTTTGAATCCACAAATATTTTTCGAATATGTGAACTGAATTCACAGACATTTTTTAAATCCATGAGCATTTTTGGAATCCACCACGATCATGTTTCAAATTCGTTACATTTTTTTTATCCACGAACATTTTTTGAATCCACGGCGATCATATTTCAAATTTGTGAACATTTTTTCAATCTGTGAACATTGTTCGGAACTTTTTTTAATTCACCGCTGCCGTATTTTTAATCCACACACATTTTTCTAATTCGCCATGAACTTATTTTGAATCCGCGAACATTTTTGGAGTTCACAAATTTTTTAGTTCATGAACTATTTACAAATACACGAACACTTTTTTATTCATGAACAATTTTTTAAAAATTGAACTTTTGAAAATTTGTGAATGTTATTTATTAAAATTAAACATTCGAAATAGAAAGCAATGTTATACCTTGTCTAGTCAATCCTGACAGCAAAGTTGGATCTGACATACATGACTCCTCATGCAGCCGCCTCCTCCCTAACTAGGGTTTCTCTGCCTCTCACTGGCGCCGTTGCCGGTACGTCTCGTCTTCGGTGGCCTTAGGGTTATAGGAGCGCGGCGGATACCCGCCCTTGCCAGTGGGAGGGCTCCGTTTTTAGATGTGTGTTCGAGATTTGTTAGGATTTGTGTACTACTCAGGAAGGCGAGACGACGGCAGCTCCCTGAAGATGGAGTATGGTTCTTCACGCTTAGCCCTCGTTCTGGTGGTGCGTCTAGCATCGTCGGTGGGCGTGTGGATGTGTGTCTCCGGCGGATATATCCTTAGTGGATTTGCTCAGACCTGTTCATCATTCGTCTACGTTCTTGTGTTTTCAGGTTGGATCCTTCCGATCTACACTACTCTTCATCGGCGGTGGTTGTTATTCTGGTGCGCTGGTCCTATGGGGCCTTAGCACGACGACTTTTCGACTGTCTATTACAACAGGTTTTGCCCGGCTCCGGTGAGGAAGGGAGGGGCGATGACGGCGGCGCGCCTTCGGCTCGCTTCAATGCTTGTAGTCGTCGCTAGGTGGTCTACAGATTTGGATGTGATTTTTATTATCTGATGTTTGTTGTACTGTCATGATTAAACATAAATAGATCAGATGTTTTAAAAAAAGCAATGCGGAAAAATCAGCTAGAAAAGAAATTGCTGCCTCTCTCGGGAGCCTCGCACGTTTGTTTTGACTAGCAAACATGCCCGTGCGTTGCAACAGGTGAAAATAAGTTAACGTACTTCGTTGCGGAGCAAATACTAATTATTCTGATTAGGATGGCGAGGTAGAGGATAAGTTTGATGATTACACACACATTTTTTGTCCATCTTTAGGGACGTTAGGCATGACATCCTTTTCGTGATCTTGATTAATAGCTTCATTAAGATCAATTAAAGACTCTATAGTCAAGACATATAAACGTCTGTGTTTTGGCATCGGTGGTTTATTATGCACCCGTTTGCCGGGGTCAACAATGCCTGAAGACAATTTATTTTCATTGGACGTGCGAGCTATATGTTTTCTCCGTGTGTGTCTTAACTTTTGTATATATATTAGTCTTCCAGTTTTCACGTCTTGGTAATCAGTCAGTGTGAGTTTGTGAGGGACAAAAGTAGAGCCAAATCCTACCTTATAACAAAAATATCTAGCATCAAATCCGGTAACGTGTGCCTATAGGTTAGGAGTATAAACACATATGTGCACGCTAACACGGCTGTGTGATTTACCAGTCAACATGCATGCACATTGACGTGTTGTAACACGATATCTTGCAAACTTTCACATGCCGCTCGTAGAAGCGAAGCTTGCAAGTTTCACGCATCCAGAAGCGAAGCGTGCAAGTTTCGCGCATCGCTCGCAGGGCCGTAATCTCATCAGATTTCTTTTCCATGAGAGCTCATCCATCTCTATGCCCGAGACCGATTCTCTAGATTATTTTCGTAATTATTACATTATTTGTTTTATTTTATTTGCATTGCACCACAGCATCATGCTTTTATTTGAAATGAGGTTGTTTAAAACCCTCACTTGAATTTTATCAAATTGCCAACTCAAATTCAATTCAAATAAATAAATTGCATAGGTCTTTGATTTATTTAAATTGAGAAATTTCACATGGTGAATTCTCTTCTATACCTACTAATAAAGGAAACAATTTGTACAGAGTTATAGCCCCAACAAACCACATAAAAGGATTCATCGATTTTCAAAGCCTTCACCCATCTATTTCCTCTCCTTAAATAGAGAAAAGAGAGAGACAGGAGCAGCGCACAAGCCAGGACGGCCTGCTCCCCATGGCCCATCTAACAGCCCTGCAGCCACTAGGCCCAACCGCCCCCACTATCCTAAGTCTAAAAAACTCAAACCCTAATCCCACACAATCTCTCTTCCTCTCCTTGGTCCCTTAACGCAGCTCCTCGCCGCCGCCACACACCGACACACGCAAAGCGCTTGCGTTCCCCTCGCTAGCGCCTGCCTCTATAGCCCCGCCGGCTGCCCTCCGGCGACTCCTCGCCTAGCTTCGCCATGCTCCTGTAGGGCCTTCCCCGGCCGCAACACGTCCCTCTGCCGGCACCTACTCGCGTCGTTCTGGCCCGCGCCCCGTCCGACCCCATGGGCCTGCCTTCTTGTAGGCACCTACTCGCGTCGTTCTGGCCCGCGCCCCGTCCGACCCCATGGCCCGCGCCCCGTCCGTCAGTGTGAGTTTGTGAGGGACAAAAGTAGAGCCAAATCCTACCTTATAACAAAAATATCTAGCATCAAATCCGGTAACGTGTGCCTATAGGTTAGGAGTATAAACACATATGTGCACGCTAACACGGCTGTGTGATTTACCAGTCAACATGCATGCACATTGACGTGTTGTAACACGATATCTTGCAAACTTTCACATGCCGCTCGTAGAAGCGAAGCTTGCAAGTTTCACGCATCCAGAAGCGAAGCGTGCAAGTTTCGCGCATCGCTCGCAGGGCCGTAATCTCATCAGATTTCTTTTCCATGAGAGCTCATCCATCTCTATGCCCGAGACCGATTCTCTAGATTATTTTCGTAATTATTACATTATTTGTTTTATTTTATTTGCATTGCACCACAGCATCATGCTTTTATTTGAAATGAGGTTGTTTAAAACCCTCACTTGAATTTTATCAAATTGCCAACTCAAATTCAATTCAAATAAATAAATTGCATAGGTCTTTGATTTATTTAAATTGAGAAATTTCACATGGTGAATTCTCTTCTATACCTACTAATAAAGGAAACAATTTGTACAGAGTTATAGCCCCAACAAACCACATAAAAGGATTCATCGATTTTCAAAGCCTTCACCCATCTATTTCCTCTCCTTAAATAGAGAAAAGAGAGAGACAGGAGCAGCGCACAAGCCAGGACGGCCTGCTCCCCATGGCCCATCTAACAGCCCTGCAGCCACTAGGCCCAACCGCCCCCACTATCCTAAGTCTAAAAAACTCAAACCCTAATCCCACACAATCTCTCTTCCTCTCCTTGGTCCCTTAACGCAGCTCCTCGCCGCCGCCACACACCGACACACGCAAAGCGCTTGCGTTCCCCTCGCTAGCGCCTGCCTCTATAGCCCCGCCGGCTGCCCTCCGGCGACTCCTCGCCTAGCTTCGCCATGCTCCTGTAGGGCCTTCCCCGGCCGCAACACGTCCCTCTGCCGGCACCTACTCGCGTCGTTCTGGCCCGCGCCCCGTCCGACCCCATGGGCCTGCCTTCTTGTAGGCACCTACTCGCGTCGTTCTGGCCCGCGCCCCGTCCGACCCCATGGCCCGCGCCCCGTCCGTCAGTGTGAGTTTGTGAGGGACAAAAGTAGAGCCAAATCCTACCTTATAACAAAAATATCTAGCATCAAATCCGGTAACGTGTGCCTATAGGTTAGGAGTATAAACACATATGTGCACGCTAACACGGCTGTGTGATTTACCAGTCAACATGCATGCACATTGACGTGTTGTAACACGATATCTTGCAAACTTTCACATGCCGCTCGTAGAAGCGAAGCTTGCAAGTTTCACGCATCCAGAAGCGAAGCGTGCAAGTTTCGCGCATCGCTCGCAGGGCCGTAATCTCATCAGATTTCTTTTCCATGAGAGCTCATCCATCTCTATGCCCGAGACCGATTCTCTAGATTATTTTCGTAATTATTACATTATTTGTTTTATTTTATTTGCATTGCACCACAGCATCATGCTTTTATTTGAAATGAGGTTGTTTAAAACCCTCACTTGAATTTTATCAAATTGCCAACTCAAATTCAATTCAAATAAATAAATTGCATAGGTCTTTGATTTATTTAAATTGAGAAATTTCACATGGTGAATTCTCTTCTATACCTACTAATAAAGGAAACAATTTGTACAGAGTTATAGCCCCAACAAACCACATAAAAGGATTCATCGATTTTCAAAGCCTTCACCCATCTATTTCCTCTCCTTAAATAGAGAAAAGAGAGAGACAGGAGCAGCGCACAAGCCAGGACGGCCTGCTCCCCATGGCCCATCTAACAGCCCTGCAGCCACTAGGCCCAACCGCCCCCACTATCCTAAGTCTAAAAAACTCAAACCCTAATCCCACACAATCTCTCTTCCTCTCCTTGGTCCCTTAACGCAGCTCCTCGCCGCCGCCACACACCGACACACGCAAAGCGCTTGCGTTCCCCTCGCTAGCGCCTGCCTCTATAGCCCCGCCGGCTGCCCTCCGGCGACTCCTCGCCTAGCTTCGCCATGCTCCTGTAGGGCCTTCCCCGGCCGCAACACGTCCCTCTGCCGGCACCTACTCGCGTCGTTCTGGCCCGCGCCCCGTCCGACCCCATGGGCCTGCCTTCTTGTAGGCATCAATTCCGTGCCCCCCTGCCTCGCGCCATGTTCATATTCAGGCGGCGCTGATACTTCGACAGGCTGCCCCGCTAGGTCTTAGTGTATCTCTGCTCCTGATTGGAGGTATATGCATGTGTGACCTTCTTCCTCGGAGATGTTTTTCAATTGGTGATGCATACATGAGGCAGGTCTCGTAGTCTTTTTTCTTCCTTGGCCGCTTGATTCTTGCAACTCAAGAACATATATAAATTGCTAGGATTCGATGCAATAGAGCAGGGTGGGACTATTAGTCACAAAAGAAATCCAAAATTTTAACACAATGAATCGATTGGCTGGACGGGCTGCATCAAATTGGTTTAGTTGGGCCGTGCCCAGATGGACGATAAAGCCCAACAGGTAACTTCTTTCGATCTGATTCGGTTCATATCGATCGATTGAACTGATGACGTACGAAATTTTCGGAGGACGGACCGAAAACGGACGAAAATTAGGGAGGAAGGAGCGATAGCCCTTTTATTATTAGGAGTAGATAACCAGCCTCGCATCTTAAAAAATAAATAAATACACGCAGCCTCCACAACCAGCCTCGCATCACCAAAAAATGACACGCAGCCTCGTGCATGTCGAGTACCCAGTCGCCAGTACACCAAGCGAGCGCTAGGATTTTTTTAGGGCACTGAGCGAGAGTAAATTTGGTGTTTTAATTCTTTTACAAAAGTTAAGTCAGATCTGACCCTAATGTTGGAACTAGTCTACAGTCACTTTACCGCCCCACATCTCCCACTAAGAACATCTCCAACAGAAACGCGGTAGCGCGACGTGTTAAAAAAGTTTTGCAGTGTCAAAATAGTGTTTTTGCGTGCGGGAGGTTCCCCCAACCCGGCGGCCCCACATGCAGTAGCCCGTGTGCACAAGCCGGTGCCCAAATTTGCAGCCCCACAGCCCGCGTGCGCTAAGTTACAACTTCATTTTTGTGCGCGCTCTATTTTACAGCTTCTGCTGGAACACTATTTTTTGTCTCTCACGCGCCAAATAGGCGTTTTTTCCAGCGCGCGGCTTATTAAACGCATGTGTTGGAGATGCTCTAACCATGATCGGTAAGTCTAGTGCTAGAATTTAGCTAGTCAGTTGGTTAGTCAGTTAGAGACTTGCATGGGCTGTATACACTGTATAAACTGTATCATTGATAGTTTGAACAACAGCGTGTGTATGCGTTTCTACATGGTATTAGATTAACCATGTTCTTCGCAATTCCTTTCTCCCAGCTTCCGCTCCCCTCATGGATCTCTCTGACCTCTCCTCTGCCTCCAACAACAATCCGTTCGTCGATGCCAACCCCTTCGCCGAGCCCTCTTCCTCCTCCATGCTGCCAGTTCTTCTCGCCAACATACTCACCATGAACATACCCTCCCAAGTGCCCGTGGTTCTCGAGCTCACCCCACCCAACTACACCAACTGGCTCTCATTCTTCCATGCCCTGTTCATGTCATCCAACATCCAGGACCACATCGACGGCTCTGTGGACGCTCGAACTCGCCTCACCAACTCCGTCTGGACACAAGTGGATTGGTGTATCATCCGCTGGCTCCTCGCCTGCTCTCTGATCAGGTACGGGGTATCGTCAACCACCGGAACCCCATTGCCCACTCTCTCTGGACGGCCATCCGGTGCCTCTTCCTCCAAAACCGCAACCAGCAAGGGCATCTTGGCGCTGGAGGAGTTCCATGGGCTCTTTTAGAATGAGCTCTCCGTCAATGAGTACTGCAACCGCCTCTAGACTCTCACCGACACTCTCTTTGACCGCGGCACGTCGGTGACTGATCGCGGCCTCGTCTCCAACATGATCCGCGGTCTCTCCAACAAGTTCGTGCACGCCATCTCGATGATGATATACGACGACTCCAAGCTGCCCTCCTTCCTCCAGGCGCGCACCTATCTGTTGCAGGAGGAACGCCGCATCAACCACGCCGCATCCCATGAGTCAACGACCACGCGCCCCAGACTCCGGCCCCAGCGTGATCATCCGCTCTGGCGCCTCCTGTCCCCTCTCTGCAAGGTGGCTAGGGAGGCCAGTGCAAGAGGAAGCGACACAAAGGCGGCGGCGGCGGTGGTGTCGTGACTCCGCCTGCACCGTTCCACGGCGGCGCTCCGCCACACGCTCTGATCTCGTCGTGGTCACCCGCCGTCAATCCCTGGACGAGCATGTTCCAAGCATGGCATGTCCTGCCGCGGCCTACATCGGCGGGGGTCCTGGGACCTCAGCCCCCTCCCTTTGGCCTAACAGCCTCGGCCTACGGCGCACTTCCCCTACCAGCGCCCCAGTACGCGGCCGGCGGCCCTTGTCCATGGGACACCAGCACTCTTCAGGCCACCCTCCTCGCCATGCAGCAGTAGCAGCCGTACGCCGGTCCTCGCCATGCAGCAGTAGCAGCCGTACGCCGGTGCCGACTGGTTCCTAGATACGGGAGCCTTGTCTCACATGGCGGCTGATCCTGGTATGCTCACTACCGCATCCAACTCTCCTTTTTCCTCCCACATACTCGTCGGCAATAGTGCCTCCCTACCTATTACCACCTCCGGGTCCCTTTCTCTACCCACCTCATCTAAACCTCTCTCTCCCAGTCATGTTCTCATCTCTTCTAACCTCATCAAAAACTTAATTTCAGTCTGTGTTTAACTCATGAGAATTTTGTTTGTCACTTTTGATCCTTTCAGTTTCTCTGTAAAGTATCTTCGCATAGGGGCGGTGGTGATCCGATGTGATAGTCCAGGCGATCTGTATCCTCTTTGTCCAACTATGCTTGTTGCTCCTGCTTCGTTCATCACCACCGCTGGTCCAGCTAATTTATGGCACGACAGGCTAGGGCATCCTGGCCGCCAGGCGCTCTCAATCATCTTAGGTAATTTTTCTTTTCACCGTAATAAAACTTCCTCGCACACATGCCATGCTTGTCAGCTTGTGAAGAATGTATGTCTTCTATTTATAGATTCAATAAAAAATGCGCCTTCTCCCTTTCAAACATTGCACTGTGATGTTTGGACGTCGCCGGTTCTCAGCAACACTGGTTTTTAGTACTTTCTTGTCATCCTAGATGACCACACACACTTGCTTGGACGTTTCCACTCCGCCGCAAATCAGACGTGTTTGAAATACTCATCACATTCCATGCGTTTGTTGCCACACAATACCAGCGTCCCATCCTCACCATCCACACCGACAATGGCCGAGAATTTGACAACAAAGCATTCCACACATTTCTAGCCTCCTATGGCATCGCCTTCCATATCACTTGGCCCTACACATCTCAGCAACACGGATGGGCTGAGCGAATTATTTGGACACTCGCCAAGGGCTTGTGTTGTCTTCTCTTATAGTCTTCCACCCCGCCTTGCTTCTAGCCTGATGTGCTCTTGGCTACCACCTATTTACTCAATCGGCGCCCATGCCGTCCCTGGAACCACCTCACACCATTCGAGCTTCTCCATGGCTCTCCTCCCTCCTACACCCATCTTCGAGTATTCAGCTGGCTATGCTACCCCAACACCACAGCCACTTCCTCGCACATGCTCGCTCCTCGCTCACGTGCATGTGTTTTTCTTGGCTATCCACCCGACCATGAAGGTACAAGTGCTATGTCCCAGCCACTGGCCGCATTCTAATCTCATGTCATGTCTTCTTTGATAAGACGGTGTTTCCATTTGCACAGGTCTCAGTCGCCGACACTCCCTCCACCCTGCTGGCCAATACCGCCATCAACGACGACGTTCCACCGCCGACTTTCGACATTGGCACTCGTGTCGGTGCTATAATCGGTGGATCTCGAGTAGGGGGGTTGAAAGTGCAACTAATCCCCAGGTGGTTTTTGTAATTCATAACAACATATACATCATTGATCCAATGCTTACATAATAAACTTCATAGAAGATCAATGGTTGGCATGGCAAGGACATGAGAATTTGGACCCCTCAAAATGCTAAGGACATGGATTGGCAAAGCTTCAAGACTCTACATCTTTGGTTAAGTGATCCAAGATCACATTGAATTCATAGGAAAGCCAATACTATTAAAAGGGGATGAGGTTTTGATCATGACTCAATTGCTCAAGTGCTTAGTGATATTGCTCCAAAAATCCTCAAACATCTTCTCCAATTCACATACCTAAAGTTTTATCTCGGCCCCACCGAAAAGCTCTATCCCGGACTCACTGAGTTGATCATATACACTGCCAGAGCCAAACCCTAACATTTCGATTCTACCGATATGGATCTCGGTCTCACCGAGATGGCATGACCAAGTTTCTGTAATGAAATCGCTTCACTTCGGAATCACCGAGGTGAAACAATCGGAATTACCGAAATGAAGTTCTGCCCTAGCCATTGCACTTCGGTCGCTCCGAATTGTTCTGATCGGTCTCACCGAGACGTCCAACGTTTGAATCTTTTGCACAGGTTGGTCTCATCAAGAATTTGCTCCAGTGTCACCGAGTTGGGTCAAAATGTTGTAATGGTTGGATCTTTGGGTGAAGCATATATATACCCCTCGACCCCCACTTACTCTCTAAGGGAGCCATCAGAACGAAACACAACTTCCACCATTCATTAATCTGAGAGAGAACTACCTACTCATGTGTTGAGATTAACAGATTACAATCCTACCATTTGAACCTTGATTTCTATCCTCCACAAGTTGCTTTCCACTCCAATCCCTCTCATACGCAAGCCAAATCTATGAGAGAGTGATTAAGTGTTGAGGAGACTATCATTTGAAGCACAAGAGAAAGGAGTTCATCATCAACTACACATCTATTACCTTTTGGAGAGTGGTATCTCCTAGACTGGTTAGGTGTCACTTGGGAGCCTCTAAGAGATTGTGGAGTTGAACCAAGGAGTTTGTAAGGGCAAGGAGACCGCCTAATTTGTGAAGATCTACCCAAATGAGACTACTCCTTCGTGGGCGTAAGCCATGATGGAATAGACAAGGTTGGTTCTTCGTGGACCCTTCATGGATGGAGCCCTCCGTGGAATCGCGCAACCGTTGCCCTCCGTGGGTTGAAGTCTCCATCAACGTGGATGTACTATAGCACCACCTAGCGGAACACCGCCAAAAATCACCGTGCCTTCATTGCATTTGATTTCTCCGATCCCTCCTTTACGTTCATATGCAAAGTCTTTACTTTCCGCTACTCAACTCTTAGACTTGCATGTGTAGGGTGTTCTTGACTAGGTAGAATTGCTAAAACTTGCCTACAACTAAAATTGGGAAAAGGATAAGTTTTTATGTGGTCAAGTAGTCTAATCACCCCCCCTCTAGACATACTTTCGATCCTACAGGGGTCCCGAGCTATTGGTCTAGGAACAATGGTAACAGGGGAAAATGGGAGATGATGTTTACCCAGGTTCTGATGTCCTGCAAGGGCACAGGGCTATTGTAGCACTTTCATGTGATAAGTAGAGTGTCAAACCCACAGGGAGAAAATAGGAAGACACTACCAACCCCTCAACTACGTTGTCTGCGTAGCTATGTTCGCACCCAAACTATAGTTTGGAAACAACCTATTCTATCGGTTGCTACCGGAACAGTAATAAAAGGGGGGTTTAACTAGATTACAAACTTGGACGGAAATATACTAAATTAGAACACAAAGTAAAAGGGGTTGTACTTGTAGGATTGAATAGAGCAAAAGGCAGGGCTTTCAGTCTCACTAGTACTAGAGGAGCATCTCAGTGGCATACAAGTATTATAGACTACTAAACGTTCTCCTATGGTTTGCATCAGCGGTCTGTCACTCCTAGGTGTACTAGACAAGGTCACACGCGGCTGTCCTTCAGTCTCACTAGTACATAACATCGCGTCAAGGCCACACGCGGCTGTCAATAATACACAATGGAACCAAAGGATCATGAAGTTCATCTATCTACTCCATGTACGTGCAAGTAACATACATGCAACATGAAAGAGAGTAAATACTAAACGAAGCCACAAAGACTAGTTGTGTGTACTAGATCATACGTCGACCTAGCACCGGATCAATTACTCAAACATGGATGAACGGACACACAAAGAGGAAAGATTTATTGCTACCATGAACATGTTCGATCTTACAAAATGCATGTGCGAGGAAGGAGATGGAGATGGGGATGAGCATAGGTGCGCCCGGCCTATGGCCGACACTCGATGATGGCGGCTGTTGACATCAGATTTTGGCACGGCATAAAAAGAAAATGAGATGGTCTCGAGTGAAAGGGTTTTCAGTGTGAAAAGTTTCACGTCGCCAAGTGGAACAACTTTGATGTTTAGGTTATTATCAAGCAACCCTATCTTAGGGGCCGAAACTGTGCTCCGAGTGGCAGAATTTAGTGTTCCGAGTGCTTTTCGGCCGGTTACGCCTTCAAGATGACCTCGGATGAAGGAGCACACTCTACATGGATTGTCTTCGTCTTGTCGAGGCGATTTATTTTCCTATATAAATCATCTCAATCCGAGTTCGTATGCAAAAGTTAGAGACAATACACTGCAGACTGAACCTAAACGGAAATATGGCACGAGGTACCAAACACCCTGTCTGATGGGTCACGCGAGTCATTTGGCCATCAAGATGGACTTGAATCGAAAAACCTTCAGCATGAGAAAGCTTTGTCTCGTTGAGCCGATCGATTTTCATATATAAATCGTCTCAATCCAAGGTCGTATGCGACCTGGAGAGGCAAATCAAGATCAGGCTATATTTTCAGTCGAGAAATCCGAGTAAAAAGTTTGCCAGCAAAAGGAAAAGCTTGCTGGCGTGGAAATCTTGCCGGCGTGGAAGCTTGCCGGTGTGAAAGCTTGCTGGGATGGAAATCTTGCCGGTGTGAAAGCTTGTCGGGGTGGAAATCTTGCCGGTGTAAAAGCTTGCCAACGTGGAAGCTTGCCGATGTGAAAGCTTGCCGGGGTAGAAACCTTGCCGGGGTGGAAACCTTGCCGGTGTGAAAGCTTGCTAGGATGAAAACCTTGCCAGTGTGGAAAGCTTGTTGGGGGTGAAAACCTTGCCGGCGTGGAAAGCTTGCCGGGAAAGTGGAAGCTGTCAAAGTCAATCTGAACAGAAGTTGGAGATGGGCTCAAAAGATTATTCAGATGACCTCGTATAGAAAAGTGTTCTACACGAAAGTTGTGCGTATCGTCAAAATGGTCAACTTTGCTTTTGGAGTCATCATCATCGGAGATAGTATACGGCCTGCAAAGTTGTTACAAGTCTCGAACAGTTCAAAAAACTTCATAATTGAATCCGACCCACAGTTAAAGATGGGCCCTAAAAGTCATAAAGATAGCCTTAAAAGGAGAAGTGGCTTGCGTTGTATTATGAAGATCATCGAGGTGAACAAGTTTGATGTTGAACTCGACTCCATCTGAGGTAGTATGCGATTTCTACAGCCCACGCAAGAAGCGGGACAGAAGTATGGGACAGATTCGGGCTGAATCCGAGTTGGACTGAAACTAGAATTGTAGGACGTGAATTGATGTAATTTTCTTGTAAGGAAAGACTAGATGAATCCTTTACTTGTACGGGAAGTCCAGCCACCTCTTATATATGTTAGGGGTGACGGACGATTGAAACAACACAGAATCGAACAAATCAATATACTACTTTTTATCTACGTTTTATCTCTCCATCGTTTTTCTCTCTCGTTCTTCGCCGTTCTTCGTGTTTGAGAGCTGCGAATCCCGAGGCTCTAGGGGCGAGCGAATCGACCTAGGGCAGCCCATAGCCGCCGCACTCCCTGACGGGGTCCTTCCCGGGCGTGTGGGGTTTCGGGTCTTAAAAGCACCCTCCGACTGTCTTGCGTATCGCGCTGTTGGTCGGGTCTCATTCGACGTGAGCTGTGGTCCATCACCCCCGGCGTCGAGGGTACACGTGACGTGTTCGTGTGTCAACACACTTTTTGGCGACTCCGTTGGGGACTGAAGATCAATCATCATCATCCACCATGTCTGATCTTCCCAAGCCATCTGAGGTAGACATCGATAACATCATTAAGCCCAGTCTTGATGAGATATCGGCCGATCATCGCCAAGTCTATGAGGAGTACAAGAAGGCGCGCGAGGAGAAGGACTTGCAGGAGTTCCTTGCAAAGTTCAAGAAGGATCGCCAAGGCAACATCACTCCGATTGAAGAAATCAAGTTCCCTCCTCTTCAAGCCGAGCAGGTTAAACCCTCTGTAAGTATTGCCTTTTCTCCTGAGCAGTGGGCTGAGATTGAGAGTCGTATTGCTGATGGTAACAATCTGGTCGATCAAACTTTCATAGAAAATACTAATGCTCAGAAGAATAGATCTCAATCAACTAGTGGTAATGGTGGTGTAGCTGCTAGTGTGCAAAACCCTAATCAGGCTTTACCTATTTCATCGGTACCTCCCATGACGATGACTTATTATCCTACCCAAACAAATCAGATTGTGGCTGCACCCATTAATCCTATTATGAGCATGCCAGGTTTGGTGGCAACGCCGAACCAAACCCTACCTACAGGTACAACCACTCGGCCACTACCGAACTATGGTTCGGCGTACTTGCCATAGTTCCTACCTACAGCTAGTAGTCCTACTCCTCCTATGCCACTACAACAAGCTTCATCGTCTACTACAGACAATGCCCTAGCTAATTTTAGAGAGGAGATGGCTAAGATGCTTAGAGAGAATTTTGGAGTTGAGTTGCCTCGGAATCGGATTTACCAAAAGCCGTACCCCGAGTACTTTGATGCCATCCAGTGTCCTCCGGGATATAAAATTCCAGATTTTGTTAAGTTTAACGAAGAAGGCACAAAAACCACATGGGAGCATGTTAGTCAATATTTAGCACAATTAGGTGAGGCAGGCTCGCTAAATGAATTGAAAGTGCGTTTGTTTCCTTTATCATTAACTGGTACTTCATTTTCATGGTTTTCTTCTTTACCACATGGTTCCATTCGGGTTTAGTCGCAGCTAGAGCAGAAATTTCATGATCACTTTTATAGCGGCGACAATGAACACAAGTTGTCACATCTAACATCGGTTAAATAGAACCATGATGAATCGGTCTCCGATTACGTCAAGAGATTTAGAGAAACAAAAAACCGGTGTTATAGTTTGGTGATAACCGAGAGAGACTTGGCAGACCTAGTGCTGAGTGGTTTGAGAACTCCCATTAGAGAAAAGCTAGAGGGCTATGAGTTCTTAAATATCAACCAAGTCTTACAAAGGGCTTTGGCTCACGAAAGCCGAAGCAAAGATCTCAAAGAAGTGCATCGATATAAAGCTGATCGTCCTAAGATGAACATGGTTGAATATGATAGTGATCACTCGGACGATGAGGGTGATATCTATGCTACTGAATTTGTTTGGCTATCTAAGGCCAAGCCCTTTACTTGCAATGATCTGAAACCGATTCATAAGAATCGTGATGAAGAGATGAAGTTTACTTTTAACATTGCCAAGTGTGATAAAATATTTGATGCTTTGCTGCAAGCCAAAATTATTAAAATATCTCATACTTTACCGCCGTTTGAAGAGCGAAAACGGCGCGCTTATTGCAAGTATCGTAATTCTTTTTCTCATGCTACTAACGATTGCAATGTTTTTCGACGGCAGATACAATCGGCCATTAATGATGGACGATTGAACTTTTCTGAGATGCAAGTTGATAAACAGCCCTTTCCAATGAATACCATGGAGTTGGAGGGGAAGAAGCTACTCATTCGGCCGGAGGTAGCCGAATCTGCTAATAAAGCTAATGTCATTGTTGGTGAGCCTAGGAAAGACAAGGAGGGCGGCAAGGTCTTGGGGAGACAGGTTGTGCTTGATAAGCAACCCGATGGCAAGGAGGTGATCAAAATCATCATCAAGAATCTTGCACTCGGGGGGCAACCGCAAGTGAAAGAAAATACTCATGTTAAATTTGTCAAGCCCAAGAGTCCAGAAGTTGGCAAATGGAAGAGGAATGAAGCTAAAGTGCAGCACAAGCGGATCAAGCCAACTTTTGATATGTTGTTGTCCAAGTATGCCAGTCAAGCGGCCGGTTCTAGCTCTAACCGGTCATCAAATTTGAAGCTCAAGGTCACCTCCTTGGGAAGAATGTCAGCATCATGCAAGGCCATATGGGTCATGGGCACCGGGACCATGGATGCCGCCACCCCCCTATGCGCCATACTACATGGGAGACTTCAATGGAGGATGGTGGCAGCCCCCAATGGCCCCTTATGCTTTTCATCCGGCTTGGGCAGAACCAAGGAGGCCCATTCATGAGAGACTTTCTTATCCCACACGAGGCCGTTTGAACAATGGTGTCAATTGGCCAATGCAAGATAATCAAAAAAGGCTTGGCAAGCAAGAATGGCGTGTTAAGTCACCAAGTATTGCAGCGGTTGAGTCGGGAAAAGGAAAAGAAAAATCAATACTGACTCACTCATCTTGGGCACCGAAACATTCCCCATAGAGCAGCTGATTGTTCATAACAACCCGACTGAGCCGATACTTGCTATCGCGCCAAAACACTCGGCTAATGACCATGAAGCAAGCACCAGCCAAGTGAAGCTAAGAGATCCCAAATACACTCAGCCAAAGTGGTGTCCTCCAGGGCTAGAAAAAACACAGAAGAGGAAACTGCAGAGGTTAAGGAGTCAAGAGATGGCAGAGCTATAGGCGGAGAAGCAAAGGGACCAGTTATTCAATGACACTCGGCCCATGGTACCTACAAAACAAGTGTGGAGGCCTAAACAAATACAAGATGCAATGGCTTCTACACCTATCACAACAGCACCTACACCACCAAAAGAGGACGATGCAATCATTACATCGTCTACGTTACCTATTGTTTCCACTTCACTCGGACAGATTTCAGAATCGGTGGATACACTAGGGGAAGAGGATGATATGTTGGACTACGAGTCTACACAGGTTCATGAAGGTATGGATATCAATATGGTGTATTACTTACCCGCTGAATTTTGTGCTGTAAATGAAGAAGGGGAAGTGGCTCAATTGGATTTTGGCCCTAAAAATGCAATATTCGAGAAGCCAAAAGAACCAGTAACGCATCTGAAACCATTGTATCTCAGAGGACATATTAATGGGTCGCCGCTCACTCGGATGCTTGTTGATGGTGGTGCTGTGGTAAATCTTATGCCCTATTCGGTCTTCAAGAAATAGGGTTTGCCCGATGAAGAGTTGATAAAGACGAATATGGTGCTTAATGGATTTGAAGGCAAAGAGAAAACTGAAGCCAAAGGTGTAATGTATGTGGAGCTTACAGTGGGAAGCAAAACTTTGGCTACCGCATTCTTTGTCGCCGAGGTGGAAGGTAACTACAATGTGATATTAGGCCGCGATTGGGTTCATGCAAACCGATGTGTGCCATCTACTATGCACCAGTTTTTGATCCAATGGGTGGATGATGAAGTGGAAGTCATTTATGCGGATAATTCGGCTTGTGTTGCTTTGCCCGATGCATCGGTGGATTGGCAACATCCCAATGCTACTTGCTTGATGAGACGCGACTTATCAGAATTTGATTTTCTTAGCGCCACAAAAAGTGGTTTCGTGCCCATTTCTTTAAAGCCGGTTGGTGGTAATCGGCTCCAAGGTATGATGTATTTAAATGGATTCTAACTCAGATTGGTTGCAAAAGCATCTTGTTGAATATTGGTCCAATGAGAATGATATGTATGAATCTATAGAGGAGTTAGATGATATGGATAAATTAGGACAAGGTTTTACGTCGGCCGATCCATTAGAAGAGATAGACATAGGAGATGGTTCAATTCCTAGGCCGACATTTGTAAACGAAAATTTAAGAGCCGATCATAAAGCTAAGTTGATCGAGCTATTGAAAGAATATGTTTGTTGCTTTGCATGGGAATATCATGAGATGCCAGGTTTAAGCCGAGAGCTAGTGGAGCATTGGTTACCTATAAAGGTTGGTTTTAGACCGTACAAGCAATCGGCCAGAAAGTTTAATCCAAAAACATATGACCGGATCAAGGAAGAGATCGGTCGTTTGCTTAAAGCTAATTTTATTAGACCTTGCAGGTATGCCGAGTGGATTTCTAACATTGTACCAGTAGAGAAGAAAGGCTCCGGCAAGTTGAGGGTGTGCATTGATTTCAGAGATTTGAATAGAGCTACACCTAAAGATGAGTATCCCATGCCAATAGCCGATATGCTTATTAATGATGCTTCTGGACATAAGGTCATTAGCTTTCTTGATGGTAATGCGGGGTATAACCAGATTTTTATGGCCGAAGAGGACATGTCCAAAACGGCTTTTCGATGTCCTAGTTTCCTTGGTTTATTTGAGTAGACAGTGATGACCTTTGGATTAGAAAATGCCGGTGCCACGTATCAAAGGGCTATGAATTTAATTTTTCATGATTTACTTGGTGTTATACTTGAGGTTTATATTGATGATATTGTTGTCAAATCGGATGCTTTCGAATCTCATCTAGCCGATTTGCGCTTAGCTTTTGAAAGAATGAAAAAATATGGACTGAAGATGAATCCTTTGAAGTGTGCATTCGGTGTGTCGGCTGGATAGTTTTTGGGTTTCATTATTCATGAAGATGGCATAGAGATTGATCCCAAAAAGATAGAGGCCATACAGAAAGTGGAGGCTCCAACATGCAAGAGAGATATGCAAAAGTTCCTTGGCAAGGTCAATTATTTGAGAAGGTTCATAGCTAATCTGTCAGGGAAAGTTGATGCATTTACTCCTATCCTTCGGTTAAAGAATGATGTTGATTTCACTTGGGGGGCAAAACAGCAGGAGGCGTTTGATATGATCAAGAACTATTTGTGCACTCCTCCGGTGATGAAAGCCCCCAAGCATAGGGAACCGTTTAAGCTTTACATTACAGCAGAAGAAGGTGTTATTGGTGCTGTTTTGACTCAAGAAACCGAAGGAAAAGAGCAATGTATTACATATTTGAGCAGGCATTTATTGGACGCCGAGACAAGGTATACATTTATTGAAAAACTATGCCTATGCTTATATTATGCTTGCACAAAGTTGAGACATTATTTAGTGCCGAGTGAATGCATAGTAGCTTGTCAGACCGATGTCATTAAATACATGTTTCATAGGCCAATTCTTAGTGGTAGAATTGGCAAGTGGGCTTATGCTTTGATTGAATATGATTTGGCTTATGAATCTCTAAAATCCATGAAAGGCCAAATCGTTGCTAATTTTATTGTTGAGCATCGGATTAATGACAAGCATGATGTTGATATAAACCTTGTTTCATTAGTACCTTGGAGATTATATTTTGATGGTTCAGCTTGTAGCCATGGCCAAGGTGTTGGTATTGTTTATATATCTCCTCATGGTGCTGTTTTTGAAGCCTCATGCCGTTTAGAATATTTTTGCACAAATAATCAAGCCGAATATGAAGCATTGTTATTCGGCTTAGAGATGTTGCTTGCCCTAGGTGCTACACATATTGAGGCTTTTGGTGATTCGTTATTAGTAGTGCAACAAATATCCAAAGTCTTTCAATGTTTTGACGAATCACTTAATGTTTATCTTGATAAATTTCTAGATATAATCTCTACTTTGGATTATTTTAGCATTGCTCATATATCTAGGCATGACAATTGGAGAGCAAATGAGTTGGCACAACAAGCATCCGGCTATCATGTTGATCATGGCATGTTTCATATTTCTCAAAGGCCGATGTCTAGTCTTGCCAACATAGGGGAGGCTGAACCGGAGCCCACCGTTTCGTCCACTAATGAAATATTCAATGCAGGAGAAAATCAAGACTGGAAGAAACCTATCATTGATTATTTGTCTGATCCTAGTAGAAGGGTGGACAGGGCTGTTCGGCGTATGGCTTTTAAATATACGATGAGGGATGATGAACTTTATCGCCGAACAGTTGATGATGTTCTTTTAAAGTGCTTGGACGAGGACCAAGCAAGAGTTGCTATGGGAGAGGTACATGAAGGTATTTGTGGCACTCATCAGTCGGCTCCCAAGATGAAGTGGTTATTGCAACGTGCTCGGTTTTATTGGCCGACTATGATTAATGATTGCTTCAGATATTACAAGGGGTGTGAAGCTTGTCAAAAATTTGGTGATATTCAGTTGGCTCCTGCTGCTATGTTACATCCTATTATCAAGCCATGGCCTTTCAGAGGATGGGGTTTAGACTTTATTGGAGAAATTCATCCATCTTCCTCAAAGGGGCATCGGTTCATATTGGTGGCAACCGATTATTTCACTAAATGGTCTGAGGCAGTACCTCTCAAGAACATGACACATACAGAGGTAATCCAATCCATATCTGAGCACATTATTCATAGATTTGGCATTCCCCAAACATTAACTACAAATCAAGGTTCATCTTTCATGTCACATCAAGTCAGAGAATTTGCCGAATCTTATAACATAAAGTTGCTCAATTCCTCTCCGTATTATGCCCAAGCTAATGGACAAGCTGAGTCCAACAATAAAATTTTAATCAAGCTTATCAAGAAGAAGATTGAGGATAATCCGAGGAGACGGCATGAGTTGTTGTCTGAAGCTTTGTGGGCACATAGGATCTCAAGGCATGGTGCTACGAAGGTGACTCCATATGAGCTAGTATATGGTCAAGAGGCTATTTTACCGGTGGAAGTAAATTTGAATGCTTTGAGAATAGCTGAACAAAATCATTTATCGGCAATAGACTTTTATATCTTGATGATGGAAAATATTGATGAGGTTGCCGATAAACGTTTGGCTGCTTTAAAGGCCATAGAGAGAGACAAGTTGAGGGTGGCAAGAGCTTACAATAAGAAAGTTAAGTTGAAGAATTTTCAAATTGGCGATCTCGTCTGGAAAGTGATTCTACCGATTGGTTCAAGAGATAGAAAATTCGGGAAGTGGTCTCCGAGTTGGGAAGGTCCTTTTAGAATTACAAGAGTAGTTCCTGGAAACTCTTATTTGGTGGAATCTGTACAAGGGGCATTGTTACCTAGAGCTCTCAATGGCAAGTACTTGAAGAAATACCACCCAAGTGTGTGGCAAGAAGCCTAAGTAGGCAATGGCCGATATATGATTATCGCCCCTAGCACAAACATGGTCGATACATAATTATCGCCCTGAGATATATAAATGGCCGATGGAGTGTTGACATCGTCCTTAGAACAAATACCGTGCATATTATTCTTGGCATGCAAGCTTTGCCGAAAAATAGGGGGGCATGTGTTCACATCAGATTTTGGCACGACATAAAAAGAAAATGAGATGGTCTCGAGTGAAAGAGTTTTCAGCGTGAAAAGTTTCACGTCGCCAAGTGGAACAACTTTGATGTTTAGGCTATTATCATCCAACCCTATAGGGGCCAAAACTGTGCTCCGAGTGGCAGAATTTAGTGTTCCTTGTGCTTTTCGGCCATTTACACCTTCAATATGACCTCGGATGAAGGAGCACTCTACATGGATTGTCTTCGTCTCATCGAGGCGATCGATTTTCATATATAAATCATCTCAATCCGAGTTCGTATGCAAAAGTTAGAGACAATACACTGCAGACTGAACCTAAACGGAAATATGGCGCGAGGTACCAAACACCCTGTCTGATGGGTCGCGCGAGTCATTTGGCCATCAAGATGGCCTTGAATCAAAAAATCTTCAACACGAGAAAGCTTCGTCTCGTCGAGCTGATCGATTTTTATATATAAATTGTCTCAATCCAAGGTCGTATGCGACCTGGAGAGGCAAATCAAGATCAGGCTATATTTTCAGTCGAGAAATCCGAGTAAAAAGTTTGCCAGCAAAAGGAAAAGCTTGCCGGCGTGGAAAGCTTGCCGGCGTGGAAGCTTGCCGGTGTGAAAGCTTGCCGGGATGGAAATCTTGCCGGTGTGAAAGCTTGCCGGGGTGGAAATCTTGCCGGTGTGAAAGCTTGCCGACGTGGAAGCTTGCCGATGTGAAAGCTTGCCGGGGTAGAAACCTTGCCGGGGTGGAAACCTTGCCGGTATGAAAGCTTGCCGGGGTGGAAACCTTGCCGGTGTGGAAAACTTGTCGGGGTGGAAACCTTGCCGGCGTGGAAAGCTTGCCGGAGAAAAGCTTGCCGGGAAAGTGGAAGCTGTCAAAGTCAATCCGACCAAAAGTTGGAGATGGGCTCGAAAGATTATTCAGATGACCTCGGATAGAAAAGTGTTCTACACGGAAGTTGTGCGTATCGTCAAAACGGTCAAATTTTCTTTTGGAGTCATCATCATCGGAGATAGTATACGGCCTGCAAAGTTGTTACAAGGCTCGAACAGTTTAGAAAACTGCATAATTGAATCCGACCCACAGTTAAAGATGGGCCCTAAAAGTCATAAAGACGGACTTAAAAGGAGAAGTGGCTCACGTTGTATTATAAAGATCATCGAGGCGAACAAGTTTGATGTTGAACTCGACTCCATCCAACTTAGTATGCGATTTTTACAGCCCACGCAAGAAGCGGGACAGAAGTATGGGACAGATTCGGGCTGAATCTGAGTTGGACTGAAACTAGAACTGTAGGACGTGAATTGATGTAATTTTCTTGTAAGGAAAGCCTAGATGAATCCTTTACTTGTATGGGAAGTCCAGCTGCCTCTTATATATGTTAGGGGTGACGGCCGATTGAAACAACACACAATCGAACAAATCAATATACTACTTTTTATCTACATTTTATCTCTCCATCGTTTTTTTCTCTCGTTCTTCGCTGTTCTTCGTGTTTGAGAGCTGTGAATCCCGAGGCTCTAGGGGCGAGCGAATCGACCTAGGGCAGCCCATAGCCGCCGCACTCCCTGATGGGCTCCTTCCTGGGTGTGTGGGGTTTCGGGTCTTAAAAGCACCCGCCGACTGTCTTGCGTATCGCGCTGTCGGTCGGGTCTCCTTCGACGTGAGCTGCGGTGCATCACCCCCGGTGTCGAGGGTACACGTGACGTGTTTGTGTGTCAAAAGCGGCGACACCTCCTTCTCCTCCTCTTGCATGGCCTTTGTGGTGATGGTGATGGAGGGAGAGGTCTCCCTCTAGATGAGATGGGAGAGCCTTCCGGAGGCTGTGTGGACTTGTGGTGGAATGAGGATAATGATCCCGGTGGCTAGGATTGGAGCTCTTCATATAGGAGGCCTCCTCGGGTCTCCTCTGTTGATGTTGCCTCCTCCCCTTCATCCAACGGCTCTAGGGGAGTCAAATTCACGCCCAAATTATGCCTTATCTGTTAAGGATCCCGTAGGAACAAACCGGGACAGAATCAGAGCAAGATCGGGAAAGCTCTGGCCAATTTACGAAGCTGTGTGAAGATCATACGGGCACCCATATGAGCGGCTATGGTCGGATGGAAGGCCGTCATCCGGCCTGGACTCTGGGAGCACTTTCATATTTTGGCCGCGATTTCTTCATACTAACTCCGATTTTGATGTTCTTGGGCTTGTTGGATTGCTAGCAAAAAGCCCGATGCGTTTGTGGATTTTGATCTTCAATTTCGACAATTTAATAAAGGTCAAAACATCAAATACTCCATAGGGCCTTCATCTGGTGCCTGAAACTTCTCCGGCTTGACTTCCAACTTGGTTCTTGTGATGTGCCAAGTCCTTGAACATGCCAATACACCTAAAAAGACCACAAAACAATGGAAAACTAATAAGAACTAAATAAAAATAATTTTTTTGCAACGAACTTGGTAAAACAAGTAAATACCAAAAAGTATGCATTGGGGACATGTATAAGTGCTAGATGGATATGTTATGAGGGATTTTTGCACTAGAATATACTCTAAAAAGTATGCATAAAATCCATTCATCAGGTTCGGGCCCTCTCGAAGAGGTAAAAACCTATGTCCTACTTTCATTATATTGATGTGATGGAGTATCAATTACAAGACGATCTACCTCGGGATCATATGTTTGTGTTCTAAACCCCAAGGTTGGTAATCATGCCTCTGATACGTCTCCAATGTATCTATAATTTTTGATTATTTCATGCTATTATATTATCAATCTTAGATACTTTATATGCAATTTTATATCATTTTTGGGATCTAACCTATTAACTCAGTGCCTAGTGTCAGTTCCTATTTTTGCCTCTCATTTTCTATCATAGAAAATCAATACCAAACGGAGACCGAACACGATGAAACTTTACGGTTATTTTTTTTAGACTAGAAGGGACCATAGAAGCTTTGGGAGGAGGCCATAAGACGTACAGGAGAGCCACTATCTCACACGATGCACCCCCAGGAGGGCGGGCCACCTGAGTTTGTGGGTCGCACGTAGGTCCGTTTGACCTAATTCCAAGCATATAAATTCCCATAAATCCCAAAGCAAACAGAGAACCACTCGAAACAATTTTTTCGCTGCAGCAAGCTTTTGTTCTTCTACGATCCCATCTGGAGGCCTTCTTCGATACTCTGCCGGAGGGGGAATCGATCACGGAGGGCTTCTACATCAACGTTGCTGCACCTCCGATAACGTGTGAGTAGTTCACCACAGACCTATGGGTCCATAGTGATTAGCTAGATGGCTTCTCTCTCTTTGATCTTCAATACAATGTTCTCCTCAGAGTTCTATCCAATGTAATCTTCTTTTGCGGTGTGTTTGTTGGGATCCGATGAATTGTGGGTTTATGACCAGATTATTCATTGAAATATATTGAGTATTTTCTAAACTTTATTATGCATGATTGTTATAGCTTTGTATTTCTCTCTGATCTATCCATTTGGTTTGGCCAACTAGATTGATTAATGTTCAGTGGGAGAGGTGCTTTGTAGTGGGTTCAATCTTGCGGTGTCCTCACCTCATGACAGAAGGGGTAGCGAGACACGTACTGTATTGTTGCTATTAAGGATAAAACGATGGGGTTTAATCATATTGCTTGGTTTTATTCTGTCTACATTATGTCATCATACTTCATGCATTACTCTGTTTGTTATGAACTTAATACATAGAGAGGCAAGCATAGAAGCGCTCTCGAAGTGGAGTAATAGTAGTAGATGCAGGAAGGAGTCGGTCTACTTGTCACAGACATAATGCCTATATACATGATCATTGCCATGAATAACATCATAACTATGTTCTTTTCTATCAATTGCCCAATAGTAATTTGTCTACCCACCCTATGCTATTTTTATGAGAGAGAAGCCTCTAGTGAAAAGTATGGCCCCTGGGTCTATTTTAATCATATTGCAAAAACCAAAAATACCTTGCTGCAATTTTATTTTTTTATTTCACTTTGCAATTTATCTATCACCTATTACCAGATTTGATCCTTGCAATTACTGAGTACAAGGGGATTGGCACCCCTCCCGTGTTGGGTGCAAGTATTTGCTCTTGTGTGTGTAGGTACTGTTGACAGGTGTTTGCGTGGTTATCCTATTGGGTTCGATAACCTTGGTTCTCTACTAAGGGAAATACTTATCCGCTACTATATTGCTTCACCCTTCCTCTTCGGGGAAAATCCCGACACGGCTCGCAGGTAGTAGCCTCTAGAGACTAAACCCCATGGCTTATATACACATGGGGGGTACCTATGTTACACATATGGTCAGTGGCCAATCATGCCGGCTAGTGAGCTATCCTTGAAGTACACGCCAAGTCTTCGAAGGTTTCCATCTTGATTACGCCGAGGTTCATAGCTTCCGCAGTCCTTCCCTGTGAAGATCGATGGGTTGTAAGTTTCGCCCGTGGATTGTGGGCCGTACAGGTTAGTACCCCTTAGTCCAGGACACCGTCAGTAGCCCCTTAACTTGTCTTCAAAGCCGAGGACAACAGGTCCATCCTCGGACCAAAGTCTTCGGCTTGACATCTTTGTCTTGACAGGCGAGTTCCTCTGTTATCAGTTCGTGCTTGAACCCGAAGCTTATACTAAATTATCATGTCTCCTTTCACAGTTGACCCTTCCGACCATATGCTCAAAACCTTATTCTTGGCAAGGGAAGTACCGGGTCCTTTTTTACAGAGGCACCCATCCTTGTCTGGAGTTTTGAGTTAGCTTAGCATTGAAGACTTGCAACGTATGCACAACTAGTGAGACGGTTCAAACCCCTGACAACTTTTTCTGAACCATCATCTCCTATCATGGGCTTGAAGCAGTTATCACGAAAACATTTCGCGGCCCAAGACCGCCCTTCATTGGCATGTTTATCAATGCAGAGATCATGTCCCGGTTTTCGGGGGATATCATCAACGAGTTGATTTACCAATGCGCGCATAATGCATGATGTGTTGGGAAAGAGGCGACTTACACGGTGTGGCGAAGGGACCCTTGGCCTTTTACTGTCCTATAAAAGCACAGGGGAGCGGGAAATCATTTATCCATGCTTCCATCCCTTGCTCGAAATTGCTCTAATGAACCCAGATCCACCTCCAAGCTTTTGCCTTTCCTCCTCACGCTCCTTCATTGCCAATGGTGAAGTCTGAGCTAAAGGGGCAGTGGACACACTCCCAGAGCTCAGGTCCGCGGGGTACATCCCTGCAAAGGCCAAGTGCTGCGCCTCGTCCTGGAGCGAGAACGGCTATTCCAAATCCGCCGTCCCCACTCCTAAAGAGGGAGAGAAGGTGATCTTCATTCCTCACCTTGTCCAAGGTCTAGGATTTCCCCTTCATCCCGTTGTGAGGGGACTGATGTTTTATTACAGGTTGATTTTCACCATCTGGCCCCGAACACCATCCTCCACATAGCCACTTTCATTACCATCTGTGAGGCGTTCCTGCGCGTCAAGCCGCACTTTGGCCTCTGGTAGAAGATCTTCAGTGTCAAGCCGAAGAGTAGCGGCTCCTAGCTTGTCGAATGTGGCGGGGCCATGATAACAAGCTCCCAAAATTGCGCTGGCCAGAGGGTGTCTTCATGGAGACCGTCAAGGTGTGGCAAAGGGAGTTGTTTTATATCGCCGACATGCCCGTCGCGGGCTAAACGGAGATCCCCGCCTTCACGGCTGAGCCCCCGAAGAGACTCATCTTCTGGACAAAGAAGTGTCTCGATTGGGGACACCCAACTGAGGTTCAGACACTCCAAGCGGCTTGATGCCGTGATCACGCAGGGTATCAAGTTGGTGGATGTAGTCCATGTTATGCTCCATCGTGGCATCCTTCCCTTTCAACTCAGGGCCAACCCGATGTGGTGCTACAAGTCCGAGCATGAGGTGACCATGCGACACTTCTTCCACACCGACCTCACAGGGATGTGGACTGCGCTCTTCAAGCCGTCTCAACGACTTCCCCGAAGAGGAAGGAGACGTCGGCTATAATGCCAATAAGGAGCCATCCGAGGTATGAAACAACCCTATGTCCCTTGCTCCCCCTCTAACGCTTTCCAACTCTTTACAAGGTGATTGACTCGTCATGTAATCAGAAATGGCGCGACAGGGCTTAGAAGATGAAGTCCTCGATGCCGTTGCCCGAAGAGGCCAGGGCCCCTCAGCTTGAAGCCCTTGTAGCTGAAGAGCCATACGAGTTCCCAATCAAGGAGCTGAATAAGAAGAAGGAAGGCATGCGCAGCCGAAGAGCAACTTTGGATCCAAGTCTGAAAGCAACCATGTCTCATCCATGCACAAGGAGGAGGAAGAGAAAGATGAGGAAAAGGAGAAGGACGAAGAGCCTTCTCCTAAAAGGAAAAGAGGGGCATCCAAGCACATTGAGGAGGATGATCCTCAGTTCAAGAGGCTTTAGAAAGCCCATGCCCAGCCCATCCAAGTTGATCCCGGGTCCATGTTAAGGTCCATTGCAGCTCCTCCAAGGACGTGCTCCCTCAAACATGCCGAGAGAAGGGCAGCCAAGGAGGTAACTCATCCGATATACTTGCACATAACAAGTTTTGATTACCATGATCTTGATTTTACTTAAATGATCTCTTTTATAGCCCGCCACGCCGCTTCCCAGGTGAGGGATCAGACAACGCCGTCCCTCCACCCGAGCTAGCCGAGTGCTCCTCTGGTGTGCGTGTACGTACCTCCTCGTCCACGATGAGCTCGGGGAGGTTTCTTCACATCGGGCCCCTCCTGTGTCGAACACAATGAGCAGTGCTGATGTGCTTATGGCCGAGGTTCATACCTTGGTCATCGAGGACCACAGGGAACAATCTCTGATTGCTTGTATCTACGTTGGTATTTCCCCGAAGAGGAGAGGATGATGCAGGACAACAAAGGTAAGTATTTCCCTCAGTTATCAAACCAAGGTTATCAATCCAGTAGGAGAACCAAGCAACACTATGTAAACAGCACCTGCACATGAACAACAAAAACTTGCAACCCAACGCGTAAGAGGGGTTGTCAATCCCTCCTCGGTATTGAGATAGATTAAATTGTATGAGATTTGATAAATAGATCTAACTAAAACAAAAAAACAAAATAAAAAAATTGTAGCAAAGTATTTTTGGTTTAATATGATAGGAAAATAGACCCGGGGGCCGTAGTTTTCACTAGAGGCTTCTCTCAAGAAAATAGCATACGATGGGTAAACAAATTACTGTTGGGCAATTGATAGAAAAGCGAATAATCATGACGATATCCAAGGCAATGATCATGTATATAGGCATCATGTCCAAGATTAGTAGACCGAAACAATTCTGTATCTACTACTATTACTCCACACATCGACCGCTATCCAGCATGCATCTAGTGTATTAAGTTCATGGAAAAACAGAGTAATGCAATAAGAACGATGACATGATGTAGAAAAGATCTATTCATGTAGGAATAGACTCCATCTTTTTATCCTTAATAGCAACGATACTTGCGTGTCATGTCTATTTCTGTCACAGAGATTGAGCACCGCAAGATCGAACCCATCACAAAGCACCTCTTCCCATGGCAAGAAAAATCAATCTAGTTGGCCAAACCAAACCAAAATTTTGGAGAAGAAATACGAGGGTATAAAACTCATGCATAAAAGAGTTCGACAAGGACTCAAATAATATTCATGAATAGAATTGATCATAAACCCACAATTCATCGGATCCCAACAAACACATCGCAAAAAGTCATTACATCAAATAGATCTCCAAGAACATCGAGGAGAACATTGTATTGAAGATCAAAAAGAGAGAAGAAGCCATCTGGCTACTAGCTACGAACCCGCAGGTCTATGGTAAACTACTCATGCATCATCGGAGGGGCAACAAGGATGATGAAGAACCTCTCCGTGATCGTTGCCCCCTCCGGTGGAGTGCCGGAAAAGGCCTCTAGATTGGATCTCGTGGTTCTGGAACTTGTGGCAACGGAAACTGTATTCTATCGACTCCCCTAGGGTTTTTGGGATTTTAGAGTATTTATAGAGGCAAAGGTCTGTGGAGAAGCTTCCCGTGGGCTCCACTACCCACCAGGGCGTGCCGGGGGCCTTTGGCGCGCCCTGGTGCCTAGTGGGCCCGACGGGCCTCCTCCCGTGTGCTTCTTTGGCTCCCTGGGTGTCTTCTGGGCAGAAAAAAATCTCCAAAATGTTTCGTGTCATTTGGACTCCGTTTGGTATTGATATTCTGCAAAGTAAAAAACAAGCAAAAAACAACAACTCGCATTGGGCACTATGTCAATAAGTTAGTCCAAAAAATGATATAAAGTTGCTAGTAAATGAATATAAAACATCCAAGATTGATAATATAACAACATGGAACAATAAAAAATTATAGATACATTGGAGATGTATCAGCATCCCTAAGCTTAATTCCTACTCGTCCTCGAGTAGGTAAATGATAAAAACAGAAATTTTGATGTGGAATGCTGCCTAACATGTTTATCACATATTCTTTTGTTTTGTAGGATGGACATTTGGACTTTTAGATGATTCAAAGCAATAGTCTATAATTGACATGAAGACATCAATACTCAAGTATATCAACAAGCAACCATGTCTTTCAAAATATCAACACTAAAGAAAGCTATCCCTAGCCCATTATGCTCAATCATTGATCCATTCATGAAACACACTCCAATATTAGCTATTCCCAATGCACAAGTATGATAATAGTGCTCCTCAGTTGGTGCTTTATAAGAGAAGATGGAGACTCAAATAAAAATGAAAAATGCATAAATTAAAGAGATAGGCCCTTCGCACAGGGAAGTAGAGATTTGTAGAGGTGCCAGAGCTCATAGCTTAACTGAGAGATAAAATTGTTTTGAGAGGCATGCTTTTCCTGTCAATGAAAATGACCGAGAATTCCCAATACCATCCATGCTAGATAAATCATAGCCGGTTCCCAAACATAAAAAAAGTTTATTCCTTTTTCCACCATTCTTTCACAATCCATGGCTAGCCGTATCCACGGGTGCCTTCCATACCAACACTTTCCAAGGAATTTATTATTGACAACATAAATATTTTTTTTCATTTCGGGACTGGGCATCCCTATTACCTGCCACACTCGTGCAATGACAAGTGAATAAACACTCATCTTGAGAATAGCATATCTTGCATGGAAAATATTGGCCACCCCTTGCCGCTTCATGAGCAGTACGGGTACACAAAAAGGAAATTCATTTTGAAAATTAGAGTTGGCACATACAAATTTACTTGGAACGACATGGAAATACAGCATATGGATAGGTATGATGGACTCATTTGGCACAACTTGGTTTAAGGAGTTTGGATGCACAAGCAGTATTCCCGCTTAGTACAAATGAAGGCTAGCAAATAGATTGAGAAGCGACCAACCAAGAAATGAAAACGATCATAAACGAGCATTAAACATAACTAACACCGAATAATTCACCACAAGTAGGATATAACTTCATTGCATAACTATTAACTTCCGTGCTTGCATAGGGAATCACAAACCTTAACACCAATATTCTTACTAAAGCATAATTACTCACCAACATGACTCCCATATTACTATCGCCATATCTCAAAACTATTACAGGGAATCAAGTTTATAATATCCAATGACCTTCATGAAAGTTTTTATTATATCCCCTTGAGTATCTATCACTTTCGGACTAATTTCATATATCACCATTGCTAGTTTTCAAGCTCTCAAATAAATTTAAGTGAAGTACGAGAGCATAAATATTTCTTCAATTTTTTTTCAACTCTCAAAATAATATAAGTGAAGCATGAAAGCATATTTCTTCAAAATTTTATGAACTCTCAAACTAATCTAAGTGAAGCATGAGAGCATTTATTAAAAAATTAAACTACCACCATGCTCAAAAAGATATAAGTGAAGTACTAGGGCAATTCCATAGCTCAAAAAATTTAAGTGAAGCACATAGAGCAATTCTAACAAACTATAGCATCATTATGGCTCTCTCAAATAGGTGTGTCCAGCAAGTATGATTGTGGCAAACTAAAAAGCAAAACAAGAAAAGACACATATAATACAAGACGCTCCAAGGAAAACTCATGATATGTGATGAATAAAAATATAGCTCCAAGTAAAATTACCGATGGTCGTTAGAAGAAAGAGGGGATGCCTTCCGGGGCATCCCCAAGCTTAGTTGCTTGGTACTTCTTGAATATTACATTGGGGTTCCATGGGCATCCCCAAGCTTAGGCTCTTTTCACTCCTTATTCCTTCATCCATCATGATCTCACCCAAAACTTGAAAACTTCAATCACACAAAACTTAACAAAATCCTTTGTGAGATCCGTTAGTATAAGAAAACAATTCACTACTTTAAGTACTGTTGCAACCCATTCATATTTTGTTATTGCATAATACCTACTGTATTCTAACTTGACCATGGCTTATACCCCCCGATACAATCCATAGATTCATCAAAATAAGCACACGACGAAAATAGAATCTGTCAAAAACAGAACAGTCTATAGAAAAATGAATTAAGCTCATACTTCTGTAACTCCACAAATTCTAAAAAATTAGTACAATAGAGGCAATTCGTAAATCAATCTTGTGTAAAAAATTCAAAATTTTTGTCGCTCCAGTGATTCTTAAAAATTCTGCTGCTGGACGTAAACGTTTCTGTTTTCCAACAGGATCAAATCAACTATCACCCAAGCCATCCTAAAGGCATTACTTGGCACAAACAGTAATTAAAACATAAAAAACACAATCATAACAGAGGCATAATTGTGTAATTATTGAAAAATAGAAAAGAAACAAAAATTTAAAGGATAAATATTGGGTTGCCTCCCAACAAGCGCTATTATTTTACGCCCCCTAGCTAGGCATAATGCATAGGTTCAAGTATGGTCATCTTTCTTCTTATTTTCTATAGATGTGTTTTTGTCGGGAGGTTTTTCAAATATAACTTGAAACACATTATCCATAGAAATTTTAGCATCATCAAGTTGTCCATTTGCAAATCCCCTTTGATTACCGGCTACAATCCAAGAATATTGTAGATTGACATTGTTGAAAACTTGTTGGATCATATCCAAAATGGGAACTTCCTTTTTAAGATTCTCATCAAAGATGTGATCATTGCCAAGCAAATGTCTTAATACATAATCACTATTGTAAAGGATCTCATCTATTACTGGTTTAACATAGTTCATACCATAAAAATCAAAGATCTCCCTTGCTTCCCGTACCATGTAATCAAATTCATTCATAAGGACAAGGGTGGCTATCTTCTTAGCTCTAGGATCCTTTATAACAGGTAGCTCATAAAAAAATCTTTGCAAGGTAGGATGAGTACGAATAAATCTATTCTCAAGTTTCAGAACTAGTGTTGAAATATCTTCCGCATAAGTTTTAGTCCTTTTAAGTATAGGAGCATCATCACAAGTCAAAGTTCCAACGCAATTAAAGAATTCTTGGATGACACCTTTTCCTATAACATTCCCTTGTCCCAAAACAAAAGTTTTAGCATCCAAATCAGCAGAACGTCCAATCTTAGGAGTTCTGCCATCATTTGTTTCTGCCATACCAAAATCACTCATGATGATAGGTTCAAAGCAAGCAAAGAAGCAAACAAGAAAAAGGCAAACAAAAAATATTTTTGGATTTTTGAAAAAAAAATGTTTTAGAAGTGGGGGAGATGAAAATGAGAGGCAAATGGCAAATAAAGTAATTGCAAGGAGATGAGATTTGTGATTGGGTACTTGAGAGATGTTGATGATGTCTCCTCGCAACGGCGCCAGAAATTCTTCCTGATTGCTTGTATCTGCGTTGGTATTTCCCCGAAGAGGAGAGGATGATGCAGCACAGCGAAGGTAAGTATTTCCCTCAGTTATGAAACCAAGGTTATCAATCTAGCAGTAGAACCAAGCAACACTATGTAAACAGCACCTGCACACAAATAACAAAAACTTGCAACCCAACGCGTAAGAGGGGTTGTCAATCCCTCCTCGGTATTGAGATAGATTAAATTGTATGAGATTTGATAAATAGATCTAACTAAAACACAAAATAAAATAAATAAAGAAAAATTGCAGCTAGGTATTTTTGGTTTAATATGATAGGAAAATAGACCTGGGGGCCGTAGTTTTCACTAGAGGCTTCTCTCAAGAAAATAGTATACGATGGGTAAACAAATTACTGTTGGGCAATTCATAGAAATGCGAATAATCATGATGATATCCAAGGCAATGATCATGCATATAGGCACCACGTCCAAGATTAGTAGACCGAAATGATTCTGCATCTACTACTATTACTCCACACATAGACCGCTATCCAGCATGCATCTAGTGTATTAAGTTCATGGAAAAACGGAGTAATGCAATAAGAATGATGACATGATGTAGACAAGATCTATTCATGTAGGAATAGACCCCATCTTTTTATCCTTAATTGCAACAATACATGCGTGTCATGTATCTTTCTGTCACTGAGATTGAGCACCGCAAGATCGAACCCATCACAAAGCACCTCTTCCCATGGCAAGAAAAATCAATCTAGTTGGCCAAACCAAACCAAAATTTTGGAGAAGAAATACGAGGCTATAAAAATCATGCATAAAAGAGTTTGGCAAAGACTCAAATAATATTTTTGGATAGAACTGATCATAAACCCACATTTCATCGGATCCCAACAAACACACCGAAGTCATCACATCAAATAGATCGCCAAGAACATCGAGGATAACATTGTATTGAAGATCAAAAAGGGAGAAGAAGCCATCTAGATACTAGCTATGGACCCGTATGTCTGTGGTAAACTACTCACGCATCATCGGAGGGGCAACAAGGATGATGAAGAAACCCTCCATGATCGTTGCCTTCTCTGGCAGAGTGCCGAAAAAGGCCTCTAGATTGAATCTCATTGTTCTGGAACTTGCGGTGGCGGAAACTGTATTCTCTCGGCTCCCCTAGGGTTTTTGGGATTTTAGAGTATTTATAGAGGCGAAGATCAGTGGAGAAGCTTCCCATGTGCTTCTTTGGCTCCCTGGGTGTCTTCTAGGCAGAAAAATATCTCCAAAAACTTTCGTGGCATTTGGACTCCGTTTGGTATTGATATTCTGCAAAAAAACAAGCAAAACACAACAACTGGCACTGGGCACTATGTCAATAGGTTAGTCCCAAAAAATGATATAAAGTTGCTAGTAAATGAATATAAAACATCCAAGATTGATAATATAACAGCATGGAACAATAAAAAATTATAGATACGTTGGACACATATCAGTCTCCCCTGGTCTTTGATGAGCTAGTGCTTAACTGCCTGGAATCGCAGGTCCCAACTGCTCCCTCGCCGCCGAGCCACCTTGAGGCGACCACCACCTCTCTAGCGAGGGACAGGGCCAAGGACGCCCAGCCGCCCATCTTAGGGCGGTGTAAGGAGATAGAAGTAGCTCTCAGGAGCTCCTCAATTCTGCCTGAACACCGTGCCATTCTTGGCATGGCGTTCAATCAATTCCAGTCTGTAGAGGCTGGAATGGTTGAGGCCTTCATAAGCCTTTCAAAAGGTTTTGAGGTATGTCAGTTTTGAACAACTGTGTTTTTTAATGCCAAGTATACTTAGTAGCCCTTTAAGGACAAGTTTTGAGAAAAAAGGTTGACCAAGGTTATTAAAAATCCCCACGTTTTTAATTCATGCTTTCAACAACGCATATACAGTAGCCCCCGAGCCCTAGTTAGTTTTGATAAAACTGACTTGGGGGTCGTAGTATTGACTATTAAGTAGTTTTTGGAAAGTGAATACGCAGTAGCCCCGAGACTCTTGTCAGACTGAAATGTCTGATGAGAGGATCGATTTTCGTTGCGGAACTTAATAAAATGTTTGCACTCCTCTACCTCCTCTTCGGACTCCAACTCCAAGGAGTTGGAAGAGCTGAATCACAAGCTCGTGCGGTCCAAAGAGGACATCAGTCTGCTGAAAGGGCAAATGGAGAAGGCACAAGGTAAAATATAAAAATGGCACCTTTTAGCTTTATTCGTTGCCAGAAACAATTCTAATGCTAATTTTATGCACACTATGAATGTTGTTCAACTTCCTCGGCCGAGATGGAGGCTCTATGAACCGAGCTAGCCCAGAGCGGGAAGCTTTAAAGAAGGACCAAGCACGGATTCTGGAGGTGGAACAGGACCTCATGGCCTTGTACACGGAGCGTGTGATAACCCACAAGTATAGGGGATCGTTTGCAGCCTTTTTCGATAAATAAGAGTGTCGAACCCAACAAGGAGCTCAAGGTAGAACAAATATTCCCTCGAGTTCTATCGACCACCGATACAACTCTATGCACACTTGATGTTTGCTTTACCTAAAACAAGTATGAAACTGTTTTGCAAGAATAAAACTACGAGTACTTTGCGAGAATAAAACTACGAATTAATTGCGAGAGAATAAAAGTGGATAGCTTTTGTCAACAAGAAAGTCATTTGTCCCTAGGCAATTGATAACTAGACCGGTAATCATTCTTGCAATTTTGTATGTGGGAGAGGCATGAGCTAACATACTTTCTCTACTTGGATCATATGCACTTATGATTGGAACTCTAGCAAGCATCCGCAACTACTAAAGATCATTAAGGTCGTAAAACCCAACCATAGCATTAAGTATCAAGTCCTCTTTACTCTCATACGCAATAACCCACTTATCCATGTTCAGGCTTCTGTCACTCCGGCAACCAACAATAAGCAAATTATGAACATATTGCAACACCCTATAGTGGGGACCCCTCATGTTTGCATGAGACGGAGGGCACCGTAGGACAGCACCATAATAAAATATACACTCAAACAACCATGATCATTAATTAGCCCATAGGACAAAATGGATCTACTCAAACGTCATAGGATAACCACATATCATTGGGAAATAATATATAGTGGTGAGCACCATGTTTAAGTAGAGATTACAGCAGGGAGAAGGGGTGTTACACCGCTGGATAGAGGGGGAGATAGTTGGTGTTGATGGTGGCAAGGTTGTTGGTGTAGATCGCCGTCATGATCCTTGCCCCGGCGGCACTCCGGTGCCACCGGGAGGGAGGGGGAGAGAGCCCCCCTCCTTCTTCTTCTTCCTTGGCCTCCCCCCTATATGGGAGGAGAGTTCCCCCTCTGGTCCATGGCCTCCATGGCGGTGGAAGGGCAGGAGCCCCTCCTAGATTGGATCTGTCTCTCTGTTCTCTTCTGTTTCGCGTTCCTGTTTTCTGGCCAAAAACCGTTTCTTATACTCCCAGAGATCCGTAACTCTGATTGTCCTGAGATTTTAACACGATTTTTTTCCGGATATTAGCTTCCTTGTGCCCGAAGTAGAGCTCCAATCGACGTACGTGGAGAGCACAAACCACCACCGCGCGCCTGGCCCCTGGGGCGCGCCCTGGTGTATGTTGGGGGCTGTGGGCCCCCATTTGTGTTGATTCCAAGTCCCAAAAATCACATATATTCCAAAATAATTCTCCGTAAATTTTTATCGTGTTTGGACTTTGTTTGATATGGATATTCTGCGAAGCAAAAACATGCAAAAAAACAGGAAGTGGCACTGGGCACTGGATCAATAGGTTAGTCCAATAAATCATATAAAATGTTGCCAAAAGTATGTAAAAGTTGTATAATATTGGCATGAAACAATAAAAAATTATAGATACGACGGAGATGTATCAACATTCCCAAGCTTAATTCCTGCTCGTCCTCGAGTAGGTAAATGATAAAAAAGATAATTTTTGATGTGGAATGCTACCTAGCATAATCTTGATCATATGTCCATGTCGGTACAACAAACCCTGGGTATGTTGCCCAGACTGTGCACAGGCTTAAGGGCAGGGTTGCAACGAGCAAGCCTAGACCAAGCAAGGAGAGATCAGCTCTTTGAGAAATCAAAGGGCGGATCAAGAAGACCAAGACAAGCTAAATGAGCAAGACACCACTAAGAAGAAACCTCCCTTGCCGGGCAGGCAAGCCTGGCGAGGTCGAGGTCACCCCGAAGACAAGTCTCAAGACCACCACGGCAGGCCTGGCGGGCACGATGAGGGCGGCCTACCCCGCCAAGGCTCCACCGCTCCACCTCACAGTGACACAAGTTATCGATCGATGCGGTGTCAAGCCCCCAAGTGACTAAGTGGCTGTTATTTGGCACGTGGCAGCCACTTCCTATGGAAATCACCTCCAAATGACACCCGTCCAGAGACGTGTCAAGCAGACAGATGAGAAGGTGGCCGAATGGCCCAGCAAGGCTTGTCGGGCATGCCACGATGTGACACTAAGCGGTGCCATTTAATGCGCTCTGCTCTGTCTGCAGAATTAGGTACGATAGCACTGTTCGCTATCTAATCAGTACACAATGACTGATTTGCCACTGTGGTGACCCCTTGATCTATAAAAGGAGGGCCATGGCAACAATAGAAAGGATTCGGACCCCTGTACGTTCGTACGCGCGTAGCTGCTCTCGTCCCGAGGCATCCTTGCCGGGCAAGAGCGCTGCGTTTCCACCACAATCCACCATCAATCCACCAAAGTAGGAGTAGGGTTTTACGCCTCGCGGTGGCCCGAACCTGGGTAAAACTGCCCGTGTGATCTCTGCCGTGGTGTGCTATGTTCTCTGCTCTTTGTGCAATGTGCTCAGCCCCCCGGCCGAACCACAAGGGGCTGATGGCCCCATATGTGGCCGTGGTTTCCCACGACATCTTTGGCGCGCCAGGTAGGGGGAAGCGCTTGCGCGGACCCGAGAAGCATACGCATCGCGTCATCATCTCCATCATCTTCTTCATCGACGGCTCCATCGTCCATGGCGCCCAAGAAGAAGCCCGGTGCCGCAGCCCATCCATCCACTTCGAAGGCCCCGTTGCACGTGGCCGCCGACGCCGCGGGGGCTACGGGGATGCACGGAAATGTGGACGCTATGGGGGAGGTGGCCGGCGCAGGCGGCGTCGTCACCACCTTCCCTGCGGCCGAAACAAGGGCAGAAGGCACCAGGGAAGGACAGCACCAACAGCATCCCAGCGGCCACGCTCCATGAGGCACGGGCGGAGAGATCATTCTGTCTGCACCTCTCCGCCCGGCTGAAGCGCACAGCCGCAGTGGTGGCACTCGCTCTGGGGCAACGCAACTCTCCGGTCGCTCCCGCTGCGGCCACGGCCGCAGGGTTTGTGCCACCCCCGGAACGAGCTGACCCAGTCGCTGCGCCAAACAGGGCTGCTGGCCCTCAAGCGCCTCCACTTCATCACCACGCCACCCTGGCAACAGGCTCACGACGATGAGAACACGGCGCAGCTACTACCGGCACCATAAGGAGCCAGGCGACGCTACGGTCTACGTCGTCATCCATGCCAAGCACCGCTTCGGAGGCCATGGCGTGGGCCCAGCTACTATTGAGATTTCCGCCGGCAGCCGATCAGATGGATGAGTGGAGAGCCACCATTCAAAGCCTGATTGGTTTCACCGTGGCGGGAGGATCACAGCGAGCTGGCCTGCCATGGCCTCCCCAGGTGACAACAACGGCCCACGCTGCTGGCCGTGCCGAAGGGGCCATGCCCACGGTGAAGTCCCCTCTGCGGCAGCCTGCGAGGGGCCACAGTCGGAGCCACGCGATCAAGAACCCGACGACGTCTCGATGGCTTCATCCGACCCTCGAGTGCGTCAAGGCCAACAGCGAGTCCTGGACGACGGGCAAAGGGAAGGCGCGCGCGTCATCATCGAGCGACGCCGCGACACCCACCACCAGTCCGATAGGCACAATGGCCCTGACGTCGACGAGCCCACTCTCGGTGAAGGTGGTACCTACCTTTCGAGGTTGGGGTGCCCCGCCTTCACTCGTGAGTTGCGACAAGTCCGTTGGCCATCTACCCGCACTTTCAAGCTAGAAATACCAGAGAAGTACGATGGGAAACTAAACCCAGCAAAGTTCTTGAGCATCTACACCATCGCTGTTCAAGCTGCCGGGGGAAGAGACAAGAAGGTGTTCGCCAACTACTTCCCTTTGGCGCTCAAGCCAAATGTGAGGTCTTGGCTAATGCACCTGCCGGAGAACTCCATTTCGACCTGGGCTGACCTGTGCCATGAGTTTGTTGGCGCCATCACGGGCGGCTATCAAGAACCAGGGCGGCCCAGCGACTTGCAGCTCCTCCCACAGAAGGAAGGAGAGACCCTACGGAAGTACATGCAGAGGTTCAGCCGAGTACACAGGAACATTCCAGACATCCACCCGGCAGCTGTGATAGCTGCGTTCCAGTCCAACGTGAGCAATCATCGGATACGTTCCAAGATGAACGTTCGACTGCCGAAGACTGTGAAGGAGCTTTACACTCTAGTGGACAAGTGTGCTCGGGTAGAGGAGGGGAGGCGGCTCCCCGGTGAAGAGGATGGCGTCGACATCGACTCAGAGGATGACGACGAGGCCACTAGTCAGAAGAAGAAGAACAAGAAGGGCAACAAAAGGCGCAAGGATAAGGCAGTGATGACCGTTGAGGGATCGGGCGCGCCTAGTACTGGCAAGAAGGCCAAGACTGAAGTTCCCGACAAGGAAGTTGCCGCGTGTACTGGTTGCTGGGAAGCTGCGGCTGCCGAGAAGGCTGGGAAAGGTGATGGGCCGTACTACAAGATCCATCGGACCAAGGGCCACGATCTCCAGGAGTGTCATCAGGTCGAGCAGCTCGTCAAGAAGCAGAGGGCTGAATACGAGAAGCGTGACAAGGAGAAAGTTCAGGATGGCGCTGGTAGGAAGGGCTGAGGCGGCGGAGCAAGCCGCCCCGGCAAGGCTCCTCAGAATCAAGGGAAACCCACCAGAGGCCATAAGAAGGAGGATTGCGGTGATGAGAGTGATGGAGGAGATGAAGAGGAAACCAGTGAGCAGGAGTTCCAGAAAGCCACTGATGCCCTGTACATTAACGGGGGTGCATCTCTGCACTCCTCTCACCGCCAACTTAAAAAGTGGGCGCGTGAAGTTAATGTCGTGGAGCCAACGGCAGATTCTCGGAAGCCGCTCAAGTGGTCCCGCACACCCATCATCTTTGACGAAGAGGATCACCCTGACCACACCACTGCGGTAGGGTGCTTGCCGTTGTTGGTCTCACCAACAATCTGCAACCTCAAGGTCACAAAGATGTTGGTTGATGGCGGGGCCGGGTTGAATCTGATTTCTCCAAAGGTCATCAGCAAACTTTAGATTGCATAGGAAGAGCTCAAGGTTACTGGCATGTTTCAAGGGATCAACCCCGGCAGGAGTCATCCTAAGGGGAAGATCACGCTACCGGTAATGTTCGGGGGGGAGTTAAACTACCGGACTGAGAAGATCGTATTTGATGTGGTTGACCTCCCCCTGCCATACAATGGAATCCTTGGTCGCCCAGCCCTGGCCAAATTCATGGCGGCATCCCACTATGCCTACAGTACCTTGAAGATGCCAGGGCCGATAGGCATCATCTCCATTCCGTCAGACAAGAAGGATGCAATCATTTGTGTGGACAAGATGTACCGGGAAGCAGTCGCGGCAGAGGCCGCGGAAGCCAGTGTTCCTGCCAAGGAAAACAACAAGAAGAAGAGAGATAGCAAGGATGCCTGCAAGGAATCCGTGAAACGTGCCTCTTCGGAGTATGTTGCGCCCATTGATGATGTGCTGGAGAGTTCCAATAGCAAGCGACCCAAGGCTGCTGCACCCGCTGTGAAAAAGGTCCCGGCAGGGCTGGCTGGCACTGATGGTACCTTGACTATCAGTGCCACCCTCGATGACAAATAGGAAAGCGCGCTCGTTGCCTTCCTGCAGGCGAATATCGATGTGTTTGCCTGGCAACCATCTGATATCCCCGGTGTTCCTAGGGAGGTAATCGAGCACCACCTTGCTGTCTGCCCAAATGCCCGACCCGTCAAGAAGAAGGTCTGAAAGCAAGCTTTGAAGTGGCAGTAGTTCATTGCCGAGGAGATCAAGAAACTTGAGGCAGCTGGTCTGGTCAGAGGAGTACTGCATCCAACATGGTTAGCAAATCCTATGGTGGTACGCAAGGCCAATGGGAAATGGAGGCTTTGCATAGATTTTACGGATCTAAACAAGGCATGCCCGAAGGACCCATTTCCATTGCCGCGCATCGACTAGATTGTGGATCCACCTCCGGGTGTGACTTGCTCTCTTTTCTAGATGCATACTTTGGATACCACCAGATCTTCATGTCCAAGGAAGACGAAGAGAAGACCGCGCTCATAACCCCATGTGGCACGTATTGCTTCGTACGGATGCCCTTCGGGTTGAAGAGCACCGGATCCACTTTTGCAAGAGCAGTACAGATTGGCTTTGAGTCCCAGCTGCACAGAAATGTTGAAGCTTACATGGATGATATTGTGGTCAAGACCAAGGACAGATCAACCCTCATCCAGGATTTGGAAGAAACCTTTGCTAATCTGCGTAAGATCAACTTGAAGCTGAACCCGGAGAAGTGCGTGTTTGGCATCCCTTCTGGCAAACTACTTGGCTTCTTTGTGTCCCATCGGGGGATAGAGGCCAACCCCGACAAGATCAAGGCTATCAAGTAGATTCAAGCACCCAAGACAGTTAAGGACGTGAGGTGTTTGACGGGACGTGTTGCCGCACTGAGCAAGTTCATTTCCGAATCCATCGAGCGCGCATTACCGTTCTTCAAAATCTTGAAGAAGGCAGGCCCCATGGAGTGGACCCCAGATGGCAGACGCCCCGCTACAAGATTTGAAGACCTATCTCTCCTCTATGCCCACTTTGGTCACTCCCAAACCACAAGAGCCGTTGCTACTGTACTTAGCGGCAACCAATCAAGTGGTTAGTGCAGCATTGGTGGCATAGCGGGAAGTAGACGAAGCGGCAGCCATCGTCGTCCCCTTTGGAGAAGAAAGTGAACCCGTCCCAGCAAGACCAGAGTCAGTCCAAAGCGAAGAAAGGCAGGGCAGTAGAAGCAGTTCTATGGTCGCGGCAAAGAAGAAGGTGGTGCAGTGCCCAGTGTATTTTGTCAGCTCCTTGTTACAGGGGGCTAGACCGAGGTACTCTGGCGTGCAAAAGTTAATTTTTGGCCTCATTATGGCCTCAAGGAAACTGCGCCACTACTTCCAAGCCCACGAGATCACGGTTGTCACCCGCTTCCCCTTGCAACGTATACTCCGAAACCTCGAAGCCACCGACAGGATAGTAGAGTGGGCCTTGGAGTTGTCCAGTTTTGGTCTGAAGTTTGAGAGCACATCAACTATCCAGAGCAGTGCACTGGCAGAATTCATTGCAGAGTGGACGCCAACACCTGATGAAGAAGTGTTGGAGACAGTCATCCCCGGCAAGGAAGCACCCCAAGAATGGATCATGTATTTTGATGGTGCCTTCTCCCTACAAGGTGCAGGAGCTGGCATGCTTCTCGTTGCCCCCACTGGGGAGCACCTGAAGTATGTTGTTCAGATGCATTTCCCTTGGGAGGAGGCTACCAACAATACTGCAGAGTATGAAGGGCTCCTTGCCGGGCTCAGGATTGCGACAGAACTAGGAATCTAGAAGCTGATCATCCGCGGAGATTCACAACTTGTGGTGAGACAAGTAAACAAGGATTACCAAAGTCCATTGATGGAGGCATACATTAAGGAAGTGAGAAAGTTGGAGGAGTGCTTTGACGGATTGCAAACAGAGCACGTACCCCGTGCGAAAAACAGCATCACTGATCATCTGTCGAAGTGCGCTGCACAAAAACTCCCTGTGGAACCAGGGACTTTTGTTCTCCATCTGACTCAGCCCTTCGTATCCCCGGCAACAATGGCCAGAAAGAGGAGGAAACTGGACTCCGGCAAGCCTCTCCCGGCAGAGCCTCCCGAGGCCCCCGGCAGAGAACTTGGCGGGAACAACTGCCCATCGCTGAGCTGCACCCTCCCGCCAGACCACCGGTCCCTGCGATCGAGGAATGCACTCCCACGAATGAGGAGGTGCCGCTAGTCCTCGTTGCCGAGCCCCAGGCTCCAACTTGGGCGCGGCACATAGTCCATTTCCTCCAAACTGGAGAACTTCCCGAAGAGCAAGAAGAAGCTGAAAGAGTAGCCCGGAGGGCCAGTATGTATCAGTTCATTGACACCGCACTATACAGAAGAAGGCCCAACGGTGTGAAATTGAAGTGCATTTGTCGGGAAGAAGGAAAGGAACTGTTGGCAGGGATACACAAGGGTATGTGCGGCTCACACATTGGATCGAGGGCTTTGGTTGGAAAAGCCTTCCGGCAAGGATTTTACTGGCCCACGGCCCTCCAAGATGCAGTTGAGTTGGTCACCAAATGTTAAGCCTACCAGTTCCATTCCAAGAATATCCATCTGCCCGCCCAAGCTCTTCAGACAATCCCTTTGTCATGGCCATTTTCGGTCTGGGGGCTCGACATCTTGGGCCCCTTCCCCCGTGCTACCGGGGGCTTTGAATTCTTGTTCGTTGCAATCAACAAGTTTATAAAGTGGCCGGAAGTAGAGCCCATGAGAAAGGTGACTGCTCAGTCAGCTATCAAGTTCTTGAATGGATTGGTGTGCCGCTTCGGGTTCCCTGCCCGAATCATCATTGACAATGGCACCCAATTCACGAGCCACGCCTTCATGCAATACGTTCATGCCCTCAGAAGCAAAATCTCATTCGCCTTTGTTGCTCATCCAAGGAGCAACGGGCAAGCTGAGAGGGCGAACGCTGAAGTGTTGCGGGGACTCAAGACAAGAACATTTGATAAGCTGCAGAAGTGTGGTAGGCGATGGATCGACGAGCTGCCGGTGGTTCTTTGGTCCCTCAGAACGACACCAAATCGAGCTACCGGGTAGACTCCCTTCTCCCTAGTCTATGGGGCAGAAGCAGTTATCCCCGAGTGCTTGCCTACGATGAAGTGGCGCAAGAATTGCACCGGCGTGACGATGCTGTGCTACTCGAGGAGAACCGTCTCCGGGCTGCTACGCGTGCTGCACGCTACCAGCAAGCCCTGTGTCGCTATCACAGCCGTAGGGTTCATGCCCGGAGTTTTGAGGAAGGCGACCTTGTCCTTAGGCTCGTTAAGTCCGCCAAGGGTACAAACAAGTTGACGCCAAAGTGGGAAGGCCCTTATCGGGTAGTATGAGTCACCAGACCTGGCGTAGTCTCTTTGGAGACCGGAGATGGCATTCAATTGCAAAACTCATGGAACATTGAGCATCTCCGTAAGTTCTACCCGTAAGGCGCGGCTGTCGGGCCCTGCCCGGCAGCCACCCTTTTGTACAGGCCTTGCCGATGTTGCATGTAACCCCTTGTACAAAGGCATGCACAGACCCTGAGTAACAGAGAAATAAACAAAGTGCTGGGGGGCCCCTGAAACTTGCATGCATGCATAAGCATATCATGAGCATGTAGATAAGATTTGCACATGGCATCATTTTCATCTACGCTAAGTTGCAGGGTTCTTGCCGTGGACTTGGTCACGAAGAGAAGAAATGAAGACGAACCTACGTGATGATCCCCAACAAGCCAACAGATAAGTTTCTTTCTTATCCATACGTATTCTATAAGTAGAGACTTGTGCATATGAAAACCTCGCCACCTTTGAAACCTAGGTGCTCCCATCCCTTCACTCGAACGTTGCTTCGGTTAGGATGGTTGTAGTGGCCTTTGGCGGAAAAGATTTGGCGGGGGGCTGGCCCCTCCCTGTGGTTTGTGGCCGGCAGGCCTAGCCCCGTGACAACAAACTGAGGGTACCGGTAGGATAGCCTCCCGGGGAAAACTTGTTTACTTTAATGTATAGAGGCATTTCCCCTCTGCATGGATATATTATATGCACAAGTACCTAGCAAGGCTTGTCTTTTTCATCAATATGCTGATTAACAAGTACAGATCTTACAGAACGCAAACATGGGTAAAGAAGATTACATAATTTAGACTAAAGTTTGGCAAATGCCTACATATTTTAGATTGAAAAAAGATAAGTGCCCCGTGATGCCCTTTCTTGTCCCTCTCCTCCTAGGTACTACGGTGGGAGGTGAAGAGGGAGAAAAGAGCACCTGGGCAGAAGCCCAGCCTGACCCCATCAAGCCCTTTGACAAGGAGCCTGGCGGGGGCGGGAGGGCGCAGGCGAAGTGATGGTGAAGAGATCGGCGGAGACGACCCCCCAGCCACCACCACCATGGCTAGTAGGATGTGGCAGGGTGAACGAAGCTGCAGCCCGCGAGGAAGCCTACTGGGGTCCAGCTGGAAGGCTGCTGGAGGAGCCCGGGGCACCACTCCCACCTCTGCATCCAACTCCCCAGCAAATCGCCTTGTCGGGAAAGGAGTGCAGGTGTAGACATTGGTGCCCCAGCCTGACGGTGACGGTGTGGCTGGTGTTCAGCCGGAGTCAGAGCCATCGTCCTCCCCATCGGTGCCGTCGTCATTGCCATCACTATCCTCCTCGTCGCTGTTGCTCGAGGAGGAGCTTTCGTCGTCAGTCGAGCTCTCCATGCAGCACCCTAAGCGATATCCCGAGCACCCAAAGACCTTGATGGAGAGCAAGTCGGCCTCCATTAATTTAAAATGGAGGACGTGCCCCTCCGACAAGCTATGGGCACGGGCAAAGGTCTTCCAGCCGCGCCGGAAGAACATGACATGAGGGGCAGGAAAATCCACATCCACCCGCATGCCGCCATTCCTGTAGCCCCTCATGTGTAGCTTCAACACGCGACTATTCGAGCTCCATCACCCTCGCGAATGGAGTTGGGAGACGGAGGCGGCCGCACGGAGGCTTGTACAATCTGATGATGAACTTCAGAGGTTGGTCTCCAACGTGGCCTTCCATCGGGAGAGGGGCGGCCGGTGGGGGCGCAATCAGAGCGCCACCCCGTCCTCCTCCGCCTCAGGCACCACAAAGACCACGACCTTGCCCCCTCCCACCTCCTCTCACAGCAGGCTTCGCCCCCGCATCTTCAGAGGGAGGAGGGAGACATTGTCGAGCAGAAGTTCTCGCCGGCGCCACTGGAGCAGCGCTGCGCCCCCGACCTCTCGCCATGGTGGGCAAGGACTGCTACAGGAATGGAAGGAGAAGGGTGTGTGGAAAAATGCCCCGCCCCACGTTCCCTTTTATAGACGAGCGGGGCAGGGGGCTAGATTTTTCCGTGAAGGCAGCCGCCCCGTTCAACCAGTCCAGCTCCCCCTCACCATTAACGGCTTGAGGAATCAAGGCCGACCCCCTGCACCAATCCATGGCGCCTGGCTTTCTACCACGACGCTCATTCCCGCGCTCTCCGCATCCGCCACCAACTCTGCGCAGTGCATGAAATACACGTGGCGGAGGCGCTTGGAGAGAGAAAGATAATGGGGTGGCGGTTACCGCCCCGTGAACATGGGACATGGGTACCCCATGGATCATGGCTCATTATCTCTCCCACTACAATTGGCATTACGCGATGCACGGGAGAACCGGAAACTGACCTGGGCTTAGGTTAATGAAGAAGCAAAGAAGATTTCAAAAGGACAAGCAACTACTACCCTCTCACCTTTCCACGAGATAGGGCCTACCCCGACAATGCCCGACAGTGCATTCGGGCCAATCCCGGGGGCTCCTGTCGATACAACAAACCCTGGGTATGTTGCCCAGACTGTGCACAGGCTTAAGGGCAAGGTTGCACTGACCAAGCCAAGATCAAGCAAGGAGATATCAGCTCTTTGAGAAATCAAAGGGCGGATCAAGAAGACCAAGACAAGCTGAATGAGTAAGACACTACTAAGAAGAAACCTCCCTTGCCGGGTAGGCAAGCCTGGCGAGGTTGAGGTCACTGAGGGAGTCTTGGATTAGGGGGTCCTCGGGTGTCCGGTCTATTCGATATGGGCCGGACTGATGGGCCGTGAAGATAAAGCATAAGACTATCCCCCGTGTCCGGGTGGGACTCCTGTATGCGTGGATGGCAAGTTCGGTGTCCGGATGTACTCTTTCCTTCCTCTGTAAACCGCCTTTGTACGACCCTGGGCCCCTCCGGTGTGTATATAAACTGGAGGGTTTAGTCCGTAGAGGCCATCAGAATAATCATAGGCTAGACAGCTAGGGTTTAGCCATTACGATCTCAAGGTAGATCAACTCTTGTAACCCCTATACTCATCGAATACAATCAAGCAGGACGTAGGGTTTTACCTCCATTAAGAGGGCCCGAACCTGGGTAAACATCGTGTCCCCATTGTACATTGTTACCATCGATCCTTAGACGCACAGCTTGGGCCCCCCTACCCGAGATCTGTCAGTTTTGACACCGACATTGGTGCTTTCATTGAGAGCTCCGCTGTGTAGTCGCGAGAAGCGATCTATGGCTCGCCTTGTCATCAACGACGATATCACCTCTAGAAGGAGCCTAGCTTCTGGACAGGTCCTCCAGATCGGTAGTTTTACTGTGGGTGCTGGCATGGCCATCAAGCCGATAGCGCCCCCCGTGATCGCCAAACATCACCCACGCATCAGTCTCGAATACTCCCAAAAGATGGATCCGGCGGACATCTCGTCCTTAAACGAGCTGCTAGATCGCATCGCCGCCCTGAGGCTTTCAACGGATTATGATCGGATCAGGCTCAAACCCGACCAGAGGGAAATTAATTCCCCGCCGATCACCCACCTGGTAGCGGTTGTCGAGGAACAAGCCGAAAACAATTCTTCCCCTAAATTAAAGACCAGCTATGTTCGGGTCTCCGAACCTCTTGGCTCGGACACCCTCCCTTTGGATGAGACTTTGCGTCCCCCGAACTCAAGGTCGGACATTGGGTCCGGGGAGCACTTGGATCTCCCTAGACCCGAACTGGTGACTTCGGAGATTCTACAGGCTCCGGATGCAATCTTGGGTCGGGATTCAAGTTTTTGCCTGCCCACCCACCACAATCAATACTCTCGAAGTAATTCAGGCCCTCCAGACATATGTGACCTAATGTATATATGGCAGCAACCTCGGGAAATGGTCCATCACTTATGGGCCAGATTCCTACTTGTCAAAAATAGGATTAAAGATTGCTGCGACGACGACGCAGTCTCGGTTCATCGCAATTGTACTGACGAGGGAATTCGGAAAGCCCTCAACCGCCGTCGCATACAGAGTTTCACGGAGCTATCGCACATAGTACGGAAGTATTGCATGATGGAAAGCACTTGGAAAGCACATAAAACCCAATTGGAACCTACTGCCTTTAAGCAGTGCACTGCCCGGGCAAAACGGATACACCCTTACGAGGCATCCGACCATAAGCCCGTCGGCAAGAAAAAACCCTCTACGGGATACAGGACCGTTCTTGACGAACTCCTCGACATGCCCTGTCCGGTACATACAACGCCGAGCACTGACTCAACCCATAGCCTTCGAGCGTGTTGGGTACTCCAGCAGGTAGCTAAAAGTGGCGAGGCCATCCTCACCACCACCACTCCAGAGAAGCATTCTCCGGAGGATGATGATTTTAACGTCCTTACGGTCTTCGAGACTTTCTCCTCAAATAATCAGTGTAAGAGGGCACTCTGTGACCTTGCTGAAGTCCACCAAGTAACTGCAGTAAGCCCATGGAACGACACGGCAATAACCTTCACCGTTGGCGACGAACCAAGGGCCCGATCAGTCTGAGCACCCGCCGCTTTAGTCCTAAACCCAATTGTGGACGGCTTTTGACTTACCAAAGTGCTCATGGACGGCGGCAGCGGGCTTAACCTCATCTATGAGGACACGCTCAACAAAATGCAGATCGATAGAACACGCATCGAGCAAAGCAGTACCACCTTTCGAGGTATCATCCCCAGTCGAGGAGCACGATGCTCGGGGAGAATTAAACTCAATGTAGTATTCGACACGCCTGAAAATTATAGGTCGGAGGAGCTACTCTTTCACATCGCTCCCTTTAATAGCAGCTACCACGCCCTTCTAGGGCGGGGCGCTTTTTTACGCTTCCAAGCCGTACCCCATTATGGGTACATGAAGCTTAAAATGCCGGGGCCCAATGGAATAATCACAGTTACAAGTGATCTGGATATAGCACTCCGCGCCAAAAATAAAACCGCATCCTTGGCCCTTGAGGCACTCTCCGAAGCCCTTGCGGCCGAAGAGTTAACCACCCTATGATCCATGGTGGACAGGGATGATGTGATTCTCGATAAGAGACCTAAATCCACCTCTTTCAAGCCAGTAGATGAAATAGTTAAATTTCAAGTGCACCCGACGGATCCTAACAAAACAGCATCCATCGGAGCACAGCTGGATTCCACGGTAGATGCCGCCTTACGCGCTTTCCTACGTGAAAATTGGGATATCTTCACCTGTCATCCTTCGGACATGCTCGGTATCCCACGTAGATGGGCCGAACATAGCCTCAACATAATTAAGGGGTTCAAACCAGTCAAGCAAATGCTACGGCAATTTTCCGAACCCAAATAACAAGCTATGGGAGAGGAGCTAGCCAAACTACTCGAAGCCGGGTTCATCAGAGAAATCAAACACCCGGATTAGCTAGCCAACTTGGTCATGGTGCCGAAGAAGGACAAGTCTTGGCGCCTTTGTGTCAATTTCAAAGACCTCAATAAGGCTTGCCCTAAAGACCCTTTCCCATTGCCCCGCATTGACCAGATTATTGACGCGACCGCGGGACATGACTCATTGTGTTTCCTCGACGACAGATACCATTAGATTAAAATGAAGGAGTCCGACCAGGCTGCAACGGCGTTCATCACCCCGTATGGGCCTTTCTGTTTCAACACTATGCCCTTTGTGCTCAAAAATCCTGGTGCCACTTACCAACGCATGATTCAAACATGCTTGGAAAAACAAATCGGTAAGACAGTAGAAGCATATGTGGACGACGTGGTCATCAAGACCAAGCACGTCGAATCATTGGTGGACGATCTCCGCCTCACATTTGACAACCTCCGAGCATACGACATACGGCTCAATCCGAAAAAATGCATCTTCGGCGTTCCAGCCGGAAAGCTATTAGGGTTCATTGTCTCCCATAGAGGAATTGAAGCAAACCCAGCCAAAATCTGACCCTTGTCACAATTGGCTACGCCAACAGACCTAAAATAGGTCCAAAAGCTAGCAGGGTGCATAACGGCCTTGAGCCGCTTTATCTCCAGATTAGGAGAAAAAGCATTACCACTTTATAGACTGCTCAGACGCACCAAAAACTTTGAATGGACGGAAGCGGCCACAACCGGATTGGAAGAAATAAAAACCATATTAGCAGGCAATCCAATCCTAGCCGCCCCAAGTGTTGGCGAGCCTATGCTGCTTTATATCTCCGCAACTCACCAGGTAGTAAGCGCCGTACTCGTCATCGAGTGAGGGGAGAGGGAGATAAATTCCCCATCCAAAAGCTAGTGTATTACGTATCAGAGGTCCTTACACCCTGCAAATCCCGATACCCTCACTACCAAAAGATAGCTTACGCGGCCTTTATGGCATCCCGAAAACTCCGACACTATTTTCAAGAGTGTTCGATCATGGTGGCATCCGAAGTACCACTTAACGACATTATAAATAACAGGGACGCCACTGGCCGCATAGCCAAATGATCCATTGAGCTCTTACCATTTGAAATAACATACAAGCCATGCCGAGCTATTAAATCTCAGGTGCTGGCCGACTTCATTGCAGAATGGACGGAAGTCGAGCTCCCCAAAGAGTACAGTTCCTACTCCAAGTGGATCATGTACTTTGACGGTTCTAAAATGTTAGTCAGACTGGGGGCTGGCGTCATCTTGACATCCCCTACGGGGGACACAGTCCGCTACATGTTGCAAATCATGTATACGGACTCCAATAACGCAGCCGAATACGAGGCACTTCTACATGGTCTTTGCATGGCTGTCTCCATGGGCATACAACGCCTAGAGGTGCGTGGCGATTCGAACCTCGCAATATCCCAGGTAAATGGAGAGTTCGATGCAAAAGATCCAAAAATGGCGGCATATCAAAATGCCGTATTAAAAATATCAGCTCGGTTCGAGGGGCTTGAATTTCATCACGTCACTAGAGACAGTAACCAGGCAGCGGATATACTCGCTCGCATGGGCGCCAAGCTCGACCCCGTCCTGCCTAATACCTTCGTGGAAGGGCTCTTCAAGCCATCCGTAGTATGGCAGGACGAGAGCGGAGATGCAAGTACGGACCTGATTACACCCCCATCAGCCGAACATGATACAGGTATCATCGGGGGTTCGGATACCGAAATAACACCCTCTGCTCATGAGATCATGGCTGTTATTGCTCCATGGACTGAACCCTTCCTAGCCTACCTTAATAGGCAGGAGCTTCCTGATGATCAAAATGAGGCCCGTCGCATAGTTCGGCGTTCTAAAGCCTACAAAGTTCATGAAGGTGAACTATACAAGAAAAGCACTACCGGAGTTCTCCAAAGGTGTATCTCCGAAGAGGAGGGACGGCAACTCTTGGCTGAAATACATGCTGGTATGGTCGGCCATCACGCCGTAGCTCGGGCCCTCGTAAGCAAAGCTTTCCGGACATGTTTTTTCTGGCCAACGGCCCGAGCAGACGCACAATCCCTTGTCCAGCGTTGTGTGGGATGTCAGCTTTTCACCAATCAAAGTCATATGCCTCCCACCGCCTTAAGAACAATCCCCATTACTTGGCCCTTTGTGGTCTGGGGGCTCGATATGGTCGGACCCCTTAAAGGGGGAAGCCATAAAAAGAAATATCTACTGGTTATGGTGGATAAATTCACTAAGTGGATAGAGGCCAAACCAGTAAAAATGGCTGAAGCAGGACCAATGATTGACTTTATATCCGGCGTGGTACACAGTTATGGTGTCCCGCATAGTATCATCACTAACAATGGCTCCAATTTTACAGCTGATGAGGTGAAAAACTTGTGTGCTAATTTGGGCATTAAACTCGACTATGCATCCGTCTACCACCCTCAAACAAACGGTCAGGTTGAGCGGGCCAATGGCCTGATAATGAGCGGCATCAAACCCCGACTGGTGCGCTCCCTATAGGAGTCAGATAAACACCGGGTTGAGGAACTCGATTCCTTGCTTTGGGGGCTGCGGGCTACACCTAACCGGACAACCGGATACACACCTTTCTTCATGGTGTACGGCGCGGAAGCTGTTCTGCCCTGCGACATTATTCATGACTCACCTCGAGTGTGCATGTACGAAGAGCGAGAAGCCGAGCTCGATCGGCAGGATGACCCAGACGGTCTCGAAGAGGAGCGTGACATTGCACAAGCCCGTTCCGCACTTTATCAACAACAGGCCAGGCAATACCAAAGCAGAGAAGTGCGGGCCAAGACTTATAACGTTGGTGAACTCATCTTGCGTCTCCCGGAGAAGAAGAAGGATAAGCTCAAACCAAGATGGGAGGGCCCCTTCATCATCGATGAAGTTCTCACAGGAGGAGCCTATCGCCTTCGTAACGCATCGGATAATCGCCTTGAGCCAAATCCATGGAACGCTGCTCGGCTCCGACGATTCTACGGATAGTTCGGTCGCATCTTTTTTTTCTTTCTTTGATTAGGTTCCTTTTTTTCTCCTCTTCTTTTTTATTTCTTTTATCCCAGGGTATGTTCAAACTGTTAGGGATACACATCTTTAAATGTATACACCCCACTATAACTGGGGGCTTCCTTGACGAAGCTTATTACTGAAAGCTTGTTGCTTACTTTGTTTACGTCGTTTGTTCTATACATCTTTTGCCATTATATGCACCACTATGACTTAAGTTTTTGCCAAGCCAGGTTGCCTCACTCTTGTGTTTATACCCTATGTTCCTGATTGTTTGGCTAGGGTGTAAATGGAGCACCTCTGCGATTGTTACAACCGGGTACTCCGAATCTGTACCTCAGACGGGTGAAGCCGAAAGCTAGCGTTCTTAAGGGAATAATTGGTCGGCAAACAACGACAGGTTATTTAAATTTGTGTAATTCTTCTAACAAACACGGGATAGGCTGCCCGTAACTCGGATCAAAGCCTAGGCATGCATACTTAAGTGTGCCGACCCAAGGAAAGGAACCCTTAACGGAACTATTTTCGCTGGAAGATGTTTCTTACGTTAAAAAGTAATATAACATAACTCCCCGAACAAATTTTGTCTGTTCGAGCAACATGACCGGATTGCCTTGTTTCCGGACATAGTGAATGTTTATTACATTCTAACATGGTATCCGGAACACTCCAACTTCTTGGTATGGAGGTTGAAGCCGAAGGCCTGCGATGACAAATTTTAACAAGTTCGGTTGGAGATAAGTTCGATGATAAAGTACACTGATACATTGAATCGAACGCCTACTCTTTATCTATGTCATCTATAAGACTGCTTAAGCTGCAGTCTTCTTGCGAATATTTTGCAGCTATCATCACTTGGTCATATACCAAGCTCACGGAAATTTCTTTTCCGTCTGGTCCCTGCGGTCCAACTCGGGCCATATGATTCGGATCAAGCCCGGTGTAGCGCGTCTTCACCATTGCCCATGCCTCTCGTGCACCTTCCCGGCATGCTGACATCTTCCATAGCTCAAACCAGCGCCGGGCACCTTTGAACAGGTTTGCCAACCCCTCCATACTTTCTAGAGGGGCATCGGATGGCCACAAGGCCTTGGCCATACTTCTCATGGCTTTCCGGGCTCACTCATGCACTACGGACAGCTCTTTTAAAGCGTCGCCTTGGAATCCAGATACTTCTTCTTCATGACGCTCGGTTAATAGACCTGCACGAGCAACATTATAACACTCCGAATCACGGGATAATATGAGCAACTTGGATGGTTCAAAGGTCATACTGAATATGCCGCCTTTTAACTTTTTATTCTCTTTTTGAGCGTTCGATAACTGAGCCTTTAAGCTCTTTATCTCTTCGGCTTGCTTATCATTTTCCTCCGCCAGTTTGTTCTTTTGATCACCAGTCATTGTGACCTTCTTCAGTTCTTCTAGCTCCGTGTTGGCAGCGTCTAGCTTTGTCTGGCTCGGATCAAGCTCCTGGGACAGTGCGTTGTTCTTCTCTTTGAGGACCTGCGGTCATAACGATCCTTAAATCGGTTGGCCTAACCCTCTTCAAGTCTCGGGGACTACTGGCATATATCTATTAAATTTACACAAACCATTACCTGCATATCTTTTGAAAACAGGTGGGCAACTCTGTCTGCGGTCATAACGATCCTTAAATCGGTTAGCCTAACCCTCTTCAAGTCTCGGGGGCTACTGGCATATATCTATTAAATTTACACAAACCATTACCTGCATATCTTTTGAAAACAGGTGGGCAACTCTGTCAGATTCGGGGTTCCGCAGACCCTTGAGATGTTCGAACTCTAGGGTGCGTGCGAAGAACTCTCCTTCCCCAGTCTGCCTGCTTAACGATTCCACAGCCTAGCTTGTCGAACCCAAGGAACAAGATACTCAGCAGTTTATCCTGGTTCGGGCCACCTTGCGGTGTAATACCCTACTCCAGCTTTGTGGTGGATTGCCTCGGAGGGCTGAGGATGAACTAGTACAGAGGTGGAGTGACCTCAAGAGGTGAGGTGTTCTTGAGCTCGATGAGCTGGTGAGGTGGTGAGGGTGGAATGGATCTGGTCCAGCTCCGGTCGATCCGATCCCGCTCTATGGTGGTGGCTAAGTCCTATTTATAGTGGCCTTGGTCCTCTTCCCAAATGTAGGCAGGAAGGGATCCCACAACAGCCAAATTCGAAGGGAGACACTAGTACAAGTTATCCTGACAAAAGTAGTCTTCGCCTGCAAAAGCCTCTGGCAGTGATGCTGCAGTGGGCTCCGCGATGACCTCCGTCCTGCCGTCCTGGCGGTCCTGGTCTTGTTGCACCGATATGTAAACCTTTGCTTGATTCCTCGGGACTCCACGCCTGTGCTTGCCTCCTTTGCACCAAAGGGGAAACTGGTACACTGCGCCCACTAGCGCCCGCCTGGTCCTGGTCGTCATGGCTCACGTCAGGTGAACCTCGCGAGGTGCAGTTTGCATTGATATCTCCGCTCCTCGGGAGCCAGCCTGTGGAGGCCACCCCCCGTGGAGGTCTTGGTGTCGTCCGCCTCGCGAGGCTTGGCCCCTCGCAAGGGTCTTGAGTTGTTGTTGCTGAAGCTGGGCCATACCAGGCCGTCGATAGAGCCACGCCACGGGCCGCAGGCAGGCAAGTCTGGGCACCCCCGGTCCCTGGATGCCGACAGTAGCCCCCGGGCCCAAGGCGTGCTCGAACTTGGTTTCGAGGTGAAGCCAAAGGGAAAGTGCGGAGCGCCACGGGTCCCAACCGCCTGCGGCCTTGGTTGATGCATGGCGATTGATGGGACGTGGGCGGCCCCACTTTCCCACGCAGCCTTGATATTCGCCTGGCTTGACAGCCACCGTTGCCGATGCATCTCCGTCCCCATTGCCTGCTTCGCGCTCCTCCAGCCCCTTCGTCTTCCAGAAAGACAGCGGCTTCCTTCCCAGGCCTAACCCCGACACTGGTTCTCCCCGTCGCTATGGCGCCGCGCCCGAAGAAGAAAGGAAAGGGGAGAACCTGCGCCTTGGTGGAATCACCGCCGGCCTACGAGCCTGCCTTTGAGCGGTCAGAGGTGCTCAATCAGGAAGGGCTGGACAAGGTTCGCCCAGCGCTCGCCACCGATTCCAATGAATGGAAGGTGACGGTGGCTTGGCCTGCTTCCCGCGCCATGATAGATATGGCGGCCACTGAGATCCTCGTCCATCTTCACGCCCTCTGGGCTGGCCTGATCCCCCTTTCTCCGATTTCTTCAACGCCGTGCTCTCGCATTACCAAGTCCATGCGCTGCATCTGGATCCCCAATCCATCATTCTCCTTGCCATCTTCGCCTTTGTCTGTGAGGCCATGGTGGGCATTGCCCCCTTCGTGGCCTTGTTTCGTCATTTCTTCTCGCTTCACCTGGTCGACGCCCACCAGTGCTCGGGGTGCGTGGCCTGCTAGGTCGTGGCAGCAACGGCCGGCTCGGGGATCGACTTCGAGCTTTCACCAGCTGTAAATGGATTCCGGAAGCGGTGGGTGTTCATGGATGTCGGCGTGCTCAACTCTCTGCTCTTGCTTCCTCGGGCGCCAGCTGTTCCCAGCTCCGGCTAGGGGCACGTGAAGCTTGTCGACCATCGTCTTGCCCACGTCTGGCGCAGGCTAGCCAGGTTGAAGAAGCTTGGGGTGACGGCGCCCATGGTGGTGAAGGAGTTCATCCAACGCTGCATCGCTCCGCTCCAGCGTCATTCTCGGCCAATGTGGACCTTCTCTGGCAGCAAGGACCCCATGAGGCTCCATGTGCCCGTGCTTCCTCCCGAGGCGCTGCAGACAGTGCTTGAGCTCTTGATGGGCAACCCGGCGCCAGCCAGTCTGCCGGAGGAGGGTTGCCTCTTGTATTGCTGCTCGAACAAGGTGGAGTTCATGAGGCAGATGCCCCCTTTCGACGAATGGGGACTGCACCCGGCCGGCCTTGAAGGGCCCCGCGAGAACCCCGTCCTCGTGGTTCCTCTGCCTGCCATCACCGCGGGGCGCACCCCGGAGGCCGACGCAGGGGGCGTGCGTTGCGGATGCCGCCGAGGCGACTGCTGAAGGGCCGGCGCCAGTGGCGCTCCTGAGATGGCTGCCCCTGAGGCTTGGGTGAGCCGTCCTGAAGAGGCAGCCGGAGAGTTGGTGCGGTCCGAGGCTCCCGAGGCCGCCGCCTCCGGAGCTCGGGCCAACAGTCCTGAGGTGGAGACCGGTGAGCTGGCGCAGTCGGGGACTCCCGAGGTCTCCACCCCAGAGGCCCCGCCGAGTGTCCCTGAAGCTGATGGTCGCGCCTCGAGCTTCGGCCGGCTTCGTCTGAACCTCGTCGCACTCCGCAAGAGAAAAGGGGCTCCAAACTGCAGTGGTGACGTCTACCGGCCGCTGAAGCAGAGGAAGTATATGGCCATAGATGAGTAAGTACCTTCTCCTTGCGATTTCCTGCATGTTACACTCCTTTCTGACGAAGGCTCTCCAGGATCCCTTCGGCTGCAGCGGTGAGGTCTCCTGAAGAGCGGCCTTCACCAGTCCTTGGCTCGTCCCCGGTCTCGAGCTCCCCACGCTGGGCCGCTGCGCCAGGCACGGGGCCTGTTCATGGAGCGGATGCGCTGACGGGGGGCCTTGATCCTGCGTTCTTGTCGTCTCTCCTTCGTGGTCTGGCCTGGGGCGCAGAAGGCGTGCCGAGGGCTCCTCCGTTGGTCATCACCGGCGGCTGGGTGACCCCAGCCCTGGCTTCATCCTCGAGCAGTGAGGCCACGCCATGCGGCGCCTCCACCGAAGCCCGAAGGGTGGCAGGGAAGGCGCCGGCCCCCAGCCCCCTGCCAGGGGCAGGCAGGCCGCCTCACGCTTCCCCGATAACCCCCGGCGCGAAGGACGGCCTCGGCCATGCGCTGGAGCTCGCGCGTGGGCACGGTGTCGTACGCCACGAGCTTTTTCGGGAGGCAATGGGTGCGCTGAGCCGGCTCGGAGAAGAACTTGTGGATGTTGACGGTCGCCTTGAAACATAGAACCTTCGGCTGGCGGACGAGTGGCAACAGTTGAAGGTGGCTATGAACCTCGGGCATCTTCAGCATGAGTGCGCCAATGCGAAGGCCGTGGAATCCCTCGCGACCTCGCGCGAGGCTTGCGCCCGGGCCTTCGAGGAGGCCAGGGCAGCCGACCATCTCCACGAGGCCGCCGAGGAGCGCGAGCGGGAACTTCAGGCCTCGAACGTTGCCCTTGAACAGCGGATCGAGGCACGTAGGTCCGTCCTGGCGTCGATGAAGGGAGCGCCTTCCGAAGTGGAGGAGATCCGGAAACGCGAGGAGGTGCTGGTGCTGGAGGCCTCGGAGCGCAGCCTGGAGCTTGAGCGGCTGGAGGTGAGGGAGCGCCAAGTGACCATGGCTGAGGACGCCGCCATAGCGCTGGAAGCCAAGATCCAGGAGGAGGTCGATCAGAGGGTGGTGAAGGCTTGTGCAGCTCTCGCCGACAGGCATCGCCTGGAGCTGGAACTCCTAAGAGCTGAGGCTGAGGGCAGGGCCGCCGCCCTCAGGACAAGGCTAGACGAGGCGGAACAACGCGAGAGGGCCGCCAAGGAAGCTCAGGCCTCAGCCCAAGGTGACTTGGCGTCCACTCGCGCCGACCTGCATTCGCTCCAGCAGCATCGATAACGCCGCATCCCTTGCGAAGAAGAACACGGACGAAGTGTGCCACCACCTTTCGCTGTAGCGTGAGCACGCCTCCATGCTCCAGGCTCTCAGGGTGAGGCCCAATCGAGCTTTGGGCACCATCTGCGTGGAAAGCGCCCCTCACCCGTGTCGGGGACGAATCCGCGATCACCTATGGGACCCAGGGAAGGACCCCTTTACGTTCGGCAGGGAGAGACGGTCGCACGAAGAGCAAATCTAGCGAAGAACACGACAGTGCACGAGAGAGATTTACCCAGGTTCGGGCCGCACGGATGCGTAAAACCCTACTCCTGCTTTCTTTGGTTTATTATCTGGATGATTGTTCTAGCTCCAGGAACGCTACAGTACAGAGTAGCTGCGTACAATACTGGAGTTCTCCCTTCTTCAGTCCCCTTCCCTCCTCACGTTGCCTATGGGCCTCCTTTTATACGCACAAAGGGGTCACCAACAGGTGGCAAACAGTAAAGGTAGAGGTGGAAAGCTGCTACAGTAAAGCCACTATTACCAGGATGACATGTCCTACCTACCACTGACGGCAGGGGACAAGGGCATTAAATGCCCATGCCTTTGCTGTCCACATACATGTACCCGGACGTCTTGGACGTGGGAAAAGCCTATCCCACCTGCTCCTGCACCGCTAGCTACAGTGTACCGTCGTCTACACAGTGCCCTGCCACACATGCTTGGAAGGACCCAGAGCGCCACGCTGGCAGAGGCACTGGAGCAGCAGCACAGTAGCACAGTGGTACAGTAACGCTTGCCGCGGCAAGACCTTGCCACACCTGACAGCTTGGCGCAACCCATAGTTTGCCGGCAAGGTAACTTGCCGGGGCAAGTACCTTGCCGCAGCCGCTATCTTGCCGCAGCCAATACCTTGCCGCAGCCAAGTACTTGTCGGGGCAAGTACCTTGCCGCGGCAAGTATTCTGCTTCAGCAATGCCCAGGCTGGGCCTCAGCTGTCCCTCCCGGCAAGCTCCTCTTGCCGGGGCCTTAACTCTTGCTTTGTATACTTTGTTCTTGAATGGCTTAATGATCTTGAGCTTCTCTTTGGCTGTCCTCCCGCAAGCCTGGCCGCGGGATGCTACTACTGCCCGTGCACAAGTACGGGGTACTAGGGTACCCCTATTCTAGTACACCGACAGGAGCCCCCGGGCCTGGGCCACACAATGTGCCGGGCGTTGTTGGGCCAGGCCCAAACAGTGCACGGGCACGCGTGGCTAGGATAAGCCGAAACGTCCCTATGCTGTTTAATTGCACGCTCTCCCACGCGTCACGCGTTGAACGCGGAGCGTGGGAAGCGTGCGCAGCCATCTCGAATGACGAAGGGGCGGATGGTTCCGCATCTTTCCCCATAAAAGGAGGGACCTGCAGAAGCACTCGCACACCCCTCTCACCATTCTCGATCTCCAAATCTCCGCCTTCTTCTTCCTCCGCTCTAAAACAAAAGCGGTTTCCCAATCCTCCGCCACCGCGCGCGTCCGCATCTCCCTCGGTCCTCAGCTCCGCCTTCGCCATGCCTCCCAAAGGAGAAAAGGGGAAGACGGGGAAGTCCTCAAGGACGGAGACCCAGGCGCAGATGAAGAGGCAGAAGTACGCGCTCTTCGCTCCGACGCTCACGGGGGCGGATCTGAAGGCCAAGTTCCAAGGCATGTGGGCCGCGAGGACCAAGGCGCATCCGGCCACCCGCGTTCGCCTAGCCACCGACGAGAGCGAAGTGAGCAAGTACCCCTTCTTCGCTTGCTACTTTTGGTGCGGGCTCTGCCCACCGTACTCGGATTTCTTCAGCGACGTCATGTATACCTTCAACCTCCGGCTGCTGGATCTCACACCGAATGCCGTATCTACCATGGCAATATTTGCGCATCTGTGCGAGAACTTCATCGGTGTCGCACCCAACACCGCGCTGTTCAGGCATTACTTCACTCCCCGTGCTGAAAAGGGGGAGCCTCTCACTGTTGGCGTCTCGTTCGTTTCAAGATTGGGCGCCAAGGAGCATTATCTGAAGGGGGATCTCCGCCCAAGATGGGGAGAAATCCGGTCTGAATGGTGTTGGATCATTGACGACGTGCCGCCACCATACTGTGAGCTTCGCAAGACCCCAGCAGCGCGTGGCACAGGCTGGAGCGATCTGGATCCCCAGGACAAAAAGCTGGAGATTGCCGCTGCCAGGATCATACGGCTCAGGGAGGCCGGGCTCACCATAGGGATGGTTGGCGCAGACTTCCTCCGCCGCCGCATTGCTCCTCTGCAGCAGAGAGGAAGGCCGGCCTCTGATTGGAAGAACCCAGCCGATATCATGCGGCTGCGCCCTGGACTGATCAACAACTTCACAGTTCTGCAGCACGACTTTTTCATGCGAGAACTGTTCAAGCAAGAGACAGATCCAGAGAAGCGCGACAAGGCGTTCACGCTGCCGAAGCACATCGTGCCCCTTTGCAACAACTCCGCATTGAGTGCAATCATCGCTATGATGCCGCTCTGCAATGCGCACAGCGTTGAAGCAACTTGGGACGTGCCGCTCGAAGAAGACGTGCGGCGATTCTTTGACTCCACGGGCGAAAAGCAGGTCCGGGTGGAGGAGTGGCTCGTCCGCAACACCACTGAGCAAGAAATAGAATTCATTGCTCGAAGAGTGGAGGAGGACAGGCTCGCCAGGGAAGCTGGCGATTTTGGTTATACTTTGGCGGAGCTCAACGAGGCACAAAAGGAGAGCCTTGCCGAGCAGGGGATGCTTGCCGGGAAGGGCGAGGTCGCCGCACCCGGCAAGGATGTCGGGCCAAGCCAGCTTGCCGACGAGTCAAGCAGCTCGGAGGATGAGGGCTCCTCTTCCGAGGAGGGCACCGAAAGCCCACCGCAGTCAGAGTCCCCAGCCCCTCTGAGGAGGAAACGCCTTCGCAGGCTTGGCAAAGTGGCTGAGCGGCAAGAAGTTCAACAACCGCCGGAGCGCCGTTCGACGCGCTCGACCGCGGCAAGGGCTGGTGCTGCGGGAGTGTCTCACGCGGCCCCGGCAACTGGAGCAGGGTCATCAAAGACCGCTGCTACTACCCCCGCCAAGCGGCCAAGGAGCCCAGCTCCCCCTCCTCCCCCTCCTCGCACGGAGGCGGACTTTGATTTTTCCGCTCTCAGCGAAGAGGACGACGAGGAAGAGTAAGTTCCCTTGCCGCGACCCTCAATCTTTGTAAGGTTTTGTTTCTGTCCTCACTTGTCGCGCTCCGGCCTTGCTTCCGCAGGGAGGAAACTTTGGCGGAGAGGACAAGGAAGAGAGCTAAGGTCTCGACGAGCAAGACCGTGGTGGTCGTCGAAGATGAGCCCACGGCAACCACCGGGAGAGCGTCTGAGACCGTCCCGACCAGCTCGGAGCCCAGCCCTCGTTGCAGCCCCCAGCGCAGCCCCCAGCGTAAGTATTTCAACTACCTTTCGCTGGCGGTCGCTGAGGAACAAGCATTTTGTTACTGACATCTTTGGGCGTGTAGGAGAGGAGCAGCAAGTGGAGCCATCTGAAGATGCTCCAGAAGTACCACCCCCTCGACCACACCGCCAAGGAGAAGATCTCCGGTAAGGGCTCCCACTAGCGAGCGGAGCCACGAAGGGGAGCCGGCAAGCGCCGAAGTGCCAAGCACCAGCGCTGGCGACCCCACCCCAATGACAAACGTTGACGGGGGAGGGGAGCCCACCGCTTTTAAGCTCAACACGGGTAAACCCACTTGCTGCAAAACTCTTTCTGCTTTCTTTCTTTTGTCTTCTTGAATTTCTTCCTGAAGCTCTTTTTGCCTTACTTCTCGGGTTGGCAGAGCCCTCCTCGGTGGAGCCAATGAACATTGACTCTTCTGCCGAGGAGAACACCACAGGGGCCGTCGACGACGAGGCCGCCAAGGCCGCCGCTGCCAAGGCCGACAAGCTGGCAGCCAACAAGCTTGTCGACGAAGAAACTGCCAATGCTGCCGAAGAGGCCGGCAAGGCCGCCGAGGATAATACCGCCAAGGCGCCCACCGATGAAGCCGCCAAGGCTGCTGAAGCTGAGGCCGCCCAGAAGGCTGCTGAGGAGGCCGGCGAGGGAGCCGGTGGTCGTACTGACGGCCCTGAGGCCACAGGAGCGCCAGGCGCTACTCCGACCACGGGTCCTTCAACCACTGACGAGGCGGCAGTGCCCAACTCGCCTCCGCCAAGCAAATACGTCCGGGTCGGCGAGAACGTCTACGTCAGCCTCCCCTGGACGGTGGGCTCCAGAGCGCCAACCGAGGAGGATGTTGTGGACGAGGAGATCCTTGCCGCTGCCGGGCTCCAGCTTGTGGATGCGCCAGGCGCCAGCAGTAGCAGCACGTCTGAGGAGGAGCAACTGCTTCAAAAGCTGCTGAATCTTCATCGCGCCCGACGGGAGAAGCTAGCTTCCAGGGAGGCGCTCATCGAGAAGGCCGAAGCTGACATGCTGAGGCGCGCGGAGATCTTGGCGGATGTCCGCGCGCGATCTCTTAATGCGTTAGAGGCCAAGCGGGCACAGCTAGCCGAAGAACGGCAGGCCCTCCTCCTGATGAAGCAAGACATTGAACAAAAACAGGAGGAGACCGCCAAGGAGTTGTCTGCTCGGGCCGGTGATCTGAACCAGCGGAAAGTGGACCTTGATGCCCACGAAGAAGAACTTGCCGAGCGCAAGAGGAAACTTGCCGAAACCCTCCGACAGAAAGACGAGGAGGTGGCAAGACTTGTCGCAGAGCGGACCCAGGGGCAAGCACAAAAACACCAGAAGGAAATCGAAGCCTTGGCCCAAGAGTACGCCAGCAAGTTGGTGGAGGCCACCAACGCTGTCGCTGCTGCAGAAGTGAACAGGAAGGAAACGGAGGAGAAAGTGGCAAGACTAGAGGCCGCCCTCAAGGCAAACGGTGACAAGCTCTCAACGCTTGAAAGTGAGAGGGCAAAGGTGACCCACACTTTGGCGGAGATGCAAGTTACCATAGCCAAGAAGAACAATCTGCTTGCCGCCGCCAATGACTCCAGAGCAGACCTAAAGCTGAAACTGACCACGCTGAAGGAGACGCTCGACACCACCAGAAAGCGCGAAGGGCTTCTAATGGCAGAGCTCCAGAAGGAAAAGGGTCTGCTTCAAGACGCTATTGCAACCCACAAAAAGTTCAGGGATAACGTGGGGATCTTCACAGACAGGCTTGCCAGCGCAGCCGAGGACATCGACAAGGAGCTGACTGCCCTGAAGGTGCCGGACTTCGGGTACTCCACCGACAAGAACACGCAAACTAGCGTCAAGCTAGCCGAGTTCTTCGACGGAGTAGTAGAAGCACTCCAACAGCTCCAAGTCAATCACAAGGCTCAACTGGCCGACGAGTCACGCAGGCTTTGCCGGGGAGTTCTCCGGAGGTTGTTGGTGAAGATAGCATACAGAAACCCGGGCGTCGACTTCAGCAACATCTTCAAAAGCTTGCCGAAGGGATACGACCCCGCGCCACTAGAAGCCCTTGTCGCGCCCATCGTGGAGAGGGTGGACCAAATCCAGAGAGTCGAAGGCGAGCACCGCAATTAGAGAGCCCATTCTTCTCCCTCCTTGCCGCCGCTAGACATGTTAAAGAACAATCTGTTTAAGCCGCGGCAACTTATCTTGTAATATAACATGCAATATTTTGAAGTTAATGCATGTCATCTCCCTTGAGCAATTTCTTTCTTTGTGTGTACTTGCCCTACGCTTATAGGAAACTTGCCGGTGCGCGCACCATCGCCGCGAGCGCTGGGTGCGGGACTCCAGCAGCCTGCTGGCGGTGCCGCTGCCGGCAAGCAACCTTGTCGCGCTCAGTGCGGCCACTTAGGTTGTTGAGCGGACTCGAAACAAGGTAAGGGCGCGACCGATTACGCTTAGGTTCCGTCGTGCACAGGTTTTCCATACAAAGAGTAGTATCGTTCAAGGAAAATAACCTTGAAAATAAAAAAGAATTTGGTTATTCAAACTTTGGCACTTAGCTTTGTCGCTGATCTCTCCGCGGCAAGGTCTTGTCACTGCTTGCCACTGCCTTCTACCCGGCAAGGCAAAGTTTCTTTGAACGACGCCTGGTCCATATCATTATCCCATCCCCCCCGGCAAACTTGTGCGCGAGGGAAGCTTCTGTCTTTTTGAGAAAAAGAAAGAAGAGAAAATAAAGATATAGGAGCTTGGCGGCTCGTTAATGCTTACCAGGGAGGCTGTACTGCACAGTATGTCAGATAATCATGCAAAATAAAAGTAAACATGAAATCGTCAAAAACTGTGAAATACAAAAGCTTTATTTATGCACAGGGTCTGCGCCTGGCTTTGTACAAAGGATTACATGCAACAACGGCAAGACTTGTACAAAAGGTGGTTGCCGGGGAAGGGCCCGGCAACCGCGCCTTATGGAAAAAACTTACGGAGATGCTCAATGTTCCAGGAATTGATCACTGGAATGCCATCCCCGGTCTCCAGGTGGACAACGCCGGGCCTGGTGACTCGTTTCACCCGATAAGGGCCTTCCCACTTCGGCGTCAACTTGTTTGAATTCTTGGCCGACTGAACGCGCCGAAGAACAAGGTCGCCTTCCTCGAGACTTCTGGCATTAACTTTGCGGCTATGGTAGCGACGCAAAGCTTGCTGGTAGCGAGCAGCTCTCACAGCAGCCTGAAGACGATCCTCCTCGAGGAGCATAGCGTCATCTTGCCGCAGTTGCTCTTGCTCAAGCTCATCATAAGCGAGCACTCGAGGTGACCCGTATACGAGTTCCGTGGGGAGAACTGCCTCTGCTCCATAAACTAGAGCAAAAGGCGTCTGGCCAGTAGCTCGATTTGGCGTCGTCCTGATCGACCAAAGAACCACTGGCAGCTCCTCGATCCAGTTTTTGCCGCACTTGCGCAGCCTGTCGAAAGTTCTCATCTTGAGCCTACGCAGCACTTCAGCATTTGCCCTTTCAGCTTGACCGTTGCTTCGGGGGTGAGCAACAGAAGCGAAACAGACCTTGGCGCCAAGGTCTTCGACATACTGCATGAAGGCGTGGCTCGTGAACTGGGTACCGTTGTTGGTGATGATCCTGTTGGGAACACCAAAGCGACAAACAATTCCCTTGAAGAACTTGATGGCTGATTGTGCTGTCACCTTCCTCACTGCTTCCACTTCTGGCCACTTCGTAAACTTGTCGATGGCCACATACAAGTACTCGAAGCCCCCGGTGGCACGGGGAAAGGGGCCGAGGATGTCGAGCCCCCAGGCCGAAAATGGCCAGGAGAGAGGGATTGTCTGGAGAGCTTGAGCTGGCTGATGAATTTGCTTGGAATGAAACTGGCACGCTTCACACTTGGTTACTAGTGCAGTTGCATCCTGGAGGGCGGTGGGCCAAAAGAAACCTTGCCGGAAAGCCTTTCCAACAAGGGCTCTTGACCCTATGTGGTGACCACATATGCCTCCATGAATCTCCGCCAACAGCTCCTGTCCTTCTTCCCGGGGAATACACTTCAATTTCACACCGTTTGGTCTTTTTCTGCACAGCATGTCATCGACAAATTGATACATATTGGACCGTCGGGCTACTTTCTCCGCTTCTTCCTGCTCTTCGGGAAGTTCTCCTGTCTGAAGGAAACGGACGATCTGCTGCGCCCACGCTGGAGCCTGTGGCTCGACAACGAGGACTAAAGGCATTTCTTCTGCTGTGGGAACATCAGGCCCTACGGCAAGAGCTCGTCGCTCTACCAGAGCTGGCCGTTCCCCGACGAGCTTGGCCGGAACAGCCGCCTCAACGACAAGAGCCTGGGGCCCTGCTGGAGCGTGCTGTCCTTCAACAAGCTTGTCGGGAGCAGTTGCTTCAACGACGGAAGCCCAAGGCCTCGTCGGAGCATCTTGCTCCTCAGCGCTTCGATCAGGAGCGCCTGCTTCAACGACAAGGACCCGAAGTCTCGTCGGAGCAAGTTGCCCCTTTGCCTCTAGCCTAGGAGCACCCGCTTCAACGACAAGAGTGTGAGGCCTTGTCGGAGCAAGTTGCCCCTCTGCATCTTTGGCGCTGGCTTTGGCAGCCTTCTTGCCGGCGGCTTCGGGGAGCTCTGCCGGGAAGTAGTCGCCAGAAGCCAACTTCCTCTTCCTGCCTTGCCCTACTGATGGCGTCACGGATGGCTGAGTTAGTTGGAGCACAAAAGTGCCTGGCTCCACAGGCAATTTGAGTGCGGCGCGCTTTGACAAACCATCGGCAATGTCATTCTCAGCACGTGGGACGTGCTCCATTTGTAGGCCGTCAAAGCGTTCTTCCAACTTCCTCACCTCATCTACATAAGCTTCCATCAATGGGCATTGGTAGTTCTTGTTCACTTGCCTGACGACAAGCTGCGAATCTCCCCTGACAATAAGCTTCTTGATCCCAAGGTCTGCCGCGATCCTGAGACCGGCAAGCAACCCCTCATACTCTGCAGTATTGTTCGTCGCCTGTTCCTTGGGAAAGTGCATTTGGACCACGTACTTGAGGTGCTCTCCGGTGGGTGCGACAAGCAGTACGCCAGCACCGGCGCCTTGCAGCGAAAAGGCACCATCAAAGTACATGAGCCACTCTTTGCTTGTCTCCTTGCCGGGGAGAGTCATCTCTGGGATTTCTTCGTCTGGCGTTGGTGTCCATTCTGCGACAAACTCTGCCAAAACTCGGCTCTGTATGGTTGATGTACTCTCAAACTTGAGACCAAAGCTCGACAACTCCAACGCCCACTCGACAATCCTGCCTGTCGCTTCTAGATTTTGCAAAATCCTTTTCAGCGGGAAGCGAGTGACGACGGTAACTTCATGTGCTTGAAAGTAATGGCGCAGCTTTCTCGAGGCCATGAGAAGGCCGAAAAGCAGCTTCTGCACACCAGAATACCTTGACCTAGCTCCCTGCAGAAGAGAGCTCACAAAGTAGACCGGGCGCTGCACCATTTTCTTCTTTTGTATCACTTCGCCTGACTGCGCGGACGAATCCTTGTCGGTAGCAAAACTTGTTGCCCCCAGCTTGTCGCTGGTCGTGCTTGCCGCAGTTACTGCCTCCTCATCCACCTCTCTCTCCGCTACCAACGCAGCACTAACCACTTGATTGGTTGCCGCTAGATACAGGAACAACTTCTCTTGTGGTTTAGGCGCGACAAGTATTGGAGGAGAGGAGAGGTATCTCTTCAAGTCTTGCAGCGCCGCCTCCGCCTCCGGAGTCCATTTCAATGGACCTGCCTTTTTTAAGATTTTGAAAAATGGCAGGGCGTGCTCAGCTGACTTGGAGATAAACCTACTGAGGGCAGCAACACAGCCGGCAAGTCGTCGTACATCCTTGACGCGCTTCGGTGCTTCAATTTGCTCAATGGCTTTGATCTTGTCAGGATTGGCTTCAATTCCACGTTGAGACACAAAGAACCCGAGAAGCTTGCCGGAGGGAACTCCAAACACGCACTTCTCGGGGTTGAGCTTCAGGTTGATCTTGCGCAGACTTACAAAAGTTTCTTCTAGATCTAGAACCAAAGTAGCCCTGTCTTTGCTTTTGACCACTATATCATCCATATAGGCTTCCACATTTCTGTGCAGCTGAGGCTCAAAAGCAATCTGGACGGCTCTTGCAAATGTCGAACCAGCATTTTTCAAACCAAATGCCATACGTACGAAACAGTATGTGCCACAGGGTGTGATAAATGCGGTCTTTTCCTCATCTTCCTCAGCCATGAAGATTTGATGATACCCTGAATATGCGTCAAGAAATGAAAGCAAATCACATCCTGCCATGGAGTCAACAATCTGGTCTATGCGGGGCAAAGGAAATGGGTCTTTGGGACAAGCTTTATTGACATCAGTGAAATCAATACAAAGCCTCCATTTTCCATTCGCTTTGCGCACGACAACAGGATTGGCCAACCACGTAGGATGGAGCACTCCTCTAACGAGGCCTGCTGCTTCCAACTTCTTGATTTCTTCCGCAATAAACTCTTGCCGCTCCACAGCTTGCTTTCTGGCTTTCTGTTTGACGGGCCTCGCGTGGGGACAAACGGCAAGGTGGTGCTCAATTACTTTCCTGGGAACACCGGGGATGTCGGACGGTTGCCATGCAAATACGTCGACATTCGCCCGCAGGAAAGCAACGAGCGCGTTTTCCTATTTGTTGTCAAGTGTGGCACTGATGGTGAAGGAACCACCAGTGCCATCCTCCTTGGCGGGCACCTTCTTTGTCGCCGGCGGAGCGGCTTTGTTCTTCTTACACTTGCCGGTGGAGCTCTCTGGTGCGTCCTCGACGGCGCGCAGCACTCCGAAGAGGTGCGCTTGCCGGAGTGGGCACAGGAGCTCTTGCCGGACTTCCTCTTGTTCTCCCGCCCGAGAGCTTCAGCGGCAAGTGCCTTGGCGGCAGTTGCGGCAGCTGCTTCCTGGTAGATCTTGTCGGCGCAAATAAGCGCATCCTTCTTGTCGCAGGGAACTGTGATAACACCTACTGGACCTGGCATCATCAACACGTTGTAGGCATAATGAGAGGCTGCCATGAACTTGGCGAGCGCTGGACGGCCAAGTATCCCATTATAAGGCAATGGAATATCGGCAACATAAAAGGTGACCTTCTCGGTCTGGTAGTTCAGCTCGCCGCCAAATGTCACTGGCAGCGTGATCTTCCCTTTCGGCTTGCTCCTTCCTGGATTGACTCCTTGGAAAGTACCAGTTTCCTCAAGCTCGCCATCAGAGATTTGAAGTTTCCGGAGCACAGCGGGCGAAATCAGATTCAAGCCGGCCCCACCGTCAACTAACATCTTCGTGACCTTGAGGTTGCGGATCGTTGGTGAAACCAACATCGGCAAGCACCCGACCGCCGTTGTGCGGTCAGGGTGGTCCTCAATGTCAAAGACGATAGGCGTGTCGGACCACTTCAGAAGCTTTCTGGAGTCAACAGATGGTTCCGCCGCATTGATCTCTCGCGCCCACTGTTTAAGTTGGCGGTGAGAAGAATGCAACGAAGCACCACCGTCAACACACAAGACTTCTGCGGCTTTCTGAAATTCGTGCTCACTAGATTCTTCATCATCTAGATCATCATCATCATCCTCTTTGTCGTGGCCACGAGGAGGCCTGTCTCTCTGCTGCTGCTTGGCCTTGCCGCGACGCCCTCCTCGGGCAGTGCGCTTCTTGCCGGACCCGCCAGCACCTTCTGGGGCCTTCTCCTTGTCGCGCCTCTCATACTCAGCTTTCTGCTGTTCGACAAGCTGCTCGACTCGTCGACAGTTCTGGAGATCGTGTCCCTTGGTGCGGTGGATCTTGCAATATTGTTTGTCGGAGCCGTCCTGCTTGTCGGCAGCCGCCAAGGCCTGGCAGTTGGCACACGCGGCAATCTCCTTGCCGGAGCCCTCGACTCTGGCCTTGTCGGCGCTGCCGTTGCCGCTGGACTTCTCGACGGCAAGCACAGCTTTGCCCTTTTTCTTCTTGTTGTTCCGCCGCCGGCCCTTCTTTGCCAGGGCAGTACCTTCGCTGTCAGAGCTCCCCCCTGCGCCAACACCTTCACCGGGAAGTTTCCTTCCCTCTTCAGCGCGCGCACACTTGTCGGCGAGAGCATATAGCTGGCCAATGTCTCTGACCTTGGTCATCGCCATTTCCTCCCGCATCTTGCGGTTACGCACGTTCTGATGGAACGCGCTAATAACCGCAGCGGGGTGAACATCTGGGATGTTGTACTGTACGCGGCTGAACCTTTGAATGTATTTGCGTAGGGGCTCTCCTTCCTTCTGGGGGATGAGATGAAGATCACTCTCCTGGCCATGAGGTTGATGACCACCAGTAAAGGCACCAACAAACTGATGGCACAGGTCCGCCCATGAAGAAATGGAGTTCTCCGGCAAGTGCATGAGCCATGAGACGACGTTGCGCTTTAACACGAGCGGGAAGTAGTTAGCAAGAATCTTGTCGTCTCGTCCCCCGGCAGCTTGCACCGCAATGGTGTAAATGCTGAGGAACTCCGACGGGTGTGTCTTGCCATCATACTTCTCCGGTACGTCAGGCTTGAAAGCCTTGCGATTGGGCCACTGGACCTGCCGCAGCTCACGGGTGAACGCTGGACAACTTACCGCGTACGGCAAGTCGCCAAGATCCCCTGGCGCATGCATGTCAACAGCGGGCCCTGCGCGTCTGTCGGACTGACGATGCGCTTCTCTCCTTCGCTCAATAGTGGTACGAGCGTCTTCTCCTCTGTGTTCCTGAAGAACGAGGCGCTGGTCACGACGAGCTCGCGGGTCAGACGACGTCGTGGAATCATCGCCACGGGCGTCGTTTCGACGTGTCAGCGACCGAGGCCGTCTGGGTGGGGAGTGTACGGTTGTTGCCCCCTCGCCGTTCTTGTTGGTGACAGCATCGTCACCAGTTCTCTTGTCGGCCGCGCGCACTGGGTCGGCATCAGCGAAACTGAGAAGGCTCTGAATGGTTGCCCTCCACTCGTCAAGCTTATCTGCTGGTGGAGGGAAGTTCAGGAGCAGCTGCGCACGCGCCAACGCTTTTGCTGGTGAGGGAGGTATCGAGTGGCGTGAGGACTGTGGGATGCTCTTACTCCTAACGGTGTTAGAAGGAGCATCTCCACGCCCAGGCGACCGCGCCTCGACCCCGCCAACGTGTTGTTGCGTATGGTGACCCCGCGCATATCGAGATTGATGCGCAAGTTCATTATCCAGGGAGCGCCTGGCACCTGGGGCGTCAGGACGCTGCCTGTCACGGGCTTCTTGCGAAGGCCGCGGCGTCTGAACCGGCGCAGGCGTTCCAGAACGCGCAGCACCGTTTCTGGAGCTTGCTGGGCCAGCAGCAGCGAGCAGCGCTGCATTCCCAGACCCAGCAGCGCCAAGATTGGCGTCGCTGGCCCGGTTTTGGACAGGTGGAGGTAATAGGAGCTCTCGCTCTCTAGTCCCCCCAGCAGTCGCAATCACGTCGGCACCCTCCTGCACGGGAGCAGGCGGGTTGGATGTGGACGCACCGATGGCTGAGGTCTTCTTTTTTGGAGCCATAAGACGGAGAATGGCCCAAAAACTAGCGCGCAAATCGCTAGATTAGGTTCACACAACCTCCCTCTCCCCTACCTGGCGCGCCAAAGATGTCGGGGACGAATCCGCGATCACCTATGGGACCCAGGGAAGGACCCCTTTACGTTCGGCAGGGAGAGACGGTCGCACGAAGAGCAAATCTAGCGAAGAACACGACAGTGCACGAGAGAGATTTACCCAGGTTCGGGCCGCACGGATGTGTAAAACCCTACTCCTGCTTTCTTTGGTTTATTATCTGGATGATTGTTCTAGCTCCAGGAGCGCTACAGTACAGAGTAGCTGCGTACAATACTGGAGTTCTCCCTTCTTCAGTCCCCTTCCCTCCTCACGTTGCCTATGGGCCTCCTTTTATACGCACAAAGGGGTCACCAACAGGTGGCAAACAGTAAAGGTAGAGGTGGAAAGCTGCTACAGTAAAGCCACTATTACCAGGATGACATGTCCTACCTACCACTGATGGCAGGGGACAAGGGCATTAAATGCCCATGCCTTTGCTGTCCACATACATGTACCCGGACGTCTTGGACGTGGGAAAAGCCTATCCCACCTGCTCCTGCACCGCTAGCTACAGTGTACCGTCATCTACACAGTGCCCTGCCACACACGCTTGGAAGGACCCAGAGCGCCACGCTGGCAGAGGCACTGGAGCAGCAGCACAGTGGTACAGTAACGCTTGCCGCGGCAAGACCTTGCCGCACCTGACAGCTTGGCGCAACCCATAGTTTGCCGGCAAGGTAACTTACCGGGGCAAGTACCTTGCCGCAGCCGCTATCTTGCCGCAGCCAATACCTTGCAGCAGCCAAGTACTTGCCGGGGCAAGTACCTTGCCGCGGCAAGTATTCTGCTTCAGCAATGCCCAGGCTGGGCCTCAGCTGTCCCTCCCGGCAAGCTCCTCTTGCCGGGGCCTTAACTCTTGCTTTGTATACTTTGTTCTTGAATGGCTTAATGATCTTGAGCTTCTCTCTGGCTGTCCTCCCGCAAGCCTGGCCGCGGGATGCTACTACTGCCCGTGCACAAGTACGGGGCACTAGGGTACCCCTATTCTAGTACACCGACAACCCGCATGAGGGCGACTATGCCAGCCACCTCTGCTTCTTCACCGAGATCGTGACCCACCTGGAAGATCAGGCCGCGAGGGTCTGTGAGCTCATTGAAGAGAGAAGCCACGGCCTCCTCGGGCACGTGTTCTCACGCGTCTTCAGCCATCTTCAGAATCTTGACCCCCATTTTGATTTTGATGCCGCGATAGCCCCCGTGCCCTGGGTTATTCAGAACAATCTGGTGGAATGGGTGGACGGCCATGTCGACGATCTGATCATGGAGTTTGCTCCTGAGGACGACGCGGTCGTGATCACGGCTGAGGAAGGCGATGCGGATGACAACGTCGAAGACAAAACCAGCGACAGCATAGGCGGCGCGGGTGAACATGGCGACGACGGCGCTGACAAAGACGACTCTGGTGACAGTGTCGGTGGTGCAGATGAGGCTGGCGAGGACGGCGCTGAAGGCGACGCCTCTGGCTAGGCCTGCCTTTCCTTTGCCTTGACCTGTATGCAAAAACCTTGGGAGCGTGAAAGCATTTTGAAGGGGGAGCCCCTTGTAATGTATGAAATGACGATATGCTTTTGAGGTAGGATCTGAACTGCGCCATCGCGAGCCTGCGGGCTCCCAAGCGGGGTAGCTGTTGTGACTTATCTTTGGTTCCGTAGATCCTGAGTGGGTCCTGATGTCACGATTGCATCCTCTCCCTGAGGTAAGCCTGAGGGGTTCATGAGGTCCTGAGCCTCCCGAGGAGCCTGCTAGCCTACCCCAGTGTGCCTCGCGAGAAGCCAATTGCCGGATCACGGCAGGGTATGCGTGTGGTGACTGCGCCCCCGATCCCCGGGGGGCCTTGGCGTCTCCGGGGCTGACCCGAGGGCGTTAGATGCGCGCATGCCATGCCCAGCCCCCGCTCATGCGGTGCTCGCAGGGATGGGTAGCAGGTGCGAACCTTACTTGTTGAACACGAAACCAGAAAGCAAGAAACTGCTGCGAGACAAGAGAAAAGCAAACTCCCCCCATTTTTGACAACATAAAAGAACTTCAAATCTCAGTCTAGAAGGCGGCAAATCGAATTACAGAAAACAGGGCGAAAGCAAATAGCCGCGTCCGGCACCTAGCTAGTCTTCTTGTCTTCCCACCAGCGCGAAGCTAAGTGCTTTCACTGGATGTGAGCATATTCATTGGGGGACAGTGTCGACGGCCAGCGCGGAGCATGGTGCTTCCACTTGGACGCCCCCGAGGCCCGAGGGCGGCACTCCGGAGACTCCGGGGTGTGTACAACCCCACTCATTATTACGTGAGAGTGTCACGAGCGGAGACCTTCACAGGCGTGAGCCTTGCTTCATATCGCCAGATGAGGGTCCCGCCCTGCGCCACCCCCGACCACCGTTGGGGCGTCCGGAAACCAGGACGAGACCAAGAGGCAAGAGGGACGCTGGCGGCACCCTCGGCGACCACGGGCCCTCTGCCGGGGGGGGGGAGGGCTCGCCGGCGCCTTCCCCAGCAGAGGACCTACCTCCGGACAACGCCTTGCTCCATGCGGCGCGGGGGAGGCCCTGGCTCCAGGCCCGTGAGAGTGTCACGAGCGGAGACCTTCACAGGCATGAGCCTTACTTCATATCGCCAGACGAGGGTCCCGCCCTGTGCCACCCCCGACCACCGTTGGGGCGTCCGGAAACCAGGACAAGACCAAGGGGCAAGGGGGTCGCTGGCGGCACCCTTGGCGACCACGGGCTCTCTGCCGGGGAGGGGGGGGGGGGAAGGGCTCACCGGCGCCTCCCCCGGCAGAGGACCTACCTCCGTACAACGCCTTGCTCCATGCAGCGCGGGGGAGGCCCTGGCTCCGGGCCCCTCCCGCACAACCCCCAGTGTGCCGCTCCCGCTTGGAGTGGTGCCACCGCCCTGGGGTTTCCGGCCGCTGTTGTGGCCTGGTTCACCTGCGGTCCATGGTTAGCGTAAGCATGCTCTCGAGATATCGGCTGTACCCTGTGGTCGTTGTCGCTGAAGGGGTCGGCAAAGTCTCCGAGCAGCTTGTGGAAGACTCCGGCCTCTAGCGTACCTTCCACCCAGCTTGGCTTGGGGAACGAGCTGGGGCCATCCTTCGGCGTGTACTCCAGATCCACCATGCGGGGTACGTAAGCATCTGAAGTCGCTGCATCGGGGTCATCGCCTGGGTGCCCCGCGTCTTGGGCTTCCAGGCCCGGCGCCTGGTCCTGATGGCCGTGGGGTGAAACCCCAGCGCGGCCCCGCTGTGGGCCGCCAGAGCTCGCCCCTCCTGGAGGCGGCGCTGTCGTGGTAGGAAGAGCGGCGCCGTGGGCCACGTTGGTGTTGTCGAATCCCGCAGGCGCTCCAGGGGGCGCGTGCGCACGCCTGGGCCCAGCGCGCACCCCCGTCACAGCCTGAGGCATGGGCAAGGGGCAAAAGGGCGCCGCACCTCTACAGGCGGCGTCAAGCAGCTCGGCGACCCGCTCCAGCAGCGCATCGCGACCGCTCTCCGCCAACCTGCAACGCAGCAGCTCTCGTGCCACGATGAGCTCGGCTCGCATGTTCGCCTGCTCCCGACGAGTGTGTGGTGCTGTCGCTGCGGCGTAGCCTGAATACCGCATAGTGGCACGCGCGCGCCGTGGTGCGAAGGCGGATGGCACCGGCCCGCGCCGCCCGCGCCCGGCTGTGTTGGGAGGTGTGCGGGCCGCCTGGAGCGCGGAGTTGAGGTCCTCTTGGGCGGACGGCACTGCCTGGATGGGCCATGCAGCCCAGTGCTCGGCGTGAGCCCTCAGATCGTCAGCCATCGGAATTGCAGGGCGATGGCGGGCCGACTGGAAGAAGAGGGGCTCCGATGCACCCCTACCTGGCGCGCAAAATGTCGGATTCGGGGTTCCGCACACCCTTGAGAGGTTTGAACTCTAGGGTGCGTGCGAAGAACTCTCCCTCCCCAGTCTGCCTGCTTAACGATTCCACAGCCTAGCTCTTCGAACCCAAGGAACAAGAGACTCAGCAGTTTATCCTGGTTTAGGCCACCTTGCGGTGTAATAGCCTACTCCAGCTTTGTGGTGGATTGCCTCGGAGGGCTGAGGATGAACTAGTACCGAGGTGGAGCGACCTCAGGAGGTGACGTGTTCTTGAGCTCGATGAGCTGGTGAGGTGGTGAGGGTGGAATGGATCTGGTCCAGCTCCGGTCGATCCGATCCCGCTCTACGGTGGTGGCTAAGTCCTATTTATAGTGGCCTTGGTCCTCTTCCCAAATGTAGGCGGGAAGGGATCCCACAATGGCCAAATTCGAAGGGACACAACTAGTACAAGTTATCCTGACAAAAGTAGTCTTCGCCTGCAAAAGCCTCTGGCGGTGACGCTGCAGTGGGCTCCGCGATGACCTCCGTCCTGCCGTCCTAGCGGTCCTGGTCTTGTTGCACCGATGTGGAAACCTTTGCTTGATTCCTCGGGACTCCGCGCCTATGCTTGCCTCCTTTGCACCAAAGGGGAAACTGGTACACTGCGCCCGCTGGCGCCCGCCTGGTCCTGGTCGTCATGGCTCACGTTAGGTGAACCTCACGAGATGCAACTTGCATTGATATCTCCGCTCCTCGGGAGCCAGCCTGGGGAGGCCGCCCCCCGTGGAGGTCTTGGTGTCGTCCGCATCGCGAGGCTTGGCCCCTCGCGAGGGTCTTGTGTTGTTGTTGCTGAAGCTGGGCTGTACCAGGCCGTTGATAGAGCCACACCATGGGCCGCAGGCAGGCAAGTCCGGGCACCCCCGGTCCCAGGACGCCGACAAACTCCAGCAAGTCCGTCCCGGGCAGCCCGGATATATGCATCCACGGTGCTGAGGGCATTAAATTCTTGCTCCGTAAAAGCTGGAGTGTGCATGGTCTCTTTCAGTCGTCGATGATTCATCACGCTCTCTACTTCGGAATTTGTGACGGATACGTCATCTGAATCTTCATGAGGCGGATGAGTTGGCACTGCATCCGTATTGGCTTTTGTCCTGGTTGATGAGCCCGGCACCAGATTAGCTGATGATCCGCTAACAGGGATTTTGGACACGGTTCGTCGTGTGCTCCTCCTGGAATAAGATGGGAGGAGAAATATGACAATCTGGTTTTATGCCTAGGCATATATTAAAGGTTATACCTCTTTGATGAAGGAGGGGGGTCGACAGCGCTCCTGGCTTCCTTTTGTTTTAAAGGCTCACCCTGCGTAGATGCTACCTTCCTAGGGGCTGCCCTCGATGGAGTACGGCTCGCCGAGCGCCGATCCTATAAAGCACGATTCAGTGTGATGGGTGAGGTGCAAGTGGGGACTCCTCTTTCTGAGGATGATTTCCGAATACTTACCTTAGAGAAAGGGAGAAGGCCTAGGTAGTCGGCTATAATGGCCACTTCCGAACCGTCATGGCTTGCTTGATAAAAGACTCTATCATCAAACTCTATAAATATATCTAGATCCTCGCAGAGGCCGGGATCTTTGTGGCGAGCATAGTCCTCTGGTTGTGGAGAGGGGCAGTGCACATTTTTGACGACATTCCTCCATGTCTGTTTAAAGACGACCAGAACAATTTGATTAGTATGCCTCGATAATGAGGTAGGACAATGCTGATAATAAAAAAACTCACCCATTCAATGGGGTTATACATGGAGAAACCTTCTTGACAATTTAAATGGAGGAATTCTTCTTTCTCCCCCTTATAAAGATCTGCCAGAATGGCGGCCAGAGCGACGGGGGTATCCGGGCCCTCGCGCCTATAGCGAGATGCGTCGTCCTCCCCGTTGTAACACCATAAAGGGGTTACCCTGGACTGAAGGGGCTGTATGCATCGCTTTATCATGATAGCCATGACTTCGATTATCGAGAGTCCGGAATGGGCAAGTAACCTGACCTTGCTGACCAACCTCTTTACTTCCACACTGTCTTCTTCTTTGGGGCTCCGGGGGCGCCAGTTGAGGCATTTCTTTAAAGGAGCACTGGAGAATTCGGGGAGTCCACGTCGAACTGGGTCCGGAAGGGGAACATCCTCGATATAAAACCATTCCGAAGCCCATTCTTTGAATGCCTTCTTGGGAGTTCCGACAAGGTAATCTGATCAGGCTATGCGCCATACTTCGGCGCCGCCCACTTCAAATATAGAACCCCCTTTATGATGGGGGACGAGGCAAAAGAACTTTCTCCATAGTTCGAAATGAGCCTCGTAGCCTAAGAATAGTTCGCAGAGAGTGACAAAACTAGAAAGTGCAGAATAGAACCTGGAGTGAGGTTGTGCAGCTGGATCCCGTAGAATTCCAATAGACCTCTGAGGAAGGGGTGGATTGGGAATCATAAGCCCCTCAGAAGAAACGAGACGAAGCACACCCTCTCCTCCTTGTTGGGATTGGGGAAGTTCTCTGCTAGCACGTCATGGCCAATAGAGGCCAATCCCGCCCGCACGGAGACTAGATCTGCGGGAGGGAGATATCCCTGCGTCTGAAGTTGATTCAGCTGAGGGTGAGACACTGAGCAGCTTCACCAATCACCCGTTTGAGGGCGCGAGGAAGAGCCAGGAGGGCTCGCCATGTTTTGATTTTTCGTGGTTTGCTTTGATGCTCTTTGCGCGATATGGGATGAAATTAGGAGATCTAACCTCCTTATATAGATACCGCCCTTGCATGATAAGGGGCTTATTTTGAAAAAATTATGGACTGTTCACATTCGCCCGACGCATGGAAATCGAGGCGACGACAGGGAGGAAGCACAAAGGCAGAACATGGAGGTCAAAGCCGGACTATCGTCAATCCGGAGTATGATGAAGAACCCGCCTTGCAAAGCCGAAGACATAAGCCGGATAATATATCATCATTGAAGGCAAGTTCGGGGGCTACTGAGAGAGTCCTGGATTAGGGGGTCCTCGGGTGTCCGGTCTATTCGATATGGGCCGGACTGATGGGCCGTGAAGATAAAGCAGAAGACTATCCCCCGTGTCCGGGTGGTGTCCGGATGTACTCTTTCCTTCCTCTGTAAACCACCTTTGTATGATCCTGGTCCCCTCCGGTGTGTATATAAACTGGAGGGTTTAGTCCGTAGAGGCCATCAGAATAATCATAGGCTAGACAGCTAGGGTTTAGCCATTACGATCTCGAGGTAGATCAACTCTTGTAACCCCAATACTCATCGAATACAATCAAGCAGGGCGTAGGGTTTTACCTCCATTAAGAGGGCCCGAACCTGGGTAAACATCGTGTCCCCATTGTCCATTGTTACCATCGATCCTTAGACGCACAACTTGGGCCCCCCTACCCGAGATCTGCCGGTTTTGACACCGACAGTCACCCCGAATACAAGTCTCATGACCGCCCCGGCAGGCCTGCCGGGCACGATGAGGGTGGCCTACCCTGCCAAGGCTCCACCGCTCCACCTCACAGCAACGCAAGTCATCGATCGATGCGGTGTCAAGGCCCCAAGTGACTAAGTGGCTGTTATTTGGCACGTGGCAGCCACTTCCTTTGGGAATCACCTCCAAATGACACCCGTCCAGTGACGTGTCAAGATGACAGACAAGAAGGTGGCCGAACGGCCCGGCAAGGCTTGCTAGGCATGCCACGATGTGACAGTAAGCGGAGCATTTAATGCGCTCTGCTCTGTCTGCAGAGTTAGGTATGATAGCACTGTTCGCTATCTAATCAGTACACAATGACTGATTTGCCACTGTGGTGACCCCTTGATCTATAAAAGGATGGCCATGGCAACCATAGAAAGGATTCAGACCCCTGTACGTTCGTACACGCGTAGCTGCTCTCGTCCCGAGGCATCCTTGCCGGGCAAGAGCACTGCGTTTCCACCACAATCCACCATCTATCCACCAAAGCAGGAGTAGGGTTTTACGCCTCGCGGCGGCCCGAACCTGGGTAAAACTGCCCGTGTGATCTCTGTCGTGCTGTGCTACGTTCTCCGCTCTTTGTGCAATGTGCTCATCCCCCCTGCCGAACCACAAGGGGCTGATGGCCCCATAGGTGGCCGTGGTTTCCCACGACAACCCAATCATGGCATGAATATTAAGACATGAATGATTCAAAGAAATAGTCTATAATTTGTCATAAAGACATCAATACTTAGGCATCCCAACAAACAATTATGTCTTTCAAAATATCAAGGCTAAAGAAAGCTATCCCTACAAAATCATAGAGTCTTATGATGCTCTGTCTTCTTAACACAAAGAATTTATCATGCACAACCCCGATGACAAGCCGAGCAATTGGTTCATACTTTTTAACGTTCTTCAGCTTTTTCAACCATCACGCAATACATGAGCGCAAACCATGGATATAGCACTATGGGTGGAATAGAGTATGATGATAGGGGTAAATATAAAGAAGACAAAAAAGTAAGAAAGTCTCACATCGACGCGGCTAACCAACAGGCTATGGAGATGCCCATCAATTGATATCAATGTGAGGAGTAGGGATTGCCATGCAACGAATGCACTAAGAGCTATAAGTGTATGAAATCTCAATATGTAAACTAAGTTGGTGTGCATCTAACTCTATAATGAAAAATTCCCACTAGTATATGAAAGTGACAACATATGAGACTCTCTATATTAAAAACATGGTGCTACTTTGAAGCACAAGTGTGGAACTAGCATGCCCCTTCTCTTTTTTTTTTCCTTTTTTTCCTTTTCCTTTTTTTCCTCTCTCTTTTTGTCTGGAGTCTCATCCTGACTTGTGGGGGAATCATAGTCTCCATCATCCTTTCCTCACTGGGACAATGCTCTAATAATGAATAATGATGATCATCACACTTCTATTTACTTACAACTCAATATTACAACTCGATACCTAGAACAAAGTATGACTCTATATGAATGCCTCTAGCAGTGTACTAGGATGTGCAATGATCTAGCATAACAACGATATCAAAAAATAGACAAGCCATGGAAATATCATGCTAGCTATCTTATGATCATGCAAAGCAATATGACAATGAATGCTCAAGTCATCAAAATGGAAGCGGTGGAAGTTGCATGGCAATATATCTCAGAATGGCTATGAAAAGGCCATAATAGGTAGGTATGGTGGCTGTTTTGAGGAAGATATAATAAGGCTTATGTGTGATAGAGCGTATCATATCACAGGGTTTGTATGCATCGGTGAAGTTTGCACCGACTCTCGAGGTTATAAAGGGCAATGCACGGTACCGAAGAGGCTAGCAAATTGCAGAAAGGTAAGAGTGCATATAATCCATGGACTCACATTAGTCATAAAGAACTCATTACTTACTTCAAAAGTTTATTAGCCCTTGAAGCAAAGTACTACTATGCATACCCCTAGGGGGATAGATTGGTAGGAAAAGACCATCGCTCGTCCCCGACCGCCACTCATAAGGAAGACAATCAATAATAAATCATGCTCCAACTTCATAGAATAACGAGAGACTATACATGCATGCTTCGGGAATCACAAACCTTAACACCAATATTCTTACTAACCACAACCATTTACTAGTACCTCCCACATATTCCATCTCTATATCGCAAAACTATTACAAGGAATCAAACATATCATATTCAGTGATCCATAAGTTTTATGTAGGATTTTATGACTAACCATGCAAATGACCAATTCATGTTGACTCTCTAAATAGATATAAGTGAAGCATGAGAGTATAGTTCTTTCTACAAAATAGCATGCTCTAATAAATATAAGTGAGCACCAGAGCATTCTACAAATAACGGTTTTCCATGTGAAGAGAAACAGGCAATCCAAACTTCAAATGATATAAGTGAAGCATATGAAGCATTCTATAAAGCTATACTCAAAATACATAAGTGAAGTGCAATGAGCATTCTATAAATCAACCATGGACTATCTCATACCAGCATGGTGCATAAAAGAAAAATGAAAACTAAACACAAAATACGCTCCAAGATTTGCACATATCACATGAACGAAATGAAAACGAAAACATACCGATACTTGTTGAAGAAAGATGGGATGCCTTCCGAGGCATCCCCAAGCTTAGACACTTGAGTCTTGTTGAATATTTACTTGGGGTGCTTTGGGCATCCCCAAGCTTGAGCTCTTGCCTCTCCTCCTTCTCCTCATATCGAGACCTCCTCGATCTTTGATCTCTTCATCCACACAAAACTCAATAGAATCCTCGTGAGATCCGTTAGTATAATAATGCAAATCACTACTTTAAGTACTCTGGAAAACCAATTCATATTTTATTTTTGCATTGTATCTACTCTATTATAACTTCTCCATGTCTTATACCACCGATAGAATCGATAGTTTCATCAAAACAAGGAAAACAATGCATCAAAAAGAGAATCTATCTTAAACAGGACAGTCTGTAGTAATATGAACATTCACCATACTTATGTTACTCCAAAAATTCTGAAAAATTAGGAAAAAATAAAAAATTTGTATAGAAATACTGTGCAGAAAGTTTCAGAAACTTTTGACGTTCCAGTAAAAAAATGTAAAATCATGCACTACAGCCAAAGTTTCTGTTTTTGCACCGCACATACCAACAAGCAATCTAATCATCCTAAAGGCAAATCTTGGCACATTATTTTTATAATACAATGAATTTTTACAAGGGGATAATTATTTTTGTGAGAATCTTCATAAATTTTTTTACATTTTTTCCATGAGCATGAACACAAGTGTTCAAGGTCGACTCTCACTTCTCCAATGCATCACTTTTCAATCGCTTCTCTTTTTGAAAAAGTTTTAGGTTCCCCTCTATATTTTTTTGTTTTTAAACTTTATGAAAGCACTCAACAGAATAAAATGACTCTCTAAAACTTCCGGGTTGTCTCCCTGGCAGCGCTTTCCTTAAAGCCATTAAGCTAGGCATAAAGTGCTCAAGTAATGGATCCACCCGGATCCCAAGGTATATCAAAGCCAATTTTAATTAACAATGATTTGGCATTTAGTAGTGAGCACAAAGCAACATATATCATGCAATGACGAAGTCTAACTCTCTTCATATGCATTGGCATGTCATACAAGAACAATTCATGCACATCAAGTAAAGGCCAATACATAGCATAAGCAGTTTCTTGCAATTTTATCATATTGGAAACATAGAGAGGTGGAGATATAGTTCCTCTCTCATAATAATTGCAAGTAGGAGCAGCAAGCACATGCATATTATATTCATCAAAATCATCATGTGCAACGGTAAAAGGAAACCCATCGATGTAATCCTTAATAAGTGCAAACTTCTCCGATATAGTGTAGTTTGGAGAATTCAAAAGGATAATAGGACTATCATGTGTGGTTGCAATAGCAACAATTTCATTCTCAACATAAGGAACTATAGCAAGTTCATCTCCATAAGCATAATTCAAATTGGCATCATGGCCATAAGCATAGCAAGCATCAAGTTCATCAAAACGGGATATTTCAAACGAATTCAAGGGATCATAGCAATTATCATAGCATTCATCCTTCGGTAAGAATGAAGGAGCATTAAACAATGTATGAGTTGAACAGTTACTCTCATTAGAAGGTGGGCACGGGTAGCTAATCTTCTCTTCCTCCTTTTGTTCTTCGCTCTCCTCATCATCGTTTTCATCCAATGAGCTCATAGTTTCATCAATTTCTTTTTCCATAGACTCCTGCAAAATATTAGTCTCTTCTTGGACAGCGAAGACATCCTCAATAAATATATCAATATCATAATTGCATTTATAATTATCATAGCAATATTTAAGTATGGCAAAAAATTTAGGTCTATAAACTAAATCATCAAAATCTTCATACTTTTCAAACAAAGATTCAATTTCATAAGCACCCTTAAAAGCAACAAATTCTTCTATTCATTCCACATCATAGTAATCATATATACCATTAGCATAAGAAGCCAAGGTTTCATTATCATTAAATTTGCATGAAAAGGGAAGGTGTGGAGCCTTCATCCTAGAGCAACAAGTATAATCATATCTCAAGCATAGATTCCAAGCATACCAATGCAACATATCAATTTGATCCCATAAAAAAATCCCTTTTTGTGTCAAGCAATAATCCCTAAAGTATTCACGTTGATCCAACATGTCTCCCGTTATCATGTTGAATGGGGTTTTCTCAGGATTATCAAAGTAGTGCATAATATTTTTCACATAATGAGCATCCAGGGTTTTAGGAGGTTCCCCATCTCCATGAGTAGCAAGTACCACTAATTTTTTTGGTGTTTCGTGTTCCATATCCATAACTAAAGATAGAAAACTACTTAGAACAGAAAATAAAAACTACTTAGTGATAAAGCAAACAATCACACACGAGAATATTCACCCCACGATATTGCTCCCCGACAACGGCATCAGAAAAAAGTCTTGATAACCCACAAGTATAGGGGATCGTTTGTAGCCTTTTTCGATAAATAAGAGTGTCGAACCCAACGAGGAGCTAAAGGTAGAACAAATATTCCATCAAGTTCTATCGACCACCGATACAACTGTACGCACACTTGACGTTTGCTTTACCTAAAACAAGTATGAAACTATTTTGCAAGAATAAAACTATGAGTACTTTGCGAGAATAAAACTACGAATAAATTGCGAGAGAATAAAAGTGGATAGCTTTTGTCAACAAGAAAGTCATTTGTCCCTAGGCAATTGATAACTAGACTGGTAATCATTCTTGCAATTTTATATGAGGGAGAGGCATGAGCTAACATACTTTCTCTACTTGGATCATATGCACTTATGATTGGAACTCTAGCAAGCATCCGCAACTACTAAAGATCATTAAGGTCATAAAACCCAACCATTGCATTAAGTATCAAGTCCTCTTTACTCTCATACGCAATAACCCACTTATCTGTGTTCAGGTTTTTGTCACTCCGGCAACCGACAATAAGCAAATTATGAACATATTGCAACACCCTACAGCGGGGACCCTCAAGTTTGCACGAGACAGAGGGCACCGTTGGACAGAACCATAATAAAATATACACTCAAACCAACCACGGTCATTAATTAGCCAATAGGACAAAACGGATCTACTCAAACATCATAGGATAACCACATATCATTGGGAAATAATATATAGTGTTGAGCACCATGTTTAAGTAGAGATTAGAGCGGGGAGAAGGGGTGTTACACCACTGCATAGAGGGGGAGAGAGTTGGTGTTGACGGCGGCGAGGTTGTTGGTGTAGATGGCCGTCAAGATCCTTGCCCCGGCGGCACTCCGGCGCCACCGGGAGAGAGGGGGAGAGAGCCCCCCTCCTTCTTCTTCTTCTTCCTTGGCCTCCCACCTAATGGGAGGAGAGTTCCCCCTTTGGTCCATGGCCTCCATGGCGGCGGAGGGGTACGAGCCCCTCCTAGATTGGATCTGTCTCTCTGTTCTCTTCTGTTTCGCGTTCCTGTTTTCATGCCAAAAACTGTTTCTTATATTCCAGGAGATCCGTAACTCCGATTGCGTTGAGATTTTAACACGATTTTTTCCGGATATAAGCTTCCTTGAGCTCGAAGTAGAGCTCCAACCAACGTACGAGGTGAGCACAACCCACCACCGCGCGCCTGTCCCCTAGGGCGCGCCCTGGTGTATGTTGGGGGCTGTGGGCCCCCGTTTGCGTTGATTCCAAGTCCCAAAAATCACATATATTCCAAAATAATTCTCCATAAATTTTTATCGCATTTGGACTTCATTTGATATGGATATTCTGCGAAACAAAAAACATGCAAAAAAACAGGAACTGGCACTGGGCACTGGATCAATAGGTTAGTCCAATAAATCATATAAAATGTTACCAAAAGTATGTAAAAGTTGTATAATATTGGCATGAAACAATAAAAAATTATAGATATGACGGAGACATATCAGCGCGACATCCTCTAGGCTGACAAGGGAAAGGACGCAACCGAGATCAAGGAGCTCGAGCTGGCGCGCAGGAGGCCCAGGTTGAAGCATGGCCGAATTGTGAAGAACCCCGACAAGTCTCCCAAATAGCTGCTGGCAAGCCATTCTTAATGTAGTGTGTCTTCGGTGATGGCCGCTTCTCGGAGCTGATGCAAGTTCGGCGTGTCTCATGTGCCTTTGCGGACCTGCCGAGGAGTTCTGTGGATGCATGCCGGCACTTCAGCAAGCGCAAAGATGTGGCAAAGCAGAAGGCATTTTGGGCACAATTTCGAGTGCAGTCGCATCCGCCATTCCACGGGAACCAGATTAAACAACTGATGGAGCTGTACTGGGTCACCAAGTGTGCCATGGAGGACCTCTAGATTCCCATGTGCCATGCGGAGCCACTGCCGAGTAGCTACTTTGGTTTAATCCAAAGGATGCAAAGTTCCATCCCCTACTGCTACTTGTAAGCTGCGTTGGGATTTTCCCTGAAGAGGAAGGGTGGAGCAATACTATAGAGATAAGTATTTCCCTCAGTGAACCAAGGTTATCGAACCAACAGGACAACCACACAAATTCTTGTCTTCATCACCTACACACACAAAAGAAAATACTTGTACCCAACACGGGCAAGAGGGTTGTCAATCCCCTTGAACTCGTTACTTGCAAGGATTAATTCTGACAGTGATAGATATATAAAAAGTAAAGTAAAATAAAAAGTATAAAATTGCAGAAAGGTATTTTTGGTTTTAATAATATGATAAAAGTAGACCAAGGGACCATAGCTTTCACTAGAGGCTTCTCTCTCAAAACAATAGCATACGATGGGTAAAAAAATTACTGTTGGGCAATTGATAGAAAAGCGCATAGTTATGACGTTATTCATGGAAATGATCACACGTACATGCATCACGTCCGTGACAAGTAGAACGACTCCTGCCTGCATCAACTACTATTACGCCACCAATCGACCGCTATCCAGCATGCATCTATGATATTTAGTTCATGACAAACAGAGTAACGCCTTAAGCAAGATGATATGATGTAGATAAAGTAAACTCAAACAATATGAATAAACCCCATCGTTTTACCCTTAATGGCAATAATACAGATACGTGCCTCGCTACCCCTTCTATCACGAGGTGAGGACACCACAAGATTGAACCCATTACAAAGCATCTCTCCCATGGAAGATAAATCAATCTAGTTGGCCAAACCAAACAGATAGATCAGAGAGAAATACAAAACTATCATAATCATTCATAATAAAGTTCAGAAAAGACTCAGTTATTTTCACTGAATAATCTGATCATAAACCCACAATTCATCGGATCGCAAGAAACACACCACAAAAGAAGATTACATCAGGTAGAACTCCAAGAAGCTCGAGGACAACATTGTATTGGAGATCAAAGAGAGTGAGAGAGAAGAAGCCATCTAGCTACAAGCTATGGACCTGTAGGTCTGTGGTGAACTACTCACACATCACTAGAACGCAACAAGGATGATGTAGAAGCCCTCCTTGATCGATTCCCCCTCCGGCAGAGTACCAAAAAGGGCCTCCAGATGGGATCATGGAAGAAACAAAGCTTGCGGTGGTGGAAAAGTGTTTCAGGTGGCTCTCTGGGGGTTTCCCAATATTTGAGAATTTATAGAAGTGGAATTAGGTCAGACGGAGCCACGTGGGTCCCACAAGGTAACATGGCGCGCCCTGTTGCCTTGCCGTCTCCTTGCTTCATGTCTGGTCTCCCCCCAAAGCTTCTAGGGTCTCTTTTGTCCAGAAAAAAATCACAAAAAGTTTCATAGCATTTGGACTCCGTTTTGTACTGATTTTCTAGAAAACCAAAAACAAGCAGAAAATAGCAACTGACACTAGGCACTGGGTTAATAGGTTAGCTCCCAAAAATGATATAGAATAGCATAAAAATGCATATAAAGTATCCAAGATTGATAATATAATAGCATGAAATAATAAAAAAATTATAGATACGTTGGAGACGTATCAACATACCCAAGCTTAATTCCTGCTCGTCCTCGAGTAGGTAAATGACAAAATAAAATTTTTGATGTTGAATGCTAACTAACATGTGTATCATGTAATCTCTTTACAGTATAATTGATGAGAAATGACGAAGTGACAATATCAACATAATAATATCCATGAATATAAGAAACATAATCATTGCGTTTTCAAAATATATGATCCTTAATGAATGTTATCCCCACTCATTTTATCATGTTAGCATAGCATGAATACGCCTTCACCGCATAAATATAAATCATGAGCACCCCGGTGTTAAACCAGTCAATGGGATCGTATGTCTAATGCGCTTCAGCATTTTGAACCCCATGCAATACATGAGCGTGAGCCATGGATATAGCACGATAGGTGGAATAGAATGCGGTGATAGAGATTAGTAAGGGAAGTCAAAAAGGAAGAAAGTCTCGCATCGACACGGCTAATCAGCAGGCTATGGAGATGCCCATAAATCGATATCAATGCGAGGAGTAGGAATTGCCATGTAACGGATGCACTAAAAGCTATAAGTGTATGAAAGCTCAACGGAAACTAAGTGGGTGTGCATCCAACTTGCTTGCTCATGAAGACCTCGGGCATTTGAGGAAGCCCATCATCACAATATACAATCCAAGTTCTATAATGAAAAATTCCCACTAGTATATGAAAGTGACAACTTAGGAGACTCTCTATATGAAGATCATGGTGCTACTCTGAAGCACATGTGTGGAAAAGGATAATAACCTTACCCCTTCTCTCTTTTGTCTCATTTTTTGTTGGGCTCTTTTGGCCTTTTTTTCGTCCAGAGTCTCATCCCCGACTTGTGGGGGGATCATAGTCTCCATCATCCTTTCCTCACTGGGACAATGCTCTAATAATGATGATCATCACACTTTTATTTACTTACAACTCGATAACTAGAACAATATGACTCCATATGTATGCCTCTGGCAGTGTACCAAGATGTGCAATGATCTAGCATAACATGTATAATAATGATGAACGGTGGTAGAGCCACAATTATCATGTCAGCTCTATATGATCATGCAAAGCAATATGATGATGAACACACAAGCCATGTGACGGAACGGTGGAAGTTGCATGGCAATATATCTCGGAATGGCTATGGAAATGCCATAATAGGTAGGTATGGTGGTTGTTTTGAGGAATATACACTACAAAAAAACACTTATGTGATGATACATGTTTGTCACAGTAGGTCACGTTTTCTGTCATGCATGTACATCCATGACGATTTTATGACAGAATCAAGAGAGTCATACCTGTGCTGTCGTACAAGTGTTCTGTGACAATACTGAAATTATCATCACACTTCCATGATGATAAATGGCGTTTCATGGAAGTGTTTTCGTCAAGGGTAATCAACATGTGGCATCCACTGTAATAGGTCGCCTTTAAGCAATCGGGTCCAGTTTTGGATCTGATAACCTGTTAACAGCAACGATTATCGTGGTTTTGTCATGACAGATGTCCTCGAAAAAGAAATCAGTCGTGAGGCCATCACAGCTAGGTAGTAGCTTGAACAGGGATGATCGGAATCAAGAGACACGGGTTTACCCAGGTTCGCCCCCTCACGGTGGAGGTAATAGCCTACTTCCTGCTTGATTGATCATTGCTTTAGATCATGATTACAAGGGTGCGGCTTGGCTAACTGATGTGAACTGGGGCCGGATCTTTTGATGGGAGAGAGATAACTATGATTTTGTGGGACTCGAACCTCATGATTCGGATAACAACCATACAGGGAGAACCGTATACGACTAATATCCACAGCAATCACTGAACTAACTCCACGGTGTTATCGACCAAGCCAACAGCGTGATCGACCTATCCACGACGGATTCTTCCTGCAAGCAAATTGAAGAACATGCAAGGAAATAATAGCCAAGCAGTTTGAAATTGTGAATATGCTAGATGGAATAATTCTCACAAGATGGGGTTCCGATAGAATGTCTTGACGATCGCACTAGCCTCTACGAGCGAAGACAAATAAAAGTAGCAATAGCTAAATTTCTCTAAACAAAACCCGAGTCTAAACCCTAATAGATGACTACTATTTATTAATTACATAGACGCGTTCAATCCAGACTGCGGCGACCAATTTCCGTGGACAACTCAATGTGTTGGACCATCCCAACTCTTCGTGAGGCTCACACAAGCAACAAAAAATATTGGCCCATGCTGGCCCACCTATTGGCTAGTCTTTGCATGTATTGCATGGTGGCTGAACTTGTTGGACATTGCTATGCATGCTCATGGGCCCACCATCTTGACTGATTTTGATATGTTGATTAGAGGCCACATCACGATCGTGGTACTTTGGTAGTGCAAGTGCATGCATATACAAACACGACTGTATGCATCTATCAATACACGTCTTCACACGCTCTTCTTTAATTCTGCATACAGTAACTAGATGTATAGTATGTTTGCATCCATTAGTAAAACAAAGAATTAAATATTTAGTATTAGAAATCACCTGAAAAATATGTTGTGTAATATATGTAGACGTATCTATGGTGCCTATGTCCACATCATCCCACCTTTCTTGAAAACAAAGCCTTCCTCGACTTTCATCTATCTGAAACACATCATAGAGCAAAGAAAAAATAATTGCAACATATATTGGCCGTTCCAAAGTCGTTAGCTCGTGAGGGTGTGATAAACGTCTAATAGCACCATTATGGATATCATGATAAATTTTCTCTTGTTGAAGCATAACATTATGAATATCATGATAAATTTTATCGCACAAATAGTCAATATATGAATGATGCGAACACAAATGAATTATGTGAGCACACTGTATGTCCAGATTAGGAGATGGAACACTCAACGAAAAAATTTCAGAAGTGAGGGCAAGCATACTATGCGTAGTATGATCCGTTGGTTTAGCGACTATTTCATCAGGGGTCATAGGAAGCAAGTTAATGGTTCTTTCTCCAAACACGAGGGTATACACATTTGTTCTACCATGATGGGTAACACTATTATCATATTGCCAAGGTCAACCTAACAATAAAGAACAAGCTTGCATTGGTATGAAATCACAGTCAACGTAATCATGGTACGAACCAAGTGTAAAATGCACTCTCACACGACGTGTTACCTTCAACTTACCATAGTCGTTGAACCATTGGATGTAATATGGATGGGGGTGTCTCGTAGTGGTGAGGCAAAGTTTATCGACCATCTCCATACTTGCCAAATTATTGCAGCTTCCACCATCAATGATCACACGAACAGAATGCCCTTTGACAACAAACTTAGTTTGAAAAAGATTATGGCATTCAGGCATCTCAATATGCCCCACCTGGGCACTAAGTACTCGCATGGTTACAAGGCTTGGGTATTTATCTGCCATTGCACCATTAACATGTATTGCCTCCGTGTCATGCTCCTTAGTGTCACCTGCATTATTAGTGGCAAGCATAGCATGTGTATCTTCATCCAAATCACTAGCAGAGGAGTACTCACCATCTTCCCGCACAATGAATGTACGTTTATTTGGGTAGTCCCTCATCAAGTGCCCACCACCTTTGCATATATGACACTTCATGTCCCTTGTGCGTCCAGACGAAGTGGTGGGTGCTTGAGACATTGCTTTCGAAGCCTCGGATGATTGTGGAGATGATTTCGAACTTGATGGATGTGTACCATTGTTCAAGATATGTGGTGTTGCCTCAGTAGTGGACGAAATAGTAGAAGAGGGTGTCCATGATGAGCGATAACCTGCAGAAAAGTTTCCTCGTCCCTTGTTGTGTCGCCCATGTACTTCCCTTTTAGCTTTACAAGCAAAATGAAACAAGTGAGTAATAGAATTGTACTCCTTATAGTCCAATATATCCTAAATATCATGATTCAAACCACCTAAAAATCTAGCCATCATAGCATCTTTGGTTTCAACTAATCCACATTGCATTAAGCCAGTTTGCAATTCTTGATAATAATCTTCTACAGAACTACTACCTTGTTTTAAACATTGCAATTCATTTAGTTTATCACGAGCATAATCTGAAGGAACATAACATTGTCGCATAGTTCGTTTTAAAGCATCCCAAGTAGTAGGTATATTGTTCGCATTAACACGACAATACTCACTCCACCAAATAGAAGCAAAGTTTGTAAACTCACTAGTGGCTGCCCTAACTCTTTGGTTCTTAGGAATATCATGACATGCAAATTTTTGTTCAACGGAAAGTTCCCAGTCAAGATAGACATCTAGATTAATTTACCATTGAAAGCAGGCATAGTAAATTTAATTTTAGAACTAGAGTGTTCGTAATCTCGAACATCATACCTATGTGGACCTCGTGCTATACCTTGATGGTTGAAACGCAATTGTCGATGAGCATGATCATTGTGGCGGTCGACCATCTGGTCGTCCTCGGTGTCACCGGAATAATCCTCGTAGTTGTCCCCATATTCCTTGTTGACACAGGGAGGATTGCGTTGGTGCTGGTTTATGGTAGCGGCATCAGTGGTAGTAGCTGGGTGACGTGGATGACCCGCAGGCACACGTCGAGCTCGCGGAATAGCCGGACACCCGCGGAGTTGTAAGGATCAACATTGTTGTTGACGCTGGGTGCAGTCTACAACCCATCCAGGCGTGACAAGATGCCCCGTAGATGTGTTTTGGCAACACCCTATGCATCCTCGATGGCCTTGATCCTCTCTTCGGCCACAATCTGAGCACCCTCAAGTTGGGCGAGATGCTCGTTGGTGACTTTCACATCCGCGGTCAGGCCCTCAAGTGTGGGTTGATCTTGTGCCATTGTTAGCGATAGAGAAAAAACACAGTGTATAATCCCTATCAACTACTAGGACGTGGTGGAGAAAAATCACTCACACTCAAGCTTAGTATCAAATTCTTACTTGTTCTTACCAATGCAACAGGTGGTGATCGGCGCGTTGGTGTTGGCTTCAAACTACCGATGAAGATTGGATGGAGCGATAACCAGGAATCAGTAGAGCCAAAACCTGTACTTATTGATAGGAAAGAGTGTAGCTTGGCAAAGGCTTCTCACTCCCAATATTACTGGCACAATTTAGCAAAAAGCAATGCAAGTTGAATAGCTGCTCAAACTCCTAACTAGTGCTGGCAGTCGACTAGTAAGAGACAAAACAATCTAAGCCCAGATACTGAATCAAATGAGTGGAAGCCGATGAAAATATGATAGCTCTAATTAGCTAGATATAATTGAGGTATAAACGACAGTGTAGAGTAGCCAAGAGCAGAAAAAGTTCAACAAATACCACGTATCGAATCAAAGTAAAGTTTCTGGACAGATATTCAAAAAGATGGTAACCGGCCATAACTTTTTTCTTGCCCTCTCTTCTCTGTTTTTTTCACCTTTTTTTCTGTGCTCTTTTCTCTCTCTCTCTCTCTTTGTTTTTGCTTTTTTTCTCTAGCCGGTTACTAGCAGAAGGCACGTACACCAAGGTGAGGCTAGGAGAAAGTAAAGGGCAGTATTGTAACTTGTGCTAATTGAGCTGCATGCAAAAGCTAACAACGGCGTTGGATGACAAATGCAAGTACACTGGATGTTTGGCGTATTGCTCGTGGAGGCAGACACAAAGGGCGAGATGTCTGCCGTCGTGCATCTGTGTGTGGTGAGTGGCACGGAGCATAGCCTAGTGGATGGGAAACATGCGCAGCGTCAGACATGGATGGTCATGCATCTGATCGTTCGTGTAACCTGCCTGCGTGCGTTAATATGGAAAGCGATCTAATCGAAGCCTGCTAAATAAGTAGAGAAAATAAAGGCGTCTAGAATGAACAAAGAATTGGAAACAGCCAATCGCGATCTCTTGGTTTTTTTCGAATTTTGTTTAGATTGAGAACTAGGTTGTGGCAGACATTATGTGGGTGGACAAAAACAGATTGATCTAGTAGATAATTTTCTCCCCAACTATTCTAAACTAGCACTACTACTAGGATGAATGCAACCAAAAATTCAACAAAGCAAATACTAGATGCAAATTGCTAAAGGCTAAAAAGATAGGTGCAGCGGATGGAGTAATCTATTTTTTTTTGGCTTTTTTGGATTGTAGGACGAAAAAAGATCTAATCTAATAAAACTGTAAATCTCTCACCGATGAACCTGAAAACTGATACCACTTGATGTGAACTGGGGCCCGAACTTTTGATGGGAGAGAGATAACTACGATTTTGTGGGACTTGACCCTCACGATCCGGCTACCAACCGTACAGGGAGAACCATATACGACAGATATCAACAGCAATCACTGAACCAACTCCACGGTGTTATCGACCAAGCCAATGGCGTGATCGACCTATGCACGAGGGATTCTTCATGCAAGCAAATCGAAGAACATGCAAAAAAATAATAGCCAAGCAATCTGAAATTGCGAATATGATAGATGGAATAATTCTCACAAGATGGGGTTCCGATAGAATATCTTGACGGTCGGACTAGCCGCTACGAGCAAAGACAAATAAAAGTAGCAATAGCTAAACTTCTCTAAAGAAAACATGAGCCTAAACCCTAACAGATGACAGCTATTTATTAATTACATAGACGCGTTCGATGCAGACTGCGGTGACCGACATCCGTGGATAGCTCGATGTGTTGAACCGTCCCAACTCTTTGTGAGGCTCACACAAGCAACAAAAAATATTGGCCCACACTATCCCATCTATTGGCTGGTCTTTGCATGTATTGCATGGTGGCGGAACTTGTTGGATGTTACTATGCATGCTCATGGGCCCACCGTCTTGACTGATTTTGATATGTTGATTAGAGTCAACATCACGATCGTGGTACTTTGGTAGTACAAGTGCATGCATATACACACACGACTGTATGCATCTATCAATACACGTCTTCACACGCTCTTCTTTAATTCTACATACAATAACTAGATGTATAGTATGTTTGTATCCATTAGTAAAACAAAGAATTAAATATTTAGTATTATAAATCACCTGAAAAATATGTTGTGTAATATCTGTAGACATATCTATGGTGCCTATGTCCACATCACTAACCTAGTACTCGAGAGCTTGTAACTTAGTCTTTCTGCCTCAGGGGCTCCCCTTTATATACAGGTCAAGGGCCTCAGGTCACAACAGAATCCGGGTCGAACTACAGTCCGTGCCCTATTCTACTTGCCCTCCAAGTAGTCTTTGTTACTGGGCCTTGTTGAGCCGGCCTGTCGATAGAGCCGGCTCTTACATTTATTCTTCTGGGCTTTCTTTTAGTAGATCGTCAGGATGAAGTGACCGATGAACCAACCTGGGCCGGGTTAGTTCTCCTGCCGGGTTAAGATGTCAGGGAAATATCCCCAACATTAGCCCCCAATTGAGCTTGGATTTATCCATGCTAAATTGCATCTTTTGTTGCCAAGCCGGGGAAACTGCCCTTGTCATTTCCACGCATTCTTCTCTTCCTCTTGCCGGGTTAATCATTCTGGCCGGCTTGTAGAAAGTTTCTCACACCTGGTGTTCTCGCTGCGCTTCTCATCATGATGTCTGTCGGTGTACTAAGTATTGGGCCATTAGTACCCCGTACTTGTGCACGGGCAGTTGTAGCCAGAATCGCGGCAAGGCTTGTTGGGGAACAGTTCAAGGTTGACTCAGGCCATCAGGGAAATTCTCAAGTCAAAGATATGAGGATCAGCAGATAAGAAGAGCTGGAATCCGAAGGCCAACTTCCCTGACAAGATCTTGCCGGGGTGGCCTGCAACGCCCGGCAAGGTTCGGCGCCCGGCAAGGTTCGGCGCCCGGCAAGGCTTGACGCCCGGCAAGATTTTATTGCTGTGCCGCCGCTCTGGCACAGCAACAAACCCAACATTCTGGGTCCTTCTTTGGATGCGTGGCGACGCGCCAATGGAGGAAAGCTTAAGCGGTGCTGATGGGATGGCCCCTTTTCCCATCCCCGAAAAAGTGAGGACACCTAAACGGACACCTCACGGTGCATTAAATGTGTTCGTCCTAATCCGTCAGGGGTTAGGTATGATGACCCTGTAGCTACTTTACACCTCAATGTATGTACATTTTGCCACTGTGGTGACCCCTTTGTAGTATAAAAGGAGGCCCAAGGCAACTGCTACAGGGAGAGGACGATCTTCTGGCCCATTTTGCATGCGTAGCTGCTCTTTGAACGTACTGTTCACTGTGAGCGCTCCTGGAACCTGGGCTCAAGAACACTAATAATAACGCAAGGCAGGAGTAGGGTTTTACGCTCATCAGCGGCCCGAACCTGGGTAAAATCACCCCGCGTCGATCATTGGTTCTGCTCTTTGCGCATACCTCTCCCCCCGCCGAATCGTAAAGGGGTCTCTTAGGATCCCATAGGTGTCGCACGCTGACATCTTTGGCGTGCCAGGTAGGTGGATTGAAGGTTGCGTGAACCTGATCCAGTGGTCGGTGCCTTAGTTTCTTCATCATCTTCATCATCATGCCACCCAAGAAGAAGAGCGCCGCGGCGGCGCAACCATCCACGTCCGTTTTGCCTGAGCCTTCGCGTACGGGCGATGGCGTGGGTACAGAAGGAAGAGGATTAGAGCCTCCACGGCGTTCCGGTGATCCAAGCCAGGCGAGCGGCGTCGTTCGCAGTGGCAGCAGCAACCTACATGCCGCTGGATCCATAGACGGAGCTGTGTTGCCTACGGGTGGCACAACGAATTCCAGAGATCGGAGGACGCCTGCTGGAGCTCCCGCGCTGGCACAAGCGTCACGGCCTACCCAGGTCGTGCACGACGAGCGACGTCATGGCGCTGGTGGTTCAGGGTGTCCCCATGAAAAGATTTCTGCGCATCGATCCCGAGATGTGTGGGACCAGCATGCACACCGAGCTGCCGGCGGAGGTGGCGCGCGGTCGCGTGACCATGATGGTGCTCCTTCTAACATGGTTAGGAGTCAGAGCACCTCACGTACCTCGCACCTGTCGCCGCCGCCTACGCCAGCGGAAGCCTTAGCATGTGCGCAGCTGCTCCTCGATTTCCCTCCTGCCCCGGAGAAGATGGAGGAGTGGCGAGCTACTATCCAGAGCCTTATCGGCTTCGCCAACAAAGATGGGCCGCAAGAGGCAGGGCCCTCACAGCGAAGGCCCATCGATTCGGCGCGAGCCGATGTGGAGAAAACCGGAGGTGGTGCAACCATGGTGCACTCCCCTCCGCGACACCAGTGGCGGCCGACAACCCAGTACGTCGACCGCCGTGAAGAAGTTTCCACGGCGTCGTCCGATCCACGGATGCGCCGTGACCAGCATCAAGTTCTCCAGGAACGAGGCAAGGAGGACGCTCGAACTACCATCGAGCGGCGACGGGAAGCGCGCTATCAGTCTGATAAGTGCGCAGGGCCGGCTGTCGATGAGCCTGCACCAGGGGACGTAGGAGACTTGCCCTACGAGGTAGGGACTCCAGCGTTTACCCGTGAGCTGCGGCAAGTCCAGTGGCCCAATTCCCAAACTTTCAAGCCAGAGGTCCTGGAGAAATATGACGGTAAGACCCATCCCTCGGAGTTCCTGAGCATCTACACCATTGCGGTGCAGGCTGCCGGGGGCCGAGATGACAAGATACTTGCCAACTACTTCCCGTTGGTGCTCAAGCCCAACGTCAGGTCGTGGTTGATGCATCTGCCGGAGAATTCTATTTCTTCTTGGTCAGATCTCTGCCATCAGTTTGTTGGCACCTTTGTTGGAGGCCACCAAGCTCCAGGCCAAGAGAGTGATTTGCATATCATCCCTCAGAAGGAGGGCGAATCTCTACGCAAGTTTATTCAGAGGTTTAGCCGGGTGCAGTACAATATTCCTGATGTTCACCCTGCTGCTGTCATTAGCGCATTTCATCAGAATGTGCGTAACCGCAGAATGCGGGAAGAGCTGGCAATGAACAAAGTCAGGAGTATTGCCGAGCTTTACACTTTGGCCGATAAATGCGCTCGAGCTGAAGAGGGGAGGAAACTCCCTGGCGAGGCTGTTGGCGCGGCGGGCGAATCCGAAGATGAAGATGCCGCGACCTCGTCAAGGAAAGGCCGGCGGCGGAACAGGAAATGCGGAGGCAAGGCCGTGCTTGCTGTCGAGGAATCCGACAACCCCGGCGCCTCCAAGAAGGCCAAGGTTGGTGACCCCGGCAAGGATCTTGCCGGGTGCCCTTCCTGTCAGGCCTTGGCGGCTGCCGACAAGTCGGAAAGCTCCGGCAAGAGTATTGCAAGATCCATCGCACCAAGGGCCACGATCTCCAAAACTGCCGGCAAGTTGAACAGCTTGCCGAGAAACAGAGGGCCGAGTATGAAAGGCGAGATAAGGAGAAGGCCCAAGATGGTGCTGACGGATCCGGCAAGAAGCGCGGTGGCCGAGGGGGGCGCCGCGGCAAGGCCAAGCAATAGAGGGAGAGGCCCGCTCGCGGCCGAGACAAAGAAGAAGATGATGATGAAGAAGACGATGAGTCCAGTGAGCAAGAATTCCAGAAAGCTACAGAGGCCATGTGTATCGATGGGGGTGCCTCGCTGCATTCTTCCCACCGTCGACTCTAAGAGTGGGTGCGGGAAGTCAATGCAGCGGAGCCATCGCCAGATGCATGTAGGCCCCTGAAGTGGTCCAACACGCCTATCATTTTCGACGCCGAGGATCACCCTGATCGCACAACTGCAGTCGGGTGCTTGCCATTGTTGGTCTCACCAACAATTCGCAACCTCAAGGTGACGAAAATGCTAGTTGACGGTGGGGCCGGGCTAAACCTAATCTCACCGGATGTGCTCAAGAGGCTCCAAATTCCTGATGAGGACCTCGAGGAAACGGGTACGTTTCAAGGGGTTAATCCGGGAAGAACCCAGCCCAAGGGCAAGATTACGCTGTCGGTGACATTTGGTAGCGAGCTAAACTACAGGACCGAGAAGGTAGTGTTTGATGTCGCCAAGATCCCCATGTCATACAATGGGATCCTTGGTCGGCCAGCGCTGGCTAAGTTTATGGCGGCATCACACTACGCATACAATGTTTTGAAGATGCCCGGGCCGTTGAGCGTCATCACTATCCATTCCGATAAGAAGGATGCGCTCATCTGTGCCGACCAACTTTACCGGTAAGCAGTTGCAGCACCTGCCGTCAAGGCATCTGCTCCTGCCGCTGGAACTCCCGGGGGGAAGAAGAAGAAGACCTGCGAGAATCTTGGCGTGAACTCCGGTAAGCGCGCCTCCTCGGAGTGCCGCGCTTCCGTCAAGGATGCACCAGAGAGTTCCACCGGCAAGAACAAGAGATCCAAGGCTGCTCCACCAGAGACCAAGAAGGTGCCCTTTAGGGAGGACGGAACGGGAGGAACTTTCACCATAAGTTCCATCCTAGATGACAAATAGGAAAGCGCGCTCATTGCCTTCTTGCGGGCGAATGTCGACGTGTTTGCATGGCAACCGTCTGACATCCCCGGTGTTCCCAGGGAGGTAATTGAGCACCACCTTGCTGTCTGTCCTCACGCGCGGTCCGTCAAGTAGAGGGTCAGGAAGCAAGCCTTGGAGCGGCAAGAATTCATTGCCGAGGAAATCAGAAAGCTGGAGGCGGTAGGATTGGTTAGAGGAGTGCTTCATCCAACCTGGTTGTGGTGCGCAAAGCAAATGGGAAATGGAGGCTTTGTATCGATTATACAGATATCAATAAAGCCTGTCCAAAAGATCCCTTTCCCTTGCCATGCATCGACCAGATTATGGACTCCACCGCTGGTTGTGATCTCCTGTCCTTCCTTGATGCCTATTCAGGGTATCATCAGATTTTCATGGCGAAAGAAGATGAAGAGAAGACCGCATTTATCACCCCATGTGGTACGTATTGTTTTATACGAATGCCTTTCGGGTTGAAAAGTGCTGGTTCTACATTTGCGAGAGCGGTCCAAATCAGTTTTGACCCTCAACTCCATAGAAATATGGAGGCGTACATGGATGACATAGTGGTCAAGACCAAGGACAAAGCGACGCTCATTCAAGATTTAGAAGAAACATTTGCAAATCTGCGCAAGATCAACTTAAAGCTCCATCCAGAGAAGTGCGTGTTCGGTGTTCCTTCTGGCAAGCTCCTCGGATTCTTTGTATCTTGCTGGGGAATCGAAGCGAACCCCGACAAGATCAAAGCTATTGAGCAGATTGAAGCGCCAAGACGCGTCAAGGATGTGCGTCGTCTTGCCGGCTGTGTTGCTGCTCTAAGCAGGTTTATTTCCAAATCTGCTGAGCGCGCCCTGCCCTTTTTCAAAATTTTGAAGAAGGCAGGTCCAATGAAATGGACTCCGGAGGCGAAGGCTGCGCTGCAAGATTTGAAGAAATACCTTTCCTGTCCACCGACGCTAGTCGCGCCTAAACCACAAGAGCCGTTGCTGTTGTATCTGGCAGCGACAAATCAAGTGGTTAGTGCTGCATTAGTGGCGCAGAGAGAAGCTGACGAGGAAGCAACACCAGCGGCAGGACCGTCAGGTGACGCGGTAGGATCTTCCCCGGCAAGGATTGATCCCGGCAAGACAAGATCTGTGCAGCCAGAAGAACCATTGCAGAAGAAAAAGGTGGTGCAGCGCCCAGTTTATTTTGTTAGCTCTCTTTTACAAGGAGCTAGGTCAAGATATTCTGGCGTGCAGATGTTGCTTTTTGGCCTTCTTATGGCCTCGAGGAAGCTGCGCCATTATTTTCAAGCACATGAAATCACCGTCGTCACTCGTTTTCCGTTGCAACGGATTTTGCGAAATCCAGAAGCAACTGGCAGGATCGTGGAGTGGGCGTTGGAGTTGTCGAGCTTTGGCCTCAAGTTTGAAAGCACTTCGACAATTCAAAGCAGGGCCTTGGCAGAGTTCGTTGCGGAATGGACCCCAACGCCGGACGAAGAGGTTCAAGAAACAACTCTCCCCGGCAAGGAAATTGACCAGCAATGGGTTATGTACTTTGACGGGGCTTTTTCGCTGTAAGGCGCCAGTGCTGGCGTGCTACTTGTCACACCCACCGGAGAGCACCTCAAGTACGTAGTCCAAATGCATTTTCCCCGGGAGAGTTCGACCAACAACACAGCAGAATACGAGGGTTTGCTTGCCGGTCTTAGGATCGCGGCAGACCTTGGTATCAAAAAGATCGTCATCAGAGGCGATTCGCAGCTTGTCATCAGGCAAGTTAAGAAGAGTTATCAGAGTCCATTGATGCAAGCCTACGTGGATGAAGTGAGAAAGATGGAAGAGCACTTTGATGGTCTGCAAATGGAGCACGTCCCTCGTGCCGAGAACAGTATTGCTGACGACCTGTCAAAGCGTGCCACCCTCAAGTTGCCTGTGGAACCAGGAACTTTTGTGCTCCAATTGACTCAACCATCCGTAGCACCATCAATGCGACAAGAAAAGAGAAGAAAATTGAATTCTGGTCAGTACTTCCCGGCAGAGCTCCCGGGAGCCGCCGGCAAGGAAGTTGCCGGGATCGACGACATGCCTGCCGGGGAACAACAGGCTCCAGCAGGGGCTCAGGCCCTTGCCGTCGAGACAAACGTTCCCCCAGCGGATGAGATGCCTTTAGTCCTAGCAGTCGAGCCCCAGGCTCCAGCATGGGCGCAGCACATTGTCCATTTCCTTCAAACAGGAGAACTCCCGGAGGAACAGGAAGAAGCGAAAAGAGTAGCCCGTCGGTCTGTTATGTACAAGTTCGTCGATGACGTCCTGTACAGAAAGAGACCAAACGGCGTGAAATTGAAGTGCATTCCTCGGGAGGATGGACTAGAGCTGTTGGCGGAGATACATGGAGGCATATGTGGTTCTCACATAGGATCAAGAGCACTTGCCGGGAAAGCATTCCGGCAAGGTTTCTTTTGGCCCACCGCTCTCCAGGATGCAACTGCACTAGTAACCAAGTGTGAAGCGTGCCAGCTTCATTCGAAGAAATCGCATCAACCAGCTCAAGCTCTTCAGACAATCCCTCTCTCCTGGCCATTTTCGGTCTGGGGGCTCGACATACTGGGCCCTTTCCCCCGTGCTACCGGGGGCTTTGAGTACTTGTACGTTGCTATCGACAAGTTCACAAAGTGGCCGGAAGTGGAAGCAGTGAGGAAGGTGACAGCACAATCGGCTGTCAAGTTCTTTAAAGGAATAGTTTGCCGTTTCGGTGTGCCCAATAGGATCATCACCGACAACGGCATGCAATTCACAAGTCGCACCTTCATGCAGTACGTCCAAGACCTTGGCGGCAAAATTTGTTTTGCCTCCGTTGCTCATCCGAGAAGCAATGGCCAAGCGGAGAGGGCCAATGCTGAAGTGCTGCACGGTCTCAGGACCAGAACCTTTGACAGGTTGAAAAAGTGCAGAAGACACTGGATTGATGAGTTGCCGGCAGTTCTTTGGTCAATCAGAACGACACCAAATCGAGCCACCGGCCAGATGCCCTTCGCTCTGTTCTACGAAGCGGAAGCAGTTCTCCCCACGGAACTCACGTACGGATCACCTCGAGTGCTCGCTTATGATGAGCTTGAGCAAGAGCAACTGCGGCAAGATGACGCTGTGCTCCTCGAGGAGAGTCGTCTTCAGGCTGCTGTGCGAGCTGCATGCTACCAGCAAGCTTTGCGCCGCTACCATAGCCGCAAAGTTCATGCCCGAAGCCTTGAGGAAGGCAACCTTGTTCTTCGGCTGTTTCAATCCGCCAAGAATTCCAACAAGTTGACGCCAAAGTGGGAAGGCCCTTATCGGGTAGTACGAGTCACCAGGCCCGGCGCTGTCCGCTTGGAGACCAAAGATGGCGTTCCAGTGAGCAATTCCTGGAATATCGAACATCTTCGCAAGTTCTACCCATAAGGCGCGGTTGCTGGGGGCCCCGGCAACCACCCTTTTGTACAAGTCTTGCCGGCGAGGCATATGATCCTTTGTACAAAGCCAGGCGCAGACCCTGAGGACAAATGAATAGATTTAAGTGTTGTGCATTCCCTTATTGATTTCCATGTTCATATTTATATATGCATGTTTGTCTAAGATGTTGTATGACACCTACTCCCGGTAAGTTCTAACGAACCGCCAAGGTTTCATATCTTTATTTTCTCTTCTTTATTTTTCTTAAAAGACAGAAGGATTCTCGCGTTTTTTTTTTTTTTTTTGCACATATGCGGGGGGGGGGGGGGGGAAGGGAGATATGAGTACTAGTTGGCGACGTTCGGAATCGACGCTTGCCGGAGGAAGGACAGTGACAGAAAGCTAAGTTCTAAAAAACCCTAGAACAAGTTTCCTTTATTGCAAAGTGATTTCCTTAGACGATTCCGACTTTTGTATGGAAAATCTGCACGCGAAGGAACCCTTGTTGTAATCGGTTGCGCCCTTATTTTGTTTTGAGTCTGCTCAACGATTTAAGTGGCTGCACTGAGAACGCCAAGGAGTCTTGCCGGCCGCTGCACCTCCAGCAGGCCGCTGAAGTCCCGCACCCAGCGCTCGTGGCAGGTTGCGCGCCGGCAAGTTTTTCAGTAAGCGTAGGGTGAACTCCATACACAAAGGAATCAGACAAGGAAAATAGCAAACATGTACCCAAACATAAGCGAGTTATGTTACATTAATGAGTTGCCGCAATTCAAACTTGAGACTTAATTGTCTTTGGCATGGAATGACGATGGCAAGAAAAGGTGGGGCAGTTAATCTCTGCGCTGGCCTTCGATCCTTTTGATGGAGTCCACCTTCTCGATGATAGGCGCGACAAGCTCTTCGAGCGCCTCGAGATTTGCGTCCTTTGGAAGATGGCCAAGCGCATTGGAGAGGTCGATGCCGGGATTGTGGTGCACCACCTTGATAAGCACTTTGCGGAGAACGGCCTGGCAAAGCCGTCGGGCCTCGTTGGCCAATTGAGTCGCCCGGTTAGACTGGAGCAACTTCAGGGCATCAATGATGCTCTCGAAGAACATCGTCAACCTGGCACTCGAAGATATCCTTTCCTCGAAAGAATACCTGAAGTTTGACAGGCCCATGGCTGACAGTTCTACCGTAAGCTTCTCTGCAGCATCGATGAGACGTCCAGTCCAGATCTCCACCCCCTTTTCATAATCAATTTGGGCGGCAGCAGCGCTCTTGAGCAGGTTCCTCTCTCCCTGGAGATCTTTGAGTAGGGCCTTCTCGCGGGCCCTGCCGGCCTCGAGGGACTTCTGCAACGTGGTCAGCTTCAGCTCCAGAATGGCAATGGCTTCATTTGCTGAGGAGAGCTGCTTTGTCTTGTTAGACATGGCAACTTGCATCTCCGCCAAGGTGTGGAGGGTTTTTTCCCTGTCGCCTTTGAGCATTGAGAGCTCCTTGCCGTGTTCTTCAAGATTCGCTTCCAGCTTCTTGACTTTGTCGCTCAGCTCATTCTTGGCGGCCTCTGCAGCCTCGACAGCATCGATGGCCTCCTTGAGCTTGCCGGCATGATCTGCAGTTAGAGCTTCGAGCGCCTCTTTGTGCTTCTGCTCCAGCTCCTGGGTCCGCCGCGTGACAAGCTTCTCGATATCTTCATCTTTGCTGTGAAGCTTGGCGGCGAGCGCCTGCTCACGTGCGGTGAGGTCTTCCTCGTGAGCATCAAGCACAACGCGACGCCCCGTCAGGAGAGCATCTTCGGCAGCAATTCTCTGTGTAGCTTCATCCTGCGCCTTCTCCATGTCAGATTGTTTCAGGAGGATTTCTGTCCACTGCTGGCTCACTTGTTCTCTGCCAGCAGTCAACTCTTGGAGGGCCTCGGCGTACCAAACTTGCATTTGTTCGATGCGCCTTTGAAAATCTGCTTCGGCCGCCTCGACAACTGCCATTCTGGAATCCGCTTTCTCTTTCCGGGTGCGGTGGAGAGCCTGGAGCTTGCGGAAGTTTTCGCCCATGGCCTGAAGGAGCTGATCCTCTTCAGACTTGCCGATGCTAGCGCTTGGGTCATCAACAACCTCGAGCCCGGCAGCAGCGATGATTTCCTCGTCGAAGACTTCTCCTTCGGTCGGTGCCCTAATGCTTGCCGTCCCCGGCAAGTTGACAAACAAGTTCTCGCCAACTTTGAGATATTTGCTGGATGAGGGGCCTTCAGATGTTGACGGTTGATCCTCAACAACTGCCTCACCAATAGCAGGGAGCTCCGTGGCCGGCGCAGCACCTGGCGCTCCTGCGGCAGGAATGCCGTCAGTACGGTCATCAGCCTCCTTGCCATCTTCTTCGGCAGGCTCTTTGGCAAGTTCCTCCTGCACAGTCTCGGCGGCCTCGACAGTGGCACCCTTGGCGGCCTCGCTGGCGCTGATCCTGTCTGCCTCGGCAGCGGCGTCCCTGGTGGTCTCCTCAATGACAATGTCGACGTCCCTGTGTTCCATCATAGGGAACTCTGGAGGACAAAGGAGGGAAACAGAATAAGATCAAGAGTGAAGTTCGAAGGGACCAAAGAAAAAGAGATAAAGGAAAAAATAGCAAGCGCACTAAGGCAATCAGTTACCTGCGTCGAGGTGTTGAGAGGTGGCCTCGCCCCCCCCGGCAACCTCGGTTGCCGGGGGAGGGTTGCCGGTGCCCATGCTTGCCGGCTCCTCCTTAATCAAGATGGGCTCGTCGGTAGGATCCCTTGCCGGGGATACGCTTGTGGGCGGCGTAGTTGATGGAGGTGGCACGACGGGAGCGTCTTCCAATAACTCTCCTTGTTGCCGTTCTTCTCCTGCAAGCCCAGAGATATCAGCGGCAAGAATAGAAACCTTAGCACCCGCCAACGAAAAAAGAGCAACGAACTTACACTGGGGGCTGCGCTGGGGGCTGTGCTGGGGACTGCATTGAGGGCTGAGCTCCGGGCTGACGATGACAGTTTCTGGCACGCTCGTGGAGCCTGCCAGGGGCTCGTCGCCCGTGGAATTCTTTGTCCTCTTTGTCATCCTCTCCAGCAAGGTTTCTGCATCACTACAGAGACAATACAAGCAAGTCAGTAAGATTGATCCAAGATTGGAAGATAAAGGCTATGGCAAGGTGCTCACTCTTCCTCTTCTCGCTCCGGACTAAAGCCGGAGATGTCGAAATCGACCTCTGTTGCGACGTCTGAGTGGGGAGGCGGAGGAGGGGACCTAGGTCGCTTGGCTGTGGCAGGCGCCGGGGGTTGGCGTGTCCTCGTGTGAGACACCCCTGTCGCCCCAGCAGTTGCCGCTGGTGTGGGTCTCGCGCGCCGCGCAGGTTGCTGACGAACCCCTTGCCGCGGCGCAGTCTTGCCGGCCGCTTTCTTGCCGGGAGCATCGCCGCTCGAGGAAGGCTGGCTTGCCGGGATGCCAGATGCAGCCTTTCGAAGAACACGCTTTGTCTTCTTCGGGGCTGGGAGCTCTTCTTGCGGTTCTTCCTCAGCCGTGTCCTCGTCGGACGAGCTCTCAGCGGCAGTGCTGCCCTATTCCCTGGCAGCTTTGGCCTTCCCGGCAGGATCTTTCTCCACCACTACCTCTGCATCACTGGTTTCCCATTCTGCGAAGCCGACGCTGCCGGCCTCCGCGGCAAGTTTTGCCTCCTCCGCCCTGGTAGCGATGTATGCCACCTCTTCGTCGGTGGTGGCTCGGAGCAAGTCTGCTTCTTCCCGGATGGCCCTCTCCGTCAAGTTATCAAAGAACTTCTGTGCATCTTCCTCGGATGGCTCAGCCCATGTCGCGTCAAGACCGTGGGCGTTGAACATCGGCATGAAGGCGATGATTGATCCCAGAGCAGAGTTGTTGCACAGAGGGACAATCCTTGCCGGCAACCAATGCTTGTCATCGCGCTGGAACAACTTTTGGCGGAGGGCGCCAAGTTGCATGGCAGTCAAATTGTTGTTAAATCCAGGGCGCAGCCTCATGATTTCCGCTGCGTTCCGGTACTCCCAAGCTGGTCTTCCCCTGTTCTATAGTGGGGCGATGCGGCGACGGAGGAAATCGAAGCCGATCATCTCCATAGTGAGCCCGACGGCTTTCAGGCGAAGGATCCTGGTGGTGGCGATTGTGAGCCTCTCGTCATCCACGACAAGGCCGCTCCAATCGCTGCCTCGGACTGCCTTCTGTCATTGAGGCAAACAGAACGAATGAGGATATGCTTCCTTGATCCAGCACCACTCAGACCGCCATTCATCCCACTTCTCCCGGTAAACTCCCTCTGGGTATATCTCCTTATTCCAAGCCCATGGAATCCAGGCGATAGAACCAGAAAGGGCCTCCCCCTTTTGGATGCAAGGAATAAAATAATGGTGGAAGAGGGCGGTATTGGGAACTACTCCGACAAAATTTTCGCACAGATGAGCGAAGACAGACATACACATTACGACGTTTGGCGTGAAATCAAGAAGATGGAAGCCGTATGTGAACATGATGTCGTTGAAGAAGTCAGAAAAGGGAGGACAGAGCCCGCAATAGAAATATGCGACGAAAAAGGGGTATCTGTCCGACCCATTCTTGGAGCAAGAACCTGGAATCACGCGAGTGGCGGGGTGAGCCTGCGTCTCCCTCGCCCACATACACTGGTACCGCCTCTTCAAAGCTTCCGCATCGAGCGACGGGGCGAAGACGACGTACTTCTTCCGCATCTTCACCAGTTCGCTCTCCGGGACATCGGCTTTCGCCTCCTTGCCTTTACCTTTGCTGGTCTTGGGCGGCATGGCGACTGCAAGGGCGGAAGCCGGGGATGGAGCGGGCGTGGAGGCGGCGAGCGGAAGAGGGAGGGCTTTGCTCTGAGCTCGAGAGAAGGAAAGCAACGGCGACGGCCAGATTGAGAAGAAAAGGGGGGTAAATAGGCCTGTGCCTCTGCGGCTTCTCCTTTTTATGGGGAAGGAGCGGGGCCGCCTCTTTTACTCCCCAATGTGAATGCGCCTCTGTGGGCGTGTTGCAGTTGCAGCTTTTGAGGCACGCTTCCCACGTCGCGCATTCGGCGCGTGTAGTGGGGGGCACAGTAAACATGATATTTACGAGCAGTTAATCCCCTGCCACGTGTGCCCGTGCACTATTTGGGCCTAGCCCAACAACGCCTCACACTCGTGTATGGCCTAGGCCCAGGGGCTCCTGTCGGTGTACTAAGTATTGGGCCATTAGTACCCCGTACTTGTGCACGGGCAGTTGTAGCCATACTCGCGGCAAGGCTTGTCAGGGAACAGTTCAAGGTTGACTCAGGCCATCAGGGAAATTCTCAAGTCAAAGATATGAGGATCAGCAGATAAGAAGAGCTGGAATCCGAAGGCCAACTTCCCCAGCAAGATCTTGCCGGGGTGGCCTGCAACGCCCGGCAAGGTTCGGCGCCTGGCAAGGTTTGGCGCCCGGCAAGGTTCGGCACCCGGCAAGGCTTGACGCCTGGCAAGATTTTATTGCTGCGCCGCCGCTCTGGCACAGCAACAAACCCGACATTCTGGGTCCTTCTTTGGATGCGTGGCGACGTGCCAATGGAGAAAAGCTTAAGCGGTGCTGATGGATGGCCCCTTTTCCCATACCCGAGAAAGTGAGGACACCTAAACGGACACCTCACGATGCATTAAATGCGTTCGTCCTAATCCATCAGGGGTTAGGTATGATGACCCTGTAGCTACTTTACACCTCAATGTATGTACATTTTGCCACTGTGGTGACCCCTTTGTAGTATAAAAGGAGGCCCAAGGCAACTGCTACAGGGAGAGGACGATCTTCTGGCCCATTTTGCATGCGTAGCTGCTCTTTGAACGTACTGTTCACTGTGAGCTCTCCTGGTACCTGGGCTCAAGAACACTAATAATAACGCAAGGCAGGAGTAGGGTTTTACGCTGATCAGCGGCCCGGACCTGGGTAAAATCGCCCCGCGTCGATCGTTGGTTCTGCTCTTTGCGCATACCTCTCCCCCCGCCGAATCGTAATGGGGACTCTTAGGATCCCATAGGTGTCGCACGCCGACAATGTCACTTGACCTTTTTCCAAATTCAACAGGTGACCTCACGGTGAATCTTTCAAAAGATATGCCTAGTGCTGTCAGGTGTGAAAATCGAGGAGCCCCTTTGGGCCAATATTCAATGCGCCTCCTAGAGCCTCGCGTGTGCCGCTTCAGGTTTCACCTCCCTTATAAATATTCAAAATACTCCCCCAGTCTTCTTTTACTTTCTTCTCAAACCTTCATCTTCTTCCTCTCACCGCCGGAGCTCCGTGCCACCGCGAGCTCGCCGCCTTGCATGCCCATCATCTACACCAATGAGGAGGAACACCAGTGTATGTGCCGGAGGAGCCGTGGTCACGCCGCCCGTCTTACTCGACCTTTCGCCACTGACGCCACGCGCCGCCTCGAGCTCGTCGCCCTCATTCGGTCATTGCCTGTGCTAGCAAGGGTTGCTCGCTGGAGATTTCGTCGACGGATTCCTCAACAGCGTCGCCAACTTCAGTCTCCCAAAGTTCTGTAAGTCTCCTTTATCCCCATGGCACCATTACTGTTCATAGCGTTCATCATAGTTCTTGACAATCTGTGGCTATTAATCTTGTAGATACAGGTTTAGCTTGAATGCTGCATTGAAGAATCCCCATCTTTATTTTGATGCCTTTCCGTCAATATATATCCCCTTGTTGACAGTAGGAAAATCCCGTTAGATCTTTGTTTCACTGACCTTTCCATTGTTAGGTCTTTTATTTTTCTCATTTTCCAGCATTTTTCAGATCCATTGTGGTGACAGAATCATGTAATTCCTGTTTATGGCCGATGCATAAAATTTTACCATCTTCTTCCCCACACTTGTGTTCCTTATGAATGTCATATGCTGACTTAATTTTCGGCTGTCTTGTACATTTTCTGTCAACCACTAGCTGGAGAACTTGTAGATCGTTATGTGCCGGCTCATTCTTTTAGCCGGCTTGTGAACCATATGATGACCACTAATTAAAGCTTGTAGGTTGCTATATGCCGCCTTAATCCCAATAATTGCATCATCTGTCATTTGTTTCATAGCTTTCTATAGCTTGCCGGCTCACATTTGTTTCATACTTGTTTAAAATATTTATTTTGCCAGAAACAAAATGCCTCCCAAGACCAAGATAGTCAATTGGACAAAGTCCACTTCCACTAAACTGAAATTGCAATCCTTGGTAAATCCTGGCATGTTGCCATCTCTAGACGACATTCAATTGCGTGCCCCTCAAGAGGAGATTTCCCCTCAACCAGAACAGGGCGAAGTCATTGTTTTTACTGATCATCTTGAGCGGGGATTTCGCTCTCCCGGCTCAAAATTCTTTCGAGACGTGTTGCACCACTACAACATTAGGCCTCAAGATCTGCCCCCAACTCCATTTTGAACTTGAGCCAATTGCAAGTCTTCTGTGAAGTATACTTGCAGATTGAGCCATCCATCAGTTTCTTCCAAGAGTTCTTTTACCTCAACCATCAAACGGAGCATAAAGACGGCCCAAGCTTAGTACTTGGGTGAGTCACAATTCAAAACAGGCAGAATACTGCCTTCCCATCTGTTAAGCCGGTGAGCTATCCTAAGAAATATCATAAAACATGGTTCCACTGCAAGGATACCTCACCTGCTGATGAGAGTCATCTGCTGGGTTACAGACATGACTGTCTTGATGCATCGATTGCCTTTCCTGGCTTTGCCTCTCCTTCTGAGTGGGAAAAGTTCTAGTCTCTATATTCAAGGATCAATGCCTTGATGGCTCATAGCCTTACCGGTGTGGATCTAACCCGGTGCTGGATGAGCTGGCGGGTCCAACCGCTCAACGTGAGGGACCAGCTCATGTGTACCTACACCGGCCATCCTGATGACTCCCGTTGCTTCAGCCGGTTTAACTTAACCGTAGGCGAATTATTATCTGCCACCAAGAAGTTTCTCAGTGAGACCCGGGACACTATCATGGCCATGGGGCTCGCTCCTTTCTGCACCAATAACCCGGCACCTTCAGTAAGTCATGTATCCATATTTGGTTTCCATTTAATCTATTCCAATTTATATCTTACTTATCATCCGGCTTGTTGTGTCCACGGGAAGATTCTCCGTGGTGGAATACTGAACAAGTCCCTATTCCTCCAAAAGACGCAAACATTGAAGAGCCGGTCCTTGACAGTGATGAAGAAGTTGAGGTAACAGAGCTTGATTCCCTCGGTCGCCTATTTATCCAACTTGTTGATGCAAGCACTTCACAGAGAACACTGAGACCAACCAAGCCGGTGATGTGGAGGTAAACCCCTCTTATTCCAACTTAGAGCCATTTATCCCGAAGATGAAAGGACGAGCCATCAGAAAGGTACCCTTTTCACATCCAGATGATCACCTAGATCTGCAATTTCTTTTCAAGAAAACTCAGTGTGCTGGTACCTCAAAGCGGAAGAGCCGAAACAGCTCGGGTGATCTCAGCGACGGTTATCATACTCGCCAGTCCATCGTAGACCACATATTGAAGTGCCGCATAGTCCAACCAGCTCGCGTCCTCAAGCCGGTCAGATTAAGGAACCCCTCCATCCATCTGACCCAGCGTATCATCTGACCTCACCATCTACTGATGAGTCAAGTGCCATCCAATTGCCAAACTTTGCGGTCAATCGTGGGTAAGTAAATGATGGTAAATTTTTCTTTTCTATCCTTGCATTTTTGCTTCTTACTTTGTTTCCTGATTTGCAGAGCCAATGCTACAATGAGAGGAGACGGCTCAAATACCACTGCTCCAGAATCTGACCCTTTGCTCTCAAAGGATGGTCCTAATCTCCAGGATGAGCCGGCGGAGGGAACTCACGGTGGGGAAGCAGACCTGACCCATGAAGATGAGCCGGCTCATAATAATGTGCCTCCAAGCCCTGTCAGGGCCGTCTCTCCTATAATGACGGAGAATCTGACAAGCGAGCCACCTCTGAAGGCGACTCAAGATGAAGTTACCATTACTGGGGAAGTGCTCAAGGCGCCTGAAACATCGAATGTATTGGCCAAGGTCATGAGCAAAAAGGAGTCACCCATGACGGAGAAGGGCAAGGGCAAGCTTGAACTGCCATCCTTGGAAAATTTGGATGTAGGGTCCCTTTACCAGGCATATTTGACCCGGCTGTCTAAGAGCCAGGAAATTGAAGCCATCATGGTGGGTACCTTGAAGAGAAAATATGAGGTATACTCCCTTGTTTCCTTGCTCTTCTACGTATTTGTATATAGCCCCCATGTTTTAAGAATTGCAAACAATGACAATACTTGAAACTTGCATGAACCTTGTCTTTCGAACCTTGTTTTGCCAATAATAGTTGCATAGTTGTATAGCCCCCAAGTGCCGGGTCAATATACCATATTGAGCTAGAACTTGTCTGTGTTGTAAAAAAGTGAATTGACTGGTAGCCCCCAAGGGCCGGCTCACCAGCCTATGTTGAGCCGGATCTATATAGTATCATATTTGAGAAAAAAAAGCTTGAGGACACATTAGCCCCCAAGGGCCATGTAGAATGCTTGCATCTACATGGGACTTAAAATAGTATAGAAAATTGCTCGTAATAGCCCCCAAGTGCCGGGTCGATGCTCTATAGCGGCTCGGTACATTTTAGAATAGTACCAACCGTTCACCCTTTGAAACAGGAAATGCTGGACTTCGCCGAGTCGTCTGCAACCGGCTTGAAGAAGGAGCTCAACAAAGAGAAGAAATTGAGAAAAGAAGCAAAAAACTTGGCTGTTGACCTTCTGAGGTCCCGACCCTAGACTGCTGATGCTTTTTAGGATGCCAAGGTGTAGGATCGAAAGTATGTCTAGAGGGGGGGGGGGTGATTAGACTACTTGACCAAATAAAAATCCATTCTTGTCCCAATTTTAGTTGTGGCAAATTTTAGCAATTAGCACAAGTCAAGCAATCAACCTACACATGCAATTCTAAGAGTATAGCAGCAGAATGTAACACATTGCATATGAAGATAAAGGGAAGGGTTTGGAGAAGGCAAACGCAATGGAGACACGGAGATTTTTGGCGTGGTTCCAATAGGTGGTGCTATTGTACGTCCATGTTGATGGAGACTTCAACCCACGAAGGGTAACAGCTACGCGAGTCCACGGAGGGCTCCACCCACGAAGGGTCCACGAAGAAGCAACCTTGTCTATCCCACCATGGCCATCGCCCACAAAGGACTTGCCTCACTCGGATATATCTTCATGAAGTAAGCGATCTCGTTGCCCTTACAAACTTCTTGGTTCAACTCCACATCTTGACGGAGGCTCCCAAGCGACACCTAACCAATCTAGGAGACACCACTCTCCAAAAGGTAATAGATGGTGTGTTGATGATGAACTCCTTGCTCTTGTGCTTCAAATGATAGTCGCCCCAACACTCAACTCTCTCTCTCAGATTTAGCTATGGTGGAAAGATGATTTGAGTGGAAAGCAACTTAGGGAAGGCTAGAAATCAAGATTCTTGTGGTAGGAGTGGAATGTCTTGATCTCAACACATGAGTCGGCGGTTCTCTCTCAGAAAATGTATGGTGGAAGTGTAGGCACGTTCTGATGGCTCTCTCACAAATGGAGAAGGGGGTGGAGGGGTATATATAGCCTCCACACAAAATCCAACCGTTACACACATTTGACTCATCTCGGTAGGACCTAATAGATAACTCGGTGGCACCGACCTTTTCAAAAATGTGAACGTTAGGAATCTCGGTGGGACCGACTGGAACAACTCGGTGGGACCGATGTGCTAGGGCTTAGGGAAAACATCATCTCGGTGGTGCCGATTGCATCAACTCGGTGAGACCAAAGTGAAGCAATAAGGCAACAGAAAACTGTTAAGCAAACTCGGTGAGACAGGTTGCATAACTCGATTGAAACTGAAATAAATGCAACAAGTCACAGAGTGTTGACAAGGCCATCTCAGTGAAACCGAGACCTATATCGGTGAGACCGAACTACTAGGGTTTCGGCTGTGGCTATGTCATATGAACTCGGTGGCGCCGGATAGAAAGAATCGGTGGGGCCGAGTTGGAGTTTATGATTTTGACATATTTGGATGGAGAAAGTGGCTGAGGGTTTTGGAGCAATATCACTAAGCATTTGAGCAAGCAAGCCATTAAGCAACACCTCATCCCCTTTTAATAGTATTGGCTTTCCTATGGATTCAATGTGATCTTCGATCACTAAAATAAAGATGAAGCGTCTTGAGCTTTTTCCAATATTTGTCCTTAGCATTTTGAGGGGTCCACATTTCTAGTCCATGCCATGCCATTCATTGAACTTCCTGAAATATTTATCTTGAATGGATATTAGTTCAATGAGCTATATGTTGTTATGAATTACCAAAACCACTTCGGGATTAGTTGCACTTTCAATCTCCCCCTTTTTGGTAATTGATGACAACATATAGATCAAAGCTTCGACAAAGGATAAAATGAAAGAAATACATCATCGCTTTGAGAAGTATGTGATAAGCAAGAGCTCCCCCTAAATTTTTGCATTATTTGAAATTTGCGTTTGAATGCAAATGCACAATTGATTAGGATCATGCACTACTGCAAGATGCTGCTAACGCGACACAATGATTAGAGACCCTTCAACGAAACTGTGTGCGATGCATTAATCACAAACGGTGATGTAAAAAAACCATCAAAAAAGGTGCAAAATGTTTGCGATGGCTGATACATCAAACACGGTTCAGATTTTAGTTGCATGTGCGATGGTAGGCATACGGTTGAGTTCAATTAACTGTTTGCGATGAGGTAGAACAACAGAAACGGGCAGCCAGATGAAGGCGTGTGCGATATACGGCATATAGTTCACTCAGATGAACTGTTTGTGATTAGGCAACACAAAAGAAACGGTAAGCCATATCAAGGTGTGTGCGACATACGGCACACGGTTCACTTGGATGAACTGTTTGCTTTGAGCCAAGAGAACATAAATGGTTCAATTTAACAAGATGTGTGTGATACGCGGCAAACAGGTTTGTAATCAGAAATGTGTGCGAAGACCGATAATAATACATACGATTGCTGCTAATAAGCCGTGTGTGTTGTGGGCAAACGCTTGGTGGTATACAATTGTCAGCCATTGATGAAATCATCACCGACGGGTTCCCTAGTATGGTCCGTGTGCGATATCATTGCACATAGAAAAACAACATATGTACTTATGACTTATAAGGACTTGATTCCATAAACAAATTGAACATCCAATTACGTAGGTGGCTAGTACACACATGACCTTTGCACACACCAAAGTATGTTCCAAAATGCCTAGAAAACTCAAATAATGTATAAAAAGGCAAAACGAACCCTAAATAATTTCATATTTTTAGGACGACGCTCCTATAGTTGCATGTTGCCTCTGTAAAATAAATCAAGGCGGGAAGAGACAGCGTATGTCATTTCGCACACATAGGTGACAAGTTCCCTCTCGGAACCATGAGCCTTTTTGAGAGAAGCTCCAGTTTGTAAGAAGTTTGTACCAAAACTTGTCCCAAATTGGACTAATTTTTTACCATAGCATGTTGGTGCTATGTCATAACACCATGCCAAGCTTCATGATTTTGAGGCTAGTTTTGGATTTACAGTAATTTTAAAACCAGGTTTCTCAATGTTTACTGTCGAGTCGGCACCGCCTTGGATAGGCTTTTTCCTCATGGGTCCCAAATGACAAATCCAAATCTGTCACTACCATGCAACTTTTCTTATTAAGAATTACAGCCCATTTGGTGTGCTAGCTGGAAATAAGTTTGTGGGTGCTGGTGGGCGCTAAGAACTTGCGGTTCTATAATGAACAAAGATCTCAAGGATCCCGCGAGAGTGATGTTCTTTCCCTATGTTGTGAATGCTTATAATATTTATGTCTTAATTAAAGAAACGGCAAGCCATTGGCCCAGTATGAAAGAAAATATGGGTCAAAGCCGAGTTGAAAAGGACAACAATATCTAACTCTAGCTTACAAACAGTACAAAAGCACGAGGATTAATTGCTCATCAGGTTTAGACAAAATCCAGATTGAACAGGACAATGACATCTAACTCAACCAAAGTTTTCGGCAGTCACAATCAAATGGATCGGTCTGATCCATAAAATCAAGATCCCGGGCTAGAAATTCTACTGGTCCATGATGACAAGCTGTTGTAAATAGAAGCCGAGCACGATCAGAAGCCCTTAGGTCCACCAGAAACTTCTTTTTATGCTGTTTAATACTTGCAACCGTAAGAAATTTCTTGTCAAAAAACTTAATCCTCACGGACAATAGTGCCCTCGCATTCAACATGAAGAATGTGACAAAGCTAGTGTTTGCATTGTTGGATGCATATCCTTCTAGCGTTACTGTCTTCAAACGAATGTCATGAGATCTGAGAAAATCCCGGTGCTTCTTGAACCATCGATTGGTTATACTTTTTTCTCCATGTGTTAGTGCCTAAATAGAGATGAAGATTGAAAACACTTAATGTCTAAAAAAGATTATGTTGAAAGAGTGATAGCTGAACGATTAATTATAGTACATTATATATGGGCTTTCAATGTGCGTGAAATCATCACCTTTATATACAAATTCTCCAGACATGGAAAGCATTGCAGCAAGCCAATAATCGTGTTCAGATCAAAACACCACATACTGATATGTAAGGTCCTAACAAAATCCACCACCACTGATAGGATGGACAAGCTCTTCATTGAGCATAGAACATAATATTAGTACCAAAAGTGTACTCCAAGATGATACTTAACTTATGCGCACATATGAAAAAAGCAGATTACAAAAGTTTACGTGAATAATATACAGTACCTCAATAGGTGTGGAGCCAAACACCATCTTGAACCATCTAAAAGGATCACGAATTGCACCCAAGGTCTCCAGTTTAGGCGCAGAGACTACAGTTATTTGTGAAGGTACTATAGTAGAATCAAGGAGCAACCTTTGAAGTGAAGGGGCATCTTTGATGATGAGATCATGTCCAAAAAAACAAATTCCCATGCTTACAAGGTGAGGCGACTTTATTTTGAGACAATGGATACGAATTTCTATTCCAAAAACAAGCAGCAAGCGCTCTAGGGCAGGGCAGCTGCAGTGGATGATGATGTGCAGTGCGGCCTCTGACAGATCAACCACCACAAGCACATGTTTTTTAGCAGTGGGAGTCAAAGCATTTGTACCAGATTGTCTGCTAGATGGCACCGGGCGAAGGTGGCGGTGTCGAGAGAGAGGAGGAAAACCACGAGATGGACATCGGTGGTGAGGGCACAGATATATCGGTTCGTGGTATGTTACATACATAGTCATGGTAGAACTCAAGCTGCTGGAGTTTATCGAATTGACGGGATGTCAGCCAGGCAGCCACCGTGCAGGGTATGTCAAGCAGGTAGCATGCCGGGATGAAGATGCGTTGAACGGAGACCTGGTGGGAGGAGATGATGGCTACGAGGAGTTCAGAATCATCATCGACAGATAGCTGACGACAGTCGAGTTTAAGAGGCGCGGCGCGCCACTGAGTGCGCCACCGAGATGCGAGGACTTGTGTGCGGCAGCCATCCTTGGTGGGGAGAAGGGAGATGATCTCCGCAAGGATGCCGTCCAGGAGATCGCTGATGCGGTCCGCCGGAGATTCTACTGGTTCCTCAGGTCCAGGGGGGCGTGGCCAATTATGGCCGCGCAGCCGGGTCCAAGATCTACATCCGGCGGCGGCGCTGGCCGGAGCCTCATCTGTGTACATACCAATCTGAAAGAAAAAATGGCAGAAACATACATGTAGGACATTCAAAATCAATTCTCAAGATCTGGAAGAAAAAAGGCACAAACAAGTATGTAGGACATTCAAAATCAATTCTCAAGATCTGGACACGAATTATTAGCACGCAAGCTAACCCTAGTCGGATTATTAGCAAAAATCATTTGTACAGAACAAACAATTAATCACTAACTCTATACGGATAATATTCAAACATTCAATACACTATGTGCATCTAACGGATCTTAATTACTCTGATTTCATGGACTGAGAGAACATAACCATAGGATTTGTATTCCAAAAAAATTAGAGAGGGGGGAGTAACCAGAGAAAACACATGATATGTTTGCCACACAAATGGGTATATAGATGACTAACCAGTTTTCCATCAGAGTCGCAGTGGTTGCCGGAGTTGTTGTTGACCTCCGACTCCAGCTGGGGGGGCATGACGGTGCCGACGAAGTCAAGATCGTGTTGCTGCCCGCGCGAGACCTCGTAGGCGGCGACAGAAAACTCTGTGCCCAGCTTCACGCGTTGCGTGGGTGCTTCACTAGCCCGGGCGTCGGCACTCCCTCCGATGGTGCGCTTCGGTGGCATCCTCATACACTCCAGAGTCTAGACGTTGGTGACCACTGTGGAACGGGGTGCGGCCGCCTATTATGGCCGGCGGCTCGGGCACGCAATTAATACAGACCAATGGGAGCGAGGCGGGTGGCGATCAAAGGCTGTGTCGCCTCCCGGTGAACCTGCGCGGCGGACTTCTACCATTCCTACCATCATTTCACACAACTACTCGCACGCCTCCCGGTGACACTGTGCAACAAAAACTCCTCCCGTCAATACGCACACCTGCACACACGCCTCCCGGTCTGCCTGCACAGCGGACTGCTCGCATGTGTCCCGTCAAATCACACCTTCTCGCACAACACACGGGGCGCGTGGCTGCACGTATATTTTTTGGTTTATTGATGATTCATTCTGCCGCTTTACTGCTTAACCGAAGCATGGCACGGTCTAATGCACACGGTCCGAATAAATAATCCGTATGAGATATTGGTTGCCAGTGATTAACAATCTCCCGTTTGTAAGAAGATTATATCAAAACGTGTCTCAAATTTGACAAAAAAAATAGAATATCACAGTCAACTAGTGTCCATATATGACACCACGATAAGTTTCATGAATTTCAACTAAGTTTTGGATTTACTGAATTTTAAAAATCTATATTCTCAATGTTTTGAAATCTCTTGCATGGGGAAACATGCACCCAGGGACACATATGATTTTGCAATCCATTTTGGTGCACATGTAGCTCAAATTTGATTTTTGCACATTAAATCCCTAGGAAATCAATCAATGTATAAAAACGGTCGAATGATGTCTGTTTTTTTTTAAATTTTAACACGACACTCCTTTGGTCACATGTTCACTGCAGAAAAAGTTTGACATGCCGTAGAGTGGCTGTGGTGGTGTGGGATGTGTGTGTCTGTGTGTGTGGGGTGTGGGAGGAGGGGTCCGACAGTACACTACGAGTCGTGAACCTCCATGTGGGATTATTGATCATTTTGTGAGTCATATATGCCACATCAAAGTCGTGAATTCGTTATTTAAAGCATTACACAACCCTTTCATACATACATGTTCGGGCCACATTCATGCATTGGTGGTCCTCTCGGACACTCTCCTTCGTGCGGTTATCAGCGACGTGCCCATTCGTTAGCTCGCAAAGGTTTTCAGTTTCCACCAATAACGAGAGGCATTTGACCAAAAGGTGGATTCATCTTGGCATGTGTGTGGTGTGGATCATGGTGAGATTCCATATCTAAGTTCGAGCACGTGCGTACACACCCTCCCACCGGCTTGAAGTGAGGCGGCTACGCATCGTGGTGTAGTGTGTTTTCGGTTTGCGAAGCATGTGCCACATCAAAGTTGTGCATTGGGTATTCAAACATCACATAACACATGGGCACATGCACGCGGTGGTTATGTCCTATGACACTCACTCGCGTGTGACTCTCTCTATGGGCCCACGAGGTCATCGTCAACCAGTTCAACGTACAACGAGAGAGAGGTTAATTTGACCAACAAGGATGGTTCTTTTTTGGTTTGTGTTACGTATATGCACAGTAGGAGTATGTACATGTCAAAGAGGGGCCAACATGAATACTCTATATATATGCGTGTCATAAGCTCGCTCCATGTGGGGACTTTCTGGTTCCTGAGGCAGGTGCCACATCAAAGTTGTACATTATATTGGTATTCAAACATCACGCAATACCATGCAGGCGGTGGTTGCGCCCTATAGGAACTCACTCGCATGTGGCGCCTCCATCCGTGGGCATGCGAGGTTGTCCTCCATCACTTTGACCCAACGAGAGAGAGGTTAATATGACCATCAAGGAATGATTCTTTTTTGGTTTGTGCTATACAGTAGAAGTACATATATACCACGCGTCGAATGGGGGCCTACATATAGCACATACCACGCATCATGAACCTCGCGCTCTCTGTGGGGACTTTTTGGTTTCCTGTAGACAAACATCACACAAACACCTCTTTGGGCCACCTGCAGATGGTGGTACATAGTCCTATATAGGATGATCACTTGCGTGCGACGCATGCTTCGCTTCTGTGCTGGGACCGCGAGTTTGTCGTCCATCACTTTGACCCAGCGAGAGAGAGGTACGTTTGACGAACAAGGAGGATTAATTCTTTTAGGGCTGTGTTACTAGGTGTATAGTACGTGTCGAAGGGGCGGGGTGACCAGCATATATATATATATATACTAGGTGTCACATGAACCTCACTCTGTGTGTGGACTTTGCAGTTTTTGAGGCAAATGCCACATCAAAGTTGTGCATTAGGTATTCAAAACATCACAACCACACACCTCTCCATATATATGTTCTGGCGCATGTGCAAGCGTGATGGTTGTTGTCCTATATATGGCACTCACTCATGCAGTTATCGGCGTTGCTTCCATCTGTCAGCCCGCTTGGTCCATCACTTTCACTGACAGCGAGAGAGGTTAACTAATTTGACTTAGGAGGGGATTAATTTTTTGTTTGTCTCATGATATAGATCATGATATGAGATTACATATATATAATAGCGCATGTGTACACATGAATCCATCCCGCTGGATCGAGGGGGGGGGGGGCGAGCACACGACACGTCATGAACGACCTCTTGCTCTGTGTGGGGACCTCTGCGATTTTCAACGCATGCACCACATCAATGTTGTGCATTGGGTCGGGTATTCAACACATATGCATGCATCACACACCTCCATAAATATGTTCGGGACACACGCATGCAATGGTTGTCTTTGGACACACTCTCACTCGCTTGGTTATGGCCGGCAAGCCTATATATATTCATGGGCCTGCGTGGACGTCCATCATTTTGACCAACGACGAGAAAGGTTACTAGGGTGGATTCTTCTTCTTTGCTTCGAGTTACCATATAGTAGGTCGACCATTCCAAGCCTAATTAAGTTTGAGAGCATGCTAAGCATCGTGAATCCTCGCTCAGTGTGGTGATTTTACGGTTCCAAAGCATGGTGCCACATCAAATTTGCGCATTGGGTATTCAAACACCACACACACCACTTCCATATACATACTTGGGCCACATGCACAGAGTGGATTTGTCTTCATACAGTACTCCCTCGCGAGGTTATCGGCGACAAGCTAGCCCATTTTGCGGGACCGTGTGGACGTCCATCACTTTGACCAACAACGAGCGGGAGAGGTTGTACGACCAAGTTGGATTCTGCTTGGTCTGTGTTACAGTACGTCTTGGTGAGATGCCCTCCCCCCAACGTGTGTGTGTGTTGGAGGGGGAGGTCTACTTTGCACTACCTGCAACCTCCGTGGGGTCGGGGAAGTCCGGTTAATTTGCGAGGCACACGTGCCACATCAAAGTTGTGAATGGTAGTTAAATATCACACCACACCCTTTTCATACATATAGTAGGGCCACTCGCATGTGGATCGTATGTGGTCTCACCCATCTCGCGCCACAAGCACACATTTGTGGGTCGGCACACGGTCCACCTTTGTCGGGAAGCGAAAGGGGAAGTTTGACCATATATATATGATGGACTCCTATAGGTTTTGTGTTACGGTAGGGTGAGATTTCAGACCTAGCTATTTGGGGCCATGCATTTGTAGCTAGGATTCCCTTACCGCCAACATGAAGTGGGGATCGTAGGGGGTGGCTAACTAGCAATACTGAGCTTTTGTACGACAGGTGCCACATCAAAGTTGTGCATTTCGTACTCGAACATGAAACCACCCTTTTCATACATATATTTGGTCCACATGCAAGTGTGTTCGTGTTCTGACCCTCTCCCGCGTTATTCTTTTTGCCAAATTTATAAAAAACACACGAGTTGAATGTATAAACCCTCTGCGATTGGGTACGCAATAAACACGGTTTGGTCAGACTACCCGTGTGCCACGCTCGTGCCTTGCAGTCACTCACATCAGCACAGTAGATTGGGCTCCACGAGGCTTGCCTCCCGGTCTCGAAAAAATCTACTGCCTCGTAATCTCGAAAATATCTACCGCCTGGAAGGTTTTAATGTTTGATAGCACACGATTAGTATGTCCGGACCGTGTGTGATGTATGTTACTCCCGCTCTGCTTCAATCCCTTGATTCAAATTTTCAGTAGCCCAGGCATTTTACTCCCACCTCTACATCCCTCGCAATCTCAAAAATATCTACTCACCCTTGATTCAAAATTTTAGTAGCCCCTCCTTGTTACTCCCGCCTCTGCATCCCTCGCAATCTCAAAAATATCTGCTCGCCCTTGATTCAAATTTTCGGTTGCCCCGGCATTTTACTCCCACCTCTGCATCTCTCGCAATCTCAAAAATATCTGCTCGCCCTTGATCCAAATTTTCAGTAGCCCGGCATTTTACTCCCGCCTAGTAAAATTTTCAGTTGCCGCGGTATTTCGTCAAACACCACATTGCCCCCCCTCCACACACACCACAAACTCCCGAAAATCTCTGCTCACACAGACACACACCACCCCTCCCTTGTTCGAAACCATTGGTAGGTCGCCGCCACTGCCGCCTCCATCCTCAACCTCTTCCTGTGTGCCGGGGAGCTCGAGGAGCCAATGGACAAAAAGAGGTTTATCGCGGCCTCTTCGCCCGACGCCGACGAGGTGGCTGCCGAGGTGTCCCTGTCATCCTCCGCGGGATCTTTATCGATCCGCCGTCACCGGTCGCCCGATCCGCCTGCCGCCGCGCCCCTACGCCGATTCAAGGACTTCCCCGTCCTCCTTTGGGCCCGGCCGCCGATGAGGTCCGGTAGCGGTGGTGGGGGACGTGGGTCGCCAAGATTACAGATCGGGAGACACACACCCGCCGGTGGCTCGGTAGCTTCTACAAGACCGAGCTCGCGGCCATGGAGTACGACCGCTGGCAGGTCCGCTACCACGGCGTGGCGGCTAGGCTCAATTTCCCCTTCAGCACATGTCTGGATGACCTCGTTCCACCGGAGCCTGGGGTGGTGAGCTCGGCTATGGCGCGGGAGGACCGCGAGGCATGGGAGCGCCTCGAGGCCGAGGCCGCCGATGAGGCCTACATGCAAGAGCTCCGCTGGCAGCACCCGGAGCTCGTGGAGGCAGAGTGTGTGATCTTTGTAGGCGCGAAGGGTGGCGAGGTTATCGTGCTCTCCTCCGATGACGAGGTCAAAGGCGCGAGGACGACGGCGCGAAGGGCATCGAGGTGGGCGGCGAGGATGAGGAGATCGACGTCGATGAGTGGAGGAGTGTCTTCCCCAACGACCCTGACGATGGCACTGGCCTGGACCCAGCTCACGGCACACCGTACCTGACAAGGAATGATTGGCTCGACCTCCACTTTGACTGAAAGTAGTTTAGCTTAGTTTAAATTTATGTTTTATGTTTGGTTATGCAAAACTATCTATGTTTATGTTTGAATGCACGCTACTTTCGGTTGAACCTGCATTGAACTTGATCAAATTGAAGTTTACAACATTAAGTTTAGGGGATCGTATAGAAACGGCCAAAAATTGCTGGAGTATATATATATCCACTAAGGGTTTTAGTCCGCTAACTTTTAAAGGATCGGCTAGAGATGGCCTTATGCCTTTTTTATTTTACTTCTTCACAATGTGATGCTCTATATGTGCAACTATTTGCCGTGCAGTTCAATTTCATCAATAACAGTTTCAACAATACCACTATGAGTTACGATATTTGGTTGCTGTTAAGGATGTTGCAGTTAACATGCCTTTTCATTTTTTAACAATAACTAGTGTACTTTAGACCTGCACAATACCAGTTTGAATGACTATTTGCTTGTTTTCAAATGTTATGCCTGATGCAGTTAACACACCATTCCACTTCTTGTTTTGCTTAACTAGCGTGCTTAAACCTGCACACTGAAGCTATCATTTGTAGATTATGTTGTATACCATGGATATATTTGGTTGATGTTTAGCCTGTTGTGCTTAACATGCCTTTATATGTACTGTGACACCCTGATTTTGGCAACGTTTTCTTTTCAAACTTTTCTTGGTTTTATTTGAAATTTGAATGGTTTTTGAACCTTTTTCATTTGGTCTTGGAAACTTTTGAATCTTTTCCAAGTAATCCAAAGCCCTATCACCTTGCCAAAACCCTGCCAAGTATCTCTAGGTCCCAAATCCCAAATTAAATCTTTTCTAATAACTCATTTTCTTTATTTGAGAATTTAGGTCATCACTATGGGTTGTGAAGCAACATATAGTTTGGATGGCCAGAAAATTCTCAAATAATTCCCTAAAATACCTTGGACTATATCTTGCTTCAATATCCAAAAATATTCCATGACCTAGTTAAAATATTTTGCAAAACAATTCATTTTTGTCCCTGGTCAGTCTGGACCTTTGTGAAGGAAGTGTATGCTAGGTTTGTCCAATTGCTCTCAAATTTTTGTGGCACGGGCACACCCACAAATGACTTCCCTCCACAAAGTTTCAGCCTCAGGAGATCAACCAAGTGAGCAGTACCTCAACATTCACATTCTAGACCAGTTTTGCAAGTTACACATGAACTACCCTCAAACTTCAACCAAACCACCTCAAATTTGACCAGTTTGGAGTCCTTCCAACGTGGATCACTCCAGACAATCTCTTTGGTTCTATCTCCAGCTCATCTAATCTCTAGAGCCCTCTCTAGTTCACTGTCAGAGACTGTTGTTGAGGCTACCTCTCATTTCAGACCAAACCAAGCCAAACTATGGATACAGGTGAAGTGAGTGATCGAGGGTCAACGTGCCAGACAAGTTTAGCCAAGCTTGCGTGGCTTCCTGGTGGCAAGCACCATGGTGAGCACGGCACTAGAATGCTTGTCGCCGCGCTCTGTGCCTCGCCAGGCTCGGGTCTCGTCGGGGCAGGACGCCTGCGCCGCGGCAGCCTGTCCGAGCATGCCGACATCGCTCCCGTGTGCCTCCTAGCCCCTCCAGAACCCTTGCCCTCGCCGGAGAAGCCCTCGGCGGCCGCCACGACCATGCACACTGTGCTGCCCATGCGGCCATAGTGCGGCACCGCACGTCTTCTTCCTCGCGAGCCGTACCTTCGTGCATTTAATGCTGCTGCTCTCTCCCATCCTCTCACCGCAAGCAGCCAGCTAGCGAGGCATACCTCTCACCGGCGATGTGGCCTGCTTTGAGCCGCATCCAGAGAGCTCGCCGAGCTCCTCCCCCACCTATATAAAGCCTCGCCCGGCCTCGCCTAGCTCCTCACCCCTCTCCCTCCTCCTCAATCGCCCCTCAGAGCAAGAGCCAAGGCCGAGAGGCCCTCTGGCCTCGAGCTTTGCCGGAGCTCCGCCGCCAGCTAAGTTCCACCACCAGCCCTCTCCACCCCACCCCAGCCTCGCCCAACTACGCCCTCAAGCCCAGAGCACTCCACTGGTGCTCCTCGACCTCCTGGCCGAGTGAACCGCCGCTGGAATCGCCATCGCCGACGATCACCGTAGCACCCGTCCGCTGGAGAAGAAGAGCGCGACGCCGTCCGGACATCTCTGGAGGAGCTACGGGTACAGGGTGAACCGCCGTCGAACGCCCAATCCATCCCCACCATCCACGAGCCCAACCGCCGTCGCTGTCGCCGACAATCACCGCCGGTGAGCCGCCCCTCCCTCTGCTCTCTCCCTCTCTCTGTTTTAAATCAAACCGGGCCCTACCCATCATCCACCCACCGAAGCGGTAAGTGAAGGTGCCTCGGGTGATTACGCCTTCGACGTGGCCAGCTCTAGGTTTTTCTGATTTTATTTATTAAACAGAATTGACCAGAAACTTTGACCATTAATAACTTTTTACAGAAAGGTCCAATTGACCTGATTCTTTTTGCATTGTGTTTGTATCAAAGTCCTTTATTTTCTGACCAAGTTTGGTATTTTTCCAATACCCACAGAATTGGTGATGAATAAAAAGGCTTTATGTGACATTTTCCTTTGCCATTTGAAAATGCTTTCAGAAGGAGATTCTTGTGGATTTGAAGACCAGGAGTTTCTGAACAACCCAATTGATCAAGGCAAGCCAGGACATCCATATTATGAAGCATTTCATAGCATTGCATTAATTCATCTTCATTTCTTGCATTTCATTAACATAGATTATTCAAAGTAAATTATTTAAATGCCTTATGTTGATAACTCAAGCTGGAATGTTGAACCACCATACTTGATAAGTGAAACTTAGTTGATTGATTAAGAGTCACCTGTCCAGGCTTACCCGTGCAGCCACATTTGCCGGTATGGGACGGCCTTGACTTGGTTTGGCTTCGTGCTCTTTCACCGGTACCGCCATCTAGGGAGGGTTATGCGCGCGTGCTACCCTGATCAGGTAGATGGCGATAACCCTGTGAGCCCAGTTGAGTTTTGTGCCGGCTTCCCCGTTTGGGACAGTTTAGTTAGGCCACGACGGTGGCAGGTGTCACGCGGTGACATAGGGCCACCCAAGGCTTGACTCCGAGGGAGTGTGATTGCCGATGGTATGATGGGAGAGTCACGGGTCAGGCAGGTATCGTTGGAGCAACGCCGGTCCACCCGAATGGGATCATGAGGTCAGGTGCTCCATGGTGTGGGTAAAGTGCGCAACCTCTGCAGAGTGGAAAATCTATTCGAATAGCCGCGTCCACGGTATTGGACAGCCCATCCAGACCTCTCTAGGTGATCAACCATAATAATCATAGTAATGATGGAAGAACTTGTCTTATGAGCGGAAGTACTCGTTGAGATCAAGTATTCCGAGGGTTGTGAGACAACCTGAATATGAGTAAGTTGGTGACAGTAAGTGAATCACTTAAGTTTTAACATGTTCATTGCCATGCTATTACTTGCTGCATATTTGGTTGTCATGTGCTTGCGAGTACATTCAAAGTACTCACCTGGCGTATCATGCCAGATGCAGGAGAAGACTGAGATGGAGGTCTCGATGTCCGTGTTGCGATGCCTAGGATGTGTCCTCAGCAATGTCCCTATGGATGGAGTTACTATCATGTTCCGCTATGCAGTAGTCTTCCGCTGTAGTATTCCCTAGTAATACCGAGGCCCTGATATGTTAGATAAATATTGTAGATATTGTCATAGCACTAGATGTGCTTCTGGCCTCGATGATCATGTAATATATAAGCTTGTACTCGACTATTATCAATAAAAGATCAGCTATGTTCTGTTCCAAGTTGTTGTTTGTTTCCAGAAGACTTGATCTCTGGGTTGGAAACACTGGTAAACCGGTTCTCTGAGCCGGGGTGCCACAACGCTTGGTATCAGAGCCGTGCTGACTAGTGGACAGCCTAGGTAACCCGCGCTAGGACTATGATTAGCATAGGATTTTGAGTGTGCATCCTGCTTGTTGCATTTGATTGTTGCATGCCATGCCTTATGCATTATAATTCATTATGTTACTAACCATTGGCATTGTGAGTGTAGATGGCATCAGTTCCATATCATTTCCATCATGAGCCAGAACCCCACACCTTTCCTGCTCTGCTTCGTAGCGTCTGGCTTCGGCTGTATCCCAACGGTGATGACCCGGTGTACCAGATGTTTCGAGAGCAGTTGGGCGAGTCAGTATATGAGTACCATGCAGTGGCTTACATGACCGCGACTTCAAATATTGGAAGCTCTTCTCGCTCTTCCAAGGGCAGAGTGGCTTCTACTCCGGAGCTGGCGATCCAGTTTGCTGCCATGGAGGCTATTACTGACTTGCGCTTCCACGAGGTCGAGATGCAGACCCATCCAGTTTTCTTCCACTATCCCACTCTGTCGCCTACGATAGGGCGAGTCCTTTTCTCACCTGTTGACCCGGCGTGTGATCATGCGGCTGGTGTTTTGTCTCGCTACCTGAACGCCAGTTACCATATGATCATTTCCTTGGCTGAGGAGCTGTGTCGTGTTCAGGAGGCACTTGCAGCTGTGACTCCAGCTCCTCCTCCTCCTCCTGTAGTTTCACCCAGTTATCCACCACCATTTCCACCCCCGCGTGTGCTTGATACCCCTTCTGGTTTTTCTGGACCATCAGGCTTATCGGCTGGTAGTCAACTCAAGACCCCAGCTGAGTGGGCCTCACTCTTAGCCACTCCTACTTCGCCGATGCTGAGGCGACGTGCTCTTTCTCCCACGGAAGGAGAGCCGTCTCAGCAGCGATGTCGCGTCTCCTTTAACCCGGTGACTCACATCATCAGTTCTGATTCTGACTCAGGATCTGACGATGAGGACTCTTCAGATGGGCAGTGTTCGTGTCACCGACGCACTAGACTTGAGTTTGAGTAGTAATGCATGCATCTTTGCATATGCCGACTGTCGTATGAGCAGTCTAGTCATGATATTTCCCTTACTAGCTTGCCATGTATGATGTTGGGTTATCTTGTATAATTATGTTGTTCTCTTTATTCACCTTTTCATGAATTTCCTTTTGGTGTCATATTACTGTATTTCTCCTTATGGATGTTGCTCATCGATTCGGTATTTGTCAAGGGAACAAAAATTAGGATGAAGAAAGGAAGTAGCAGTCAAGGCGGCAATGGAAACCCTGTCCATCGATCCGCCAGGCAGGCAGGGCAACCGCCCGAAGACTTACCACCACCTCAAGCACCAACCACAGATCAGATAATGAGAATGTTTGAGGAAAAGAGAAACCAAGAGCTCATGGAATTTCTCAAGAGTATGCAGACAATAGTAGGTCAGAACAATGGCAATGGGGTGCATTCCAAACTGTCTGACTTCCAGCGTACAAAACCACCCAGCTTTAATCCGGCTGTGGATCCTATTGAGGCTGATGATTGGTTAAGAACCATGGAAAAGAAATTGGACATCGCTCATTGTGAAGAAGCAGATAAAGTCCCATTTGTCAGTCATTATCTTGAAGGTCCGGCAGCCGTATGGTGGGACAACACCAAGTTAATGTGGCCTGCTAAAGAGATTTCCTGGGAGAAATTCAAAGAGCTATTCCGCAAGTATCATATCCCCACGGGTATCATGAAAGTGAAGCAGAGAGAATTCTTGGCTCTCACACAAGGAAACATGTCTGTGGGAGAATACTTAAACAAGTTCAACAATTTGGCCCGGTACTCTCCTCATAATGTGGCTACCGAAGAACGGAAAATAGACTGGTTCCTCGGAGGACTTAATCACGCCCTCCGATGTCAGCTATCCATGTTGTACTTCCCCGATTTTGAGACCTTGGTGGATAAGGCCTTCATCGCCGAACGAGAACACAAGTCCGGGAATGATGATCGTAAGAGGAAGTTTGAGCCCAAGAAGGACAACAAGGAACCATATGCGCAAAAGCTACGCAGTTGGCAGCCAGGGTCATCTGAAAACAAAACAGTGTGGAACAATGGTGGCAACAACAGCAAGCCAGGCAACCAGAGCAAAACCTTTGGCAAGCAGCTAGTCATAGAGGACTGCCGCCGCAACAACACTTGTTTCACTTGTGGCCAGAGTGGACACTACGCCAAGTAGTGTCTTACTAATAATAACGGAAAGCAATCAGCTGACCACAAGCCACAAGTCAACCACCTTGGACGCCGCCCCAACAACAACTTCAGCCACGGATGCGTCCACCACATCTCTGCCGAAGAAGTCTGCGAAGCTCCAGACATTGTCCTTGGTATGTTTTCTGTCCATGACATACCTGCAGTAATTTTATTTGATTCTAGGGTTTCCCACTCATTTATTTTGCGAAGTTTTGCCACCTTGCACAAATTTTCTCCTTCACTTTTGGACAAAATCATGGTGGTACAATCCCGTGGCTCTATGCTCAGAACAAATATAATATATAAGGATCTGGAAATTTCAATCCATGGAGTCAAATTCCCGGCCACCCTTGTTGCTATTGACTCCCCAGGACTGGACATAATACTGGGAATGGACTGGTTGGCACCGCACCAAGTGTGTATCAACTGTGCCACCAGAACGGTGACATTGGTGAACCCCGCCGGGCAAACTGTTCAATTTCTGGCCAGCAAAATGATAACAAGAAAGGGCATGGCATACCAGACCACTATTACAGATATGAATTTGATCCCGGTAGTGGGTGAATTTCCAGATGTGTTTCCTGAGGAATTACCAGGAATGCCGCCCGACCGAGAATTGGAGTTCACCATTGAAGTAAGTCCTGGTACAGCCCCGATATACAAGAAATATTATCATATGCCAGGCCCAGAGCTGGCAGAGCTAAAGAAGTAGTTAGACGAATTGCTACAGAAAGGATATATTCGTCCAAGCATCTCCCCATGGGGGTCACCAGTATTATTTGTCAAGAAGAAGGATGGAAGTCTACGAATGTGCGTAGACTATCGCCAGCTTAACGAGGTCACTATCAAGAACAAATACCCGCTCCCTTGAATTGATGACTTATTCGACCAGTTGAATGGAGCACGGGTATTCTCTAAGATCGACCTCAGAACAAGATATCATCAATTGAAAATCCAAAAGGAGGATATCCCCAAGACATCGTTCACCACTCGTTATGGACTATATGAATTTACAGTTATGGCGTTTGGATTGACCAACGCTCCAGCCTACTTCATGAGTATGATGAACAAAGTCTTCATGGACTTTCTGGACAAGTTTGTAGTGGTGTTCATTGATGACATCCTGATATACTCTAAGGATGAAGAGGAGCATAAACAACATCTCAGAGCTGTCTTGGAAAGGTTGAGAACCCATTGCTTATATGCCAAGTTCAGTAACTGCGAATTTTGGCTAAAAGAGGTGGGATTCCTTGGACATATTCTGTCAGAGAAAGGGATAGCTGTTGATCCCAGTAAGGTTACTGCGGTCTTGAACTAGAAAACACCAGCTACGGTGACTGAAGTCCGTAGTTTCCTGGGCTTGGCAGGCTTCTACTGTCGCTTCATTGAAGGCTTTTCTAAGATAGCCAAGCCACTGATGGAATTGTTGAAAAAGAACCAAAGGTTTATCTGGACAGACGAGTGCGACAGCAGTTTCCAGGAATTAAAGACAAGGCTAACCACAGCCCCTGTCTTATTCCTTCCAGACATTCAGAAGGGTTTTGACATATACTGCGATGCATCTAGGCGTGGGATCGGATGCGTGCTGATGCAAGAAGGGAAGGTTATAGCTTATGCATCACGATAGCTATGACCTCATGAGGAGAACTATCCCACACATGATTTGGAGCTAGCTGCTGTGGTTCATGCCCTGAAGATTTGGAGACATTACCTTATTGGACAACGATGTGAAATATACACAGACCACAAAAGTCTCAAGTATATTTTCACTCAACCCGACCTGAACCTCAGGCAGCGAAGATGGCTTGAGCTAGTCAAGGACTATGATGTTGGAATAAACTATCATCCAGGGAAAGCGAATGTGGTCGCTGATGCTCTGAGCAGGAAACAAGCTGCAGTGAATGCACTACTTGAGGGCATGCATCCGAGCTTACAAGAAGAGTTTGTCAAGCTCAATATGGTGCTATGTGGCCCAGTGACCCTGGATACGTTGAAAATTACTGCAACACTCATGGAGGAAATCAAGGAAGCACAGAAGTCAGATGAAGAAATTTGGAAGATCAAGGAGTTAATTCAGCAAGGGAAGGCCAAGTCCTTCCGTATAGATGAACAGGGTACCATGTGGTTCGAGAAACGAATTTGTGTGCCGAATCAGAACAACGTGAGGCAACAAATACTCAAGGAAGCACATGAGTCCGCATATTCGATCCACCCGGGAGGTACCAAGATGTATCAGGACTTGAGAGAAACTTTTTGGTGGTCTGGAATGCGGAAAGATATAGCATACTATGTCGCCTGCTGTGACATTTGCAACAAGGTCAAAGCAGAGCATCAGAAACCCGCTGGGCTACTACAAACTTTACCAGTGCCCAAGTGGAAGTGGGACGACATATGTATGGATTTTATTGTGGGACTGCCCAAGTCCACGAGAGGCAATGATGCTATTTGGGTCATTGTAGACATAATCACGAAGGTGGCTCACTTTATCCCAGTAAAGACCACTTTCAACGCAAATCAGCCGGCACAACTCTACATGTCCCGGATAGTCAGTCTACATAGAGTACCCAAGTCTATCACTTCAGATAGGGGTTCCCTATTTACCTCAGCATTCTGGCAACGGCTACATCAAGCCTTGGGAACCATGCTGAAACATAGCACAACATACCATCCGCAGACAGATGGACAGACCGAGCGTGTGAACCAAATATTAGAGGATATGCTTCGGTCATGCGCTCTCTCCCATGGACCCAGATGGGAGGATAGTTTGCCGTACGCTGAATTCTCGTACAACAACAGCTATCAGGCAAGTCTCAAAATGTCGCCTTTTGGGGCATTGTACGGACGGAAGTGCCGCACACCACTGAACTGGTCCCAAACAGGAGACAGTCGCATTTTTGGTACGGACTTGATGCTCGTGGCTAAAAGGCAAGTCAAGGATATTCAAGAGCGGCTGCGAGCAGCCAAGTCCCGACAGAAGAGCTATTACGACCCAAAGCACCGGGAAGTGACTTTTGAGCCCGGAGAGTTTGCTTACCTATAGGTAACTCCTATGAAGGGAGTAAAGAGGTTTCATACTCGGGAAAAGTTAGCCCCAAGATACATCGGTCCCTTTCCAATGATTGCTAGGAAGGGCAGAGTCGCATACTAGTTGGAATTGCCACCAACATTGTCTGACGTTCATGATGTCTTTCACATCTCACAGTTGAGGAAATGCATTGCACCCCCAGCCAAGCAAGCGGATATGAGTGAATTAGAATTGGCTAAAGTCCTGACCTACGAGGAAAAACCTGTCAGGATCTTGGATGAGATGGAAAAAACCATGAGGAGTAAGGTGATAAGATTTTACAAGGTGCTATGGGAGCCACATACTGAAGAAGAGGCTACGTGGGAAAGAGAAGATTTTTTGAGATCCGCTTATCCATATTTGTTCCCTGAGCAACCGAATCTCGAGGACGAGATTCATCCTAAGGGGGGTAGGTTTGTGACACCCTGATTTTGGCAACTTTTTCTTTTCAAACTTTTCTTGGTTTTATTTGAAATTTGAATGGTTTTCGAAACTTTTTCATTTGGTCTTGGAAACTTTTGAATCTTTTCCAAGTAATCCAAAGCCCTATCACCTTGCCAAAACCCTGCCAAGTATCTCTAGGTCCCAAATCCCAAATTAAATCATTTCTAATAACTCATTTTTTTATTTGAGAATTTAGGTCATCACTATGGGTTGTGAAGCAACCTATAGTTTGGATGGCTAGAAAATTCTCAAATAATTCCCTAAAATACCTTGGACTATATCTTGCTTCAATATCCAAAAATATTCCATGACCTAGTTCAAATATTTTGCAAAACAATTCATTTTTGTCCCTGGTTAGTCTGGACCTTTGTGAAGGAAGTGTATGCTAGGTTTGTCCAATTGCTCTCAAATTTTTGTGGCATGAGGACACCCACAAATGACTTCCCTCCACAAAGTTTCAGCATTAGGAGATCAACCAAGTGAGCAGTACCTCAACATTCACATTCTAGACCAGTTTTGCAAGTTACACATGAACTACCCTCAAACTTCAACCAAACCACCTCAAATTTGGCCAGTTTGGAGTCCTTCCAACGTGGATCACTCCAGACAATCTCTTTGTTCTATCTCCAGCTCATCTAATCTCTAGAGCCCTCTCTAGTTCCCTGTCAGAGACTGTTGTTGAGGCTACCTCTCATTTCATACCAAACCAAGCCAAACTATGGGTACAAGTGAAGTGAGTGATCGAGGGTCGACGTGCCAGACAAGTTTTGCCAAGCTTGCGTGGCTTCTTGGTGGCAAGCACCATGGTGAGCACGGCGCTGGCATGATTGTCGCCGCGCTCTGTGCCGCGCCAGGCTCTGGTCTCGTCGGGGCAGGACGCCTGCGCCGCGGCAGCCTGTCCGAGCATGCCGACATCGCTCCCGTGCGCCACCTAGCCCCTCCAGAACCCTCGCCCTCGCCGGAGAAGCCCTCAGCGGCCGCCACAACCATGCACACTGTGCTGCCCGTGCGGCCACAGTGCGGTGGCGCTCGTCTTCTTCCTCGCTAGCCGTCCCTTCACGTATTTAATACTGCTACTCTCTCCCATCCTCTCGGCGCAAGCAGCCAGCCAGCGAGGCGTACCTCTCGCCGGTGATGTGGCCCACTTCGAGCCGCATCCAGAGAGCTCGCCGAGCTCCTCCCCCGCCTATATAAAGCCCCGCCCGGCCTCGCCTAGCACCTTACCCCTCTCCTTCCTCCTCAATCGCCCCCTCAGAGCAAGAGCGAAGGCCGAGAGGCCCTCTGGCCTCGAGCTTCACCAGAGCTCCGCCACCAGCCCTCTCCACCCCACCCCTGCCTCGCCCGACTACGCCCTCGAGCCCAGAGCACTCCACTGGTGCACCTCGACCTCCTGGCCGAGCGAATCGCCGCCGGAATCGCCTTCGCCGACGATCACCGTAGCACCCGTGCACTGGAGAAGAAGGGCGCGACGCCGTCCGGCCATCTCCGGAGGAGCTATGGGTACAGGGTGAACCGCCGTCGAACGCCCGATCCATCCCCACCATCCACGAGCCCAACCGCCGTTGCTGTCGCCGGCAATCACCGCTGGTGAGCCGCCCCTCCCTCCGCTCTCTCCCTCTCTCTATTTTAAATCGAACCAGGCCCCACCCGTCATCCACTCACCGAAGCAGTAAGTGGAGGCACCTCGGGCGATTACGCCTTCGACGTGGCCCGCTCCAGGTTTTTTCTGATTTTATTTATTAAACATAATTGACCAGAAACTTTGACCATTAATAACTTTTTTTACAGAAAGGTCCAATTGACCTGATTCTTTTTGCATCGTATTTGTATCAAAGTCCTTTATTTTCTGACCAAGTTTGGTATTTTTCCAATACCCAAAGAATTGGTGATGAATAAAAAGGCTTTATGTGACATTTTCCTTTGCCATTTGAAAATGTTTTCAGAAGGAGATTCTTGTGGATTTGAAGACCAGGAGTTTCTGAACAACCCAACTGATCAAGGCAAGCCAGGACATCCTTATTATGAAGCATTTCATAGCATTGCATAAATTCATCTTCATTTCTTGCATTTCATTAACATAGATTATTCAAAGTAAATTATTTAAATGCCTTATGTTGATAACTCAAGCTGGAATGTTGAACCACCATGCTTGATAAGTGAAACTTAGTTGGTTGATCAAGAGTCACCTGTATGGGCTTACCCGTGCAGCCACATTTGCCAGTATGGAACGGCCTTGACTTGGTCTGGCTTCGTGCTCTTTCACCGGTACCGCCATCTAGGGAGGGTTATGCGCATGTGCTGCCCTGATCAGGTAGACGGCGATAACCCTGTGAGCCCAGTTGAGTTTTGTGCCGGCGTCCCCGTTTGGGACAGTTTTGTTAGGCCACGACGGTGGCAGGTGTCACGAGGTGACACGGGGCCACCCAAGGCTTGACTCCGAGGGAGTGTGATTGCCGGTGGTACGATGGGAGAGTCACGGGTCAGGCAGGTTTCATTGGAGCAACGCTGGTCCACCCGAATGGGATCACGAGGTCAGGTGCTCCATGGTGTGGGTAAAGTGCATAACCTCTACAGAGTGTAAAATCTATTCGAATAGGCGCGTCCACGGTATTGGACAGCCCGTCCAGACCTCTCTAGGTGATCAACCGTAATAATCATAGTAATGATGGAAGAACTTGTCTTATGAGCGGAAGTACTCGTTGAGATCGAGTATTCCGAGGGTTGTGAGACAACCCGGATATGAGTAAGTTGGTGACAGTAAGTGAATCACTTAAGTTTTAACATGTTCATTGCCATGCTATTACTTGCTGCATATTTAGTTATCATGTGCTTGCGAGTACATTCAATGTACTCACCTGGCGTCTCATGCCAGATATAGGAGAAGACTGAGATGAAGGTCTCGATGTCCGTGTTGCGATGCCTAGGATGTGTCCTCAGCAGTGTCCCTGTGGATGGAGTTACTATCATGTTCCGCTATGCAGTAGTCTTCCGCTATAGTATTCTGCAGTAATACCGAGGCCCTGATATGTTAGATAAATAATGTAGATATTGTAATAGCACTAGATGTGCTTCTGGCCGCGATGATCATGTAATATATAAGCTTGTACTCGACTATTATCAATAAAAGATCAGCTATGTTCTGTTCCAAGTTGTTGTGTGTTTCCAGAAGACTCGATCTCTGGGTTGGAAACACTGGTAAACCGGTTCTCTGAGCCGGGGTGCCACATGTACTCATACAGGACAATATTGAGAACAGTGATGTTTTCCATCGAGGTTAGTTTCATCACATTGCTTATATGTACTCACTGTTCAGGATATGAGTAGCTGGTACCATATAGCCTGGGGGCTGACACGGGATTAATCATCGAATCAGACATTTCACTGAATATATCTGTAACCCATTTATCAGTAGGTTAACTAGGGCCATATTTAATATATCTGAGGCTACATAGCAATATGCATTGTACTGAATGACTAAATATGCAATCCTGGGCTACATAGCAACAAGGAAGAGTGTTACCATAATGTACTGATGATGTCTAGATATACATGTAATAAAATCTTATATAATGGGATGGAGGGAGTGTTGTACTACATCATTTTGCAATTGTTGTTTAGCTTCTAATATTAACTTGGTGCTTTTAGGTACATATGTCATTGCCAAAGATCCACACTTCGACCCTTTCTGCGTATGGGGCAATGAGATATTCATGAACCATCATCAACTGAGGAAACTGATAAAGATTGTTATTAAAATGGGTCAAAAGATGTCAATCGAACTATTTGTTTACATTTTATGCAAGACAACAGTGAACTGCAGGATGGTAAGTAAGAGCTCTGTAGCCTTCTTTTTACTGCCCGTAATGTGTTGTGTTAGATGACAATGTCTGAATCTTTTTTCCTTTGCAGTGGATCCTGAAGCAGTTTACTCAAGATTACCTCTCAAATTACATGATTGGCGGCCGACCATCACAAGGGGTTGGACTAGAGTCGTGCGTGCCTTCTGCATCTAGGAGAGCACAATAGGGCCATTCCGCTTCACCTTGTTTAGCAACCAGAATGTCTGTCACCTCTTTCTTTACCATCTGTAATAGTACAAGTATAGAACCCTGGTTCATCATTCTTTATTTGGTGCTTATGTAATTCTTGAAAATGTAACTATGAATCGAATAATGCATTGGTTGTTTGAACCTGATGGATATGAATAAAGCTATAGCCTACTTTCAAGTTCAAATTTGGTACAATTTTAAATAGCAGCAATTAAATTAGGGTGAAATTACGGTCTGCAGGTCATTACGGCGCACACGGTCTATAAAGCACAACGTGTGCGATATACATCATAATCCGACACGGTTCACGGAGAGGAAACGTGTGTAACAATGCACATAGTTGCCGTTTGCAAAGCGTGTGTGATGTTAGACACTATCACAAATGGTGCGAGAAAACTAAATGTGTGTGATTTTATACCTATCGTACACAGTTTACAATCATGAACTGTTTGTGATGTGCCAGGCATCGTAAACGTAGAGCCATTTTGGTACGTGCCTGGAAAACTCCCGTGCCTGAAATGTACCTGGTTTTAGGTAAAACCACAGAACTCCGACTGCGATGGCAATGCGAGCACAAACGAGTAGCAAGGATGAAGCATTTGGGATATTCAAGATATCAGAAATGGTTTTATAGGGACAACTGTATGCATCAAGGCTCCCTATCCCCGACAGTTTCTGGGTCGTGTGGGAAGGACCCCCCTATCGCAGTCACTCACTAGGCGACGGTTCAGAATGCCGTCACGGAAAGGGGTTAAAAACCGTTTGTATAGCACCTCGCTGTACCAGGGATGGGTCACTCTTCCATGTCACATACATCTTGGTGGAGTGCACAAAATGATAAGAGTGACATAACATGCACGCATCACCAAATAGATAAGTGAATGATCATACACAAATAATCATAGAGATAGGCATATATCACACATTAAGCATAGTATGATCAAACATACGACCGCATAAAGTATCTCACAAGCATAAGACAATAAGTAGCACAAACCAAACAGATGAAGTAGCAACTGGAAAATAAAAACCAACAAGCAAAAGAACATGACACACTCTCTCTCGAAGCCTTCGATCTATACATTTTCTCCCCCTTTGGCAACAAGTTACCAAAAAGCTTGAAAAAGTATAGTGCTATACGTCACTCTAGGCACGGTCTCCGGAAGGGGTCTTCTGGCTTGTTGCTCCGTTGTGCATAGATGGCATTGAGAGAACTGCTTCTGCAAATGCCTCAGCTGATGTCTGTTGAGCTGATGGTGTTGACACTGGGGGTGGCACTATACCAGTGGTGGCAGGTGTAGAGTGTGTAGTCCTGGTGTCTGCTACTAGTACAACTGATGACCTTTGTGCCCTAGGCACTGTATGGAATCTATCAGTGGTAGGTCTATCATCTCTATCCTCAACATCATCTCTCAGCTTCTCCACAATAGATTGTATCTCTGTGACCTTGACATCAAGATTATACATTTTGTCCTCAACTATCCGCTCTAGGTTTTCCTTGTTCTTGGCTAAGTTGGCCAGACCTTGCTCAATCCTCAGAGTTGCTTCTAGCAGATATATCAATTGGTCTTGCTTTGATTTGAGATTTACTCTTGAAGCATTGGGTGCATTTGCTGCCTTTGCTGCTTTTGCCGTCTCAGCCTTTTCTTGAGCCTCAACTAAAGTTGGATGTGAAGCATCCATCACCACTTCATTATCTTCAAACTCTCGCCGAAGAGGAAGGTGCTCTCTGTCAAACAGATATGCGTCTGTACCAACCTTGGAGTTGATAAGCATCTGGATGTGTGGTGCATATCCACATGACCTCTTCTGATCAGCAGCAGTCCTTTTGATTGTCTCTACAATCAGGCTCATGAATTTGAATTTCTGTGGTATATCAAACAAGTGGAGCAGGTTGATGGAGTTGCCAGGGATCATGCTCTCATCTCCAGATTTAGGCAACAAGGTATGCCTCAAGATATAGGTTATGGTGGCCAAACCAGCAAGTAGAAAGTATATGGAGCCAAACTTGTGTGTGTCCAAAGCCTCAACAGGAATGGTCTTATACCTGTGTGCCATAGTGTTGTGATCCATACTGGGCTTTCCATATACATCAATATCATTTTTTCTTTCTTCTGGGGCATTGATAAGAGCAGCCCACTCAGAGATTGATGACTGGCATCTAGTGCCCTCAGTCATCCACACAATTCTTCCATCTGAGTAAAAGTGTGCTGTGGAGTAAAACTGCATCACCATCTCATCATTCCATTTTGTGAGCTTTTGTCCAACAAAAGCATCAACACCTGTTAGCCTGAAGCTCTCATGAACATATGGGAAGTAATCTTCATTGGCATCTATATACTTCCAATCCACCCATTTAATGTTGCTTATGATGGGCTTCTTGTCAAGCAGCACTGTCTCATAAAAGTCTTGCTGTTCTCTGGTATGGAAACGATAGTCACATGTTGTTCTCCTCCTCACTGAGTATGGATCAACTTTCCTCCATTCTCTCAGTCCACTATCCTTCCTGAGCTTCATGTTTTTAGCCACTGGATGTCCATCATCACGGTCTGGAATCTTTGGCTTCAACTTCCTGAGAACTTGTGGCTCATCATCCTCCTGAACCTCTGGCACTGGGGCCTTGTTCTTTTCAGCAGCAGGGATCTTTCTTGTGGAACTCTTGGGTGCAGCAGCCTTAGGTGCAGGCTTGGGCTTGGACTTGGAGGGTGCATCTGCAGATTTCATGGCATCTGCCATTAGCTTTTGAGACTTGGCAGGGGGTGCAGTTGGTTCCTCTTCCTCCTCATCTTCATCATCCACCATCATGGATGGTCTGCCAATCACTCTGGCAATGGTCTTCTTCACTCTCTCTTTCCTATTTTTCTTCCCATCAGCAGCTTCTTCTTCTTCTCTTGGTTCAAGAGGAAATTCCATGGTCTCTTGTGGAACTATTGATTTTCTGGCCTTAGACATAGGAACTCTCTTTGTAGGGGCCTTCTTTTGGAGACCTGGCTTAGTGGCAGCAGTAGTGCCATACTCTTTCTTGAGCACTTTCTTCTTTGTTGAAGTCACTTCCTCTTCAACAACAAAGTCCTCATCCTTACTTTCTGAGGTTCTCTTCTTCCTTTGTCTAGTGGCAACTTTGGGCATTTTGCTTGGAATACTTCTGCTGCCCTCATCATAGCTTCCACTAGGGCTTGTGCCCTCACTAAGATTAGCCTCTTCCTCTGACTTGTGCTGGCTGTCACTTGCATCAAACGTCTTGCAAACAGACCCTGTGAATAGTTAGGTATGGGCAGAGTGGATGAGCATCACAAAAAGAAGCTGATTTTTCAAAAATTTGAATCAAAACTTTAGTTTCAGTTTTCTACAGAAAGCATTTCGGAGCTACCGATATGAAAATCTCAGTGACACCGAAGCAATAACAGAGTCTAAACACACAAGATCGGTCAGGCCGAGTTGTGGTTCAGTGACTCCGAGATGCTAGGGTTTCACTGAGGTTTTGCTTTCGTTCTCACCGATCAGTACACTTCGGTGCCACCGAGTTGTACTAAGTGCAATGGCTAGGGTCAATCGGTGGGACCGAAATGTTCATTTCGGTCGGTCCAAGATGAGGTCGGCGGAAGCCTAACCCTAAATTTTTTCATCGAATCTAATCTAAAGGAGTTTTTTCTGTGGATAGAAAGTTCTCATTCGTGGCAAGAAGCTAGGCATTATCTTTGTGCATTGAATTGGAAAGGGGAATAGCATAAAGAGATCGAACCGTATCCTAACTTGGTGACGATTCGCTACGGCGACAACGGCGATGGAGATTCCCGTTGACGGCGACGGAGACCTATGGCAGAGGTGCACAGGCGGAGACGACGACGATCCGGAGACCAAGGGGGCGACAGCAATGGGGCGCGAGCTCAAGTGGTTTGAAGTAATTTTCAACCGTACGGGTTCGCAGGATATATACCCATGTGCTGTCGGTGGCACCAAATGGAATGCTTCGATGGTGCCGAGATGCAAAACTACGTACAATTAGTGCAACTCGGTGGGACCGAGTCATTCTAATCGGTATCACCGAGATGAAAACCTAGATCGGCCTGGTGATTTCGGTGGGACCGAATACGAATGAGTTGTTCTGATCGAAATACACAAGAAGGTTTTGGAAAGCAGCCCTTGATGGATCGGTGACTCCGAGTGCCCCTCACCCGGAGGGTCCGAAAATGACTTGTTCATTTTTTTTGTGATGTAGCATGAATAGAGTTTGAGACGAGAAAAGCATAGATAGCTAGAGAAGGTTCTTAGACATTCTTGTCCATCCATTTGGCCAATAAAAACAAGACAATCAAAACAACAAATGGATGTCCTCGAATGAAGAAATTATGCAAGCAACATGCCCACACAATAAGATAGCAAATAAAACATGTGTCAAAGCATGCACAAACAATTCTAGCATCTATCAAGCAATTGGCGATGACTAGGTCATCTATATATGAGTATATTGACTTAGGAGTCAAATGAGAACATTTGATCATAGGTCATACTCATCGTTTAAGCACAAGTGGGGTTAACACTTTAACATAAAGCATTAATGTGTTCACACCATTAGAATTGCTTTAGCTAAATTTTTAGAGCAAAGCTTCCCCTAGATGTGATATCCCCCCTAAGAGGGATGAACTAACCTTGGGTTTTGTCGATGATGACTTCATGTAGATAGTGAAGATGTGGATGCTCAATGTTGATGTAGATCATTTGGAGCAATCCATTGGAGTGTTGCACTTTCAATACCTACACGGGTTTGTCCCACAAGGAACATACAAGGATATCCATAGACATAGAGTGAATTGCACATATAATGATGTCCATGAAAGCATTAGGTTACCTTGTCCCTTGTCTTACCAACAAGAGGGTTTGTGACTCCATGAACTAGTGCAAGATATGAAAGTTGATTGCACAAGTCCTTGCCAAAATGAATATGAGTGAAGTATGTTGGCGGAGTCACCCTCAAGAACACTCTAGTTCTTCTTCTTTGGGATCCAAATCAACTTGATGGGAATCCTTGGAGTTGTAGTTGAACTTGATGAAGTAGAGGTTGACGTAGTCTTGGGAACCCACTTGACCATGGCCTTAGGAGCTTCTTCAAATGAGTTAATCTCTTCTTGAAGCTTGTCCTTGCCTTTTAGCTTATGGTCTTGTGGTGGAAGATCATCTTGAGCTTGTGTTCCCTTGAAAGAAGTGGGGTCATACTTCTCTTGTTGAGGAACAAACTTCGTCTTGGGGTATTGATCTTCTTCCCACTCAACTCCATTGGCATTGAACTTTCGTTCAAAACCAACACCTTGATTCTTCCGGTGCCTTCCTTGCTTGCGGAAATTTTCCTCAAATTGCTTACTCCCGACAAGACTCTTGTAAACACCTTTCGCTATAATTCCTTTCAATAAGCTATTTTCTTTCTCAAGTGTAACTTGGCTAATAGAATCATTAGTGGAATCAAGAGAACTACTAGAAGCAACAATATTTGATTTAACATGGTTATTGTTACTACTCTAGGAAGAATCTTTCTTGCTCTTGTTGCTAGATTTTACTTGTGGCATGTAAGTAGACAAGAGGAGACATTTGGCAATGTAAGAAGAACTCTTATTTCGAAGATCATCATTGATTGCTTTTAGGAACTCATGCTCTTGCTCTAAATTTAGCTTCTCGAAGCGTAGCTTCTCATGAGTCCTTAGGAGCTCTCTATGATCCTCTTGAGTTGTTTCATGAGCTAACCTAAGAGTGTTTAGTTCTTTAGTTAGATGCTCAATCTCCTTCTTATCATTGTCATTCATTTCATCTTGATTAGCATGATTAATAGCAAGTTTGTCATAGTTTTCATCACTAGTTTTGTCAGCAAGTAAATCATCATCACCTAGCAAATCATCTTCATCACTACTGAAATCAATGTACTCGGGGTGTGATACCTTGGGGCCTTCACTGGTACCATATCATGCTATACAAATGGTTTTTTAACCCCTTTCCATGATGGCATTTGGAACCGTCGCCTAGTGAGTGACTGCGATAGGGGGGTCCTTCCCACACGACCCAGAAACTGTCGGGGATAGGCGAGCGGCTACTGACGATCACCATAGAATAAACGTATGAGAAGCCGCCCCAGTCCCACATGTTACATCTCGATGTTATGTTTCTGATCAGAGACACATCCCAAATGATTACACCGCTATAGTCGTGTGAAAAAGGTGGACATCAACATTTAATCTACCGATATGTTTGTAATAGGTACGTTATCACACACGGTTCAAGAATGTAAAATGTGTGCGGTGCCTCTACTAGCACCAACGTGTCCATTTTCATAACTATGTGCGATTGGTATTCCTATCACACACGCACACTGGTTTGAAACGTTTGCCATATTACCATGAATCACACACGCATATGAGACGAAACCGTGTGTGCGTCCGTCGGGCATCGCAAACGTTTCACATCAAAGAACCGTGTGTTCTCTATTTTTCATCGCACACGCTGTTTTCTTTCTAACCGTGTGCACATTATTTTATTCGCTCCTGTATAATTTTATTTTTCCCTGTAATTTATTATTCGAATTGGAAATTTTGAAATATGAAACATGGAATTCAAATTCTCAGCACAATGGTTCAACAACGAATCCATAAATAAAATTTTCATTACAATATGTTTAGTAATTACAGGATTAGACATCAATTAACTATGATGAACCACAATATTTAGAAGCGGTAAAGGTGAAGAGACAAGTGTAAATCATTTTGACTGCCGATGGTGTTGAAGAAGCGGAATGCCCATAATGTGCCTTCCTGCATGCCATAGGCACGAACAACTTTTGTCCAACCCCTTGTGACGATCACCTGCCCATCCTTCACCGCCTTCAGGAAGACTTCTAGAGCATTATCATGGTAGCATGAATTATATACTTTAACCTTATTTGCCTCCACTCCGGTCATGTAGTTTGCAAGGTAATCATCAGTAAATAGCTTCGGAAACAACTGAAAAGAGAAAAAAATATCAGATACTGAGGTCTAATAGAGTAACTTGTTGTGGGCAGGGGAAAAGGCAACATATTACTTACCATCCTAAAGTTCACTGTTGTCTTGGGCAAAGTGTAAATAAAGAGTTTAATTCCCATCACCCGTTTCTTTCGCCTAAAAATCTTTCTTAGTTTCCTCACTTGACGCTTGTTCATGAATATCTCATTGCCCCATACGCAAAAGGGATCGAAGCATGGATCAGTACCACTCATATATGTACCTACAAGCAACCAGTAAATGTTAGAAGCTAAACTGAGATTGCACAAATGATGTAAAATACAACTACCTACGTTCCTAAGTACAAGTATTTTTAGAGATTTCAATATGAACTACATACAGATGTATATAGAATTATAGATATAGTTTAGATTAGAATCTAGATTCACTCATTTTGCTCCTTATGTAGTCTATATTGGAATCTCTAAAAATACTTATATTTAGGAACAGATGGTGTATAAGACATGGGATGCAGCTAACCTCGACGGCAAACAACAACATCGCCCATTGTAGCCCTGTTTAAGTACATGGAAAGCCAATGTTAACTACAACAGGGTTAACATCCACCAAAAATAGCAAATGGTATTAAAACGGCAGCATCCGTAGTGATATCTTCATTGCGAAAGAGTAGCCATGTAGCAAAGGGACAGATTAAAAAATGGATACAACTGTTAATTGCAACAGGCTTAACAACATCCTAAGTCATGTTTTGTATGTTTGTAGCCATTGAAATACAATTGTTTAAAAATGGATACAACTGTTAATTGCAACATGCTTAATAGCCATTGAAACCGGTACTAATAAAAATGCAATTGGCAGAGTTAAACATCACAAGGCAGGTGCTGCTAGAGCAGTGGCCCAATTGTCTATAAAAAGGTAGGGAAAATAGCTAAAACGTGTTAGGCATGTTTACTACAACATGCTTAATACATCGACCATACAAAACATATCCATTAATTGCAACTGGTATTGGTAAGATTGAACTGGTGAGTTCATACTTGGTAAGTCCTAAGAGGTAGTTGCTGGGGCACTTCATCTTGGCCATAGCCCGCCCAAAGTTAGCGGCGGCGGAGGCGAGCTCTTCCTCCGGGTCGAAGCGTGGATCAGTGCCGCCGACATGTGTACCTACAAGAAGCAAGTAAATGTTAGAAGCCAAACTGCAATTGCACAAATGATGTAAAATACTATAAGACATGGGATGCAGCTAACCTCGACGGCAAACAACAGCATCGCCCGTTATGACCCTGTGTAAGTACATGGAAAGGCATGTTAAGTACAACAGGGTTAGCATCCACGAAAAATAGCAAATGGGCAGCGTCTCTAGTATATCTTCATTGCGGAGAGTAGCACGGTAGCAAAGGGACAGATTAAAAAATGGATAGAACCGTTAATTGCAATAGGCTTAACAACATCCTAAGTCATGTTTTGTAAGTTTGTAGCCATTGAAATACAACTGTTTAAAAATGGATACAACTGTTAATTGCAACAGGCTTAATAGCCATTGAAACCAGTACTGGTACAAATGCAATTGGCAAAGTTAAACATCACAAGGCAGGTGCTGCCAGAGCAGAGAATGGCCCAGTTGTCTATAAAAAGGTAGGGAAAGTAGCTAAAACATGTTAGGCATGTTTACTACAACATGCTTAATACATCGACCGTACAAACATAGCCATTAATTGCAACTGGTATTGGTAAGATTGAACTGGTGAGTACATACTTGGTAAGTCCTGAGAGGTAGTTGCTGGGGCACTTCATCTTGGCCAGAGCCCGCCCAAATTTAGCGGCGGCGCAGGCAAGCTGTTCCTCCGGGTCTAAGCGTGGATTAGTGCCACTGACATGTGTACCTATAGGCAACCAGTAAATGTTAGAAGTTAAACTACAATTGCACAAATGATGTGAAATACTGTAAGACATGGGATGCATCTAACCTCGACGGAAAACAACAGCATCGGCCATTATGACCCTGCGTAAGTACATGGACAGGCATGTTAAGTACAATAGGGTTAGCATCCACCAAAAATAGCAAATGGGCAGCATCTCTAGTGATATCCTGAGTCATGTATTGTAAGTTTGTTGCTGGTATTGGTGAAATTGAGCTGGACAGTTAATACTTGAACATCACACAGTGTGCAGTACTGAAATAAACAAGGCACGAACATGCTTAATACATCAACCGTACAAAACATAGCCATTGCAAGTGGTATTGGTAAGATTGAGCTGGTCAGATCATACTTGTTAAGTCCTGGGGGGTAGTCGCTGGGCACTTCATCTGGGCCAGAGCCTGCACCATGTCGGTAGCGGCGGAGGCGAGGTGTTCCTCCAGGTCAACACGCATAGCGGCCATCGCGCCATGGACCGCCATCAGCTCCTCGACCTCCATGTGGTATGTGGTTGGGCTTGCGCGGCAATGCTCTGGAGGTAGGGGCGGTGGGGATTTGGAGGCATGAGGATGTTTTGCAGGCGCCATTTAAGCAATCAGGCCGGGGCCGTGATAGAGATCTGTGGGTTACCTGACTGGATCCGAGCAGAACATAGATGTGGTTGAAGTTGTGGTTGCGGCGGCGGCGGTTTGAGCTGCCGGTAGGGGGAAGGGGGGAGATACTGAGGAAATTTGATGGGTGGGGATGTGGTTGGAGGAATAAATTCTGAAATCGCGTGCCTAACGAAAATTTCGCAGTGAAACATGAAACTTGGGCGGGGGAAACACACAACATAGACGAAGCGCATAAAATACTCGTGTGCTAGAAAAGAGAAAATTGGCAGATCCCGTCTCCAAAAAAATGTACACGTGTAGTTGATTTTTTCGGTCAATGGTACGCCTGGTTTATTAGGAAACATCGCACAGGTAACTGACTTACGGATCATTAACGCAAAAAAAATGCACACTCACTAGACGCCGGCGTTCTCCTTCCTGGCCTTGTAGGCGGCAACCCATCGTGCTTCGATCTCCGCCAAGCTCTCCTCAGCACGGCGTGCGGCCTCTTCTTTCTTCCGGTGCGGGACTCTCTTTTCTTGACTGCTTTCTGCCTTTTCTGCTCCTTCTGTGTGGCTTTGGCCGCCTCTAGATATACCGCCCATTCGGCCATGGCAGCCTCAAAGTCCGCCCACGTAACTGTGTGGCTGCCGGCGGCGATGAACTCGGCGCGGCGAGATGCCATCGCTTCCTTACCATGTGTGCAGTCGCGGGCGGCGAGGAACGCAGCACGGCGGGATGCCATCACTTCCTTACCAGTTACTGTGTGCCGCGGTGCCATGAACGATGCTTGGAGAGAGCTCTGGGATGGAGGGGCCGGGCAGCCGTACAATGCGGTGGTTTTTAAGAGCTCAACGACAAACGACGAAGGAAATTTGGCTTCCCTTACAATTTTGCTCGTTCATTATCGCACACGGTTCATCTCCGTTGCCTCCGGAAACAGTGTGCACTGAGCCTATAATGGGTTGCATTATGATTGGCCGGAACCCCAGCCACGTGGATCGCACGTGTGCACCATAGGATGCGCCATGATCGAACGACAATCCATGTCCCTCACATCACACCCGTGCAGCTGTAGCTGGATTGGATTTATATGCACTAAATGCCTAGAAAATGCACATAATCCCCTAAATATGGTAAATGATCCCGAAAAAATGCCAAATTTGAACACGGTGATTTGCAGGGTGTATGTTCGTCGTAGAAAAAAACTCCAGGGCAAAGAACGAAGAAAATTTGGATTCCCCTTCAATCTTGGTGATTTCCCTCTCCAAAGCATGGAACTTCCTTGGTGATGGTTCGATTTATGAAGGGCGTGCATGACGACATAAGCCAAACCTTCTCAAATTTTTACCAAGGCATGGTGAGGCCATACAATGGCACCATGCCAGGCGTCATATTTTTCAAGCATTTATTTCATTCTTTCTATAGTTGAAAACCCAATAAACAAACGTTTGAGGTTGACTATTGCCACACATTTCATCGAAATATCTGCCCATTCCTTGTAAAAGGCATGAGAATTTACTAAATGGCACGAGCATGGTTTTCTAGGCCGTTCTTGTGCACCCTTTCATGCACCGATTGTTTGAACTTGAATTATGTGCATTAATGCCTAGAAAATGCACATAATCCCCTAAATATGGTAAATGAACCCGGAAAAGTGCCAAATTTGAACACGGTGATTTGCAGAATGTATGTTCATCATAGAAAAAAACTCATGGACAATGGACAAAGGAAATTTGGATCCCCCTTCAATCTTGGTGATTTCCCCCTCGAAACCATGAAACTTCCTCGGTGATGGTTCAATTTATGAAAGCCGTGCATGACGACATAAGGCAAACATTCTCAAATTTTTACCAGGGCACGGTGAGGCCATACCATGGCACCACGCCAGGCATCATGTTTTCCAAGCATGTATTTCATTTTTGTATAGTTGTTAACCCAGTAAACGACGCGTTTATGGTTGACTATTGCGACACATTTCCTTGAAATATCTGCCCATTCCTTGTAAAAGGCATGAGAATTTACTAAATAGCACGAGCATGGTTTTCCAGACCGTTCTTGTGCACCTTTTCATGCACCAATTGTTCAAATTTGAATTATGTGCATTAATGCCTAGAAAATGCACATAATCCCCCAAATATGGTAAATGAGCCCGGAAAAATGTCAAATTTGAACACGTTACATTGGAGGCGGTATGTTGATCATTGGAAAAAAACTGAATGACAAATTAGGATGAAACTTTGGATTCGCCTTCAATCTTGGTGATTTCCCTCTCGAAAGCATGGAACTTCCTCGGTGATGGTTCGATTTATGAAGGGCATGCATGACGACATAAATCAAACCTTCTCATCTTTTTACCAGGGCACGGTGAGGCCATACCATGGCACCATGCCAGGCGTCATGTTTTTCAAGCACGTATTTCATTTTTCTATAGTTGATAACCCAGTAAATGACGCGTTTGTGGTTGACTATTGCCACGCATTCCCTTGAAATCTTTGCCCATTCCTTGTAAAAGGCTTGAGAATTTACTTAATACCACGAGTATGGTTTTTTAGACCGTTCTTGTGCACCTTTTCATGCAGCGATTGTTCGAATTTGAATTATGTGGATTAATGCCTAGAAAATGCACATAATCCCCTAATATGTTAAATGAGCCCGGAAAAATGCCAAATTTGAACACATTGCATTTGAGGAGGTATGTTGATTGTAGAAAAAACTGAATGACAAGCTAGGAAGGAAATTTGGATTCCCAGCCCCTTCAATCGTGCTGATTTCCCCCTCGAAACCATGAAAATTCCTCGGTGATGGTTCGATTTATGAAAGGTGTGGACGACCACATAAGCCAAACCTTCTCAAATTTGTACCAGGGCATGGTGAGGACATACCATGGCACCATGCCAACCGCCATGTTTTTTAAGCGTGTATTTCATTTTTCTACAGTTGAAAAACCAATAAACAACGTGTTTGTGGTTGACTATTGCCACACATTTCCATGAAATATCTGCCCATTCCTTGTAAAAGGCATGATAATTTACTAAATAGCACGATCATGGTTTTCCAGACCGTTCTCGTGCACCTTTTCATGCACCGATTGTTTGAACTTGAATTATGTGCATTAATGTCTAGAAAATGCACATAATCCCCTAAATATTGTAAATGAACCCGGAAAAGTGCCAAATTTGAACACAGTGATTTGCAGTTTATGTTCATCATAGAAAAAAACTCATGGACAAAGGACAAAGGAAATTTGGATTCCCCTTCAATCTCGGTGATTTACTATAACACACGATTCATCTCCGTCGCCTCTGCGAACCGTGTGTGTTCACCCACACCTGCAAAAGGAAAAAGAAAACCCTTGCCCACTTCATCCCCACCCACTCGCCGCGGACTGCTCCGCAACTCAGCACCTCATCAACTTCTATCGTGGCGGCCAACCTAAGCTCGACGGCTGTTGTCGGCAGGCGGAGGTCGCGCTCCAAACGGCACGGGATTTCGCCCCTACCACTTTCCGCCGCCTATCTGCACTGACATTCTAGACTCTAGTCGATTGGTGTTTTCTGCGGGATTGGGCCAGTAATTTTTCTCATGGAGAAGGTAATCAACTTAGCGAAATATTCATCATCTCTTATCGTAGTCCGTCCGTCGCTGTTAATCAACCGGCGGAAATCCTCGTGGATTTATTTTTCTTCTAGCTGATTCGAGGGTTTTCATTCATGTGTCCACAGTGCGAGCACAAATCGGGCAAGTGTGGTCACGGCCAGTCAAAAATGAAGTTCTATCTCACCATTCCGGATGACTTATGTCGGCGTCCTAGGACCGGGGGTGCCCAGACTTGCCTGCCTGCGGCCCGTGGCATGTCTCTATCGACGGCCTGGTACGGCCCAGCTTCAGCAACAACAACTCCAGACCCTCGCGAGGGGCCAAGCCTCGCGAGGCGGACGACACCAAGACCTCCACGGGGGGCGGCCTCCCCAGGCTGGCTCCCGAGGAGCGGAGATATCAATGCAAGCTGCACCTCGCGAGGTTCACCTGACGTGAGGCATGAAGACCAGGACCAGGCGGGCGCCAGCGGGCGCAGTGTACCAGTTTCCCCTTTGGTGCAAAGGAGGCAAGCATAGGCGCGGAGTCCCGAGGAATCAAGCAAAGGTTTCCATATCGGTGCAACAAGACCAGGACCGCTAGGACGGCAGGACGGAGGTCATTGCAGAGCCCACTGCAGCATCACCGCCAGAGGCTTTTGCAGGCGAAGACCACTTTTGTCAGGATAACTTGTACTAGTTGTCTCCCTTCGAATTTGGCCATTGTGGGATCCCTTCCCGCCTACATTTGGGAAGAGGACCAAGGCCACTATAAATAGGACTTAGCCACCACCATAGAGCGGGATCGGATCGACCGGAGCTGGACCAGATCCATTCCACCCTCACCACCTCGCCAGCTCATCGACCTCAAGAACACCTCACCTCCTGAGGTCGTTCCACCTCTGTACTAGTTCATCCTCAGCCCTCCGAGGCAATCCACCACAAAGCTGGAGTAGGGTATTACACCGCAAGGTGGCCCGAACCAGGCTAAACTACTGAGTCTCTTGTTCCTTAGGTTCGACGAGCTAGGCTGTGGAATCGTTAAGCAGGCAGACAGGGGAGGGAGAGTTCTACGCATGCACCCCAGAGTTCGAACCTCCCAAGGGTCTACGAAACCCCGAATCCGACATTTGGCGTGCGAGGTAGGGGTGTGTCAGAACCTTTCTCCCATCGGTCAACCCGCCGCTGCTCCACCGCTTCCATGGCTGACGCCCGTCGAGCCCGTGCTGAGCGTCAGGCCGCCCTCGCCGCTCGCGTCGCCCAGACGGTGCCCGCCGGCAGGCCTCCCCACCGTTCTCCATCGCCTGCTGCTAACGCCGCCACCGGCCCGGCGGGGCACGAGCAGCAAGCTTCGTCGCTGCACCCCTCCATGCGGCGTGATGGGCGCACGGCCACTCCGTCGCTGACTCTAGCTGATTCGTCGTCTCATGCTCATCACGGGCCGGCGGACGCGCAAGCTGCATTGCTCATGGCGCGCGAGCTCTTGCGCTACTGCCCCGTCGATGACTTCTACGAGGACTGGCTCGAGCGCATCACCGAGCTCGTCAGCGCCGCAGGAGGCTCGCCTGCGCCGTCTCTCTTGTTGCCTCGCCCGCCACCTGCAGCGGGTGACGTAGCAAACGGAGCACCTCCACCACCTCCCCGTCAAGACGTCGCCCTCGCACCAAGGTGCGAGGCCCCACGGCGTGACCCGCCACCCAAGGCGCCCGCGCATGAAGAAGCAAGCTGCCAGGAAGTCCATCGGCCGCAAGAAGATGCTCCTGCACTCCCAGCGCCCCCACGCCAGGACCGCGCACCGCCTGTGGTGGTGGCGCGTGAGTGCCAAGATCAAGCTCCACCTCCATGCCGGGCTCCCGTAACCACCGCGGGCTGCCGAGCCTTCACTCCCGAGCTACGCAGCATCGTCTCGCCGGGGAAGTTCAAGCCTGACCTGCCTCCCCGCTACGACGGCACCCCCGACCCTGCTGAGTTCCTGCAACTCTACGAGCTGTCCATCGAGGCGGCCAACGGCGATGAGAATGTCATGGCGAACTGGTTCCCCATGGCTCTCAAGGATGGTGCACGCTCATGGCTCCTGAACCTGCCCACAGGATCGATCTCCTCCTGGGGCGAGATGCGCGAGCGTTTCGTCGCCAACTTCCAGGGCACCCGTGACCACCCGCCTGCCGAGGGTGACCTGCGATGTATCAGGCAGAAGCCAGGGGAAACCCTGCAGAAGTACATCCAGCGCTTCAACAGCGTCCATCTTAAGATCCCCAAGGTGTCGGACGAGGCCATCATCTCAGCATTCTCTGATGGCATCCATGATGTCAAGATGAAGGAGGAGCTCGCCATACACGAAGACCTGTGCACGGCTATGGAAATGTTCAACATGTCGACCAAGTGCGTGAGAGCTGAGGAGGGACGCCTCTCCCTCCTCGATCTCCCAGCGGCCGACCCAGAAGACAAGAAAGCCAAGGCCAAGGACGTGAAACGCAAGGGGGCGGCCGTGCTTGCGGCCGAACCAGAGATGAAGCGCGGCTGCGACCACCCAGAGTCATCCAAGGGCAGTCGTCCGTTCTGTGTCTTCCACAACATACACAGCCACAACACCAACGACTGCCATGAGCTTAGGGCCATCTGCGACGGGCACCTCGGTCGACGCCCCTAGCGCAACGATCGAGGCTATGGCCGCAGAGGAGGCCGAGGCGGAGGACGCTGGGATGGCCACGGGCCTCGCGAGGGTGCCTGGAGAGACCAGCCTCGTGAGGACCGCTGGCAGAGCCAGCCTCGCGAGGGTGCCAGGAGAGATCAGCCTCGTGAGGACCGTCCTCAGGGCAACACCAGCCTCCCTCCGCTGCCACCGCCACCAAGAAGGAACGACGACCACCACCAGGATGAGGGGGCTGGGGGCTTCTAGGAGCCTCACGCCGTCGCTTGCATCCTGGGCGGTGCTTAGGCCCCAGCCTCCCAGCGCATCTTCAAGAAGTTCGCCCGTGAGGTGAACGCGGCCCTCCCCAGGCTCGAGGCCACATGCCCGCTCAGGTCGTCCAAGTGCATCATCACCTTCAGCTCGGCAGACCAGCTCAAGTGCGCGGCAACCGCCGGCACCCTCCCAATGCTCTGCTCTCCCGTCATCAGCAACGTCCTCGTCACCAAGACCCTCATTGATGTTGGTGCGGGGCTCAATGTCCTTTCCATCGAAACGTTCGATCGCCTCCAAGTGACCTATGATCAGCTGCAGCCCACCAAGCCCTTCTTAGGAGTGACCGACGGCTCCACCACCCCGATAGGGCAGATCCGCCTCCGTGTCACCTTCGGCCAACGCAACAACTACCGCACTGAGCTCATCGACTTCGACGTCACCCACATTCGTCTTCCGTACAATGCCATCCTTGGGTACCCAGCCCTGGCCAAGTTCATGGCGGTGACTCATCATGGCTACAATGTTCTCAAGATGCCAGGGAACCGCGACATCATCACGATCGCCTGCGAGGAAAAGGACGCGGTGTGCTCTCTCGAGCGCGCCTACCAGGCCGCGGCGGTTGAGGACCCAGACAACGAAAACACCATCTACCCTCCTAAGGCTATCCCCAAGAAGAAGAAACAGCTGCTCTGCCGAGAGCCTCAGGAGAACGGCGTCTCCACCAGCACCACCTTAGGACCAGTGCCCTCGGATGGGGCGCCCCCCTCTCTCGCATAGGAAGGCGCGCCCGGCGCCCCTCTTAGGCTGGGCTCGGGGGCTCTCCTCCAGAGGGCCTCTGAACTAGCCAACGTCACGAGGGAGGCGCTCGGGCACCACGTGGAGGCGTGCTTTAGCGCGCGCTTCCGCTAAGAGGGCACAAAGCACGAGGTGCCTGGTGCTCAGGAGTTCGTCATCAAGGCAACCGAGGAGCTTCAGGAGGCAAGAGCCATGCGTGGTGACTGCCGCCCGCCACCTAGCTCGGCTCCTTGTCCTGGCGAGGACAGTGAGCTGCGCGTCTGCATCAACTACCTCGGGCTCAACAGGGCTGCGTCTCAGGAGCGCTTCTGGCCATCGCGTGTTGGTCGGTGCAAGGGCCCCCCTCACAGCTACGTTCACATGCCATACGGCCTGCTGAACGCGGCTATCACCTTCCAGCGCCACCTGCGGCGCTTCCTGGCAGCTCAGGAGACTAGGCACCAGGCGGTCCTGGTGGAGATGGCGACAGTTCTCCGCAAGGCCCCTGAGCCTCCAGAGCCTCCCGAGGTTCAGGACCCAGGCGACTCGTGAGGAGCGACTTCTTCATCACACATCTTCAGCTACTCCAACATCTCTTCGGCAACGGTACCAGGTGACATTTTCCAGTTTATTCCGTCGGGGCCGCCCCTCGGGCAGCATTATCCCCAGATCGCGTGGGCCTATCCCTGTGACATGTATCCTTTTGCATCTTGATTCACTTCATTGGGGGCGCCCCTCGGGCTGCATCATCCCCAAGCCGCGTGGGTCCGTCCTTGTGGCATGTATCACTTTGCATCTATCAGAACTAGTCTTATTCTTGCCATCGGTTGCTTTATGATTATCATCTGCCTGTCTGGTACTTCATTGCCATGAACGTCGTACGCCCTTGCAAGCCCACCCACGACCGCCTCAAGATTAAGGGCTGGCACGGCGTCTGTGCTCGGGTCCGTCCCTGCAGCGTCGCTAAACCCAAGAGACTGAGCTCTGGCTCACGGGCCAGCTCCCGTGTATGTCACCTCCCATGGTCGTTGGTGCCTTGTCCTTGCATGAGCTAATCACGGGCGGATGAGTGAGGGCGCGCGAAATGGTGCCTCGTCACCACGAGAGCCGTGCGCCGGTTGTCTTTCTTTAGGACATCCGCATGAGAAGACTGGGCACGGCGTTTGTGCTCGGGTCTGTCCCTGCAGCGTCGATAAACCCAATGGCTGAGCTCTGTCTGGCGGGCCGGCCCCGTTCACGTCACCTCCTGGGGCCGTTGGTGCTTGGCCTTCTCATGTGGTAACCTCAGGAGATTCACTCGGCGCAGGTTGCCTAACCATCTCGCGGGATCATTACAAGTGCTCTCAATCAAGACCAGGCACAACCCGCCTTGAGTTAGGGCCCCGTGAGTCCCGCGCTGGCTCACGGGTACCTAGACACACCTCCTCTAGCCCTGCTGTGCAAGCCACGTGTCAGGGCGGGGCTGTACACGCCCCGGGGGCTCTCCTCAGAGGGAGCCCCCTCCCACGTGCCAGTGGAAGCACCATGCTCCGCGCTGGCAGTCGACACGGTCGAGGAGCCGCTATGCCAGTGCAAGAACGGTAGCGCCATGCTCCGCGCTGGTGATAAACAACTGAGGGTGGCCTCACGGCTGCAGTAACCTCAGGGAGCCACCAGGCTCGGTGCTTAGCCTCACCGCGCTGCTTTCCCCTGGGGGAGTAGCGCGAGGGGGCTGGGCACGGGGGCTACGCTCAGGTCACGCCTAGCGTACGCCACCTCGCCAGGTCCCTCGGACCTGGTCTTCACGCAACCCTCCCAAGCGAGAGCCCGGCGAGGACAGGTACGAGGTCTGTTCGTACGTCAAGGGGGACCCTTGGGCATCGCAACCCAAGGGCCTAACTGGTCACGTAGCCCCTCACCCCTTGGTCTTGTCCTGGCGATCCGGATGACCCAATGGCGGCTGAGGTACGCGCGGGGCCGGGCCCTGCCGACGCAGAACGCTAAGGCCTAATCTCGCGTCTCCTTCCCGAGGGCTGTTTGTACGTCAAGGGGGACCCTTGGGCATCGCGACCCAAGGGCCTAACTGGTCACGTAGCCCCTCACCCCTTGGTCTCAACCTGGTGATCCGGACGACCCAATGGCGGCTGAGGTATGCACGGGGCCGGGCCCTGCCGACGCAGAACACTAAAGCAAACGGGAAGGAAATCGCAAAATCTTAGCAAATTATTACGAGACATATTGTTTCTCCAAATTACCAAACATGAGTTCTTACGCCTCCGCGAGGCACGGTTCATATTGCAGGAAATAAAATGGAGCGAGCGCTACCATCAAGCTTCTCCTTCAGCCTTGGGCGCCACTATCGCCCGCCTAGGGAGCCCCGTCGTCGACGACATCGCCGTCACCCGTGCTGCCGACCGTAGTCGCGGGGTTGATGGCAAGGAACTTCTGTAGCAGGGCCTCCACCTGGTCCTTCACGGCTTCAGCAATGGCGGTGTAGCGATCCGGGTCCACAGGCTCAAGCATGGCACCGAGGTTAAAGTTGGGGTCGCGAAGACGGAGGTGGTAGAAGACGCGTGTCACGGCCGAGGTGGAAAGCGCGCGGGCCTCCCCTTTCACCATGGGGCCAAATCCAACGACAACGCCCTCGAGCGCCGTGACAAGCTTGGGAAGCAGCTCGGCGGGGCCCTCCTCTGAGGTCACCAGCGGCTCCTTTAAGTCGCTCCCGTAAAGGTCCTACAGTGCCTTGCGGGACCTCTGTTCGAGGGAGTCGAAGGCAGCGCGCCCCACGGCGGCTACCTCCTCAGCCTTGGCAAGGAGCCTCTCCCTAGTCTCCAGCTAGGCCTTCTCCGCCTCCACCTCCTGCTTCAATTTCTCCAGGCGGCCGCGCTCTCTGGCCTGTTCCCGGGCCGCCCGCTCCAGCTCAGCATCACGATCAGCAATTGCAGCTTTCTGGGCCTTCAGCTCCTCCTCCTACACCTTGCGCTGACGGGCCTCGGCGGCCTGCTCGTCACGGAGAGTACTTAGCTCGGCCTCCGCCGCTCGGCACGCTCCTCGACGGCCTTGGCGTCCTTCATCACCACATCACGGGTGGTCACGGCCAATCCGGCTGCCTTCTCACCTTCCTCCGAGGCCGTCACGGCTTGGTGCCAGGCCGTCCTGACGGATGCGTCGGCTCGAAGCCACCCCGAGACCTGCTCCAGGCGCCTTGACACCAGGCGCCGGTCGGCACCTTGAAGGTCGACGCGAAGTTGGTTCAGCGCGGAAAGAGCCTCCTCCAGAGCACCGGGCGCGGCAGAAGAACCATGGTTCAACGACATGATGGACGGGGAGGAGATGGTGCAGGCACCAAGACCGGCGAAGCAGCAGCGCTGGAAGAGGCTGGGGGCTCCGGAGGCTTCAAGGCCTCGGCAGGCGAGCTGAGGGCGAGCGCCTCCTGAGCAGGCCCGACTGCAGGGAACGCCTCCTCCTGAGGCTGGGTCTCCGAGCCACCAGGGGAGGACCCAGCCGCAGGAGCGCGCAGATTGGCCCCGTCCTTTTGCGCCGGAGGTGGTGCGGCCGCGGCAACAGCTGCACCCCCGTCCTTCTTCTTCTTTGCCGCCGACGTTGGCCTAACCATAGAAGAGGCAAACGTTAAGATACCAAGACAAGAGCAGGAAGCAAAGGCAAGACGGCGCACTTACTAGTCCGCGGCAACGTAGTCCCTCGTCCTCTTCAGGAGCGCGAGGCCCGCAGGCTTCACGGGCATGGGAGCCGTCGTGCCCTCAGGAGCAGGCGGGCGCACGGCCGGCTTTGCAGCAGCAACGACTGGTGGCGAGGCGGGGGCGCCGCCTCGAGAGATCAGCGCCGAGCTGCCCTTCTTCGTGACCCCCGGCTTTAGCTTCTTCGGAGGAGTGCCCTTGGACCGCGTGGTGACGCCTACGGACCGCGGCGCCTCCCTGACCGGGTACTCGCTGGCTTCGTCGTCAGAGAGGTCACGGAGGAGATCGGTATGTCGCGGAGGGGAGATCTCCCCCTCGCTTTCCCACATCGCCTCTGAGTCCGTCCCCTCTACCTCACCGGGCTCGCCGGAGGACACCGGAACAGGGGAGCTCGGAGGCTGGGAAGGCCCCTGAGGTACGAGCCCACGCTCGTTGAAGACAGGCATGGCATCAGCAATCTTCTCCCCGTCAGGGCGGCGGTACAGCGAAAGATGGGAGTCTGGGGGGCAGCCCTCATCCACTCCGAGCAGGGCGCGGACGATTTTGTCCAGCTCCTCCTTGGACAAGTCGTCCGGGCGCAGTCGGAGACCCTCTTCTGCGCCCTTGAGCTTCCATAGGGGGCGCGAGTGTGCCTGGAGCGGAGCTAGGCGCTGCGTCAGGAATTCCTTGACGACCATGGCCCCCGTCAGCTTCTCTGCCTTCAGGTCATCGGTCTTCAGGTCTGCTACCATCCTCTCCAGCAACAGCTCCGCCCTGGGATCGGTGAGCTTCTCGTGAGCCCATCTTTCAAGAGGCGCCGGCTGCAAGGTCGGCAGTTCCAGCCGAGCGTCAGCGCACTTGGTGTCCAGGAAGATCCACTTGTTCCGGAAGGTATCCACCTTTTTCCCCGTCCGAGAGATCACATTGCTGCCATTGGCAGCAATGAAGCTGGTGCACCCCAAGCACTGGTTGCCGTTGATCCGAAGGTAGAAGAAGTGGCGGAGGAGCGCAACAGAGGGCATCACCCCCAAGAACGCCTCGCAGTAAAAGGCGAAGACCAACAGGAGGAGGACAGAGTTGGGATGAAGATGGAGGGCATGGAGCCCGTAATGGCGGAGGACGGCGTAGAAGAATTTGGAGAAAGGGGGAACCAACCCGGCGAGGACGCTGTGCCAGAAGAAGGGGTAGACGGTGCTCCCCAAAGCTCCTGGCTTGGCAGAGCCGACCCAAACCTTCGTCTCACACCCCTCGTTGCTACCCCCTGCCGTCGGATGGAGCGCGGAACCAAGGTGCTTCTCCTCGGTGATGGTGGACGTGCTCAAGGCCGGCTCATGCCAAGGGATAGAGCGCGCGGCCGCAGCTAAAGATCCCGCCTGCTCGGAAGCCATTGGTAGCGAGCTCGGGGGAGATTGGCGGATCTGAGAGTTCTCTGGGCAGAAGGAGAAGGGGATCTGGGGCAAGATGAAAGGAAGGCAATAAAGGTTTCACAGCAGGCGCCAGCCCTTTTGTCAGTCGAGAGCAGTTGCCGAGGAAGCGTGGGGAAGCAGAGGCACCCACGTCCCATCAATCGCCATGTGGAAACCGAGGCCGCAGGTGGTTAGGGCCCGCGGCGCTCCGCACTTGCCCTTTGGCTTCGCCTCGAAACCAAGTTCGAGCGTGCCTTGGGCCCGGGGGCTACTGTCGGCGTCCTGGGACCGGGGGTGCCCAGACTTGCCTGCCTGCGGCCCGTGGCATGGCTCTATCGACGGCCTGGTACGGCCCAACTTCAGCAACAACAACTCAAGACCCTCACAAGGGGCCAAGCCTCGCGAGGCGGACTACACCAAGACCTCCACGGGGAGCGGCCGCCCCAGGCTGGCTCCCGAGGAGCGGAGATATCAATGCAAGCTACACCTCGCGAGGTTCACCTGACGTGAGACATGACGACCAGGACCAGCCGGGCGCCAGCGGGCACAGTGTACTAGTTTCCCCTTTGGTGCAAAGGAGGCAAGCACAGGCGCGGAGTCCCGAGGAATCAATCAAAGGTTTCCATATCGATGCAACAAGACCAGGACCGCCAGGACGGTAGGACGGAGGTCATCGCAGAACCCACTGCAGCGTCACTGCCAGAGGCTTTTGCAGGCGAAGACTACTTTTGTCAGGATAACTTGTACTGGTTGCCTCCCTTCGAATTTGGCCTTTGTGGGATCCCTTCCCGCCTACATTTGGGAAGAGGACCAAGGCCACTATAAATAGGACTTAGCCACCACCGTAGAGCGGGATCGGATCGACCTGAGCTGGACCAGATCCATTCCACCCTCACCACCTCGCCAGCTCATCAAGCTCAAGAACACCTCACCTCCTGAGGTCGTTCCACCTCTGTACTAGTTCATCCTCAGCCCTCCGAGGCAATCCACCACAAATCTGGAGTAGGGTATTACACCGCAAGGTGGCCCGAACTAGGATAAACAGCTGAGTCTCTTGTTCCTTGGGTTCAACGAGCTAGGCTATGGAATCGTTAAGCAGGCAGACTGGGGAGGGAGAGTTCTTCGCACGCACCCCAGAGTTCGAACCTCCCAAGGGTCTGCGGAACCCCGAATCCGACAACTTCAAGGAGCGCTCGGTATGTTCAATCTCAACCTACCACGGTCGGCATGGCCTAAATTTGTGAACATATACCGTCTGTTGCTATATTTGGATAAAAGGTACGGTGCCACGTGCAGCCTAGATGTCGAGGCCGATTCCCCCCCCCCTATATTAGGCAAATGTATGATGTATTGTTCATTCAGTTACTCTCATATTTGCATCAAATCTTTGTTACATTATCTATTTTTAATTATATATTTTTGTACTTTGCTTTCATCTATATATTGATCTGTTCTATCAGTTACTCCCATATTTCCATCGTGCTCTGTTATTTCAATATATCTAATTTATGATCTTAATTTTCATTTCAAGCAGTACATCCCTTGCTTTGCAAGAACAGGAGTAGAAGGAAATCCTGGGCTTTACTTTGTTGATGACTCCATGGATGTCATATTGACAATGCAGCATGGATTTACAATGACGGTTAGCGTAAAACTTGATAAAGATGGTCACTCCTATTTTGATCCGGACCTTTGGAGTAAAATGTCTAAGTCTTATGAACCGAATGCTGGCAATAAAATTCTAGTGCGTGCACCACAGCCTGGTCTAATTAACATGGATGTTTACTTCCCCAACATCATCGGCCGATCAAAGTCTGATTGAGGTTAGTGTCCTTTCAACTTTCTCCATGCTGGCATATTACTTAGCAAAATCAGGGTATTTGTTCTGACTAATTGATCACTATTTAAGCAACCAATTGTGATTTCATTTTCTGACTCCGTTCCAAGGTAGTAACAAATTCTATTTACCAATTTATGCGCACTATATATTCTTCTGCCATGTTCTGAATAAATAATACCTTTCTACCTTTTAAGCAGGATATGTTGGATGCATAGTGAACGATCTGTATGTTACTAAGCGTACCAAATTTCACTTGAAGGACTTGAAGCATGTCATAAACTTTGTTGATAATCTGACAGATTTAGCAGAGCGTATGAATGCTAGATTTTGGATGGGATTAATTATACCTATGGTGCACACATTGAACAAGACCAATTGTGTGAACAAAACACTGGTACAATGTCTTATTTTTATGTTGATGCTCATAAACTATATATATCTTCAACGATATGTTACAATTGGTTTTTATTCTACATTTCAACAGAAATTGCCCGCTGTAGCAGTTCCTGGATCGATTTCCCGGCGTGGTCAAATTACACTTGTGCCTCCTAATAACGCCAAAGTGATTGCAAGGTACTGCATTTCCCGCAGAAATGGAACCATTCAAATTAACAAGTTCTCGCTTGTCGTGGCAATGCATCCATATTGGAAAATTGGAGACACTGTTCTAATCTTGCTCTACCAAGGCACAGGAGGGCTCTTCCTTTTCATTGGCGAGATGCCGAGTCACCGTGATCAAGCTGCTTCCAGTGGATAGTTGTGGTTGTTGGGCCTCAGCCTCTTAAAATGTGCTAGTTGTTACTATATTAAGTATGTAGATTTGGACCATCTGGTTGTTGGCTCTCAGCCTCTTAAAATGTGATAGTTGTTACTATGTTAAGTATGTAGATATGGACCATATGGTTGTCAAAACCATGTTACGAAGATCCTCCTTTTGTTGAATAGTGTAAACACTATATATATGTTACTCAAATGCTGTTAGCCAAGTTCTTAAATTTTTATGGAAAGTATTAGTATCGTACACAGTTCATTGAGTTTAAGCGTGTGCCCGATGTCCAGAAGGCATTTGCATATTAACTGTCCATATTGCAAATTCACACACGTGTTAACATAAGTAAACGTACGTGTAACTTACTAATCATCACACACGAGTACTCGCAGACGCATCGTGTGTGATACTCCTAGCCACCACAAGCAACTAGTTTGCAATTTTCAAAGTTTTTTGTACACACAGAATCGCACACGAATTAACTGTAGTAACCGTCTGTGTTGTAATTTCTCATCGCAAACAGTTTATCCGAGTCGGCTGTTTGCCGCGTATCACACACATCTTGTTTACATGACTCGTTTGTGTTCTTTTGGCTCATCACAAACAGTTCTTCTATGTGAACTGTATGCCGCATATCACACACATCTTGTTAAGTTGAACCGTTTCTGTTGCGTTCCCTAATAGAAAACAGTTCGTCCGAGTGAACCGTATGCCATATATCATACACACCTTGATCTGGCTAACCGTTTCTGTTGCACTCCCTAATAGCAAACAGTTCATCTGAGTGAATTGTATGGCGTATATCGCACACACCTTGATATGGCTGCCCGTTTCTGTTGTTGTGTCTCATCGCAAACAGTTCGGATGGATCAACCATGTGCCCTGCATCGCACACGCAACTAAAATCGGAACCGTGTCTGATGGCTCCACCATCGCAAATGTTTTGCATCTTTTTTTATGGTTTTTTTACATCACCATTTGCGATTAATGCATTGCACACAGTTTCATCAAAGAGTCTCTGATCGTAGTGTCGCGTTAGCAGCATCCTGCACTAGTGCTTTAGCCATGAAGCATCTTCCAATTCCTTCATTTGGTTAGTCAAAAATGTCGTAGGAGTTGGATGACACAAGTGCAAGACCGGCAACACCTTCATCTTGAGTATAGTTGGAGTCGGAGTGATAGCTTCTCTCGGAGTAGTTGTTAGAGTCGGAACCGGTTACCCTCACCAACGTCACCTTGATGTCTTCATCTTGTGTAGCTCTTTGATGACTTGTCCTTCCTTCCTGAATCCTTGCTTCTACGAGAGGGTCTTCATTCATAACAATCATCTCTACTCCTTCTCTCTTTTGTAGGTGATTAATCTCTTCTACTCCTCCTTTTTGGTGAATCTTCTCTTTTCTTGTAGGGAGCCATACACTCATTGGAGTAGTGTCCGGGTCTTCCACAATTGTAGCAATTACGATCACGACTAGAAGAACTTTTGTCATTGTAGGATCTTGACTTGGAGCTTCTCTCTTTGCTTCTATTCTTGTAGAACTTGTTGAAGTTCATCACCATTAAGCTCAATTCTTCATTAGAGACTTGCTTCTGACTTGATGTTGTAGGAGCATCACTTGAAGCTTTGTAAGTACCACTTGACTTGTTGTGGAGATCTTCCTTATCCTTGAGTGACATCTCATGAGCAACAATTCTACCAATGACTTCCGTAGGCTTGAGATCTTTGTACTTGGGCATCATTTGGATCAAAGTGCACACGGTGTCGAATTTTCCATCCAAGGCTCTTAGGATCTTCTTGATGATAAATTTGTCGGCCATCTCTTCACTTCCTAAGCCAACAATCTCATTTGTGATGAGAGCAAGCCAGGAGTACATTTCGGCGACTCCTTCACCATCCTTCATCTTAAACTTGTCAAGTTGACTTTGAAGCACATCCAACTTGGATTCCCTGACGGTCTCTGTACCTTCGTGCATATCAACCAAAGTATCCCAAATTTCCTTTGCATTCTCAAGGCGACTGATTTTGTTGAATTCTTCGGGGCACAATCCATTGAAGAGAATATCACAAGCTTGAGCGTTGTATTGCAACATCTTCATTTCTTCCGCTGTTGCTTCACGATCCGGTTCTTTTCCATCCTCGAAGAAATCACCTTGCAAGACAATACGCACAATAGCCCAAACGGCGGGGTTATGACCAAGAATATGCATTTTCATCTTATGCTTCCAACCAACAAAATTTGTACCATCAAAGTAAGGACCTATATGGTGGTAATTTCCCTCGCTAGACGCCATACTCTCCTAGGTTGTGAAACCAAGGCTATGATCACCAAAGCCATGGAAATCAAGGCAAATGGACACCAAAGCTCTGATACCACTTGTAGGATCGAAAGTATGTCTAGAAGGGGGGTGATTAGAGTACTTGACCAAATAAAAATTTATCCTTTTCCAAATTTTAGTTGTTGGCAGATTTTAGCAATTAGCACAAGTCAAGCAATCAACCTACACATGCAATTCTAAGAGTATAGCAGCGGAAAGTAACACATTGCATATGAAGGTAAAGGGAAGGGTTTGGAGAAGGAAAACGCAATGGAGAAATGGAGATTGTTGGTGTGGTTCCGATAGGTGGTGCTATCATACGTCCACGTTGATGGAGACTTCAACCCACGAAGGGTAACGGCTGCGTGAGTCCACGGAGGGCTCCACCCACGAAGGGTCCATGAAGAAGCAACCTTGTCTATCCCACCATGGCCATCGCCCACGAAGGACTTGCCTCACTAAGGTAGATCTTCACGAAGTAGGCGATCTCCTTACTCTTACAAACTTCTTGGTTCAACTCCACATCTTGACGGAGGCTCCCAAGCGACACCTAACCAATCTAGGAGACACCACTCTCCAAAAGGTAATAGATGGTGTATTGATGATGAACTCCTTGCTCTTGTGCTTCAAATGATAGTCTCCCCAACAATCAACTCTCTTTCTCTCAGATTTGGCTATGGTGGAAAGATGATTTGAGTGGAAAGTAGCTTGGGGAAGGCTAGAAATCAAGATTCTTGTGGTAGGATTGGAATGTCTTGATCTCAACACATGAGTAGGTGGTTCTCTCTCAGAAAATGTATGGTGGAAGTGTAGGCACGTTCTGATGGCTCTATCACAAATGAAGAAGGGGGTGGAGGGGTATATATAGCCACCACACAAAATCCAACCGTTACACACATTTGACTCATCTCGGTGGGACCGAATAGTTAAACTCGGCGGCACCGATCTGTTCAAAAATGTAAATGTTAGGAATCTCGGTGGGACCGACTAGAACAACTCAGTGGGACCGATGTGCTAGGGCTTAGGGAAAACATCATCTCGGTGGCACCGATTGCATCAACCCGGTGAGACCGAAGTGAAGCAATAAGGCAACAGAGAATCTGTCAAGCCAACTCGGTGAGACCGATTGCATAACTCGGTGAGACCAAAATAAATGCAACAAGTCACAGAGTGTTGACAAGGCCTTCTCAGTGAGACCAAGACCCATATCGGTGAGGCCGAACTGTTAGGGTTTCTGGCTGTGGCTATGTCATATGAACTCGGTGGCGCCGGATAGAAAGAATCGATGGGGCCGAGTTGGAGTTTAGGATTTTAACATATTTGGATGGAGAAAGTGGCTGAGGGTTTTGGAGCAATATCACTAAGCATTTGAGCAAGCAAGCCATTAAGCAACACCTCACCCCCTTTTAGTAGTATTGGCTTTCCTATGGACTCAATGTGATCTTGGATCACTAAAATAAAGATGAAGAGTCTTGAGCTTTTTCCAATATTTGTCCTTAGAATTTTGAGGGGTCCATGTCTCTAGTCCATTCCATGTCATTCATTGAACATCCTGAAATATTTATCTTGAATGGATATTAGTTCAATGAGCTATATGTTGTTATGAATTACCAAAACCACCAGGGGATTAGTTGCACTTTCACAAGCCCATGTGGGAGAAAGAAAAGTCGACTTAATGAAGAGAGCCAGGGAAGCTGAGGCTCAACTTGAGCCAGTGAAGCAAGAGTTGACAACCTTGAAGGTCCACATCAATGAGATGTGCATGGCAGTCTTTGGTAAGTTTGTTTCTTTATTAAGCCATCATCGCTAACTTGATTGACTATTGTTGCCATATTGCTGACACTTTGTTGAATGTGTGCTTTGATAGGCAAGAGTAATCACAATCCCATGGAACAGCCACTGACAAAGCTGAAGGCATTGTACAAATTTGTTGAGCAACTTTATGTTGGCGGCTCTTACTGTGTGATGGTTCTGAGGAATACCAAGGCGCCTCCTCGGTATATTATGGAGATTCTAAAGGAGTTGTCGACTATGCCTGAATGGATAAGGGAGCTGCCAAAGTCATCTTGCCACCAAGGAGCGCTGACAGCCTTGTCGCGTGCAAAGGCATACTTCCTAGAACTGGTGCCGGCTCAAATTGTGGGCGGCCGAAATTCAACGTGGACGGTACGACCTTTGAAGAAAAGGACTTTCTTTGGTGCATCAGGGAAAACTGTGTGGTGGCCACTCAACTGGCAGAGGAGGTGAAGCTATGAAAATTTTAAGCTACCTATACCAAAGATGGCAAGTGTGTTAGTCCCCCAGCACCACAGCCTATTGCACTAAACCTCCCAAGTAAGCCAGATTTCACTCCTGTCATCAATTCTTCAACTGTGATGCATCAAGAATCAGATTTTCAGGCTTTGGATGGAATTCAGTGGCTGGCCAATAGCGAGGCTTTCCAGAAAAGCCGAGAAGAGTCGACAAGGGATGACCCAGCCGCTGCTCGTCCTGAAGATCGCCACATCAACCCAGAGAGCTCCAATGCTGGCACTGAATGATGCAAAAAATACTTTGCAAATATCATGGCCTGAATATGGCTTGTAATATAATTTGAAGTCACTTTGTGATCTATAGTACCATCGTGCACTTAATACCTTTGGGAGTGTCTAGTGAAGGAAATTGAGCCGATGTTTGATTGCTCACCCGCCAATTATCATTATACGTAGTTTTCTTATTCCTGAATAGATGAGCCGGGGTCTGTAACGACAACCCGGATTGTGTTGAAACTGGATCAGCATATGAGATAGTATAATGCGGCCTGGCAGAGTTGTCAATAATATTCCATAGTACGGACATGTTTGCCAAGGTCGACACCATGCTTAACTTGATGTAGTACGATCCAGCATGCCATTTTGTTTATGACCCAGCAACTCTTGCTTGATATTATATTTGATAAAGGAGAATCTACCTGGAAAATAGAATATAAAACAAAGACATAAATAGCAAAATAAATTGCATAACTATTAAGCCGGCTTTTGAGGCACGACAATGAAGACCGGCTTTCGAGGCTCGAGTCTTGCTTCAATGAAGCTAGCGTGATAGCCCATGGTTCATCCTTGCTCTCTATAAGCCGACTCTCTCGTGACTTAAGCTGATTGTTTAACCTTGACAAGTTCAGGGTGATCATTGATTGATTGTCAAGAGTACACTGGATCACCTTGGCGGAGTAGCATCGAGCAAACAGGCAGGTTTAACCAAGATTCATAATGGCATATGCCGGGTCAAGAGGGATATTAATAGCTAAACTCGACGAGTTGGAAGCGCCCAAGGACCTATGATCAAAGAATAAAAACTCATGCACAATATATGAGACGAAACGATAGAGGCCTAGAGTTTTGGGGATGCCGGCTTTATTATATTGATCATAAAAATATATACACAGACTGGAGCCAATGGCTCTAAGGATAATAAGGCCGAAGATGAGCAATGTTCCAAGGCCTGTTAGTCTCCTCCTCAGAGGTACGTGACTTATTGTGTTCATGTATGTCAATTAGGTAATATGACCCATTGTTGAGATTCTTGCTGATGGCAAAGGGCCCTTCCCATGGAGGTTAAAGCTTATGCATACCTGTCTGTTCTTGTATCAGACGGAGCAGCACTAAGTCACCTTCCTGGAAAGTATGGCTGTGAACTCTATGGCTATGAGAGCGGCGCAGGTCTTGTTGATAAATCACAGATCGTGATGTAACAAAGTCACGTTCCTCTTCCAGGGCATCCAAGGAGTCCTGACGAGCTTGTTCATCTGCTTAGACATAGGCTGCAACTCTAGGGGAATCATGACGAATGTCGCTGGGTAATACAGCTTCTGCATCGTAGACCATGAAGAAATGCGTGTAACTTGTTGATCTGTTGGGGGTAGTCTGTATACTCCAAAGGACCGAGGGGAGATCCTCAACCCAACAACCCAGAGTGCGCTCGAGAGGAACCATGAGCCTTGGCTTGAAACCTCATAAAATCTCCTCGTTAGCGCCTTCTGCTCAACCATTGGACTGAGGGTGCGCCACTGAGGCCACGTCAAGCCGGATGTGTTCTCTTTGGCATAATTGCTCCATAGCTCCTTTAGAAAACATTTGTGCCATTATTAGTGACGATACTGTGTGGGTAACCAAAACAAAACATTAGCTTTTTCAGGAACTTGACCATTGTTGCTGCATCACAATTGTTGTTTGGCTCCGCTTCAACTCACTTGGTGAACTTATGAACATCAACCAAAAGGTGGGTCTTTTTTTCCTTGGATGGTTTAAACGGACCAACCATATCAAGCCCCCAAACCACAAAGGTCCAAGTGATGGGAATCATCCGAAGCTCTTGAGATGGCACATGAGCCTGACGTGCAAACTTTTGTCAAAATCACACTTGCGCACGATATCTTCAACATCTGCATGAGCTGTGAGGCAGTAAAAGACGTGTCGAAAAGCCTTCGCCACCAGAGATCTTGAGCCGGCGTGATGTCCATAGTCGCCAGAATGAATTTCATTGAGAATTTCTCGTCTCTCCTCGGGGGAAACACAACACTGGAAAACACTTGTAATACTTCTCCTTCGCAGCTCACCATTGACAATAGTCATTGACTTGGAGCGTCTGACAATCTGACAAGCAATGAGTTCATCATCAGGAAGCTTGCCTCGAGTTAGATAAGCTAGATAAGGAACCGTCCAATCTGGTATAGCATGAAGAGCAGCCACCAACTCAGCTTCCGTGTCAGGAATAGCGATATCTTCCTCGAAGGGCAGCTTGACAGAAGGATTATGGAGAACATCAAGGAATACATTGGGAGGGACCAACTTACGCTGAGAGCCTAGTCGTGATAAAGCATCGCGGCCTCATTAAGTCGGTGATCAATGTGATCGACCTGATATCCTTTGAAATGTCCTGCAATACTGGTCACTACCCGCCGGTAAGCCGCCATGAGGGGGTCCTTCGAGTCCCATTTTCCTGAGACCTGCTGAGCAACCAAATCGGAATCACCCAGACACCTGACCCGACTGAGATTCATCTCTTTAGCCATACAAAGACCATGGAGGAGAGCTTCATACTCAGATACATTATTAGTACAGGGAAACATGATTCTTAGGAAATAACAAAATTTATCACCTCGTGGGGAAGCTATGATGACTCCAGCCCCCGAATCTTCCAATTGTCTGGAACCATAAAAGTGGATTGTCTAGTACGTATTATCTGGCTTTTCCTTAGGGACTAGAAGTTCAGTCCAATCGTTGATGAAATCCACCAATGCTTGTGATTTGATGCCCGTCTGAGGCACATATTTCAGATGATGTGGCCCAAGCACGATGCCCACTTAGCAACTCGGCCTGTGGCCTCCCTTTTCTGGATGACGTCTCCAGAGGGGCTAAACTGACCACAGTAATGGGATGCTCCTGGAAGTAATGCTTCAGCTTATGACTAGCCATGAAAACACCAAACACCAGTTTCTTTCAGTGTGGATACCTCTGCTTGCAGTCGGTCAGAACCTCGCTGACATAATAGACTAGCCTCTGGACTGGATATTCTTTCCATGCCTCCTTTTGCTCTATGACAACTGCCACACTCACCGCTTTGTTATTAGAAGCAATGTACAGGAGCATAGGCTCTTTGTCAATAGGAGCAGCAAGGATATGCGGCCCAGCTAATTGCCTCTTAAGGGCTTCGAAGGCTTTATCTGCAGCATCACTCCACACAAAATTGTCAGTCTTTTTCAACAACTGGTACAGGGGAATCACCTTCTCGCCGAGGCGGTTTATAAACCGGCTTAAAGCCGCAATCTGACCCGCCATACGTTGGACATCATTGATGTTGGCGGGCTTAGCAAGCGAAGTCCCCGCTTTGATTTTACCAGGATTAGCCTCGATGCCTCTTTCTAACACCAGAAAACCCAACAATTTGCCTGCAGGAACACCAAAAACACACTTGGCCGGGTTGAGTTTCATCTTGTAAACTCGAAGATTGTCAAAAGTCTCCTTGAGGTCGTCCAATAGAGTTTCCTTCTTCTAAGATTTGACCACAATATCATCAACATAAGCATGAACTTTGCACCCGATCTGTTTATGGAAACAATTCTGCAAGCAACGCTGATAAGTAGCCCCCGCACTCTTAAGCCCAGAAGGCATAGAAACATAGCAGAAAGCCCCAAAGGGTGTGATCACTGTTCAAGATATCTTCCGATATTCTGATAAATCGGCCGATTTATCGCTTATCGTTGTCTGATCGATAAGATAAATTGGCCGATAAATTAGCCGATATGGCGATAAATCAGCCGATATGCCGATAAACTGACCGATTTACCCCTTATCATGGGTCGACCGATAAGTTCCCGATAAGCGATATCCCCAACATTGGGTGTGATAAAGGCCGTCTTTTCCCGATCCTCGATGGCCATCTTGATCTGATGTTAGCCGGAGTAAGCATCTAGGTAACATAAGCACTCACGATGAGCAGTAGAATCAATGAGCTGGTCGATGCGGGGTAGGAAAAATAGGACTTTGGTACAAGCCTTGTTAAGATCTGTGTAATCAACATACATGCACCAAGTGTCATTTTTCTTCAGAACAAGCACTGGATTTGCCAACCACTTGACACGTCTCCAACGTATCTATAATTTTTGATTGTTCCATGCTGTTATATTATCATTCTTGGATGTTTTACAATCATTTTATAGCAACTTTATATCATTTTTTGGACTAACCTATTGACATATTGCCCAGTGCCAGTTGCTATTTTTTGCTTGTTTTTTACTTTGCAGAATATCCCTATCAAACGGATTCCAAATGCAGCAAAACTTTTTGGATATTTTTTTGGACTAGAAGACAACTTGGTTGCCAAGGAAGCACCAGAGGGGAGGCCCATGGGGCCCACAAAATAGCAGGGCGTGCCAGAGGCCCCTGGTGCGCCCTGATGAGTTGTGGGGCCCAAGGGGGTCTCCTCCACCGCCTCTCGTCTCTATAAATACCCAAATATTCCAGAAACCCTAGGGGAGTCGACGAAACACATTTCCAGCCACCGCAAGTTCCAGAACCACGAGATCCAATCTAGAGACCTATTTCGGCACTCTGCCGGAGGGGAACATGATCACGGAGGGGTTCATCATCCTCATTGGTGCTCCTCCGATGATGCGTGAGTAGTTTACCATAGACCTACGGGTCTATAGGCAGTAGCTAGATGGCTTCTTCTCTCTTTTTGATTATCAATACAATGTTCTCTTGGAGATCTATTTGATGTAATGACTTTTTGCGGTGTCTTTCTTTGGATCCGATGAAGTTCGAGTTTATGATCAGATCTATATCCATGAATATTATTTGAGTCTTCTTTGATCTCTTATATGCATGATTATTTATAGCCTCATATTTCTTCTCTGAATCTTTGGTTTAGTTAGGCCAACTTGATTGATTTTTCTTGCAATGGGAAGAGGGTCTTTGTGATGGGCTCGATCTTGCGGTGTCCTCACCGAGTGACAGAAGGGGCAGCGAGGTATGTATGTATCATTGCTATTAAGGATAAAAAGATGGGGTCTATTCCTACATGAATAGATCTTGTCTACATCATGTCATCGTTCTTATTACATTACTCTGTTTCTCCATGAACTTAATACACTAGATGCATGCTGGATAGCTGTCGATGTGTGGAGTAATAGTAGTAGATGCAGGCAAGAGTCGGTCTACTAATCTTGGACGTGATGCCTATATTCATGATCATTGCCTTGGATATCATCATAATTATTTGTTCTTCTATCAATTGCCCAACAGTAATTTGTTTACCTACCGTATGCTATTTTCTCGAGAGAAGCCACTAGTGAAATCTATGGCCCCCGGGTCTATCTTTTATCATATTGCTTTCAGATCTATCTTTTAACATATTTATTTTCAGATCTATTATTCCAAAAACCAAAAAATACCTTGCTGCACTTTTCCTTTACTTATTTTATTTCGTGTTTTATTCAGATCTATTTATCCAATCTCATACAAATCAATCTATCTTTTTACCGTGGAGGGATTGACAACGCCTCTTACGCGTCGGGTTGCAAGTACTTGTTCTTTGTGTGCATGTACCATTTACATAGTGTTGCTTGGTTCTCCTACTGGAGTGATACCTTGGTTTCATAACTGAGAGAAATACTTACCGTAGCTATGCTGCATCATCCCTTCCTCTTTGTGGAAATACCGACGCAGTCTCAAGCCACGTCAAAGGAATTTCTGGCGCCGTTGCCGGGGAGACATCATCAACATCTATCAGGTTCCCAATCACAAATCTGATCTCCTTTCAATTTACATTATGTCGGTGCAACAAACCCTGGGTCTGTTGCCCAGACCGTGCATAGGCCCAAGATCAAGATTGCAACATCCAAGGCAAGGCCAAGATGAAGAGATAGGCTCTTTGAGGAATCAAAGGGAAGATTGAGAAGACCAAGTCAAACCAAGGAGCAAGACATCGCTAAGGGAAAACCTCCCTTGCCGGGCAGGAGAGCCTGGCGAAGCCAAGGTTGCCCCGGAAGCAAGCCTCAAGACCGCCCCAGCAAGCCTGCCGGGTCCTACGAAGGCAAAACACCCCGCCAAGGCTTCACCGCCCCACCTCATAGCGACACAAGTCATCGATCGGTGCGGTGTCAAGCCCCAAAGTGACTAAGTGGATTCCTTTTGCCACATGGTAGCCATTTCCTACAGGAATCACCTCCAAATGACACCCGTCCAGTGACGTGTCATGCAGACAGGAGAGAAGGTGGCTAAACAGCCTGGCAAGGCGTGCCGGGCAGGCCATGATGTGACACTAAGCGGTGCATTTAATGGGTACTGCTCTGTCTGCAGAGTAGATACGATAGCACTGTTCGCTATCTAATCAGTACACAATGACTGATTTGCCACTGTGGTGACCCCTTGATCTATAAAAGGAGGCCCATGGCAACCGTAGAAAGGATTTGGACCCTTGTACACTCATACGTGCGTAGCTGCTCTCGCCCCGAGGCAACCCTACTGGGCAAGAGCGCTGCATTTCCACCACCATCCACCATCAATCCACCAAAGCAGGAGTAGGGTTTTACGCCTCGCGGCGGCCCGAACCTGGGTAAAACTGCCCGTGTGATCTCTGCTGCACTATGCTGCGCTCCTCCGCTCTGTCCCCCTGCCAAACCAAAAGGGGCCCGTGGCCCCATAGGTGGCCGTGGTTTCCCATGACATCTTTTGGCGCTAGAAGAGATGTCATGGGAAACCACAGCGAACCCAAGAAGTGTACGTAGCGTGCCATCTTCACCGCCATCTTCTTCATCAACGGCTCCATCATCCATGGCGCCCAAGAAGAAGCCGCCGCAGCTCATCCATCCACCTCGAAGGCCCCGCCGCACATGACCATCGACGCCGCGGGGGCTACGGGGACGCCTGGGGGTGTGGACGCTGCGGGGGACGTGGTCAGCGCAGGCGGCGTTGTTACCACCTCCCCTGCGGCCGAAGCAGGAGCAGGAGGCACCGGAGAAGGACAGCACCAACTACATCCTAGCGACCACACCCCACGAGGTACGGGAGGAGAGATCATTCCATCTGCACCTCCCCGTCCGGCCGAGGGGCACAGTCGCAGCGGGGGTACTCGCTCTGGGGGGAATTGCAACTCCCCGACCGCTTCCGCCGCGGGTGCAGCCGTAGAACGGAGCCGCTGGCCCTCAAGCGCCTCCACCTCTTCATCACGCCATCCAGGCGGCTGGCTCACGACGACGAGAGCACGGCGCAACCGCTACCAGCATCGTCAGGAGCCGGGCAACGTTACGGTCTTCGTCGACATCCATGCCAAGCACCGCTTCGGAGGCCATGGCGCGGGCCCAGCTGCTGTTGAAATTCCCGCCGGTAGCCAATCAAATGGATGAGTGGAGGGCCACCATTCAGAGTCTGATTGGCTTCGCCGAGGCAGGAGGATCGTAGTGGGCCAGCCCGCCACGGCCTCCCCAGGCAGCGACAACGGCCCATGCTGCTGGCCGTGCGGATGGGGCCACTCCTACGGTGCAGTCCCCTCCGTGGTAGCCAGTGCAGGAGCCGCGCAACCAAGAACCCGACGACATCTCGATGGCTTCGTCCGACCCTCAAGCGCGTCAAGGCCAGCGGCGAGTCCTGGAGGACAGGCAGAGGGAAGGCGAGCGTGTCAACACTGAGCGACACCATGACGCCCACCGCCAGACCGACAACCGCGATGGCCCCGACGTCGACAAGCCCGCACTCGCTTAAGGCGGGTACCTACCCTTCGAGGCTGGGTGCCCTGCCTTCACCCGCGAGCTGCGGCAAGTCCATTGTCCATCCACCCGCACGTTCAAGCCAGAGATACCAGAGAAGTATGACAGGAGACTGAACCCGGCAGAGTTCTTGAGCATCTACACCATCGTTGTTCAAGCTGCCGGGGGAAGAGATGAGAAGGTATTCGCCAACTACTTCCCTTTGGCACTCAAGCCAAATGTGAGGTCATGGCTGATGCACCTACCAGAGAACTCCATTTCGACCTCGGCTGACCTATGCCATGAGTTCGTTGGCGCCTTCACGGGCGGCCACCAAGAACCGGGGCGGCCCAGCGACTTGCAGCTTCTCCCGCAAAAAGAAGGCGAGAGCCTGCGGAAATACATGCAGAGATTCAGCCGAGTCCACAGGAATATTCTAGACATCCACCCGGCAGCTGTGATAGCTGTGTTCCAGTCCAATGTGCAGAATTGTCGGATACGTTCCAAGATGAACATTCGATTGCCCAAGACTGTGAAGGAGCTTTACACTCTGGTGGATAAGTGTGCTCGAATAGAGGAGGGGAGGAAGCTCCCCGGAGAAGAGCATGGCGTCGACATCGATTCAGAGGATGATGACGAGGCCACCAGTCAAAAGAAGAAGAACAAGAAGCGCAACAAAAGGCGCAAGGATAAAGCAGTTATGACCGTTAAGGGATCGGAATGCCTAGTACTGGCAAGAAAGCCAAGGCTGAGATACCCGGCAAGGAAGTGGCCGCGTGCACTGATTGCCGGGAAGCCGCGGCTGTCGAGAAGGCTGGGAAAGGTGATGGCCCGTATTGCAAGATCCAACGGACCAAGGGCCACGATCTCCAGGAGTTTCATCAGGTTGAGCAGCTTGTCAAGAAGCAGAGGGCTGAATATGAGAAGCAAGATGAAGAGAAAGGTCATAATGGCACTGGCGGAAAGGGCCGGGGTGGCAGAGCAAGCCGCCCCGGCAAGGCTCCTCAGAATCAAGGGAAACCCGCCAGAGGCCGTGAGAAGGGGGATTGCAACGATGAGAGTGATGGAGAAGATGAAGAGGAAACAAGCGAGCAGGAATTCCAGAAAGCCACCGACGCCCTGTGCATTAACGGGGGTGCATCTTTGCACTCCTCCAACCGCCAACTTAAACGGTGGGCGCGTGAAGTCAATGATGTGGAGCCAGCGGCAGACTCTCTAAGGCCGCTCAAGTGGTCCCGCACGCCCATCATCTTCAATGAAGAGGACCACCCTGACCGCACCACCGCGATAGGGTGCTTGCCGTTGTTGGTATCACCAACAATCCGCAACCTCAAAGTCACAAAGATGTTGGTTGACGGCGGGGCCGGGTTGAATCTGATTTCTTCAAAGGTCATCAGCAAACTCCAGATGGCAGAAGAAGAACACAAAGTTATTGTTATGTTTCAAGGAATCAACCCCGGCAGGAGTCGTCCTAAGGGGAAAATCACGTTGCCGGTGACATTTGGGGGAGTGTTGAATTACCGGACTGAGAAGATCGTGTTTGATGTGGTTGACCTCCCTCTGCCATACAATAGAATCCTTGGTCGCCCAGCTCTGGCCAAGTTCATGGCGACATCCCACTATGCCTACAACACCTTGAAGATGTCAGGGCCGGTGGGCATCATTTCCATTCCATCAGACAAGAAGGACGCAATTATTTGCGTGGACAAGATGTACCAGGAGGCAGTCGCGGCAGAGGCCACTGAAGCTGCAATCCTAGCCAAGGAAAGTAATGAAAAGAAGAAGGCTAACAGGGACGCCGGCAAGGAATCCGGGAAGCGTACCTCTTCGGGGTATGTTGCGCCTGTTGATGACTCACCGGAGAGTTCCAATAGCAAGAGATCCAAGTCTTTTTCACCCGCTGTGAAAAAGTTCCCGGCAGGGCTGGCTGGCGCTGATGGTACTTTCACTATCAGCGCCACCCTCGATGACAAATAGGAAAGCGCACTCGTTGCCTTCCTGCGGGCGAATGTCGATGTGTTTGCCTGGCAACCATCTGACATCCCCGGTGTTCCCACGGAGGTAATCGAGCACCACCTTGCTGTCTGCCCACATGCCCGGCCCGTCAAGCAGAAGGTCCGGAAGCAAGCTTTGGAGCGGCAATAGTTTATTGCTGAGGAGATCAAGAAATTTGAGGCAGCTGGTCTGGTTAGAGGAGTGTTGCATCCAACGTGGTTAGCAAATATTGTGGTGGTACGCAAAGCTAATGGGAAGTGGAGGCTGTGCATAGATCTTACGGATATAAACAAGGCATGCCCGAAGGACCCATTTCCCTTGCCGCGCATCGACTAGATTTTGGATTCCACATCCAGGTGTGACCTGCTTTCCTTCCTGGATGCCTACTCTGGGTATCATCAGATCTTCATGTCCAAGGAAGACGAAGAGAAGACCACTTTCATCACCCCATGTGGCACATACTGCTTCATGCGGATGCCTTTCGGGTTGAAGAGCGCCGGGTCCACTTTCGCAAGAGCAGTCCAGATTGGTTTTGAGTCATAGTTGCATAGAAATGTTGAGGCTTACATGGATGATATTGTGGTCAAGACCACGGACAGATCAACCCTCATTCAGGATTTAGAAGAGACGTTTGCTAATCTGCGCAAGATCAACTTGAAGCTTAACCCGGAGAAGTGTGTGTTTTGTGTTCCTTCCGACAAGCTACTTGCCTTCTTTGTGTCCCACCGGGGGATAGAGGCCAACCCCAACAATTTCAAAGCTATCGAGCAGATTCAAGCACACAAGACAGTCAAGGACGTGAGGCGTTTGACTAGGTGTGTTGCCGCGCTTAGCAGATTCATTTCCAAGTCTGATACGTCTCGAACGTACCTATAATTTATGAAGTATTCATGCTGCTTTATTATCATTCTCGGATATTTTACAATCATTTTATAGCAACTTTATATAATTTTTTGGGACTAACTTATTGACATAGTGCCCAGTGCCAGTTACTGTTTTTTGCTTGTTTTTTACATCGCAGAAAATCAATACCAAACGAAGTCCAAACGCAGCGAAACTTCTTGTGGATTTTTTATGGACCAGAAGACATCCAGTGGGCCAGAGCAGCACCTGGGGGGTGCCCCGAGGGGGGAACAACCCACCAGGGCGCGCCTGGGCCCCCAGGCGCGCCCCGGTGGGTTGTGCCCACCTCGGTGGCCTCCCGCACCGCCTCTTCGCCCTATAAATTGCCAAATATTCCAAAAACCCTCGCGGAGACCCTAGATCAGAAGTTTCGCCGCCGCAAGCCTCTGTAGCCACGAAAAACCAATCTAGACCCCGTTCTGGCACCCTGCCGGAGGGGGAAATCATCACCGGTGGCCATCTTCATCATCCTGGCGGCCACCATGATGAGGAGGGAGTAGTCCACCCTCGGGGCTGAGGGTTTGTACCAGTAGGTATGTGTTTAATCTCTCTCGCTCGTGTTCTTGAGATGTCATGATCTTGATGTATCGTTGGCTTTGTTAATATAGTTGGATCATATGGTGTTTTCCCCTCTCTATCTTGTTGTGAATTGAGTTTTCCCTTTGAGATTTCGTTCTTATCGGATTGAATACTTTTATGGATTTGAGAGCACTTGATCTATGTCTTGGCACTCAACTCGCGGATTCCCGAGGTGACATTGGGGTAATCTATGCATAGGGGTTGATGCACGTTTTCGTCCTAGTTTCTCTGGTAGAAATCTTGGGGCACTCTTTGAGGTTCTTTGTGTTGGATCGAGTATTATGAATCTGAAATTGTTTGATGCATATCGTATAATTAACTCATGGATACTTGTGGTGACATTGGAGTATCTAGGTGACATTAGAGTTGGTTGATGCGTAGCATACGGTGTTATTTTAGTACGAACTCTTGGATAGATCGAACGGAAAGAATACCTTTGTGTTATTTTAGTACGAACTCTTGAATAGATCGAACGGAAAGAATAACTTTAAGGTGGTTTCATACCCTACAAACAATTTCTTCTTATGTTCTCCGCTAGATAAGAACTTTGGAGTGATTCTTCTTCGCACATTGAGGGATGGTTATATGATCCAATTAGATTAGCATTGTTGAGAGATTGCACTAGCGAAAGTACGGACCCTAGGCCTTGTTTTCAAGCATTACAATACCATTTGTGCTCTGTATTATCACTTGCTACCTTGCTGTTTTTATTTATTCAGATTATAAAAATATATTTCTACCATCCATATTACACTTTTATCACCATCTCTTCGCTGAACTAGTGCACCTATACAATTTGCCATTGTATTTGGTGTGTTGTGGACACAAGAAACTTTTTATTATTTGGTTGCAGGGTTGTTTGAGAGAGACCATCTTCATCCTACGCCTCCCACGGATTGATAAACCTTAGGTCATCCACTTGAGGGAAATTTTCTACTGTCCTACAAAACTCTGCGCTTGGAGGCCCAACACGAGTCTACAAGAACAAGTTGTGTAGTAGACATCATGCTCTTTTCTGGCGCCGTTGCTGGGGAGGTGAGTGCTTGAAGGTATATCTTTAGATCTTGCAATCGAATCTTTTAGTTTCTTGTTTTATCACTAGTTTGGTTTATAAAAAGAAAACTACAAAAAAAATGGAATTGAGGTTGCATCATCTCTATAATTTCTTTCGTGAAAATGATGGAAAGGAAAATTGTGCCCAATTGATAGAAGAAGAATTCTATAAAATGTTTGACAAAAAAAATCTTTGAATGATGAGCATGATTGCAATGTTGTTGGTATGAATTCTTTGAATATCCATGATGCTAATGATATGCAGAGCTACAAGCTTGGGGATGCTATGTTTGATGAAGATGATATTTTTAGTCCCCCAAGTTTTGATGTGCAAATTTGTTATAATGGTAGCATGCCTCCTATTTATGACGATTATATTAATGAAAGTGGGTTTGGAAGAGTGTTAACTCTAGGTACTAATGATCCCACTATTTTGGAGGGTGTTCAATCTTATTGTGGTAATTATGAAAGTGGATTTGGAGAGGTCATGACTTTATTTAGTGATGAATCCACTATTTTGGAAGAGGTTTCAATTGATTATGACAACAAAGTTGCTAGCTATGATGATTATGGTGATGACATGTGTGCTATAAAGAATAATGATAACCATGAAACTTGTCATCATAATTTTAATGTTCAATTTGATTATGTCAATCAAGTAGCACATGATAGTTATTTTGTTGAGTTTGCTCCCACCACTATTCATGAGAATAAATTTGCTTATGTGGAGAGTAAGAAAATTTCTATGCTTGTGGATCATGAAAAGAATGATTTATGTGATAGTTGTATTGTTGAATTCATTCATGATGCTACTGAAAATTATTATGAGAGGGGAACATATGCTTTTACATATTACAATAATATCAAGTTTCCTCTCTTTATGTTGAAAGTTTTGAAGTTGCACTTGTTTTGCCTTCCTATGCTAGTTGATTCTTGCCCCAATAAATTGTTTGTTCACAAAATCCCTATGCATAGGAAGTGGGTTAGGCTTAAATGTGCTAGCCATGTGATTCATTATGCTCTCTTGCATGTTTCAATTCATATCTTTTGTGTGAGCATCATTGAAATCGTCATGCCTAGCTAAAAGGCATTAAAGAAAAGCGCTTGTTGGGAGACAACCCAACACTTTTACCTACTTATTTTGTTTGTTCACATGGTTAGTCTACTGTAGTAATCTTGTTTTATAGCTTTTGTTTCAATAAAGTGCCAAGTAAAGCCTTTGGGATAGTGTGGATGATAGTTGACTTGATTCTGTGCAAAAACAGAAACTTTTGCGTCCAGTGCATAAATTCCTGTCTTTTACTGGAATGCGAAAAAATTCTGATTTTTTTTAAAGTTGATGGGTATACAAATTTTCTATGTTGTCCTAATTTTTCAGAATTTCTGGAGTTACAGAAGTATGACCTTAATTGATATCTTTACGTACTGTTCTGTTTTTGACAGATTCTGTTTGCAATGCATAGTTTGCTTGCTTTTATGGTTTCCATGGCTTATATTGCTTATTATAAATTGTGGAAATTGTAGAGTAAAGTAGGCATTATGTTTAAATAATTATGAATCTTATCTTGACAGTACCAAAGTGAATGATTTGTCTTTATTATACTAATGCATCTCACGAAGTTCCGTTAAGTTTTGTGTGATTGAAGTTTTCAAGTTTTGGGTGAGATATCGATATGAGAAGAATAAGGAGTGACAAGGCCCTAAGATTGGGGATTCCCAAGGCACCCCCAAGGTAATATTCCAGGAAGATCCAAGCAACTAAGCTTGGGGATGCCCCGGAAGGCATCCCCTCTTTCGTCTCCAACATTATCGGTAACCTCACTTGGAGCTATATTTTCATTCGTCACATGATATGTGTTTTGCTTGGAGCATCATTTTATTTTGCTAGGATTTGTTTTCTCTAATTTAGAATAATGTTTGCATCTTTTACTTCAATAAAAGTGTCAAGTATAGCCTTTACCATGCACATTTTGCAAGTATATGAGTTGCTGTTTCAAAACAGAAAGTTTATCGATGTTGCAAAAATTCCCGAGAAAAGTCAGAATGTGTTAAAATGTTGAAACTTTTTGCACAGTAAGATCTGATAAATTTTCAACAGTTTGGTAAATTTTCAAAAAATTTGGAGTTAAAGAAGTATTCATACTCTTGCATTCTTTACAGACTATACTGTTTTGTCAGATTGCTGTTATGTTTGCATTGTTTGCATATGTTTGCTTGTTTAATGATTCTATTTGAGGATAGGAGTATTAAATATGCAGAGGCATTTAGTATGCAATGTTGAATAATAATTTTTGTGATTTTCTACAGTAGAGAATGATAAGGTTTTTGCATTGGTTTATACTAACTTATCTCACGAGTTCTTGTTGAGTTTTGTGTGTATGAAGTTTTTAGGATTTAGGGAAACCGTGATATAAAAGGAATTAAGGAGACGCAAAAGCTCAAGCTTGGGGATGCCCAAGGCATCCCAAGATAATATTTCAAGAAGTCTCAAGCATCTAAGCTTGGGGATGCCCCGGTAGGCATCCCACCTTTCTTCAACAACAATTATCGGTTAGTATCGGTTGAGCGTAAGTTTTTGCTTCTTCACTTGAGTTGTGCTATTCTTGGAATGTCATTTTGTTTTGTTTTACTTTCTGTTTTAATAAAATACTTAGATCTGAAAGTTTTTAAATAAGAGAGAGTCCTCAATTAGCTACTCCTTTACTTAACTACTCGCTTGATCTTCACTTATATCTTTTTGGAGTAGTTTGTCATTTACTCTCGTGCTTCACTTATATCCTATGACTAAATTGTTGAAAGAATTGAATATCATGAAGTTGAAATTATATGTTCATATCATGCCTAGTGGTAGCTTCACATTGGGTTTAGAAAGTGAAATCTTTTGAAGCTTGACAATCACAATATTGGTCATACAAGCAATTCATGAATGATTACTATAAGGAAGATAACTTTCACATGCAAATACGCTATCTTGGAAATCTTTTGTGATCGTGAGCCCCCATCAAAATATTATATGCCAAAATTGTTGAGATTGGACAAGGAAGACAATGTAATCATTTATGTTTGTTCATATTCACATAGAAGTTATATTGTCATAGATCCTTCAACATGTGGTGCTTGCCCCCCATCTTTGCTAGCCAAAAATTCCGCACCAAGTAGAGATACTACTTGTGCATCCAAAAACCCTTAAACCCAAATCTTATTTTCAAGAGTCCACCATACCTACCTAAGGATTGAGTAAGATCCTTCAAGTAAGTTGTCATCGGTGCAATAAGGCAATAAAAATTGCTTCTAAAAGTGTTAGATCATTTAGTGTAAGAGAAAATTGAGCGTTGTACGAACTTGTGATGGCAAAGAATAAAAGCGACAGACTGCATAATAAAGGTTGCAATCATAAGGGATAATATAACGTGACGTTCTTTTACACTAAGGGATTGAGCATACAAACAAAAAGCGCATGGCAACCTCTGCTTCCCTCTGCGAAGGTCCTACCTTTTACTTTTATGTATTTACTTTCATGCAAGAGTCAAAGTTTTTCTCTATTTTCCTTTTTATTTTTCTCTTTTGGCAAGCATCATGTGGTGAGAAAAGATCTAGGCACATATATGAAGTTGGATATGGGTAGCATGAGTTATTATTGTTGACATCACCCTTGAGGTGAATACGTTGGGAGGCAAAATTATAAGCCCCTATCTTTCTATGTGTCCGGTTGAAACGTTTTGCTCATGTGTATGCGGTGAGTGTTAACAATCATAGAAGACTATATGATGGTTGACTATGTGGAGCTCTTACTTAGACTCTGTTGAATAAGTTGAATTGCAATTGTTTGGTCACTAATAATATAGGTTGTTGAGTTTCAAGAGAATTCATTGTTTGAACCTTAACATGTGAATTGGTTGCTACTTTAACATGATGAGTTTTATGAGAAAGAATTGTTGTTATGATGCTAAGAAAAGTGATTGAAATTACTATTGATCAAACTTATGCACTTTTCTAGCATTCACAATTCATAAATTATTTATTTTTTCATTTACCTACTTGAGGATGAGTAGGAATTAAGCTTGGGGATGCTGATACGTCTCCAACGTATCTATAATTTATGAAGTATTCATGCTGCTATATTATCATTCTTGGATGTTTTACAATCATTTTATAGCAACTTTATATCATTTTTTGGGACTAACTTATTGACATAGTGCCCAGTGCCAGTTGCTGTATTTTGCTTGTTTTTTACATCACAGAAAATCAATACCAAACGGTGTCCAAATGCAGCAAAACTTTTTGTGGATTTTTTATGGACCAGAAGACATCCAATGGGCCAGAGCAGCACCTGGGGGGTGCCCCGAGGGGGGCACAACCCACCAGGGCATGCCTGGGCCCCCAGGCGCGCCCCGGTGGGTTGTGCCCACCTCAGTGGCCTCCCGCACCGCCTCTTCGCCCTATAAATTGCCAAATATTCCAAAAACCCTCGCGGAGACCCTAGATCAGAAGTTCCGCCGCCGCAAGCCTCTGTAATCACGAAAAACCAATCTAGACCTCGTTCCGGCACCCTGCCGGAGGGGGAAATCATCACCGGTGGCCATCTTCATCATCCCGGCGGCCACCAAGATGAGGAGGGAGTAGTCCACCCTCGGGGCTGAGGGTTTGTACCAGTAGCTATGTGTTTAATCTCTCCCTCTCGTGTTCTTGAGATGTCACGATCTTGAAGTATCACGGGCTTTGTTAATATAGTTGGATCATATGGTGTTTTCCCCTCTCTATCTTGTTGTGAATTGAGTTTTCCCTTTGAGATTTCGTTCTTATCGGATTGAATACTTTTATGGATTTGAGAGCACTTGATCTATGTCTTGGCACTCAACTCGCGGATTCCCGAGGTGACATTGGGGTAATCTATGCATAGGGGTTGATGCATGTTTTCGTCCTAGTTTCTCTGGTAGAAATCTTGGGGCACTCTTTGAGGTTCTTTGTGTTGGATCGAGTATTATGAATCTGAAATTGTTTGATGCGTATCGTATAATTAACTCATGGATACTTGTGGTGACATTGGAGTATCTAGGTGAAATTAGAGTTGGTTGATGCATATCATATGGTGTTATTTTAGTACGAACTCTTGGATAGATCGAACGGAAAGAATAGCTTTGTGTTATTTTAGTACGAACTCTTGAATAGATCGAACGGAAAGAATAACTTTAAGGTGGTTTCGTACCCTACAAACAATTTCTTCTTATGTTCTCCGCTAGATAAGAACTTTGGAGTGATTCTTCTTCGCACGTTGGGGGATGGTTATATGATCCAATTAGATTAGCATTGTCGAGAGATTGCACTATCGAAAGTACGGACCCTAGGCCTTGTTTTGAAGCATTGCAATACTGTTTGTGCTCCGTTTTATCACTTGCTACCTTGCTGTTTTTATTTATTCAGATTATAAAAATATATTTCTACCATCCATATTACACTTTTATCACCATCTCTTCGCCGAACTAGTGCACCTATACAATTTGCCATTGTATTTGGTGTGTTGGGGACACAAGAGACTTTTTATTATTTGGTTGCAGGGTTGTTTGAGAGAGACCATCTTCATCCTACGCCTCCAACAGATTGATAAACCTTAGGTCATCCACTTGAGGGAAATTAGCTACTGTCCTACAAAACTCTGCGCTTGGAGGCCCAACACGAGTCTACAAGAACAAGTTGTGTAGTAGACATCAAAGTCTGCCAAGCGTGCCTTGCCGTTCTTCAAGATTTTGAAAAAGGTAGGGCCCATGTAGTGGACCCCAGAGGCAGACGCTGCACTACAAGATTTGACGGGTACCTTTCCTTTGTGCCCATTTTGGTCACTCCAAAACCTCAAGAGCCATTGCTGCTATACTTGGCGGCAACTAATCAAGTGGTTAGCGCAACACTGGTGGCGCAGAGGGAAGTGGATGGAGCAGCAGACGTAGCTGGTGTCCCTTTTCGGGAGGAAAGTGAGCACACCCCGGCAAGGTCAGATGCGGATCAGGATGGAGAAGAGCAAAGCAGCGGAAGCAGTTCTCTGGTCACGGCAAAGAAGAAAGTGGTGCAGCGCCCAGTATACTTTGTTAGCTCCCTGTTGCAGGGGGCTAGATCCAGGTACTCTGGCATGCAAAAATTGATCTTTGGTCTTGTCATGGCCTCAAGGAAACTGCGCCACTACTTCCAAGCCCATGAGATCACAGTTGTCACCCATTTCCCTTTGCAACGGATACTCCGAAACCCTGAGGCTACCGGCAGGATAGTGGAGTGGGCTTTGGAGTTATCCAGCTTTGATTTGAAGTTTGAGAGCACATCAACCATTCAGAGCAGAGCATTGGCAGAGTTTATTGCAGAATGGACACCAACTCGTGACGAAGAGGTATTGGAGACAGTTATCCCTGGCAAGGAAGCGCCCCAAGAATGGATCATGTATTTCAATGGTGCCTTCTCCCTACAAGGTGCAGGGGCTGGCGTGCTTCTCGCTGCTCCCACCGGAGAGCACCTGAAGTACGTCATCCAGATGCATTTTCCCCAGGAGGAGGCTACCAACAATACAGCAGAGAATGAAGGGATCCTTGCCGGGCTCAGAATTGCAACATAACTGGAGATCAAGAAGCTAATCATCCGCGGAGATTCGCAACTTGTGGTGAGACAAGTCAACAATGATTACCAAAGTCCATTGATGGAGGCATACGTTGAGGAAGTGAGAAAGTTGGAGGAGCGCTTTGACGGATTGCAAACAGAGCACGTACCCCGTGCGGAAAACAGCATCGTTGATCATCTGTCGAAGTGCGCTGCGCAAAAGCTCCCTGTGGAACCAGGAACTTTTGTTCTCCATCTGACTCAGCCCTTCGTATCCCCGGCAACAATGGCCAGAAAGAGGAGGAAACTAGACTCTGGCAAGCCTCTCCCGGTAGAACTTTCCGAGGATCCCGGCAGAAAGCTTGTCGGGCACAACTCCCCTTCGGTCGCTGAGCTGCATCCTCCCGCCAGGCCACCGGTCCCCGCGGTCGAGGGTTGCACTCTCACGAATGAGGAGGTGCCATTAGTCCTCGTTGCCGAGCCATAGGCTCCACCTTGGGCACGACACATGGTCCATTTCCTCCAAACTGGAGAACTTCCCGAAGAGCAAGAAGAAGCTGAAAGAGTAGCCCGAAGGGCCAGTATGTATCAGTTTGTTGACGACATGCTGTACAGAAGGAGGCCCAACGGTGTGAAATTGAAGTGCATTTGCCGGGAAGGAGGAAAGGAACTGCTGGCAGAGATACACACGGGTATGTGCGGCTCCCACATTGGATCAAGGGCATTGGTTGGGAAAGCTTTCCGGCAAGGATTCTACTGGCCCACAGCCCTCCAAGATGCGGTCGATCTTGTCACCAAGTGTGAACCCTGCCAGTTCCATTCCAAGAATATCCACCTGCCTACCCAAGCTCTTCAGACAATCCCTTTGTCATGGCCGTTTTCGGTCTGGGGGCTTGATATCCTCGGCCCTTTCCCCCGGGCTGCCGGGGGCTTTGAATTCTTGTTTGTTGCAATCGACAAGTTTACAAAGTGGCCGGAAGTAGAGCCCGTGAGAAAGGTGACTGCTCAGTCAGCTATCAAGTTCTTGAAAGGATTGGTGTGCCGCTTTGGAGTTCCTACCCTGATCATCACTGACAACGGCACCCAGTTCACGAGTCGCGCCTTCATGCAATACGTTCATGCCCTCGGAAGCAAAATCTCGTTCGCCTTTGTGGCCCATCCAAGGATCAACGGGCAAGCTGAGAGGGCGAACGCTGATGTGTTGCGAGGAATCAAGACGAGAACATTCGATAGGCTGCAGAAGTGTGGCAGGCGGTGGATCGATGAGCTGCCGATGGTTCTTTGGTCCCTCAGAACGACAACAAATCAAGCTACCGGCCAGACTCCCTTCTCCCTAGTCTATGGGGCAGAAGCAATTATCCCCACGGAACTCATTTATGGGTCACCTTGAGTGCTTCCCTATGATGAAGTAGCGCAAGATCAGCACCGGCGTGACGACGCAGTGCTAATCGAGGAGAACCGTCTCCGGGCTGCTACGTGTGCCGCACGCTATCAGCAAGCCCTATGTCGCTATCATAGCCGCAGGGTTCATGCCCAGTGTTTTGAGGAAGGCGACCTTGTCCATAGGCGCGTTCAGTCCGCCAAGGGTGCAAACAAGTTGACGCCGAAGTGGGAAGGCCCTTACCGGGTAGTACGAGTCACCAGACCTGGCGCAGTCCATCTAGAGACCGGAGATGGCATTCAGTTGCAAAACTCATGGAACATTGAGCATCTCCGCAAGTTCTACCTGTAAGGCACGGCTGTCGGGCCCTGCCCGGCAGCCACCCTTTTGTACAGGCCTTGCCTCCGTTGCATGTAACCCCTTGTACAAAGCTAGGCGCAGACCCTGAGCAACAGAGAAATAAATGAAGCGCTAGGGGCCCCCGACAAATTTCATGCATGCATAAGCATATCATGAGCATTGCATGTTCATGTAGATAAGATTGCATGAGGCATCATTTTCATCTGCTTCAAGCTGTAGGCTCCTACCGTGGATTCAGTCCCGAAAAAGGAGAAGAGAAGACAAGCCTACATTGCGATCCCCAGCAAGCCCAAACAGATAAGTTCTCTCTCTTATCCATACGCGTTTTGTAAGTAAAAACTTGTGCATAGGAAAACCTCGCCGCTTTCGAAACTTAGGTGCTCCCGTCCCTTGACTCGAACGTTGCTTTGGTCGGGGAGGTTGTAGTGGCCTTCGGCTAGAAACTTGGCGGGGGGTTGGTCCCTCTTCACGATTTGTGCTCGGCAGGCCCAGCCCCGCGGCAGCAACTTGAGGATACCGGCAGGATAAGCCTACCGGGGAAAAACTTGTTTACTTGAGAGTATAGAGGCATTCCCCCTCTGCATGGACATGTTACATGCACAAGTGCCCTGCAAGGTTTATCTTTTTCATTAATATGCTGATCAACAAGTACAGACCTTACATAACACAAACATGGATAAAAGAGATTACATAATTTGAACTAAAGTTTGGCAAGTGCCTACATATTTTAGATTGAAAAAAGATAATGCCCCATAATGCCCTTTCTTGCCCCTCCCCTTCTGGGCACTGCGGCAGGAGGTGAAGAGGGCAAAAGGAGTGCCTGGGCAGGAGCCCAGCCTGACCCCGTCGGATCCCCTGACGAAGAACCTAGCGAGAGCGGGAGGGCGCGGGCGAAGGTGATGGTGAAGAGATCGGCGGAGACGACCCGCCAACCGCCACCACAAGGGCCAACAGGACATGGCAGGGTGAATGAAGCTGCAGCCCACGAGGAAGCCTGCCAGGGTCCAGCTGGAAGGCTGCTGGAGGAGCAAGGAGCACCACCCCCACCCCTGCATCCAACTCCCCGGCAAATCACCTTGTCGGGGGGAGATGGAGGTGCAGATGATGGTGCTGCCACCTAACGATGACGGTGCGGCTGGTGCTCAGCCGGAGTCAAAGTCGTTGCCCTCCCGGCCGACGCCGTTGTCATCGTCATCACTGTCCTCCTCGTCGCTATCGCTCGAGGAGGAGCTTTCGTCGTCGGTCGAGCTCTCCGCGCAGCACCCTAAACGAGCACCCGAGCTCCCGAAAACCTTGACGGAATGGAAATCGGCCTCCATTAAATTAAAATGGAGGACGTGCCCTTTAGACAAGCTATGGGCGCGGGTAAAGGTCTTCCAGCCACGGCGGAAGTACATGACATGAGGGGTGGGGAAATCCACATCCACACGTATGCTGCCATTCCCGCAACCCCTCATGTGTAGTCTCAACGCACGCGGCTGTTCGAGCTCCATCGCCCTTGCGAATGGGGTGGGGAGACGAAGGCGGCCGCTCGGAGGCTTATACAGCCTAATGACAAACTCTAGAGGCTGGTCTCCAACGTGGCCTTCCATCGGGGGAGGGGCGGCCGGCGGGGGCGCAATCAGAGCGCCACCCCGTCCTCCTCGGCCCCGTGTGCCACGACGGCCTCAACCTCGTCCCCTCCCATCTCCCCTCGTCACGGGCTCCGTCCCCGCATCTTTGGAGGGAGGAGGGAGATGCTATCGAGCAGAAGTTCTCGTCGCCACTTGAGGAGGACCGGACCCCTGATCTCTCACCATGATAGATGTGGGCAACTGCAAAAATGGAGAAGGAAGGAGGTGTGGAGGAACATCTCGCACCACACCCGCTTTTTTATAGGCGGGCGTGGCAGCGGGATGGATTTTCTTCGTGGAGGTGGCCACCACGCTCGGCCAGTCCAGCTCCTCCTCGCCATTAACGGCTCGAAGAATCAAGGCCGACCCCCTGCGCCAATCCACGACCCCTGGCTTTCTACCATGGCACTCATTCCCATACCCTCCGCATCCGCCACCAACCTTGCGCAATGCATGCAATACACATGGTAGAAGCACTTGGTGCGGGGAGGGATAGTGGGGTGGCAGTTACCGCCCCGTGAACAAGGGACGTGGGTAACTCCATGCATCGTGGCCCATTATCTCCATCACTGCAATTGGCGTTACGCGACGGGTGGAAGAACCGGAAACTGACCTCGGCTCAGATTAATTAAGAAGCAAAGATCTCAAAAGGCAAGCGGCTATTTCCCCCTCGCCTGTGCACAAGTTAGGGCCTACCCCGATGACGCCCGGCAGCTCATTCGGGCCAGGCCCGGGGGCTCCTGTCGGTGCAACAAACCCTGGGTCTATTGCCTAGACCGTGCACAGGCCCAAGATCAAGATTGCAACATCCAAGACAAGGCCAAGATGAAGAGATAGGCTCTTTGAGGAATCAAAGGGCAGATTGAGAAGACCAAGTCAAGCCAAGGAGCAAGACACCGGTAAGGGAAAACCTCCCTTGCCGGGCAGGAGAGCCTGGCGAGGCCAAGGTTGCCCCGGAAGCAAGCCTTAAGACAGCCCCGGCAGGCCTGCCGGGTCCTACGATGGCAAAACACCCCGACAAGGCTTCACCGCCCAACTCACAATGACACAAGTCATCGATCGATGCGGTGTCAAGCCCCAAAGTGACTAACTGGCTGCCTTTTGCCCCATGGCAGCCATTTTCTACAGGAATCACCTCCAAATGACACCTGTCCAACGACGTGTCATGCAGACAGGAGAGAAGGTGGCCAAACAGCCCGCCAAGGCGTGCCGGGCAGGCCATGATGTGACACTAAGCGGCGCATTTAATGCATGCTGCTCTGTCTACAGAGTAGATATGATAGCATTGTTCGCTATCTAATCAGTACACAATGACTGATTTGCCACTGTGGTGACCCCTTGATCTAGAAAAGGAGGCCCATGGCAACCATAGAAAGGATTCGGACCCTTGTACACTCATACGCGTGTAGCTGCTCTCGCTCCGAGGCAACCCTGCCGGGCAAGAGCGCTGCATTTCCACCACCATCCACCATCAATCCACCAAAGCAGGAGTAGGGTTTTATGCCTCGCGGTGGCCCGAACCTAGGTAAAACTGCCCTTGTGATCTCTGTCGCGCTGTGCTGCGCTCCTCCGCTCTTTGTGCAACGTGCTCAGTCCCCCTGCCGAACCAAAAGGGGCCCGTGGCCCCATAGGTGGCCGTGGTTTCCCATGACACATTATTTGCCATTTGCCTCTCGTTTTTATCTCCCCCACTTCATAAAAATTTGTTTTTTTTCTTTTTTTGTTCGCCTTTTTCTTGTTCGATCTTTTGTTTGCTTGAACTTATCATCATGAGTGACTTTGGTATGGCAGAAATAGATGATGGCTGAACTTCTAAAATTGGACGATCTGGCAATTTGGATGCTAAAACTTTTGTTTTGGGGCAAGGGAACGTTATAGGAAAAGAAACTATCCAAGAATTCTTTAATTGTGTTGGAACTTTGACTTGTGATGATACTCCCATACTTAAAAGAACTAAAACTTATGCGGAAGCTATTTCAGCGCTAGTTCTAAAACTTGAAAATAGACTTATCCATACCCATCCTACCTTGCAAAGATTGTTTTATGAGCTACTCATTATAAAGGATCCGAAAGCTAAAAAGTTAGCCACCCTTGTTCTTATGAATGAATTTGATCACATAGTACGGGAAGCTAGGGAAATTTTTTATTTTTCTGGCATGAACCGTGAAAAACCGGTAATAGAAGAGATCCTTTACAATAGTGATTATGTGTTGAGGCATTTTCTTGGAAATAATCAAAAAAATTATGAGAACCTTAAAAAGGAGATCCCCATTTTGGATGTGATCCAACAAGTTTTTAATGATGTTAATCAACAATATTCTTGGATTGTAGCCGGGAATCAAAGGGTTATAAGGATGGACAACTTGACAATGCTAAAATTTCTATGGACAATGTGTTTCAAGTTATATTTGAGAAACCTCCTAACAAAGCCACACCTATGGTGGATAAGAAAACCAAAGATGAAAATACTTGAATCTATGCATTATGTCTAGCTAGGGGCATAAAACGATAGCGCTTGTTGGGAGGCAACCCAATGAATAACATTTATTCTTGCCTTTTTATTTCTATTCTTGAGTGTTTGCACAATTATGCCTCTGTTATGATTGTGTTTTTTATTTTTTTTATTTAGTGTTTGTGCCAAGTAAAGCCTTTGGTTGGGTGATAGTTGATTTGATCCTGTTGAAAAACATAAACTTTTGCATCCAGTAACAGAATTGTTTGAATTCACAGAAGGAACGAAAAATTCTGATTTTTTTTACACAAGATTGATATACAACCTGCCTCTGTTTTCCTAAGTTTTCAGAATTTTTGGAGTTACAGAAGTATGAGTAAAATTCGCATCTTTACAGACTGTTCTGTTTTTGACAGATTCTGTTTTCTTTGCATTGTGTACTTATTTTGATGAATCTATGGATTGTATCGGGGAGTATAAGCCATGGTAAAGTTAGAATACAGTAGGTATAATGCAATAACAAAATATGAATGGGTTTTCAACAGTACTTAAAGCAAAGATTGGTTTTATTATACTAACGGATCTCACGAAGGTTTTGTTAAGTTTTGTGTGATTGAAGTTTTCAAGTTTTGGGTGAGGTCTCGATGGATGAAGGAATTAGGAGTGAAAAGGGCCTAAGCTTGGGGATGCACATGGCACCCCAAGATAATATTCAAGGAGAACCAAGCAACTAAGCTTGGGGATGCCGTGGAAGGCATCCGCTCTTTTTTCTAACAACCATCGGTAATTTTACTTTGAGCTATATTTTTATTCATCACATATCATGAGTTTTGCTTGGAGCGTCTTGTATTATGTGAGTCTTTGCTTGTTTTGCTTTTTAGTTTGTCACAATCATCCTTGCTAGACACATCTATTAGAGAGAGCCAAAATTATGCTATGATTTGTTAGAATTGCTCTATGTGCTTCACTTAATTTTTTTTTTTGAGCTATGGAATTGCTCTAGTGCTTCAGTTATATCTTTTTGAGAATGGTGTGCTTTAATATTTTTGAAGAAATACTCTCATGCTTCACTTTGATTTATTTGAGAGTTAGTAATTTTTTTGAAGAAATTCTCTCATGCTTCACTTATATTATTTTAAGAGATGAAAATTTTTATGCTCATGTTCTTCACTTAAGTTTGTTTGAGCTTATCAAAAGCAATTGCAACATATGAAATTAGTCCCAAAGTGATAAATATTCAAGAGGGATATAATAAAAACTTTCATGAAGATCATTGGACAAAATAAACTTGATTCTTTGTAATAGTTTTGAGACATGATGATAGTAATATGTGAGTCATGTTGGTGAGTAATTATGCTTTAGTAAGAATATTGGTGTAAACGTTTGTGATTCCCTATGCAAGCACGAAAGTCAATAGTTATGCAATGAAATTACTTCCTACTTGTGGTGCATTATTCAGGGTTAGTTATGCTTAATGCTCGTTTATGTGAATTTTTGTTTCTTGGTTGATTGCTTCTCAATCTATTTGCTAGCCTCCATTTGTACTAAGTAGAAATACTACTTGTGCATCCAAAATCCTTAAACCAAGTTTTGCCATATGAGTCCACCATACCTACCTATATGCGGTATTTCTGTGCCATTCTAAGTAAATTTGTATGTGCCAACTCTAATTTTCAAAATGAATTCCCATTTTGTGTGCCCGTATCGCTCATGAAACGGCAGGGGGTGGGCAATATTTTTCCATGCTAGATGTGTTATTCTCAAGATGAGGGTTTATTCACTTGTCATTGCACGAGAGTGTGGCGGTAATAGGTGTGATGACCTCGGCTTAATCGTGCACTAATCATACACACAAATGCACACGATCAAGCCTAAGGACTCACTTGAAGATATCACAACACAACTCTAAAACATAAACAAAATCATACAAGCATTTATTACAAGCCAGGGCCTCGAAGGCTCGAAAACAAAGCTTGATGACAACAAGCATTAGCGGAAGCGTTAGATATCTGTGTACAGATATAAAATAGAAAACAGAGAAGCCTTTAGAAAGGCGGGACAAAAATAAAACTCTACGATCGAAAGGCGCAGGCCTCCTGCCTGGGACCCTCCGTTCCTACTCCTGGACGTCGGCCAACTTGTAGAAGGATCCACCCTCGGGGAAGTAGTGGAAGTCGTCGGCGGGGCAGCTATCTCAGGGGCTCTGTCAGCTGGTTGCATCAAATGAAAATGGGGGAAAAAGAAAGTAAAGCAACCGTGAGTACTCATCCGAAGTACTCAGCAAGCCAAGGATCTACACTACATATGCAACATTATCAAAGGGGGGCTGTATATGTGGACTGGGCTGCAGAAATGCCGGAATAGAGGGGAAAACCTAGTCCTAGCGAAGACTAGCATCTTCGAGCGTCTTGCAGCATGTAGAGGTACAGAATAGCATAATGTAAGTAGTAGTAGAATCAGGTAACAGTCTCGCCCAGAGATCCTTCCTCGACTCCCTGCGAGAAAGCGATCCCAGAGCCACATATCCAGGTATCATCTCAAGTTCTAGCTGTATCGATCGGGATACAACTCCGAGTGTCCTTTACCGTAGGACCGGCTATCGATAGATGTGTTCTTCCCTGCAGGGGTGCACCAACTTACCCACCACGCTCGATTAACTCCGGCCGGACACACTTTCCTGGGTCATGCCCGGCCTTGGCCAAACGATACACCGCAACCCTACCTACAGCTCAGCAGAGAGGTCCCCGCCGGTCTACCTCCTAAGCGCAAGGGGGTCTTGGGCCATCGCCCCTCGCCCTCCGGGTCGTTGTGTGCAGGGTGGATACCAGCACCTCCTCGAAAGGCCGATACGATCCGACCGTGCCACAATGCTGAACTGGACATCTGACAAAGCTTTCGGCTGATGTTACGATGTAGAACGCCCATACTATGCCCATGTGATGGTTAGTGCTATCAGGTCAGAGCCCTGCTCGGATCAAATATCCAAATCGTTAGGACTAGGGGCTTGCGGAAACGAGCAGAGACTCACGAAAGATGTGACCCCGTCGCCCCGTCTCGAGGACTTGCTGCAAGGGCTAAGAATGCCCGGCCGCGCCTCGTAGAATAACTCACGGGTATCTATCCATCATTCGCGGGTACCCCTCAGGGTCGACCCGCCTTTCCAAATATCAGTATCAACAGTAATGTAAGGCATCCGTGAGGCTACCATATCAAGGGGAATCCGAGGCATCACCCTCATTGGACTCCCACCTGATGTAAAATCAAGGTGGACGTAGGAGGAATCACCCTCGAGGTCCACGCTTGAGGTGTTGCACGACTTCGTCATTATCGGGGGTGGTGTAGGAGGAAACACCCTCGCTTACCACGACCGATCAACTAACCTACAAGGTTATCATCAGAAGTGCTGACGAGGTATCACCCTCGGCACTCGATAGTAACCCAGTAGTGTCGAGCAACTAAGGGGAAATTGAGGTGTGGTGCCGGGGTCTGGTCTTCGATCCCGTTGATCGTGTCTTCTGAGAATCCAGCAGGGCAGTCAGGACAAGTGGGGTCTCTGATGGGTCTCTACCCAGTCTATTCTAAACAGTTTAGGGTAACAGTAAGGTATCAACAGCAGGTTACAATAAACAGGCTATGCAACAGATATAGGATAGCAGTAACAGTAGCAAATTCTAATGCAAGCATGAGAAAAATAGAATAGGCGATATCGGGATGATCAAAGGGGGGGGGGGCTTGCCTGGTACTTTGCAGACAAAAGTGGATCTTCTACGGTGAGGTAGTCGTCCACCGGATCATCAGCGCTCTTGCAGTCTATCGGGGAGAAGAGAGGGAGAAGAAACAATATAAATACATGACAACAATAACAATCACATAGCAAGGCACTGTAATACGCAGTGCAGGGGTGTCCTAGTGCTAGGCTAAGTGCTACGGACGAAGTGGGAATTTACCGGGAAAGTTTTTCCGGTTCCGGACGTCTGACAGACAGATGAACCGGAGGGAATGGTTCCATGTTCAGGTAGTTGGAGGCATGTGACAGATAAACGGAGAGCGTATTCGGATTCGTCTCGTTGTTCTGAGCAACTTTCATGTATAAATTTTTTCATCCGGGTTACGGATAATTTCCTACGAATTTTGCAAGTTTTAACAATATTCTGAAAATACTGGATTTTATTATTAAATTGAAAACAGTGGCTGAATTTATAGATGCACACGGTGCAGTGCACCCACTGGTGCACTAGGGGCTGACTGGTGGGGCACATCTTATCCAAAAGAACAGTGCAGGGGCCCCACTTGTTATTAACTTGACATTTTAACAATGATTAATTTAAACCAGGGTTTAATTATATGGGTGGGCCCCTGTGTCAGTGACAATATAGTGATTATATTAGTTAACAGACTGATTAGCAGTTTAATTAGTTTAGAATTTAACTAAACTACAGTGGGGTCCACATGTCAGTGGCCCACGATGCCCAGTCAGCAGAGTTGACCCAGTCAACCCTGACTGGTGGCCCCATTGGGCCCACGGGCAGTGTCACCGGGGCAGGCCCCGCCAATGCCAACTCAGCGGAGTCGCAGGAGGAGCTCCGGCGAGCTCGCGCGCGGCGGCCGAACCATGGCAGGGGTCGGAATCACGCTTCGGTGCGTCATTTCGCGCGTTCCTGGTGGCGTTCGAAAGCTCGCAGTGTCGCGCATCTTGTTGTGGTACTGGCCGGAGCTGGGATCGCCGGAAACGCTGCCGGCGGCGAGGTTCGCGGCGACGCATTTCGGGCGTGCCCGGACACGGGGTTTTGAGGCGTTTTTTGAGCGGTTACGCATCTTAGCGATCTTCTGCGGACGTCCGAAACACGACGGACATGGTAAAAAGGGCGCGGGTGGCTCTGCGCTGGCAGTTCATCGTCGGCGGCGGCAACCGGAGCTGCGGTACTGCGGCGGCTCCGCTCGGGTTCTGAGAAGAGCAACAGAGGGCGGGGGAGGAAGTAGGAGCTCACCGAGAGGCTACGTAAAGCCGGTGGAAGTTTAGGAGCAGCAGAGTTGGAAGTAGTCGACGGTGATCGCCGGAGATGCCGAAGACAGGGACTGCTCGATCCGCTGGCTCCGGTGCACCTCAAGCTCTTGCCATCGGTTGATTGAGGAAGAGGTGGTCGGCGGCGCACCACCCAGACACATCCGTCGGGTTCGGGAACGCCGGTGGCCGCGAGTACTACGGTGGCGTGGCGACGGTGGCGCTCGGCCGCGCTGACAGAGAAGGGAGAAGTGGCATGGGAGCGAGGGAGAAGATGGAAGAATGTGGGAGAGTGACCAAGGGGTCCAGGGGGAGTGGACAGGGGCTCGCCCTTATCCCCTCCAGCCTCCTGCCTAGTCGCGGTGGCGAGCAGTGAGCGGTGCGGCGAGCGCGACCATGGAGACGGCGACACGGAGGAGGGAGTGGGTGGAGATGGGCTAGGCCGGCTCGGGCTGCAGGTGAGCGCCAGGTAAGCCTGTCCCTTTTCTGTTTTTTTTTCTGTTTTCTCATTTATCCATTTAAACAGAGACAGAAAAAGAATACTTGAGGCCACCAAAAGAGTTGAGAAAAATGTGGACTTTGGCCCATTAATTACTTTACATTATTAGGCATTGCCACAAATATTTTGGGAGCAAGATGAGTCCAAATGGATTTTTCATATTTGAAATAGCATTATAAAATGCTGGAATAGCACTGAATAAATTGCTACTGTCCATTTTAGCAAATAACAGAGATTGTTGTCCTTAACAATTAATTGCTATGGATTATTTGCTAAGTGATGAACATTTTTGCAGCAAACTTTGGTGCAACTTCATTTTGCACTTGTGATATGAATTAGAATTAGAATTTGTCTTTGACTTTGGACAAGTGGCAGAATGGCATGATGATGATGACTTGGCAATGTCAGAGGGTGATCACTGTAGGGTGATGCTGGGGATGTTACAAATCTCCTCCACTACAAGAAATCTCGTCCCGAGATTTAAGTGGGTAAGTAAAGGGTAACTTCGGGAAATCGAACCTTTGCGAGGTCAATTATCTGGTGGACAAATTAGGGAAGGTGGTAGAAGTATCTCTCGAGTTGAAACTTAGGAAAACATCGAGAGCAACGTATGAGGGTACGATAAGAAGTATCAAGCGAATGGACATTTGATCGATAGCTGAACAGAGTGTGAGAAGGGGTTCAGAGCATCGGGAATAGATCACCTCTCGGAGAGTGGCTCGTGATATCACACAAAACCAAGGGCTTCGGATACTTCGGAATCAAGGATATACAGGAGAGTCAGGTTTCGATCCTGTGGAACTGTGGGTTATGGGCCCACCATGTGAGTTAAAAGCAGGAAGGGTGCTATCGTTTGCACGGTCAAGATAGCAAGGCAGGTCAGAGGACAACCTGTCAGTTATGTCGGTGTCAACATCGGTACCAAGGGCGAGGGACGAAGAGAACCATTTTCCTGCTCGCTAATACGAGGCGGACCAATAGGCAAAGTTCTCGTCCATCGGGGGTTTCCGGAATGCCATCAACATTAGTAACAGGGTCGTACTGACAGAGTTGCAGACCGAGGTATTTTCATAAGCAGAGAGTTAATACTGCTTAGTTCATATAAAACACAAGAAAGGTTAGTCAAACCAATAGAAAGGAAAAATGATTAATTGATTATTCAAATTAACCAATGGGAAGGAAAATGTGTTTACACACAAGAACTAGGAGTATATCATTTCCCAAGGAAAAGCGGAGCATGATATACATGACAGGATAGCTAGTTCCAAATCATTTAGATAAAGAGACGAGGAAATTCATGAAGTTCCCCATACAATGGTGTCTGGATAACTGATCAAGAAACATGTAGCATTGCGCTTCCACTGTTCTTGTTGATACTCAGAATACCACAATCATGCTTCGAGGTAGCAATATTATGGTATTTCAGGTAAAGGGTTGGATCTGAGGAGCACAAGGGATACGAAGGATCAATTCATTAACAAGGAACTCGATATATGAGCAAAACATCTTCAGGTTAGTGTCGGAGGAAGTCAAGGATGTGGTCGATGATAACACAAATCATCGAGGGGCAAGGGTGATATTTCTCACCATTAACACGATTGACATCTCAGAAGGAGTCAAAATGTTAACATTGATCACGACACATTTGTCGAGGGGTTTCAAGAAGATGTTATCGGTCAGCAACGACATCAAGCAAAAGGAAAGCCGTAGCGAAAGGTTATTAGGACCACGAATGCGACACAAGCTCGAAGTCAAGCTTGTTGTTCGAGGTGAAGTGATAAGATGAGGAAGATCGACATAAGCTCAGCTCATCGTCAGAAGTTGCTCTGGCATAAGGGCCAAGTAGCACAGTTAGAAGTTGGCACGATAAAGATATAGCCGATCAGGATAGGAAGGATGGAATGGAATATTATTCCGATAAGAGTTCACAAGGGGTGGTGCAATGACACAACATCCTTGAGATAAGAGGTAGCAATACTCGAAGGTAAAGCAGATTAGAGGTTGGACGGCGTATTGATCTGCAGAAGACAAGTGTTTTAACTTGGCCGGGAAATGGTATCAAGGAGAAGTATGGGCAGAACCACGATTGCAAAGGATCAATTCACAGATTCAAGATGGAGTTGTACCAGGGAAATATTTATTTAAGAGAAGCTTCCATGATAAGTTCTGCCTCGTGTCCATGGGCATGAACGCAAAGGTTCAAGGTCGACTCCCACTTCTTCAATGCATAACCTTTCACTCACTTCTCATCTTTGTAGAAGTTGTAGGGTTGAAAATTTATCTGGCGAAACACCGGATGAGTTTGACTCATAGAAGTTTCTGAGTTCTCGCAGATGGCAGAAGCATAGATACAACCCATCGGGAAAATTTTACGAGTCCATACAACCATCAACCAGAGCAAGGGATGCGAGTTCGAAAGCAAGGTATCGAAGTCAAAGAGGGTGATACAATGTATCGAAGGTATTAGGTAACGGGGGAATAACTATCAAGGTTATGGAATATGGAGGACACTATCAGATAATGATCCACCAAAAGATCTGGCGGACCGCAAAGGATAAGGTTATGAGTATCGGCAATCAATCAGATGAGGAAGGGATGCAAAGGCATCGGATTATAGAAACATCAAAATAATTCAGCGCTTAAGCACAAAGGGGTTATGATTCCAAAATGAAGGATCAGAAGCAGAGGCTCTGATCAAAAGATGGGTATGTTGGATAGAATTAGATGGCCAATCAATTAAAGATTGATTTACCGAGAACCAGCTCTTATCCAAAATGACGTCTGAGCCGGAAGGATGAATTAGTATTATGGGAATGATGTTTTGGGGTATTCGCACACATGTCGAATCAATGGAATCGGAATGATAGTGCCAGGGAATATCGACAATGATTACTTGACATATGGAACTAACCATAATGCAAGTAGTTAAGAAGAATGTTAAAAGTGGTAGGCTGCAGGGGAATTTTTGGGAGATCGGATAGCATTTCAAAGTATTTTGGAATCATATGAACAACTGGGGTGAGCGGACCGCAGGTAAGTGGATTATCCGTAGTGCGGAAAGAAACTGCGAAGCAGAAGGTACAGAGGATTTCTCGGAACAACGAAGAGTATTAGGGTTAACTGATAACAATAATAGCAACTGGGGGTGAAGGCACAACGTCAAGGGTGATATTCTCGGGAATCATCGGTGGTCAAGAACTGCAAGGCAGTGGGCACCGGGTCTCGGAGAACTTCGGGAAGTATCTTCGGAGTCTTTCGATGATGACACACCATCTTCTGGAATGAGGGGGGGGGCTCTCCGGGAGAAAGCGGTTACGAGAACCTAGTGCTAGAGTTAGCAAAAAAAAATTAATCTGAGTAGAAGAGAGATCAGAGTCCCAGAGTATAGACGAGGAATAAAAGATCCTAATACCACCCAATTGGCGATGTGGGCCCGTAAGCCACACAGCCATGTTAGTAAAACAATTTTTGGACCTCTAGACTCAACTTCGGCCAAGGAGTTGGAAAGGGGGGGGCTCCTACAGGCAGTCGGCTCAGATACCAACCTGTGACGACCTCGGCTTAGACGTGCACTAATCATACACGCAAATGCACACGATCAAGCCTAAGGACTCACTTGAAGATATCATAACACAACTCTAAAACATAAACAAAATCATACAAGCATTTATTACAAGCCAGGGCCTCGAAGGCTCGAATACAAAGCTTGATGACAACAAGCATTAGCGGAAGCGTTAGATATCTGTGTACAGATATAAATCAGAAAACAGAGAAGCCTTTAGAAAGGCGGGACAAAAATAAAACTCTACGATCGAAAGGCGCAGGCCTCCTGCCTGGGACCCTCCGTTCCTACTCCTGGACGTCGGCCAACTTGTAGAAGGATCCACCATCGGGGAAGTAGTGGAAGTCGTCGGCGGGGCAGCTGTCTCAGGGGCTCCGTCAGCTAGTTGCATCAAATGAAAATGGGGGAAAAAGAAAGTAAAGCAACCATGAGTACTCATCCGAAGTACTCAGCAAGCCAAGGATCTACACTACATATGCAACATTATCAAAGGGGAGCTGTATATGTGGACTGGGCTGCAGAAATGCCGGAATAGAGGGGAAAACCTAGTCCTAGCGAAGACTAGCATCTTCAAGCATCTTCGAGCGTCTTGCAGCATGTAGAGGTACATAATAGCATAATGTAAGTAGTAGTAGAATCAGGTAACAGTCTCGCCCAGAGATCCTTCCTCGACTCCCTGCGAGAAAGCGATCCCAGAGCCACATATCCAGGTATCATCTCAAGTTCTAGCTGTATCGATCGGGATACAACTCCGAGTGTCCTTTACCGTAAGACCGGCTATCGATAGATGTGTTCTTCCCTGCAGGGGTGCACCAACTTACCCACCACGCTCGATTAACTCCGGCCGGACACACTTTCCTGGGTCATGCCCGGCCTCGGCCAAACGATACACCACAACCCTACCTACAGCTCAGTAGAGAGGTCCCCGTCGGTCTACCTCCTAAGCGCAAGGGGGTCTTGGGCCATCGCCCCTCGCCCTCCGGGTCGTTGTGTGCAGGGTGGATACGAGCACCGCCTCGAAAGGCCGATACGATCCAACCGTGCCACAATGCTGAACTGGACATCTGACAAAGCTTTCGGCTGATGTTACGATGTAGAACACCCATACTATGCCCACGTGATGGTTAGTGCTATCAGGCCAGAGGCCTGCTCGGATCAAATATCCAAATCGTTAGGACTAGGGGCTTGCGGAAACGAACAGAGACTCACGGAAGATGTGACCCCGTCGCCCCGTCTCGAGGACTTGCTGCAAGGGCTAAGAATGCCCGGCCGCGCCTCATAGAATAACTCACGGGTATCTATCCATCATTCGCGGGTACCCCTCAGGGTCGACCCGCCTTTCCAAATATCAGTATCAACAGTAATGTAAGGCATCTGTGAGGCTACCATATCAAGGGGAATCCGAGGCATCACCCTCGTTGGACTCCCACCTGATGTAAAATCAAGGTGGACGTAGGAGGAATCACCCTCGAGGTCCACACTTGAGGTGTTGCACGACTTCGTCATTATCGGGGGTGGTGTAGGAGGAATCACCCTCGCTTACCACGACCGATCAACTAACCTACAAGGTTATCATCAGAAGTGTTGACGAGGTATCACCCTCGGCACTCGATAGTAACCCAGTAGTGTCGAGCAACTAAGGGGAAAGTGAGGTGCGGTGTCGGGGTCTGGTCTTCGATCCCGTTGATCGGGTCTTCTGAGAATCCAACAGGGCAGTCAGGACAAGTGGGGTCTCTGATGGGTCTCTACCCAGTCTATTCTAAACAGTTTAGGATAGCAGTAAGGTATCAACAGCAGGTTACAATAAATAGGCTATGCAACAGATATAGGATAGTAGTAACAGTAATAGTAGCAAATTCTAATGCAAGCATGAGAAAAATAGAATAGGCGATATCGGGATGATCAAAGGGGGGGCTTGCCTGGTTGCTTTGCAGACAAAAGTGGATCTTCTACGGTGAGGTAGTCGTCCACCGGATCATCAGCGCTCTCGCAGTCTATCGGGGAGAAGAGGGGGAGAAGAAACAATATAAATACATGACAACAATAACAATCACATAGCAAGGCATGGTAATACGCAGTGCAGGGGTGTCCTAGTGCTAGGCTAAGTGCTACGGACGAAGTGGGAATTTACCGGGAAAGTTTTCCCGGTTCCGGACGTCTGACAGACAGACGAACCGGAGGGAACGGTTCCATGTTCAGGTAGTTAGAGGCATGTGACAGATAAATGGAGAGCGTATTCAGATTCGTCTCGTCGTTCTGAGCAACTTTCATGTATAAATTTTTTCATCCGGGTTACGGATAATTTCCTACGAATTTTGCAAGTTTTAACAATATTCTGAAAATACTGGATTTTATTATTAAATTGAAAACTATGGCTGAATTGCTAGATGTACACGGTGCAGTGCACCCACTGGTGCACTAGGGGCTGACTGGTGGGGCCAGTGAGCTGAGTCAGCGCTGACTGAGCTCATCATATCCAAAAGAACAGTGCAGGGGCCCCACTTGTCATTGACTTGACATTTTAATAGTGATTAATTTAAACCAGGGTTTAATTAGATGGGTGGGCCCCTGTGTCAGTGACAGTTTAGTGATTATCTTAGTTAACAGACTGATTAGCAGTTTAATTAGTTTAGAATTTAACTAAACTACAGTGGGGTCCACATGTCAGTGGCCCACGATGCCCAGTCAGCAGAGTTGACCCAGTCAACCCTGACTGGTGGTCCCATTGGGCCCACGGGCAGTGTCACCGGGGCGGGCCCCGCCAGTGCCAACTCAGCGGAGTCGCCGGAGGAGCTCCGGCGAGCTCGCGCGCGGCGGCCGAACCACGGTGGGGGTTGGAATCGCGCTACGGTGCATCATTTCACGCGTTCCTGGTGGCGTTCGAAAGCTCGCAGCATCGCGCATCTTGTTGTGGTAGTGGCCGGAGCTGGGATCGCCGGAAATGCTGCTGGCGGCGAGGTTGGTGGCGACGCATTTCGGGCGTGCCCGGACACGGGGTTTTGAGGTGTTTTTCGAGCTGTTACGTGTCTTAGCGATCTTCTGCGGACGTCCGAAACACGACGGACATGGCAAAAAGGGCGCTGGTGGCTCTGCGCTGGCAGTTCGCCGTCGGCAGCGGCAACCGGAGCTGCGGTACTGCGGCGGCTCCGCTCGGGTTCTGAGAAGAGCAACAGAGGGCGGGGGAGGAAGTAGGAGCTCATCGGGAGGCTACGTAAAGCCGGTGGAAGTTTAGGAGCAGCAGAGTTGGAAGCAGTCGACAGTGATCGCCAGAGATGCCACAGACAGGGACGGCTCGATCTGCTGGCTTCGGTGCACCTCAGCTCTTGCCGTCGGTTGATTGAGGAATAGGTGGTCGGCGGTGCACCACCTAGACACATCCGTCGGGTTCGGGAACGCCGGTGGCCGCGAGTACTACGGTGGCGTGGCGACGGTGGCGCTCGGCCGCGCTGACAGAGAAGGGAGAAGTGGCATGGGAGCGAGGGAGAAGATGGAAGAATGGGGGAGAGTGACCAGGGGGTCCAGGGGGAGTGGACGGGGGCTCGCCCTTATCCCCTCCAGCCTCCTGCCTAGTCGCGGTGGCGAGCAGCGAGCGGTGCGGCGATCGCGGCCATGGAGACGGCGACACGGAGGAGGGAGTGGGTGGAGATGGGCTAGGCCGGCTCGGGCTGCAGGTGAGCGCCAGGTAAGCCTCTCCCTTTTCTGTTTTTTTTCTTCTGTTTTCTCATTTATCCATTTAAACAGAGACAGAAAAAGAATACTTGAGGCCACCAAAAGAGTTGAGAAAAATGTGGAGTTTGGCCCATTAATTACTTTACATTATTAGGCATTGCCACAAATATTTTGGGAGCAAGATGAGTCCAAATGGATTTTTCATATTTGAAATAGCATTATAAAATGCTGGAATAGCACTGAATAAATTGCTACTGTCCATTTTAGCAAATAACAGAGGTTGTTGTCCTTAACAATTAATTGCTATGGATTATTTGCTAAGTGATGAACATTTTTGCAGCAACTTTGGTGCAACTTCATTTTGCACTTGTGATATGAATTAGAATTTGAATTTGTCTTTGACTTTGGACAAGTGGCAGAATGGCATGATGATGATGACTTGGCAATGTCAGAGGGTGATCACTGTAGGGTGATGCTGGGGATGTTACAAATGGGATGCCCATTCTCGAAATGAAAAAGAAATTTACTTTATGTTGTCAAATAATAAATTGCTTGGAAAGTGTTGGTATGGAAGGCACCTGTGGATACGGCTAGCCATGGATTGTGAAAGAATGGTGGAAAATGGAATAAACTTTATTTTATGTTTGGGAACCACCTATGATGTATCTAGCATGGAAAGTATTGGGAACTACTCGCTCATTTTCGTTGAAGGGAAAAGCATGCCTCTCAAAAAAATTTATCTCTCAATTTAAGCTTTGAGCTCTGGCACCTCTACAAATCTCTACTTCCCTCTATGAAGGGCCTATCTATTTACTTTTATGCAATTTTTATTTTTATTTGAGTATCCATCTTCGCTTATAAATCACCAACTAGGGAGCACAATGATCATACTTGTGCATTGGATGTAGCTAATATTCGAGTGTGTTTCATGAATGGATCAATGATTGAGCATGATGGGCTAGGGATAACTTTCTTTAGTGTTGCTATTTTGAAAGACATGGTTCCTTGTAGATATGCTTGAGTATTGAAGTCTTCATGTCAAATGTAGACTATTGCTTTGAACCATCTAAAAGTCCAAATGTCCATGCTATAAAAGAAAAGAATATGTGATGAACATGTTAGGCAGCATTCCACATCAAAATTTCTATTTTTATCATTTACCTACTCGAGGACGAGCAGGAATTAAGCTTGGGGATGTTGATATGTCTCCAATGTATCTATAATTTTGGATTGTTCCATGCTGTTATATTATCATTCTTGGATGTTTTACAATCATTTTATAGCAACTTTATATCATTTTTTGGGACTAACCTATTGACATAGTGCCCAGTGCCAGTTGCTGTTTTTTTGCTTGTTTGTTACTTCGTAGAATATCCCTATCAAATGGAGTCCAAACGCAGTGAAACTTTTTGGAGATTTTTTTGGACCAGAAGACAACTTGGCAGCCAAGGAAGCACCAGAGGGGAGGCCCGTGTGGCCAACAAGAAACCCGGGCACACCAGAGGCCCCTGGCGCACCCTGATGGGTTGTGCGGCCCGCGGGGGTCTCCTCCACCGCCTCTTAGCTCTATAAATACCCAAATATTCCAGAAACCCTAGGGGAGTCGACGAAACATGATTCTAGCCGCCGCAAGTTCCAGAACAACGAGATCCAATCTAGAGCCCTATTCCGGCACTTTGACGGAAGGGAACACGATCACGGAGGGGTTGACCATCCTCATTGGTGCTCCTCCGATGATGCGTGAGTAGTTCACCATAGACCTACGGGTCCGTAGGCAGTAGCTAGATGGCTACTTCTCTCTTTTTGATTCTCAATACAATGTTCTCTTGGATATCTATTTGATGTCATGACTTTTTGCGGTGTGTTTGTTGGGATCCGATGAAGTTCGAGTTTATGATCAGATCTATATCCATGAATATTGTTTAAGTCTTCTTTGATCTCTTATATGCATTATTTTTTATAGCCTCGTATTTCTTCTCCAAATCTTTGGTTTAGTTAGGCCAACTAGATTGATTTTTCTTGCAATGGGAAGAGGTGCTTTGTGATGGGTTTGATATTGCGGTGTCCTCACCCAGTGACAGAAGGGGTAGCGAGACACGTATGTATCATTGCTATTAAGCACAAAAATATGGGGTCTATTCCTACATGAATAGATCTTGTCTACATCATGTCATCGTTCTTATTGCACTATTCCGTTTCTCCATGAACTTAATACACTAGATGCATGCTGGATAGCGATCGATGTGTGGAGTAATAGTAGTACATGCAGGCAGGAGTCGGTCTACTAATCTTGGATGTGATGCCTATATTCATGATCATTGCCTTGGATATCGTCATAATTATTTGTTCTTCTATGAATTGCCCAACAGTAATTTGTTTACCCACCGTATGCTATTTTCTCGAGAGAAGCCACTAGTGAAATCTACGGCCCCCGGGTTTATCTTTTATCATATTGCTTTCAGGTCTATATTTTATCATATTTGTTTTCAGATCTATTATTCCAAAAACCCAAAAATACCTTGTTGCACTTTTTCTTTACTTATTTTATTTCGTGTTTTATTCAGATCTATTTATCCAATCTCATACAAATCAATCTATCTTTTTACAGTGGAGGGATTGACAACCCCTCTTACGCGTCGGGTTGCAAGTATTTGTTCTGTGTGTGCAGGTACCGTTTACATAGTGTTGCTTGATTCTCCTACTGGATTGATACCTTGGTTTCATAACTGAGGGAAATACTTACCGTAGCTGTGCTGCATCATCCCTTCCTCTTTGGGGAAATACCGACACAGTCTCAAGGTGCGTCACCACTCAGGATGAAATACTTGAACAATGAACTCGGCAGCTAGGAGCCGGGCTACTTCTTCGCCAATAGCCTTGCGTCTCTCCTTGTTAAAATGACGGAGGTATTGTCTAACAAGTTTCATCTTAGGATCCACATTAAGGTGGTGGTCAACGAGTTCTCTCGATACACCAGGCATGTTAGAGGGTTTCCATGCGAAGATGTCTCAGTTCTCATGGATGAACTCGTGAGCACGCTTTCCTATTTGGAATCCATGCCAGTTACAATGGTGAACTGCTGGGATGGGTCACCTGGAGTGAAATCAACCTGCTTGGTATCCTCAGCCAACTTGAACTTGAGTAGGGGCTCAGATTTAGTAGTAGGCTTCTTCAAAGGCGTCATATCCGACGGGTCAACATTGGCTGTATAATAGTTTAGCTCTTCTGCTGCGCAGGCCGACTCGGCATAAGCTGTGTCCCCTTCCTCACACTCGCGTGTGATTTTGCGGTCACCGTCAACTATGATGGTGCCCTCTGGCCCAGGCATCTTGAGCTTGACATAGACATAACAGGGCCAGGCCATGAAGCGAGCGTAAGCCGGCCGTCCAAAGAGGGCATGATATGGACTCTTAATCTTGTCCACCTCAAACGTCAGGAACTCCGATCTGTAGTTGTATTCAGTGCCAAATGCAACTTCCAGCTTGATCCGCCCAATAGGGTAAGCAGACTTTCCAGGAACGATCCCGTGAAAAACGGTTGAGGAAGGCTAGAGTTGCTTTTCTGACAGGTTCATATGTCTGAAGGTATCATAGTATAAGATGTTAATGTTGCTTCCTCCGTCCATGAGCACCTTAGAGAGCAAATAACCACCGACTTGAGGTGCCACCACCAGGGCTAAACAACCTGGATTGTCAACCCAGGGAGGATGATCCTCTCTGCTCCAGGTGACCGGTTGCTCTGACCAGTTTAAGTACTCGGGAACAGCCGACTCAACCATGCTGACATCACGTTTCTGGAGCTTGCGATCACGTTTGGAAGTACTAGTTGTGAATACGTGATACTGCCCACTATTCAACTATTTGGGGTTACTCTGAAAACCTGACTGGTTGCCCTGCTGTTGAGTGCCTTGACCAGAGCACTGATTTCCAACTCCGTTATTGCTAGAACCTTGATAACGAGATCCTGAGCCGCCCAAACCCTGATAACTGGGATTCTGAAAACCACCAGATGATCCCGCTCCCGGGAAGCCAGATCCTGAGCCGCCCGCTCCGGGCTGCCCTGGGTTTCCGCTGCCCTGCCCTCATGACTCTGATAAGCCTGATTGCGAAAAGCTTGCATGATATAACAATTTTCCTAGGAGTGATTCGCTGGCTTATCAGGGAGGCCGTGTTTTGGGCACGTGCCCTTGAGGGCTTCCTTGAAATTGCATGGTTTGTTCCCATTGTAAGATCTCCCAGAGTTGTTCCACCTCTGGCCTTTGAACCGCCCTCTTGGTGTTTACGCTTGCCACCGTTGCCCTGGTTACCATGGTTGCCACCGTGCACCGAGTTGTTTTGCTGGTGACCCTTGCCGCCATCATTTTTCTTGCCTTTGCCAGCCTTGTCATCATCCGAACTAGGATCTTTCATGCTGTCTGACTCAACATACCTGGTGAGGACATCCATGAGATCACCGATGTCCTGAACCTTCCACTTGAGCCGCCCAAGCTTCTGAACGAGAGGCTGCAAGTGAGAGTTCTTCTCCAAAATTAGGATGGCTTGAGCAACCGTTACGCTGTCTGAGGAGTGGATGATCTCCGTGACCCGGCATGACCAGTGATGGGCAGACTCATCTTCATGCTAGATGCAATGCTGTAAATCAACAATCGTCATCTGGCGCTTGCATGTTCCTTGGAAGTTTTTGATGAAGCGATCCTTCAATTCTGCCCAAGTGTTGATGGAGTTGGGAGGCAAGTTCTTCAGCCACATGTGAGCCGGCCCCTCCAACATCATAGTCAGATACTTGGCACAAAGTGCATCTCTAATATCTAGTATGTCCATGGCGATCTCGTAGCTCTCAATCCAAGTAGGCGGCTTGAGATCAGCAGTGTAATTGGGAACCTTGTGGGGGCCTTTGAAGTCCTTAGGCACGTGCTCATTGCGTAAAGCCGGTGCTAGATAGGGTATCCCGATGGTTCTGGTACTCAATCCCGTACCATGAGAAGCCAAAAAGGTTACAGTAGGCGCTAGCTGAGCCCCCGCATTTGCGGCCTCCGCCTCTTGCATAGCCCGAGCCGAGTCAACAATCTCCTGTGTATCCAAAGTCGCAGCCTTGGGAAGGTCACGCTGCTGCTCTCGATGCCGACGTGCACTGCTGGAAAGCGCTGCTGACTCGGCATGCCGGCTCCTGCTGTGGCTTGGGTGCTGGGTAGAGTGAATTCATTGTTGACTGTAAGAGTAGTTTGCCTGTTGTGCGACCGCAGTCTTCAACATTTCGATGATGTTCCGGGCTTTGATCTCAACTAGGGTGTTCCCAGTGATCAGAAGCGTGGCAAGATTGGTGGTTGCCGCAAGCATATTGTCGACGGGGTTGGAGAAGTGACCTGGCAGCATCAAGAAATGATGCGGGGGCGTGTGAACAGGCGGAGGATGCGGGGCCGGCTCAGGCTGGTGCTGTTGAGCCGGCTAACGGGACAGAGTCGGTGGTGGCTGCCTGTCTCCGTTCGGTGGTGCAACCCGGGTTAATTGGAGTATAACCAGTGCTTCCAGGGCACTTGTCCTAGCCCCTGGAACGGGCGTATCTTGCGGCGTGTTGAACGAACACGTGGGATCAAAGTTGGGCTGCACAGGGCTCATGTGCCTCCTCTGATGGACCACGTCTGAAGCATTCTGATGGAGAGTCATATGCTAGGCTTCTGTTTTCAGGTGCTCCACCTCATTGCGGATCTGGGTTTGCATCTCCACCATGCGAGCATTCTCAGCATTGATATCCTCCTGAACCTTAGCCATCTGCTCATGAACTTTCGTCACCTCCGCGTTGTGCTCCACCTGATTTTCTGCGGTTACCGGGGTTTCCGAGAGCGTTTCTAGGGTGGCCATTAACTCTGCCAAAACCTTAGCTGGCGGCTTGTCTGGGCCGGCCGCGCCCGGAGCCGGTGCTGAAGTGCATGTCCCTGTTACGGCTGTGGAGTTATGGGCCGGAGCAATGTCTGCCATTTAGATGGCGGCTCGATGAGGCGGCTCGTGGACGGTGGGGGCTGGCTCATCATGAAAGTAGCCCCCAAGCTTACCATTGTACAGCGGGAGAATTGACTCAGTGTCTCCAACCGAGGACTCACCATCAGAGTAGATGAGAGTCTCACCACCAGATGTGGAATTCTCCACAAGATTGACTCCCCGAGTGAAGCCAATAAACACGTGCTTCCGGCTGGCCTAGGACCGGCCGGGTTGTGTGCACCGAGCCGGCTCGACGATGTCGGTGCAGATCTCTGGCTCGGGACCTGATTCAACGATTTTGATGATGAAGACGTGGATCTTGCCAAAGGGGACCCGGTACCTGTACTCGACTGAGTCGACCTCGGGACCCCAACCTAAATCATCAATGTAGAGCTTGCTGCGATGACTCTTGGTCATTCGGCCGATCATGTATCCCTTGATCCCTGGGAGAGCTCCTTCCAAGAACTCAACACCACCGTGCATCTGGCACACGGTGGGCACCAATTGTCGTGGTTTTGTCACGACAGATGTCCTCGAAAAAAGACTTGGTCATGAGGCTATCACAGCAAGGTAGTAGCTTGAACGGGGTTGAGAGACAGGGGTTTACCTAGGTTCGGCCCCTCATGGTGGAGGTAATAGCATACATCCTGCTTGATTGATTATTGCTTGAGATCTCGATTACAAGGGTGCGACTTGGCTAACCTAGTACTCGAGAGCTTATAACTTAGTCTTTCTGCCTCAGGGGCTCCCCTTTATATACAGGTCGAGGCCCTGAGGTCACAACAGAATTCGGGTCGAACTACAATCCATGCCCTATTCTATTTGCCCTCCAAGTAGTCTTCTTTACTGGGCCATGTTGAGCCAGCCTATCGATAGAGCCGGCTGGGCTTTCTTTTATAGATAGTCAGGATGAAGTGATCCATGAACCAACATGTTCTGGGCCGGGTTAGTTCTCCTGTCGGGCTAAGATGTCAGGGAAATATCCCCAACAACGACCAATGGAGATTTTCCACATGTAAAATTCTCATTGGCCAACACTATTGCAGGATGGTCCAAACGCGATAGTACAATCAGAGACCCTTCGACAAAACTGTGTGCGATGCATTAGTCACAAACGGTGATGTAATAAAACCATAAAAAAGATACAAAACATTTGTGATGGCGGAGACATCAAACACGATTCAGATTATAGTTGCGTGTGCGATGAGTGGCATACAGTTCACTCGAATGAACTATTTGCGATGAGCATAACAGCAGAAACGGTCAGACAGATGAAGGTGTGTGCGATACACGGTATACAATTCACTTGGACGAACTGTTTGTGATTAGACAACACAACAGAAACAGTCAGCCATATCAAGGTGTGTGCGATATACGGTATACAGTTCACTCGGATGAACTGTTTTTGATGAGTCAACACAACAGAAATGGTTCAACTTAACAAGATGTGTGTGATACGCGGCAAAAAGTCAGTAATAAAAAATATGTGGGAAGACCGATAACAACACAGACAATTCATGTTAACAGGCCGCGTGTGTTGTGAGCAAACGCTTGCTAGTATACAATTGTGAGCGATTGATGAAATCATCACTGATGGTTTCCATTGTTTAGTCCGTGTGCGATGTGATTTGCTCTGTCCGCACAACATCTACGCTCTGTCTAAAGAACATCAACATATATACTTATAAGAACAGGATGGCATAACCAAATTAAGCATATAATTACATAAGTGACTACACACGTAACATTTCCACACACCAAAGTAGCAATTACATGCATACTAAACTAGGAGAAACGACCATCTAATCATCTACTTCTTGTTGTGACGACGCTTGCCATTGCTCTGCTTCCAGCTAGATCCCTAGCCATTTTGTGGAAGGAGGCACTTCCTCATGTCAACGATCTACCTGTACATCTCATAGCTCGTGTACGCCTCCTTGGCCGCGTACACGATGTGAGCTTTGTTGAGTTTCTCCATCCAGGCCGAGTGCGAGGCACACTTGTCCTTGTTGTAGGAATCCTTCATGTCTCTGTAGTAGGCGTCGATGATGGCCCCGGCGAGGTGAACCAGTGAGTCCTTCTCTTGAGCACCTTTATATTGTTGGGGATGTCCACCATAGGGAACATGTAGCGGGGGCTCTTGACAAACCTGGTGAAACGCTCACGGCCTTATGGCCAGGCAGTAGTGGTAGATGAGGACGTTATTGCACATGCACAGCTGGGCGACGACGACCTTGTGACGAGACCCGGTACGAGCGCGGGTGTACTCGAGGTAGAACCCGACCACCTTGTCCTTCTTCTCAGCAAGAAACAGCTCCATGGTGTGGATGGAGTTCTCCACCCATACCAGGTTGTTGGTGTACGCCACCGAGAGCTTCGTGAACCTTCTGTGGGTGTCCACTATGGCATGCATGGTGAACTGCCGCTCGGAGCACCATGGGAGCCGTGCAGGGTACCCTCTAAGAATTTGTCATCGTGGGTGTGCTTCTTGCAATACTGGGGCGTGATCGAAAGGTTGAAGAGACACAAGGGTTAAATGGCCGCTGTAATAAATTGGGGCCGGCTGGCCTGTAATTGTCACGCCTTGTCACCGCGTTCATAGTGGAGGATTCTAGTGCACGCTTGAGCACCCCACACGCGTTTGCTTTGACAATGTATCGTTGGTGAGCCTATTCCCACGCAACCGCCCAGGTTACCGCGCACAACCGCCCAAGCTTCCCGCCCAGCTAGTTTGGCCACACGTCGGCTAGAAGAGTGGCAAATCGTGGACGTTTATTGGCAAAAACCTTTGCAAAAACGAAGTGTGTGGAATTACTTTGACCATAAGTTTAACCGTGGGTGATGAGGTCAAAGTTACACAGAAGGGTAATGATGGACACTCGAGTGCGATAATTAATTCTGCGCCCTGTGTCAGTGTGGAACGACGATCTATGGGGCCGACGAGCCCCTTTGTGGTTCGAGAAAGGGATTGCATGAAGTGCAAAGAGAAGGACAACAGAGGGCGCGAGAGTCGTTTACCCAGGTTCGGGCCGCTGGGAAGCGTAAAGCCCTACTCCTGCTTTGGGTGTAGTGAATTGTGGAACACAAGTACACAGAGCGCTCTCCACCAGCCAGGCTCAAGGAGAGGGTAGCTACATAGGTACGTGTGCTTAAGGTTGTTATGGGTTCAAACCCTCGTATCAGTTGCCCTGGCCCTCCTTTTATAGCTCAAGGGGTTACCATAGTGGCAAAAAGGTCATTACATGATGATTAGCTAACAACAATGCTTATCATACCTAACTCTGCTAGGTAGGAAAAAGTGCATTTAATGCATTGCTAGGTGTCATGAGGAGGAGAAGCCCCAACAAGGATGTAGCACTGCTTGCCCAACTAACTCCTATTAGCGTGACATGCCATTTTGATGGGTGTCGATAAAGGTAATCTTCTCTCCAGCGAGCTGACACGTGTGGGCAAGCTCCACCGTACTGCCTGCGGGCTCGACACATCACTGATCAGCAACCAGCTGGCTGGTGAGGTGGAGCGTTGGTGGTTCGTGGGGATCTGCTTGCCATGGGGCTTGTCGGGTCTTCATCTTGCCGGCTCGACTTTGGCGGTGAGGATTGCTTCGATGCTTGTATTGTTTTTATTCCTTGGTCTTCTTGATGCGCTCCTTCATCTCTCAAGGGCTGGCCTCTGGCAAGACCCCTTGTCGGGGATGCTGCCATCGCCCGTGCATAAGTCCAGGGTACTAAGGACCCCATTCTTAGTGCACCGACAGGAGCCCCCGGGCCTGGGCCACACGCGCATCCAAGGCGTCATTGGGCTAGGCCCAAAAACATGCACGGACACACGTGGCGGAGAACGGCCGCCATAATCTTCTACTATAATATGTAATCATGACGGTTCTTGCTGACGCACGTCCAATCTGTGCATTAAACACGGGGTGTGGGAACGTGGGTTGCTGCTGCGGTTACTTGTCGCGGCGCGCCTGTGAGAGGTGCGGCAAGGGAGAACAGTGAAGAGCCAGCCCCTTCACGCCTTCCCCATAAAAAGGTAATTGCGAAGGGGCGCTGCTCATTTCCCCTCGCTCTCCCTCGCTCCATCTTCTTCCTTCCGCCGAAACCGCATCTATCGCTGCCGCCGCCGTCAATCCGCCTCGACTCCGAGCTCCCCTTCTCGGAGCCCTCAATGGCACCAAAGGCGGCTGCCCTGAAGGGAAAGAAGGCAGCCAAACCGCTTGACCCTAAGGCGGAGAAAAAGAAGGAGCTGGAGGAGTTGGAGAAGTGGAGGCAGGAGAACGTCATCTTCTCGCTGGCGACACTGTCTGCCAATCCCTATTAATTGGTATGCATACATGTGGGGGAGGGAGACCGGGACCATGGAGCCCCCCAAGGTTCTCCCCTACACCCCCAAGGCCCCTGCATATTCCTATCCCTTCTTCTGTGCATACTTCTACAGCGGCTTGTCGCCCCCATACTCAGATTTTTTCTGCGAGATGATGTCCACCTTTGAGTTCAGGCTGCTAGATTTCACCCCTAATGCCATGACATGCATGGTTGTTTTTGCTCATTTTTGCAAAAACTTCATCGGAGTTGCCCCCGATGTGGATTTGTTCCTTCATTTCTTCATCTCCTGGATTGAGGATAAATCGTTGTCCGGAAGCGTGACATGGTTTCTGAGGGGGAGGAAGGACCAGAGAGATTATCTCCCCGGGAAGCTCCACGGCAAGTTGGAAGAGTGGAGGGGGAACTGGTGTTGGATCCAGGAGAAGAATTTCCCAGCATCCTGCTTGCCGCGGACAAAAAGGATTGTACGCAGTGATAATTGGGAAAGTTTGGTGCTACCGATAAGAAATTCTGCACAGTGCTGAACAAGATCGCTTGTCTGAAGAACGCTAGCCTAACCATAGAAATGGTGGGAGCCGACTTCCTCCGGCGCCGGATTGCTCCATTGCAGTGGACGAATAGGCTTGCTTGGGAGTACCAGAACGCCGCTGACAGGATGCGGCTATACCCCGGGCATGGCAACAACTTGACGGTGATGGGACTTGCCTGGCTTTGCCAGCAGCTATTCCGTAAAGGTGGCACATTCCACTTGCTAGACAAAGTTGTGCCGCTGCACATCAATTCTGTGAGGAGCGCCATCTTGGCATGGATTCCTGAGTGCACCGCCAAAGGGGTTAAGAAGGACTAGAAATTGCCCAAGTTACAGGATGAGATGGCATGGGCCTCCAATCTGATGGAGGTGACCTCTCTTGCGAAGACCGATCTTGTTCGGGCCACCACGGACAAGGAGCAAGCGTACATCACCAGCAGGATCGCGGAGGCCCGAAGGTTGGAAGCTGAAGAAGCTATGGGTGCCGACGATGGCATCGAAGATGATGATGATGATGACGAAGAAGAAGACTGCCGGAGGGTCGAGGAAGATGACCGTCCCCGGCGCCTCCACTGCCCGCCCCCGTCGCAGTGGGCACGGCGACCACGCCGCCTGCGCCAGTCATGCCTACTGCGATGTCCGCACTGTCCGGGGTGAGGGCGCCGCCTGTGCCCCCCACGGACACCTGTGGAGGAGGCTTGGACATGGAAGGTTTCATCGCCATGGAACCCCTCTTCTTCGGCACCATGGATGGTGAAGAAGATGCTGAACCTCGATGAAGTCGACGCGCCACCTGGTGTCTAGGTTCACGCCAATGGATCTTTCTACCTGGCGTGCCAAAGATGTCGATGTGGAAGGACGATCTATGGGGTCGACAAGCCGCTTTGTGGTTCGGACAAGGGATTGCACACAGCGCAAAGAGCAGGACGGCAGAGGGCGCGAGAGTTGTTTACCCAGGTTCGGGCCACTGAGAAGCGTAAAACCCTACTCTTGCTTTGGGTGTATTGAAATTTGGAACTAAAGTACACAGAGCACTCTCCACCGGCAAGGCTCAAGGAGAGGGTAGCTACACAGGTACGTGTGCTTAAGGTTGCTATGGGTTCAAACCCTCATATTGGTTGCCCTGGCCCTCCGTTTATAGCTCAAGGGGTTACCAAAGTGGCAAGAAGGTCATTACATGATGATTATATAGCAACAGTGCTTATCATACGTAACTCTGCTAGTTAGGAAAAAGTGAGTTTAATGCATCGCTAGGAGTCATGAGGAGGAGAAGCCCCGGCAAGGATGTAGCACCGATTTCCCAAGTAGCTCCTATCTGCGTGACACGCCATTTGGACGGGTATAAGTCCGGGGTACTAAGGACGCCGTTCTTAGTGCACCGACAAACTGTGTGCAATGATTGCAGTCGAGTAAGCTATACAGATCATTTGCAATGAGATCGACAGGGGAAACACATTCGAGAATGGTAAATAAAATCTAAGTCCATTGCATATTAAGGTCAAAATAGTACTACCAATATACAAGTCTCATACGATGCCATTTCAACGATTGTACCACAAAAGGCCAAAATATTACAAGGTTCAAATTCTAGAGTTATATGGCTCAAACTCAAAGATTACAAGGTTCAAACTGATATTAGAAATGAAATTCAGCTCATGCAGCTGCAGACGCCCACGCTGATCGGCTGTACATGGACATAAGAGAGGTTCAAACTGCTATTACCACTTGTAAGGCTTGTTTTGAAACCTCATCATTTCTGCAAAGGGATCAACCACTGACAAGTCATGTATGGGCTTGACGTAATGACTTCCGATTACTCTGTCAACTGAAGTTCCAAAATGAAATTCAGCTTCTTTGTAGCCTTTTCCATTCCGCCACAGCCGCCGGTGCTAATCAACAAACCATTCATTTTTGATAAATAAATGTAGGGCAAACCTCATTACCTTTAGCACCCTTGCTCTGACAACAAAGAACCTGCGAATATAATCTCCGGTAAGGTCCCTTGGCAGGAGTTCAAAGTAATTTCTAAGAGATGTAGATCAAGGCATTCGATGTGAATGTTATACTGTATCACATTATCCACCATCGGGCCTAATCTTATCTACAAAATAAGAGAACGTATTAGTGCCAACATGCAGTTTTGAACACTACTATAGGCCTATTTGGTTTGTAGGATTTCTAAAATACACTAATAGAGTGACGTGCCATCTTCGATCCTACATGATTAACATGGGCATTTGATTACAATCTAGAAAAATGTAGGCTTCTTCACAAGAGGTTGGAGTGGATGGAAATTTCCCTACGAAAACTAGTACAAATTAATCCAAAGGAGAAATGCTTATGGATTGTAACCATATGAATCAAGCAACCAATATGGGGAAAAACATGTATGTACTGGAATCCTCAAAAATTCCTTCAGAAATCGTAGTACATTCATCATTGTAAACTTGGGAAAATGTACCAAAAATTGAACTCCCTTATGGTTAACATTTAACAAGAAAGGAGCAGCACCTTGATACATAGTTTCTCCAGGCACGGAAAGCATCTCAAGAAACTGACAACTTGGTCTAGGTTGGGGCCGATAGATTCTAGTGCCAAGACCTTCACTGCACGTGGATTCAGGGTCAAGCTTGTTGGAATCATTTTCTGGATGACAGACGAACATACATCTTCAAAATTAGAAATAATGTTAATTTCAAGAAGGAGAGGAAGAAGTGACTATTGTACCTGAACGGGTGTGAATCCAATAACAAGTTCGGAGTATTTGACAGACGAATAGCCCACCACTATCCATTTCGACGCAGAAATGACATTGATTCTTGTTGGACCTTGTTGATCAACTACAAGTAATCTCCCAAGGGAAGGTGTGTCCTCAATGACCATACTGTGATACACCTAATGTGATCTCTTGTTGTAGCACCAGCAACACAAATAAATAGTCCAGAGAGTCATGGAGGTGACATGGAAGCTACTCAACCCATTGATTGCCTGAGGACGAAGGTACTCGAGTGCAGTACAGCCGCGGAGCAGGAGCTCCATGTCATCCTTTGGGATGCAAACGACAACGAGCTCGAGGTGCTTCAGTCATGGTAGAAAAAGAGCGGGCGCGTCATTAATCGGGGGAAATGGCAGTTCATGAACTTGGTGAGGCGCAGCATGGGCGTGAGGCAGAGAGCGGATGTTGGTAGCAAGCACATCCATCATTAAAACTAAGCTCCTCGAGCTGATATAGGGCCGGGGATCAGAACCACTCGTCAAGCTTGGCTCGGTCCTTGCCGTTGGAACGGAACTTGCCCTTTAATAGGCCTCTGATTGGGCCATGGTGCCTGCCAAAGATCTGGGACAATGCGTCCAAGATTTTGTGATAGGCATAGTAGAGCTTGTGGGCGTTGATGAGGTCGAGAGGGGTGGAGTGCCATAGGAGGCGCCACCTCCGGGAAAAGACAGTTGTTGTTGCCCCATATATGATTGGGAGGAGGGAGATGATGACTATCAACATATTATAGGAGAGGTTGCTGGTGAAGTCTAGGCCTACTGGAGTCGCTTGTGGTTCTTGCTTGACCCGCCTCCGCTTGTTGGCAGCCTCGTCCTCCACCTCCGGAGTCTCCTCGTCGGTGGTGCTTTCTAATGTGGGAGTATAGAGAATATTTAGTTAAAATAGGGCAAAATAAAAGTGTATTGGTAACTAGAAGTTACTAGGTAGGAAGAGAGTAAGAAAATGGAACAACAATTTGTTGCCTAAATACTACACAATTTCTTTGATATTGCTAGGTAAGTCAACATGCAGATACTTGAAAAGAACACTTACTTCGGACAAAGTCTGGACGGATGATATCATCGGGGAAGTTAACATATATGTCATGACCAGGCTCTTTTATGTGCAGTGCAATTTTAGTGCCAGCTTTCACTACATAAAACTTAGAAATTTCTGTCCAAAGGCCCGTGCCAAAATAGGGGTGACCATTTTCATCAAGTCTTACAGAAGCAACGATTGTAAATCCATGGTTTGTTTTCAATATGACATCCCTGCAGTCATCAGTTATGTAAAGGGCAAGATTGTGTACTACAAATGCTATTGCAAAGCAAGGGATGTACTACAGAAAATGGTAAGATTGTTAAAGAATATGGTAACATGCAAATATGGGAGTAATTGAAAGAACAGTACAATAGTTGAAATCGAATGACAAAAATTTATAATTAAACAGATAGTGTAACCATGATGTCATGGAAATATGAGAGTAATCGAAAGAACAATACATCATTAGTTTGACTAATATAGAAAGAAGAAAAATCCCCTTTGACGTATAAGCTGCATGTGGCACCTTTTATCCAAATGTAACAACATATAGTATATGTTTAGCAAAGTAGGCCATGCCAACCGAGGTAGGGTGAGATTGAACATAACGTGTGACTCCTGAAGTCATCTAGTACGGTGAGATGGAACTCCACAACTGTCTGGCCAAGCCTCCATAGTCCTAATGTGTCTGTGCATTGTACACTCTATGAATGAAAGAAAACCCTCAAATCAGCTCGAAGAAAAATGAATTCACGGCGATTTCAGTCGGGTGATTAAAGGGGGCAGACAGACTAGGATAAGAAATGAACGAATATTTTAGTAAATTATTTACCTTGTTATCCGTGAGAAAAACCCCCTCAATACCATGAATTCCCCAATCGGGCGGAGCTGGGTCAATGATGAGCAGCGTTGAGAAAGTCGATGGCGATAGGCAGCGGCAAGCGGCAGTGGCAAAATGCAGTGGGGTTTGCTGGCAGCCGGCGGCGGCGACAAGCGTCAAGCTAAGTGGTTGCCGTGGCGATAGGCGGTGACATGCAGAGTCGCGGAGGAGCTACTGTAGGTGTTAATGGTGACCGGAGGGGGTGGCGGGTAGAGTGAGGGTTTTGTGACGTGGGGATGGTGAGGGTTTTCTTTTTTCCTTTTTGAATTGGGTGGTGACGGTTTTCTGTCCCACAAAGAGTTTCGGAGGCAATGGTTTGCTAGAGCCAACCATGTGCGATTAACATCTATTTAAAAAAACTAGGAAAATGGAAGTCATTGCACATGGTTCCAATCTGGGAAAATAACTAAGTTTCAGGGTGGGTCCACATTTCCTTCGTCGGTTGAATCTGAAATTTTTACCCACGCTAAACATTCACCCTAATATGCATAAAATTCCATCAACCAAACTGATTGCATCCATATCCCACATTTAGACACAAGTAAACATAGATATAAAGCATACTCAGGCATAGATTATAACCGTACACAAGCATAGTTCAACCATATATAGTTTCACCGACATTAAGCATACTCAAGCATAGTTATAATTAACACACTACCTAGCCATATATTGTTCAATCCCACATCTGATCTGCCAGCAGGCCTGCATGAAGTTCAAGCTTCTCTAGGTACCCAGCATACGCGGCATGCGCCACCCTGCGAGAATTCTTCTGCCTGAAGGAGCCAACGACTCGTCCTCTTTCATGTGCCAGAACACTTGCATACACGCACTGGTACAGCGAGGTGCTATACAAACGGTTTTTAACCCCTTTCCGCGACGGCGTTTGGAATCGTCGCCAAGTGAATGACTGCAATAGGGGGGTCCTTCCCAGACAACCCAGAAACCATCGGGGATAGGGAGCCTTGATGCATACAGTTGTCCCTATAAAACTATTTCTGATATCTCGAATATCCGAAATGCTCCATCCTTGCAACTCGTTTGTGCTTGCATTGCCATGGCAGTCGGTATTCTATGGTTCTACGTTTACGATGTGCGATCCATCACAAACAGTTCACGGTTATAGAAGTAGACAATCACACACATTTACTTTTCCTCGACTTTATGCGATTCGATGTATGAGCGCACATAGTTGTTGCTATAAAACTGTATGCGAAGTTTGAATACATCCCACATGATTCATCCGTCGTACCCGCGTCGGATGAAGACCTATCGCACGCTTCTTCTATTACCAAACATTTGCGATGCGCACAACATCATAAAAGTCCATAATTGTGAAGCGTGTGTGATAAGGTGACTATCGCAAACATTTAATAAGAAAAAACTATGTACGATGCTGTTTATAATCGCACACGTTTTTTCTTGGCTGATCATGTGTGCAGTAGAGATTGATCGCACACGTAGTGGATCCTAGAAACGTGTCTGATCTCCACGTCTATCACAGACGTTTCGCTTTCGCAAACCATGTGCAGTGTAATCCCTAATTTAAAAATCACATGTTTTGAATTTGAAAGTAGGCAATCACTTATTTCATATCCAACCATGTTTATTACAAATATAGGTTCAACCAGGAATGCATAATTCGATGCACAGGTACATATACTGAAGAACTACAGAAGCACCAAGTAAAGAATGATGAACCACAGTTGTAATAAAGACTATAAAGAGAGAGGCGAAAGACATTCTGGTTGCTGGAGAAGGTGAAGTGGAATGCCCATATTGTGCCCTCCTCCATGCATAATGCGCGCATGACTCTAGGCCAACCCCTTGTGATGGCAACCCGTCCATCCTTCACTGTCTTCATTAGGACTTCTTGATGCTCATTGTAGTCTGGATGGAATACTTTCACCTTCATTGCGTGTCCACCAATCATGTACTTTGCGAGGTAATCTTGAGTGAACTGCTTCGGGAACCACTGCGAACGAAAAAGATTCAGACATTGTTGTCTAACAACTCATTATGGGCAGTAAAAAGAGAAGGCTGCAGAGTTTGTAGTTACCATCCTACAGCTCACTGTTGTGTTGGATAGAGCATAAACAAATAATTTGCTTGCCACCGTCCGTATCTTTTTGCTAATAATCCTTATCAGTTTCCTCACTTGATGCTTGTTCATGAATATCTCATTGCCCCATACGCAAAAAGGGTCGATGCGTGGATCCTTGCCAAGGGCATATGTACCTACGAGCAACAAGTCAATATTAGAAGCTAACAAGTGTCTAGGCCTGGATCTATATGCACTACATTATGGAACGACGGGGGAGTACAAGCCGAGGGATGAAACTAACCTCGGCGGAAAATGGTGGCCACTCCCATTGTTGTCCTGCATAAGTAGTGGAAAGGCATGATAAGTACAGCAACCTTAACATCAAACAAATATAGCAAAGGTAAACAACATCATCTCCAAATGATAGCTTCAATGTGTTGGTTTCAGCATGCTGTTAAAGCAGATATAAAACGGAAGGCAATGTTACCTACAACAGGTATTGTTGAAAATGAATAGAATGTAGGTAATACTTAAACATCACACTGGATAAATGTGTAAAACTGAAATAAAGGGCATGTGTTAACTACACCAGGCATAACTGGAACCAAATATAGCCGTTCAAACGGGTATTGATGCAATCGAGCGGCATAGTTCCGACTTGCACATAATGAACATCACATTGTGAATGACTGAAATAAACAAGGCATAAATGATCAGTATAACAACCAAATATAGCCATTGAAAATTGGACAGAGTCTCACTGCAACCAACCTAACAAGCAAATACAGATAAACAGGGCATATGCTTGAAAACTGGACAAATGCTCACTGCAACCAACCTAACAAGCAAATACAGATAAACAAGGCATCTGCTTTAAAACTGGACAAATGCTCACTGCAACCAACCTAACAACCAAATACAGATAAACAAGGCATCTGCTTGATAACTGGACAAATGCTCACTGCAACCAACCTAAGAACGAAATACATATAAACAAGACATCTGCTCGATAACTAGAAAAATGCTCACTGCAACCAACCTAACAACCAAATACAGATAAACAAGGCATCTACTCACTATAAACAACCAAATATAGCCATTCGTGAAACTGAAGTGGACAATTCATACTTAAACATCACATAGCCCTATTGAACAATACATTTTTGCATAACTGAAATAATTAAACACGGCATAGTTAAAACACCGCATGGCAAATGCTATTACAACAAAGGGTACGGGTTGGCAAGCTAGAAAAGGTAATATTTGCTGATAGGTTGCCTCACATGTCATGGCCGGGATCCTTCCAGTTGGAAGAGCACAGACCCATGGTGCGCTCTCTGATGTCACAGATGGGTTGTTTCACCTTGGAAGAACCGTTGTGGGTGCCCTCCTCGTGGTCGTGGTCGATGAGATCTGACTTGGCAATTGAGGATCCCAAGCTGCCGCCGTAGAATGTGTCTTTCAGAAATGACAAAATGGGCTCGATGGTGTATAAGGAACGCAAATCCTTGACCGTGTGGCAGAGGAGATTAGCGGCAGGGCCGTCGAAGAGATCAACGGCTGTTGAATCAGAGGGGTTGGGGATGGACCACTTAACCTGTGACATGGCCCGCGTGAAGCCGTCACTGTCGACAAGCTTGATGTCGTAGCCAGCTTTCCTGAGATACAGTAATACGCTAGCCCACTGACGTGAAGCCTTCGGCATGGCAACGTAGTCAACGTCTTCGCCAGCTTCCATGGCGAGGTGTTGCTCTGGGATCGACAGGTCGGGGCGAATGGCGGCCACCTCGCCAACGTCTGCTGGAGAGGCCATGATAAACCTCTTCTTGGCCGAATGCTCGTCGGGCTGCCCGGGATACGTGGTCGAGCTTAGGTTGCGACATTCTAGAGCAGGGGATGTGGATCTAGCGGGGAGGGACATCGCAAGCCTCATCTAAAAACTCAGGGGAGTAGGGCGACGGTATGGGAATTGCTGGGTAACCTGAACTTTATTATCTAAGCTAGGAGGAACGGGCAGACTGGCAGGGGTTGGCGGCAGCGGCGCCGGTGGTGGCGGTGAGCTAGGGTTCAAGGGGGGAGGGGACCGGGTGGGGGGAATGTGGAGGGGGGTGGTGTTTGAGGATACGCCACGGCTACTGAAAATTTTAGTAATGGTGGGTGGAGATGGTGGTGGACGAGGGAGGGTGAAGGTTCAAATGCCTCGGCTACTGCAATTTTACTATAAGGCCGGTGCTGGAGGAGTGTGGGCGACGGTTGAAGTATGGCGGCTACTAAAATTTTGGTAAAGGAATTGATGCGGGGCGGGAGTACCTAAGATCGCGCATGGTCCAATAAGAATATGCGTGTATGATAATAAGGAAAAGTGGCGGAACCGCCGATTTTTGCAACTCTCAAGGCGGGTAGTTTGTTTTTAGACTTCTAGCTAGCTGGTCTATCGCACACGTTCGTCCTAATTTTCAGACGCAGGCGTGGAATTCAATCTAAATAAACTACCCGCCTTTAGCTTGCGCAGGTGGTGATTTTACAGCGCACTTGCATCACACACGGTTAAGCCTGTACCTCCACCTTTGCTCGCGCTTGCGCAGTCGTGGTGATTCACAACGCACTTGCATCGCACACGGTTAAGCCAGTACCTCCACCTTTGCTCGCGCTTGCACAGTCGTGGTGATTCACAGCGCACTTGCATCACACACGGTTAAGACATTATACCCGTGTCCGTTGAGCGTCATCAGAGTCTTTGCAGCAAAAAAAATGTTATAGAGGGTCAGAAGACAGCCACACCAGCATGTGGCCCAAATATATATGAGTGAAAAGGGTGGTCTGTGATGTTCAAAATTCCAATGCACAACTTTGACCACACGGGCCCACGGTTGGGTGCGTCGTCAAAGATCGATGAGAGGGGCCAGAAGACAAGAACCACCTGGAAGTGGCCAAATATATGTTGGAATATAGGGTGTGATGTTTAAAACTTTAAATACACAATGCACAAGTTTGGTGGCACCTGCCTCGCAAACCCGAAAGCACCCTTGGATATATCTATAATGACATAATGTCGTAGCTAGCTAGGGAGCTTGACCCACCTCCCACTTTGTGTCGGCGGGGCGGATGCACGTAATGATACTTTGGTCATACATGCATGTCGCCATGACCTACCATAAGACATACCAGTGAATCTATCGTCTGGTCAAACAACAACTGTTGTTGTCGATAAACCACTTGGGCCAATAGATTGAACCATCATAAAAAATCGCATGAGAGGGACCACAAAACCAGCACCGCTTGCAGGCGGCCCAAAATGATGCACGTTGGAAGGGGTGATGTGTGTTTTCAATATACAATAATGTACAATTTAGATGTGGTGCCTACCTCTCGATACAGACAACAACCATGAAAGCCAGGTAGTTAAGGACGAGATACGCAGGGTACGGTGTCGGTCGAACCCAGCAATACAAGCATGTGGGAGGGAATCCTGACAACGCATGAGCTCGAGCTTTGGTTGAACGACATGTGATGGTGACTGGCACTAACATGAACTAGGAGGAATCCATTCATGGCAAACACATACCCCTCGTTAACGGTCAAAGGGATGATATATATATATATACACTCGGGGAGCCCACAGATATGCGTGTCATCACAAAAAACCGCACAAGGGAGACGTGGTCGATCAGAAGACCCCGTATACACTGCATGTGGCCCGAAAATATGTATGGGTACGGTGGTGTGTGATGTGTTTAAATCCCTAATGCACAACTTCGATGGGCCACCAACTACATTACAAACCAAACACTGTACCCGACCCCAAGCCAGGTTCAATACGTACGATGTCGGTTTCCCAACTTCGAGGTGGCCGGGGGGGGGGGTGTCGTTCAACGCATGCGCTCAAATATTATTTGGTCAAACATGGCACACATAGCAATAGGAAACCATCATGGTCAAACCCTTCTCGTATGTTGGGTCAAAGGGATAGATTGTGTGGGCCCCCCTTGTTATCGGTCAAGGATAATATATATACCTCGGGGAGCCCACAGATATGTGCGTCGTCTATAAACCGCACAAGGGAGACATGCTCGATCAGAACACCCGACCCCCTATACCCTGCATGCGACCCGAAAAAAATGTATGGGTGTGGTGTGTGATTTGTTCAAATCCCGAAAGCACAAGTTCGATGGGGCACCAACTACATCAGTAACATTACAAACTGAACATCGTACCCCCGCGGCCAGGTTAAAGACGCAACTTTGAGGCGGGTGGGGGGGGGGGTAGGGGTCAGGTGCCGTCCAACGCATGTGCTTAAACTTGATTTGCTCTAACATAGCACACAGAGCAAAGAGTAAACCCTTCTCGTGCGTTGAGTCAAAGGGATAATTTGTGTGGGCCTACAGATGTCGATCATTCTTTGATTTTTTAGAACAAAAAAATAACCAATAAAAACATAGTCTACAAAAACAAGGATCCCAAGGTTTATATAATCGCCATGACAGGTCACAATAGAGTCAATCATTCTTTGATTTTTTAGAACAAAAAATAACCAATAAAAAACATAGTCTACAAATTAGCAAAACAAGGATCCCAAGGTTTATATAATCGCCATGACAAGTCAATATAGAGACATTTATCTCTATAATAACCGTATCATAGCATTTAAATGAAGCTTGAGATATGCAACTTCCCACCAGGTCACCCATCCTTAGACTACTCCAGCCCGAGCATGCTTAACTTCTGCATTCTATTCGACTAGGCTAGCGGATGGGAAGCCGCCTCTTGCTGATAGGAATTTGAAGGAAATATGCCCTAGAGGCAATAATAAAGTTGTTATTTTATATTTCCTTACATCATGATAAATGTTTATTATTCATGCTAGAATTGTATTAACCGGAAACTTGATACATGTGTGGATACATAGACAAAACACCGTGTCCCTAGTAAGCCTCTACTTGACTAGCTTGTTGATTAAAGATGATTAAGGTTTCCTAACCATGGACATGAGTTGTCATTTGATAACAGGATGACATCATTAGGAGAATGATGTGATGGACAAGACCCATCCGTTAGCTTAGCATAATGATCGTTCAGTTTTATTCCTACTGCTTTCTTCATGTCAAATACATATTCCTTCGACTATGAGATTATGCAACTCCCGGATACCGGAGGAATGCCTTGTGTGCTATCAAACGTCACAATGTAACTGGGTGATTATAAAGATGCTCTACAGGTATCTCCGAAGGTGTCTGTTGAGTTGGCATAGATCGAGATTAGGATTTGTCACTCCGAGTATCGGAGAGGTATCTCTGGGCCCTCTCGGTAATTCACATAAGAAGCCTTGCAAGCAAAGTGACTTGGTCACAGGATGATGTATTACGGAATGAGTAAAGAGACTTGCCGGTAATGAGATTGAACTAGGTATAAAGATACCGACGATCGAATCTCGGGCAAGTAACATACCGATGGACAAAGGGAATAACGTATGTTGTCATAACGGTTCGACCGATAAAGATCTTCGTAGAATATGTGGGAGACAATATGAGCATCCAGGTTCCGCTATTGTTTATTGACCGGAGAAGTGTCTCGGTCATGTCTACATAGTTCTCGAACCCGTAGGGTCCGCACGCTTAACATTCGATGATGATTTATTATTATATGAGTTATGTGATTTGGTGACCAAATGTTGTTTGGAGTCCCGGCTGAGATCACGGACATGACGAGGAGTCTCGAAATGGTCGAGAGGTAAAGATTGATATATAGAATGATGGTATTCGGACACCGGAAGTGTTCCGGAGGGTACCGGGTACATATTGGGTCACCGGAAGGGGTTCCGGGCACCCCCGCCAAAAGATATGGGCCTAATGAGCCAAGAGGGGAAATGCAGCAGCCAGCAGGGGCTGCTACGCCCCCCATATGGGCCACACCAGAGGAGAAGGAAAGAGGGGAAGAGAGAAGGAATGGGAGGGATTCGGCCTCCTCCTTCCTTCCCTCCTCCCTCCTCTTTCCTTCCCACTCCGGTAAATAAGGAAGGGGGGCCGAATTGGGATAGGACCCCAAGTAGGATTCCTCCTACTTGGGGCGCCCCATGGCTGCTCCCCTCCCCCTCCCATCCATATATACATGGGGAGGGGATCCTAGAAAACACACCAACAACATTGATTCCTAGCCGTGTGCGGCGCCCCCCTCCACAGTTTACGCCTCCGGTCATATTCACGTAGTGCTTAGGCAGAGCCCTGCGCGGAACACTTCACCATCACCGTCACCACGCCATCGTGTTGACGGAACTCTCCCTAGACACTTTGCTGGATCAAGAGTTCGAGGGACGTCATCGAGCTGAACGTGTGCAGAACTCGGAGGTGCCGTACGTTCGGTGCTTGATCAGTCGGAATGAGAAGAAGTTCGACTACATCAATCGCGTTGTCAAACGCTTCCACTTTCGGTCTACGAGGGTACATGGACACACTCTCCCCCTCTCGTTGCTATGCATCTCCTAGATAGATCATGTGTGAGCATAGGATTTTTTTTAAATTGCATGCTACGTTTCCCAACAGTGGCATCCAAGCCAGGTCTATGTATAGATGGTCTGCACGAGTAGAACACAAAGAGTTGTGGGCGGTGATCGTCATACAGCTTACCACCAATCTCTTATTTTGATTCGACAGTATTGTTGGATGAAGTGGCCCGGACCAACCTTACATGACCACATTCATGAGACCGGTTCCACCGACAGACATGCAACTAGTTTTGCATAAAGGTGGCTGGCGGGTGTCTGTTTCTCCTACTTTAGTTGAATCAAATTTGACTGCGGTCGGTCCTTGTTGAAGGTTAAAACAGCAAACTTGATAAATCACCGTTGTGGTTTTGATGCGTAGGTAAGAACGGTTCTTGCTAGAAGCCTGTAGCAGCCACGTAAAACTTGCAACAACAAAGTAGAGGACGTCTAACTTGTTTTTGCAGGGCATGTTGTGATGTGATATGGTCAAGACATGATGTGATATACGTTGTTGTATGAGATGATCATGTTTTGTAAAAGTTATCGGCAACTGGCAGGAGCCTTATGGTTGTCGCTTTATTGTATGAAATGAAAACGCCATGTAGTTGCTTTACTTTATCACTATGCGTTAGCGATAGTTGTAGAAGCAATAGTTGGCGAGACGACCACGACGCTACGATGGAGATCAAGGTGTCAAGCCGGTGACGATGGAGATCATGACGGTGCTTTGGAGATGGAGATCAAAGGCACAAGATGATGATGGCCATATCATGTCACATATTTTGATTACATCTGATGTTTATCTTTTATATGCATCTTATTTTGCTTAGTACGGTGGTAGCATTATAAGATGACCCCTTATCTAAATTTCAAGGTATAAAGTGTTCTCCCTGAGTATGAACCGTTGCGACAGTTCGTCGTATTGAGACACCACGTGATGATCGGGTGTGATAGACTCTACGTTCAAATACAATGGGTGCAAGACAGTTTTGCACATGCAGAATACTCGGGTTAAACTTGACGAGCCTGGCATGTACAGACATGGCCTCAGAACACTGGAGACCGAAAGGTCGAACGTGAATCATATAGTAGATATGATCAACATAGAGATGTTCACCATTGATGACTACCCCATCTCACATGATGATCGGAAATGGGTTAGTTGATTTGGATCACGTATCACTTAGATGACTTGAGGGATGTCTATTTAAGTGGGAGTTCTTAAGTAATTTGATTAATTGAACTTAATTTATCAAGAACTTAGTCTTGATAGTTTTTGCAAATTATGTTGTAGATCAATAGCTCGCTTTGTAGCTCCCCTATGTTTTTGATATGTTCCTAGAGAAAAATAAGTTGAAAGATGATAGTAGCAATGATGCGGACTGGGTCCATGATCTGAGGATTATCCTCATTGCTGCACAGAAGAATTATGTCCTTGATGCACCGGTAGGTGACAGACCTATTGCAGGAGCAGATGCAGACGTTATGAATGTTTGGCAAGCTCGATATGATGACTACTTGATAGTTTAGTGCGCCATGCTTTACGGCTTAGAACCAGGACTTCAAAAATGTTTTGAATGCCACGGAGCATATGAGATGTTCCAAAGAGCTGAAATTGGTATTTCAGACTCATGCCCATGTCGAGAGGTATGAGACCTCTGACAAGTACTTTGCCTACAAGATGGAGGAGAATAGTTCAGCCAGTGAGCATGTGCTCAGAATGCCTGGTTACTACAATCGCTTGAATCAAGTGGGAGTTAATCTTCCAGATAAGATAGTGATTAACAAAGCTCTCTAGTCACTATCACCAAGCTACTAGAACTTCGTGATAAACTATAATATGCAAGGGATGACGAAAACGATTCCCGAGCTCTTTGCGATACTGAAATCGGCGAAGGTAGAAATCAAGAAAGAGCATCAAGTGTTGATCGTTGACAAGACCACTAGTATCAAGAAAAAGGGCGAGGGAAAGTAAGGGAACTTAAAGAAGAAAGGCAAGCAAGTTGTCTCTCTAATGAAGAAGCCCAAAGCTAGACCCAAGCCTGAAACTGAGTGCTTCTACTGCAAAGGAAATGGTTACTGGAAGCGGAACTGCCCCAAATACTTGGCGGATAAGAAGGATGGCAAAGTGAACAAAGGTATATTTGATATACATGTTATTGATGTGTATTTTACTAGTGTTCATAGTAGCCCCTGGGTATTTGATACCGGTTTAGTTGCTAAGATTAGTAACTCGAAACAAGAGTTGCAAAATGAACAGAGACTAGTTAATGACGAGGTGACGATGTATGTTGGAAGTGATTCCAAGATTGATAAGATCACCATCGCACACTCCCTCTACCTTCGGGATTAGTGTTGGACCTAAATAAATAAATGTTATTTGGTGTTTGCGTTGAGCATGAATATGATTGGATCATGTTTATTGTGATACGATTATTCATTTAAGTTAGAGAATAGTTGTTGTTCTGTTTACATGAATAAAACCTTCTATGGTCATACACTCAATGTAAATGGTTTATTGAATCTCGATCGTAGTGACACACATATTCATAATATTGATGTCAAAAGATGCAAAGTTGATAATGATAGTGCAACATATTTGTGGCACTGCCATTTAGGTCATATTGGTGTAAAGCGCATGATGAAACTCCATGCAGATGGGCTTTTGGAATCACTTGATTACGAATCATTTGATACTTGCGAACCGTGCCTCATGGGCAAGATGACTAAAACTCCGTTCTCCGGAACAATGGAGCGAGCTAATGACTTATTGGAAATAATACATACTGATGTATGCGGTCCGATGAGTGTTGAGGCACGCGGCAGGTATCGTTATTTTCTAACCTTCACAGATGATTTGAGAAGATATGGGTATATCTACTTAATGAAACACAAATCTGAACCATTTGAAAAGTTCAAAGAATTTCAGAGTGAAGTGGAGAATCATCGTAACAAGAAAATAAAAGTTTCTACGATCTGATCGCGGAAGCGAATATTTGAGTAATGAGTTTGGCCTTCATTTAAAACAATGTGGAATAGTTTCATAAACTCACGCCACCTGGAACACCACAGTGTAATGGTGTGTCTGAAACATCGTAACCTTACTTTACTAGATATGGTGCGTTCTATGATGTCTCTTACTGATTTACCACCATCGTTTTGGGGTTATGCATTAGAGACAGCTGCATTCACGTTAAATAGGGCACTGTCTAAATCCGTTGAGACGACACCGTATGAACTATGGTTTGGCAAGAAACCTAAGCTGTCATTTCTTAAAGTTTGGGGTTGCGACACTTATGTCAAAAGGCTTCAGCCTGATAAGCTCGAACCCAAATCGGAGAAATGTGTCTTCATAGGATACCCTAAGGAAACAATTGGGTATACCTTCTACCACAGATCCGAAGGCAAGGTCTTTTGTTGCTAAGTTTGGGTCCTTTCTAGAGAAGGAGTTTCTCTCGAAAGAAGTGAGTGGGAGGAAAGTAGAACTTGATGAGGTAATTGTACCTTCTCTCGAATTGGAAAGTAGTTCATCAAAGAAAACCGTTCCCGTGATGCCTACACCAACTAGAGAGGAAGCTAATGATGCTGATCATGAAACTTCGGATCAAGTTACTACAGAACCTCGTAGGTCAATTAGAACACGATCCGCACCAGAGTGGTACGCGAATCCTGTACTGGAAGTCATGTTACTAGACCAAGGCGAACCTACGATCTATGAAGAAGCTATGATGAGCCCAGATTCCGACAGATGGCTTGAGGCCATGAAATCTGAGATAGGATCCATGTATGAGAACAAAGTGTGGACTTTGGTGGATTTGCCCGATGATCGGCAAGCCATAGAAAATAAATGGATCTTCAAGAAGAAGACTGACGCTGATGGTAATGTTACTGTCTACGAAGCTCAACTTGTTGCGAAAGGTTTTCGACAAGTTCAAGGAGTTGACTACGATGAGACTTTCTCACCCGTAGCGATGCATAAGTCCGTCTGAATCATGTTAGCAATTGCCGCATTTTATAATTATGAAATCTGGCAAATGGATGTCAAAACTGCATTCCTTAATGGATATGTTAAAGAAGAGTTGTATATGATGCAACCAGAAGGTTTTGTCAATCCTAAAGATGCTAACAAAGTGTGCAAGCTCCAGCGATCCATCTATGGACTGGTGCAAGCATCTCGGAGTTGGAATATATGCTTTGATAAGATGATCAAAGCATATGGTTTTATACAGACTTACGGTGAAGCCTGTATTTACAAGAAAGTGAGTGGGAGCTCTGTAGCATTTCTGATATTATATGTGGACGACATATTGCTGATTGGAAATGATATAGAATTTCTGGATAGCATAAAAGGATACTTGAATAAGAATTTTTCAATGAAAGACCTCGGTGAAGCTGCTTACATATTGGTCATCAAGATCTTTAGAGATAGATCAAGACGCTTGATAAGATTTTCAATGAGTACATACCTTGACAAGATTTTGATGGAGTTCAAAATGGATCAGTCAAAGAAGGAGTTCTAGCCTGTATTGTAAGGTGTGAAGTTGAGTAAGACTCAAAAACCGACCACGGCAGAAGATAGAGAGAGAATGAAAGTCATTTCCTATGCCTCAGCCATAGGTTCTATAAAGTATGCCATGCTGTGTACCAAACCTGTTGTGTACCTTGCCATGAGTTTGTTAAGGGGGTACAATAGTGATCCAGGAGTAGATCACTAGACAGCGGTCAAAATTATCCTTAGAGGACTAAGGAAATGTTTCTCGGTTATGAAGGCGATAAAGAGTTCGTCGTAAAGAGTTACGTCGATGCAAGCTTTGACACTGATCTAGATGACTCTAAGTCTCAATCTAGATACGTATTGAACGTGGGAGCAATTAGCTAGAGTAGCTCCATGCAGAGCATTGTAGACATAGAAATTTGCAAAAATACATACGTATCTGAATGTGGCAGACCCGTTGACTAAACTTCTCTCAAAAGCAAAACATGATCACACCTTAGTACTCTTTGGGTGTTAATCACATAGCAATGTGAACTAGATTATTGACTCTAGTAAACCCTTTGGGTGTTGGTCACATGGCGATGTGAAATATGGGTGTTAATCACATAAAGATGTGAACTATTGGTGTTAAATCACATGGCGATGTGAACTAGATTATTTACTCTAGGGCAAGTGGGAGACTGAAGGAAATATGCCCTAGAGGCAATAATAAAGTTGTTATTTTATATTTCCTTACATCATGATAAATGTTTATTATTCATGCTAGAATTGTATTAACCGGAAACTTGATACATGTGTGGATACATAGACAAAACACCGTGTCCCTAGTAAGCCTCTACTTGACTAGCTCGTTGATCAAAGATGATTAAGGTTTCCTAACCATGGATATAAGTTTTCATTTGATAACGGGATCACATCATTAGGAGAATGATGTGATGGACAAGACCCATCCGTTAGCTTAGCATAATGATCGTTCAGTTTTATTGCTACTGCTTTCTTCATGTCAAATACATATTCCTTCAACTATGAGATTATGCAACTCCCAGATACCGGAGGAATGCCTTGTGTGCTATCAAACGTCACAACATAACTGGGTGATTATAAGGATGCTCTACAGGTATCTCCAAAGGTGTATGTTGGGTTGGCATAGATCGAGATTAGAATTTGTCACTCCGAGTATCAGAGAGGTATCTCTGGGCCCTCTCGGTAATGCACATCCTAAGAAGCCATGCAATCAAAGTGACTTAGTCACAGGATGATGTATTATAGAATGAGTAAAGAGACTTGCCGGTAACGAGATTGAACTAGGTATAAAGATACCGACGATCGAATCTTGGGCAAGTAACATACCGATGGACAAAGGGAATAACGTATGTTGTCATAACGGTTCCACCGATAAAGATCTTCGTAGAATATGTGGGAGCCAATATGAGCATCCAGGTTCCGCTATTGGTTATTGACCGGAGAAGTGTCTCGGTCATGTCTACATAGTTCTCGAACCCGTAGGGTCCGCACGTAAAACATTCGATGACGATTTAGTATTATATGAGTTATGTGATTTGGTGACCAAATGTTGTTCAGAGTCCCGAATGAGATCACGGACATGACGAGGAGTCTCGAAATGGTCAAGAGGTAAAGATTGATATATAGAACAATGGTATTCGGACACCGGAAGTGTTCCGGAGGGTACCGGGTACATATCGGGTCACTGGAAGGGGTTCCGGGCACCCCCGGCAAAAGATATGGGCCTAATGGGCCAAGAGGGGAAACGCGGCAACCAGTAGGGGCTGCTGCGCCCCCCATATGGGCCACACTAGAGGAGAAGGAAAGAGGGGAAGAGAGAAGGAAGGGGAGGGATTCGGCCTCCCCCTTCCTTCCCTCCTCCCTCCTCTTTCCTTCCCACTCTGGTAAATAAGGAAGGGGGGCGAATTGGGATAGGACCCTAATTAGGATTCCTCCTACTTGGGGCGCACCATGGCTGCTCCCCTCCCCCTCCCACCTATATATACATGGGGAGGGGGCGCCTAGAAAACACACCAACAACATTGATTCCTAGCCGTGTGCGGCGCCCCCCTCCACAGTTTACGCCTCCGGCCGTATTCACGTAGTGCTTAGGCGAAGCCCTGCGCGGATCACTTCACCATCACCGTCACCACGCTGTCGTGCTAACGGAACTCTCCCTCAACACTTTTCTGGATCAAGAGTTCGAGGGACGTCATCGAGCTGAACGTGTGCAAAACTCGGAGGTGCCGTACGTTCGGTGCTTGATCGGTCGGAACGAGAAGAAGTTCGACTACATCAACCGCATTGTCAAATGCTTTCGCTTTCGGTCTACGAGGGTACGTGGACACACTCTCCCCCTCTCATTGCTATGCATCTCCTAGATAGATCTTGCATGAGCGTAGGAATTTTTTTGAAATTGCATGCTACGTTTCCCAACAGAATTGCCTCCTTGCCTTTAAGGCGTTTCACGCTGGTCACCCTATGGGACCTACTCCCTACTATCACACACATTTGTGCTTTTAGAAATTGTGTGCGATATTTACATGGACAATGTGTCGCCGCCTAGCCTTCAATGAGCACTGACACTGGCAATGGGAAAACGATGGGAGAAGAGGCGGGAAACCGATGGGAGGAGTGGCGGGAAACGGTAGCGTGTTTGGATATATAACAACATTAATATAGAAAACTTAGTACAGAAGGAAGCGTGAGCTAGCACGACGCATGCCCACAGTGCTTACCATATAAATAAAATCACAACCGGAACTACATGTGATGTCGAAAGGGATGAGGATTGCCGTTCGATCTTGGAGCATCCAACGGTGCAGACGTACGATCCGTGGGGTTTGGGTTCTGGCCAATCAGAACGCACGAATCAGATCGCGCACGCAGCAGGGGGGCATCGGCCATGGTTTGGTAGGCACACGGCTTTTGTGAGTGAACCGTGTGCTATTTGAAAACATTTCATGAGAAGAATCTCGGTTTTTAAATCCCCGTAAATCCAAAACTCACCCAAAAATCATGAAACTTGGCATGGTGTCACGACATGGCACATATATGTCGAGGAAATTTTTTTGTCCATTTTGTCGCAAGTTTTATTACAAGCCTCTTACAAACCGGAGCTTCTCTCAAGAAGCCTCATTGTTCCGATAGGGAAACATGTCCCCCTTGTGGGCGAAACGATAATCACTGCCTCTTTTCACCTTGTATTTTCTTCTCTAGGCAGCATGGAACGACAGGATATCCGTGCTGAAATTTAAAATTATTTAGGGTTCGTTTGGCCTTTTATACACTAATTGAGTTTCCTAGGCATTTAATGTCCATAATTCGAATCTGAACTACAAATACATGGTCCAGTTCACCAAAATGGCTAGAAAAATTATACACGTGTCCTTGGGTGCATGTTTAGGTCCCATGCAAGGAATGGGAATTAATTACAACCATACTGGCATCCTGGCTCATCCTCAAACATTTGGTATCTCGGTTTTTAAATCCCCGTAAATCCAAAACTCACCAGAATGTCATGAAAGTTGGCATGGTGTCACGTCATGGCACATATATGTCGTGGTAAAAACATTGTCCAATTTGGGCCAAGCTTTATTACAAAGCTCTTACAAACCAGAGCTTGTCGCAAGAACCCTCGTGGTTTCGATAGGGAAACGTGTCCCCTTGTGGGCGAAACGATAATCGCTCCCTCTTCTAACCTTGTATTTTCTTCTACACGCAACATGGAGCAACGGGAGATTCGCGCTGAAATTTGAAATTATTTAGGGTTCGTTTGACCTTTTTTATTCATTAATTGAGTTTTCTAGGCATTTAATGTCCATAATTCAAATCCGAACTACAAATACATGCTCCAGTGCACCAAAATGGCTAGAAAAAATGTACATGTGTCATTAGGGTGCATGTTTAGGTCCCATCGAAGGAATGGGAATTAATTCAACCGTCTCGGCGTCCTGGCTCGGCCACAAACATTGCGAATCTTGGTTTTTAAATCTCCATAAATCCAAAACTCACCAGAAAATCATGAAACTTGGCATGGTGTCACTACATGGCACATATATGTCGTGGTAAAATAATTGTCCAATTTGGACCAAGCTATATTATAAGCCTCTTACAAACCGAAGCTTCTTGCAACCCTCGTGGTTCCGGTAGGGAAACATGCCCCTCTTGTGGGCGAAACGATAATCACTGCCTCTTCTCGCCTTGAACTTTGTTTTCTACAGGCAACATAGAATAACATAAGTGTCGTGCTGAAATTTGAAACTGTTCAGGGTTCGTTTGGCCATTTTATATATTAATTGAGTTTTCTTGGCATTTAATGTAGTCCATAATTCAAATTTGAGCTACAAGCACATGCTCCAGTGAAGCAAAATGGGTGGAAAATCATACCTGTGTCATTGGGTGCATGTTTAGGTCTCATTGAAGGAATGGGAATGAATTACAAACTTCTCGTCGTCCTGAAACATTGAGAATCTCAGTTTTTAAATCCCAGTAAATCGAAAAATCACCCAAAAAACATGAAACTTGGCAATGGTTTCATGACATGGCACATATATGCTGTGGTAAAAAAATCGTCCAGTTTGAGACAAGGCGCACACATTAATAGCCAACAAAGTCCTTTTGAAACAAATAGCTGACACATTAATATCGGAAACGGTTGTATTATATAAACCGTGTGTTCCCGTAACCATTTAAGTGCGGCCACGCGTCCCTCTTTTCTTATGGGATAGTACTACCTCCGTCCTCGTTCATTAGTCATCTTTGTATTTTGTGCTAAAATTTAACCATACTCGGTGGCGTGCGTGCAGCTATTTGATTAGACGGGACGAGCACGAGAAGTCCACCATGCAGGCTCGACGGGACGCGTGCGAGCAGTCCGCCACGCAGGCTCGACGAGACACGTGCATCCTGTCCACCTTGCAGGCTCGACAGGACATGTGCGAGCAGTAGGGCCACCCATGCTGACCGGGAAGCGAGCTCTTTGACCTCCATCCACCAGCCGCCCGCCTCGCTCACAACATCTCCATTAATGGCGGCCGAGCCACTGTTTAACACGCGGTTAATTAAAGCACCTGGACTGAGGGTGTTTGCTTGTGATCCCATGGCCCCGCTCAATGTTAGCATTTGCTTTGTTCATGTTTTCAACTCGTATTTCGGCCAAATTTAAAATGCCACATAGGGCAACGGATAATACGACGACAAATAAAATGGTAACGGATAATACGATGACAAATTTACAATGGCGTGGATAATAATTGTCTTACATATTCTGGATAATTTAAAATGCCACATGCGGCAAAGCCCGGAAGACACAGGGGCAAGAGAAGAAGGAAATTGTAGACAACGATCTAGGTCGCTACTGTCTCTACTCCTCGATGGATCACCAGGCAATGACATCCTCCAGCTCCTTCTTCAATTCCTCACGACTTTGCTTGAAAGCAGCCACGGATTCCTCCACCTCCTGCTTGCGCTCGATCCGGAGCTTCCTCAAGTCACCCATCAGTTCCTCGACGACCGCTGTTAGCGTCATCCTCGATGCACTGCTCTGCTCATGCAGCATCTTCCAGCCGGCGGCCTCCTCCTCCTTCTCGGCGAGCGCTTTGAGGAGCTTCGCACTATCACCCATGAGTTGCTCGACGAGGCCGGTCGCCTTCTCAACCGAGGCATCGTTGATCTCGAGCAGCTTCATCAAGCCGTCGACCAGCTCTTGCTACTTAATGAGGCTAGCGAGAATGTCGTCGTCACCGGCCAAGGACTTCAGCAACGCCAGCTCGTCGCGATCATCGACGCGGTGAGTGCACTTGTGAGAGCCCTCGCGTGCCGGTGAGAGCTTGTTCGAGGGCTCCGCGGCACACCGGGACATCTCTACTGCGGCTACCGCGTGGCGACGGGACCTCTTTAGTGCTTCCACGGCCTTGGTCTTTGCTCCCTGGTTATATGTCCACCCGAAACTCCTCCTACCGGTCATGGCGGAACCACTTGACATGAAAGACTAGTTTTGTGGGTGATGAGGAGAGGAACTGTGAAGTAATTTTTGAGTGGGTAGTTTTTATAGCCCGGTGCTAAGTGCGAACACATATTGGTTTGATCGGTGTGAACAGATTTGCAATTACTTATTGCGTTGTAATCTGTAATGTGACGAGAAACAAGGTCAAAATTTATTGATGGTTCTGGGCCTACAAAGCCCGTTTCTATTGTTCTGACTCATCGCAAACAGTTCTTATGGATCAACCGTATGCCACGCATCGGAAGGCCGAAACGTGGGCCCGCGTTCTCGGATGTACGTGTCTGTGTCTACCTACTATCACACACGGTCAAGATATCACCATCGTATCCGATGGATGTGCCGTCGTGCCTCCCATAGGGTGCCAGAAGGTTGACCACATGGTTGCTTGCCATTGAGGCGGCCGCAGAGCGCTCTGCTCATCGTTGAGGCGGCCGCGACGTGCTCTGCTCGCGTCCGTCCGTGCGTTTTGCTCGCCATTGAGGCGGCTGCGGCGTGCTTCGCTCTCACATCCCTATGCGTGCTCTGCTCGCCATTGAGGCAAATTTACAATGGCAACGGTTAATAATTGTCTTACATATTAAGGATAATTTAAAATGCCACATGCGGCAGCGCCCAAAACACTCACAACCTACATATGCATACAATTATAATAAAATATAGGCTAAAAGGCTGAGCTGGCGGCCTTCCAACGACGGTCTTCTCGGACTCCATGATCAGCATAGCACCCTTGCGGCTGTTCATTCTAAGTGTCCCGACCCGCCTCCGCCTACGGAGCTGCTGGCGGTGGGAGGCTCTTGGGGCTGCTGGGCCTCTTCCAGAAGAGCTTGACAGCGTGCAATCGCACGCATGATATCTCCGTGGAACCGCTCCATTTCCATGTCTCTAGCCTGGTAGCAAATTCCGTCCATCACCTACATCCTCAAGATATCACGTTGGTGATGTTCTACTTCATCTGGGACGTCAACTCCGCCAAGGATGCGCTCGAGCCTGGCCACCACATCGTCGGGATCGAGGATGACACGGCCGCCGCCGGCAATGATGAAGCCGCAGGCTGGCTGTGTCTTGACTGAATCGCAGAGGTCCTCTGCCCATTCCTTGCGGGGCATCAGGCTCTTGATGAGCACTGGTGATGGCGGCTCTTTAGGTGGGTCGTCGATCATACCACCAAGCAGCTCTAGATCTTTTGCATGGTGGATGGCAAACTGCTCATCACACTTCCTCTTCAATATGTTGATTGTGCACCCAAGGACTGTCACGCCGATATCGCTGCCGATGGGCCATGGTGCCTGCACCGGCCGATGAAGTTCTTGCTCCTCGACCTGCTCTGGCTCATTCTCCTCGCCGAAGATGTAACGCAGGTAGGTGTCGACGTTGAAGCTTTGGTCGTTGCCTGGCATGCTTGGAATAACTAATGGTAGATGGGTGAGGACTAGATCTGCGCAGAGTGTCGCGACGGTGCGTTGCCACCTGGGTTATATGCAGCAAGCCATTGGCTGGTGGCGGGAAACCGATCAGGGAAGAGGCATGGATTTTACAATTCACCCATGTGGAGCACGGGAAGCATTCGCTGGAGCGCAGGAAGACTAAGTGGAGCACACACACACAACCCGAATATCGTATGCGGTGCCACGTGTTATTTATCACACACGTGTTAACATAAGGGAACATATGTGTAACTTACTAATCATCGCACACGAGTAATTGCAGACGCATCGTGTGCGATACTCCTAGCCACCGCAAGCAACTAGTTTGCATTTTTCAAAGTTTTTTGTACAAACAGAATCGCGCATGAACTAACTATAGTAACCGTCTGTGTTGTAATTTCTCATCGCAAACAGTTCATCTGAGTGGGCTGTTTGCTGCGTATCACACACATCTTGTTTACACGAAACGTTTGTGTTCTTTTGGCTCATCGCAAATAGTTCATCTATGTGAACTGTATGCCGCATATCACACACATCTTATTAAGTTGAACCACTTCTATTCTCTTCCCTATCCGAAAACAGTTCATCCGAGTGAACCTATGCCATATATCACACACACCTTGATCTGCCTGACCATTTCTGTTGCATTCCCTAATAGCAAAAAGTTCATTGAAGCGAACTGTATGCCGTATATCGCACACACATTGATATGGCTACCCGTTTCTGTTCTTCTGTCTAATCACAAACTATTCGTATGGATCAACCGTATGCCCCGCATCGCACACGTAACTAAAATCTGAACCGTGTTTGATGTCTCCGCCATCGCAAATGTTTTGCATCTTTTTGACCGTTTTTTTACATCCCCGTTTGTGATTAATGCATCACACACAGTTTCGTCAAAGGGTCTATGATCGTAGTGTCGAGTTAGCAGCATCCGGCAGTAGTGACGTCATGAAGCTTTTGGTTTGCAAAATGGGCATCAAAAGCCCCCATCCCAGGTCCTAATGCACCTGTTATGATTTCCTGCGTAAAGCTCCCTGAGCTTTTGCCTATTGTACATCCTCTGGCCATCTTCATCCTTGCTGTCGACGTTGTCAGATAGCATCTATACATATAGTAAAAATATGTGGCATCAAATTTGGAATACAAACTAATCTCTAGCAAACATTTAGTAGTTGCCTAAATTTGGCATCAAATCAATTTTTACATGCCGTAAAGTAGGATTAGGAATTTATGGCTATTTTTAAGACATATCCAAAGATTATGGTTTGATTTTTAAGCACAATAATCTATGTACATACTAATATTGAAAAAATGGCACAAACATATATGTAGGACATTCAAAATCAATTGTCAACATCTGGCTAGGAATTATTAGCATGAACACTAACCCTAGCCGGATTATTAGCAGAAATCATTTGTACAAATGAAACAATTTATCATTTATCATTTGTACCATTCAAACAATCAATACACTACACGGATCTAACAAAACTTACTCAGTTTTCATGGATTGAGAGAACATAACCATAGGATTTCTATTCAAGAAAGGGGGAGGCAAGAGTAACCAGAGAAACCCTAGGATATCACACAACACCTCTTTGGGCCACATGCATGCAGGCGGTGGTTATCCTAGGACACTCACTCATGTGTGACGCTTCCATCTGTGGGCCCGCAAGGCTGTTCTCCATGTGTGCATCACTTTGACCTACATCGAGAGATGTTAATTTGACCATCGAGGAGGATTCTTTTTAGTTTGTGTTATGGTAGGAATATATAGTACACGTCGAAGAGGGAGGAGGGGACCAGCATATATACTACACCTCATGAACCTGGCTCCATGTGGGGACTTTACGGTTTTCAAGGCATGTGCCACATCAAAATTGTGCATTTTTGGTACATATTCAAACATCACAACCACACACACCTCCATATATATACACATATGTTTGGCCCACAAGCAAGCGATGGTGGTTGTCCTCTGGCACTCACTCACGCGGTTATCGGCGATATCGATGCTTTCCATCTATGGGCTGGCTTGGTCCATCACTTTGATCGACAACGAGAGAGGTTAATTTGACTTAGGCGGGGATTAATTTTTGTTTTGTATTATGGTATATAGGTCATGCTCTGAGATTATATAATATAGTTTGAGCGCATGCATGTGTACTCATGAATACCTCCCACCAGATCGAAGGGGGGAGCACACGACGTGTCATGAACCAATCTCGCTCTGTGTGGGGACTGTACGATTTTTTATGCAGGCGCCACACCAATGTTGTGCATGGTATTCAAACATGCATGCATCACCTCCATACACATATATGTTTGGGACACATGCATGCAGTGGTTGTCTTTGGACAGTACTCTCCCTCACGTGGTTATCGACGGCAAGCCTATATATTCATGGGCCCGCATGGACGTCCATGATCTCTTTGACTGACAACAAGAGAGGTTACCATGGTGGATTCTTCTTCTTTGGTTAGTTTTTACCATAGTAAGTCATGGCGAGATTCCAGACTTAAGTTTGAGCGCATACGTACATACACATGAATTAATCCCCATCACTGGCTCGAAGTGGGGTGACATACATACTACGCGTCGTGAACCCTTGCTCCGTGTGGGGACTTTCCAGTTCCAAAGCACAGTGCCACATCAAAGTTGTGCATTGGGTATTCAAATAAACACCACACCACGGTGACACTAGGTTAACACAAATACACCAGGAGCATGCATGAAGAGGGGTGCTGAGATGAGCATGCACGAAGAGGGAACAACTATGTTGAGATGATACTTAAAAAAACTATGTTGAGATGAGAATACAACCAAACACCCGCACGCTTTGTGCTACACTGACTGATCTGTACCATCTGAGTTTGATCCAACGGTCATGTTACACTGAGACATGCCGATGCAGAGGACGCCTAAACACCACCTAAGTCCCTCTGCTTCTCCAGGCGTATAACAGTGGTGATGTAGGGTGCCACCGCCCGTAGAGCCCGCTCTCGGTCGACGGGAGCCAGCTCGTCAAAGACGGCGTCCAATGGCACAAATGGATTCCGGTGACGAAGCCCTGAGAGGATTCGCCCGGCAACGGCGACGGCCGCCCGTACCCCCTCCTTGTCCAGCTCTGCCCCCACCATCACGCGGAGACGGCTCAGCTCCTCGGAGATATAGGTGAAGAAGGAGACCAGGTCAGGAAGCGTAGCTCGTTGAAGTCGATGGGGTGGTCGAATGGGTTTAGCCCGATGGCCGACATGGTCGCGCTCGCATGACGGTAGGCATCGCGTAGCCACAACAAGTACGTGGCAACATGGTCCAGCAAGTGGTTGAGGCGATCCTAGACCTCCTCACGATCAGTCCGCTCGCGCTCCAGCCGGCTCACCTGACCGCCTATCGCATCTCCCGCTTTCTGCAACAACGCCGCTGACGCTTCAAGCATCTTTATGGCGGTCTCCTGCCGCTTTTGATGCTCCGTGAACTCCCGCACATAAAGGAGGAGCATGGCACTCCTCTCCTCCTTGAGCTCACGGAGCTCCATGTCCTTGGCCCTGAGCTCTGCATCCTTGGCCTGGAGCTCCTCTGTCAGGCGCCTCACCTCTGATAGAGGCGAGGGTCCCGATCTTTCGATGAGACGATAACTATCGATTTGGTGGAGACGACTTTGACGATCCGACTACAAACGTGCAACGACGTTGCGCCTTAGCAATCGCTAAACCAACTCCGAGAGGTTATTGACCATGCCAGAGCACGATCAACTTGACCATGAAGGTCTATTCCTGCAAGCAATCGAAGAACAAGCAAGAATATGATAAAGCAATCTGAATATTGCAAGTATGGATGAAGTATTGATAAAAGTGGGGTTTCATAAGCGGTCTTGGTCAGGTCGTTGGACACAAATGAAGTACACGAAGTTGCAGCGATGGCTAACTTTTAACTAAATAAAACCCAAGTCTAAATGGTGCCTTAAGGGCTGTATTTATAGGGGGAAAGAGAGGGGATTTCATCCACCCTTGGCAAGGTGGGACTAAAACACCTCCTAAGTCATTTCCCCTACAATACGGACTCTAAAAACAGCCTAATGAGAGGTATTTCAAAAATACATAGGCCTAGCCCAAAACTAAGGTGGCGCAGCACCAATAATAAGCTATGGACGAAATTTATGAAAGACATGTTGTATATTTTGTCCATCTTCTTGTATGTCATTATGGTGGCTTCAAAGTGCGGAAATCTCCTTCGGAAACTCCTTTCTTGTTCCCTTCGTGCGCGCCTTCATCTTAGTGCTTGATCATGCTCAAGTGTTCTTTCTTCTTGTCCATGCTAGGTGCTTCAACTGTAACCAACACAAATATATCTAAGTTAGGCAGCATCACATTCTCATGAACATTAGAGATATTACTAAGAAACGAAAGTACTTGATAATTTAGCAGGCGTGCGCGAGCTCTAGTAGTTGGTCCACTAGGTATAGCAGCAGGGGCTATGGGTGTAACTATGGTAGCCATGTCCTCATCATCCTCCCCTTCTTGAAAACAAAACCGTCCTCAGCGTTGCTTAATCTGAAATGTGGCTAACAAAAGAGAAAAGGTGTACACATTGTATATCTATATGTCATCCATTTTTATTGATCTCAGTTGTGGCACATGTGACACATTTATATAAGAGCACTCTTCAAATGTCGTGAAATATAAAGCCAAAATACTATCCCAAGAAGTCAAAGGCATGAAAATATTGCAACTCAGTTTGCACATATAAGTGAAGCTCTTAATCGTAACAAAAGATTGGCAATGCTCATCATTAAACCATCCCAACTTTGAGGAACCATCACCAAGATTAGAGGTCATATCAAAATAATTAAACATTGGCTCAATTATTTTCAAATGTATTTGATCCAAATCTGATTTTTTTTCCCCGATTCACATGGTTCTTTCGCATCAATAGTTAATTCAATTAGCTCACTCAAAATTGTTTGATCACATGGCAAAGTCAAATCATCAACATAGCCCTCTAAAATAGCTGGTGTGATCAAAGTAGTAGGTAGCTCACCGCATGGTGCATTTAAATTGACAAGACATTCATTATACTCAAGTGAAGGTAGAAGATCAGTACCTTTGTCATTACCTCTTATGATCAACTCAGATAATGTAGGAACTCTCGGCGGTGATGTGTCACATGGTGAAGGTGAGGTAGTCCTCACAACAATTGATGTGGTTGTCATAGTATGCCTAGTAGTTGAAGGGACAACTGTATCAACTCTTGGAATCTGCACCTTGCGCTTATTCTCCTTGTGTGCAACACAACGTTTCATTTCCTGTTCAGCTTTGCAATCAAGACGAAACAAACGGTCCATAGGATAACACTCTTCATGAATTAGTATCTCCTGAATATCATGGTTTAACCCTCCCCAAAATCTATCCATCAAATCATCTTCAGTTTCCTCTAAAAAGGAGTGCAATAAGGTAGTTTGTAAATCATCATAATATTTTGTTACGGTGTCACTACCTTGTTTTAAATGTTGTAGTTTTTTAATCATGCCACGAGTATAATAAACATCGACGAATCTCTCTCTCATGACAAGTTTTAAATCATCCCAAGTAGTAGGTACATAATCAGGGTATAACCGGCAATGTTCACTCCACCAAACTGAAGCGTAACCAGTGAATGAACCAACCGCGGCCTTAACTTTTTGACGTTCAGCAAAATTATGGGAAGCAAAAATATCATTCATTTTGAACTCCCATTCAATATATAAAGCAGGTCTAAAACGGCCATGAAAGGGTGGTATGGAAACATTAACCTAGTCATGTGCATTTGGATGTCTTTCCATCTCTCGTGATGGTTGCGGTATTTGCTGAGGTGGTGGCACATCACCCACGATCGACAAAGCCCATGAACTGACAACTCTGGATCCTGTCATGATTAGTAGAAACAAGAAACAAAATCCAAGAATAACGTTTCTATGAACTACTGGGATGTGGTGGGAAAACGCTCACAATATAGCGAATATCAAAGTCTTACAAGTTCTTACCATGCAGCAGGTGGTGACCGGCAACCAACAGTGTCAAATAACTCCGGAGATTAAGTAGAGCGATTGCCAGGTGAATGTATGTATGCATGATGTAGAAATATGTGGAGCTGGGTTGACTTTATATATGTGGAAAAAATGCTACAACCACGTTAATTAATGCAAGCTGAAAAATCGCTCAAAGTGGTCGAGTGCTGGCCTAGGCTAGACCATGGTAGAGACGCGAGTCTAAGACATAGACAAATTCAAAAGATGTTGCCAACACCACACTTCAGTACAAGCCTCCTTCCTCTTTTTTTTCAGTCGAAAGTAACAGTAGTGCGTACTGGTTTATACCACAACAAGGCACCTCTATTTTTTTCCCCAAAGCACAAATGTGTGGCCACTAAGATTCTCCAATCAACAAACTAGGAAAGTTTGACCAATAAGATTTTTTTTAAACCGAACCAAATCTCAAGTGCTACTAGTAGTCACGTATCCGCTTGCTTTTTTTTTCTTCCCTTTGCTGCGTCTCTTTCCTTTGTTGTTTCTACTCCCTTCGTCCCACAATTCTTGTCTTAAATTTGTCTAAATACAGATGTATCAAGTCATGTTTTAATATTAGATACATCTGTATGTAGACGAATCTAAGACAAGAATTTTGGAACGGAGGAAGTATTACTTTACAACTCTTCTCTCTCTTGCAAAAAGGAAGCCACGCCAGGGAGCCGGTCCCAAATCTGCACCCTTTCTCTTTGCGGTCAAAACCTTCCAAAAAATGTGGCTGGACGCTTTAAGTCCTGCGCTTTTTTTTTTTTTGGCTGATCAGACTTGCCTTTATGTGCCTCCTCTTTCCTAACGTTTTTTAAAACTTTCCAAATAAATAAATATTGGACTTTATTTCGGATTTGATCTCTTCCCTTTTATTTAAACGAACTTTCAACAAAATCATGATTGTCTAGGAATCCAATCGGAACAGTTTTTTTTTTCCTTCTTTGCTCTTTCCTTCCCACAGCCACGTAACTTGATTGCCTTAAAAAAACAACGTTCTGGATCAGGTCCCAAATCTGCAGCACTTTTTTTTTTGACAATACCCAAATCTACAGCACTTTATTTCGTGGCAACACCTTCCAATCTCCACAACACCACGAAACTAAATGGTGTCTTTTATGGAAACCGCTCGCTATAAAAATGCCTGGCCGAATTCAGACTTCCCAAAATATCAGCAGGTTTTTTGCTTCGGCCTCCATTTGTACCTTACGAATGTGATCTCTTTCTTCCTAATCAATCTCAACTTCCTCAAAACAATAATAGCCACGTGATTCTCTCCAATTCCATGGGAAACAAGTCTCCCTTTTTTTTGCCTATCTGAGTTGCCTTTTATTTCTCCAAAGTGATTATCCAAGGCAACAAATCCACGTGCACTTCCTTTTTTTTCACCTTCCTTATTCTATCTCTACTATCTCGTTTAGTTTGCAATCTCCAGAAGATTACAGCCACGCGATGCCTTTTCTTGGAAACTTGTCCAACTAACGAATACTTCCTTTTAAACGGGAGAAGAAAATCACAGCAGATATTTCATTGGACCGAACCAAGTTTTTTTTACTCTTTTTTTTGGCTCTTCTTTCCTTGCAAAGATACGTGGAAAGCAGCCCACCTAATGGAAACCACACGGTAGCCCTTTCCCTTTGTCTATTTCTTGACCGATCTCTTTTGTTTATCAATTTATTTCCTTAACAGATCAGAGTACTTTTCAACTAGTACTTCGTGCACAATGCCAAACAGCAGCAAACTATAGTCCGTATCTTCTTCTTTCCTCTAGACTCTCTTTTTTTAACCGTTTCTCTCTCTCCAAGAAAAATCAAGATGGCGACGAACAGCAATCGGCGTGAACAAAACGTAACTAGAACTCGAAACTCTAAAAGACTGATACCAAAACCAGCAACTCGACACACGATGCAACCAAAAATTCAACAATGCAAAAACTAAGTGGTAATGGCGAAAAGGCTCAAGACTGTCTAGGATACGGATGAACTAATCTAACTTTTTTTGTGGCTTTTTCTTGGACTCTACGTATGAAGAATAGATGAAATCTAGACTACGAAAAACTGGAAAATCTCACTGAGCAACCTGAAAACTGATAGCACTTGATAGAGGCGAGGGTCCCGATCTTTCGATGAGATGATAACTATCGATTTGCTGGAGCCGACTTTGACGATCCGACTACAAACGTGCATGACGTTGCGCCTTAGCAATTGCTAAACCAATCTCCTGAGGTTACTGACGATGCTGGAAGCACGATCAGCCTGACCACGAAGGTCTATTCCTGCACGCAATCGAAGAACAAGCAAGAATATGATAATGCAATCTGAATATTACGAATATAGATGAATTATTGATAAAGGTGGGGATCCGAAAGCGGTCTTGATCGGGTCATTGGACACAAACGAAGTTTACGAAGTTGCAATGGCTAACTTTTAACTAAACAAAATCCCAAGTCTAAACGGTGCCTTAAGGTCTGTATTTATAGGGGGAAAGAGAGGGGATTTCGTCCACCCTTGGCAAGGTGGGACTAAAACACCTCCTAAGTCATTTCCCCTAAAATACGGACTCTAAAAACAGCCTAATGAAAGGTATTTTGAAAATACATGGGTCTAGCCCAAAACTAAGGTGGCGCAGTACCAATAATAAGTTATGGACGAAATTTATGAAAGACATGTTGTATATTTTGTCCATCTTCTTGTATGTCATCATGGTGGCTTCAAAGTGCGGAAATCTCCTCCGGAAACTCCTTTCTTGTTCCCTTCGCGCGCGCCTTCATCTTAGTGCTTGATCATGCTCAAGTGTTCATTCTTCTTGTCCATGCTAGGTGCTTCAACTGTAACCAACACAAATATATCTATGTTAGGCAGCATCACATTCTCATGAACTTTAGAGAGATTACCAAGAAACGAAAGTACTTGATAATTTAGCAGGCATGCGCGAGCTCTAGTAGTTGGTCCACTAGGTATAGCAGCAGGGGCTATGGGTGTAACTATGGTAGCCATGTCCTCATCAACCTCAGACTCCGTGGTATGATGCGCCGCCATGGAACCAGGTAGAAGCAATGGGGAAAGGAAGCAAAGGGGGCGAAACTGTTGAAAGGCGGCGGAGGGAGCCAGCGGAGGAGCGGGGTAAATCTTTTGGTTTTCGCCATGGGAAAACCCCAGTCGATGACTTTTCACATTAGGGAGCAGTGGGTTTTACAAGCGGAGTCATCAGGCCTAGCTGATCGGTCACACTAGCCCAACTAGCTAGCCACCATGCTTCACTGACGTACTCGGCGGGAAAGGTGGGATTTCGTGATTTGATGACTCATTTACTTGCTTCAGCGCTATGATCAAGGAGGACCCAGAAACCGCGCGGTAGGGCATGCCACGTCTCGGTAAGGAAGAAAATATGCGTGCACCACCCGGGAGGACCCAAAATCCGCACGGTAAGGTGTGCCACGTCTTGGTACTGAGGAAAAATGTGCGTGTAAAAGTATATTGTATCAGATGTACCTATGGTTCGAACTTGGGACCCAGCCAGTTGGTTGAAAATACCCCACTAGCCACACAACTTCATCATGCTAACGTGGCACGAAGGCTATGTGTGGTTAGCTCCGTCTCGACCAGCCACAACGTCTCTTGTTCCACGCGATTCATCTATTTTCCAAGCATTTTTTTAGTTATAATAACACCATGGCCAGCTCGCGCCGCTCTTCATGTTTGCTTGTGCGTCTAAAGGTTGTAGATGGAGAGGAGAAGAGAGAGATATCGCAGACATGGGACCCACCAGTAAGTGAGTCAACGTTCATGCACGTATTGATGAGCCACTCCCTCTACTCTACTCAACGTAATACTATATGAAATCAAGTTATGCGACAAAGCCAACAACCGTTGCTGTTTCAGCGTATCGACGTATGCTTTGTAGTCCAGGTTGCCGGTTCAAATCTCGTCCTTCTGGTTTGTTATTTTTAGGTCCAAATTTGATCAATGACAAGTGGGACCCCCGTGTGTTGTTCCGATCTTTCAGTGTACGAGGTTTTTTTTTGCACAAATACTTTGCGCAGTTAGACAAGTTACGGCACCAGTTACATGTATTTTGCAAGTTTAGGAACAAAAGTGATAGTGGCTGAGAATATCACGTGCCCCCCACAGCTTAGATGCTAGGGTGATGCGAGATTCTACGTCGTGGGATCTGAGATCCAATGGCTTGGGAGTAGTCTTTGTAATTATACGCAATTTCTAAACTCTTCAAGGGTTTTTTTGCAAAAAAAGTTTAGGCCTCCTATGAAAATATTAGGTGCTCCCAGTAGTTCATATCACCATAGTATCTAAGGTGTGGGAGCACCCGATATTCTCACGTACAAGAGAATATTAGGTGCTCCTCGCAACTTAATTCACCACTACGGTGATACGAGCATCTAGGTCGTTGGATCTGAGATACAACGCCATGTGCGTTGTATTTGTACTTCTGCGTAATTCCCAAACTCTTTGAGGCCTATACCGCAGAAACATTCAAACCTCCTACTCGGAGCCATTTTATCTCCTAGGAGCTCGTATCACCATAGAATCTATGATGTGGGAGCACCTCATATTGTCCCGTGCGAGAAAACATTAGGTGCTCTCGCAGCTTGGATGCTATGGTGATACGAGCTTCGAGGTCATTCGATCTCAGATCCAATGGCACCTGAGTAGTCTTTGTACTTGTGAGTTGTTCCCGAACTCTTTGAGTTTTTTTTGCAAAAACCATTCAAACCACCGAGGAGCTGTTGGATCTCAGATCCAAAATCTCCGAGGAGTTTGTATCACCACATCATCTAAGGTGTGGTAGCATGTGATGTTCTTACATACAAGAGAATACGAGGTCCTCCCGCATCTTAGATGCTACGGTGATACGAGCTTCGAGGCCGTTGGATATGGGATCCAAGGGAATCTGGGTAGTTTTTGTACTAATTGTGTGCAATTCCCAAACTCATTAAGGTTTTTTGTAAAAATATTAAGACCTCCTGTGAGCCGCTAGATCTCAGATCTACCAGCTCCAAGGAACTCGTATCACCATATAACATCTAAGATGTGGGGGCACATGATATTCTCCCAGGGGGTGCACAACCAATCGGTGTTTGGGAGGGTGGGGCCAAATATAATGCTCAAAAAATATAATCTAAACAATCCTAAAAAGACCTTCACAATTTTATCTAAGGTCGGGGGGTTACCCCCCAACAATCTGCATAGCTCTGCCTATGCAAGAGGCGTAGTGGGAGCGTCTATGTGTGAGAGAGACGACGCGAGAAAGCGAGGTCAATCGTATACATACACACACACACACACACACACACACACACACACACACACACACACACACACACACACACATATATATATATAGGGTGGGTCTATTATGATAACACCCTTAAGACTCTTATTCTGCTAACAGCAGGCTTATTCTGCTAACACCCATCTTCATGCCACACGCACACACAAAACAACCTCCCCCTCTCCTACCTGTAGCTTTCCCACCGGAGCGAGTGAGCGAGCGTGGCGGAGCAGCGCGAGGGAGCGAGCTCCGGCCAACCCCATGGCACACACCCACTCCCTACGCACGTTCTCCACCTCCCCGCGCCCAACTCCTCGCCTCGCCCACTTCCTCTCCTTCCGGCTGGCGCGGCAGCCACTAGAGCGGTCCCCGCGGGCTCCTCCACACCGCCAGCACTGGATCTCGCCAGATCGGGCTTCTCTGCTCGAACATGGCGGCCTCCCCTCCCCCAAGCCATGGAGGCGAATTGCAACTCCCCTGGCTCAGGCCTGCACCACATCCCCGCCCGCCTCCCCCCGCGGCAACTCCCACTACAAGCCGACGCTGGATCCAGGCCGCGGCGCACCCCCGCACCCCCCCGGCGACGCCCTGCGCCGGATCCAGGCCGCGGCACCCCCCTCCCCCCCGCCCTCCTCCACCTAAGCCACAACCCCACCCTCTCCGACACGGTGCGCACCACCCGAGATGCCGCCCCACCCTCCCCACCTTCTCCGCGCATGGTGCACCCCACCCAACCACTGACGAGGCCAGCCATCACCGGATCCGGACAGCCGCGGCACCACATGGCCCGCCAACGCCGGTTCGGAGCCCGAAAGGCCTCGCGTGGAGAAGGTGGCCCCGCCCCCTCCTCCTCCTTCCTGGTTTAGATCGACCCGAGGACGAGCCCTCTCCTCCTCGTGGCGGTCTCCGACGCCCTCATCTGCGCCATCCGTGGTACTTGGGTGCTGCCCCACCCCGTGCAGCTCGGTCGCGGCCCCCGTGTTCGTGCAGGTTCACCGGCTACAGCTTGCCTCTGCCGACCTCCCTCGTTGTCAGCCACAACACAGCAACCACCGGCCTCGAGCGTCCTTTCCTCGAAGGTTCATTTTCGTTGCTTTTGCTGGAAAGATGAGTGCTGCTGTTTGGTTGGTTCCCCCTCTCTCTGAACCCCCTCTTCCACCTACCTTCTGCCGGCATGCACTGCAGGCAGCAGCGGCGTGCAATGAAAGATTCAGACAACGACACACATGGTGAGCTGAGGACAACCTCAACAACCAGCCTCCCATGTAGTCCGCCCGATGAGCCCTTGCGGTGCGGAGTGCCTGTGCCTGCAATTCCTTCGCTTCGGTTTTGTTTTGTTTGTACTCTTGCAGTGCAGTTTGCTTCTAGGAGTGCTGCAGTGCTGGTTTCGTTGTGGAATTGGTTCCTAATGGCATGTGGTTCGAAAAAGCGCGAGATGCTGCTCGCCGACGTGTGCTCGATGACACCCGTTCCTGGCAGTGTCCACAAAGCCGTTCAGTTTGCACGGGAAAGCGGTTCTGCAACTCGTCCCTGCAGTTCCTGACCGTGGATGCATTTTCTTAACCTTTTTTTATGTGATGTATGGCGTATTTTGCATCTAAGTTTCCTGCTCAGGGGTGCACTTCAGTCCGATGGGGCGTGCAGCTTTGTTATCTTATTTTTGACCTGCAGTGCTCTATTTGTTTTCGTGTAAAAAGAAGTCACCCTCGGGCCGCACTGCAGTCCGATGGCGGGGCGCGTGCAGTGCTCTGTTGCTTCGGTGGGAGAAATGGGAGTCCTAGTGTCGCCTCTACCTCTTTTGGTGATGCAGCTATGTCCACATGCACGCACAACCTGGAAAAAAGAGTCGAGTGGACTACACGGTTGGCTGTTCCTGGGTTCAGTTCACCAATGTGAGTGTGGCCGTGTAATGAATGGATACGTATGTTTTTGAAGCTCAATTTGTCCTCTCACGCAGTTCACTAAAAAACTCCTCGCAGTTCAGTTGGTAAACCAGAAACAAAAACATGTCAAAGGAAGCTCGCTTCTCATTACATGTAGTTCACTCGCTCAGTCTGTGCGGTGCACTCGTTCGGTCTACACGCTTAAAAAAATAATAAGTATGAAAAACAACAACAAAAACTCATGCGGTAGTGTTGTGGTTCACTTTCGATAGTCTCGTGGTACACTTACGCCCAATGTGAAGTGCAGAAAAATTATTATGGAAAAGTAGAAAAATGTAATGCGGTTTACTTCTCGATTGTGTTGCGGTTCAGTTACGACCGATGTGAAGCGCGGTCCACTTCCACGCGTGGTAAAAAATTACGTCCGAATAAAAAGAAACCATGCAGTTCTCTTGCCCGTCTGATGCAGTGTGGTTTCCTGTCCGATGCGGTTCACTCGTCGATTTTAGTGCCGCGAAAAAACAGTGTTCGTGTTTTGGTAAAATCAAAATTACTCTTAAATCGTAAGGAATTAGAGATAGCGATCTACATGAAAAAGTTGTGTCTCATCGATATCTATCCAACGGCGTATCATTTGAATCATTCCGATCAGCGGTTTGTGAAAATTTCGCGAAAAACGGCCTCTGCCACTAATCGTCAACCATACCATTTTCAAAATTAACTAAAAACTGTAAGGAATCTCAAAAAAATTTCAACATATAAAAGTTGTGCCTCGTCCGTAGCTTTCCAACGGCGTATCCACGCCTCGTTTCGACAAACGGTTCAAAAACTGGAGCGAAAACAGTACCGAAAATTGCAAAAATTTCAGAAAAACACAATTCTGCGATTTACTAAATTTAAAACTTCTCTTAAACCGTAATGAATTAGAGAAAATAATAGAGATGAAAATATGCGTCTCGATGATATATTTCCAACGGTGTATCATTTGCTTCATTCCGACGAGCGGTTTAGAAAAAAACGCGAAAAAACGCTCGCTGCGACTCGTCGTGCGCCGCAACGTTTTCAAAACTGCTCTTAAACTGTGAAGAATCTCGAAAAGTGTTCAACATGGCGAAGTTGCGCCTAATCCATAGCTTCTCAGCCGTATATTACACGCGTCATTCCGATAAACGGTTAAAAAATAGAGCGAAAACAATACCCAAAAAACACAGCGTGCAGTTTTTTGCAACGGGAAGTTCACTCGCGTGAGTACTGCAGCACACTTGGTTCAAACAATGACGTGCACTTGCGTTGAGCGTGCAGTGCGGAAGTGTTATCAGAATAGTTATTCTGCTAATATTAGCAGAATAGACCGGCTGTATATATATATATATCTATATACATATATATATATAGGGAGAGATCAACTGAGTGTGGCCTAGCGTACACTAGAATATTAAAGACGATACACCAAGATATCGTGCGGCGAAGCTGTAGTGAGGACTAGAGGGAGATAGTTACCAAGAGAGTGGGCTAGATAGACTTTGTGTGTGCGTGCACGGTGAAGGTGTTTTACAGAGGCAACGTATGTGTCTTGAGGGAGAGAGGGAGAGCTCATCATGGAGGGCACGACGAGGTTGTGTGTGAGAAATACATTTCTTGAGAGCGTGAGGGTGAGTGTGACATAAATGGAGACCAAAACATGAACAGAAATAATGAGCGCGTGTGTATTGGATACCAGTAGCTCTATTAACCAAGAGATGAAGATCGATCGATACATGAAGTATGTGGTGGGTGCGGGGGGGGGGTCGATGGAGAGACCTAAACACAACATTTCCATGTACATAGTACTAGAGTTAATATTCATGTTTCAGTTTACTGTGCATTTTAAATATTAAATTGAGGACCATGCATGGCTTATATTTTATTTTTGAATTCGTGTCATACATGCATGGTCTGGAAAAATAGATGCACTATACTTACTGGATTGTTGTTGTATTTGTGTGTGTGTGGGGGGGGGGGGTCATATGCTTGAATACATACAAAGTTTTCTCACCACCATACCATTCATATTTTAAATTTGAATTTGCAATGAAAAACTTACTGTGGATACATTGAAATGTGAAATCCACGTTGAGATCACTATATCACAAACTCACTCGAATTCAAGAACTCGTCATAAATCAATTACCGTGCCTTTTGGAATAACCAGTTATTTGTAAGGAAAATACGGGCATTATAATACATATAGATTCGTTTGGAAATTTAAAAAAAGATTTCTTTCGCATTCTCGAATGGCAGCACCCGACGGCGTACCAGCCAGACCGGGCTCGTGTCCTGCTGGTGGCGTGCGTGGTACGCACATTAGCCAACCCCAACCAAAAGAACCGCAATATTATTTATTCCCGCAAAAAAAAGAACTGAGATATTAAACTTCGTGCTTCCACTCGATCCTCCGCATTTCAAGTCAAATATCTTGCGGCTAGAATTCCAGCCCTGCGAAATTCCCCTCATGTGCCCAGTCCATAATGACTACCAATGAACAATGGAGGGATGCTTTAGTAACTACTACTAGCCCACATTACCTACTGCGCCGAGCATGGTTCAATTCCCTCGGTCACCGCTACCCAAGGTCACCCGTCAACTCCATTGCCTAGTACGTACTAATAGGACTACACCAGGATGAGCATAGAATGGAGCTCCGTTTGTTTGTGCCTACTAGAGTACTATATCACGCAATGCACTTGTACGGAGGGATTATCCTTTTACTCTGCATATATAACTTTTTTGAAGTCTAACTAAGCAAAATATTTGATCAAATTCTTTCTTAAGAAATATTAACATCTACAACAGTAAAGATGTATCGCTTCAAAATTTATTTCATGATGCAGGTAATGATATTGTTTCGAATCCTGGATTTTAAATTCCAGAAAATCCAAAACTCATCTGAAATTCATGAAACTGAGCATGGTCTCATGATATGGCACAAATAGGCTATCATAATTTTTTTGTTCAATTTGAGACAAGCTGCTTATGAAAAGTTGCACACATGGAGAGCCAAGGTATTTTGGAACAAAGACCTGTCACATTAACGTGAACGGTTTCACTATTCAAACCATGGGCGTTAGACCAACGTGCCACCACGCGTCCCGCCTCTCATCGGCAGGTGCGGTCCGAGCAAGCTTGTGAGTCGACGGGAGGCATGCGAGCAGATCGCTGCACCGGCTGACCGGGAGGCGTGCGAGCAGGCCACTGCGCAGGCTCACCGGGAGGCAAGCCCTTTGACCAGGCTCCACCGCCCACCTCCCTCCCAATTCCCCCCACTTTTAATGGTGCCGGCGTAGCAGTTTAAATGACCACTGCACTCCCCGATCTCGCTACAATCTTCCCTCTTCCTCTCCGATTCTCCTGTCGTCTACCTCCAATCAGCCTGACCTCATCGTATGCCATGCCGCATCACGATGGGCTGCCCTAAGTCTTCCAGTTTCCTGAGGAAGACACCAAGCCGGAGTCCGAAGAACATAAGGCACTTTGGGACGAGCTTGAACTGGCCGAGCGGGAAGTCGCTGCGTCTATCCCCGCGCCCATTCCAGCTCCTGTCGCCGCGCCTGGGCCAGCGTCCATCCTCGTGGCATTGATGGGCTGGGAGCCACACATTGTCATCGAGCTTGAAGCCACGGGGTTCCACGAGGTCCGCGCTGACTTTCACATGTCTGTGCACCTGCCAGCACATGCGCCTGCTCATGCACTAATGCGCGCGCCCATGCCGGTGCCCGTGCACACGAATGTCTCCGCTGCGCCGTAGGCAGCGCATGTCCCCTCGCCGGTAGCAGTGCTCCCCTCAGTGGCATGGATCACCGCCGTCCACCACTTCTTTGCACCGCCGCTAGTCGCCGCCTCCCGCCGGTTGACTGGCTCTTGGAGACCAAAGTCCAGAAAATTCTAGCCTTCCTTGAAGCTTGGGCCAACGTCCAAGAGTACGCCAACACCGGCGCAAGACGCCGCCATTGCCGCTGGTCAGCGGCCTGACGATGCACAGGGCACGGCAGAGGAGCCGCTTCCCACCGCAAGGTGCCCCCCCCCCCGCCACCGCGTGAACTCAAGTTGCCATGAAAAACGTTCGGATTGCCATGCTTAAAATCCAAACTTTTTGGGATTTATCATTTCCATTTTTTAGTTTGATCGTGGTATGAATGTAAAGTCATAGTCAGACTGAATGAAATCTATGATTTGATTGATTGAATGTTCTGCTAGAGCCCTATCAAATTAAATAAAAAAGTCATCAGGGGACATGTATTCCTTCTCATCGCAAACATTTCATATTAAATATCACGTCAATTCCAAATACTTTTTCTAGGGAAGTCAATTCCAAATACTTATAGGGCACGAGCAGGCCCTTGTTCGAGTACTAGGCGATACATTCTCTATTTAACCACGCATTTTATTATTACTACTAGCCCGAACTTGTCCGTCACGGTCACTTTTGTTCCTAAACTTGTAACATATACTACTACTAGTACGTGAAACTGATGCCGTAACTTGTGAACGCGTCCAGATACAGTCAACGACTACACTGCCCGCGCGTTCTTCGTGTTTGACCATGCGTGTAACCGTAGAAGGGGAGGAGAGAGAGAGAGAGCAGACATGGGACCCACCAGTAAGTGGCTCAAGGAAGGGGAATACTAAGTGCTGACGAGTCGGTCCCACTAATCTAATAAAATTAATATAAAAACCTGTTATCCATTAAATAGGCTGTGGTAATATAAAAACTTTATATCAACAAAGGGGAGTGCAACAAACGTTGCTACTATGTTGCCTATTGACGTGCACATAGAAGGGCCTGGTCGCATGTTTGATCCTCGTCCTTTTTCATTTTTAATTTATATATGGGTCCAAATTTGTTCTTACGGCCCCCCCCCCCCCCCCGATGTGTAGTTTGTAGCACATTAATTTTTGGGTCGAAATTTGTTCCATTACAGGTGGACTCCCAGTGTGTAGTTTGTAGCTTATTTGTAACAATTAAAGAGAACAACACAGTGTTTTGCAAAAGTACCATGGTGCGACGTGGAAGGTGAGAAAGGGCATGCGAGAGAGCGGTGACCGAGCCAGAGGGAAAACAATTGGGGGAGGGAGGGGAATGTAACGGTGTTTGGAGTAGTTGTGGGCCGAATGCTAAAAAATATATTCTAAACCCACCGAAATAATTGCCTTCACAAATTAATCCAAGGTTGGAGTCCCCCTCGCAATGTATATAGCTCCGACTCTGCGAGGGATGGAGAGGTAGCGTCAATGTGTGTAAGAGACGATGTGACAAAGCGAGGTCAATCGAGACATAGATAGATAGAGAGACAGAGTGAGTGTGGCCCGGCATTCGGTGAAAAGATATATATGCTCTGGAGAGATATTGTCTGATTGAGCTTTTGGGATGGGTGAGGGCTGTAAGAGAGAGCTTGAGAGATTGACCTACATAGATGATGTGCATGCTAGGGTATACAGAGTGTGGATCCAGTCACAGACAGGTAGATATATCGTTTGAGTGCGAGAGGAAGCAAGGTCAATCGATACATAGATAAATAGAGAGATTGAGCGAGTGTGGGTCGTCATGCGGTCGAAAGAGTGATACGGGTTGGAGAGAGTGCCTAGATAGACAATGTGCATGCTAGGGTATACAGAGTGTGGATCCAGTCACACACAGGTAGATATATTGTTTGCGCGCGAGAGGAAGCAAGGCCAATCGATACATAGATAAAGAGAGAGATTGAGCGAGTGTGGCTCGTCATGCGGTCGAAAGAGTGAGACAGGTTGGAGAGAGTAACCTAGATAGACATTGTGCGTTAGAGAGTATACAATATGTCGAACTAAGCCCAAACATGGAGATATATCGTTTGTGCGTGAGAAAAAGCGAGGTCAAGTGAGACATACATAGAGAGAGAGAGAGAGAGAGAGAGAGAGAGAGATTGAGGGAGTGTGGGCCACCATGAGGTCGAAAGAGTGGGACGGCTTGGAGAGACCGACCTAGATAGACAATCTGCATGCTAGGGTATACAGAGTGTGGATCCAGTCACAGACAGGTAGATATATTGTTTGCGCGCGAGAGGAAGCAAGGTCAATCGATACATAGATAAAGAGAGAGATTGAACGAGTGTGGCTCGTCATGTGGTCGAAAGAGTGAGACATGTTGGAGAGAGTAACCTAGATAGACATTGTGCATTAGAGAGTATACAATATGTCGAACTAAGCCCAAACATGGAGATATATCATTTGTGCGTGAGAAAAAGCGAGGTCAAGCAAGACATACATAAAGAGAGAGAGAGAGAGAGAGATATTGACAGATTGAGCGAGTGTGGGCCACCATGAGGTCGAAAGAGTGGGAGGGCTTGGAGAGACCGACCTAGATAGACAATCTACATGAGAGAGCATAGAGTGTGTCAATGTAGGCCCGAATAGGGAGATATATTGTTTGTGCATGAGAGAAAGCGAGATTAATCGAGACATAGATAAAGAGAGAGAGATTGACCGAGTGTGGGCCACCGTGTGGACGAAAGAGTGAGACGGTCTAGAGAGAGTGACCTAGATAGATAATGTGCGTGCGTGTGCACGAGAGGGGGGGAGGGGTCTAGATAGGCAATGCATGTATCTAGCGAGAGAAGGTGGGAGGGAGAGAGAGAGAGCTCGACATGGAGTGCACTGGCGGGTGTGTGAGAGAAATACATTTGTTGACAGAGTGGGGAAAAGGGGTTGTGTAATTGAGAGAGTTAGAGATTGAAACATGGAGAAAAAGAATGAGCGCGTGTCAGAAACCAATAGCATTGTAACGTTGTTAGGAGGGGAAGATTGATCGATAGACGAAGTATGCACCATGTGTGCCGAGGGGGGGGGGACCTAAAAACAACATTTGAATGTAGATAGTACTAGACTTAATATTGACGTTTCAATTTAGTGTACATTGTAAGATTTGAATTGAGGACCATGCATATGGATTCCGTAATTATTTTGAATTCATGCCATACTATGCTTGAATCCATCCTAAGTTTTGTCACTACCATAGTGTTCATATTATGCATATGAATTTGCATTAAAAAGCAGCATGGATACCGTGAAATGCGAAATCCACGTTAGAATTGGAGATCGCTATGTTACAAACACACTCTAATTCAAAGAAATCCTCATTAATTAATTTATAGTATCTCGTTTTGAAGGACTAATTATTTGCAAGGAAAACACAGGCATGGTAATACATACAAATTCGTTTGCCAATGAAAGAAGATTCGTTTGCATTCTAAAATGTAGGTGCACCAGGCAGACCAAGGTCATGTCGTGGTGGTCGCGTGTGTCATACTGATGCTAGCACCCACCCCTTCCCCCCCCCCCCCAAAAGAGAACGATGACAAAAAAAATCGTGCTTCCATGTTTCAGATTGAAATATCTGGCGGCCCCAATTCAAGCCCTACAAAATCTCCCTTCTCCCCCATCCCTTTCCGCGCCCAGAGCGCTGAAATCCCTAATTCGCCACCACCCAAGCAAAATTCGAATCGCCCCTCGTCTTGACTCTTTCCGCGCCTTTGTACCGAACGACGACGACGGTGGCGCTTCACCACCACAACGGAGCTACCTCATCTATGCCCTCGTCCACCGCACCGGGTGGTCCACCGACAACATCAGCCGCCGCAGCCGACGTGCCTCACAGACGCCGACTTCCACCACATCATGTGTGCTTCACTGACCCCGTCTACTACCTCACCGGGGCTACTTCAGCAAGCACATCATCGCACATCCACCCCCCGAGGCCGTTGGTGCTTCACCAACGGCCTCATCCACCGCATCATAGCGCTCCACTGCCGCTCAAGATCAGCATTCGTACGCGGCCAGTGATACGTCCATTTTGCATCATGTTTTCCTACTGTTATTTATAGTGATTTTATGCATTATAACACTTCGTGGAGTAATTCTAATGCCTTTTCTCTCATAATATGCAAGATTTACACAAAGAGGGAGAATGCCGACAGCTGAAATTCTGGACCTAAAAAAGCTATGTCAGAGATACCTATTCTGCACATCTCCAAATGAGCTAAAATTTTACGGAGAATTATTTTGGAATATATAAAAAATATTGGAGAAAAGAACTACCAGAGGGGGGCACCCAGGAGCCCACAAGGCACTAGGGCGGGCCACCCCCTCCAATCGCGGCCTGATGGGTAGTGGGGGCCCAGGCCCACCTCCGGTGCCCATCTTCTAGTACATAAGGTCTTTTGACCTAGAAAAAATAATGAGAGGACTTTCGGGACGGAGCACCGCCGTCTCGAGATGGAACTTGGGCAAGAGCACTTTTGCCCTTCGGCGGAGCGATTCCGCCGGGGCAACTTCCCTCTAGGAGGGGGAAATCGAAGCCATCGTCATCATTGACATGGCTTGAGACTGCGTTGGTATTTCCCCAAAGAGGAAGGGATGATGCAGCACAGCTACAGTAAGTATTTCCCTCAGTTATGAAACCAAGGTATCAATCCAGTAGAGAACCAAGCAACACTATCTAAACGGTATATGCACACAAAGAACAAATACTTGCAACCCGACTCGTAAGAGGGGTTGTCAATCCCTCCACGGTAAACAGATCGATTGATTTGTATGAGATTGGATAAATAGATCTGAATAAAACACAAAATAAAATAAGTAAATAAAAAGTGCAGCAAGGTATTTTTGGGTTTTTGGAATAATATATCTGAAAAAAATATGATGAAAGATAGATCTGAAAGCAATATGATAAAAGATAGACCCAGGGGGCATAGATTTTACTAGTGGCTTCTCTCGAGAAAATAGCATATGGTGGGTAAACAAATTACTACTGGGCAATTGATAGCAGAACAAATAATTATGATGATATCCAAGGCAATGATCATGAATATAGGCATCACGTCCAAGATTAGTAGATCGACTCCTGCCTGCATCTACTACTATTACTCCACACATCAACTGCTATCTAGCATGCATCTAGTGTATTAAGTTCATGGAGAAACTGAGTAATGCAATAAGAACGATGACATGATGTAGACAAGATCTATTCATGTAGGAATAGACGCCATCTTTTTATCTCAATAGCAATGATACATACGTGCCTCGCTACCCCTTCTATCACTTGGTGAGGACACCGCAAGATCGAACCCATAACAAAGCACCTCTTCCCATTGCAAGAAAAATCAATCTAGTTGGTCTAACTAAAACAAAGATTCGGAGAAGAAATACGAGGCTACAAATAATCATCCATATAAGAGATCAAAGAAGACTCAAATAATATTCATGGATATAGATCTGATCATAAACTCGAACTTCATCGGACCCCAACTAACACACTGCAAAAGTCATTACATCAAATAGATCTCCAAGAGACCATTGTATTGAGAATCAAAAAGAGAGAAGAAACCATCTAGCTACTGCCTACGAACCCATAGGTTGCTGCTTCTTGAGCTTGCGTTGATATTTCCCTTGAAGAGGAAATGGTGATGTAGCAAAGTAGAGATAAGTATTTCCCTGAGTTAAAAACCAAGGTATCAATCCAGTAGGAGGCACAAGCAAGTCTCCAATATATGCACCTGCACAAACTAACAAACACTTGGACACAACGCGAAAAAGGGGTTGTCAATCCCTTCACGGTCACGAACAAGAGTGAGATCTAATAGAGATAGGTATAAAAGATAAACAAAAGAGCAAAATAAAGTAAATACAAATAAAGTGCAGCAAGGTATTTTTGGGTTTTTTGGTTTATAGATCTAAAAATATATGATGGAAAATAGACCCGAGGGCCATAAGTTTAAATAGAGGCTTCTCTCTTGAAGAAAACATACGGTGGGTAAACAAATTACTATTGAGCAATTGATAGAAAAGTGCATAATTATGAAGACATCTAAGGCAATGATCATGAATATAGGCATCATGTCCTTGACAAGTAGACCGAATTGATTCTGCATCTACTACTATTACTCCAGACATCGACCGACTCATGCCTGCATCTAGAGTATTATGTTCATAAGAAAGAGCAACGCTTTAAGTAAGATGACATGATGTAGAGGGATAAACTCAAGCAATATGATATAAACCCCATCTTTTTTATCTTTGATGGCAACAATACAATATGTGCCTCACTACCCCTTCTGTCACTAGGTGAGGACACCGCAAGATTGAACCCAAAACCAAGCACCTCTCCCATTGCAAGAAAAACCAGTCTAGTTGGCCAAACCAAATTGATAGTTCGAAGAGAAATACAAAGATATCTTAATCATGCATAAAAGAGTTGAGAAGACTCAAATAATATTCATAGATAATCGGATCATAAATCCACAATTCATCAGATCTCAACAAACGCACCGCAAAAGAAGATTACATCGAATAGATCTCCAAGAACATTGAGGAGAACATTGTATTGAAGATCAAAGAGAGAGAAGAAGTCATCTAGCTACTAGCTATGGACCCGTAGGTCTATGGTAAACTACTCACACATCATCGAAAGGGCAGCAAGTTTGGTGTAGAGGTCCTCCGTGATTGAATCCCCCTTCGGCAGAGTGCCGGAAAAAACCCCAAGATGGGATCTCACGGGAACAGAGGCTTGCGGTAGTGGAAAATTATTTTTGGTGTGTCCTCTGGTGTAGGGGGAATATTTGAGGACTTATAGTGCAAAGATTAGGGTTGAAGGTCTACGGGGGGCCCACAAGCCCTGGGGGCGCGCCCCTACAGCTTGTGGCCACACCGTAGGGCTTCTGGCCTCCTCTCCAAGTCTCGTGGGTTTCTTCTGGTCCAAGAAAAATCACCTTAAAGTTTTATTCCGTTTGGACTCCGTTTGATATTCCTTTTCTGTAATAGTCAAAAAACAAGGAAAAAACAGAAACTGGCACTGGGCTCTAGGTTAATAAGTTAGTCCAAAAAATTATATAAAATAGCATATTAATGCATATAAAACATCCAAAACAGATAATATAATAGCATGGAACAATAAAAAATTATAGATACGTTGGAGCCTCAATTTTCAATAGTCGTCCACGGGCCTTTAGTAGGCTGAAATGTACACCGGTCCATTATTGACCCAGTTATATGACGGGCCGTTACCAGGCCAAAACATATCTCGGGCCTTGGTTGGCCCACTGATATTATGGGCCTTTAAGAGGCCAAAAGCTTAGTAGAGGCATCAACGGGCTGAATTATACAACATGCCTTCAATACGCCCAAAGTCAGGTTGGGCTGAACTGTTGTGTCATGGGTGGGCACGATCACCTATGGGGCCATCGGCCCCTTGTGGTTCGGCAAGGGGGAAGATCATGTTGCACAAAGAGCAGGGGCCATGAAACAACACAACAGCGATGACGCTGGTGGTTTTTACCTAGGTTGGGGCCACTGAGAAGCATAAAACCCTAATCCTGCTTTGGTGGATTGGATGGAGGAACACAATGAGCACGCAGTGCTCAAGCCCGGCAAGGTCGTCTTCGGGAGCGCAGCCACATGCATACAAGTGTGCAAAGGTCCGAATCCTTTTCTAGTTAGCCTTGGACCTCCTTTTATAGCTTAAGGGGTGACCACAGTGGCAAAGCAGTCTTTATCCGGTGATTAGATAGCTAACAGTGCTATCATACCTAACTCTGGCAGTTAGGACAAAGTGCATTAAATGCACTGCTAGGTGTTATGTTGAGGGGGAAACCCGGCAAGCCTGCCGTGCTACTTAACCCTCTTCTGCTTATCTGCTTGACACGCCTCTGGATTGGTGTCACATGAGGATAATCTGTCTTCCATGGTCTGCCACGTGCTTAATAGAAGCCACTTAATCACTTGCGGGCTCGACACCGCATTGATAGGTGATTTGCGTTGTGGTACGGTGGAGCGGTGGCGCCTTGGCGGGGAGACTTGCCCTTGGCGGACCCGGCAAGCCTGTCGGGGAAATCTTGGACTTGTCCTTGAGGCGGCCTCGACCCCGCCAGGCTCTCCTGCCTGGCGAGAGAAGCCTTCCCAAAGCGATGCTCCGCTGTCTCGTTTGTCTTGGTCTTCTTGATCCACTCTTTGATCTCACTAAGAGCTGCTTCTCTGGCTTGTCCATGCTTTGCATGTTGATGTAGCTATGCGATGCCAATACGCCTGTGTATAAGTCTGGGCAACAAACGTAAATGTTTGTTGCACCAACAGGAGCCCCCAGGCCTGGCCCATATGTGCAGCCGGGCATCGTTGGGGTAGGCCCCAACAAGTACACAGGCGAGCACTTTGGCCGAGCCGCGATGGGATTCTCTTCTCCCTTGACATCTTCCTTGCTTCTTCATTAACCTGTGATTGAATCTGTTTCCTGTTTTTTCGTGCATCGTGCGGGACGACGTGGGGTTAACCACGTTCACGGGGAGGTAACTGCCATTTTACTCACCCACTACGCCTACTATTTCCGCCACATACGCTGCATGCACCACGCAGGGTTGGTGGCAGACGCGTAGGGCGCGGGAATGAGTGCCATGGCAGAAAGCTAGGCGCCGTGGATAGGCGCAGGAGGGCGGTCGTTGATTCTGTACGCCGTCAGTGACACAGAGTTACAGGATTGTTGGAGTGGGGCAGTTACCTTCTAGGTGGCGAGGAGCCAGCCCCCGGCCATGTTTCCCTATAGAAGGGGACGTGGGCGAGGGGCTCATCCACACACATCTCCTCTCCCTCCTCAGGTAACTTTCTTCCACCATGGTGAGGGGAGAGAGGGCGTGGTCGACCCCTAGTGGTGGCGACGAGGGTCTCTTCTCGACAACGCCTCCCTCCCCCTGCTGGGGATGCAGGGGCAGAGTCTAGCGCGCAAGTTGGTTCCACTGGATGTGCGCGCGGTCATCATGGCACCCGGGGTCAAGGAGGACGCGGAGATTCCCTGGTCGCTCCTCCCCCGATCGCCGCGGCCCCAATGGAAGACCACGCCGGGGACCAGCTGTTGGAGTTCATTGTCAACCTGCGCGGGCCACCGCGCAGCCGTCTTCGGCTTCCCACCCCGTTTGCAAGGGTGATGGAGGAAGAACAACCGCCTAGATTGAGGCTGCACATGAGGGACTGCCGTAATGGCAACATGGGGGCGAACCTAGAGTTCCCCACACCTCATGTCATGCTTCTCCGGCGTGGCTGGAAAACCTTCGCTCGTGCCCATATCTTGGCGGCGGGGCACGTTCTCCATTTCAAGCTAATGGAGGCAAATCTACTCTCCGTCAAAGTCTTCGGGCATTCGGGTGCTCGCTTAGGGTGCTGCGTGGAGAGCTCGACCGACGACGAAAGCTCCTCCTCGAGCAACAGCGACGAAGAGGATAGTGACGGCGATGATGATGGCAGCGATCGGGATGATGATGGCTCAGACTCCAGCTGAGCGCTAGACGCACCAGCACCGTCAGCAAGGTACCGCTGGCACCATCATCTGCACCTGGGTCTTCTTCCCCCAGCAGAGCGATTTGCCGGGGGTGTTGGGTGTGGATGTCTCCGCCTCCTCCAGCTGGACTCCGGCAGGCATCTCCGTGGACTCCGGCTTCATCTTGCTTGCCGGGGGCCTTCCTGCCGAGTTCGGCTGGTCCTGGCGGTGGTGACCAGGGCATCACCTAGCCGCTCTCTTCGTCCGTCGTCTTCGCCCCCGCACCTCTCGATCTTGTCATACTGCGTCCCGCAGGCCCTGACAGGGTCAGGCTGGGCTTCTGCCCAGGCACGCCTTTTGCCCTCTTCACCTCCCACTGTAGTTCCTAGGGGGAGAGGGACAAGAAAGGCATTACGATGCTCTTATCTTTTTTCAGTCTAAAATATGTAGGCACTTGCCAAACTTTATCTTAAGTAATATAATCTTTTTAGCCATATTTGTACTCTGTAAGGCTTGTACTTGTCTATCAGTGCATTAATGAAAAAAGACATGCTTGCCGGGCGCTTGTGCATGTATCATACTCATGCAGAGGAGTGTCTCCTCTATACTTTCGAGTAAACAAAGTTTCCGGCAAGGTATCTTGCCGGTCCCTCTCCTTGTTGCCGCGAGGCTCGGCTTGGTGAGCCTGGGAACGCGGAAGAGACCCGGCCCCTCGCCAACCCTTTTCACAAATGCCACTGCAACCAATCTGACTGAAGTAATCCTCAAATCAAAATATGGGAGCACAAATGTTTGAGGGTGACAAGGTTTTTCTACGCACAAGTTTTCCTCACAGATGTACAATATGGATCTCTTAAAGGAAACTTATCTGCTTTGGGTTGTCGGTGGCCGATATGCAAACTTGTTATTTCTTCTCTTCCCTAGGATTTTATCCACGGCAGGGGCCCTGTGGTTAGCACAGGGAAAGAAAAACAACAACATATGACCCTCTCTAAATGACCATGGCAAGATCATGCTAAAATAAACATGCATGCAAGTTTTAGGCGCCAGCGCTTCATTTTATTATCTTTGCACAGGGTCTGCGCCTGGCTTTGTACAAAGGGTTACATGCACATCGGCAAGGCTTGTACAAAAGGTGGCTACCGAGGCAGAGCCCGGCAGCCGTGCCTTACGGGTAGAACTTGCAAAGATGCTCAATATTCCATGAGTTTTGCACCTTAATGCCATCTTTGGTCTCCAAACGGACTGCGCCAGGTCTGGTGACTCGTACTACCCGGTAAGGGCCTTCCCACTTCGGCATCAACTTGTTGGAACCCTTGGCGGCTTGAACATGCCTAAGGACAAGGTCGCCTTCCTCAAGGCTCCAGGCATGAACCCTGCGGCTATGATAGCGGCGCAAGGCTTGCTGGTAGCGTGTAGCATGCACAGCGGCCCGGAGACGATCTTCCTTGAGGAGCACGGCATCGTCATGCCGGAGCTGCTCTTGCTCTACTTCATCGTAGGCAAGTACTCGAGGTGACCCGTATATGAGTTCTATGGGGAGCACCGCTTCCGCCCCTTAGACTAGGGAGAAGGGAGTCTGCCCGGTGGATCGATTCGGTGTCGTACGGAGGGACCAAAGAACCACCCGCAGCTCGTCGATCCAGCGTCTGCCGCACTTCTACAGCTTGTCAAAAGTTCTTGTCTTGAGCCCACGCAGCACTACGGCGTTCATCCTCTCAGCTTGTCCATTGCTCCGGGGATGAGCAATAGAGGTAAAGGAGAACTTGCTTCTGAGGGTTTGGACATATTGCATGCAGGTGCGGCTTGTGAATTTGGTGCCATTATCAGTGATCACCCTAGCGGGTACTCCAAAACGGCACACCAATCCTTTCAAGAACTTGATAGCTGACTGTGCGGTTACCTTCCTCACTGGCTCCACTTCTAGCCACTTTGTAAACTTGTTGATTGCAACGTACAAGAATTCAAAGCCCCAGGTAGCAAGGGTGAAGGGGTCCAAGATGTCGAGCCCCCAGACCGAAAATGGCCAGGACAAAGGGATCATATGGTGAGCTTGAGCTGGTTGATGGATGCTCTTGGAGTGGAACTGGCAGGCTTCACATCTGGTGACTAGCTCAACCACATCTTGGAGGGCCGTGGGCCAGTAGAAACCTTGTCGGAAAGCTGTCCCAACCAAGGCTCTTGATCCAATATGGGAGCCGCACACGCCCTTGTGTATCTCTGCCAGTAGTTCGAGCCCCTCTTCCCGGCAAATGCACTTCAACTTCACACCGTTCGGCCTTCTTCTGTACAAGGTGTCATTGACAAACTGATACATACTGGACCGTCGAGCTACTCTTTCAGCTTCTTCTTGCCCTTCGGAAAGTTCGCTTATTTGAAGGTAGTGGACTATGTGCCATGCCCAAGTTGGAGCCTGAGGCTCAACAACAAGGACTAATGGCACCTCCTCACTCATGGGAGCACTCACCTCAACTGTGAGAACCTGTGGTTCTGCGGGAGGGTGCTGCTCACCAACCGAAGTGGAGTGGTTCCCAGCAGCCACTCTACCAGCAGCTTTGGGAAGCTCTGCCGGGAGATACTTGCCAGAGTCCAACTTCCTCCTTTTCCTGGCCATCATCATGGAGATACTGAAGATTGAGTCAAGTGAAGGACAAAAGTTCCTGGTTGCATAGGGAGTTTTTGTGCGGTGCATTTTGACAGATGATCAGCAATGTTGTTTTCCGCACGTGGTACCTGCGCTGTTTGCAATCCATCAAAATGCTCCTCCAGCTTTCTCACTTCGTCTACATATGCCTCCATCAATGGGCTCTGGTAATCCTTATTGACTTGCCTCACCATGAGCTACGAGTCTCCACAAATGATCAACTTCTTGATTCCCAATTCTACTGCGATTCTGAGTCCGGCAAGGAGCCCCTCATACTCAGCAGTGTTGTTGGTGGCCTTCTCCCGGGGAAAGTGCATTTGAACCACATACTTGAGGTGTTCTCCGGTGGGTGCAACAAGAAGCACACCAGCTCCAGCACCTTGTAACGAGAAAGCACCATCAAAATACATGATCCATTCCTGAGGTGCCTCCTCGCCGGGAATAACTGTTTCTGGTATTTATTCATTTGGAGTGGGCGTCCATTCTGCAATGAACTCCGCCAATGCCCTGCTTTGAATGGTTGAGGTACTTTCATACTTCAGGCCAAAACTTGACAGCTCTAATACCCATTCAACTATTCTGCCAGTGGCTTCGGGGTTCCTCAGTATGCGTTGTAGTGGGAAACGAGTGACAACCGTGATCTCATGGGCTTGGAAGTAGTGGTGTAGCTTCCTCGAGGCCATGATGAGGCCGAAGATCAACTTTTGCACCTCGGAATACCTTGACCTAGCCCCCTACAATAGGGAGCTGACAAAGTATACTGGCCGTTGCACCACCTTCTTCCTTGTCGCGGTCCTGGAATTGCCTTTGCCAACTTGCTCTGCTTCTCCTTGATCTGTGTCTGACCTTGCCCTGACTGGCTTAGTTTCATCTCTGGAGGGGACAATTGCTGCAGCTACTTCTTCATCCACTTCTCGCTGCGCCACTAGCGCTGCACTAACCACTTGGGTCGTTGCTGCTAGGTATAGCAGCAACGGATCTTGTGGCTTAGGAGCGACTAAGGTGGGAGTAGAAGAAAGGTATGCTTTCAGGTCCCGCAGCGGTGCTTTTGCCTCCGGGGTCCACTTCATTGGCCCTGCCTTCTTCAGAATTTTAAAGAATGACAAGGCGCGCTCGGTAGACTTGGAAATGAACCTACTGAACGCGGCAACGCATCTAGTTAAGCACCTCACATCCTTGATGGTCTTGGGTGCTTGTATCTGCTCGATCGCTCTGATCTTGTCGGGGTTGGCCTCTATCCCTCGATGAGATACAAAGAAACCAAGTAGCTTGCCGGAGGGAACGCCAAACAAACACTTCTCAGGGTTTAACTTCAACTTGATCTTGCGCAAGTTGGCAAAGGTCTCTTCCAAATCTTGAATAAGTGTCGATTTGTCCTTGGTCTTGACCACTATATCATCCATATAGGCTTCCACGTTTCTGTGCAACTGTGGTTCAAAACCAATCTGTACTGCTTTTGCAAAAGTTGATCCAGTGCTCTTCAACCCGAAAGGCATGCATACAAAGCAGTACGTGCCACATGGGGTTATGAACACGGTCTTCTCTTCATCTTCTTTGGACATGAATATCTGGTGGTATCCGGAGTATGCATCCAAAAACGAAAGCAGATCACACCCGGAGGTGGAGTCTACGATCTGATCGATGCGCGGCAAGGGAAAAGGGTCCTTCGGGCATGCCTTGTTCAAGTCCGTGAAGTCGATGCAGAGCCTCTATTTCCCATTTGCCTTGCGCACTACCACAGGGTTTGCTAACCATGTTGGATGCAGCACTCCCCTGACCAAACCAGCTGCTTCAAGTTTCCTGATTTCCTCGGCAACAAACTGCTGCCGCTCTAAGGCTTGCTTCCTAACCTTTTGCTTGACGGGCCGGGCATGAGGGCAGATAGCAAGGTGGTGCTCGATTACCTCCCTGGGAACACCAGGGATGTCAGATGGTTGCCAAGCAAACACATCGACATTCGCCCGCAGGAAGGCAATGAGCGCGCTTTTCTATTTGTCATCAAGGGTGGCGCTGATGGCGAACATACCGTCAGCGCCATCCTGCCTTGCCGGGACCCTTTTCACAGCAGGTGGAGTAGCCTTGGGCCTCTTTCTAGTGGAACTCTGTCGTGGGAAACCACGGCCACCTATGGGGCCACGGGCCCCTTTTGGTTTGGAAGGGGGACTGAGCACATTGCACAAAGAGCGGAGGAGCGCAACACAGCACGACAGAGATCACATGGGCAGTTTTACCCAGGTCCGGGCCGCCGCGAGGCGTAGAACCCTACTCCTGCTTTGGTGGATTGCTGGTGGATAGTGGTGGAAATGCAGCGCTCTTGCCCGACAGGGTTGCCTCGGGGCGAGAGCAGCTACGCGCGTATGAGTTTACAAGGGTATGAATCCTTTCTATGTTTGCCATGGGCCTCCTTTTATAGATCAAGGGGTCACCACAGTGGCAAATCAGTCATTGTGTACTAATTAGATAGCGAACAGTGCTATCATATCTACTCTGCAGACACAGCAGTACGCATTAAATGCGCCACTTAGTGTCACATCATGCCCAGCCCGGCACGCCTTGCCAGGCTGTTTGGCGACCTTCTCTCCTGTCTGCATGACACGTCGCTGGACGGGTGTCATTTGGAGGTGATTCCTGTAGGAAATGGCTGCCATGTGGCAAAAGGCAGCCACTTAGTCACTTTGGGGCTTGACACCGCATTGATCGATGACTTGCATCGCTGTGAGGTGGAGTGGTGAAGCCTTGGCGGGGTGTTTTGCCTTCGTAGGACCCGGCAAGCCTGCCAGGGCGGTCTTGAGGCTTGCTCCTGGGGCAACCTTGACCTCGCCAGGCTCTCCTGCTCGGCAAGAGGTTTTCCCTTAGCGGTGTCTTGCTCCTTGGCTTGACTTGGTCTTCTCAATCTGCCCTTTGATTCCTCAAAGAGCCTATCTCTTCATCTTGGCCTTGTCTTGGATGTTGCAATCTTGATCTTGGGCCTGTGCACGGTCTGGGTAACAGACCCAGGGTTTGTTGCACCGACAAACTCTCCGGCAGATCCTCAACAGGTGCAGCACACTCCACAGAGGTGCGCTTCCCGGAGTCTTTGCTGGTGTCACTGCTAGCTTTCTTTCCCTTCTTCGCCTCCTTGGCGGGAGCTCTGGCTTCAGCAGCCTCAGCTGCTACCGCATCTCGATACATCTGATCTACATATATGATTGCGTCCTTCTTATCTGATGGAATGGAAATGACGCCCAACGGCCCTGGCATCTTCAAGGTGTTGTAAGCATAGTGGGATGCTGCCATGAATTTTGCCCGAGCAGGACGACCAAGGATCCCGTTGTACGGCAAGGGAAGCTCAACAACGTCAAACACAACTCTCTCAGTCCGATAATTCAGCTCCCCGCCAAACGTCACCAGCAACGTAATCTTTCCCTTAGGACGGCTCCTGCCAGAGTTGATTCCTTGGAACGTACCAGTAACTTTGAGCTCCTCATCAGGGATCTGCAGCCTGCGAACCACTTTAGGGGAGATAAGATTCAGCCCAGTCCCGTCGTCAACTAGCATCTTTGTGACTTTGAGGTTGCGGATCGTTGGGGAGACCAACAACGGCAAACACCCTACTGTGGTAGTGTGGTCGGGGTGATCCTCTTCATCAAAGATGATAGGCATGTGGGACCATTTGAGCGGTTTTTGAGAGTCTGCAGCTGGCTCCACGGCATTGACCTCTCACACCCACTGCTTGAGCTGGCGGTGAGAGGAGTGCAAAGATGCACCTCCGTCAATACATATGGCCTCAGTTGCTTTCTGGAATTCTTGCTCGCTGGTTTCTTCCTCGTCCCCTTCATCACTTTCACCATCTTCTTATTTCTTTTCACGGTCTCTAGCAGGTTTGTCTTTTTGCTATGGGGCCTTGCTGCGATGCCCCCTCTACTGCCACAGCATTTTCCACTAGCACCCTCTTGGTCCTTCTCCCTGTCCCACTTCTCATATTCTGCCTTCTGCTTTTTGACGAGCTACTCGACTTGGTGGCATTCCTGGAGATCATGACCTTTGGTGCGGTGAATCTTGCAGTATGGCCCATCAGACTTCCTAGCTTTCTCTGCCGCCGCAGCCTCCCGGCAATCAGCGCATGCAGCAGCTTCCTTGCCGGGGGCTTTGGTTTTGGCCTTCTTGCCAGTGCTGAGGTTGCTAGGGCTTTCGATAGCCAATACTGATTTATCATTGCACTTCTTATTGCGTTTCCGGCTCCTCCTCTTCGGGTTGACAGCTTCGTCGTCTTCCTCTGAATCAACTTCGATGCCATCCTCTTCTCCGAGGAGTCGCCTTCCTTCTTCAGCCCGAGCACATTAATCCGCCAACATATACAACTCGTTAACAATCTTGGGCAGCCGGACGTTCATTTTGGACTGTATCCTTCTGTTGCGCATGTTCGAATGGAATGCAGCAATCACAGCTGTTGGATGTATCTCTGGAATGTTACAGTGCACTCGACTGAACCTTTGCATGTACTTCCGCAAGCTTTCACCTTCGTTCTGTGGAAGGACTTGCAGATCGCTGGGCCGGCCTGTCTCTTGGTGGCCACCCGTGAAGGCGCCAACAAATTCGTTGCACAGGTCAGCCACGATGAAATGGAATTTTCTGGCAGGTGCATCAACCACGACCTCACATTTGGCTTGAGCACCAAAGCGAAGTAGTTGGCAAACACCTTTTCATCCCTGCCCCCGGCAGCTTGAACGGCAATAGTGTAAATGCTCAAGAACTCTGCCGGGTTCAATTTTCCATCATACTTTTCCAGTAATTCAGGCTTGAAGACGCAGGCAGACCGCCAGTGGACTTGCCGCAGCTCATGAGTGAAGGCGGGGCAACCAACCTCGTAAGGCAAGTACCCACCATCACTGGGCGGGGGCTCGTCAACGTCTGGATCATTTCGCCTGTCAGATTGAGGGCGAGTCTCCCGGCGTCGCTCTATGGTGACGCGCGCATCTTCCCTCTACCGATCCTTCAGACCTGCCACTGGTCCCGATGGGATCGCGGATCAGAAGAGGCCATCGATGCTTCATCAGGCTCGCGGACACGCTGTTCTTGCTGCTGCCGTCTCTGGGTCTGCTGTCGCGGAGGAGACAACACCGTCAGTGCGGTCTCCTCAACACGACCATGAGCGCGGGTGGCTGTTGCTGTTCGTGGGTGCCGCGAAGGCTCTGCCTGCTGCAACTTCACAACTTCAGCGAAACCGATCGAACTATGGATGCTGGCCCTCCATTTATCCATCTGATCAGCCGCCAGTGGGAATCTTATTAAGAGTTGGGCTCGTGCCATGGCTTCCATAGCTGTGCTAGGCGCAGCCGACGAGGCAGATCGCGACATCGCACGACTCCTTGTGGTACCAGTAGGGGCGTCGCCGCGTTCATGCTGTCGCGGACCGGTTGCCAAGGCAGTCTGGTGTTTAGCGGGCCGTGCATGGGGGTCGGCACCCCCGTTTGGCGCTCCACCTTTCCCACCTTGCTCTGGGCAACTTGCGCGCCCAGTGGTCGTGCCGGTGGCACGCACGACTAGAGGGTCACGACTTGCACCAGAGCGGGCGTCGTTGCTGTGGTTGCACCCTCTAGTTCAGTGGGGTGGTGGAGGCTGAACGTCCCCTCCAACCGCAGCTTGAGGGCCATGCACGTTGGGGTGTTGTTGACACTTCCCCCGCAGTGCCTCTCGCTCCTGCTTCGTCCACGGGGGATACAATGACGGCGCCGCCTGCGCAGGTCGTGTCTCCCGCGGTATCCACCTCATCCAACACCGTCGTGGCGCCTATGGCGTCCGCGGCTGTGTGAGAGGGGATCTTCGAAGTGGAAGGATGCGCGGTAGTACCGGGTTTCTTCTTGGGCGCCATGGATGAAGACGATGATGATGATGATGATGACGGACGCGCTTTTCGCAACCTCAGGTTCGCGCAAACGCTTTTCCCCTACCTGGCGCGCCAAAGATGTCGTTGGTGGACACGATCACCTATGGGGCCATCGGCCCCTTGTGGTTCGGCAAGGGGAAGATCGCGTTGCACAAAGAGCAGGGGCCATGAAACAACACGATAGTGATGACGCTGGTGGTTTTTACCCAGGTTCGGAATGCTGAGAAGCGTAAAACCCTACTCCTACTTTGGTGGATTGGATGGAGGAACACGACGAGCATGCAGCACTCAAGCCTGGCAAGGTTTCCTTGGGGAGAGCAGCCACGCGCGTACAAGTGTTCAAGGGTGTGAATCCTTTTCTAGTTAGCCTTGGACCTCCTTTTATAGCTTATAAGGGGTGACCACAGTGGCAAAGCAGTATTTATCCGGTGATTATATAGCTAACAATGCTATCATACCTAACTCTGGCAGTTAGGACAAAGTGCATTAAATGCACTACTAGGTGTCATGCTGAGGGCGAAACCCGGCAAGCCTACCGTGCCGCTTAACCCTCTTCTGCTTATCTGCTTGACATGCCTCTCGACGGGTGTCACATGAGGATAATCTGTCTTCCATGGGCTGCCGCATGCTTAATAGAAGCCGCTTAATCACTTGGAGGCTCGACACCGCATTGATGGGTGATTTGCGTTGCGGTACGGTGGAGCGGTCGAGCGGTGGCGCTTTGGCGTGGAGACTTGCCCTTGGCAGACCCGGCAAACCTACCGGGAAATCTTGGACTTGTCCTTGAGGCAGCCTCGACCCCGCCAGGCTCTCCTGTCCGGCAAGGGAAGCCTTCCCAAAGCGATTCTCCATTGTCTCGTTTGTCTTGGTCTTCTTGATACCCTCTTTTATCTCACTAAGAGCTGCTTCTCTGGCTTGTCCTTGCTTTGCATGTTGGTGTAGCTATGCGATTCTAATACGCCTATGTATAAAATAAGTCCGCGCAACAAACGTAAATGTTTGTTGCACCAACATGTTGCCACCATGATCATGGGCAGTTAATGGGCCAGATGTCGCATCGGACCATATATGGCCCATGGGCAACAAGGGCCATTACCAGGCCGAAAGACACACTGGGCTGAAATGGGCCCATGTCTACAACAGGCCTCTAACGGGCCAAAAACTCATCGGGCCGTAATTGGGCCCAAAGACTGAGCAAAAAATTAACGAGCGATTTGGCGGTGGGCCGTCAATGGCTCGTCTTTAAGCAGGCCATTAGTGGGCAAGCCCTCTAGTACCTGAGTAAATCATATGGGCCTTTGACTAGGCCGGCCTTCTTAACCTATATGGGCCTCTGTTGGGCCGTGCCACGTGTCGACGTATCATAGGCACGTCTCCTCCATTGGATGGATGACATCTGGCCCATCGCAGAGCCGGCACATGTTTCCGCCAGCCAATGAGAATTTTACACATGGAAAATCGCCATTGGTCTTCGCTGTTAACATGTTACCGGATCCAAAACAGGACCCGATAGCTTAATGGCGACCCGGGCAATGGTGGGAAAATAGCCATCACACCCTCCAATTCAAATGGCTGATAAACAAGAAAAGTAGTTGAATGTACAGACCTTGTATGAGAGACAGATGCAACAGATAGTGAGGAAAAAAGAGGGCATGCAATAGTTCACAAATATATTGTTTAACTAAAAAGGATCTGATACCAAATCTGTCGGGACCCCGATCCTAAGTCACACCGATCTAGCATGTAACACATCATATCACCTTGCGGCCTCACGCATGGTATTCCCACGGCTGTAGCCTTACCTTGGCTGGGACCATTTGTGCCTTTTGGCTCACGTATATGATTGTGTTGCTTACATCCATATGACAAAGAACCCGGGCCGACCTGACTAGTCGTAAACCCAAGGTGGCAGAAACTTACAGGGACAAGCATACATGACCCAACAATGCACGTGTTGGTGAGCAGAGAGTGTAACCGGGCTGAAGCAAGCTATCAGGACTCCGGTAAACACCGCGTGACATTTCCCCGTAGGGACATACACTGGAACAAAGAAGGACACATGCCGATCAATCCATGTGTTCCGGTGGAAGCACTAGGAGACAGTTCCCCATAAGGAAGGCTACCAAGAATAAACAAAGTCTTTCTATCTATTGTTTAACTAAATAGACATGCCGATCAATCCATGCAATAGTTCACATATTACAAACATGGGTCTCATGACCCAACATACAAAGTCATTCAAGCAACAAGCACATGCGGAAGCTAATCCTGTCTGAGTACAGACAGCTGAAAAGAAAGAAGGCTAGGAAGCCTTTCTATCTACAATACCCTCCATGGGAATCCCAGACCAGCATGACATAATTTCACATATATGATGTCTATCTAAACTGGATAGCATGGCATAATTCAAAGATATAATGACTAACTAATCAGGATGGCATGAGATAATTATATGATGTCTTTAGTAAATAGGTTCGCATGACATAATTCCCGTACATGTTATCTAAGTAATCATGATGTCATGATATAATTCACATATGTGATTTACATACTAAGCAGGTGGCATTCACATATATGATGTCTGAACAAAGAATATGGTGTTGAATATTGTGTATATGATGCCTAAAGTATGCAATGCAAGACAACATATGCATGATATGAGCAGTATAACCCTGCCAAGTTAGAGCATACACCTTGGGGGGGGGGGATAGGACTGGTCATCTGTCTCTAAATCCATCTCTGAGGAGCTATCTGGACCCAGCAAGATATCTGCTTTGACAGGTAGCACTGTCTCCTCTGAAGACCTTGTTTTCACTCTAGATTTTTCCATCACCCACTCAAATGGCTGATCCACAAGAAGAGTAGTTGAATGTACAAACATTGTCGACAAATGAAATGTAATAAAAAAGGAATGACAAGATATAATTCAAATATATGATGCCTGGCTAAACATGATGCCATTGCATATTTCACATATATTATGGCTGGCTAAAAAAGGTGAGATTGCACAATTCACATATATGATATCGAAACTAAACAGGTGGCATTACTGAACATGTCTAAACTAAGAAGATGACATATATGATGTCGAAAGTAATCAATGCAAGGCAACATATGCATGATATGACCAACATCATCATGCCAAGTTAGAGCAAACACCTCGGGGGGTAAATAGGAGTGGTCAGCTCCCTTTGAATCCACCTCTAAACAACTATCTCCCTCTGGATTACAATCTGGAGGAGGGGGGAGGGGTTTTCCATTGCACCCACCATGGAGCGATGTCTGCATGACATTGTATTACCGTACAAAACTCTTCTCTTTTTCTCTACATGTTCATCATGATTGTGTACAATAACTGACATACATACAAAAAAATATAGTGAGATTATGTAAGGATAGCATGCAGAAATCTAGAGTGATGGTAACAACCAGTGGATAGATCCAAAAATAATGATAGCAGGCTAATCATAGCTTTAATTTAATAAAAATACAGACGATGATTGCTTTACTATTTGTTTCCCACCCAAGATGAACAACATAGACATACCATAGGTGAACCAGATAATAGACAGAGATAATATTCATTGCTTCCTTGATATGTGCCCCACAAGCATTTTAAAACTCAAGTTTGAACATTAATTTGGACCTTACTTGGAGTCGAAGAGGTGAACAAGATGATAAAGTAGCATGTAATATTAAGCAATGCATAACATAAGCAGAAACAAAAGAGTGCGACCTCTGTTGCGGACCCGTGTACTCCTCAGGTTCATCTGTTGAGTCGATGATGGTGATGTAGTTGCGGTGGCTGCCGGCGGCGGGGAAGGAGATCTGAGGCGGTGAAAGACCGCCAGGAGTGGTGATGTCTGGTATGGTGGAAGCTTCTGTCGATGGAGCAGCTCAGGTGAGGTGGACAACGACGCAGCAGGAGCAAGACAAACCACACAAAGTTTTCTTCGACACCTCTCTGTAACATGATTTTGTCAACTTGGGTGTTTGGTTCACAGGAATTGGAAGAGCAGAGGAATGCAAAGAAACATGACCAAATTAAAGTCAAACCCCATGAAAATGTGTACAGTTAGAATGTTATTCTACCACTAATGTACTTAGTCTTGTTTCCATGCTTAGGGTTTTGAAAAGTAGGTCCTTGTGGATGTTTTGCTCCATTCCTTTCAACTAAATGCATGAATAATTGAATAGTAGAGTACCATATGAAAATTTCCTATTGCTATGTTTTTCCTTCACTTTTTTCTTTGAACCAAAATAGCCCTAAGGGATCGACATGAATGTAGAGTAATAAGTGATGCGACAAGTGTACAACCTCTTTGGCGTAGCTGTGTCGAGCTCAGCATCATTGGGTTGGTCGCTAAAGAAGTTGCAGCAGAGGTGGCTGTCAGAGGTGTGGAACAAGATCTAAGGCGTTTGTAGATGGCGTTGAGGGTACTGCTCTGTTGTGATGGATGGTTCCGTCATTGGAGCAGCTCCGACGAGTTGTATGATGTTGAGGCTGAAGCAGTACAAGATAGACATCATTAATATCAAGTGGGATTCTAATAGCATTTTCAATAGATGATGTAAAATACATTACCAAAAAGTGGTAGATGTAAAAGTTACATCACCAAAAACACCTGACTCCAACAGATGAGGTAAAAACTGTTGACTCGGAACTTAGCTGTCAGAACTGAATTTTACTATCAAAACTGAATTTTACTGTCGAAACTGAACACACTAGTAGCAGAGAAGCACTTCACATGTAGCTTAGGCTGCTCGAGCACTAGTAGCAGAGAAATAGTGATCTAAATCAGTAGGCGATCGACGGGAAACACACTAGCAGATAGCAGCTAGAGCAGTAGCACAAACTAGAGCCAGAGCAGCAACTCGTGTAGCTACAGCAGCCCGTGTACCAGCATCAGTAGCGTGAGCAATAGCAAGAGCAGAGCAGTAGCACAAGTGAGAGGAAGAGCAGAGCAGCAGTGCAAGTCAGCGAGAGCCGGAGCAGCAGTAGCTCCAGCTGGTATGGACACCGTCCCCAAGGGAGCCTTGCACTGGGGAGCCATCGTGGAGGATGCCGTTGGCGGCGCCATCATTGAGGTAGCCGCCCCATGGGGGAGCGGGATCGAGCACCGGTGGCACCGTGAGGTCAAGTTAAGGAGAAGATGCGATGCGATGAGTGTACAACCTCTTTGGTGACACCGAGTAGGCCTCAGCTTCATCCGAGGAGTCGGTGAGGATGTTGCGGTTCCGGTGGAGCAGGTTAAGGCGACGCTGTGGGGATGGAGCATCCGACATGGACGAGGCGATCGTCGAAGCAACTCCTTGGAGGTGGAGGACGGGACGGCTAAACCGGCGAGACGATGAGATCGACGATGTATGCTCATCCGAGGCAGTAGATGAGGGGTGTCGAGCTATTGCCATGGACGATGTTGTTGGGGAAGAGCCTCCGGCTGGGTAGCGGTGGGGTGGCAGACGGAGGAGGGTGTGGTTTTCATAGCTAGAGCAGAGAGGTTATGGCGGCCCAGGTTTTTGAATGGCGAAAAGAAGGTGATGGGAGGGGGAACCATGACTTAGGGACACGCTTGTCCCAAATGTAGGGTGTGTTACAAAAGTACCCCCACTGATTTGAACTAGCGGCCCTTTCGGCTCAGGGTTAGAACGGGGATTTCGCGGGTCAGGATTTGGTAGCAGGAGGGAGTTTTCACGCGTGTTGTAATTTTGGGATAGCAAGGTGTGGGTTGAGAAGGTGCGAGTTTTCGGAGCACAAAGAGACAAAACGATATCTGAATTTCCAGGATAACAAGGCGCGGGTTGAAATTTCGGGACAAGCCTAACGTGTAATGTATCAAATCAATTCGCACTTCCCTCAATGAAAAAAAAAATCTATTCGCCCCACACAAGAGAGAGTCTTGTCCCGTTTTATTGTATGGATTATTAGAAATTTTATTCAAAACTAGGAATCCAGGTTATGTCCAATTAATTTTTTTCACTAGGTGTATAATGCAAGTAACCTACTCAGATGAACATTTTAGTGCATTCCAAATGTATATACTACCACTGCAATTTCGAACTAAATTTGAATTCCTTTCTCTATTTGAATAAGAATCTGCAATCATGATTGTTGCCAAGTTAAACCATCATCCGTATATTATCTTAACAACACACCACATGATTACTGAAGAGTTAGATATGAACTATGTGTACTATATGAACTCGAATTCAAAATTTTGAATCCACTTGACGTTGGTTCCAAATAATAGGACATTTGAAGTGCTAGCTAGGTCTTCATAATATAAACCATGTTTCATATGTATACTGTGTTTATCACACAATGTATAGTGCCTCGCCCCCAACATTATGACAAGTATTTAGCCGTGAGCTGCAAAAGCCACACATTATCACAAATTCAAATAAATGTTATATATATTATATATAGTATAATGTTCATAACCACACCATGCGTATCACCATTATATTCATGCATGCGTGGGTTTAAACACTATGATATCTTATTCAAATATCTGAATCCACTTTTATAATGAATTATGATCTCTGTTAGTCTTTTACTCCCACACACGCCTCTTCTCTTTGTAACTAGCACTAACTTTCTCTCGTGCATCCACACACCCGCCTTGCCCTCACCCTCCCTCGGCATTCTCTCCATCGCGCACATTCGTTATTTTTCTTTAGGTCGTTCTCCCATGGTGTCTGTAGGTCTCCCCAGCTCCTTCTTTCCAGCACACACCGATCGATATACTTCTCTAGCTAGGTCTGCCTACCACAAACACACCCTTTCCCGCTTCTCTTCTCATCGTCCATGCCTCCCTGTGTCTAATACGGTCCCACACACATGCACACTCCCGCCCCTCTTTTCACCGATCTTGCACTCGCACACTCCTCCCCCTCTCGATATAGTAGGCCTATAACACCACCTCCTAGCCGCATCCCCCTCTCTCTCTATCCGTCTCTCTGGGCCTTATTTGCCTCTAACACATGCATGTATATGATCGATCTCCCTACATATAGCTAGGTCGACTATAACTCTTTTCCCCATGGATCGATCTATGTACCTCACTAGTTATATCTATCCCTTTCGCCGACACACGATGATTGATATACCTATCTAGTTAGGTCTGATTACCATAGACATATCGTCCCCCCTTATCATCCGTGCATGCCTCCCAACACGTCTCTCACACGCATGTGCACACATAGACACGCATCTCCTCTCTTATTGATATTGCAGTCGTACCCCACTTTGTTTAGTAGGCCTCTCCCACCATCTCTGAGAAGCAACTCCACCACCAACCCTCCGACACTCTAGCTCTGTCTCTCTCCCAACCTTATTCCTCTCCTACACATATGCATGGATGCCGGTCGATCTCCCACAATACATAGCTAGGTCTATCTCCTTCTCCACACATATACCAATCGATCTACCTCTCTATAGTTAGGTCTCTACCCCCCCCCCCCCCCACACCGATAGTCAAACGCCTCTCCCCTCTCATGTTCCAGTAGGCCAGCCGCCCTATATCTTTGACGTGGGCACACACAAATTCGATGGCTCTCTTTATCGACCGCGCACCCATACACTTCATCCCTCTCTTTGATTCTATCAATATCTCACGCTGATGATCCCTCCACTCTTTTCTCGTGGATCACCCCTTCATATATGATATATCTAGGCCTCTATTTCACACACATTGCATATGTTACATTTTTTTTGAGATATCATCGACACATATTCCCTATCTATCTCTCACGCACCCCCCAAAAAACAACTCACAAATGCACACACCATCTCTCTATAGGTTTGTATCTCCCTCACACACACCCATGTAGGTGGGCTACGTGCACGTAGAGAAGAGGTGCACGCACGACAATGATATGTCTCCAACGTATCTATAATTTTTGATTGTTTCATGTTGTTATACTATCAATCTTGGATGTTTTACATAAATTTACTAGCAACTTTAAATCATTTTTTGGGACTAACCTATTGACATAGTGCCCAGTGCCAGTTGCTATTTTTTGCTTGTTTTTACTTCGCAGAATATCCATATCAAACGGAGTCCAAACGTACCAAAACTTTTTGGAGATTTTTTTCTGCCCAGAAGAGACCCAGGGAGCCCAGGATGTGTACTAGAGGAGGCCCATGGGGCCCACAAGACACCAGGGCACGACAGAGGCCCCAGGCATGCCCTGCTGCCTTGTGGGGCCCACGATGATCTTTTCCACCGCCTCTCAGCTCTATAAATAACCAGATATTCCGAAAACCCTAGGGGAGTCGACAAAAAACAATTCCAGGCGCCACAAGTTCCAGAACCACGAGATCCAATCTAGAGCCCTTTTCCTGCACCTTGCCAGACGGGGAAACGATCACGGAGGGGTTCATCATCCTCATTGGTGCTTCTCCGATGATGCGTTAGTAGTTTATCACAAACCTACGAGTCTGTAGGCAGTAGCTAGATGGCTTCTTCTCTCTCTTTGATCTTCAATATAATGTTCTCCTCAATGTTCTTGGAGATCTATTTGATGTAATGACTTTTTGTGGTGTGTTTGTTGGGATTCGATGAATTGCGAGTTTATGATCAGTTATATCTATGAATATTATTTGAGTCTTCTCTGAACTCTCTTATGCATGATCTTTGTAGCCTCGTATTTCTTCTCCGAAACTTTGGTTTGGTTTGGCCAACTAGATTGATTTTTCTTGCAATGGGAAGAGGTGCTTTGTGATGGGTTGGATCTTGCGGTGCTCAATCTCAGTGATAGAAGGAGAAGTGACATGCATGTGTCATTTTCAATAAGCATAAAAAGATGGGGCCTATTCCTACATGAATAGATCTTGTCTACATCATGCCATCGTTCTTATTGCATTACTTCATTTTTTCACGAACTTATACACTAGATGCATGCTGGATAGCGGTCGATGTGTGGAGTAATAGTAGTAGATGCAGGCAGGAGTTGGTCTACTAATGTTGGACGTGATACCTATATACATGATCATCGGCTTGGATATCGTCATGATTATTTGCTTTCTATCAATTGCCCAACAGTAATTTGTTTACCCACCGTATGCTATTTTCTCGAAAGAAGCCACTAGTGAAATCTACGGCCCCCGGGTGTATTTCCTATCATATTATTTTCAGATCTATTATTCCAAAAACCCAAAAATACCTTGCTGCACTTTTTCTTTATTTATTTTATTTTGTGTTTTTGCCAGATCTATTTATCAAATCTCATACAATTTTATCTATCTCAATACTGAGGAGGGATTGGCAACCCCTCTTACGCGTTGGGTTGCAAGTATTTGTTATTTGTGTGCAGGTGCTGTTTACATAGTGTTGCTTGGTTCTCCTACTTGATTGATAACATTGGTTTCATAACTGAGAGAAATACTTACCGTTGATGTGCTGCATCATCCTCTCCTCTTCGTGGAAATACCAACGCAGATACAAGCAATCAGAAAGAATTCTGGAGCCGTTGCCGGGGAGACATCATCAACATCTATCAGGTTCCTAATCACAAATCTCATCTCCTTTTAATTACTTGATTTTCCATTTGCCTCTCGTTTTCATGTCCCCACTTCACAAAAATATTTTCCTTCTTTTCGCTTGCCCTTTTTGGTCATCTCGTCAACATGACTACCCTCCGTTGTCACCGGATTTTGAAGTTTTATACTTCAAACAAAAGCAAGGAGAAAATTTGAAAGATGCTTGGTATAGGTTGATGGAATCTTACCGCATCTGCAATATAAAAGGAGATGCAAAGATTTTGCTTCGTAATTATTATGTAGGTTTAACTCAGCATCATAGGCAACTTTTGGATTTTGCTGGTAAAGGGGATTTTGTTGAAATTGATACTAATGTTGCTTATGAAATAATAGAGGTAATATTGGGAGTTCCACCACCAAAAAAGGGGTTTACTTTTATGCCAGAAGGGATTCAAATATTAGACAAATTAGGTGATTTATAGAAAAAATTGGTTGAGCGGCAAAAATCTAATGAACCCCTCAATCATATTAGTGGAAACCTCAATCGCATGAATACTTAGATTACTCTTTGTAATAAGCGGTTGGATATTTTAGATCTTAAGATGGCCGCTTTTCCTAAGAATATTGGGAAGCATAAAGAGCCTCCTGGGTTTGAGAAAGTTCTCGTAAAGGTAGCAAAAACCAAAGATGACAATATTTGAATCTATACTTTATGCCTAGCTAGGGGCGTGAAACGATAGCGCTTGTTGGGAGGCAACCCAATGAATAAAATATTTTTTTCCTTTTTATTTATGTTTTTGTGTGTTCACACAATTATGCCTCTGTTATGATTGTGTTTTTTCTGTTTTAATTAGTGTTTGTGCCAAGTAATGCCTTCAGGATAGCTTTGGGTGATAGTTTATTTGATCTTGTTGGAAAACAGAAACTTTTATGTCCAGTAGCAGAATTGTTAAAAATCACTGGAGCGAAGAAAAAATCTGAATTTTTTACACAAGATTCATATATGAATTTCATATGTTTTCCTAAGTTTTCATAATTGTTTGAGTTATAAAAGTATGAGTAAAATTCAAATCTTTACAGACTGTTCTGTTTTTGACAGATTCTGTTTTTGTTGCATTGTGTGCTTATTTTGATGAATCTATGGACTATACCGGGGGGTTTTAGCCATGGTAAAGTTAGAATACAGTAGGTATAATGCAATAAAAAATATGAATGGGTTTGCAATAGTACTTAAAATACAGATTGGTATTCTTATACTAACGGATCTTATTAAGGTTTTTGTTAAGTTTTGTGTGATTGAAGTTTTCAAGTTTTGGGTGAGATCACGATGGATGCAGGAATAAGGAGTGAAAAGATCCTAATCTTGGGGATGCCCATGGCACCCCAAAGTAATATTGAAGGATAACCAAGCAACTAATCTTGGGGATGCCCCGGAAGGCATCCCCTTTTTCTTCTAACGACCATCTGTAATTTTACTTGGAGCAATATTTTTATTCGTCACGTATCATGAGTTTTTCTTGGAGAGTCTTGTATTATATGAGTCTTTGCTTGTTTTTCTTTTTAGTTTGTCACATTTATCCTCGCTGAACACACCTATTTGAGAGAGGCATAATGATGCTATGATTTTTTAGAATTGCTCTATGTGCTTCACTTAAATGTTTTGAGCTATGTAATTGCTCTAGTGCTTCACTTATATCTTTTTGACCATGGTGTTGTTTTAATTTTTAAGAAATATACTCTCATGCTCCACTTAGATCAATTTTAGAGTTAGTAAATTTTTGAAGAAATTCTCTCATGCTTCACTTATATTATTTTGAGAGATGAGAAAAATTATTTATGCTCATGTTCTTCACTTAAATTTGTTTGAGAGCTTGTCATAAGCAATGGTAATATATTAAACTAGTCCCAAAGTGATAGATATTCAAGAGGGATATAATAAAAACTTTCATGAAGATCATTGGATATTATAAACTTGATTCCTTATAATAGTTTTGAGATATGAAAATAATAATATGTGAGTCATGTTGGTGAGTAATTATGCTTTAGTAAGACTATTGGTGCAATCATGAAAGTCAATAGTTATGCAATGAAATTACATCCTACTTGTGGTGCATTATTTGGGATTAGTTATGTTTAATGCTCGTTTATGAGAGTTTTGTTTTTTGGTTGGTTGCTTCTCAATATATTTGCTAGCCTTTCTTTGTACAAAGTTGGAATACTACTTGCGCATCAAAACTCCTTAAACCAAGTTGTGCCAATGAGTCCACCATACCTACCTATATACGGTATTTCCATGCCGTTCCAAGTAAATTTGTATGTGCCAACTCTAATTTTCAAAATGAATTTCCTTTTTGTGTGCTCGTACCGCTCATGAAGCGGTAGGGGGTGGCCAATATTTTCCATGCTAGATGCGTTATTCTCAAGATAAGTGTTTATTCACTTGTCATTGCACGAGACTGGCAAGGTAATAGGGATGCCCAGTCCCGAAATGAATTTTTTTATTTATGTTGTCAAATAATAAATTCCTTGGAAAGTGTTGGTATGGAAGGCACCTGTGGATACGGCTAGCCATGGATTGTGAAAGAATGGTGGAAAAAGGAATAAACTTTATTTTATGTTTGGGAACCGCCTATGATATATCTAGCATGGAAAGTATTGGGAATTCTCGGTCATTTTCGTTGATGGCAAAAGCATGCCTCTTAAAATATTTTATCTCTCAATTTAAACTTTGAGCTCTGGCACCTCTTCAAATCTTTGCTTCCCTCTGCGAAGGGCCTATCTATTTACTTTATGCAATTTTTATTTTTATTTGAGTCTCCATCTTCTCTTATAAAGCACCAACTAGGGAGCACTATGATCATACTTGTGCATAGGATGTAGCTAATATTCGAGTGTGTTTCATGAATGGATCAATGATTGAGCATGATGGGCTACTGATAGCTTTCTTTAGTGTTGATATTTTGAAAGACATCGTTGCTTGTTGACATGATTGAGTATTGATGTCCTCATGTCAATTATAGACTATTGCTTTGAATCATCTAAAATTCTAAATGTCCATGCTACAAAACAAAAGATTATGTGATGAACATGTTAGGCAGCATTCGACATCAAAAATTCTATTTTTATCATTTACCTACTCGAGGACAAGCACGAATTAAGAATTGGGATGCTGATACGTCTCCAACGTATCTATATTTTTTTATTGTTTCATGCTGTTATATTATCAATCTTGGATGTTTTACATTCATTTACTAGCAACTTCATATCATTTTTTGGGACTAACCTATTGACATAGTGCCCAGTGCCAGTTGCTATTTTTTGCTTGTTTTTTTACTTCGCAGAATATCCACATCAAACGGAGTCCAAACGCAGCGAAAGTTTTTGGAGATTTTTTTCTACCCAGAAGAGACACAGGGAGCCCAGGAGGTGTACCAGAGGAGGCCTGTGGGGCCCACAAGACACCAGGGCGTGCCAGAGGCCCCAGGCGTGCCCTGGTGCCTTGTGGGGCCCACGATGATCTTTTCCACCGCCTCTTAGCTCTGTAAATACCCAGATATTCCAGAAACCCTAGGGGAGTCAATGAATAACAATTCTAGTGGTCGCAAGTTCCAGAACCACGAGATCCAATCTAGAGCCTTTTTCCGGCACCATGCCGGAGGGGGAAACGACTACAGAGGGGTTCATCATCCTCATTGGTGCTCCTCCGATGATGCGTGAGTAGTTTATCATAGACCTACAGGTCCGTAGGCAGTAGCTAGATGGCTTCTTCTCTCTTTGATCTTCAATACAGTGTTCTCCTCGATGTTCTTGCAGATCTATTTGATGTAATGACTTTTTGCGGTGTGTTTATTGGGATCTGATGAATTGCTAGTTTATGATCAGTTCTATCTATCAATATTATTTGAGTCTTCTCTGAACTATTTTATGCATGATCTTTATAGCCTCGTATTTCTTCTCCAAAACATTGGTTTGGTTTGGCCAACTAGATTGATTTTTCTTGCAATGGGAAGATGTGCTTTGTGATGGGTTCGACCTTGCGGTGCTCAATCTCAGTGACAGAAGGAGAAGTGACCCGAATGTATCGTTGCCATTAAGGATAAAAAGATGGGGGTCTATTCCTACATGAATAGATCTTGTCTACATCATGTCATCGTTCTTAATGCATTACTCCGTTTTTCCAAGAACTTAATACACTAGATGCATGCTAGATAGCGGTCGATGTGTGGAGTAGTAGTAGTAGATGCAGGCAGGAGTCGGTGTACTAATCTTGGACGTGATGCCTATATACATGATCATTGCCTTGGATATCGTCATGATTATTTGCTTTTCTATCAATTGCGCAACAGTAATTTGTTTACCCACCGTATGCTATTTTCTCGAGATAAGCCACTAGTGAAATCTACGGCCCCCGGGTCTTTTTCCTATGTTATTATTTTTAGATCGGTTATTCCAAAAACCCAAAAATATCTTGCTGCACTTTTTCTTTATTTATTTTATTTTGTGTTTTTGTCAGATCTATTTATCAAATCTCATATAATTTTATCTATCTCAATAACGAGGAGGGATTGACAACCCCTCTTACGCGTTGGGTTGCAAGTATTTGTTATTTGTGTGCAGGTGTCGTTTACATAGTGTTGCTTGGTTCTCTACTGGATTGATAACCTTGGTTTCATAACTGAGGAAAATACTTACCGTTGATGTGCTGCGTCATCCGCTCCTCTTCAGAGAAATACCAATGCAGATACAAGCAATCAGACACACATACTCACGTCTTGTTCTCGGCCACACCCGCGCAGGTACACGGTGGAGCTTATTTCTGTATGAAATGGTAGCCCACGTGATAATTTGACGTGTGTAGAGGTTGTTTACTTGAAGGAAGGTCATGTACCAGGCGTACACGAAACAAAGTTCGACTTGACATGTTATTTTATATAAAGTTATATTCCTTAATGGCATGTACAGAATATAAAACGATTATTATCGAGAAAAAAAAATCCGCTCCACTATATACAATGGAGCCTGCCTGCTGGGGTTTTTTTCACTTCACACTCTCTAACACAAGGCAGGGGTGGCCTCTCTCTCTCACCGCTGGTCACTGATCCAGACGCATCTTGTCCGCCAGCAGACAGGGAGGATGTGCATTGTTGCTTCGTTCGACGGTGTCAAGGCCGCACGTCTCGATCTGCAGTACCCGCCGTTCTCTCTGACCAAGCTCCGGTGCGGTAGGGCCTTCGCCACTTGCTCACTTTCGTAGTATGGGTAGATCCCACCCATCGGCGCCCTCCTATTTACATCCCGACGACCCTAAGGTACAACTTCCTCAGGCCTTGCTCCAATGCCCATCTTCCCATGTCGCTGCATGTTGAAAATCCTGCATGTGGATCTTTTTTAGTTCTTTGCCTAAAACATATCTCGGCTGGTGTACTTCCCATCTTGCAATCTCGTCCTCACATCGTTTTAGATAAACTACCGTGCTGCTATCTTTCCCTTATGACAAGGAGCATGCTTCTTTTTTGTCGGCATATGTGTCATCAATTGTTATTGGCCAGTAATTTTTTCCTTTCTACGTATTTTTGCAAACAGGGCTATCCATTTCTCCTCATTGCTATTGCGACCTTTTGGTGAACTGCACAAAGCAATTTTTTCTTAAGAGTGTTTTGTGTAGTTTTGCTGAAATGTCAGATGGGCAACGTTTCTATATTTCAGTGGTACTGCATAAAGGGAGATGGGTTTTGCTATCCTCCTCATCCAACTCTGGGCCTAATTTTCTCTAACTAGTTAGTCTTAAGAGAGACTGCAAAGGTTACCGGCTTCTATTTGTGTGTTTGTTGTTTCATCAACAGTCCTCTATTATTGTAATCACACTTACTCATTATCTTTGGAACAAGGACGCTCAGCTCTATTTTAGTGGAACTGCACAAAATGATCGGAATGTTCCATGCTCCTGACAGCTACTTTTTTGCCAACATGTCTTGTTGATTTTGACAGAACTACGGGAAAGTAGCTGCCGATGAAAGCATCGATCAATTTTAATTTTTTTCTTTATAACACCTTCTCACAACTTTGTCTTCAATTGTGATGTAAATATTGGCTCTGATCTGCTAATCATTGAGATGCATTAGCAAGGAAGTTAGGTTTTTATTTTTTTGTGAAAGAGCATGGATGTTAGTTTCCTTTCTATTTGATTGAATGTTGTAACAAGACAACCTTCCAGTTGGCAAGACACATGAAACAAAATCTAAAAGCTTCAGAGCATTGTACAATTTCATGTCACTGGAAAATTATGTGTATGTCAATTATGTAAACAAATGCTGGAAGCTTGATAGCATTGCCAGAAGCCATTCAGCATCCGGGTCCATGTGCCATGCACCAAATTAGAGTGCAAACCACATGAGAGACTCAGTAGGTTGTTGCGCTGCAGTAGTAATGACTAACGAGGATTCAAATCATAAGCCCCACCTTTCCCACAGTAACTTGCTTAGACGAGGCAACCACCAATACACTCTTCTTTGAATTTGCTCCTACTAGTATGAAGGTGCAAAACCAAGTGCGCGTATGGCTTGTCGGTCAACGCGCTTCCTCTTGGCATATAACTGAGATGTGGGATAGGAGTGTGAGCAAACCGTTCTCAATTGACGGCAAAATTGCCAACCCGCTGCTCCTTGACAGAGACAAGGAGCGAGAACATAGACGGGCTCTTGAGAGAGACGAGGTGCGAGAACACAGACGGGCTAGGCGTCGCACGGAGGCCAAGAAATATTAGAGCATGGTTGATCAATGTCATCTACACACGTTCGATGTTTTTGAGGAGTACTACTTCATTGGGCTGCCATTTTCCGCACTGCTCAAAAATAAATGTGTACTTTATCACAGCTTAAAATAAAATAAGAGTGTAGACGCTCCACCATGCGGTTCCTAGTACCTGTATACTAGTACTACTCGTACTACTAAACCGTGCGCTTGTCTCTTCGCCTCTTCAGGAAGTCGAACAATGATGGTACTACAGTGTATGCCTCTGGCAATCTGACACCGAATGAACGGTTGCACGTCCACCGCCTGGGCGAGGGAGAGATTGCATTAGTCAAAAGCTTCTCCTCATCCTGCGAGCCACCGTGCGTGTGGTAGATGTAGAGGGCGTAGTATAGGCAAGCTTCACCTCGTCCTGCAAGCTTCTTCTCGTTCTGTGAGTTGATGGGACACAACAAAGTAGTGCTAGTCCGTACTGCCTCCTTTCCAGTTAATATGGCTTAATTAGAAACTAGATAAATACACTAGCGGTCAATGTATATTTGTAAAAATATGGTCAGTGAGCTTCATAATACGCTCATTGCAGTCAATATATACATTTTTCGGTGTTTTCGGTGTTTATATGGTCACTAGCTCACCCTGGCTGTGTATGTGTGTGCGTGTACGTGTAGGTGCATGTGTGTTCCGTCGTGAGTTGTACACAGGCATGCGTGCGTGTATGTGTATGTGTGCATGTTTCATGCATGCATGCATGCATTAGGGCGTCGCGTTTTTGTGTGCATGTGTACGTGTGACTGTTGCATGCATGCATGAGGGTTGTAGTCCCTCACATTCACATGTTCATTTTTCAAAGCTTCATTAAAACATTGCATGCAAGGTTTAATCATTCATTGTTCACGCATGCATGCATTCATTGCCGATATTAATACGTTGGTAAAGAAAATTCCTTGAGGAAAACGAGCCCATGAATTGAGTACTTTTGCAAAGTAGTAGTACAAAAAAGTATTTCAGGACTCATCATCTACTAGTAGTAAACCAAAAGGAGGGAGTAGGTATGTAATTGGCACCCGGAGCCTTTGCCAATGGTTCTTGTTATTGGACAGGATGCACATAGAGGCATTGTTCCTCATTGGTTAGAGAAAACTATCCAACCAGTCTTCACAGTGAAGTGACAATACATGCCTTACTCTGTAATGCCATTATGTCTGCCAGTTGAGCATGCTTCCGCAATTACGCGTGCACCTCTCTTTTCCATTAACAGACACATGGGCCCGGTATAGATGGATTACCAGCTAGATCCACTACCATCCATTTGATGTAATATGCTTAAGAATCCTCTACCATGCAAAATACATTAGTGCATTCTAAGTGGGTTTTAAATCATAATGCTTCTACATGAACATGCGTAAGAAACACCGCACCACAACATGCAACATACTCCCTCTATTCCCTTTACTCATGCGTACATCATTGACCTTCAAATGGAGATCACAATATCACCAATTCACTCTCTCATTCAGAAACAAGTGATATATCAATAACCTTATCTTTTTAATGACCAAGTATTAGCATGGAAATATGAGTATGGTAAAACATACTCCCTCTGTTCCATTTTATAGTGCGCGTAAGCTTTTGGTCAAAATCCCATAACGTACTGCGTGGACGCAGTTTTAGACGGCATTACCCCTTGCTGAAATGATGAATGTTAGAGCAGGTAGGGCACATAGGAGTGAGAAAACCTGCACGCAGTGGTATTTTGATCGATAACACAACAAACAGCGCATGCATCGTAAGAGCCGTTTGCATGGAAATTCTACTCGGTCGTCGGAACTCGTTCTTCTTCCTTTCACCGACACGTGGGACATCCAGCATCCAGGTCCACGTGTCATGCAAAAAAAATAGAGATAAGTACAAGTGAGACTCAGGAAGGGTCCCACATGTAGGGGGAGTACGTGCAGGGGCCGCAGTAATATGACTAATGCGCAGTCAAATCACACAGTAAGTTGGTCGGACGAAGCAACTATCATTTCACTCTTCAATGACACGTACGCAATATAAAAAGGTTGATATGGAGAGAAAAAGAAAACCGCTCCACTATATATACACTAGTACATAATAACATAATACTAGTGATGCAGAGCATCCTACGGTCATCCCCATGTACACTACGACTACTCACCAAGCCCCAAGAGGACATACAACGAGACCTCAAGCATACGCCATTGGACACAAGGTTAACTCGCTCCTCTCTGAACCATCACTTCCCACATGTGAGACATGACTACTACCTCAAATCTATATGCTATGCATGTTCAGGAACCAAGAGGGAGACCATGGAATAACTAGGAGCAATGGACAAGAAGCCGAGGAAGCGGATCCTAAGGAGCAAGAGAAGGAGCTGGCCGCAAGCTTCAGCCGCGAGACGTTCGACGACTACCGGACGTCCGACCCAACCTCGACTAGCCTCTCAAGGAACCAGCAGCCGACCAGGTCTATAGCGCTCGAATGACCGGTGGACACTGGACGTCTGACACTCATCAGCCACCGGACGACCAACCCCATCCGGATATCTGGTGCCACATGTGCAGAGAAGATACGTCAGAAGTCCGGCGCCCTTCGGAGTTCCGGACCACTGTGAGCGACTGGACATCCGGTCACCATTGGACGTCCATTACATTCCTGTGTGCAGAGACTCGGGCCGAGGCCCATGTACCCCTTTGCCCCCTAGACTATATATACTTCTCCTCCACCTATGTTTTAGGGTTAGCATTGTGATAGCTCATCTTGGAGATAGAGCTTTGCTCATCCACTTATCCCCTACTTCTTTTGGAGACCGAGGGCTCCTCAAGGAGAAGATCCCCCAAGTGGATTCAAGACCTCCTCACGGAGAAGATCCCCCTAGTGGATTCAAGACCTCTTTCCTCATGGATTGGGATGAACTAGCTACCGTGTATCCTTCCTTGTTAACTTTGGATATTGTATCTTCCCTTTGTGTATGCGGATTTAGCACATGTGTGATTTGATCTCGTTGATTTGAGTGTTTCCCCTCTCTTGTGTTCATCGTGTTCTTCGGGAATTCCCCCTCCAAATCGTGAAAGATCGGCAATTAGGGTTCAACCTACATTATCTTGGTATCAGAGCCACATTAATCATGATTTTGGAGCCTCCCCTACCACTTTCTAGCCTGATTTTGTTGTGTTATTGTCCAATTTCGAAAATCCCCACAAAAAGAGCCATACCAATTTTTTTGTGATTTGTTGGTTTGATGATGTTTTGTTGAATTTGATCCATGGATTTGTTGTGTTTCGAGTAGATCTAACTTCCCCACAAATTCTCCCCAGTTTTCATCCGCGAAATCTTCTCAATTTTGACCCTGAAATCATCATTTTCTGCACAAAATCACGTCCTGGATCTCGAATCTCGAGTTGACTCTGACCCACCGGACGACCGATGTTTACGAGACGTCTGGACCCTCCCGAAGCACCGGATGACCGGTACTTTTCGGAAATCCGGTACCTCTCAATATAACCAAAATTAACGGATTTCTGGTCTTTTACGGACATCTGTTCTGCCTAGCAACCGGACATCCGTCAATTTCTGGAGGTCCGGTACGTGTAGAAACTGACTTCGGCTGATTTTTGTTTCGGCCATAACTAATTCATCCAGACTCAGATTTTGACGTTCTTTAGTTCTTTTTATAGTATTGACATTCCCCATCCCACAAAAATACTTCCAACATCATTTGACTCCATCAAATTTTTGGAACTTTGGCATCTTTGCCTAGGGCTTCCACTATATCGTCCGCATTACCACCATAGCCTTTCGCAACCTTGAACCGTTCCTAATTAGCCGAAACGCCTTAGGAAACGGAAAAACCATGAACTCAAAATCTCACATGGCAAATGTCAAATGATGGTAGCGGAATATGGTGGTGGTTCCGAAGTTGGCAATGTGGAAGTGGAGTTGACGGCATATGCAGAGTCGAAGTTGAGGTCACCATCCGTAAGTAGCCGAAACAGCTTAGGAGACACAAACCACAACTCAAACAAGCTCAAACAAAATTGGGTTAAGTTGAGGTGGCAAAAGTGTATGGTGAGCAAGGTTATGCGGAAGTTATATATGGTGGTTGATGAAGAAGTAATCGTCCCTAAGTAGCCGAAACACCTTAGGACTCTCGAATCGCTACTGAAGCAAGCACAAATGCAATGGCAATCAAAATGGGTTAGCATCAAGAACACCACCACTCATCAGCACCATAGACGGTAACCTCGACGACACCGTTCTATATCCTCCTTTCCATTCCATTGTTAACCCCCAAGCCATCTTTGCGTAACTTTCCTATCGAGACTAGCCATTGAGTATTGCTGGGCAATGTTGCTTGTGCACTTTAGTGATCATCGATACATACCTTCCATTGCGTGCATATATCATGGTCTCATCTCTTGTGTTATCAATTGTTCCGGCATATGCATCATTGCTATCTTGGTTCGAAAATTTTGCATAAGTGGCCAAAGGAAAAAAACTTTTAAGCAAATAGAAAAAAAAAGAGCTTGTAAGCAATAGCCTTAGCATCGCCACATTGCATATCTTATACCATCATTGATCATCTTCGATCATTGTGTGCGAAACATCGGGAACCATACATACATTGCATACTTGGGATAGAAGTTGTTATGTTTCGTTTCTTATAGGTTTGTGCACAAGTGTCGTATCCGCCTATTGAGCAATCGTGCTAGCGTCTCTCTTGAGTTGTGCAACACGAGCGTTTTCCATGGATTCTACATTTTGTGCTCATTCCTTGGTTGCGCGACCCCATCTATCTATCCATGTGTGTGTTACCATGTGCCATTCGTTGCTATTGGTCTACTTATTTCAATTGCGAATTTGTGAATCTCTTTCAACATTATTGACTCTTGCTAACAATTGCATCAATTTTTGTGCAACTATCCTCGCGAAACTACTCCATAAGCCTTATTTGTGTAGGTGTGAGAATTGACAAGATTGGGTACCAATTGTGCTACTTCCATAATACCATATTGGGTGATCATTGATGCATCTTCAACATTGGAAAAGGTAAATTTGGTCTAGTTCTTTCCTTTCTTCCACTCACATTTCTTTGAGCGTGATGGATAGGCAAAGCACATCATCTCCGGTCTTCGACGACATCTACGGCACGAACAACTACAACACCAAAACTCTCCACTTCGGACTACAACGAGCAATGCAGGGAATCGAGAACCTCGCCACCGACATACGACACGCCGACGCAAGGAAAAGGGACTACATCAATGACACGTTCGACTACCTCGATGAAAGGTTGTACAAACACATGGAGGAATTACGACAAGTGTTGTCCGACTACAAGTCTTCTTCCCCTCCGTCGTCTTCAAGGCAGTGACGCTCAAGTGGCAAATCTTCAAAGTGTTCATCCGAGGCAAGCGCAACTCGACCACTTCCTAATCTTTGAGGCGATGAGCACCATCACATACAAGGTCAAAGGAGACAATGACACCATCCAGATAAAGGTGTTAGACACGCGCAACCCTACAAGTCCCAACAAGCTCTACATCAAGCTACGACCAACCTTCATGAGCACAAGAGAAGACCGCGAGACAAGCGCCACCAAGAGGAAGCTAAGACTACAACAACCACTTCGGCATCTTCGCTAAGTGTGATCAAGGCATCTTCACCTTTGGATGTATGGCATCTTCACCTACTTGCCACCAGTACGCCTACATCCACATCATCAAGTCCAAGGCGACCACCTACAAGCGAGGGTGACACTTCCATCTTCGGAATCCCCTCAAGGAAGATGGCCAAGCATGGGAAATTCCCTTCGGTCATGGAGACGAGCTACGAGGTGCCACATCATACGGGCCTCATACAACAAGAAGGCGATAAGACAGTCGAGCAAGGGCCATCCCTTCGACCACAGCGACGAGCATGAACCTCTTCAACAACATGAAGACGGCACCATAGTGGGACTCCTACTCCGAGTCAAGCTATGAAACCGCAGATGATACCCTCTCTTTGGTCTCAGAGGAGAGTGATGATTTGCCACACCCTACGACATTCATCTTTGGAGGCGTTATGGATGAGGAGGTTGAGCATGAGACTATCCCTTCAACCAAGGTGGCGATAGGAGTTGAGTATGGAGACATTTGTACCTACATCTCTCCGACACCCATATATGACGAGATGCTCCAATTGCGATGTGAGGAGAGCCACCACGCCATGAGTGAGATGAGTGACTCCACCATACATGACATTGAGTGCATTTCCTGAGAGAGGATGAGTGTGACCACCACTAGCCCCACACACGAGAGCATGCCACACACCCTATGTGAGGTTGAGAGCCATTTGAGTGACTCCACCAACCATATGAGTGAGAGAATCCTAGCGGGAGTGAGTGAGCCACAACACTTAGTGAGTGAGGTAGTTGAAACGGCTTGTGAGGCCATTATGATTTCTAACAAATTAACCTCTACTCCGAGTGTGTTTTCTTCTTTGGTGATAGATCTCCTACTAGACGAAGTGCCAATCCTCGACGAGTCCATATCTCCAACAGGCAAACCGATGGCCATGATGGCCGATATTGCACCCCCCACATGGTACCATCAAGTTGATGAAGCTATTTACCAAGTGTCAATTTTTGTAAACTCACCTACAACACATGAGTGGAGCTCTAAAGGTAACATAGGTGATGGTACTTCGCTTGTCCCACTAGTGGACTATCTTGCAAATGATTGCTTGCATGATGTTGATCACCTTATGGATTCATCACATACTATATCTTCTACTTGTTTCTATATGCCACCCATTTATGATGAATATGATGTTGAGCATGTCGAATTACCTAGTTGTGATGCTATGCTCCATAGGATATCTTGTGAAAATTCTATTGGTCACGTCATGTTTGGCGATCCATTAAACTTGTCATATGCTATGAGTGAGATTTCCCATGCTGCATCATCACAAACTCAATGTAGTAACTATGCATACCCAATTAAAATAAATCCCATTTGCACTTATGGCATAGATGACGAGATCATGGTTATTGGTATGTGTTTCTCTTGTGATGATATTGCTATGCTACCTTTGCAAAATTTGTGCAATTGATACCATGCCATGAAAATGATTGTACATCGCATGAATCCATACATTGTGTTCATCATCCCATGAATAAAATTGCTACACATGATTATGGTGATGCATTCCAAATGCCATGCCATGATATTAGTTATAGTTTGCATGATTCCATCCCTTGTGTGCACCTTATGCATACCATTCATAACAATGCTCTAGATATTACTAATGATGCATTACACAATTTGAGTCTCCATTATGCTATACATAACACCAAGCCTTTCATGATGGATGACATGTTCCTATATCACACATCTCATTTATTTGAGCATTGGATATTTTGTGCTAACCAACACATGCATGTGCGCATCATAATGGATGATGTGTAGATACAACACACGCACACACAATTTTTCCTTTGCCTTTGTTTTGTGTAGGTACTTATGAACACTCGTCAACCTCACAATCCCATGAGTTGACGAAACGAGCTCTTGAGAGCAACGATGATTTGGGATCCCGTGGACTGTCCTTACCACCATTCCCTTCTATTGGTTCAACAAACATGGGCGTTTGCTGCCCTGACTTATGCACAGACGTATTTCAGTTCCCCCTGCGTGCATCAAGTTCCATACACAACCAAACCAGAGAAGTCGCTCTTCGTGAGATCAAGGAGAGCACTAAGAAAACCAAGGCATGGAGCAAGCCACGGGATTCACAACAGAGGCGACCAACCCCGGCAAAAGCGAGCCGGCAAGTCGCGGCCCGACAAGCCCCTCAAGCACGGACTTCCCGCCGAACGCCAGCACCCCGCCTCTCTGGCCAGCTGGTCACTGATCAACGAGGTGTCGAGCCCGCAGGTGATTAGGTGGAGGCAGCCCATACGTGTCATCTTGCTGGGCAGGAGATTTACCTTTATTGACACCCGTCCTAATGGTGTGTCAAGCTAATAAGAGGTAGGTGGATAAGCGGTGCATCACCCTTGCCTGGATTCACCCTCCACACGACACCTAGCAGTGCATTTAATGCACTTTTTGTCAGATTTCGGGTTTCGCAAACTCTTGAGAGGTTCGAACTCTGGGGTGCATGCGAAGAACTCGTCCTCCCCAGTCTGCCTACTCGCTAATCTCACAGCCTAGCTCGACGAACTATAAGGAAAAGAGACACATCAGTTTACCAGGTTCGGGCCACCTTGCGGTGTAAAACCCTACTCCTGCTTTGTGGTGGATTGGCCTCGAGGGGCTGAGGATGAACTAGTACAGTGGCGAACAGCCTCAGGAGGAGAGGTGTTCTTGAGCTCGAGTGAGCTGGTGAGTGTGTGGGTGATCTGGATGATCCATCAATTCGATCCCGTCCCCTTCTACGGTGGTGGCTAAGTCCTATTTATAGTGGCCTTGGTCCTCTTCCCAAATGAAAGGCGGGAAGGGATCCCACAACGGCCAAATTTGAAGGGAGACAACTAGTACATGCTATCCTGACAAAAGTAGTCTTCGCCTGCAAAAGCCTCTAGTCGTGACGCCGTGGTGGGCTCGGTGATGACCTCTGTCCTGCCGTCCTGGTGGTCTTGGTCTTGTTGCATGGGAATGGAAACCTTTGGCTGATTCCTTGGGACTCCACGCCTGTGCTTGCCTCTTTAGCACCGAAGAGGAAACTGGTACACTGCGCCCGCTGGCGCCGGCCTGGCCTTGGTCGTCATGGCTCACGTCATCCGGACCTCATGAGGTGAGGCTTGCATAGAGATCTCCACTCCTCGGGAGCCAGCCTGAGGAGGCCACTCCTCGTGGAGGTCTTGGTGTCGTCCGCCTCGCGAGGGTCTTGAGTTGTTGTCGCTGAAGCTGGGCCATACTAGGCCGTCGATGGAGCCACGCCGTGGGCCGCAGGCAGGCAAGTCTAGGTACCCCCGTTCCCAGAACGTCGACAGTAGCCCCCGGGCCCAAGGCGCGCTCGAACTTGGCTTCGAGGAGAAGCCAAGGCGCAAGTGCGGAGTGCCGCGGGCCCTAACCACCTACGGCCTTGTCTGACGCGTGGCGATTGATGGGACATGGGCGTCTCCGCTTCCCCACGCTGCCTCGGCAACCATCCCTTGCTGACAAAAAGGCTGGCGCTTGCCGCTGAGCCTTCATTGCCTTCCTTCTGCCTTGCTCTAGATCCCCTTCTCCTCCTGCTTAGCGCGCTTCCAGATCTGCTGAATCCTTTCCCCAGACTCACCACCGATGGCCGCCGCGCGCTCGGCTCTCTGGTTTGAGCCGGCCTTGAGCGCGTCCTCCATCACTGAGGAGAAGCACCTTGGTGCCGTGCTCCCACTGACGGCGGGCGCCGACAATGAGGGAGGGGAGACGGCGCTCCGGGTCGGCTCCGCCCAGCCAGAAGCCTTGGGTGACACCTCCTACCCCTTCTTCCCGCACAGCGTCTTCGCTGGGCTGGTTTCCCCTTTCTCCCGATTCTTCTATGCCGTCCTCAACCACTATGGTCTCCACACCCTCCATCTTCATCCCAACTCCATCCTCCTCTTGTCGATATTCGCCTTCTACTGAGAAGCGTTCGTGGGGGTGACACCCTCCGTCGCGCTTTTCTGCCACTTCTTCTACCTCTGGATAAGCAGCGGCCAGTGCTCTGGGTGAGCCAGCTTCATCGCGGCCAACGGCAGCAACGCGATCTCGTGGGCCACGAAGAAGGTGGAGGACTTCCGGAACAAGTGGATCTTCATGGACGCCAAGCGCTCCCACGCTCGGCTGGAGCTGCCGACCGCGCTGCCGAAGCCCCTGGATCGATGGGCTCCCGAGAAGCTCACCGACCCTAGGGCGGAGCGGTTGCTGGAGAGGATGACGGCCGAACTGAAGGCGGAGGACCCGAAGATGGAGAAGCTGACAGGGGCCTTGATTGTCAAGGAGTTCTTGATGCAGCGCCTGGCTCCCCTCCAGGAGCACTCGCGCCCCCTGTGGAGCTTCAAGGGCGTGGCAGACGACCTCCGGCTGCGCCCGGACAACTTGTCCGATGAGGAGCTGAGCAAGGTCGTGCGCACCTTGCTCGGGAAGGACCAGGGTGGCCCCTCGGATTCCCATCTCCCGTTGTATAGTTGCACCGACGGGGAGAAGATAGCTGCCGCCATGCCTGTCTTCAACGAGCGGGGGCTCGTGCCACTGGAGCCTTCCCTGCCCCTGGGCTCCCTGGTTCCGGTGTCCTCCGGCGATCCTCCGGGGAGGAGGAGAATGAGAGCTCGGAGGCGACCTTGGAGGAGGTGGGGGAGACCTCTCCCCCATGGCGGAGTGAGCTCCTCCACGCGTTTCCTGACGACGACGCCGACAAGTACCCAGTCAGGGAGTCGCCGCGCTCCGCCGGGGTCACCACGAGGTCTAGGGGCACCCCTCCGAAGAAGCTGAAGCTGGGTGTCCCAAAGAAAGACAGGTCATCATTGCTTCCCCGAGGTGGCACCTCCGCCCCACCATCGGCCGCCGCCGCCGCAGATCCGGCTGCCGTGTGCTCATCTGCTCTCGAGAACGCGGCGAGGCTCGCGCCCACGAAGCCTATGGGCAGCGCGCTCCTGAAGAGGACGAGGGATTACATCGCTATGGACCAGTAAGCGCACCTTCTTGTCTTTGCTTCCTGCTCTTGACGTAGTGCTCTAACATTTTCCTCTCCGCGGGCAGGCCAATGTCGGCAGCGAAAAAGAAGAAGGAGGAGGCGAGGGCTCCTGAGGACAAGTAGCCCACCTCCGCCCTGGAGGTCCTGGGGCAGACGGACGAGGCTGGCTCGCGTCCTCCTGCCGCAAGGTTGCCCTCGCGAGGCACAGGGGCCCAGCCTCAGGAGAAGGATGCCTCCGCGGCCGCGCCGGCTTCAGAGACGCTTGCCTTCAGCGCGCCTGCTGACGACCCGAGGGCTCCGGAGCCCCCGGCCATCCTTGCTGCTGCTTCGCCGGTCTTGATGCCGTCGCCATCTCCTCATCCAGCCGCCACGCTGGCGGGCTGCGGCTCTTCTACCACGCCTGGTGCTCTGGAGCAGGCCTTCTCTACGTTGGATCAACTCCAGAACGATCTTCGGGGCCCCGACCGGCGTCGGGCGTCGGGACGCCTGGAGCTGGTCTCGGGGTGGCTCCAGGCTGACTCATCCGTCAGGGCGGCCTGGGACCGGGCCGACGCTGCTGAAGAGGAGGGCCTGAAGGTGGCCGGCGTGGCCGCCGCCACCCGTGTCATGGTGTTGAAGGACGCGAAGGACGGTGAGGAGCGCTGCCATGCGGCGGAGGCCGAGCTGAAAGCCCTCCGTGATGAGCAGGCCACCCGCGCCCGCCAACTCGAGGAGCAGGAGGAAAAGCTGAAGGAGCGGGAGTCCGCAGTCGCAGGTCGTGACGCCGAGCTGGAGCAGGCATCTCGGGAGCAGGCCATGGAGCGCGGCCACCTGGAGAAGCTGAAGGAGGAGGTGGAGGTAGCCCAGGCATCCCACGCCCAGCTTGTCTCCGACGAGAAGGCTCGGCTGGAGGCCAGGGAGAAACTCCGTGCCAAGGCTGAGGAGGCGGCCACCCCGGGACGTGCCATCTTCGCCTCCCTTGAGCAGAGGTCCCACAAGGCACTGCAGGATCTCTACGGGAGCGGGTACAAGGAGCCGTTGGTGACTCTGGAGGAAAGCCCCGCCGGGCTGCTCCCCAAGCTCGTCGCGGCGCTCGAGGGCGGTGTGGGCCCCATGGTGGAGGGGGAAGCCCGCGGGCTTTCGGCCTCCGCCGCAATGCGTGTCTTCAGTCACCTCCATCTTCAGGACTCCAGCTTCGACTTTGGTGCCCTGCTCGAACCCGTGGACCCTGAGCTTCAAGATGCTTCTACTGAGGCCGTGAAGGGTCAAGTGGAGGCCCTGCTGCGGAAGTTCCTCGCCGTCGACCCCGTGCCTATGACTGACGGCAAGGACAGCGATGATGTTGTGATGACGGGACTCCCCAAGCGGGCAACGGTGGCGTCCAAGGCTGAAGAGGATGGCGGCGCTTTCCCCTTGTTTTATTCCTGCAACATGTATCGTGCCTCATGGAGGCGTAAGAACTTATGCTTTGGAACTTTAAGAGACAGTATGTTTTGTAATAACTTGCTAAGGTTCTGCAGTTTCCTTTCCGTTTGCTTTGATGTTCTGCATCGGTAGGGCCCGCCCCCCCGCATACCTCAGCCACCGTTGGGTCGTCCGGATTGCCAGGACGAGACCAAGGGGTGAGGGGCTACGTGGCTAGTAAGGCTCCTGAGTCGCGATGCTCAGGAGTCCCCCTTGACGTACGAACAGCCCTCGGGAAGGAGACGCAAGAGTGGGTCTTGGCGTTCTGCGTCGGCAGGGCCCGACCCCGCGCATACCTCAGCCACTGTTGGGTTGTCCGGATCGCCAAGATGAGATCAAGGGGTGAGGGGCTATGTGGCCAGTTAGGCTCCTGAGTCGCGATGCTCAGGAGTCCCCCTTGACGTATGAACAAAAAACCCCATACCTTTCCTCGCCGGGCTTTCGCTCAGGAGGGATGCGCGAAGACCAGGTCCGAGGGACCTGCCAAGGTGGCGTATGCCAGGCATGACCTGAGCGTAGCCCCCATGCCCAGCCCCCTCTCGCTACTCTCCCGAGGGGAAAGCAGCACGGTGAGGCTGAACATCGAGCCTGGTGCCTCTCCTGAGGTTAGTGCAGCCGTTAGGCTGCCCCCAGTTGTTTATCACCAGCGTGGAGCATGGCGCTACCGCTCTTGCACGGGCATAGCCGCTCCTCGACCGTGTCAACTGCCAGCGTGGAGCATGGTGCTTCCACTGGTATGTGGGTGGGGGCTCCCTCTGAGGGGAGACCCCGGGGCGTGTACAACCCCGCCCTGACACGTGGCTTGCACGGCAGGGCTAGAGGAGGTGTGTATGGGCACTCGTGAGCCAGCGCGGTACTCACTAGGCCCTACCTCAAGGCGGGTTGCACCTGACTTTAATTCATAACACTTGTGATAGTCCTGCGAGATGGTTAGGCAACCTGCGCCGAGTGAATCTCCTGAGGTTATCGGATGAGAAGGCCAAACACCAACAACCCCAGGAGGTGACGTGAATCGGTCTGGCCCGCCAAACAGAGCTCGGCCATTGGGTTTGTCGACACTGCAGGGACGGACCCAAGCACAGATGCTGTGCCCAGTCTTCTCATGCGAATATCCTGAAGAAAGACAACTGGCGCGCGGCTCCCGCGGTGGCGAGGCATCGGGTCATGCGCCCTAACTTACCCGCCCCCGATTAGCTCATGCGAGAACAAGGCACCAAGGACCATGGGAGGTGACGTGCATGGGAGCTGGCCCGCGAGCCAGAGCTCAGCCACTTGGGTTTAGCGATGCTGCAGGGACGGACCCGAGCACAGACGCCGTGCCAGTCCTTAATCATGAGGCGGTCGTGGGTGGGCTTGCAAGGGCGTACGATGTTCGTGGTCACGAAGCACCAGACAGGCAAGTGATAATCATAAATGAACTCATGGATAAGGTAGAGCTAGTTCTGATAGATGCAAAACGATACATGCCGCAGGGACGGACCCACGCAGCTTGGGGACAATGCAGCCGAAGGGGCGCCCCCAACTAAACAAACCAGAAAATGTCACCTGGCACCTGTTGCTGAAGAGATGTTGGAGTAGCGGAAGACACGTGCTGCAGAAGTCGCTCCTCATGAGCCGCCCAGGCCCTGAACCTTGGGAGGCTCTGGGGGCCTGGGGGGCTCGCGAGGATCCATCTCCTCCTCTGACAGGATCGCCTGACTTCTGGCCTCATGAGCTGCTAGGACGCCCCGCATGTGGCGTTGGAATGCAGCAGCTGCGCTCGGCAAGCCCAAAGGCATGCGAACATAGCTGTGAGGGGGACCCTCGCATCGGCCAGCGCGGGACGGCCAGAAGCGCTCCTGAGATGCGCCCCTGTTGAGGCCTGGGATGTTGACGCAGACGCGCAGCTCACTGTCCTCGCCGGGACAAGGAGCCGCGCCGGGTGGTGGGCGATGGTTGCCTCGCATAGCTCCTACCTCCTGAAGCTCCTTGATTGCCTTGGTGATGAACTCCTGAGCACCTGGCACCTCGCGCCTTGTATCCTCCTGGCGGAAGTGCGCACTGAAGCACGCCTCCACATGGTGCCCGAGCGTCTCCCTCGTGACGTTGGCCAGGTCAGAGGCCCTCCAGAGGAGAGCCCCCGAGCCCAGCCTGAGAGGGGCGCCGGGCGCGCCTTCCTATGCGAGAGAGGGAGGCGCCCTGTCAGTGGGCGCCGGGCCTGAGGTGGTGCCGCTGGTCACCCCGCCCTCCTGAGGTCCTTGGCGGAGCAGCTGCTTCTTCTTCTTGGGGATAGCCTCAGGAGGGTAGATGGTGCCTTCATCGTCTGGGTTCTTGACAGCCGCAGCCTGGTAGGCGTGCTCGAGAGAGCATACCGCGTCCTTCTCCTCGTAGGTGACCATGATGACGCCGCAGCTTCCTGGCATCTTGAGGACATTGTAACCATGATGAGTCACCGCCATGAACTTGGCCAAGGCCGGATACCCAAGGATGGCGTTGTATGGAAGGCGAATGTGGGCGACGTCAAAGTCGATGAGCTCGGTGCGGTAGTTGTCGTGCTTGCCGAAGGTGACAGGGAGGCAGATCTGCCCTATCGGGGTGGTGGAGCCGTCGGTCACCCCTGAAAAAGGCTTGGTAGGCTGCAGCTAGTCATAGGGCACCTGGAGTCGGTCGAATGTCTCGATGGAGAGAACGTTGAGCCCCGCACCGCCATCGATGAGAGTCTTGGTGACGAGCACGTTGCTGATGGTAGGCGAGCAGAGCATCGGAAGAGCGCCGGCAGTTGCCGCGCACTTGAGCTGATCGGTTGAGCTGAAGGTGATGGTGCACTTGGACCACCTGAGCGGACGCATTGCCTCGAGCTTGGGGAGGGCCGCGTTCACCTCACGGGCAAACTGCTTGAAGATGCGATGAGAGGCAGGGGCCTGAGCGCCGCCTAGGATGCAGGCGATGGAACGAGGCTCCTGGAAGCCCCCAACCCCCTCGTCCTAGTGGTGGTCGTTGTTCCTTCTTGGTGGTGGTGGTAGCAGAGGAAGGCCAGCGTTGCCCTGAGGATGGTCCTCACGAGGATGGTCTCTCCAGGGGCCCTCGCGAGGCTGGCCCTGCCAGCAGTCCTCACGAGGTTGATCGCGCCCTCCTTCGCGGCTGTAGCCTCGGTCGCCACGCTCGAGGCGACGACCAAGGCGCCCGTCGCGAATGGCCCTGAGCTCCTGGCAGTCGTTGGTGTTGTGGCTGTGCATGTTGTGGAAGACGCAGAACGGGCGGCTGCCCTGGGATGACTTTGGGTGGTCGCAGCCGCGCTTCATCTCTGGCTCGTTCGGGAGCACGGCCGGTCCCTTGCGCTTCATGTCCTTGGCTTTGGCCTTCTTGACCTCTGGGTCAACCCCTGGGAGCTCCAGGAGAGAGAGGCGACCTTCCTCGGCTCTCGCACACTTGGTTGCCATGTTGAACATCTCCAGAGCCGTGCATAGGTCCTCATGTATGGCGAGCTCCTCCTTCATCTTGACGTCGCAGACGCCATCAGTGAACACCGAGATGATGGCCTCGTCCGACACCTTGGGGATCTTGAGGCGGACGCTATTGAAGCACTGGATGTACTTCTGCAAGGTCTCTCAAGGCTGCTGCTTGATGCGCCGCAGGTCACCCACAGCCGGTGGACGGTCGCGAGTGCCCTGGAAGTTGGCGACGAGCGCATTTCATCCCAGGAGGAGATCGATCCCGCGGGCAGGTTCAGGAGCCATGAGCGCACACCATCCTTGAGGGTCATGGGAAACTAGTTCGCCAAAACCTTCTCGTCACCGTTGGCTACCTCGATGCTTAGCTCGTAGAGCTGTAGGAACTCGGCAGGGTCGGGGATGCCGTTGTAGCATGGAGGCAGGTCGAGCTTGAACTTCCCCGGACAGACGATGCTGCGTAGCTCCAGAGTGAATGCGCGGCAACCCGCTGTGGTTACGGGAGCCCGTCGTGGAGGTGGAGCCTAGTCCTGGCGCTCGCACGGCAACGCTGCAGGCGGCGCGCGGTCTTGACGTGGCGGTGCTGGTAGTGCACGAGCATCTTCTTGCGGCTGCTACACCACCTGGCAGCTTTCGTCTTCACACGCCGGCGCCCTGTGCGGCGGGTCGCACCGCGGGGCCTCGCGGGCGGCGTCTTGACAGGGAGGTGGAGGAAGTGATCCATGGGCTACGTCACCCGCAGCAGGCGGCGGGTGAGGCAGCGAGCGAGACGGTGCAGGAGAGTCCCCGGCGGCACTGACAAACTCGGCGATGCGGTCCAGCCAGTCTTCGTAGAGGTCGTCGATGGGGCGGTAGCGCAGGAGCTCGCGCGCCATGAGCAACGCAGCCTACGTGTTCGCCGGCCCGCGATGAGCATGAGACGACGAACTAGCCGGAGTCAGCGACGGGGTGGCGGTGCGTCCATCCCACCGCACAGAAGGGTGCAGCGACGAAGCTTGCTGCTCGTGCCCCGCGGGGCAGGTGGCAGCGTTCGCCACTGGAGACGGGGGACAGCGGGGGCAGCCGTCACCTGCCAGCGCCGTCTGCGCGACGCGGGCGGCGAGGGCGGCCCGGCGCTCAGCACGAGCTCGACGAGCGTCAGCCATGGAAGCGGTGGAGCGATGGCGGATCGACCGGTGGAAGAGAGGCTCCGACGCACCCCTACCTGGCGCGCCAAATGTCAGATTTTGGGTTCCGCAAACCCTTGAGAGGTTTGAACTCTGGGGTGCGTGAGAAGAACTCGTCCTCCCTAGTCTGCCTACTCGCTAATCTCACAGCCTAGCTCGATGAACTGTAAGGAAAAGAGACACAACAGTTTACCCATGTTCGGGCCACCTTGCGGTGTAAAACCCTACTCCTGCTTTGTGGTGGATTGGCCTCGAAGGGCTGAGGATGAACTAGTACAGTGGCGAACAACCTCAGGAGGAGAGGTGTTCTTGAGCTCGAGTGAGCTGGTGAGTGTGTGAGTGATCTGGATGATTCGTCGATTCGATCCCATCCCCTTCTACGGTGGTGGCTAAGTCCTATTTATAGTGGCCTTGGTCCTCTTCCCAAATGAAAGGCGGGAAGGGATCCCACAACGGCCAAATTCGAAGGAAGACAACTAGTACATGCTATCCTGACAAAAGTAGTCTTCGCCTGCAAAAGCCTCTTGTCGTGATGCCGTGGTGGTCTTGATGATGACCTCCGTCCTGCCGTCCTAGTGGTCTTGGTCTTGTTGCACGGGAATGGAAACCTTTGGCTGATTCCTCGGGACTCCGTGCCTGCGATTGCCTCTTTAGCACCGAAGAGGAAACTGGTACACTGCGCCCACTGGTGCCCGCCTGGCCTTGATCGTCATGGCTCACGTCATTCGGACCTCATGAGGTGAGGCTTGCATAGAGATCTCCGCTCCTCGGGAGCCAGCCTGAGGAGGCCGCTCCTCGTGGAGGTCTTGGTGTCATCCGCCTCGCGAGGCTTGGCCCCTCGCAAGGGTCTTGAGTTGTTGTCGCTGAAACTGGGCCGTACCAGGCCGTCGATGGAGCCACGCCATGGGCCGCAGGCAGGAAATCTGGGTACCCCCGTTCCCAGAACGCCGACACTTTTGTCCTAACTAGCAGAGTTAGGTATGATAGATCTGCATCAGTCCAATCACCCTTGTCGGTGTCAAAACCGGCGGATCTTGGGTAGGGGTACTGAGCTGTGGATCTAGGATCGATGGGGAACAAGGGACAAAGAACACGGTGTTTACCCAGGTTCGGGCCCTTTCGAGGAGCGAGGTAAAACCTTACGTCCTGCTTGATTGTATTTGATATGTATGGAAGGATTACAGAGTCGATCTACCTCGAGATCAAGCAAGCTAAACTCTAGGTTGAGGAGGGATTGGATGTTGCTCTAGCCATAAAGACTAAAACCCTCTAGTTTATATAGGCACCAGTAGGGTTAGGGTTACATGCAGTTGATTACAACAAAGGAAAGCTCATGCTAAATCTTGACTTGGAGGGCACTCCACGGCTTTGAAGATCTCCTATCCGTACCCTAGCTTGGCTCCATTGCAGCCCATAAGTCTGGCCCATAAGCAATGGGCCGGCAGCCCGGGGACCCCTTAATCCAGGACTCCCTCAGTAGCCCCCGAACTAGCCTCCAACGCCGGGTATTGCCATCTGGTATGTTTCAAATCTTCGGCTTGTGAGGTGAGTTCTTCACCCATATTTGTATCATTCGGAGCAGTATTCCCTTGCCGAATAGTATCCAGAATCTGGTCTAATGCAATTCCGCATTCGTGCCTGACCTGTTTCTACAATCCGAAGTCCGAGGACCTCATCAACACATGGGGGTACCACCGGAGTTAATGCTCATCTCGGGGCGAGGGCGTACTTTGACTGTCGTGCGCCTTTTTAGAAGGCGAATAGCCCAACACCATCCTTTTTTGCAGAACCGTCCTTTTAGTTTTGGGACGAGGCACCTATTTATAGATCCAGAGGCGCGCGGGGGGTGGGGGGCGACTCACCTGTCCTCCCGCAAAAACCAACACCTGATAAATTCTTAGACGCCATGACCGACGCCCAGGCTCTTCTTCATGATCTCACGGTCCCCTTTCGGGTGACTGGGCAAACTGTTCCATCTCATGCCTCCAGCTGAGCAATCTGTAGACTCAAGGATATCTCCCTGCGGCTGATCTCGTTCCAGCCCGCGCTAGATTGATCTCCATAAATGGCCAAGCGTTCGCCGAGAACTTCCCTGCTCCAAGCAAGGAAGAGAGGGTATGCTTTGTGCCCTTCCTTCTACGAGGCCTAGGCTTTCCCATTCACCCTTTCTTGCGGGGTTTATTAGAGTTCTATGGGATCTAGCTCCACCACCTCACCCCCAGATCTATATTGCATATATCTGGCTTCGTGGCACTTTGCGAGATATTCCTGAGCTACAAAGCCCACTTTGATTTGGGGAGAAAATATTTCTGCCTCGTTCCTCGCACCTGTGGAGGGTCAATCTTTGAAGTGGGTGGAGCAGACATGTGGCGGATAGCCGGGACAGGTTATCCCATTGGAACCACATGAAAAGATCCCGAGGAATGGACCTCGGAGTGGTTCTATATTGAAGACGTTCCCCTCTCCGACACAGTCCGGAGGGGGCTGCCCGAATACTCAAGTGCCCGCTAAAGAAGCGGTTCAACTGGCGACCCAAGAGCCCTTCCCAACTAGACAGCGTAGAGGTGCACCTTTTGGCCACCAAAATTTGGCTGCTGGCCCATAGTAAACTGACCATGATCGAAGTGATGGCCGTCGCCATAGCCCAGTGTGTACAACCCCTTTAGCAGAGGGGGCATCCTCTCTGGTGCTACAATGGGACTAGCAACGCAACCCGCTACAAGCGACAAGGGCCGGACAATCAAGCGGCTATGGCCAAAATACTAGCTGACCTCTTCAAAGGAGAGGAGGAAGATTTTGCTCAATTAAGTATCCAGGAGGGTTGCTCCGCCTACAATCCGGCAGACTGGGTAAGCTTTAGTCCTTTGTCTTTAGTTCGGAGGTTACGTCTGAACACTTAGTGGACGTACCTTTCTCTTAAACAGGGTTGGAGGCGTCAGATCGAGTCCATCCACTGCCCCTCCCCTCAACCGGAGAATCATTCCCGTGATGACGACCCGGGGTATCATGAAGATTCGGAGACGTCGACTGATTTTGAAGACGGGGTCTTTTACCAGGAAAGCCTTGATGGCACCAAGTTTGACTGGATGGCCGACCACCCTGGGGCTCTTCCTTCCTCCACTGTAAGTGAAAGGAAGACCTCTTCCCGAACAGGGCACTCGCCTCGCACCATCCCGAATGTGCTGACTTCTAGTCCCAAGGGCCGCTGCACTGCGCGCCGAACAACCACAGGAGGAGCGCGGAAAATGCTGACCTCGGCCCATAATGGGGCATCCTAGCGGAAGGCCTTCGCTGGAGCGGAAGAAAACGCTCCCTCGACTCAAACATAATTTGTTCGGAACCATCAAAAGAGTTGCTCTTAACATCTTTCTTCTGACGTTCGCTTAGTTTTGCAGAAGAAGAGTACCACCACGCCAATCCAAAGACTCCCCAGGCATGCCGAGGCGTAGTTCCAATCTTGGGCCTTCGGTGCAGGATATGGACCATGCCGGACATGTGGCTGTTGGCCCACCTCTGGAGGATCCTGACGATGTTTCGGTTACCAACTCCAAAGTCGAGAGTGTGATGATTCACCGCCGCCGGAGGGAATCCCTGCGCCATGTTGCCTTTACCGACCAGGAGTTCAATGCATTTAATTCGGTGGACGCGTACCTTGCGGAGGCCCGAACAGGGCTCGAAGGGATCGCCAATCTTCTATCCTCCAATGTGCAGGTGCGAGATAAATTCTTTAGGAACAGATAATAAATCCTAACCTAGTAGCCCTCGAGCCTTAATTTGGGCGGGACGGCCGAGTTAAGGATCTGTAACCATGTATTGTTTTGCGTTTGTAGGCCATGAGGGAACAGAATAAAAAGCTATTCGCAGACCTCGAGTTGAGCCGAACACGGCTGGCCGATACAAAAGCCGAACTGGAAGCGGCTAAGAAAGCCACTGGCGGAGCTCCTGGTAAGCAGGGAAGCTTTAAAATGCTTAAAAGTTGTGTGTCGTTCCTTTCTTAAAACTCTGTACTGTCCCTGTAGCCACCGAATCCATGGGCCAATTGAGAAAAGACCTAGAGGCGGCTAGGGAGTCCTAGCGGTGCGCGGAATCGCAGAATGAGGCTGGTAAACTAGTACTGACACAAAGTTATGAGGAGAAGAATAAGCTCAAGGCAGAAAATCAGCAGAAATTGAGAGAGATCGAGAGTTTAATATCTCAGTTGGCGCAAGCCCTGGAGGAGAACCAGAAGCTACAGGGCGGCATGTTCAGTAAGTGATGAATTTAACTTACATGTGTGTGGACGATCACAATGTTTTGACAAGAATGTGCCGCTCCTATTTGCTAGGTCTCCTGACAGGAAGGCTGGAAGAGGAGGTCAGTTCCTTTAGCGGGAACCTTTTGAAGGAACTGACCAAGATGCATGAGAGACACCGGAAGGCCATGAAGAGCATGGTTAAAGCATTATGGCCGTTAGAAGTGCTGCCAGAAAGCATGGCTGAGTTGGCTGGCCGCTTTAAAGGGCAAGGCGGCGCTTCGAATTGTGGAAAAAGTCCGCCTGCCGGGAGGGAGCACACGAGGCCTGGGCGATGGTGAAGACCCAGTTTACCAAACTAGATCCTGAACATATGGCTTGAGTTGGACCCGTGGGGCCAGATGGGCAGGAAATACCCCTTAGTTTAGTATATCACCAGGTAATACCTACTGCTTGGTACTCTCCGCGAGATTGTGCTTTGGACAGCTTGATAGATAATGTTGACAAAGAGTAGGGTGCATGATTCTATGTATCCATGTACTTTACATCGCGCCATCTCGATCCGCAGTAAAAACGTTGTCTTAACCAACCATCGGCTTCTGCCTCCCCTACTAGTGGTCGGGGAGTGTTCCATACTATGTGCCCTGAATAACAAGGGAATGTTTCCGGCAACCAGGCAATCCAGCCATTTGGTGTGAATAGACAAGACACGCGCGGAGAGTTATGTTATATTACTTTTTAACGTAAGAAACATCTTTCGAAGAAAATAGTTCCTCCAAGGGTTCCTTTCTTCAGGTGTGGTATGTTGACCATAAACCGTAGGTCCGAATGCCCATGGCATATGGATGTTTAGTGGGTTTTTAGGAACCGAGAACAATGGACTGGCGGCGAGCGCCTGGTTATTTTCACTTCCCTTGAGGTTGACCCATTATTTCCTGTAAGAACGCTTGCTTTCGGCTTCACCAATCTGAGGTTCATACCCAGATTACCCGGTCGTAATGATCGTAGAGGTGCTCCCTTTACTCCCTAGCCGAACAATCAGAAATGTAGGGGTGAACATAGAAGCCAGGCAACCCAGCTTGGCAAAGGACTTAAGTCAAATAGGTGCATATAATGGCTTAAAAGATGTGGGAAGGATATGAGTTCGAACAAGATAGCCGAGCCTTGCAATGAACATGTTAATTGGCTTCTTTAAAAGGATCCCCTAGGTAAAGCTGGGTGGTACATCCGAAGATGTGTACAATATTGATTTGGTTTATCCGGACTCTAGATCGGGAGGCTAAGGCTCCAAGAGTAATAAAGAAAGGGAAAAAACCAAGGAAAAATAGAGAGCGGTGACGATGACACCGAACTAGGGGTAGATACGCCAAAGCCGAGCTGTGTTCCATGGGTTGGTTTCAAGGCGGTTATCCGACGGGCTGCGAAGGCGGTAGGCCCCTCCCGCGAGCACTTCCTCTATAATGAAGGGGCCTCCCCATTTGGGTGAGAGCTTGTGCTCCTGCTTCTCAGGGAGGCGGAGGACAAGCTCCCCCACGTTGTATGCCTTTGCCCGAACCTCCCAATTCTGGTAATGCCGTGCTTGCTGCTGATAAAACACAGAGCATGCCCGAGCAATGTCGCGCTCTCCTTCCAGGGCATCCAGGTCATCCTGCCAATCTAGCCTGGCTTCCTTCTCTTCGTACATGCGTACTCTGGGTGCATCGTGGATAAGATTGCATGGGAGGACTGCCTCAGACCCGTACACCATAAAGAACGGGGTGTATCCTATTGATCGATTAGGAGTGGTGCGCAGCCCCCACAGCACGGCGTCAAGCTACTCTACCCAGTGGCAATTTGATTCTTCAAGTGAGCGGATTAACTGAGGTTTTATGCCTCTCATAATGAGTCCATTTGCTCACTCTACCTGCCCATTAGTTTGTGGGTGATACACCGAAGCCTAATCGAGCTTTATGCCCATCTTAGCGCACCAATCTTTAACTTCTTGGGCGGTAAAATTAGAGCCTTTATCAGTGACTATACTGTGGGGAACACCGTAACAGTGTACGACACTGGATATGAAGTCAACAACTGGTCCGGACTCTGCAGAGGTTACCAGTTTTGCTTCAATCCACTTAGTGAACTTGTCGACCATAACCAGTAAATACTTCTTTTTCTTGGTCTCCCCTTTAAGTGGTCCGACCATGTCAAGCCCCCATATTGCGAACGGCCAGGTTATCGGTATAGTCCAAAGAGCCGTGGGGGCCATATGGCTTTGATTTGCAAATAGGTGGCACCCAACAGAATGTTGGACTAAAGCGCGTGCGTCTATGCGGGTTGTGGGCCAGAAAAACCCTACTCGGAAGGCCTTACTGACCAAGGCCCAAGCTGTCGCATGGTGGCCGCCCATACCGGCGTGTATCTCAGCGAGCAGCTACTGCCCCTCCTCTTCGGAGATGCACTTCTGCAGGACCCCCGTATTGCTCTTTTTATAGAACTCACCCTCATGGACCTTGTACGCTTTAGAGCGCCGAATTATGCGTCGTGCCTCCGTCTGATCACCGGGAAGTTCTTGTCGTAGGAGGTAGGCGAGCAAAGGCTCGGTCCATTTGGTGATTACGGCCATGATCTTGTGGGCCGAGGGTGTTTCTACGACTACAGAGCCCCCGATGATGTAGTCGTCGGGCTCGATTTCTGGGGGGACGACCTGGGCGGGATCATTTGGCTGCCGTGCCGCTGTTCTTGTCCTGCCATACCATGGATTGCTTGAAGAGCCTTTCCAGGAAGGTGTTTCTAGGGACTGGGTCGCTCTTGGCGCCCATGCGGGCGAGGACATCTGCGGCTTGGTTACTGTCTCTAGAGACATGGTGGAATTCTAGACCCTCGAATCGGGCCGACATCCTGAGGACGGCATTTCTATATGCCGCCATTTTCGGGTCTTTGGCGTCAAATTCGCCATTCACCTGGGTGATGGTGAGGTTCGAGTCTCCCCGCACCTCTAGCCGCTGAACAACCATTGATGTTGCCATCCGAAGACCATGCAACAGGGCCTCGTATTTGGCTGCATTATTGGAATCCGTGTACATGATCTGTAGAACGTACCGAATATTGTCACCTGTGGGGGATATGAGGATCACCCTGGCCCCCAGTCCGGCTAGCATTTTAGAGCCATTGAAGTACATTGTCCAGTGTGTGTATGTACTATATTCCCTGGGGAGTTCGGATTAGGTTCATTCGGATAGGAAATCGGCCAACACCTGAGATTTAATAGCTCGGCGTGGTTTGTACACGATTTCGAAGGGAAGGAGCTCTGTGGCCCATTTGGCAATGCAGTCTGTGGCATCCCTGTTATTGATTATATCATTTAAGGGTACCTCGGATGCCACTGTCACTGAACACTCTTGGAAGTAGTGTCCAGTTTTCGGGATGCCATGAAGGCCATATAGGATATCTTTTGGTAATGTGGGTATCGGGATTTGCATGGTGTAAGAACCTCTGACACGATGTAGACTGGTTTTTGAACCTGGAACTTGTGGCCCTCTAATTCCCGTTCTACGACGAGCACCACAATCACCACTTGATGGGAGGCCGAGATATACAGCAGCATAGGTTCGCTGATGCCTGGTGCAGCCAGGATAGGGTTGCTTGCCAGGAGTGTTTTAATTTCCTCTAATGCCGCAGTTACTTCGTCGGTCCACTCAAAGTTTTTTGTCTTTTTAAGTAGCCTGTAGAGTGGCAGTGCCTTTTCACCGAGGCGGGAGATGGAACGTCTTAAAGCCGCTATGCAACCTGCCAGCTTCTGGACGTGTTTGAGCTCCATTGGTATTGCTAGCTGGGACAGGGCCCTGATTTTAGCTGGATTAGCCTCGACTCCTGTATGGGAGACAATAAAGCCAAGAAGTTTTTCGGCGGGTACGCCGAAGACGCATATATCTGGGTTGAGCCGTATATTGTAATCCCGTAAATTTTTGAAGGTCAGGCGAAGGTCATCCACGAGTTGATCGACGTTTTTGGTTTTGATGACCACGTCTTCTATGTATGATTCAACCATTTTGCCGATTTGGTTTTCTAGGCATGTTTGAATCATGCGTTGGTACGTGACTCCTGTGTTCTTTAACCCGTAAAGCATCGTGTTGATGCAGAATGGCCCGTAGGGGGTGATGAACGCGGTTGCAGCTTGGTCGGACTCCTTCATCTTTATTTGGTGATATCCACAGTATGCGTCGATGAAACATAGTGAGTCGTGTCCGGCAGTGGCATCCATTATCTGATCTATTCGAGGTAAGGGGAAAGGATCCTTGGGGCATGCCTTGTTTAAGTCCTTGAAGTCGACGCAGAGCCGCCAGGATTTGTCCTTCTTGGGTACCATGACCAGATTTGCTAGCCACTCAGGATGCTTGATTTCGTGGATGAATCCGGCCTCCAATAGCTTTGCCAGTTCCTCACCCATAGCCTGTCGTTCGGGTTCGGAAAATCGACGCAGTGTATGTTTGACTGGCTTGATGCCCTTTATGATGTTCAAGCTGTGCTCCGCCAACCTCCATGGGATGCCTCGCATATCCGAAGGGTGCCAGGCGAATATGTCCCAGTTCTCGCGTAGGAACGCTTGTAGTGAATCGTTGACTGTGGGGTCCAGACGTTCTCCAATGGACGCCGTTTTGTTTGGGTCTATCGGATGCACTTGGAATTTTACTTTTGGCCTTTTACTGAGGATCACGTCATCCCTGTTGACTGTAGTGCGGAGTGTTGTAAATTCTTCGGCTGTGAGGTCCTCGGATAGTGCCTCATGGGCGATCGTTGTTGTTTTATTTTCAGCTTGAAGGGCTGTATTCGGATCGCTGGCGAGCGAGATCACGCCGTTGGGCCCTGGCATTTTATGTTTCATGTACCCGTAATGTGGTATGGCTTGGAACCTTGCAAATGCCTCACGTCCCAATAGGGCGTGGTATCCACTGTGCAAGGGCACAATGTGGAATAACAAAGATTCAAATATGTAGTTGTCGGGAGTACCGAACACTACGTCCAAGGTTATGCATCCGGAATAGCGCGCCTCCCTGCCGGGGATAATTCCTCGGAATATGCTATGGTTGTGCTCGATGCGGGATCTGTTGAACTGCATTTTATCAAGTGTGTCCTCATAAATGAGGTTTAGGCCGCTGCCCCCGTCCATCAGCACTTTAGTTAGCCTGAAGCCATCGATTATCGGGTCAAGGACTAGTGCGGCATGCGCGTGGGTAGGGCAGGGCCTTGGTTCGTCCTCCTGATTGAAAGTGATAGGTGTGTCAGCCCAAGGCCGTGCGGCCGTCACCTGGTAGACCTGGCCGAGCTCTTGAAGAGCCCTTTTTCTTTGATTATTTGAAGAGAACGTCTCATAGACTGTTAGGACGTTGTTGTCATGAGGTGGCGTTGCCGATCGTCCATCCGGTGGTGTGAGACCAAGGATATTTACACCACTTTTCGCCACCTGCCTCACCACCCAACAAGCTCGAAGCCTGTGAGTCGGATTTGCGTTAAGCAGGGTCGAGTGTATAGGGCATGGTTTATCTAGCAACTCTTCCAGGACCGTTCTAGGTCAGTTTTTCTTTTTGCCAGGATCGTGTTCGGGCGACCGTCGTGCATATGCTTGTTTTGCTTGGGCCCTTCTTGGCTGTGCGGAAGGGGCTGACTCCACGTGCATTTGCTGTGACTTCCAAGCACTTTCCATGGAGCAATATTTGTGTACCATGTCTGATAGTTCGACGAAGCTCTGCACATGGCGATGGGCGAGGGCGTTCAGGATTCCTTCGTCCCAGCAGTTGAACCAGAAGGCCTCAATTATTTCTTTGTCACGACAGTCCATCATCTTGTTTTTGACCAAGAGAAATCTAGCCCAGTAATGATGGACCGTTTCTTCGGGCTGCTGCTTGACGTACATCAGGTCCCATACATCCAGGCTTCCCGCGTCCGGAGAGTATTCAGTGTGGGAGGTGGGTTGGAAAATTTTAAACATTCCAGTCTGCTGTGAGTCTGGAGTGTTGGCAGTGGCGAACCGTGCTTGGGCTATATCCGGATCTGGTCGCAGAGAGTTCGGGCGCAAGCCCGTAGGTTGTTGGGCCGACTCGAGGTCGGATCCAGTATCATAGGCTGAGTCTGAGCTCTTTCTTGATGGGTATCTGATCCATCCGCCGTTTCTTCGATGATAGCGATGAGGTGTGTGACCAGCGGGGTGTGGATCTCTCTGTTGTCGGGTTTAATCCCGATCTGGTTATAGGCCGTAGGCCTAGTGACGGAGATCCCCATGGCGAGGAATCGATCCGACAGGTCACCTACCGAAGAGGTTCCCATCGGGGCCACGCCTTCTAGGTGTTCGGCGAGACGTTCTTCAGACATTTTTATGGGCTCCGGCTTTAAGGAAAGATTCCGGATAATATTTCCCCCATTGGTGCCCGCTGCATCCGAGGTCAAGGCGTCGGGTTCTGCGGGTTTTTTCGCAGGAGTAGCAGACTTGATAGGAGCAGGGCTTCCCCGAGGGTCGGTGCCGGACTCTAAGTTCTGGCGGCTGGCCTCGCGATCGGGGGTGAGGTTCCCAACTTGGTCCAGACGACCAGTGAGGTCGGCGCGTAGTGTGATACTGCCGACCGTGAAGATCTGGCTGGGGAGGAAGATGTCCCTGGCGCGAACTGGGCTTCTAGCGGATAGTTGGGCCATCGATCCTTTGGTGATCCCGCAGCGGAACTCTCAATGAAAGCACCAATGTCAGTGTCAAAACCGGCGGATCTCGGGTAGGGGGTCCCAACCTGTGGATCTTGGATCGATGGGGAACAAGGGACGAAGAACATGGTGTTTACCCAGGTTCGGGCCCTTTCGAGGAGGTAAACCCCTACATCCTGCTTGATTGTATTTGATGTGTATGGAAGGATTACAGAGTCGATCTACCTCTAGATCAGGCGAGCTAAACCCTAGGTTGAGGAGGGATTGGATGTTGCTCTATCCCCAAAGAGTAAAACCCTCTGGTTTATATAGGCACCAGTAGGGTTAGGGTTACATGCGGTTGATTACAACAAAGGAAAGCTCATGCTAAATCTTGACTTTGAGGGCACTCCATGGCTCCGAAGATCTCCTATCCATACCCTAGCTTGGCTCCACCGTAGTCCATCAGTCCAGCCCATAAGCAATGGGCCGGCAGCCCGAGGACCCCTTAATCCAGGACTCCCTCAACCCTATAATGACCTTTTTTCCACAGTGGTAACCCCTTGAGCCATAAAAGGAGGGCCAGGGCAACCTTTACCGTGGTTCAAAACATTCCAACTCACATGCATAGATATCCGTGCAGCTGCCCTCTCCTAGCGACTTGCCGGGGGAGAGCGCTCTGTGTATTTTCTTCCACATTCACGCAATACATCAAAGCAGGAGTAGGGTTTTACGCTTCTCAACGGCCCAAACCTGGGTAAAAATCATGGCGCCTCATGTTGTGCTTGCTCTTCGCGCCAACTGATCCCCAGCCGAACCAGCAAAGGGGCAGCCCTGCCCCATAGATCGCCAGCTCCACACTGACATCTTTGGCACGCCAGGTAGGGGCATCATTGATGAGAATCAAGGCAGCAGGCGGCGCTTCGATTCCTTCGAGTTCATCATCATCACCACCCATGGCGCCCAAGAAGAAGGGCTCCGTGCCTGTCAAGCCTTCTACATCCCAGCACCCATCGCCTGTGTCTACGGGCGGCGCAGGCGACGCCACCAACGCGGATGGCGCGAACACCGCGGTGAGCACGACCGGCGCAAGGGGTGTGGTCACCGAGCCTGCCGTGACGGGAGCAGGTGGTGGGGATGCTGGAGGCAGACGCTTACCTCAACACTTAGGTGAAGATGACGTTCATGGTGTGGGCGACACGGGTGCTCTACCTCTGCCTCCTCCTCACGCCCGTGAAAGCAGCCACCAGAGCGACCCCGCTCGATCGGGCGTGAACCGCGACCATCCCGCCGCGGCAGCGCCAGCGGCGACCAGGGGAGGGACCTTGGGACACACGCCGCGCCCATCGCAAGATGAGCGTGATGTGATGCCGAGCGGTTTTGTTGTGCCTCCACAGCAACGCCCGCATGGCAAATCGCCCGTCGACCAAGCTCAAGACCCACGAGCGCAGCTTCCACCACGCGAACTCGCTGTTGCCCCCATGGCGCGGCTACAAGAACGCAACGACGCTCCTGCTAGCTCTGCCAGGAGTCGGGCGACGTCGCGCTCTTCGCGTACCAACATGCCTTCAACGGCGACAGAGGCGATAGCACGAGCACAGATGTTGCTGGATTTTCCTCCAGGAGCTCACAAGATGGATGAGTGGAGAGCCACCATCCGGAGTTTGATCGAGTTTGCTGATGTGAACAGGTCCCAGTTGGCGGAGCCTTCGTGGCGGCCACCAACTACGCCTGCGCCTCAAACTGAAGGCAGTGCGACAGCGGTGCACCCATGGTGCAATCACCTCCTCGGCAACAATCTCAACGGTAGCACCGACACTCGCAGCGGGCCTGGGAAGATGCACATCCCGATGACACATCGATGGCTTCCTCAGACCCGTAGACACAGCGAGACCAGAGGCAAGTGTTGCTGGATAGACGAGCGGAAGATGCTCGCACCACCATCCAGCGGCGCCGGGAGGCGCTGATGACCCACAAGTATAGGGGATCAATCGTAGTCCTTTCGATAAGTTGGAGTGTCAAAACCAACAAGGAGCAAGGAAATGACAAGTGGTTTTCAGCAAGGAGTTTTCTGCAAGCACTGAAATAGTCGGTAACAGTTAGTTTGATAGCAAAATAATTTGTAATGGAGAAGTAACGAGAATGGTAAATAAAGTGCAGCAAGGTAGCCCAATCATTTTGTGGCAAATGACAGGCCAAAACGGTCTCTTATGATAAGCAAAGCGTTCTTGAGGGTACACGGGAATTTTACCATGTCACTTTCATCGTGTTGGTTTGATTCGTATTCGCTTCTTTGATAATTTGATATGTGGGTGGACCGGTGCTTAGGTGCTGTTCTTACTTGAACAAACCTCCTACTTATGATTAACCCCCTCGTAAGCATCCGCAACTATGAGAAAAGTATTAAGATAAAATCTAACCATAGCATTAAACTTTTCAATCCAAATCGGTCCCTTACGAAGTAGCACATAAACTAGGGTTTAAGCTTCTGTCACTCTAGCAACCCATCATCTAATAACTACTCCACAATGCATTCCCTTAGGCCCAAATATGGTGAAGTGCCATGTAGTCGACGTTCACATGACACCACTAAGGGAATCACAACATTCATATCATCAAAATATCGAACACATATCAAGTTCACATGATTACTTGCAACATGACTTCACACGTGCCCTCAAGAGCAAAAGTAACTACTCACAAATGATAATCATTCTCAAGATCAGAGGGGTATTAAATAGCATAATGGATTTGAACATATAATCTCCCACCAAATAAACCATATAGTAATCAACTACAAGATGTATTCAACACTACTAGTCACCCACAGGTACCAATCTGAGGTTTCGGTACAAAGATTGAAAATAAGAGATGAACTAGGGTTTGAGAGGAGATGGTGTTGTTGGAGATTGCCCTCCCAAAGATGAGAGGGTTGTTGGTGATGATGATGGCTTCGATTTCCCCCTCCGGGAGGGAAGTTCCCCCGGCGGAATCGCTCTCCCGGAGGGCAAAAGTGCTCATGCCCAAGTTCCGCCTCGAGACGGCGGCGCTTCGTCCTGAAAGTCCTCCCTTGATTTTTTCTAGGTCAAAATGACCTATATATCAGAAGATGGGCACCGGAGGTGGGTTGGGTTGAGCACAACCCACCAGGGCGTGCCTGGCGGGCCTAGCGCGCCCTGGTGTCTTGTGCTCACCAGGTGGCCCCCTCCGGTAGTTATTTGTTCCTGTATTTTTTTTATATATTCCAAAATAATTCTCCATAAATTTTCAGCTCATTTGGAGATGTGCAAAATAGGTAACTCTGACATAGCTTTTTCAGGTCCAGAATTCCACCTGCCGGCATTCTCCCTGTTTGTGTAAACGTTGCATATTATGAGAGAAAAGGCATTAGAATTACTCCATAAAGCATTATTATGAATAAAAACATTATAAATATCAGTATGAAATCATGATGCAAAATGGACGTATCAACTCCCCCAAGCTTAGACCTCGCTTGTCCTCAAGCGAAAAACCGATATCGAAAAACATGCCCACATGCTTAGAGAGAGAGAGAGAGGTGTCGATGAAAACAAAATACGGACATAGAAGCATCATGCTTATAATTATAACAGCAACAAACTTTAACATAAAACTTTATCATACAAGTTTTATCATATAACTTCTCATGAACAAGTAACAATTCATCACAACATTGAAGTATAAAGCATAAACTCTATTGAAAACTAACAAACTATGTTCTCAGTCAACTTTGCAACTACAATTCATCATATTTTCAGGAAGGGTCATGTATCATAGCCTTTTGGCAAGTCCACATACTCAACTATCATTTAACCTTCTATGATTGCTAACACTCACATCATACCCATGAGCAAAAGTTTCAACCAGACACAAAGAAAGATAGGGGCTTATAGTTTCGCCTCCCAATGTATTCACCTCAAGGGTGATGTCAACAATAATAACTCATGCTCACTCATATCCAAATGGATATATGTGCCTAGATCTTTCCTCACCACATGATGCTTGCAAAAAGAGAAAAATAAAAAGGAATAGGGAAGAATACTTTGACTCTTGCATACAAGTAAATACATAAAAGTAAAAGATAGGCCCTTCGCAGAGGGAAGCAGTGGTTGCCATGCGCTTTTTGTTTGTATGCCAAATCCCTTAATGCAAAAGAACGTCACGTTATATTGCCCCTTATGATAGCAACCTTTATTATGCAGTCCGTCGCTTTTATTACTTTTCCATCACAAGTTTGCACAACGCTCAATTTTCTCTTGCACTAAATGATCCAACACATTTAGAAGCAATTTTTATTGCCTTATTGCACCGACGACAACTTACTTGAAGGATCTTACTCAATCCATAGGTAGGTATGGTGGATTCTCAAAATAGGATTTTGGGTTTAAGGGTTTTTGGATGCACAAGTAGTATCTCTACTTAGTGCGGAGTTTTTGGCTAGCAAAGATATTGAGCAAGCACCACATGTTGAAGTACCTATGACAATATAACTTCTATCTGAATATGAACAAACATAAATCATTACGTTTTCTTCCTTGTCCAATGTCAATAATTTTGACATATAATATTTAATGGGGGCTCACAATCATAAAAGATGTCCAAGATAGTGTATTTGCGTGTGAATCTTCTCTTCACTTATAAATTCTTTCATGAATTGCATCATTGACCAATGCTATGTTTGTCAATCTCCAATAAATTTTACCACTTATACTTTTCCTTATGTGATGTCATTACTTACCATAAGATTAGCATATGATCTTTTTTCATTTATTTCTTTTCATTTTTATTGAAGCATAAGAGTAAAGAAACAAAACTCAGACTACTCTTTATTATATATCTCGCACATGATTACATAGATAGATCACTAAGCAAACACTCAGAAATAGAACGAACTAAACTTTTATTCAACTAAATCATAGGATAACTAAATATCGAACTAAAATAGATAAAGGCAAATAAAGTGATGGTGATACGATACCGGGGCACCTCCCCCAAGATTGGCACAAGCAAAGGGGAGTGCCCATACCCGTACTCAAGTCTCCTTTGTTGGGGAAGATGATGATGGTGGTGGTGATGATGTAGTAAGTTTGTCCAGCTTGCGTCGGAGGCTAAAATTGGTTTTCCTTAGACCCTCATTCTCCAGCTCAAGCTTTAATATCTTCTTGCACAATGCTTCTTTGCTTTCCTGTAGGAAACGGGGAGGGATAGATTCGGTTTTATCCTCCTCATCTGTGAACCACACATAGGGAAAGGTATCCTTGAAGATATTTGGATCCAGAGGCTGGTAAGAAACTGGGCACTCTCCCTCTGAATCTTGAGATGACATATTTGCAGATCTGCCAGAAAAACAACACGAAACAAGAACAGAAGATTTCTCCGCGATACAGTGGTCAATATGTTCGGGGGGTATATAAAGATTTTTTTTATCTCGGGAAACAAGAAAATGAGAGGAAAATGGAGCCGGGAAGGTTCCCGAGGTGGGCACAACCCACCTGGGCGTGCCAGGCAAGGCAGGCACGCCCTGATGTCTTGTGCCCTCCTCGGTTGCCTTCCTGGTTGTTTCTTATTTTCCTAATTTTGTAATATTCCAACAATGACAAAAAATATTTTTGCGGATTTTTTGGAGTCCGTTTACTTAGCGTATCACGTACCTCCTCTTTTTCATGATTCTGGAGTGTTTTGGAAGGTTTCTTTTATGTGTTCCTAAGGTGTCATGGTTTGGATAATATTGCTTTCAACATTAATAGGCGTACCTGAGATATAGTGCTTAATTCTTAGCCCATTGACAACCTTCGGGTTAGTACCTTCGACATTATTAATCTTGATAGCTCCAGAGCGATAAACCTCCTCGATAATATATGGTCCTTCCCATTTAGAGAGAAGTTTTCCTGCAAAGAATCTAAAACGAGAGTTGTACAAAAGAACATATTCTCCAAATTTGAATTCCCGCTTTTGGATTCTTTTGTCATGCCATGTTTTAACCTTTTCTTGAAATAATTTGGCATTTTCATAATCTTGGTTTCTCCATTCATCTAATGAGCTAATATCAAATAACCTCTTTTCACCGGCAAGTTCTCAACTCCTTTTCTATCAGTAATATGTAAATGAAATTCTTGTAGCAAAAGTACCCACCTAATGAGTCTAGGTTTAGCATCCTTCTTTTCCATAAGATATTTTGTAGCAGCATGATCAGTGTGAACAATTACTTTGGAATCAACAATATAAGATCTGAATTTGTCACAAGCAAACACAACAGCTAAAAATTCTTTTTCAGTAGTAGCATAATTTCTTTGGGCACTGTCTAGAGTTTTGCTAGCATAATGAATAACATTCAATTTCTTATCAACTCTTTGTCCTAGAACAGCACCAATGGCATAATCACTAGCATCACACATAATTTCAAAAGGTAAGTTCCAATCAGGTGGTTGATCAATAGGTGCAGAAGTTAAGGCTTTCTTAAGTGTTTCAAAGGCTTCTACACAATCATCATAAAAAACAAATGGAACATCCTTTTGTAAAAGATTTGTAAGAGGCCTAGAAATTTTAGAGAAGTCTTTAATAAATCTCCTATAGAAACCAGCATGACCGAGGAAACTACGAATACCTTTAATATCTTTAGGACATGGCATTTTCTCAATTGCATCAACTTTAGCTTTATCCACCTCATTACCTCGTTCAGAAATCTTATGCCCCAAGACAATACATTCATTAACCATAAAGTGGCACTTCTCCCAATGTAAGACAACATTAGTTTGTTCATACCTCTACAAAACTCGATCAAGGTTGCTCAAGCAATCATCAAAAGAAGTTCCATAAATAGAAAAATCATCCATGAAAACCTCAACAATCTTTTCACAAAAATCAGAGAATATAGCAGTCATACATCTTTGAAAGGTAGCAGGTGCATTGCATAAACCAAAAGGCATATGTCTATAAGCATAAGTTCCAAAAGGGCAAGTAAAGGTGGTTTTCTCTTGATTAGATTGTGAAACAGGTATTTGAGAAAAACCAGAATATCCATCAAGAAAACGAAAGTGTGTGTGTGCTTAGATAATATTTCCAACATTTAATCAATAAAAGGCAGAGTGTAATGATCTTTTCTAGTTGCTTTATTTAATTTTCTAAAATCAATTACCATTCTATAACCAGTAATAATTCTTTGTGGAATAAGTTCATTTTTATCAATAGTAACAACAGTAATACCTCCCTTCTTAGGGACACAATGAACAGGACTTAAGCATCTACTATCAGCTATGGGATAGATTATACCTGCTTCCAGAAGCTTTAATATTTTAGTTCTTACCACTTCTTTCATCTTAGGATTCAAACATCGTTGATGACCAACAATGTGTTCAGCATCAGGTTCCATATTAATCTTGTGCCGACAGAGAGTGGGACTAATGCCCTTAAGATCATCAAGAGTATATCCAATGGGCTTCAGAATTTTCAATAATCTTTCTTCTTCGTGTTCTGAAAGGTTAGCACTAATAATAACAGGATATATCTTTTTCTCATCGAGATAAGCATATTTCAAAGTGTCAGGCAATTGTTTTAATTCAAACACAGGATCACCTTTAGGTGGAGGAGGACCTCCTAGAGTTTCAATAGGCAAATTGTGTTTGAGCAGAGGTCGTTGTTCAAAGAAAATTTTATCTATTTCATTTCTTTCATGCATATGCATATCATTTTCATGGTCTAGCAAATATTGTTCTAGTGGATCAGTAGGAGGCATGGCAATAGAAGCAAGACCAATTATTTCATCCTTACTAGGTAATTATTTCTTATGAGGTTGTCTACTAAACTTGGAGAAATTAAACTCATGAGACTCATCACCAAAGTTAATACCGACAATTTGTTTTTCACAGTCTATTTTAGCATTAACAGTGTTCAAGAAAGGTCTACCAAAGATAATGGGACAAAAATCGTCTTATGGGGAACCAAGAACTAGAAAATATGCAGGGTATTTTATTTTCCCACACAAGACTTCAACATCTCTAACAATCCCAAGTGGTGTGATGTTGTCTCTATTAGCAAGTTTAATAGTAACATCAATGTCTTCTATTTCAGCGGGTGCTATGTCATTCATCATTTCTTGGTATAAGGTAAAAGGAATAGCACTCACGCTAGCTCCTAAGTCACATAAACCATGATAACAATGATCTCCTATTTTAACTGAGACAACAGGCATGCCAACAACAGGTCTATGTTTATCTTTTTCATCGGGTTTGGCAATTCTAGCAGCTTCATCACAGAAGTAACTAACACGCCCATCAATATTTTCTACCAGGAGATCTTTAACCATAGCAACACTAGGTTCTAATTTAATTTGCTCAGCAGGTTTAGGTGCTTTAATATTACTTTTGCGAACCACAGTTGAAACTTTAGCATGTTCCTTTATCCTTATAGGGAAAGGTGGTTTTTCAATATAAGCAGTAGGCACAACTGGATCAACATTGTAAATAATAGTTTCATCTTTAACCATGACCGGTTCTTTAATTTCTTATTTAATAGGGGGATGATATTTAAACCACTTCTCCTTAGGGAGATCAACATGAGTAGCAAAAGATTCACAAAAAGAGGCTACTATCTAAGAGTCAAGTCCATATTTAATGCTAAACTTATGAAAAGCATCGGTATTCATAAAAGATTTAACACAACCAAATTCAAGCTTAATACCTGACTCTTTACCTTCTTTGAGTTCCCAATCTTTAGAGTTGTATTTAATTCTTTCTAAAAGATCCCACCTGAATTCAATAGTCTTCTTCATAAAAGAACCAGTACAAGAAGTATCGAGCATGGATCGATCATCATGAGAAAGCCAAGCATAAAAATTCTGAATAATAATTTCTCTAAAGAGCTCATGATTGGGGCATGAATATAACATTGACTTAAGCCTCCGCCAAGCTAGAGCAATACTTTCTCCTTCATGAGGCCAAAAATTATATATATAATTCTGATCACGATGAACTAGATGCATAGGATAAAGTTTTTGGTGAAATTCCAATTTCAATCGATTCCAGTTCCAAGATCCAATATCATCGCATAGCCTATACCATGTCAATGCTTTTCCCTTCAAAGATAAAGGGAAAACCTTCTTCTTAGCTTCATCTTCAGGCAAACCCGCAAGCTTAAATAATCCACAAAATTCATGCACATATATCAAGTGCATATCAGGATGTTTGGTTCCATCTCCTACATAAGGATTAGCTAGCAGTTGTTCTATCATACCCAAAGGAATTTCATAACCAATATTTTTAGTACGTGTAGTAGGTTGAGGGGCAACTAATTGTGCTTCCGGTCGAGGTGAAGATACCCCGAACAAATCCCTCAAAGGATGGTTCTCCATAGTAACAAGTGACAATAAATTTCAATACGTAGTAATAATTTTTCCTTACCAATTTCCACTTACCAAGAGTGCTTCACTCCCCGGCAACGGCACCAGAAAAGAGTCTTGATGACCCACAAGTATAGGGGATCAATCGTAGTCCTTTCAATAAGTAAGAGTGTCAAACCCAACGAGGAGCAGAAGAAAATGACAAGTGGTTTTCAGCAAGGTATTTTCTGCAAGCACTGAAATAGTCAGTAACAGGTAGTTTGATAGCAAGATAATTTGTAACGGATATTAAAGGACGGAGGATTTCACAGTTCTCCATACGTCTATTATATGTTTATTGGTTGTTTTCCTATGCTAAAAAGCCAAAAGCGTTGCCACACCTCACACTGAAAAAACAGAAGCGTTGCCCCACCGACCCGGTCTCCTTCCTCTTCTTTGTTCCAAACTGATCTCTTCTTCACGGGTGCAACTCTTTCTCCTGAAGCGATTTGATTCCTTATCAGATGGAGAGGGAGATATTGGACACGGCCGTCGTCATCGTAGCAGTCCACAGCCATGATGAATAGACAGCCGAGGCAGCTCAGGAGCCGGTACTTGTTCATGGTGCCAACGGGGGGTGGACGGCGGTCCGAGCCGGTCCAGTCCGTGGACCGACAGTAGTAAAGCTCGGGCTAGATTGAAGGACTGACCATGGGGGCGGCGGCGACAGACGACTCCCGGCGCTAATCAGAGGGGAGAACAGAGGGGAAAGGGAGGGTAGCTCACGGAGATCTCAATGGAGGGGTCCGGGAGGCTAGGGAAGCAGCGACGGCGACGTAATCGACGATGAATGACGGCGGCAGGAGTTTGGGAAGGAGGACGATGGCGACGGCTTTCGGGCGAATTTGGCTGATTAGTTGTGTGGGGAAGGAGATATCATGGTTGTGGAGCTCCTAGACATGGTGGTTCACCGCGGAGAGGCTGGTTGCCCCGTTGGCGAGAGGCTGTGCGCTGGACGTCGGCGGCGGCGGAGGTGCGTGCGTGCGTGCATTTTTTTGCAGCGAAACATCACCTGCAAATTTAGGTAGCTCATGTCTCGCTCCGTGGCACAGCTGCTGGCCGTGCACGTGGCCTTGGCTGGCCGTGCCCTGCTGCTGCTGCCGGCCATGCACTGCTGCTGCTGGCCGTAGCTCCGGTGTCCTACTGCTACCGACGTCCATTGCGTGCGCGGGGCCTGCTGCGTCCACCAGGGCACCAGCACCGACGCCGCCGGTTCAAGAGAAGGAACAGTTCAAGAGAAGGAACAGCAGGACATCATGCTCTGCCTCCTGATGCTCTCTCGCTCTCTACCGACGACCCAGGCTGAGTTTAGGTCGATGCGCTAGAAGGGATGGAAAGGAGAGGTCGGTGAGTGGCTGGTGGAGTGGTGGTGATGGCGGACGGTGCTCGCTGCTGGGATGGGAGAGGGAAATGGTGCTGTGGTCATGCCGGTCCACTAGATTCAGCAGCGATGGTGTTGTGGTCATGCCGGTCCACTAGAAGCCCACTGTTCAATACCTACATCAGTGCCATTTGAGATTTGAAGATATTGCTGCTGATGTTTGCGTGCTGCTGCTGCTAATATTCTCTCTATGTGTGCTAAACTACAAGAAAGAATACTATAAACAAAGGACCATGCATTCTATGCTCCCTCGTTATCTTTATCTCTAAATTTATAGGCAGCAGGAATCACTAAATATTGTTCCCTTTCAGATGTTTGATGAAATGCTCGACCACATCGTCAATACAAAATTAGGCCTATATATATGATTGGGTATTAATTTTGGATGATTGGGTATCAAGTTCCTATTTTCAGTATTCTGTGCATTAGCAGTAAGCCAGATTGCGATCGTGATTTTTTGTGTCTTTGTAAGGACAACATACCCATCTTGCGGGAAATTAAGTCTTTGGGTGATTGAGAGTGGGAAGTTACGCTCTCTATGATTCCATACAAATTTATTTCAGACCGCCTATCCACGTGGAGTAGCTAATCAACTACATTTTCCTCTTATTTTCATTTAAATTTGATCTTATTGTATTACATATTGCTGCAGGCTAAAAGCTCAACGGCGTGGATGATGCAGAAAAGGTGAAATATTAATTTAGTCCATGCGTGATTTTGTACTAGCAATACATGTTATGCTTAGATTCTTCTTCATGATTAATACAGTTCATAGCTGTTGTTCGATTATCTTGAACTTTTGTTTACTGTCTAATTCTTCAGCATGGCGACCCTTCCAACACATTCTATCGACATGGTGAGCTTCCGCCTACATCCGCCCCACTTTCTCCGTGGTTCTTCCTCTAGACAACGACGGTGCCAATGAGCCCCACATCCTCACTCGAAGGCAGGTCCCTAAACCCAGATTCCCTTCATGTGCAACCGGAGACGACTCTCAAATTGAAGAGGTTGGGGAGGGGCCCTGCATTGCAACCTATAGCATCTCCTGTTCCTGGGCACCAGCATCCACGACTATGGAAGCATCTTCAGATTTCAGCGAGACGGCAGCAACACTAGGCTGTTGGAAGATACAAAGACAAGATTGAAGATTTCAGAGATGAGGTGCCACCATGAGGTCATAAAAACGCTGGTCTAATGGCCTTTGTGTAATTTCTACTAAATCATTGAATCGTCTATTTGAATCATACTTAGAAACATATAAGGTGAGGATTACGGGTAGCTCTGTATGCAAGTGGTGTCATGTGCTTGATGTAGGTATTTGAAATTTCACCTGCCATGCAACCAGTAGTTCAGTTCATAGGAGAGCTTGATGTGCATGTGTATTTTCATGATAGTGCACTCAAGAACTCACATGGTCGTCGATGAATTTACCTACACAGGTATTGATAATTTTTCGTAATTATTTTTGTTCTCCTTAAGAGAGTTGGTATACTTCATCTTGCTCATGTTGTTTTCAGGATGCAAAATTTTCTTGTTCACGGTTGTTTCAAGATGCAAAAATTATCTCAACGTGTGCCACAATATCTTTGAAATTGACGACGACTCTGGGAGGTTACAATTCTACTCTCAGACGTTTATCTTGGAGCCCAATCAAGATGCCATTTGTTGTTGGTGAGAATGCAATCCCATCGTAATGTTTATTTGATCATGATGAGTTTATGACGTGCCAACAATCCCTACCACTATATCGACATTCTTGTAAGTAGTTCAAATTTCAAAATAATTTTACTCGGTCTATCATTGACATTTTTGTGATATAGTGCACATGTAAAGGTTGTTGCACTGAACCTTGTCATATTCTTTTTCTAGCCCAATTGAGAATATCACTAGACTTCTACTGCACAACTTACACTCTTTGAGAATGAAGTGCGAGGAGTAATGAGGGTGAATTCATTCATGTGATTTTTATTTGTTTATCTCATGTTTTTTAATGATGAGGGCTTCATGCTACCATGGTACAAATACAATTCAGTTTTGGGCCTATGAGTCTTTAGATATTGTATGCTTTAGTATGTTGTTATTAATATATATTTATTATCTGACACGCAACTGCACAATGAGAAAGGAGACAAGAAAAAGTGTTGCTATAATTCCTTCCCGTTTGCCCCTAAGAATTTCATGATGGGTCCCCTCTATGATATGCTAGATGAGAACAAAAGATGTGGCATTATCTTGCAAATGAACTAAAAAAATTGCTTAGAAATATATTTATTTTTAGGAGGAAATTAAAGAACACATGCGATAAATTTTTCTCCCATTGCAACGCACGGGCACTTTTTGCTAGTAATTTGTAACGGACAAGTAACGGGAATGATAAATAAAGTGTAGCAAGGTAGTCCAATCCTTTTGTGGTAAAGGACAGGCCAAAACAGTCACTTATGATAAGCAAAGCGTTCTTGAGGGTACATGGGAATTTCACCATGTCACTTTCATCATGTTGGTTTGATTCGTGTTCGCTACTTTGATAATTTGATATGTGGGTGGACTGGTGCTTAGGTGATGTTCTTACTTGAACAAACCTCCTACTTATGATTAACCTCCTCACAAGCATCCGCAACTACGAGAAAAGTGTTAAGATAAAATCTAACCATATCATTAAACTTTTGGATCCAAATCTGTCCCTTACGAAGTAGCGCATAAACTAGGGTTTAAGCTTCTATCACTCTAGCAACCCATCATCTAATAACTACTCCACAATGCATGCCCTTAGGCCCAAATATGGTGAAGTGCCATGCATTCGACATTCACATGACACCACCAAGGGAATCAGAACATTCATATCATCAAAATATCGAACACATATCAAGTTCACATGATTACTTGCAACATGACTTCTCCCATGCCCTCAAGAACAAAATTAACTACTCACAAATGATAATCACGCTCAAGATCAGAGGGGTGTTAAATAGCATAATGGATCTGAACATATAATCTTCCACCAATAAACCATATAGTAATCAACTACAAGTTGTAATCAACACTACTAGTCACCCACAGGTACCAATCTGAGGTTCTGGTACAAAGATTGAACACAAGAGATGAACTAGGGTTTGAGAGGAGATGGTGTTGTTGAAGATATTGATGGAGATTTCCCTCCCAAAGATGAGAGGGTTGTTGGTGATGACGATGGCTTGGATTTCCCCCTCCGGGAGGGAAGTTCCCCCGACGGAATCGCTCCGCCGGAGGGCAAAAGTGCTCCTGCCCAAGTTCCGCCTCGAGACGGCAGTGCTTCATTCCGAAAGTCCTCCCCTGATTTTTTTGTAGGTCAAAATAACCTATATATCAGAGGATGGGCATCGGAGGTGGGCTGGGATGAGCACAACCCACCAGGGCATGCCTGGGGGGCCTGACGCGCCCTGGTTTCTTGTGCTCACCAGGTGGCCCCCCTCCGGTAGTTATTTGCTCCAGTATTTTTTATATATTCCAAAATAATTCTCCATAAATTTTTAGCTCATTTGAAGATGTGCAGAATAGGTAACTCTGACGTAGCTTTTTCTTGTCTAGAATTCCAGCTGCCGACATTCTCCCTCTTTGTGTAAACCTTGCATATTATGAGAGAAAAGGCATTAGAATTATTCCATAAAGCATTATTATGCATAAAAACATTATAAATAACAGTATGAAATCATGATGCAAAATAGACGTATCAGGCGCGCCATCAGTCAGACGAGCGCAACGGTCCAGTCATTGATGAGCCAGCGCCCGTTGTTGGCGGGTAGTTACCTTACGAGGTTGGGTGCCCTGCCTTCACATGTGAGCTACGGCAAGTCCGCTAGCCGTCCGTCTCTGCATTCAAGCCTAAGGTCCCAGAAAAATATGACATCAATCAGAACCCGACAGAGTTCTTGCGCATTTATACAATTGCCGTGCAGGCTGCCGGGGGAAGGGATGAGAAAATCCTAGCCAACTACTTCCCGTTGGTACTCAAGCCCAACGTGAGGTCTTGGCTAATGAACTTGCCGAAAAACTCCATTTCCTCTTGGTCTGATCTTTGCAATGAGTTTGTTGGTGCTTTTACCGGGGGACAGAAAGGTCCTGGGTTGCCCAGCGATTTGCAAGTGATCCCACAGAAGGAAGGAGAGAACCTGCGCAAGTACATCCAGAGGTTCAGCCGCGTGCATCACAGCATACCAGATATTCACCCCGCGTCCATGGTTGCTGCATTCCACACAAGTGTGCGCAATCATAATATGCGGGAGAAGATGCATATCCGCCTGCCGAAGACTGTCAACAAACTCTATATGTTGGCGGACAAGTGTGCGCGCGCTGAAGAAGGGAGAAGGCTTCCCGGGGAGGATGATGCCGCCGAAGTTGGTTCTGGCGATGACGACGCAACTGCCCCGGGAAAGAAGGGTCGAAGATGCAAATGAAAGTGTAGAGGCAAGTCAGTTATGCCTGTGGAAGGATACGGTAACTCCAGCCCCGCCAAGAAACCCAAAACGAAGAGTACCAGCAAGGAAGCTGCTACTTGCGCTGATTGCCAGGTCGCCGCAGCGGGAGAGAAAGCTGGCAAGTCCGACAGGCCATACTACAAGATCCACCGTACCAAAGGCCACGACCTCCAGGAGTGCCGTCAAGTTGAGCAGCTGGTTGAGAAACAGAAAGCTGAGTATGAGAAGCGGGTCAAAGAAAAAGGCTAGGACAGTACGTGTTGGGGATATTCCCCATGACCAAGACTCGACTCAAAAGGATAAGCCGCCCTGAGGCTTAAGTCATATCAGGGCTTAAGTCCCCTTGACGTTAAGTCATCTCTAGGCTTAAGCAGCCATGTTAAGTCCTCTCTGGACTAAAGCAGCCATCGTTACCAGCCATCTTAACCCGCCATGATGAGTCCTGAAGATAAGCCCTGAAGATAAGTCATGAAGATAAGTCCTTAAGATAATCCCGAAAGATAAGCCCTAAAGATAAGTTCGGAAGGTAAGCCCTAAAGATAAGCCGCCCGGGTGTAAGCCGCCCGGTGTAAGCCGCACAGAAGATTGTAACCCGACAGACAGATTCTAACCCGGCAAGTACTAAGCCATGAAAATGAGGCGCCTGGAGATAAGAAGCCCAGGCGTTAAGAAGCCCACGGTGAGAATCCTGTGATGAGAAGCCTGCGATGGGAACTCAGAATAGGTTAAGTCTTAGTCTGACTTGGACTCTACATGTAAGACGCCCCTTCAACTTATATAAGGATGGGAAAGTCACCCAAAGAGGGTCAAGTTTCTACAGGGTCAGGTTCCTGACAGGTCACAATATATAGATCTTAGACAGATATGTCAGCATTCTGGGAACCAGGTACCTAGACTTGCCTGCGTGCGGCCCACGGCGTGGCGCCATTGGCGGCCTAGTATGGCCCATCTACAACACCTTCAAGACAAGACCCTCATGAGGGGCCAAGCCTCGCTAGGCGGGCGACATCAAGAAATCCGGAGGGAGAGGCCTCCTAGGGTTGGCTCCTGAGGAGCGGAGATTTCTATGCAGGTGCCCACCTCATGAGGTTGAGGTGACGCAAGCCATGACGACCAAGCCCAGGCGGGCGCCAGTGGGCGCAGAGCAGTAGGTTTCCTCTTTGGTGCTAAGGAGCAAGCGCAGGCGCGGGGTCCCGAGGAATCACCCAAAGGTTTCCATTCCCGTGCGACGAGACCAAGACCGCCAGGATGGCAGGACGGATGTCATCGCCGAGCCCACCGTGGCGTCATGACTAGAGGCTTTGCAGGCGAAGACCACCTTTCGTCAGGATAAGATGTACTACTTGTCCCCTTTCAAATTGGCTGTTGTGGAATCCCTTCCCGCCTTCGTTTTCGGGGAAGAGGACTGAGGCCACTATATATAGGTTAGCCACCACCATAGGAAGGGGGATCGGACCCAGAACAACTCACTCTCACCAGAGCAAGACTCGCGAGCTTGTTCATCCCCTGTACTAGTTCATCCTCAGCCCCTTGTGAGGCTAATTCACCACAAAGTAGGAGTAGTGTATTACACCGCAAGGTGGCCCGAACCTGGGTAAACTGCCGTGTCCATCTTCTTCCCTGTTCTTCGAGCTAGGCTGTAGGGCGGCGCATTTGGTTGGCTGGATTGGTTGAGTTCTTCGCTCATGCACCTGAGTTCGATCCTTCTTTGGGTCTGCGGAGCCCTGAATCCGACATTTGGCGCGCCAGGTAGGGGCGTGTCGAAGCCTCTCTCCCACCGCTCGTTCCACCACCGTTTCGCCGTTCCGATGGCTGACGCTCACCGTGTTCGTGCCGAGCGCCTGGCCGCCCGTGTCGCCCAGACGGCACCCGCGGGCAACGGGCGTCGCTCGCCGCTCTGCCTCCCCAGTGGCTAACGCCGCCACCGACCCTGCTGCCCGCGAGCAACAGGACTCGTCGCTGCCGCCGTCCGTGCAGTGCGACGGCCGCACCGCGACTCCGTCACCCACTCCGGCCACGGCGTCGTCTTCTCACGGCTGTTGTGGGCCGGCGAATGCGTAGTCTGCCCAGCTCATGGCGTGCGAGCTTCTGCGCTATCGTCCGGCTAACGACCTCTATAACGACTGGCTCGCCCGCATCGCTGAGCTCGTCAACGCCGCTGGCGAAGCCCCTACACCGTCTCGTTCACTTTGCCCTCCGCTGTCCCAGGCGGGCAACGTGGCCCACGACGCACCTCCTCCCCCTCCGTTGCATCGCGAGGGCCCCGAGCCATGGCGTGAAGCTCCCCAGCGCAACCCACCGCGCAGAGCGTTAGCGCACGATGAAGAAAGCTGCCAGGTGGTGCAGCGGCCCCAAGGAGAAGCGTGTGCGCTCCCAGCACCGCCACATCAAGACCACGTACCGCTAGAAGCGGCCATGCGCGGGCATCAAGATCAGGCTTCTCCCCGGCGGATGGCCCCGGTTAATGCGGCAGGGTGCCGTGCTTTCACCCTGGAGTTGCGCCACGTCGTCTGGCCCGATAAGTTCAAGCCGGATCTGCCTCCGCGCTACGACGACAGCCCTGACCCCGCCGAGTTCCTCCAGCTCTATGAGCTGAGCATCGAGGCGGCGAACGGCAATGAGAAGGTCATGGCAAACTAGTTCCCCATGGCCCTCAAGGATGGCGCGTGCTCCTGGCTCCTGAACCTTCCGGTGGGGTCGATCTCCTCCTGGGATGAGCTACGTGACCGCTTCATCACCAACTTCCAGGGCACTCGCGACCGCGCTCCCAGGGCAGGCGACCTGCGACGCATCAAGCAGCAGCCAGGCGAAACCTTGCACAAGTACATACAACGCTTCACCAACGTTCGCCTCAAGATCCCGAAGGTGTCGGACGAGGCCATCATTACGGTGTTCTCTGAGGGTGTCCGGGATGTCAAGATGAAGGAGGGGCTCACCATGCATGAGGATTTGTGCTCGGCCCTGGAGATGTTCAACATGGGCACCAAGTGCGCGAGGGCGGAGGAAGGTCGCCTATCCCTCCTGGAGCTTCCGGAGGTCAATCCTGAAGACAAGAAGGCCAAGGCTAAGGACGTGAAGCGCAAGGGCCCATCTGTGCTCACGGCTGAACCTGAGATGAAGCGCGGCTGCGACCACCTCGAGTCCTCCAAGGGCAATCATCTGTTTTGCGTCTTCCATAATGTCCACAGCCACAACACCAACGACTACCAAGAGCTCAGGGCAATCTGCGACGGGCGCTTTGGCTGCCGTACCGAGCGCAACGACCGTGGCTACGACCGCGGAGGAGGCCGCAGGGGTGGCCGCTGGGACAACCGCGACCCCCACCAGGAATGGCGCGATCAGCCTCGTGAGGACCGCTGGCAGGGCCAGCCTCGTGACGGCCCCTGGAGGGACCAGCCTCTTGAGGATTGTCCTCAGGGCAACGTCGGTCTCCCTCCGCTGCCACCGCCGCCAAGGAGGAACGACGACCACCGCCAAGACGATGGGGCCGGGGGCTTCCAAGAGCCTTGTGCCATTGCCTGCATCCTGGGTGGCGCTCAAGCTCCCGCCTCCCATCGCATCTTCAAGCAATTTGCTCGTGAGGTGAACGCGGCCCTCCCCAAGGTCGAGGCGTCGCGCCCCCTCAGGTGGTCCAAGTACGCCGTCACCTTTGACTCTACAGACCAACTCAGGTGCTCAGCTGCCGCTGGCGCACTCCCAATGCTCTGCTCACCAACCATCAGTAACATCCTCGTCACCAAGACACTCGTCGATGGCGGCGTAGGGCTCAACGTTCTCTCCGTTGAGACGTTCGAGACGCTCCAGGTGCCATACGACCAGCTCCTCCCCACCAAGCCTTTCTCAGGGGTGACCGATGGCTCCACCACCCCCATAGTGCAGATTCGCCTCCCTGCCACCTTTGGCCAGCGAGACAACTACCACACCGAGCTCATCGACTTTGATGTCGCCCACATTCGCCTCCCGTACAATGCCATCCTCGGGTATCCAGCCCTCGCCAAGTTCATGGCGGCGACTCACCATGGCTACAATGTCCTCAAGATGCCAGGAAAAGGCGGTATCATCACGGTCGCCTGCGACGAGAAGGCAGCGGTGTGCTCCCTTGAGCGCGCCTACCAGGCTACGGCAGTCGAGAACTCTGACGATGAGGGTGCAGTTCGGCCTCCTGAGGCCATCCCCAAGAAGAAGAAGCTGCTCCTCCCCAAGGTACGCCAGGAGGCTGGTGCGTCCGACGATCGTACCTCAGGCCCCGCTCCCGCTGCTGGGGCGCCCTTCCCCCTCGCATAGGAAGGCGTGCCTGGTGCCCCTCTTAGGACGGAATCGGGGGCTCTCCTCTGGAGGGCCTCTGACCTGACTAGCGTCACGAGGGAGGCGTTCGGGCACCACGTGGAGGCATGCTTCAATGTGCGCTTTCGTGAGCAGGGCGCAGGGCGCGAGGCGCCAGGCGCTCAGGAGTTCATCACCAAGGCAATCGAGGAGCTCCAGGAGGCGCGAGCCATGCGTGGCGAGCATCGTCCCGCATCATCCAGTGCAGCTGCCACCCAAGACATGGGTAGCGAGCTGCGCGCCTATGTCAACATTCCAGGTCTCAACAGGGTCGCTTCTCAGGAGCTCTACTGGCCGTCCCTTGTTGGACGGAGTGGGGGCTACCCCCGCAGCTACATCTGCATGCCGTTCGGCCTGCTGAACATGGCTGCCTCGCACCAGCGCTACATGCAGGGCATCCTGGTGGCTCGCGAGGCCCAGCGTCAGGCGATCCTGACAGAGGAGGTGCCGGACCCTCGCGAGCTCCCCGGGCCTCCAGAGCCTCCCAATCCTCAGGAGTCAGTCGGCTCATGAGGAACGACCTCAATAGCGCGCATCTTCAGCTACCCTAATGCTTCTACAACAACGGTGCCAGGTGACTTTTTGGTTTGTCCAATTGAGGGCGCCCCTCGGGCTGCATTATCCTCGAGCTGTCAGGGCCCGCCCCTGCAGCATGTATCTTTTTGCGCGTGTATCAGAACTGGCTTCGCCCTTCCATGAATTGCTTAATACTATCACCTGCATGCCCGGTGCTTCGCCACCATGAACGTTGTGCACCCTCACGAGCCCACCCGCGACCGCCTCATGATTAAGGACTGGCACAGCGTTTGTGCTCGGGTCCGTCCCTGAAGCGCCGCTAAACCCAAGTGGCTGAGCTCTGTCTCGCGGGCTAGCTCCCGTGCACGTCACCTCCCATGGTCCTTGGTGCCATGTTCTCGCATGAGCTAATCGAGAGTGGATGAGTTAGGGCATGCGACCCGGTGCCTCGCCACCGTAGGAGCCGCGCGCCGGTTGTCTTTCTTTAGGATTGTTGCATGAGAAGACTGGGCACGGCGTCTATGCTCGGGTCCATCCCTGCAGCGTCGATAAACCCAACGGCTGAGCTCTGTCTGGCGGGCCGGCCCCGTTCACGTCACCTCCTGGGGTCGTTGGTGTTTGGCATTCTCATGCGATGTCCTTCGGAGATTCACTCGGCGCAGGCCACCCCCAACATCTCTTATGATTTTTACAGGCAGCCCGTAACAAAATTCAGGCGCAACCCGCCTTGAGGTAGGGCCTCGTGAGTCCCGCGCTGGCTCACGGGTGCCCATATACACCTCCTCCAGTCCGGCCGTGCAAGCCACGTGTCCGGACGGGGCTGTACACGCCCCGGAGTCTCCCCCCCGAGGGAACTCCCACCCACGTACCAGTGGAAGCCCCATACTCCGCGCTGGTGGACGACACGGTCGAGGTGTGGCTATGCCCACACTGAAGTGGAAGCACCATGGTCCGCGCTGGTGAATAAACAACTGAGGGCACCCAAGCGGCTGCAATGACCACACGAGAGCCAATAGGCTCGCTGTCCGGCCTCACCGTGCTGCTTTCCGGCTGGGCATGGGGTCTACACTCAGGCCCCACCTGGCATACGCCACCTCACCAGGTCTCTCGCACCTGGTTTTCCCGCGTCCCTCCCAGGCAAAGGCTGGCGAGCAAAGGTATGGAGGACTCCAGATTACCTTGTACGGCTGCTTGTTTTTCCTTCATGAGGGCCATTCGCACATCAAGGGGGACCCCTGAGCATCGCGACTCAGGGGCCTTATTATTCACGTAGCCCCTCACCCCTTAGTCTCGTCCTGGTGATCCGGACACCCCAACGGCAGACAAGATACGCGCGGGGCTTGGGCCTGCCAACGCAGAACGCTGGCAAACATGAAGGAAACCGAGCACGAAAGAGAAATTGCGGAGTCCTAGCAAATTATTACAAAGCATAATGTCTCATAAGTTCAAACAGAAGTTCTCATGCCTCCATGAGGTACGATGCATGTTGCAGGGTCAAACTAGGAGGAAGCGCCACCGTCGCCGCCCACCTTGGGGAGCCCATCGTTGATGACGCTACCACCCTCTTCGCCACCGGCTTCTGCCGCTGCAGCTGCAGGGTCGGGGACGTGGAGGAACATCCCCAGTAGGGCCTCCACTTGCTTCTTCACGGCTTCGACATCAATGGTGCGGGACTCAGGAGCTACCGGTTCGATCAGCGCCCAGAGGTCAAAGCTTGGGTTCCGGAGGTGGAGGTGGCTGAAGACGCGTGTTGCGGCCAAGGTAAAGAGCGCGCAGCCGCAGCACTCTCCCTCCACCGCGGAATCCATCCCAGCGGCGACGCCCTCAAGCACCTCCACAAGCTTGGGGAGAAGCCCAGCAGGGCCATCCTCATAGAGGGAACGCAACACCTCGTGAGACCTGAGCTCGAGGGAGATGAAGGCCCCGCGTCCCACGGCCGCCATCTCCTCGGCAGCGGCGAGGGCCTTCTCCCTGGTCTCCAGTTTGGCTGTCGTTTCAGAGACGAGCTGGGCGTGGGATGCCTGGGCCTTGTCCACCTCCTCTTTAAGCTTGCCTAGGTGGTCCCGTTCCGCGGCTTGGTCCTTGGCCGCCTGGGACAGCTCGGCGTCGCGATCGGCGAGCGTCGCCTCCTGGGCCTTGAGCTCCTCCTCCCGCTCTTGAAGCCTACGGGTGTGGGCAGTCTGCTCCTCGCGAAGGGCCTTCAGCGCAGTCTCCGCCTTGTTGCAGCACTCCTTGGCGGACGTCTTGTCGGCCCGCGCCGCGTCGAGGGCCTTGGCGGCTTCGTTGGCCTCCCTCCTGCTCTCCATGGCGACGGCCTCGGCCCGGCTCCAGGCCGTCCTTGCGGACACGTCGGCCTGGAGCCACACCGAGACTAGCCCCAGTCGCTCCTTCACCGTGCACCTGTCGATGTCCTGTAGATCGGTCCGGAGCTGGTCCAGCATGGAGAAAGCTTCCTCCAGAGCCCCGGGCTCGACAAGGGGCTGCAACCCGCCAGCGAGAGGTCCAGGGAAGAGGGCGGAACCGGCGCATGAACTGGTGACGCCGCAGCAGCAAGGGCGGCTGGGGGCTCTGGAGCCTCCGAACCCCCCGCAGATGCGACGGGGACAGGCGGCTCCGGAGCCTGCTGGCCCATGGAGGCAGCCTCCTCCTGAGGCTCCGCCTCTGCGCCTTGAGGGGCCTGCTCCGTCACGAGGGGCCATGAGGCGATCTCCTCCATCTGTGCCAGGGTCACTGTGGCCGCGGCGAACGGCGGTGCCCCCGAGGCCCCGCCTCCCTCCTTCCTTTTCTTCACCATGGTCTCCATCCTGGTTACCGGGAAGTGAGTACTGCGGGCACGGCGTCAAGAACGATAAACGAAAACAAGGTAAGATACTTACTCGTCAGCAGCGATGTACCCCCTTTTCCTAACCAAGGCCAGGGCGCCCCCAATCTTCCTGAGCGCGGGCTTTGCCGCGCCTTCGAAACCGGCGGGGCGCGCGACGGCTGGTTTTAGTGCGGCGGTGATGGATGACAAGACGGAGGAGGCGCCTCGAGGAAGGGATGCCACCACACCCTTCCTCGGAGTCGTTCGGCCTGGCCTCCGCAAAGGAGTGGCCCCGGACCACGTGACGACCCCGGTGGAGCGCGGGGATCCCTTGACCAGGGGCTCGGCGGCGTCGTCGTCATCGAAGAGGCCACGGAGAAGCTCGCTCTGCAGCGGAGGAGAGGTCTCGGCCACATCATCCACGGTCGTCTCCGAGTCCTCCTCCCACTTCTCCTCGGCGTCGTCGCCCGAAGATACCATCACCGGGGAGCTGGGGAGTTCCAGCAGCACGAGCCCCAGCTTGTTGAAGACGGGCATGGCGGCGACCAGCTCCGCCCCGTCGCCCTGAAGGTACAGCGGGATGTTGGCTGCCAGGAGGCCGCCCGGATCCTTCTCAAGCAGGGTATGCATGGCCATGTCCAGCTCCTCGCCCGTCAAGCTCCCTGGGCGCAGCCGGATGTTGTCCTTTGCGCCCTTAAAGTCCCACATGGGGCGCGAGTGTGCCTGAAGCGGGGCCAGGCATTGCATCAGAAACTCCTTGACGAGCATGGCCCCCGTCAGCACCCCGGCCTCCATGTCCGCCGTCATCTTCTTCAGGACTGGCGCCGCCCTGGGGTCGGTGAGCTTCTCATGACCCCACCAATCGAGCTTCTCCGGCAGCTCGGTCGGCAGTTCCAGCCGCGCATGGAGGCCCCTAGTGTCCATGAAGACCCACTTGAGCCAAAAGTTCTCCACCTTCTTCCCGGCCCGCATGAGCGCGTTGCCGGGGTGGACCGCGGCGAAGGAGACGCAGCCGGAACACTAGGCTGGGTCGTGCTGCCGATGGTAGAAGAAGTGGCGGAGGAGCGCAACGGAAGGCATCACGCCCACAAACGCCTCGCAGTAAAAGGCGAAGATCGACAGGAGGAGAATGGAGTTGGGCTGAAGGTGCAGAGCCTGGATCTGGTAGTGGTCCAGGACGGCGATGAAGAACTTGGAGAAGGGCGGGTTGAGCCCCGCAAAGACGCTGTGGAGGAAGAAGGGGTAGAATGTCCCTGCCAGGGCCCCTTGCTCGGCGGAGCCGTCCTGGAGCGTCGTTTCCTTCCCCTCGTTGTCGGCGCCCACCGTCAATGGGAGCGCGGTAGCAAGGTGTCTCTCCTCCGTGATGGAGGACACGCCGAGAGCCGGTGCAGGAGAGGAGGAGCTCGCGGCCTGCGCGGCCAACTTTCCCTTCCCGGATGCCATTTGCGAAGAACTTGGGGAAAGAGACGAGGAAAGGTGGAGGAATTCCACCGGATCTGGAGATATCCTCAGCTGGAGGAAAGGGGGTCTGGAGCAAGACAATGAGAGGGCAATGAAGGTTCGGGGGCAAGCGCCAGTCTTTTGTCAGCCTAGGGCAGTTGCCGAGGTGGCGTGGGGAAGCGGAGACGCCCACGTACCATCAAGCGCCACGCGTTGGCCAGGTCCGCAGGCGATTGGGGCCCGCGGCGCCTCATCCTTGCCCTTTGGCATCGCCTCGGAGCCAAGTCCGAGCGCGCCTTGGGCCCGGGGGCTACTGTCGGCGTTCTGGGAACCAGGGTACCCAGACTTGCCCGCCTGCGGCCCATGGCATGGCGCCATCGGCGGCCTGGTACGGCCCATCTACAACACCTTCAAGACAAGACCCTCACGAGGGGCCAAGCCTCGCGAGGCGGGCGACATCAAGACATCCGGAGGGAGCGGCCTCCTAGGGCTGGCTCTTGAGGAGCGGAGATTTCTATGCAGGTGCCCACCTCATGAGGTTGAGGTGACGCAAGCCATGATGACCAAGGCCAGGCGGGTGCCAGCGGGCGCAGAGTAGCAGGTTTCCTCTTTGGTGCTAAGGAGGCAAGCACAGGCGCGGGGTCCCGAGGAACCACCCAAAGCAGCAGGAATCACCCAAACAAGACCCATACCGCCAGGACCGCAGGATGGATGTCATTGCCGAGCCCACCGCGGCGTCACGGCCAGAGGCTTTGCAGGCGAAGACCACCTTTCATCAGGATAAGATGTACTACTTGTCCGCTTTCAAATTGGCCATTGTGGAATCCCTTCCCACCTTCGTTTTCGAGGAAGAGGACCGAGGCCACTATATATAGGTTAGCCACCACCATAGGAAGGGGGATCGGACCCAGAACAACCCACTCTCACTAGAGCAAGCCTCGCGAGCTTGTTCATCCTCTGTACTAGTTCATCCTCAGCCCCTCGTGAGGCTAATCCACCACAAAGCAGGAGTAGGGTATTACACCGCAAGGTGGCCCGAACCTGGGTAAACTGCCGTGTCCATCTTCTTCCCTGTTCTTCGAGCTAGGCTGTAGGGCGGCGCGTTTGGTTGGCTGGATTGGTTGAGTTCTTCACACACGCCCCAGAGTTCGAACCTTCTTTGGGTCTGCGGAGCCCTGAATCCAACAAGATAAGTCTTAGACAACATCAAAGTAGATGCTCTCGAGATAGAGGTAGCGAAACACTGCCCTTGTAACCGAGATTGTCATCATCATCAATGTCAATCAAGCAAGATGTAGGTTTTTAGCTCCACCGTGAGGGGCCGAACCTAGGTAAAATCTCATGTCTCTCGTCCCGCTTAACCCCGTTCAAGCTACCACTTAGATACGTTGGCCTCACGACTAAGTCCTCACACTAGGACATCTGTCGTGAAAAACCATGATAGTTGGCGCCCACCGTAGGGCCTGCGCACGGTGGGGTTGAGTTCTTGAAGGGATCTTCCCTCGGGATCGAGAAGTTCACAATTTTCTGTGGTTATCCCACGTCTCGAGAAATTTCATGGGATGAAGAAAAGACTACAGTGGAAAGATCTACATCATCGATGAGCAGTTGAAACAGCATGTTCAGATTCGATCCAAACGAGTTAGGGTTCTGCAAGTCACTAAGTAAAGACCGTCCAGAATTTCTGCAAAAGTTTCAATTGATGCAGCGGCCGTGTCCAACTCTTACTATGCATTTTCCCATCCGTATGCAATACAGAGGATCAAAAGCAACATAGTCCGTTCTAAACCGCCGATGTTCGACCCTCCACTGAGCGCCTCCAAGCTGCCGCTACGGTCGCGTTGAGCCGCCTCCACTGTGCCTCGAGTCGGCCTTGCCTTGCCCGCCTCCGAGCTGCCACTTCAGCCTGTTTCGCCAACAGTCGCCGTCGCGGCCGAATCAAATCGCCAACAGCCGCCCACCGCTTTCGCTGTTGTAGCGAGTCACTGTTATACCTCAGTGGGGAGCCACTGGCTACCTCTACTCGATCTTGTAGCAAGCCAAAAGCCGCCCTCACCTCTGCCTCAAGCGCGGTCCTACCTCGGTTCACTTCAATCCATCGTCTTCGAGCACGGCCTCAAAACCGCCACAGTGGCATGCCTCGAAGGCCACAGCCTCGCTTCACCGCTAGTTCACTCAAGTCGTCGTCTAGCTATGGCCTCGCAAGCCGCCCCTTCGCCTCTGTTGTGGTGAGCCGCCTCTATCGCTGCAGCCGTGGTCCTGCTGCACGGCCACCTCCGAGTCAGCCACGACACCAGATCTGTGGTGCAATGGAGTAGTCACCGTCGCTCGCCTCTGCCACACTGGCCTCTGCTGCTGCCTCTCACCAGCCTCGCACCAGACCGCCTGCTGCCATGAGCCACCAAGTTGATGTAAGCCGCCGCTGCGGATGGCTTCTGTTCCAAGCCGCCGCTTCTGCCGTGGCCAAGTGGCTGCTGAGTCTTTGCCAAAGTCTTCGTGGTGGGGCCCACACGAGCTCGATCGTACAACACCATCATGTACAAGGCAGTGCACATGACATACGAAACATCCCCGAGTCAGCATAGCCAAGGACTCTTTAAGACACAACGAGACCACTGTAAAAACGACCGTGGACAGGCGGACCACTAGACGTCAAACCCCAATCTCATATCATGCATCTATCGGGAAGATATCGTAGTAACTACTTGAATTCCCACCTATGAACTCCTGAAACATTCTGGTTATGTAATCTGGTGTTGGGAATACAGGGAGGCACAAATATCTCACACAACTAACAAATCCTACACTCCAACTGTATCCATCCGTCAACACATAACCAAGAAAACCTCGGAAATCGTGTACCTCAGACCTTCGAAAACATCCGATATACTAGCTGTGGCAATACATCTAATCGCTCTCCCCAGTACTGGGTGTCGTCAAACTACTCTCACCACAAAGAGTATAGAAGCGTTTTCGATGTCGGCGTCCTCTGGTATTCCGGAACTGAAACGATAAGCACTGTGACAAAAACACCTTGGAGCTCAACTCCCTGGAAGAAGTCAAGTCAGACAGGAGGCACCAAGACAGAATTCCCATCACAATGATATCGGAATGATTCCACAATACCCGCGTGATCCTAAAAAAATTTGAGTGAAAAAGGATAGAAGAGTGGGAAAACACCTACGTCACGATTCCTCACCAGAGCGACGAAGGGGATGAGGAGTAAAAAGAATTCCTACTCTCCGATATATAACTAGACTCAAAATAGTTTTCTTCTAGACTCAACAACGGCAGCAGTTCAATCAATCAAGGGGGCTCCTGCGGTCGGTAAGGCTCTGATACCAACTTGTAGCTCCCAAGATGCGATTCTATCCCAATCACGTGATGAATTCATGATTGGGGCACAACCGCATTTCGAGCGCATAGCAAGATGGATATCATTACAACATACCATGTACTGAATAGATGAGAATACAAGATAAAGGCTTACACTCGCCACAAGCTACAACATGAATACAACAGTTCATCAATACATAGCAATCATCATACAGAAGAGCAGGATCCGACTACGAATGAAATCAAACGAAAAAGAAGAACAACATTCACCCTGCTAATCCCAGGCTCCCAACCCGGAAACCTATCCCTTGATCGAAGAAGAAGAAGAACTCCAAAAGCAATCAAGCATCGCTCTCACGTCAGATCATCGCATTACCTGTACCTGCAACTGTTTTTGTAGTAATCTGTGAGCCACGAGGACTCAGCAATCCCATTACCATGGGTATCAAGACTAGCAAAGCTTAATGGGTAAGGAATGGATAAGTGGTGAGGTTGCAGCAGCACTAAGCATTGTATGGTGGCTAACTTACGAGTATAAGAATAAGATGAGAAACTACGCAAACGGTCGCAAACTAGTAATGATCAAGAAGTGATCCTGAACTACTTACGTTCAAACATAACCCCACCGTGTTCTCTTCCCGAACTCACTCGAAAAGAGACAGTCACGGTTACGCACGTGGTTGGTGTATTTTATTTCGGATCTGATGTCAAGTTCTCTACAACCGGATATTAAAAATTTCCATCTGCCACATAACCACGGGCACGGCTCTCGAAAGTTAAAACCCTGCAGGGGTGTCCCAACTTAGTCCATCACAAACTCTCACGGTCAACGGAGGAAAATGCTCCTCCCGGAACAACCCGATCAAGCTCGAAATCCCGGTTCACAAGACATTTCGACAATGGTAAAACAAAACCAGCAAGACCTCCCGACGTGCGGACACCCTGATAGTAGCCACGCATATCTCGTCTCAGGCCACGATCGGATGGGACATCCTACAAGTAAAACCAGACCTCGAGTTTCCCCGTGGTGGCCCCGCAGTCTGCCCGGTTTGGACCAACACTCATGAGGAGCACTGACCCGGGGTTGTTGATTAATTATCCTCGGGGTCCGGAAAGTCCCTATGCAAGTTTTAGTTGTTATTAGGCAAATGGTAAAACCAATATTGGGCCTTGGTGGAAGAGTTTTATTCAAAGCGATTTGTCAAGGGGGGCCCATAAACCCCGACCGTGTTAGGAACGCAAAATCAAGGAACATAACACCGGTATAACGGAAACTAGGGCGGCAAGAATGGAATAAAACACCAGGCAAAAGGCCGAGCCTTCCACCCTTTACCAAGTATATATGTGCATTAATTAAATAAGAGATATTGTGATATCCCATGATATCCATGTCCCAACATGGAACAACCTGAAACTGTACCTGCAACTAGCAACGCTATAGGAGGGGCTGAGCAAAGCGATAACATAGCCAAACAACGATTTGCTGGGATGGTGGAAATGTTAGAGGCTTATCATGGCAATTTGGGAGGCTTGATAAACAAGTGGTAGGTAGCGCGACATAGCGATAGCATCGAGACAACTAGCAAGCAAATATAGTAGTGATATCCAGAATAATGATCATCTTGCCTGAAATCCCGCTAGGAAGAAGACCGAATCCATGAAGTAGACGAACCAAGCGTAGTCGAACGAATCCTCACGATCGCAACGAAACATGAACTATCAAGGGGAAGCGCAACTGGAAAGAAGCAAACAACATGGTAAACAAAGAAGCATAATCATGGCATGATGCACAACCAAGTATGATGAATGTCCATTTTAATGAGGCATGGCATGGCAAAGTGCAACAAACAATACTACAAATTAAGTGGAGCTCAATATGCAACGAGTTGCATATTGACGAAACACCACATTCGATTATTTAGTTCGCTCCCATTTTTGTACCCAACAACATTAAATGTTGGTTAACATGGCAAGAAGTGAGGCATGATAAAACTACCTATCTAGGCAAGTTTAAATGAGGCCGGAAACAACAATTCCGGAAAATCCTCATGTGTATATTTTGAATTTGGTACTGTTCTGCCTAAACCATATTTTATTGTTGTTTAACGTGCAAAGTAAGTGCAACAAGTTAATCTATGCATTTTTCTACCCCATTTACATATCAAGTTTATTTAATTCGGAGCTACGGTTATTTAGTTATGAAATAAACCATTTTAACATGTCATTTATGCGAATTAAAATGCAAACAGCAATTTTAAACATTTTAACATGGATGAAAGTTGCATATTATGAAACTAGATGAAATTCTAAGCATTTTACATATGTAAAGTATTTACATATGATGCATGGTTTGTGAGATATTAAATGCATGAACATGGAGGGGTTTTTCTGCAAATCTGTAAATCCTGGGATAATGCTAAAATTGCTGGACAGAAAAAAACATTAATTGGGCCGAAAGCAGTGGGCGCCAGAGCACTTGGTTGGCCCGACAGAAGGGAAAAAAAAGGAGGGCGCTCAGGGGTGGTGGCCTCACCATGCGGGCTCGGCCCAGCTGATGAAGGAGGCCGGGCAGGAGGCAGCAGGCCGGATCTGGGCGGACCGGGCTGGCTGATCTGGAGGCAACGACGCGGTCAACGGGCGCTGCTGGTGCGCTCGTTCACCTCGCGTGGACGGAGCAGAAGGGGGCCGGGGCGACGCGAGCGAAGCAGAGCAGCGCGGCAGGAGTCAACGGGCATGGCGGCGCGAAGCAGGGACGACGAAGATGGCTGGCGGCGGATCCGGGTCGCGGGACGGCGGGCAAGGGTGGTGCTTCCCCTATGAACGCGGCAGGGAGAGGGGAAGACGTGTGAGAGAGAAGGAGAAGGAAGAAGCAGGGGATGGGCGCGGCTTGGCTCACCGGAGCTTCTCCAGAAGCGCGCGGTCAAGGCGGGGCTCAGCCCCAGGCGCGGGAGCTCGAGGGGGAGCTCGAGGAAGCGGCGGCGTTCCATGGCAACGGAGAACGGCAGAGGCTCAAGCTTCTGGCGGCCATGGCGCTTGGAGCCCCTGTTGGTGGCGACGAAGACAGGCGGCGGCGCTCCTGGCAGTTGACGATGAGGGGGATGGCGGAGACCGGCCGATCTGGACGAGGGGAGGCGGATCCCGACAAGGTTCGGCGGATCCGGCTGGTTCCAGGCAGCGGCGACGAGCTTGTCCATGAGCAGAAGAGAGAGAGAGACGGTCAGAGGAGCGGGAGAGCCAGGAAAGGGGAAAAAGGGGTGCGATGCAGGGGACCTGCTGGGTTCTCCGGTGACGAACGGCGGCGGGGACGAGGCAGAGGAGGCGTTGGGTTGGTCTGGCGCTGAAAACAGGGAGGATCTGAGAGGAGAGATGGATGACCGGTTGGGGAAATCGAGGGAGGTGGGTGGAAGGATCGGACAGATCCCGAGGAAGGGGGAGACCAGGTGGAGAAGTCAGTGGGTGGCGGCGCGAGGAGGATTGGATGGATTGGACGGGCTAGGGTTAGGCTGATATATAGCAGGTGGGATTAGGTTAGGGGCTACCTAGTCCCTTCGATCGAAATCAGACGGTCTGAGAAAATTAGGCTAGGAGAGTCCAATAAAGAATCGAAGATATTTTAGTGATGTTTGGGGATGTTCCGGACCCATCGGTAACGACAGCCCGGGTCGGGTTCGGGGAAGTTCCAGACGCGCACACGAGAGGGGTTTGTGCACTGTGCAGAGAGACTCCAGCTTAGGCGAGAGAGGAAACGAAGATCCAGGTTGCAAGGGGTCTGAGAAAGGTCAACAGAGACAAACGGGAAGCGGCACTACGAACGGATGCAAGTTTTGAAAAATGACGACAACGGAGTGCCGATGCAATGCGAATGATGCAATGATGAATGCAACAAACAAATGAAACACACGGCAACAATGAAAAACATGAAAGACGTATGGAGCATCGGTCTCGGGTCGTTACAGTGGTTCTCCGCTCAAGCCTCGTTGGAGTCACTGATCTGCCGCCCCTGCCGCTGTGCATTGAGCCGGCGCCATCGGTGTGGTCAACAGCCGCGCCCCGCTCCGCCGTATCCTTGACTCGCCGTTTTATCACCCCGAGCCGGTTGCACGCCACCGCTTCAAGGGCCCCGTGTCCGCTTTGAGCGTCCTACTATGTGTTGAGCTGCCCTTGAGGCCTCGCCACTCACCGACCGCCTCTCGTGCGTCTTCTGCGGCCTCGCTTCCACGGCACCGAGCCGCCGCCTTGCCACGAGCTTTCTCACCCATGGCCGTGCTGAGCCGCCGCAGTCAAACTGGCAAAGTCGCCATTGCCCTAGGTCTGCCTCACCCCGTCTCGGCTGCCGTGTGCCGGCCCTCACTGTTGTGACCATGACTGCGCCTCGCCTCTTCAGCTGCGGTGGCGTCAGGCCGTCTTCGCCTTGGTTCCAAGTCGCCACCGCTGCCGCCTCTGCCTACTCGTAAATCGTGTCTGCCGTGTCATCGCTCTCCACTTCCACCGTGGCTAGCTAGTAGCCGCCGGACTCCTCCGCTACAGCGGCTGCGACCCACCACCTCAATTCACCTCTGCCGAGTTATCCCCGCATGAGAGCCACCTCACCGCGCCGCTCGAAGCCGCCGCCTCGGGCGGCTCTGCCGCTTTAGCCGTGCTTTCGCTGTTCTCCACGCCTTCCGCCAGCCTCCAATGAGCCGTTGCCTCGGGCTGGCCTGTAGTGAGCCGTCGTCTGTGAGCCGCCTCACCGCGCCACCCTAAGCCATCGCCCCGCCAGCCCGGACCCGCCTCGGCTGCGGCACACCACTACAGCGGCCGTTTCCAAGCTGCGGGCTTTGTTTTTGTCTCCCCCTGCGGACCTTGCTTCATCTCGCCGCTCAACCGCGCCCAGCCGGGTCCATCTACCGCATCACTTCTGTTCCGCCTTCCATCGGCCTCGCCGGTTACCTGCTGTGTCGACCGCAGCATCTGCGGTCCTGGGGGCCGATAGAGAAAAAGGAGATGAGAGGCTGGCTGCCCGCGTGGAATCAAGGGCCGTGTTAGTCAAAGCAAGAGTTAAAAAAAAGTGTGGCAGCATCTGGCAGAGCCCTCGAGGGGTTAAACGCAAATATCCTTTGCGTGCATATAAGGATCAATAGGAATTCAGCAACTGTATTGAAAAGTTATCTACGAACGCTACTTACGGATCTTCAGGTCATCCGGACCAGTCAGGTGATATCGGTCCAGTCTATTTTTATAGCACATGTTAATATCTTTAAAGAACAATTACTCTGGCTTGCGATATTTTTTATGCAGGACAATTATTCACTGCAAAGACAATTGTCGTGTCACAGATGTAGAGCTCGCACCAACGTTATCACGTGCCAGCATCCAACTGTGTCATACTGCTTGATGAGCATGGGTGCAAGCCGCCGCCTCCGCCGCTCGGTCTACTTCAACAACTCTGAAGCACTAATGATATATTATCAGGCTCCGCCTACACCGGATGGCTCAATGGACAGGCACACAAGTCGCCGCCGCTGCGGTTTGGTTAACTTCAACAACCAGCCGGGACGAACCATCAACCAAGTTACTGACACAACTCATACGGGATCATTTACAACCCACCACGGTTGACCTCAACCTTCCGTGATTCACATCGCGTTATCAATGCCAAGGATATACAAAGAGTGTTGCGAAGATCATCAACTCGCCACTTCGCCTCCAGCTTCAACATATTCTAGCGTTCCACTGTTTCAACTCTATGCTGGTTTATATCACGGTCAAATATGGAGAATCTCAAGCCAATTCCTCAAGTCATCTTAAGACACGGGGGCTACACGGACATGACTCAGCAAATTTTTCCGGTTTCAGCACATTCAAGAACCCCTGGTCATTGGAGAGAAAATAACCCGGTCTCGAGGGCTACTGCCACATTGGTGAAAGTTTAAAGGCTGTCAGAAAATTTCCACCTCAAAAAAGTGCCAAGCAATCAGAAAGTTTCGGCTCAAAAGAAAGATTTCGGTTTATCAGAAAAGATTTTGGTTCAAAATCCGGCTCAAGAGAAATCTGTCTCTCACAAAGTTTCAAACTCTCAAATATCCGGTTCATGAGGAAATCATCTCTCGCAAGTTCGAGTTGTCAAAAATTATTATTTTTTTGCCAAAGAGAACTTACTGCCATGGTGCGCGGTTCAAACATGGGTATCCTGCCTTATTGGCTTATCATATTATGATCAACATAATAAAGCAGGCATCCCCAAATTTCGGGGCCTCTCTCGTTTCATCTCATATTTTCTGTGCATGAGTCTTTATTGATTGATCATAAGGTCACTTGGGGGCTTCCTACTCAACGAGTATAGCTATCTTACCCTCTTGATCAGCTTCCCTGCCATATTATGGGTTAAATTTGCCTATAGGTCACTTGGGGGCTTCCTACTCAACGAGTATAGCTATCTTACCCTCTTGATCGGCTTCCATGCCATATTATGGGTTAAACCTGCCTATAGGTGTGGCGCCCCCGACTCAATCGTACACTAATCATACACGCAAACGTGTACGATCAAGCACAGGGACTCACGGGAAGATATCACAAACACAACTCTAACACAATTTAAACGGAGGTCCCACAATATTACAAACCAGGGATCCGAAGATCCGAATACATAAGTCAGTCATACAAATATTATCTGAGTACAGACATAGTTAGACAAGTTTTGCCTTAAGAAGGCTAGCACAAACAGCAACACTAGATCGAAAGGCGTTGGCCTCCTGCCTGGGAGCCTCCGATCCTACTCCTGGTCATCTGGCTCGATCCAGTAGTAAGTACCCTCTGGACCCTCCTGGTAGTAGGCTCCGGTGGTGGCATCTGACTCCTGGACTCCATCGTCTGTTTGTATCATTAATGTGGGGTATATGGGGAAAAGAGAAAATAAAGCAACCGTGAGTACTCATCCGAAGTACTCAGCAAGCAAGGATCTATACTACATATGCAACATTATCAATGGAGAAAGGCTGTATATGTGGACTGGGCTGCAGAAATGCCAGAATAGGGAGAAGGCCTAGTCCTATCGAAGACTAGCATCTTCAAACATCTTCACAAGGCCATCATCTTGCAGCAGTAACATTTTATTTAGCAAACATGTTGAAGTATAACTTAAAGATCTTTCCTCGACTCCCAAGCGAGAAAGCGATCCCGAAGCTTCAATTAAGTAACAAGTATCCAGTTTAAGTAGTAGATCGGGATACACAAACTGAGCGTCCTTTACCGTAGGACCGGCTGTCGATAGAAGATTCATCCCTGCAGGGGTGCACTACTGTTACCCAACACGCTCGATCAACTCTGGCCGGACACACTTGCTGGGTAATGCCCGTCCTCGGAAGATCAACACAAAGCAGCGCCCTACCTAGGCTCGGCAGAGAGGTCAGCACGCCGGACTAACCTATGCACCCAGAGGTCTCAGGCCATCGCCCTGGGCACCCTGCGCGTTGCGAGACTGGCCGGGGTGCAGGCGCGACACTGAACTCGTCAGTGAAGTATCCAGCCCAATCCCGACAATCAGCCCGCACGGTGAATCATGACGTCAGACGAGCTTTCGGAGAAACGTACTTCGCAGAGGGTCCCATAACCATTATCCCGCGTGGTGGTAGTGCGTATAGGGCACGTCGACCCACTCAGATCACACACCCAAATCCAATAGGCTCAATTAGTATCAAGCGGAGACAATCAGAGTCTCTGATGCTCCGCCACAATGTCACACTCGAGTGCCCTTCCGGCACACCCGAAATCATAGATCCCCAGCGGGTACCCACCAGGGTGGACCCGCCTGTAACAGAGGTCAAATAATCGTGTGGTCATAACATCAAGGGGGAAACCCGAGGAATCACCCTCGGTGGATTCCACTCGACGAAATCATCAGGGCGAACGTATGAGGTATCACCCTCGAGGTTCACACTGAGGGTTGCACGACAGAGTCGTATCGGAAGTGGAGAAGGAGGAATCACCCTCGATGACCACGACCGAACAGCTACACTGCAGAGTATTCATCGGGAGTGCGTTACGAGGTATCACCCTCGGCACTCGATAGTTACTACGCAGAGTCGTACAACTAAGGGGGTGTGAAGTGAGGTGTCGGTCTCTGGTCGACGATCACGTTGATCGAGTCGTCGATGATCAAGCAGGGGCAACAAGGATAAGGTGGTGGGGTCACTGATGGTTCATCACCAACCTATACTAAACAGTTTATCATAGGCAGGTAAGGTAGCAATGAACAGGTTACAACAGCAGGCTATGCATCAGAATAGGAGCATACATTAACAGTAGCAAAATCTAATGCAAGCAGGAGAATAGAATGGGCGATATCTGGAATGCTCAAGGGGGGGGGGGGCTTGCCTGGTTGCTCTGGCAAGAGGGGAAGGTCGTCAACGGGCTGCTCGTCGGTAGAGTAGTCGTATCCTGGTGCAGCGCCGTCGGTCTCAGCGTCTATCGAGAGAGAGAAGGAGGGGGAGAGAAACAATAAATTCACGGCAATAATGCAAACAATATGTATGACATGCCTAAATGATATGCCGGGGTGTTCTACTGCCTAACTAAATGATTTAGTTAATTTAGGAATTTATTTGGATTTATTTAATTAAAGTTGGGCACTATTCATTTACTGAAATCGGTCTAAAAGTTCAATGTTCTTATAGCTACGGGCGTCTGACGGGAATACGGAGGACGTATTCGGGTTCGTATCGTCGTTCTGAGCAAGTTTCATGTATAAAATATTTTCATCGGAGTTACGGTTTATTTAATATGATTTTCTAAAGTTTTTATTAATTTCTGGAATTTAATTAATTATTTAATTCAACATTATCCGAAACAGTGCTGATGATGACATCAGCATGACAGCATGCTGATGTCAGCAAGGTTAATTAAGTTAATTACTAATTACTGTTTAATTAACACTAATTAGTTAATTAGATTAACCTAATCAGGATTAATTAACTAATTAATTAATTAATTATTTTTATTTTTACTAAACGTTTTTCGGGCGGGGCCCGTTCTCAGCTTTCTCAGGGGGGGGGGGCTTCGGCCGCACGGTCAGTGGCACACAGGCCTCGCGGGCGAACGGCGCAGGTGCGGGCGCGGCCCGAGCGGGCGCAGCGCGGCGCGTGCGCGGTGCAGGGCGCGCGGAGGCGAGGCGGGGGCCGGAGCGGGTCGGCGCAGGGCGAGCGCGTGCGCGCGCGATGATGCGCGGGCGCGGGGAGGCGCAGGCGCAGGCTCGGTCGCTGCGGGCGAGCAGCGACAGGCAAGCAGCGGCGGGCGGCGACAGCAAGCAGAGCAGCAGGGCTCGGAGGAAGGGCGAGCGGGAGGGGGCCACGGGCGGCGAGCAGCAGAGGGCGAGGCGAGGCGAGGCCGACGCGGCGCAGACGCAGCGCGGGCGTGTGGGCGCGCGCACGGGGATACACGGGCGAGGCAAAGCAGGGCGACGGCCCGGGCGAGCGAAGGCCGGCGCGGACGCGGCCGGAGCGCGACGAGCGAGGCGAGAGAGGGGAGAGGCCGGGGCCTGGCCTCACCGGGGTTCGCAGGGACGGGGCAGCGGTGCGTGAGGAGGACGACGGAGACGGCGCGCCGAGGAGGAGGCAGACCGGTGGGGAGGAGGAGGCAGGCCGACGAGGGAGTGCGGGCCCCGGGCGGCGGCGTCCAACGGCGAGGGCGACGGCGATCCGGGGCGAGGCGAGCGTGCGGCTCGATCCCGATCCAGGAGGGGATCGGGAGAGGGGGGGGGTGGTCTGTGAGTGGGAGGGGGGGGGTTAGGGTCTTGGGGGTCTCCAGGGGGAGGCCAAGTAGGCGCGGGGTGGGCCGGGAGCTGGGCCGACCGGCTGGGCTGGGCCCAGTTGGGCCTGGGGGGAAGGGGGGTCCCTTTTCTTCTTTTTTTCTGTTTCATTTTTCTTTTATCTTTTACTTTATTCTCCTTTCTCAGTTTAGTAAATAGTCAGGCCTCCTAATGGTTTTTGTAAAACATAACAATTGCTCCAACAAATACTAGGTATTACCTAGCACTACCAAAAATTAGTTTGGAGACAATTGGAGTTCACACAATTTTTATAATAAATAATATGCATTAATCCTCACTGTTTTAATTATGTTAGTGTCACCTAATTATTTTATTATTTGTTAGTTTCAATTTTAGACTAGCCTCTGCAATATTTGTTATTTACTGAACATTTTAGTTTTTATGTTGGACAACTTTTATATTTCACTTTCATCTAAAATTGAATTTTACTTAGGAGTTGAAATGCAATATGATGCTAATGATGATTATGCACTGTTAATCTCGCTGACATGTCATTATCAAAAGTGATTACTGTTGCTAATCACCGGGGGTGTTACAACTCTCCTCATCTATTAAGAATTCTCGTCCCGAGAATTAAGAGGAAGACTGAAAGAAAGAGGGGTATTCTTCACGAAGACAATCCTCGCGTTCCCAAGTGGCCTCATCTTCTGAATGATTCGACCACTGAACCTTGAGGAATTTGATTGACTTTTGACGAGTCCGACGTTCAGCTTCATCAAGAACACGGATGGGATATTCTGGATAAGACAGATCTTCCCGTAATTCAAGCACTTCGTGATCCACAGCTCGAATAGGATCCTTGAAGCAGCGACGGAGTTGGGATACATGAAAGACATCATGTACTTGGGAAAGATTAGGCGGCAACTGCAACTGATATGCCACTTCTCCTCGACGGGTAAGAATACGGAACGGGCCAATGTAGCGAGGAGCTAACTTGCCTTTGATTCCGAACCTATGAGTGCCTTTCAACGGAGTGACGCGGAGGTAAGCTTGCTCGCCAGGTTGATAGACTAGTTCCTGGTGCTTTCGGTCATAGTTGCTCTTCTGACGAGACTGAGCAGTTTTCAAATGTTCACGGACAATGCGGACTTGATCTTCTGCTTGCTGAATAATGTCCGGTCCGACGAGTGAGCGTTCCCCAGTTTTTGACCAATTCAGAGGGGTTCGACACTTACGACCGTATAGAACTTCAAACGGTGCCATCTTCAGACTAGCCTGATAGCTATTGTTGTAAGAGAATTCGGCATACGGGAGAGATTCCTCCCATTTCTTACCGAAGGAGATGACGCAAGCTCGAAGCATATCTTCGAGCACTTGATTAACTCGTTCAACTTGACCCTGTGACTGAGGGTGAAAAGCGGTGCTAAAAGACAGATGTGTTCCCATAGCTTCTTGGAAACTATTCCAGAATCTGGAGGTGAAGAGGCTGCCACGATCAGAACTGATCTCCAACGGAACACCGTGGAGTGACACAATTCGGGAAACATACAAGTCTGCTAACTGGCTAGCAGTGATTGTCTCTTTAACTGGCAGAAAGTGAGCAACCTTGGAGAACCGGTCAATGACGACAAATATAGCATCATTACCCTTCTGAGATTTGGGAAAACTAGTAATGAAATCCATTTGGACCTTGTCCCATTTCCATTCAGGAATTGCAAGGGGTTGCAGAGTTCTTGCGGGCCTTTGATGTTGAGCTTTAACGCGGCGGCAAACGTCACACTCAGAAACATAACGAGCAATGTCTCGCTTCATATTAGGCCACCAGTATCTCTGACAAATGTCACGGTACATCTTTGTGCTACCAGGATGAATTGACAGAGGAGTGTCATGAGCTTCCATCATAATGTGTTCCCTCTCATCTTTGAACTTAGGCACGAAGAGACGGTGTTGGAAAAATAGGATCCCATCATTATCAAGATGGAACTCCGACGGTTTTCCTTTTTCAAGGTACCGCTTGATCCTTTCAACTTCAGAGTCATACCGTTGCATAGTTTTGATGCTGTGTTCTAAATCTGGTTCGACAACGAGGGTATTGAGATAACCCTGTGGAACAATGTGGAGGTTCAATTTACGAAACTCTTCATAAAGAAGAGGTTGTGATTCCTGAACCATATGGTTGCTGCAATAAGCCTTACGGCTCAACGCATCGGCCATTACATTTGCCTTGCCAGGGGTGTATGAGATATTCATATCATAATCGGCTATTGTCTCAAGCCATCTTTGTTGACGAAGGTTCAGATCCGGTTGAGTATACAAATACTTCAAACTTTGATGATCCATATATATCTCGCAACGGTTACCGAGAAGGTAATGTCGCCATAGCTTCAGGGCATAAATAACCTCAGAAAGTTCGAGATCGTGCACTGGGTAATTTTCTTCGTGAGGACGCAATTGTCGGGAGGCATAAGCAATCACCTTGCGTTCTTGCATTAGGACACAGCCTAATCCTTGACGGGAGGCATCGCAGTATATCACGAAATCCTTTTGGGAATCCGGGGGTGCTAATACTGGGGCAGATGTCAATTTATCTTTTAGTGTCTGAAAGCTTTCTTGACATTTTTCTGTCCACTCAAATTTAACACCTTTGTGAAGCAGATTTGTCAATGGTTTTGCAATCTTGGAAAAGTTCTCAACGAATCGTCGGCAATAACTAGCAAGTCCAAGAAAACTTCTAACTTGCTTGACATTCTTCGGTGGAGTCCAGTCAAGAATAGCCTGAACTCGTTCGGGGTTAACAGCAATTCCATCCTTGGAAATCACATGACCAAGGTAAGTTACTTCAGATAACCAGAATTCGCATTTGGAATACTTGGCATAAAACTGGTGTTCTCGAAGCCTTTCTAGTACCAAACGGAGGTGTTCTGCATGTTCTTCTTTATTCTTAGAATCCATGAATATCATCCAAATAAACCACGACGAATTTGTCGAGGTAATCCATGAATATATAATTCATCAGACGGGAGAACGTAGCTGGAGCATTCGTTAGGCCAAATGACATGACGGTGTATTCATATGAGCCATAACGAGTGACGAATGCAGTCTTGGGAATATCCTCTTCACGGACACGGATCTGGTGATAACCCAACCTCAGGTCGAGTTTAGAGAACACCGATGATCCAGCGAGTTGATCATAAAGATCATTGATCCGGGGCAGTGGGTATTTATTCTGGATTGTGGCTTGGTTAATGGGCCGATAATCCTGAACCAAACGGTTAGTTCCATCCTTCTTCTTAACGAAGAGTGAAGGTGCTCCCCAAGCAGAGGAACTGGGGCGGATGAAACCACTCTTAAGCGACTTGTCGATTTCTTCCTTAAGCTCGAGTAGGTGATGCGGAGGCTTCTTATAAGGTCGCTTGGCAATAGGGACGGTGCCAGGCTTCAAGTCGATGACAAACTCAACAGCTCTAGCCGGGGGTATTCCTGGAAGTTCTTCTAGAAAGACGTCTGGAAAATCTCGAATGACAGGAACGTTCTCGATCCCTTCCAGAGGTGAGGCGTTCAAAGCATTCAGAGCATATATCTGAGCTTCAGCGTCCCGAGTAATGCGGGCGGTATAGTTCACTATCTCATCGTTGGGGTGAAGAAGTTGGACGGCTTTGGTGGCACAATTGATCGAAGCAATGTGAGCTTTCAACCAATCCATTCCAAGTATAAGGTCTATGGTGGAAGACTTCAGGACGATGGGCGAGGCAAGGAATTCCAATCCTTTAATTTCGACGGTAACGTCAGGTGCTATTACGTCAGCATCACAGTGACCTCCGGGAGTTTTAATGACTAACAGAGTATGCATTTTCTCATATCGAATGCCATGCATCAATGCAAATTTTCCAGAGATGAATGAATGTGATGCTCCTGAATCAAATAAAACAGAAGCAGGTACTGAGTTAACAAGAAGGGTACCCATCACAGTAGCAGGTTGATCCTGGACTTCTTCAATGTCAATGTTGTAAGCGTGTCCACGACCATGTGCAGCAGACCCAGTATTATAGTTGCGGGTCTGGTTGTTGCCACGACCATTGCCACGTCCAGCACGAGGAAAGGCTAACTGATTCTGGTTCTGGCGGCAGTCTTTAGCCTGGTGTCCTGGTTTGCGGCACTTGAAGCATAGACCATCTTCAGGACGAAGAGGAGCATTGTTTTGAATAGCTTGAGTTTTTGGCTGCCTCGGCGGTGGAGGAGGCAGACGTGGTGCAGCATAGTTGTTCTTTGGCGCAGAGGTATTGGAACGGATCGCATTGTTGGGGATCCAAACTCGACGCTTCGATGCTGAGCCCGAAGATGAGCCAGCATCACGATAGCGCTTCTGCGATTCCTTGTATTCCATCTGAGTGGTCTCAACAAGAATAGCCTTGTTCGTCAGAGTTGAAAAGTCATTGATGTCTTGAGTAGCTAGTGCAAGCTTGAGGTCGGGGTGTAGTCCATTACGGAACTTCTCTTGTCTGCGAGCATCTGTGGCGATGTCTTCTTCGGCATAGCGGGAGAGGTCTAGAAATTCCTGCTGATAAGCTTCAACGGTCTTATTGCCCTGAGTGAGGTTACGGAACTGGGTCTTCATGCGTTCCATAATTGCTTGAGGGATATAACATGTACGGAAAGCAGCCTAGAACTCATACCAGGTGATGACTGTTCCAACAGGCAGAGTACGCTTGTGTGTGTCCCACCATTGAGCAGCGGGGCCCTTTAAGAAAAAGGCCGCGAAGTTGACGTAGTTGGCAGGGGCGACATTAGCTGATTCCATCTCGTGAGTGATGTCGCGGAGCCAGTCATCGGCATCCAGGGGCTTGTCAGAATTGCGGAACTGCGTTGGGTTGAGTCGCGTAAACTCTGTCAAAGTTATTGAAGCTGGGTTCTGGTTCTGGTTGTTCTGATGCGGAAACTAAGCCATGATTCCAACCATGAACTGACGGTTAAGCTCAAACTGTTGCATCATAGCCGCCATATAGTCTGGTGGTGGTGGGCGTTCAGGGGCACGACCACGACCACGACCACCTGGTCTAACCATCCTGCTAAGTACCAACAGGGGGTAGTTTAGTAAAAGCAATTGCGAGCGTTTAGTGACAAACATGATGTAACACGACAATTCTTTAAGCAGTGTATCAGATACATAACAGTAGTCGATTAAGACATACAGATCCATACACAGTCGGTTAAAATCGGGCAGCATAACGGCGCAAATTCAAAAGCTAGACATACTAGGCGGCGCGCAGGCACGCGGTAAGGAAGTACACAACGAGACATAGCAAAGGCTACATCAACGTCGGAGAAAACCACTGAAACGGGGTAACTGCAAGTGTGGACGACGAATGTTCGTCGCGGCAGGATCCTGTGCTCCATGTGCACTCTGATGCAGAACCCGGTCTCGAACTGTAAGAAGAGGTCCACGTGCAGGCGTGTGACCTCCCACCGCAGGCCAACCAATACCTGGTGGCATCTCGATCCTGCGTGGGTAAAGAATATACTCCGGATGTATCCCTGCACGAACAGCTGGTAGCAACTGTGTCATAGCCTCGTAGTAGCGTGCTCGAGTGGCGAACAACTCGACGGCAAGAGCCCGAACAGTGCGATCCAGAGCCTGAGTGCACTGAATCAGAACCTATGGGTCGTAGCGTCGAGACTCGTACGGTGCACAGATAGCTGTGTAGTATCCAGTAGCATCTCCAACAGGTGCATACAGAATGTACCAAAACACAGTATCATCCAAGTTAGCATTGTGCTCTCCTCGGAGACGTACGACAGCAGAGTAGGCGGCATCATGGACTGCCATCTCAATCGTCACGCCTAATCCGTGAAAAAGGTGTAGCTCGGTGTCTGAGTTGTTCTGCTGATCATAAATCCGAACTTCAGCATAGTACTGTTCCTGGTTGAACTCGCGGTAAACCTCATAAACCAAGTACTCAGTATACCAACGGTAGCCAAGTCTGGTCATGAGAGCGATTAGGACAGCTGGAAACCCAGGGGTATTACGAGCCCTAGTGCGAAGCACAAGCTGTGTCGTAGGACGCGGTGCAAACAAACGGTCCATCTGAAACAGAGGAAATTCAGATTTGTCAAATGACAATGAGAAGTTTAACACAACTCGGAGAGAAAGGTTAAACAAAACAATGGAAAGGAAAATGATTATCAGACTAATCAGATCAATGACAGGGAAATCGCACAGATATCCAGCTCTCCGGGTAGACGGGATTTACGAGATCCTAAGTGTCGGCGTTAGTAAAATTTATTTAACCCGAGTAGAAGAGAGATCAGAGTCCCAGAGTATAGACGAGGAATAAAAGATCCTAATACCACCCAGTTGGTGACGTGGGCCCGTAAGCCACACAGCCAAGTTAGTAAATTAGTTTTTCGATGTCTAGACTCAACTTCGGCCAAGGAATTGGAAGGGGGCTTCCTACAGGCAGTCGGCTCTGATACCAACTTGTGGCGCCCCCGACTCAATCGTACACTAATCATACACGCAAACGTGTACGATCAAGCACAGGGACTCACGGGAAGATATCACAACACAACTCTAACACAATTTAAACGGAGGTCCACAATATTACAAACCAGGGATCCGAAGATCTGAATACATAAGTCAGTCATACAAATATTATCTGAGTACAGACATAGTTAGACAAGTTTTGCCTTAAGAAGGCTAGCACAAACAGCAACACTAGATCGAAAGGCGTTGGCCTCCTGCCTGGGAGCCTCCGATCCTACTCCTGGTCATCTGGCTCGATCCAGTAGTAAGTACCCTCTGGACCCTCCTGGTAGTAGGCTCCGGTGGTGGCATCTGACTCCTGGACTCCATCGTCTGTTTGTATCATCAATGTGGGGTATATGGGGAAAAGAGAAAATAAAGCAACCGTGAGTACTCATCCGAAGTACTCAGCAAGCAAGGATCTATACTACATATGCAACATTATCAATGGAGAAAGGCTGTATATGTGGACTGGGTTGCAGAAATGCCAGAATAGGGAGAAGGCCTAGTCCTATCGAAGACTAGCATCTTCAAACATCTTCACAAGGCCATCATCTTGCAGTAGTAGAAGAGAGTAGAATAACATTTTATTTAGCAAACATGTTGAAGTACAGCTTAAAGATCCTTCCTCGACTCCCAAGCGAGAAAGCGATCCCGAAGCTTCAATTAAGTAACAAGTATCCAGTTTAAGTAGTAGATCGGGATACACAAACTGAGCGTCCTTTACCGTAGGACCGGCTATCGATAGAAGATTCATCCCTGCAGGGGTGCACTACTGTTACCCAACACGCTCGATCAACTCTGGCTGGACACACTTGCTGGGTAATGCCCGTCCTCGGAAGATCAACACAAAGCAGCGCCCTACCTAGGCTCGGCAGAGAGGTCAGCACGCCGGACTAACCTATGCACCCAGAGGTCTCAGGCCATCGCCCTGGGCACCCTGCGCGTTGCGAGACTGGCCGGGGTGCAGGCGCGACACTGAACTCGTCAGTGAAGTATCCAGCCCAATCCCGACAATCAGCCCGCACGGTGAATCGTGACGTCAGACGAGCTTTCGGAGAAACGTACTTCGCAGAGGGTCCCATAACCATTATCCCGCGTGGTTGTAGTGCGTATAGGGCACGTCGACCCACTCAGATCACACACCCAAATCCAATAGGCTCAATTAGTATCAAGCGGAGACAATCAGAGTCTCTGATGCTCCGCCACAATGTCACACTCGAGTGCCCTTCCGGCACACCCGAAATCATAGATCCCCAGCGGGTACCCACCAGGGTGGACCCGCCTGTAACAGAGGTCAAATAATCGTGTGGTCATAACATCAAGGGGGAAACCCGAGGAATCACCCTCGGTGGATTCCACTCGACGAAATCATCAGGGCGAACGTATGAGGTATCACCCTCGAGGTTCACACTGAGGGTTGCACGACAGAGTCGTATCGGAAGTGGAGAAGGAGGAATCACCCTCGATGACCACGACCGAACAGCTACACTGCAGAGTATTCATCGGGAGTGCGTTACGAGGTATCACCCTCGGCACTCGATAGTTACTACGCAGAGTCGTACAACTAAGGGGGTGTGAAGTGAGGTGTCGGTCTCTGGTCGACGATCACGTTGATCGAGTCGTCGATGATCAAGCAGGGGCAACAAGGATAAGGTGGTGGGGTCACTGATGGTTCATCACCAACCTATACTAAACAGTTTATCATAGGCAGGTAAGGTAGCAATGAACAGGTTACAACAGCAGGCTATGCATCAGAATAGGAGCATACGTTAACAGTAGCAAATCTAATGCAAGCAGGAGAATAGAATGGGCGATATCTGGAATGCTCAAGGGGGGGGGGGGCTTGCCTGGTTGCTCTGGCAAGAGGGGAAGGTCGTCAACGGGCTGCTTGTCGGTAGAGTAGTCGTATCCTGGTGTAGCGCCGTCGGTCTCAGCGTCTATCGAGAAAGAGAAGGAGGGGGAGAGAAACAATAAATTCACGGCAATAATGCAAACAATATGTATGACATGCCTAAATGATATGCCGGGGTGTTCTACTGCCTAACTAAATGATTTAGTTAATTTAGGAATTTATTTGGATTTATTTAATTAAAGTTGGGCACTATTCATTTACTGAAATCGGTCTAAAAGTTCAATGTTCTTATAGCTACGGGCGTCTGACGGGAATACGGAGGACGTATTCGGGTTCGTATCGTCGTTCTGAGCAAGTTTCATGTATAAAATATTTTCATCGGAGTTACGGTTTATTTAATATGATTTTCTAAAGTTTTTATTAATTTCTGGAATTTAATTAATTATTTAATTCAACATTATCCGAAACAGTGCTGATGATGACATCAGCATGACAGCATGCTGATGTCAGCAAGGTTAATTAAGTTAATTACTAATTACTGTTTAATTAACACTAATTAGTTAATTAGATTAACCTAATCAGGATTAATTAACTAATTAATTAATTAATTAGTTATTTTTATTTTTTATTTTATTTTTACTAAACATTTTTCGGGCGGGGCCCGTTCGTCAGCGTCTCAGGGGGGGGGGCTTCGGCCCCACGGTCAATGGCACAGAGGCCTCGCGGGCGAACGGCGCGGGTGCGGGCGCAGCCCGAGCGGGCGCGTGCGCGGTGCAAGGCGCGCGGAGGCGAGGCGGGGGCCAGAGCGGGTCAGCGCAGGGCGAGCGCGTGCGCGCGCGGCGATGCGCGGGCGCGGGGAGGCGGAGGCGCAGGCTCGGTCGCTGCGGGCGAGCAGCGACGGGCAAGCAGCGGCGGGCGGCGACAGCAAGCAGAGCAGCAGGGCTCGGAGGAAGGGCGAGCGGGAGGGGGCCATGGGCGGCGAGCAGCAGAGGGCGAGGCGAGGCGAGGCCGACGCGGCGCAGACGCAGCGCGGGCGTGTGGGCGCGCGCACGGGGATACACGGGCGAGGCAAAGCAGGGCGACAGCCCGGGCGAGCGAAGGCCGGCGCGGACGCGGCCGGAGCGCGGCGAGCGAGGCGAGAGAGGGGAGAGGCCGGGGCCGGGCCTCACCGGGGTTCGCAGCGACGGGGCAGCGGTGCGTGAGGAGGAGGACGGAGACGGCGCGCCGAGGAGGAGGCAGACCGGTGGGGAGGAGGAGGCAGGCCGGCGAGGGAGTGCGGGCCCCGAGCGGCGGCGTCCAACGGCGAGGGCGACGGCGATCCGGGGCGAGGCGAGCGCGCGGCTCGATCCCGATCCAGGAGGGGATCGGGAGAGGGGGGGGAAGTGCGGTGGAGGGGGGGGATTAGGGTTTGGGGGTCTCTCCAGGGGGAGGCCAAGTGGCGCGGGGTGGGCCGGGAGCTGGGCCGGCCGGTTGGGCTGGGGCCCAGTTGGGCCGGGGGGGAAGGGGGGGTCCCTTTTCTTCTTTTTTTCTGTTTCATTTTTCTTTTATCTTTTTCTTTATTCTCCTTTCTCAGTTTAGTAAATAGTCAGGCCTCCTAATGGTTTTTGTAAAACATAACAATTGCTCCAACAAATACTAGGTATTACCTAGCACTACCAAAAATTAGTTTGGAGACAATTGGAGTTCACACAATTTTTATAATAAATAATATGCATTAATCCTCACTGTTTTAATTATGTTAGTGCCACCTAATTATTTTATTATTTGTTAGTTTCAATTTTAGACTAGCCTCTGTAATATTTGTTATTTACTGAACATTTTAGTTTTTATGTTGGACAACTTTTATATTTCACTTTCATCTAAAATTGAATTTGACTTAGGAGTTGAAATGCAATATGATGCTAATGATGATTATGCACTTTTAATCTCGCTGACATGTCATTATCAAAAGTGATTACTGTTGCTAATCACCGGGGGTGTTACAATAGGTCACTTGGGGGGCTTCCTACTCAACGAGTATAGCTATCTTACCCTCTTGATCGGCTTCCATGCCATAGTATGGGATAAACCTACCTGTTTGCAACTTGCTACTCCGCCAGGTGACCCGACGTACTCTTGACAGTCAATCTTCCATGACCCTGAACTTGTCAAGGTTAAAACCGCGGTTTTTTGTCATGTGAGAGCCAGCTTACAGAGAAGGATAAACTCACCTGTTTGTTTGTTGCTACTCCGCTATGTGGCCCGTCGTACTCTTAACAGTCAATCTTCTCTGAAGACCTTGAACTAGTTAAGGTTAAAATGGCGGATTTATGTCATGAGAGAGCCAGCTTACGGGATGAAAGGCTTTCATGCCAAGCTTCTTTGAAGCAAAACTTGAGTTTATGAAAAAACAAAACAGAGCTGGTTTCTTTTGGTCATGTCTTCAAAGCCGACATTTTTTATACTCTATCATCATAAACATATATCATCATACATTGCATCATCATTGCATCATCATAGCATGCATCATGTATGAATGGATATACTAGTTTATATTGCAGGAACCGGTTTTCATACCGGGTTATATTATTCATATCTTAAATAGCCAACATGGCTGGATTTTTTATTATGGTTATCATAACCAATATTGGATGATTGAGGTTTTCAAAACTGTTTCAGCAAAATGGCTATTATTCCCTCATTCAAAAATACCAGCTTACAACAAGGAGCATGGTTCATCCAGATAGTGGATATGATTTTATTCTACAATGGAAGGAATAGTCCTGAGTCGCTGCAGGCATACGACCCGGCACTTGGGGGCTACATTATTCAAATCAAGATTACATCAAGATGCAAGTCCCATGTCACTGCAAGCATGGACCATGGCACTTGGGGGCTAATGCAAGTTGCTTTTCAACAAACCTGGTTATCTCAAGGAGATGAGCCGGCCTTTCATCATTTTTCTAAGTCCCAGCCCAGTATTGTCTTACTGAGCCGGCCCTTGGGGGCTACACATTGCTCCTCAACTTCATATAATCAGATCTACAGAGTCCCTACCCAGTATTGCATAATGACCCGACCCTTGGGGGCTACACTGGCCGAAGTTTTACGAGCATAAGGCAATTACAAGTCCCAGGTTGCTGCAGGCAAGACAACCCGGTACTTGGGGGCTACATATGTGGAACATTCAACTTATGACTGGCGACTCAGACGAACAACCCGGATCTCTCCAGAGTTGCAACATTTATATTTGAAGCAAGTCTTAAGCTATCACTGCGTTCCCCTCTGAAGACTTGTGGGCTACATGTAATATGGATATAAGGAAGGAATACCTTCAAATTCTGAGTTATGAGTGAACTAGGTCTTATATTTTTTGGTGGATGAATTTGCAAAGATTGTCTCCTCCAGGCTGTTCAGACAAGTTAATTTAACATCATAAGGATTTTTCATCGAAGTTTGAAGTATTGAAAGTTGGCACAACATCAGACGAATTTTCTTTTTATCGAGCCAAGGCATTTGAAGATAAGCTCGAAAATATCATAAGGGTTATTTTCTCTGCAACGGACCAGCTTCAGCATATTGATATAAGAAAGATTTAGACTTTTCAGGAGCTAGTCAATGAACTAAAACTGGTCTTTTTGAGTGAGCCGGTCCTTTTACATATTCTTATTTCAAGAGTTTAGCATGAATAAATTCAAAGCTAAACTGGGGGCTAATGTTGGGGATATTCCCCACGACCAAGACTCGGCTCAAAAGGATAAGCCGCCCTGAGGCTTAAGTCATATCTGGGCTTAAGTCGACCTGACGTTAAGTCATCTCTGGGCTTCAGCAGCCATGTTAAGTCCTCTCTGGACTTAAGCAGCCATCATAGCCAACCATCTTAACCCATGTCGGGGAAAACAAACAGGGGCATGTATTTTCCCCTGACTCGTGCACGGACAACACCAAGGCCGTGTCAAGAGACAAGAGACCAAGATCTTCGAAGAACCAGCAGGCAGATTAAGAAGGCCAAGACCAAGACAGAGAAGCAAGACACCACCAGGAGAAAAGCCTCCCTTGACGGGCAGACGGACCTGGCAAGGACAAGGGCTCCCCCGGAAGAAAGCATTCAAGACGTCCTGGCAGGGCCTGCCGGGACTCACGAGATCAAAGACACCTCACCAAGCCATCTCACCACGACCCACGTAGTTGATCAATGCAGTGTCAAGCCGCAAAGTGACTAGGTGGCAGCCATTCGCCACATGGCGGCCTCTTTCTATAGGAAATACCTACAAATGACACCCGTCCTGCGACGTGTCAAGCAAGCAGGCATGGAGCTGGCAAGACGAGCCCAGCAAGGCTTGCCGGGCGAGCAACGATGTGATGTTGAGCGGTGCATTTAATGCACTCTGTCAGCCTGCAGAATTAGGTATGATAGCAGTATTTGCTATCTTATCAGTGCATAATGACTGTTTTGCCACTGTGGTGACCCCTTAACCTATAAAAGGAGGCCCATGGCAATCGTAGCAAGGGTTGGAAAGTTGAACACCCCCACGCTCGTACGCGCGTAGTCACTGCCTCCCCAGGGTGAGACTGCTGGGCAAGTGTACTACGCTCCACCACCACTTTTCCACCATTAATCCACCAAAGCAGGAGTAGGGTTTTACGCCTCGTGGTGGCCCGAACCTGGGTAAAATTGCCTGTGTTGTCTCTGCAGTGCTGCCCCACGTTCTTCTGCTCTTTGTGCAACGCGACATCCCCCCTGCCGAACCAGCAAGGTGCCCCTTGGCCCCATAGGTGGCCGTGGTTTCCTGCGACATCTTTGGCGCGCCAGGTACACTACTAGGAAAAGGCTAATTAGTGGCGCACCTGTTTTGGCCATTAATGGCGCACTACAGGTGCGCCACTATCATCACGCCACTAGTAACAAATACTAATGGCGCACCCCTGGTGCGCCATTAGTATACAAGACAATAGTGGCGCACCTGGCAGTGCGCCATTAATATGTCAAATGGTGCGCCATTACTATCTGACTTAGTAATGGCGCACCACATAAAAGTGCGCCATTACTAACAATTTTTTTCAAAAAAAATTCAAATTTTTTTTCTGACTTAGTAATGGCGCATGCGCCATTACTAACAATTTTTTTTCAATTTTTTTTTTCAAATTTTTCTTTCGTTTTTTTCTTAATCTCGGGTCACTATGGCTTAATCTCGGGTCAATATGCTTAATCTCAAGTCAAATCGCACTAAGTGGTCAAACTTCCCGGAAGGTCACCCATCCTCACACTACTCCGGCACAAGCACGCTTAACTTCGCAGCTCTATCCAACCCCAGCACCACCTCACTTAACAAGCACTTGTTGTTATATCTATCATATCAATCCTATTAAACCTTGTTGATGTCTAGGACTTTGTTCATGTTCATGAGTGTGATGAAATTTTGAAAAAATATTTCAAACTTCCCGGTCATATTACGTATCATATTTTGAAAAAAAAATCCAAAAAAAAATTCGAAACCAATTTTTTTTCTGTTACTAGTGGCGCACCTAGCAAATGGTGCGCCACTAGTAAGTTTGAATTTTTTTCCATTTTCCCCCCTCTAGATCTTAAAAGCCCCGTATCTTTCGTTCTGTTAGGTTTTTGGGGATTCTGAAAATGTTCAACAGGGTTCTTCCCAGTTGAATTCGGATGTAACTTTTCGAGTAGATGATTTTTCATATAAAAAACTTTTTCATCGGAGTTCGTATGCAAAAGTTATGCCCATTTTACAAATTCTCGAGAGATTTTGCAAAAAAGTCGAAAATTCATGTTTGTAAATTGCTAACAACTAGACCACATATCACATGGGAATCTTATTTTCTTTATTTTTTTGACATTTCTATCATTTTCTTTTATTTTTTTGAAACTGAAAAGGCGATCCACGGGGGGGGGGGGGGTGCTTGGTCAATTTTTTGTAAGACTCAGAAAGTTAGTAATGGCGCACCACTTTTCCAATGCGCCATTAGTAACCCTGGTTACTAATGGCGCACCTGTTACGTGGTGCGCCATTACTAGTTTTGCAAAAAAAAAATTGTTAGTAGTGGCGCACCGTGGTTGTGGTGCGCCATTACTAGTTTGAACTAGTAATGGCGCACTGTACCCAGGTGCGCCATTACTAGTTTTGAAAAAAAAAGTAAAAAAAAATTGTTAGTAGTGGCGCACATAGTTTGTGGTGCACCATTACTAGTTAAAACTAGTAATGGCGCACTGTGCCCTGGTGCACCATTAATAGTTTTGGAGAAATAAAAAAAAATTGCTAGTAATGGCGCACCTTGTGTCTGGTGCGCCATTAGTAATGAGGACACTAATGGCGCACCTGTATCTGGTGCGCCACTGCTATATAGCAGTGGTGCACCACATACATGGTGCGCCATTAATGTCCGTATTAGCTATAGCCCTTTTCCTAGTAGTGGTAGGCGGATCGCTTGCGCGAACCTGAAGACGAGGGTAGCACGCCGTTTCCGCAGCAGTTTGCCCGATGCTTGTTGGCGTCTGAGGCATCTGCGAAGACGTGAGAACTAAGCAAGTTCGTCCCCGGGTCCGCCCTGTCCAATACCACGGTCCGCCGTGGCCACGATGGTGGCGAAGATTAATTCTGGCGGTGGTATGCTCTTCATCGGCGGTCCCTGCAGCACGACTGCTGCTCGAGCACCGCTCGGGAAGGGGGGCATGGCGTGCGGGCGCGAGTTTCTTCTTCTCCACCCCTCCTCTTCGTCAGCAGTCTGGCTGCCTTGGGCTCGGCATCGCCAATGTCGATGATTACCGCACGTCACTCGGTTCAGCATTTACCCTATTTTGGGAAATCCTGAGTGTGTCGCAAGCATGAATCCATTGGCTGATGCCCCGCCAAGTACACTCTGGCAAGGCCACCTGCGTCGGCGTGGTCCACGTGGTGGTTGCCGAGCCGCACGAGAGGAGAGGGGAAAGGAGAAAGCCCAAAGGAGCCCGGCAACGCATGCCACTGCCCGCCAGATACACGTGACACGAATCGGTCCATGCCGGGAACCAGAGAATTATTTGCTTGACCCTCGCCTTCCCGGGCATCGCGTGCGCGTCAAATGCGAGTGACCGCGAAGGACGAGGGGAAGCGAAAACAGAAGCTAAGTCTACATCATCATTTTTGTTGATGCATTTCAGATTATTGCGGTCATTTATCCCTTGGCTTAAGTAAGTGTTCGTATTATGAAATTCCTCCTGGAACGGAACCTTTGCTAGATTCTTTGATCGCACCATCGTCCTGTCTCGAGCCATGCTCACAGGACGAGAGGCTGCGTCGAGAGCTACCTAGGAAAAACCTGCCGGGACGCATCCACGCCAAGATGAATGTTAAGGGCCAGACCCTTACGACAATCGTGGCAATATGATACCGGCAGGCATCCGAAACAGACATAGGGATTAATCATACGAACACTAACATATAAAGCTTGAAGGGACAAACGCGCATTTAAGATTCCATAGGGAATATCAGTTTTCACGCAAACACAAAAGATATAGTGCCTTAACACAAAGCACACATCATGTTATGTTACAGGGTATCACAGGAGCGACGGCGGCTCGTTACTTGGTCTTGTGGCCAGACGAAGCCGTCTAAACTTGAAGGACCCTGGCAGCACGAGAAGCGGCTTTCTCCTTGGCAGCTATGACGTCGGCACCCGCTGGAGGTTTCTTGAACCCGTCGTCAAGGTCGAGATCCGGATGGCGGTAAGCGATGTTGCTCAAGACCATGAAGAGGCCGTCATGGGCAAGCTTCCGGGACTCGGTCGTGAAGCGCTCAGCCCTCCCCTTTTCGTGCACCTTGAGCTTCTCGATCAACTCGTTGAAGAAGACTCCCAGCCTAGCGCTTGGGACCTCGTGCTTGTTGACCGAGAAAGTTGGGCCATCCATACCCATTGCCACGGCTTGGGCAGCAAGGCGATCGGCGACGTCGATCAGGCTCTTGATCCAGAGGTTGACTTGGTTGGACTGGTTCTTCAGTTTGTCCTCAGCATCCTTCCGGAGACGCTTGGCGATATCCAGATCCTTGGACAGCAGCTACTGGTGTTATTCGATGGACTCTGCCACGCTCTCCAAGGAACCGATCCTAGCCTTCATGTCGATGATGGTGCCGTTGGCGGTCTCAAGGCTCTGGGTCTTGGAGGAGAGCTGCGACCGCTCATCAGTCAAGAGAACCTCAGCCTTCCGCGCTTCTTCTTTGAGGGCCTCCACCTCTTTGGCGCCCCGGCAAGGTCCTCTGTCAGCTTAGCCACCTACTGATCTAGGTCAATCCTGGTGGCAGATGCGGCAGCCAGATCGTCAGTGAATTTCTTCAACTGAGCGGCAGAATCGGCAGCAACGACGTCCAGGGCAGCTCTGTGCTAACCCTCTAGCTTCTTGGTGCGCTGACACACAAGAGCCTCCAGATTGTCATCCTTAGTGCGCAGAGTGGCTTTGAGCATCTCCTCCTGGAGGCAAATATCTTGCTCTCTGGCATCATGGGATGCCTTGCGGTCCACCAAGCGCGCCTCGCGGGCCATGACGTCCTCCTTTGTCATCAGGAGCGCCTCTTGCTGCCTCATGAGCACTTTGAACTGCTTATCGTGCCACTCGCGCAGGTCTGAGCACTTGTCCTTCAACTTCTGGTCCACCCTGCTGGCGGACTCACGCCACTCCTTGAGCGCCTGCCACTTCTGGTTGTGCCGGGCCTGCATCTCCTTCACGCCTGTCGCCATGGACTCCAAGAACGACAAGTCCATTGCGACGGCAGCTGAGTCATCGGCCTGTCCAGCTCCCTGATATAGCGGTGCCAGGAGGCATTGAAGTTCTTCGTCGAGCTCCGCGCCCGTCATCAAGGAAGGGCCGGGGGCTCCGGTATCGGGCAGTGACAACACCATGGCCAGTGTGCTTGAGGGAAGCGGCGGAATATCCATGACGATCCCGGAAGAGGGAAGTGGGTCCATGGTTTGGAGAGGGATTTTCTCCTCAATCACCACTCCCTCCTCCGGGGCGCTCTCCGGGGAATGCTCTACCACCGCCAAGGAATCCTGGGCATTCCTGGAAACGAGGCCCTGCCCCTCAGCAGCAGCAATCTCAAAGGCCTCATCCGCAGCGGCCCATCCTATACCAGCCACCACTTCCAGCAGCTCCGGCTCCTCGGCTTGGGGGTCTGCGGATGAAAATGCCAATGAACAACAAAGAAACTGAAGTCTCAGGTAAAAGAAGGAATCAGGAAAAGTGGTCAGAGCAAGAAAGGAAAAAGGATATAAGTGGAGTACCTGGAGAAGTCTGCCGGGTAGGGACTTCAGTTTCCCCGGCAGCATATGTTGCTGGGCCATGCATTTCACCCTCCGCCGCGGCAGCCGCTGCAGCCTTCGGCGCGACCTCATCTGCGGAAGGCTCCGTGGGGGTTCTTTCAGCTCAGCCAGTGGGGGAGGGGCATCTGCCCCAACATGCTTGATGGTGAACCCGACAGCCTTCAAATGGGTAATCCTGTTCATTGCCGGGCACAATCTATCTTCGGTGAGGCCATAAGAGCTCCATTCCTAGCCGCGCTCAACACATACCGTCCGCGCCTCTCAGAATTCGGGGGCTTCCTCGTCTTGAATCCAACACCAATCCCCTCTCCACTCATCCCACCTCTCACGCTGCCTCCCAGGGATGTAATCCCAAACCTTCCTCGCCACCCGCGGCATCTAGGAAATGTTTCTGGAGCGGTGACCCTTGTTCTCCACCCGTGGAACAAAATAATGCCGGAACAGATCTACGTTGGGAGTGATTCCGACGAAATTCTCACACAAGTGTGCAAAAATGGCCATAGTCGCCATTGCATTTGGCGTGAAGTCGAGGAGGTGGAATCCATAGATGGTCATGATCGCCTCAAAGAATCCGGAGTAAGGGGGACAGAGACCGCAGATAAAGTAAGCGTAGAAGAATCGATACGAGTCTGGTGGACCCTCCTTCCCATCCGCAAAAACTTTGGGCGCCCCGTGCCCTTTCGGGACAGGCCTCCCCCATAGATATCCATACCTCGCTTGAAGAACTCGCCCTCCCAGGCTCGATGGAAGGAAGACGACGTCTTCCCTCCGCTTCTTGTTTAGCTTCGCTGCCCTCATGCTCCCCTCGGTGACCACTTCCTTCGCCAGAGCCGTCTGTTTTCCTTTCTCCGTGGGTTTCTTCCCCATCTCCACGGTGGCGATGTGAGTGGAGAAAGGGTGTGGCGAGAACGGCGGTGGGTGGGTAAGAGGAAAGGGGAAACCACTGCTTGGCTTGTAGAGGAAGATGATGGAAGGGCGGGGCGAACAACAGGTGAACCGTGCCGATCCGCTTTTCCCTATTTTAAGGGGGGGGGGAGTGCGGAACAGAGGCACGACGTTTCAGAAAGTTACTGCTTTTCCTTAACTATAGCAGTCCCACTACCCCACGACGTGTAGTAATTGCGCGTAGTGGACGTTGGATTGACTAGTCAACATGGCGAACCGGCACCTGCAGCCTTCTTCTGCCACGTGTCCGTGCACTGTTTGGGGCCTAACCCAACATGCCGCGCGACACGTTTGGCTCAGGCCCGGGGGCTTATGTCGGGGAAAACAAACAGGGGCATGTATTTTTCCCTGACTCGTGCACGGACAACACCGAGGCCGTGTCAAGAGACAAGAGACCAAGATCTTCGAAGAACCAGCAGGCAGATTAAGAAGGCCAAGACCAAGACAGAGAAGCGAGACACCACCAGGAGAAAAGCCTCCCTTGCCGGGCAGGTGGACCTGGCAAGGACAAGGGCTCCCCCGGAAGAAAGCATTCAAGACGTCCCGGCAGGGCCTGCAGGGACTCACGAGGGCAAAGACACCTCACCAAGCCATCTCACCACGACCCACGTCGTTGATCAAGGCGGTGTCAAGCCGCAAAGTGACTAAGTGGCAGCCATTCGCCACATGGCGGCCTCTTTCTACAGGAAATACCTACAGATGAGACCCGTCCTGCGACGTATCAAGCAAGTAGGCATGGAGCTGGCAAGACGATCCCGGCAAGGCTTGCCGGGCGAGTAACGATGTGACGTTGAGCGGTGCATTTAATGCACTCTGTCAGCCTACAGAATTAGGTATGATAGCACTATTTGCTATCTTATCAGTGCATAATGACTGTTTTTCCACTGTGGTGACCCCTTAACCTATAATAGGAGGCCCATGGCAACCGTAGCAAGGGTTGGAAAGTTGAACACCCCCACGCTCGTACGCGCGTGGTCACTGCCTCCCCAGGGTGAGCCTGCCGGGCAAGTGTACTACGCTCCACCACCAATTTTCCACCATCAATCCACCAAAGTAGGAGTAGGGTTTTACGCCTCGCGGCGGCCTGAACATGGGTAAAATTACATGTGTGGTCTCTGCCGTGCTGCCCCGCGTTCTTCTGCTCTTTGTGCAACGCGACATCCCCCCTGCCGAACCAGCAAGGGGCCCCTTGGCCCCATAGGTGGCCGTGGTTTCCCGCGACAACCCGCCATGATGAGTCCTGAAGATAAGCTCTGAAGAAAAGTCCTGAAGATAAGCCCTGAAGATAAGCCGCCCGGCTGTAAGCCGCCTGGCTGTAAGTCGCCCGGTGTAAGTCACCCGATGTAAGCCGCCCGGAAGATTGTCACCCGGCAGACAGATTCTAACCCGGAAAGTACTTAGCCATGAAAATTAGCCGCCTGGAGATAAGAAGCCTAGGCGTTAAGAATCCGACGGTGAGAAGCCCGTGATGAGAAGCCTGCGATGGGAAGTCAGAATAGGCTAAGTCTTAGTCCGACTTGGACTCTAAATGTAAGCCGCCCCTTCAACTTATATAAGGAGGGGCAGGTCACCCAAGTTTCTAGAGGGTCAGGTTCCTAACAGGTCACAATAAATAGGTCTTAGACAGACAAGTCTTAGAAAACATCAAAGTAGATGCCCTTGTAACCGAGATTGTCATCATCATCAATGTCAATCAAGTAGGATGTAGGTTTTTACCTCCACCGTGAGGGGCCGAACCTGGGTAAAATGTCGCGTCTCCTGTCCCACTTAACTCGGTTCAAGCTACCACTTAGATGCATTGGCCTCACGGCTAAGTCCTCACACTAGGACATCTGCCGTGACAAAAGCACGACTGTATGCGTGGATCCGGCAAGAAGGGCTGCGGTGGTCGAGGAGGACGCCGCGGCAACGCTAGCCGGAAGAAAGAAAAGCCTACCAGGGGCAAAGAAAAGAAAGAAGAAGACGAAGAAAGTGAGGATGAAGATGAAGAGTCTAGCGAACAAGAATTCCAGAAGGTGACGGAAGCCATGTGCATTGACGGGGTGCATCTTTGCACTCCTCCCATCGCCAGCTCAAGCAATGAGCGTGCAAAGTTAATGCCGTGGAGCCAGCATTAGATACGCGAAAGCCCCTCAAGTGGTCCCACACGCCTATCATTTTCGATGCCGAGGACCACCCTGATTGCACGACTGCAGTTGGGTGCTTGCCATTGTTGGTTTCACCAACGATATGCAACCTCAAGGTCATGAAAATGTAGTTGACGGTGGATCCGGCTTGAACTTGATCTTCCCTGAGGTGATCGAGAGGCTGCAGATACCTTAGGAAGAGCTCAAGAAAACTGGGAGATTCCAAGGAATCAACCCGGGAAGGAGCCAGCTAAAAGGAAAGAACACGTTGCCGGTGACATTTGGCGGAGACCTAAACTACCGAACCAAGAAGATCGTGTTTGACGTGGTTAATATCCCTTTGCCGTTCAATGGAATTCTTGGTCGCCCTGCCTTGGCCAAGTTCATGGCGGCGTCCCACTGTGCCTACAATACATTGAAGATGCTGGGGCCCATGTGTGTTATCTCTGTCAACTCCGACCAGAAAGATGCAATCATCTGTATGGAGAAGCTCTACAGGGATGCGGTTGCAGCGGAAGCCGACAAGGCAACAGCTCCGACCAAGCCGAAGAATAGCAGAGAGCCCGGCAAGACATCCAGTGAGACTTCCGGGAAGCGCACCTCCTCGGCGTGCTGCGGACCCGTCGAGGACTTACCGAAAAGCTCTGCCGTCAAGAGATCCAAGGCCACTCCACTTGCGACAAAGAAGGTGCCGACAAGGGAGGATGGCACTGGTGGTACTTTCACCATCAGTGCCGCCCTAGACAGCAAATAGGAAAGCACGCTCATTGCCTTCTTGCGGGCGAATGTAGATGTGTTTGCATGGCAACCATCTGACATCCCCGGTGTTCCCAGGGAGGTAATTGAGCACCACATTGCTGTCTTCCCTCATGCTTGGCCTGTCAAGTAGAAGGTCAGAAAGCAAGCTTTGGAACGGCATCAATTCATAGCAGAAAAGATCAAGAAACTCAAGGCAGCTGGCCTAGTCAGAGGAGTTCTACATCCAACCTGGTTGGCGAATCCAATCGTTGTGCGCAAGGCAAATGGGAAATGGAGACTTTATATTGATTACACTGATCTCAACAAGGCATGCCCAAAGGATCCTTTCCCCTTGCCTCCCATCGGCCAGAAAGCGGACTCTACTGCCGGCTGTGACTTGCTTTCATTCTTGACGCCTACTTCGGATATCACCAGATATTCATGTCCAAGGAAGATGAAGATAAAATAGCATTCATTACTCCTTGTGGCATGTTCTGCTTTGTGCGGATGCCTTTCGGACTAAGGAGTGCGGGTTCGACGTTCGCAAGGGCAGTCCAGATCGGGTTTGAGCCACAGTTGCACCGGAACATCAAAGCCTACATGGATGATATTGTGGTCAAGACCAAGGACAAATCCACCCTGATTCAAGATTTGGAGGAAACCTTCTCCAACTTGCAGAAGATCAACATGAAGCTCAACCCCGAGAAGTGTGTGTTCGGTGTTCCCTCCAGCAAGCTCCTTGGGTTTCTTATATATCAGCGTGGGATCAGAGCGAACCCCGACAAGATCAAGGCTATTGAGCAGATTAAAGCACCCAAGACCATCAAGGATGTTCGGCGCCTTGCCGGTTGTGTCACAGCTCTGAGTAGGTTTATTTCAAGGTCTGCTGAGTGCGCGCTGCCTTTCTTCTAGATATTGAAAAAGGCGGGTCTGGTAAAATGGACTCTGGAGCGGAGGCTGCGCTGCATGACCTGAAAATGTACCTGTCCTCTGCGCCAACTCTAGTCACACCCAAACCACAAGAACCGTTGATGTTATACTTAGCAGCGACGAATCAAGTGGTCAGTGCTGCACTAGTTGCACAGAGGGAAGCTGATGGTGAGGAAGCAACAATGGTAGAGCCATCCTTTGACGAAGCGACATCTTCTCCAGCAAGGCTAGATGCCGGGAAGGAAAAAGTGGTGCAAGGGAAAACAACTTAGAAGCAAGTTACATCTAAGAAGAAAGTGGTGCGGCAGCTAGTATACTTTGTTAGCTCCCTACTCTAGGGGATAGGTTAAGGTATTCAGGCATGCAAAAATTTCTCTTTGGCCTACTCATGGCCTCAAGGAAGCTGCGCCACTATTTCCAAGCACATGAGATCACGGTGGTCATGCGCTTTCTGTTGCAGCGTATTCTGAGAAATCCGGAGGCAACCGGCAGAATAGTACAGTGGGCATTGGAATTATCAAGCTTTGCGCCCAAGTTTGAGAGTACATCAACTATTCAAAGCAAAGCATTGGCTGAATTCATCGCAGAGTGGACACAAACACCAGATGACGAGATCTAGGAATCAACCCTCCCCTGCAGGGAAACTGAAAGAAATTGGATCATGTACTTTGACGGTGCTTTCTCGCTGCAAGGTGTCGGTGCCGGCGTGCGACTTATCGCACCCACCGGGGAGGATCTCAAGTACGTGGTTCAAATGCATTTCCCTGTGAGGAAGCTACCAACAATACTGATGAGTATGAGGGAATGCTTGCCGGCCTCAGAATTGTGGTGGAGTTGGGAATCAAGAAGCTGATCATCCGCGGAGATTCGCAGCTTGTAGTAAAGCAGGTAAACAAGGATTACCTGAGGCCATTGATGGAAGCGTATGTGGATGAAGTGAGAAAGTTGGAAGAACACTTTGATGGCTGCAAACAGAGCACATCCCTTGTGCGGAAAATAGCATTGGTGATCAGCTGTCAAAATGTGCTGCCAAAAAGCTACCTTTGGAACTAGGGACTTTTGTGCTCCACTTGACTCGACCACAGTTACCCCATCAACGAGAGCCAAGAAGAGAAGGAAGATAAGCACCAACAACTACTTTCCAGCAGAGCTCCCAGAAGCCGCCGGAAAAGCAGTTGCCAGAAGCAGTGATGTGCCTGCCGGTGAGCAGTGGCCTCAGGCAGAATCCTAGATTCTTGCTAATGAGATCAGCGCTCCCATGGCCGAAGAATTGCCTTTAGTCCTTGTTGTCGAGCCCCAAGCTCCGACATGGGCACAATAGATAGTTCAATTCCTCCAAACAGGAGAACTTCCCGAAGAGCAAGAGCAAGCTTAGAAAGTAGCCCGTCAGTCATGTATGTACCAGTTTGTGGATAACATCCTGTGCAGAAAGAGACCAAACGGAGTGAAATTGAAGTGCATTACCCGGGAAGATGGGCTTAACTTGTTGGCAGAGATACATGGAGGCATATGTGGTTCTCACATAGGAGCAAGAGCCCTTGTCGGGAAGGCCTTCTGGCAAGGCTTTTATTGGCCCACTGCCCTCCAGGATGCAACTGAGCTAGTAACAAGATGTGAAGCATGCCAGTTTCATTCAAAGAGCATACACCAACTAGTGCAAGCCCTCCAAACGATTCCTCTATCCTGGCCCTTTTCGGTCTGGGGGCTCGATATTTTGGGCCCCTTCCCCCGTGCTACTGGGGTCTTTGAGTTCTTGTACGTTGCCATCGACAAGTTCACAAAGTGGCCTGAAGTAGAACCAGTGAGAAAGGTAACTGCACAGTCGGCTGTCAAGTTCTTTAAAGGATTAGTTTACCGGTTCGGAGTCCCAAAAAGGATCATCACTGAGAATGACACCAAATCGAGCCACGCCTTCATGCAATACACTCAGAGCCTTGGAAGCAAGGTATGCTTTGCATCCGGTGCTCACCCAAGGAGTAACGGGCAAGCAGAAAGAACAAACACTGAAGTATTGCGCGGGCTCAAGACAAGAACTTTAGACAGGCCAACAAGTGCGGGAGGCATTGATTGGCGAATTGTCGGTGGTTCTTTGGTTACTCAGAACGACACCAAATCGAGCTACTAGCCAGACACCCTTCTCCCTGGTCTATGGAGCAGAAGCGGTGCTCCCCACAGAACACATATATGGGTCACCTCGATTACTTGCCTACGATGAAGTAGAGCAAGAGCAGCTACGGCATGATGATGTCGTGCTCCTTGAGGAAGATCATCATCAGGCAGATATGCGTGCCGCATGCTACCAGCCAGCCTTTTGTCGCTATCATAGCCTCAAGGTTCATGCCCGGAGCCTTGAGGAAGGCGACCTTGTCCTTGGGCGCATTCAATCAGCCAAGGGTGCAAACAAGTTGATGCCAAAGTGGGAAGGCCCTTACCGGGTAGTACGAGTCACCAGACCTGGCACAGTCCGTCTAGAGACCATAAATGGCATTCACGTGCAAAACTCATGTAATATTGAGCATCTTTGCAAGTTCTACCCATAAGGCATGGTTGCCGGGCCTTGCCCCGGGAATCCATTTTGTACAGGCATAGCCTCAGAGGTTTGTAACCCTTTGTACAAAGCTAGGCGCAGACCCTGTGCATATCAGAATAAAACCAAGTGTTTTACAAACTTGCATACATGTTTATCTATGTGCTATAGGATGATTTTTATGTAGTTACACTTGTTTAGATTAGATTATTACATGCCACCAAGGGCCCCATGATGTTCTTTCTCTTTTTTTTCTGTCAGAGACAGAAGAATTCCTCGCGACCAACTTTCCCGGGGGAGGATGGAATCGCTCACTTGGACCTGTGGTGGCCTCTCCTTATCCAAGCGATAAGAAGTACAACAAAGAAAGACAAGTCGAAAGTTTGTTTCATTTGAAATTTCCCGTCATTCTATATTATGTCTACGTATGACAAACTCCCACGCGAGGAGACCTTGACACGCCTTTCATTCGCGCTCTTATCCTTGCCTCGAGTCTGCTCGATAGGATTAGTTGCAGCTGTGTTTAAAGCCGGCAAGAGGCCAACCTCCATCCGCGCTCCTAAAATTGCCTTGAGTTTGCTTGACAAGGATTAGTTGTAGCCATGTTTAAGGCTGGCAAGAAGCTTTGCCGGATATCTTACTCGCAAAAGACTGCTGAGGGCTAGCCCTTCTAAACATCTAAGGCAAGTACGCATCTCTGGCAAGTTTCTTCTCAAAATTGCGTGGGACAACAAGTACTAATCATATGAGTGCGAATATAGATAGGAAATATTTATATTTGATTCAAACACGGCAAGATCCTACATTTTTTTGCTGAAAAAAGAAAAAGTGCTTCGTAATGCCTTTCTTGTCCCTCTCCTCCTAGGGCTTACATCGAGTGCAAGGAGGGCAAAAGGAGCGCCTAGGCGATGCCTTGGTCACCCCCGCCTGGACGAGAGGGACGCAGCCCAACAAGATCAGGAGAGCACCTCCCCGGCAGGGAGGATGAAGCCAGGAACAGAGAGAGAAGCTAGGCGAAGCACCTCCGGCAGGGAAGACGATGCCGGAGTCCACGAGCAGGCATACCGGGGTCTAGCTAGAGGAGCCGGTGGCATCTAGGCGACGCACCCCCGGCAGATCGCTCTGCCGGGGTCCATCTGCATTTGATGGTGCTGCTGGCACCTAGCTAGTGATGACAGTGCTGCCGGTGTTCATTTAGAGTCCGAGTCGCTGTCTTCGGACTTGATGACCGGATATCCACCGCCGCCGTCTTCGCCATCGGTGTCCTCCTCGTCGCTATCGCTCGAGGAGGAGCTTTCGTCGTCGCTCAAGCTTTCTACGCAGCACCCAAGACGAGCACCCAAAGCCTCGATGATCTTAATGGAGAGCATGTCGGACTCCACCAACTTGAAGCGGAGCACGTGCCCATCCCCAAGAGAGTGGGCGCGGGCAAAGGTTTTCCACCCGCGCCTAAGGAACATGACACGAGGCGCGGGGAACTCAACGTTTGCCCACACAGCGCCATTACAGTAGCCGCTCACGCGCAGCCACAGCCGGAGCGGCTGATCAACCTCCGCCACCCTGGTGAAATTGCGGGGGAGCCGTAGGCTACTACGGGGAGGATCACGCAACTTGACGATGAACTCGAGCGATGTATCCCCCGTATGGCCCTCTGTCGGGGGCGGAGCATTTAGAGGAGAAACAACGAGCGTGCCGGCTCGTCCACCTTGACTGCGGACATTGCATCGACCCCGACCTCGCCTCACGGCCCCACCTCGTGCGCTAGAACTAGCCTCTATAGCCGCATCTAAAGCCGAAGTGTGGTGTCGAGGAGAAGCTCTCGGTGCCATGGTCGAAGCACGAGCCAGGCCTCTTCCTCTCGCCATGGTAGAAGCAGTAGCAAGGGAAGGAAGGAGAAGAAGGTGGATGAGCATTGCTGCCCTCGCACCCCTCCTTTTATAGCGGGGATCGTGGGGGCTGGCTCTCCACTACCCAGGGGCATCCGCCTCGCTCCACCAATCCAACCCTCTATATCCTTGGCTGGCGTCTTGCTCCGTCGATCGCCCAGCTTCTCCAATCCGGCGCTCTGACTCCTCTGATCAAAGCACTACCACCACGACCGCCCTTCTGCACCAATCCCACATCCCGCGCATAATCCGCGTCATGGGAAAGAGGGAAGTGATGGCAGAAATGGCATTTACCGCAAATCACACATGAGCACCCTAACGGCCTCCTGCGTGCGCTTGTGTCTCTGGTTTTCAACGCAAACAGCCTACGTCGACCAAACACCAAAGATACCAGGATGAAGCTGGGGGCTGGCCCAAACCCAGATTAATGAAGAAGCAAAGAAAATCTAAAAGCAAATGCCATTCCTGGCAAGATCAATAAATGAGTCTTGCATTATTTGGGCCTAGCCCAACAATGCCTGGTAGCACATGTGGTCTAGGCCCGGGGGCTCCTGTCGGTGCAACAAACATGGGCGTTTGCCGCACTCACTTATGCACAGACATATTGCAGTTCCCCTGGCGTGCATCAAGTTCCATACACAGGCAAACCAGAGAAGCCGCTCTTCGTGAGATCAAGGAGCGCACTAAGAAGACCAAGGCATGGAGCAAGCCATGGGATTTGCAATAGAGGCGACCAACCCCGGCAAAAGCAAGCTGACAAGTCGCAGCCCGGTAAGCCCATCAAGCACGGACTTCCCGCCAAAAGCCAGCGCCCCGCCTCTCTGGCCAGCTGGTCGCTTATCAGCGAGGTGTCGAGCCCGCAGGTGATTAGCTGGAGGCAGCCTATACATGTCAGCTTGCTGGGGAGAAGGATTACCTTTATTGACACCCGTCCTAATGGCGTGTCAAGCTAATAAGAGGTAGGTGGATAAGCGGTGCATCACCCTTGCCGGGGTTCACCCTCCACACGACACCAAGCAGTGCATTTAATGCACTTTTCTCCTAACTAGCTGAGTTAGGTATGATAGATTTGCATCAGTCCAATCACCCTGTAATGACCTTTTTGCCACTTAGGTAACCCCTTGAGCTATAAAAGGAGGGCCAGGGCAACCTTTACAGGGGTTCGAAACCTTGCAACTCACACGCATAGGTATCCGTGCAGCTGCCCTCTCCTAGCGACTTGCCGGGGGAGAGCGCTCCGTGTATTTTCTTCCCCATTCACCCAATACATCAAAGCAGGAGTAGGGTTTTACACTTCTCAGCGGCCTGAACCTGGGTAAAAATCATGGCGCCTCCTGTTGTGCTTGCTCTTCGTGCTAATTGATCCCCAGCCGAACCAGCAAAGGGGCAACCCTGCCCCATAGATCATCGTCTCCACGCCGACACCTTCGCATATTACTTTTACTTGGCTCTCATACGGCTACGGGCTATATACCATTTGTCACCTTATGCCCATTTTATCATGTTCACTTTGCAAGTTATGCCTCTTTCTATGACTTTGCCATGCAATTGTGACCCTTTCTTGCATTTACCCATGATTCCCCATTATACTACTTCTATGTGTATTTGCATGCTTGGTGGAGTTACTAGTTGCTATTGCCATGTTCTATACATGCCACATGTTATTGTCGATTCTTGTGTCGGGAGAGTCATGACATTCCATTGCTATTTACATAGGATTTCTTGCCAATACAATGATTGTACTTTGCTCATATCATGTTTTCATGCTTGTGATATGTCATGTGCATTATGTATGCCCACTATTTGCACACATGACATGATTGCCATGATTCCTCCTAGTATGTTGCATCTTTGGACTACTAGCTTACATGACTTCACTGGTACATCGAGCTGCTATACAAATGGTTTTTAACCCCTTTCCCGATGACTTTTTAAACCGTCACCTTGCCAGTGTGTGCGATAGGGGGGTCCTTCCCACCCGACCCATAAACCATCGGGGATAGGGAGTAGCAATGCATACGTTTTGCATAACTAAGCGTATGCGATGCCAACATATATCCCAAATGCGAGTCTTCAGACAACTATTTGTGATATCTCACATATCCCAAACGCTCCATCCTTGTTACTCATTTATGCTTGGATTCCCATCGCTGTCCGTATTCTATGGTGCTACATTTACGATGCACACCCCACCACAAACAGTTCAAGATTATAGAACGTGTATGATAAGCAGACAATCACACACATTCACTACTGGAATCCACTTCTTTGCCGTCTGCCACTTCTTTGCCGTCTGCTGGCTGACGGCAAAGAAGGTCTTTGCCGTCCGCTTACGAAAAACAGACGGCAAAGAACTGGCTGATGGCAAAGAAGGTCTTTGCCATCAGCCAGTTCTTTGCTGTCGGCTAGCGGACGGCAAAGAATCTTTGCCGTCAGTTGGAGGACGGCAAAGAGAGAGGTGGGCCCCACTAACGAGCTGCTTAGAAAAAAAAACTAACGGCCCCCTCTTTGCCGTCTACTAGCGGACGACAAAGAGAAAAAAAGCGGACGGCAAAGGGGGGCGGACGGCAAAGAGATAACCTAACTAATGGATCCCCACCGCTCCTTCCCTCTCTCTCTCTTTCTGTCCCTCTCTCCCCGACGAGACCACCACCGCCGCCCCCTCGCCCCGTCGCCCCGACCACCCGCCGCCCCCCTTGCCCCGTCGCCCCACCACCCGCCGCTGCCCCTTCCTAACTCCTGCCAAAAACCGTCTCGCTTCCTTCCGCATCGCGCCCCTCCGCCCTCCCCTCTTTGGACTTTCCCTCGACCCTTCTCTACTCTTTCCCGTCGGTTGGAGATGCCCCTCCACTTTTGTATACCTCCTCCATAGGTCCGCCCAACCCGTCCTCTTTGGCGGCACAGTTGGGAGACTATCCCCTCCACCTACCTCCGTACGCCCACCACGCGCCCAGAGGGGGATGAGGAAGCTCGCTCTTCCGAGGAGTATACCCCCTCCACCTTTCCTCTCCACAACCCCTCACCCCTTCTGCTCGGTTTCCCCTCCACCTTGCCGTCCGCCTCCCCCTCCCATCAGCGATCCCCTGCCTGTAGTGTTGATCTTCCCCCCCTTTTTTTAGTTTAGTTTTCTTTTAGTTTCTTTTAGTTAATTTAGTTTCTGTTTTAGTTATGTTTTACGTTAGTTTTAGTTTTAGTTGTAGTTTTATTTTAGTTTAGTTTTTTTAGATTAGTTTTAGTTTTAGTTAAAGAAGAAGAGTGAATGAGGAGGAGGACGGGTGGTACGAGTATTGCGACGAATACATCACCGCCGTCACGCATCCTAACGAATCCTCAAGAACTCCTAGTACCCCGATAGACGATGCATTAGGCTATGGATGACTAGAGTGAGTATCCTCTCTCAATAATTTAATCATCAATCTTCAACCCCTTCTCCCGTCAGCAGCAGAATAAGAAGACAGAATATGAATCTGCTCTGCAAATATTGCTTCTTTCACTGGTTGACTTTTGTGAAGTTTTGTGAAACTTCCAGATAGCCTTGTCATCAGGCTTTCGGCCCATAGAACATGTCACCATAGAAAAGAAACAATATCCCATCAACCTCCCCCTCCAATTCTTTTAGATATAGTTATTAGATATAATAGTTTTAAGATAGTTTACATATTAAAAGAAGAAGGAAAAAAAGGAAAAATAAAAAGGAAAGAAGGAAAAGAAGAAGAGGGAACGGGAAAGGCAGAAGAGGAATAAGGATGGAAACAGCATAACAGAACAAAGATAAGAGAAGAAAAGAGAAGAAAAGAAGATAGATACGAAGAGAAGAAAGAAGAAGAAGAAGAAAAGAAATAAGAAGAAGAAGAAGAAAAGAAGAAAACAAATAAGAAGAACATAGCAGAAGAAGAAGAAAAGAAGAAGAAGAAGAGAAGAAACAAGAAAGCAAGAAGATAAGACTAATAAGAATACTACTAATAATAACAATAATAGAAGAATAATAATAATAATATAATAAGAAAAAGACACGTTTTTATACTTTCTTATTTAGGGTTCCGCCATGTTTTGCAGTTTCTTTCTTTTCTTTAGTTGAATGTTTTTATACTGCTAGCTAGTTGCCTAGTTTGCTGACCCAAAGAAGTTAAAATAGTTATTATATGAAATTCAACTAAAGTCAACATTTTTGACGACTAGTGCTACTAATAAATTCAACTAGAGCCATCATATGTCCACAAGTGCATTGTTTTTTGAATGAGAAATGATAACTTGGTGTAGTTGATTATCTTCTGCTGCTTATCAGAGATGGGGGGAAGCCGCCACCGCAGACTCCGCTCTGCCACACCGGAGTACGAGTTGGATGCTTTCGAGTTCTTCAGTATCATACTTGGGACTTCGGTATCATCCACGAGGTAGGTATATAAAAGGAGAGATCTCCCCTTCACCCATCTCATTATGATAACTCTGTTGTTTGCTACATCACTCATTGTCCCAAACTGCAGAGGCTGCCTGACACTTTTATGAACATGCTGGGTGAAGATCCGCCAAATAATGTGAAGCTGCGACAGGCCGGCAGCGGGTTTCGTAGGCTGTGGGACGTGGAGTTGGTGATCAAGGAGGGCCACATGTACCTGTGTCATGGCTGGGAGAAGTTCTACCGTGCCTACGACCTGCGGCAGGGGTACTTCCTTCTCTTCAGGTATGACGATGACGCCACCATGCTCATCGTGAAGGTGTTCAACGCGACTATGTGTCGCATGCGCTACGCTGACGACGATGATGCCAGTATGTTCTGCCTCTTCTTATTCCTCTACATTTGGCTTTGCCTCGCATCGATTGTTAACGGTCATTGTTGCATTTGGACAGGCAATGGGAGCAGCAGCAGCGACACTGGCTACAGCCAAAGCAGCAGCGATTTTGGCTGTAGCAAAAGCAACAGCAAGGAGGATGATCCGGACTGGAGTGGGGAAGAAGAGGAGCAGAGTGGGCATCAGGCTGAGGATGACCTAGCGATGGTGGTGGCTGAGGATGACCTAGTGATGGTCGTGCCTGTCCTGCCTGAAGATGGCCTCGCGATGGTGGTGGTGCCTGACAATGACCTCGCGCCGGTGGTGGCGCCGGCGATCCCACAGCTGGGCGACATGACCACGCCAATTGTGGTAGAAGACTACATCCCATTGCCTCCACCGCCTCGCCACTCTTGGCGCATCAGGCTGAGGAAGGAGAAGGAGAAGAACAATGAGAACTGAACTATGTCAGGTATGTTTGATCTCCAAAATGATCTATATATACTTAGCTTTGTTTCCTCCGAAATGACATAAGTTAGCTCTAAGTTAGCTCTAATATGCTTAGTTACCTATGTTAGCTCTAATATGCTTAGTTACCTATGTTAGCTCTAATATGCTAAGTTATCTCTACTATGCTTACTTTCCTATAGGTTAACTCCAAAATTACTTATGTTAGCACAAAATGACCAAGTTTACATAATAAGCATATAGTCTTCTTCTTCTTCTTCATTTTCTTCTAGGTTAGCTCCATTTTACTTAAGTATGCTTACTTCTTATAGTCTTGTTCTTCTTCTTCATTTTATTCTTCTTCTTCTTCTAACATCTTGTTTATCATTTTGCAGATTTAATTTAATTCACGGAAGCTTGCATGGATGGAGTGCTTCTTTTCCATTTGTGCTTTTATTTTGTATCAATGAACTTGCATGGTTGGAACTTGTTATATGGATGGATGGATAACGGTGTTGGATGAACAATGTGAAACTTTTGTAATATGTAAGGATGGAACTATATATGTGTTGGTTATGTATGTATATATGATGAAACTAGTGTGTTGGATATGCTTGTTGTGTATATATGTATATCTACGAATTGCTGTCAAATTGAATGAATTAAATTAAAAACAGGGCTGTACAGGCTCTTTGCCGTCAGCTAGCTGACGGCAAACATGCCACGTGGCAGCTACCTATGATTCCTGGGACTGGCATGTTTGAGCACTTTGCCGTCTACCAGCGGACGGCAAAGACGTTAGCCTCTTTGCCGTCCGCTGGCTGACGGCAAAGCACGCCGTTAACCCCTAACGGCCCTCACCCCACCTCACTGCTGTCCACGATCTTTGCCGTCTGCTGGCCACCAGAGGCGGACGGCACAATCCTTTGCCGTCCGTTTCCAGGAAGCGGACGGCAAAGAAGGCATTTGCTAGCACGTGTTCATCCGGACATTTTGCCGTCTGCTGGCGGACGGCAAAGAGGTTTGCCGTACATGATCTATGCCTTTGCCGTCCACCGTGGCGGACGACAAAGAAGCTGATTCCAGTAGTGATTCACTTCTCCCCCACCGTATGTGATATATATTTAAGAAGATTAGCTAATCATCATACAAGTGTTGGATAGGATTACGAAACATCGGACCGTCGTACCAGTGTCGTACAGGACAATCACACACATTCACTTCTCCCCCACCGTATGTGATTCTAAACCATGTATGATAAGGCTACTATAAGAAACATTTAGTTTGCTTGCACCGTTTGTGATATTGTCTGACATCACACATGCTTCGCAAACAACAACTGTGTGCATGGTCGCACACGTTTCCTCTCTGCAAACCGTTTCAGATTATGATGCATATCACACAAGTTTGTGCTTTACAGACCGTGCGTGCCGTAATGACCTATAGAGCATATTTTGACCCCAATTCATTTAAAATTGTACCGAATTTGAATTTGAAAGTTGGCTATACCTTTATTCATATCCATCAGGTTCAACAACCAATGCATTATTCGATTCGCAGGTATATTTGTTTAAGAATTACATAAGCACAATAAATAATGATGAACCTGGATTGTATGCTTGTACTCTTAAAGACGGTAAAGAAAGAGGCGAAAGACATTCTGGTTGCTAAACAAGGTGAAGCGGAATGCCCCTATTGTGCTATCCTCTATGCAGAAGGCAAGCATGACTCTAGTCCAACCCCTTGTGATGGCCGACCGCCAATCATGTAGTTTGAGAGGTAATCTTGAGTAAACTGCTTCAGGAACCATTGCAAAGGAAAAAGATTCAGACATTGTCATCTTACACAACTCATTATGGGCAGTAAAAAGAAGGCTGCAGAGTTCTTACTTATTATGCTACAATTCACTATTATCTTGGATAAAGTGTAAACAAATAGGTTAGTTGCCATCTTTTGACTAATTTTACTAACAATCTTTATTAGTTTCCTCACTTGATGTTGGTTCATGAATATCTCATTGCCCCATACGCAGAAAGGGTCAATGCGCAGATCTTTACCAATTACATATATACCTAAAAGCACCAAGTTAATATTAGAAGCTAAACAACAATTGCACAATGATGTAGTACAACACTCCCTCCGTCCCATTATATAAGATCTTATTACATCCAATATACTCACATATTGGATGAATTAACATCTTATATTATGGGGCGGAGGGAGTTTATTACATTTTTACAAAGATCGTCCGATTAACTGAAGTTAACTGCTGCTGTTGTTGTTGTTGTTGTTGTTGTTGTTGTTGTTGTTGTTGTTGTTGTTGTTGTTGTTGTTGCTGCTGCTGCTGTTGCTGCTGCTGCTGCTGCTGCTGCTGCTGCTGCTGCTGCTGCTGCTGCTGCTGCTGCTGCTGCTGCTGCTGTTGTGTTGTTGCTGTTGCTGCTGTTGCTGCTGCTGTTGTTGTTGTTGTTGTTGTTGTTGTTGTTTTTTGTTGTTGTTGTTGTTGTTGTTGTTTTGCTTGTGTGTTTTGCTTTTTTTGTTGCTACTGCTGTCTTTCTAGCGGTGTTTACTGTTGCTGTGGAGTAGTTTTGTCTTTGTTCCTTATTTCTTTTTTTCTGTTGCTGCTGCTGCTGTTGCTGCTGCTGCTGTTGCTGCTGCTGCTGTTGCTGCTGTTGCTGTTGCTGCTGTTGCTGTTGTTGTTGTTGTTGTTGTTGTTGTTGTTGTTGTTGTTGTTGTCGTCGTTGTCGTTGTTGTTGTTGTTGTCGTTGTTGTTGTTGTTTCTATGTATATCTAAACATCATCAGAACATTAAGGTAACACTCTTCCTTGTTGATTTTTAGCCTAGGATAGCATATTTAGTCATTCAGTACAATGCATGTTGCGATGTAGCCTCAGATATATTAGATGTGGCCCTAGTTAACCTACCGATAAATGGGTTACAGATATATTCAGTGAAATGTCCGATTCCACAATTAATCCCTTATCAGCCCCCAGCCTATATGGTACCAGCTACCGATATCCTGAATAGTGAGTATATATAAGCATGGGATGAAACTAACCTCGATGGAAAACAACACTTGTTCACAATATTGTCCTGTGTAAGTACATCTAAAGGCATTTTAAGCACAATAGGCTAAACATCAACCAAATATATCTTTGGTAGACAACATAATCTCCAAATGATAGGTTCAATGTGCAGGATTAAGCACGGTAGTTAAGCAAAACAAAAAGTGGAATGGTGTGTTAACTGCAACAGGCATAATATTTAAAAAGAAATAAAAATAGTCATTGAAACTGGTATTGTGCAGGTCTAAGTACACTAGTTATTGTTAAAAAATGGAAAGTGTGTTAACTACAACATCCTTAACAGCAAACAAATATCATCATTCCTAGTGGTATTATTGAAACTGTTATTGATTAAATTGAACTGCACAGTAAATAGTTGCACATGTAGAGCATCACATTGTGAATAACTAAAATAGACAAGGCATAAGGCCATCTCTAGCCGATCCCCTAAAAGTTAACGGAGTAAAACCCTTAGTGGAGTACATATACTCCACTAATTTTTGGCTGTTTCTAGTCGATCGCCTAAACTTAACGGACTAAACTTCAATTTGGTCGAGTTCAAAGTAATTTGAACCGAAAGTAGAATGCATTCAAACATAAACATAGATAGTTTTACAAAACCAAACATAAAACATGAATTTAAACTAAACTACTTTCGGTCAAAGTGGAGGTCGAGCCGGGTCTAGGCCGGTGCCGTCATCGGGGTCGCTGGGGAAGACACTCCTCCACTCATCCACGGTATTGTTGAAACTGGTATTGATGAAATTAAAATGCAGAGTTCATACCTGCACATATAGAAGATCACATTGTGAATAACTGTAATAAAAAAGCATACTACAAACAACCAAAGATAGCAATTGAAATTGGACATATGCTATCTACAAACAACAGAACAACCAAAAACCGTTAAAAGAGCCATATGCTAGCTATAACAGCCTTAACAGCAAGCAAATATAGTCATTCAGAGTGGTATTGTTGAAATTGCAAAGAACGTAGCTTGTTCTTAAACATCAAATTGTATAATTGAACATCACAATGTGAAAAAAGAGGGGGTGTATTACTTACAACCGGCTTAATAGGAAACAAATATAGTCGTTGTACTAGTATTGATGAAATTGTACTGCACAGTAAATAGTTGCACATATAAAGCATCACATTGTGAATAACTGAAATAAACAAGGCATAAGGCCATCTCTAGCCGATCCCCTAAAAGTTAAGGGAGTAAAACCCTTAGTGGAGTATATATACTCCACCAATTTTTAGTTGTTTCTAGTCGATCCCCTAAACTTAACAGAGTAAACAACAATTTGATCAAGTTCAAAGCAATTTCAACCATAAGATTAGCATATGATCTTTTTTCATTTATTTCTTTTCATTTTTATTGAAGCATAAGAGTAAAGAAACAAAACTCAAACTACTCTTTATTATATATCTCGCACACGATTACATAGATAGATAGATCACTAAGCAAACACTCGGAAATAGATCGAACTAAACTTTTATTCAACTAAATCATAGGATAACTAAAGATCGAACTAAAATATATAAAGGCAAAGAAAGTGATGGTGATACGATACCGGGGCACCTCCCCCAAGATTGGCACAAGCAAAGGGGAGTGCCCATACCCGTACTCAAGTCTCCTTTGTTGGGGAAGATGATGATGGTGGTGGTGATGTAGTAAGTTTGTCTAGCTTGCGTCAGAGGCTAAAATTGGTTTCCCTTAGATCCTCATTCTCCAGCTCGAGCTTTAATATCTTCTTGCATAACGCTTCTTTCCTTTCCTGCAGGAAACGGGGAGGGATAGATTCGGTTTTATCCTCCTCATCTGTGAACCACACATAAGGAAAGGTATCATTGAAGATATTTGGATCCAGAGGCCGGTAAGAAACTGAGCACTCTCCCTCGGAATCTTGAGACGACATATTTTCAGATCTACCAGAAAAACAGCATGAAACAAGAACAGAAGATTTCTCCGTGATATGGTGGTCAATATTTTCGGGGGGTATATGAAGATTTTTTATCTTGGAAAACAAGCAAACGAGAGGAAAATGGAGTTGGGAAGGTTCCCGAGGTGGGCACAACCCACCTGGGTGCGCCAGGCAAGGCAGGCGCGCCCTGGTGTCTTGTGCCCTCCTCGATTGCCTTCCTAGTTGTTTCTTATTTTCCTAATTTTTGTAATATTCCAAAATAGACAAAAAATATTTTTGCGGATTTTTCGAAGTCCGTTTACTTACCATATCACATACCTCGTCTTTTTCATGATTCTGGAGTGTTCCGGAAGGTTTCTTTTATGTGTTCCTCAGGTGTCATGGTTTGGATAATATTGCTTTCAACATTAAAAGGCGTAACTAAGATATAGTGCTTAATTCTTAGCCCATTGACAACCTTCGGGTTAGTACCTTCGGCATTATTAATCTTGGTAGCTCCAGAGCGATAAACCTCCTCAATAATATATGGTCCTTCCCATTTAGAGAGAATTTTTCCTGCAAGGAATCTAAAATGAGAGTTGTACAAAAGAACATATTCTCCAACTTTGAATTCCCGCTTTTGGATTCTTTTGTCATGCCATCTTTTAACCTTTTCTTGAAATAATTTGGCATTTTCATAAGCTTGGTTTCTCCATTCATCTAATGAGCTAATATCAAATAACCTCTTTTCACTGGCAAGTTTGAAATCATAGTTGAGTTCTTTAATTGCCCAATATGCTTTATGTTCTAACTCAAGAGGCAAATGACAAGCTTTTCCAGAAACCATTTTATAGGGAGACATACCCATAGGATTTTTATATGCTGTTCTGTAGGCCCAAAGTGCATCATCCAATATCTTAGACCAATTCTTTTGGGACCTATTAGCAGTTTTTTGTAATATTAGTTTTATTTCTCTATTGCTAAGTTCAACTTGACCACTAGATTGAGGATGATAGGGTGATGCAATTCTATGGTTAACATCATATTTAGCAAGCATTTTACGAAAAGCACCATGAATAAATTGTGAACCACCATAAGTCATTGCATATCCAAGGACTCCAAACCTTGGGAAAATAACTTCTTTAAGCATTTTAATGGAAGTGTTATGTTTAGCACTACTAGTTGGAATAGCTTCTACCCACTTAGTAACATAATCAACAGCAACCAAAATATGTGTATACCCATTAGAGGAAGGAAATGGTCACATATAATCAAAACCCCAAACATCAAATGGTTCAACAAACAAGTGAATAATTCATAGGCATTTCTTGATGCTTATCAATATTACCAATTCTTTGACATTCATCAAAAGATAAAACAAACTTACGGGCATCCTTGAAGAGAGTAGGCCAATAAAAACCAGAATGCAATACCTTGTGAGCAGTTCTATCTCCCGCATGATGCCCTCCATAAGCTTCGGAGTGACATTTCTGTAGGATTTGTTCCTGTTCATGCTCAGGTACACAATGTCTAATAATACCATCTACTCCTTCTTTATAAAGTTGTGGGTCATCCCAAAATTAATGTCTTAAATCATAGTAGAATTTTTTCTTTTGTTGATATGTAAAACTAGGTGGTATGTAATTAGCAACAATATAATTAGCATAGTCAGCATACCAAGGAGTATTATGAGAAACATTTATTGTAGCTAATTGTTCATCAGGAAAGCTATCATCAATAGGTAGTGGTTCATCAAGAATATTCTCTAACCTAGACAACTTATCAGGTACGGGGTTCTCAGCTCCTTTTCTCTCAGTAATATGTAAATGAAATTCTTGTAGCAAAAGTACCCACCTAATGAGTCTAGGTTTAGCATCCTTCTTTTCCATAAGATATTTTATAGCAGGATGATTAGTATGAACAATTACTTTGGAATCAACAATATAAGATCTGAATTTGTCATAAGCAAACACAACTGCTAAAAATTCTTTTTCAGTAGTAGCATAATTTCTTTGGGCAATGTCTAGAGTTTTGCTAGCCTAATGAATAACATTCAATTTTTTATTAACTCTTTGTCCTAGAACAGCACCAACGGCATAATCACTAGCATCACACATAATTTCAAAAGGCAAGTTCCAATCAGGTGGTTAAACAATAGGTGCAGAAGTTAAGGTTTTCTTAAGTGTTTCAAAGGCTTCTACACAATCATCATCAAAAACAAATGGAACATCCTTTTGTAAAAGATTTGTAAGAGGCCTAGAAATTTTAGAGAAGTCTTTAATAAATCTCCTATAGAAACAAGCATGACCGAGGAAACTACGAATACCTTTAATATCTTTAGGACATGACATTTTCTCAATTGCATCAACTTTAGCTTTATCCACCTTAATACCTCGTTCAGAAATCTTATGCCCCAAGACAATACCTTCATTAACCATAAAGTGGCACTTCTCCCAATTTAAGACAACATTAGTTTGCTCATATCTCTGCAAAACTGGATCAAGGTTGCTCAAGCAATCATCAAAAGAAGTTCCATAAGTAGAAAAATCATCCATGAAAACCTCAACAATCTTTTCACAAAAATCAGAGAATATAGCAATCATACATCTTTGAAAGGTAGCAGGTGCATTGCATAAACCAAAAGGCATATGTCTATAAGCATAAGTTCCAAAAGGGCAAGTAAAGGTGGTTTTCTCTTGATCAGATTGTGAAACAGGTATTTGAGAAAAACCAGAATATACATCAAGAAAACGAAAGTGTGTGTGCTTAGATAATCTTTCCAACATTTGATTAATAAAAGGCAGAGGGTAATGATCTTTTCTAGTTGCTTTATTTAATTTTCTAAAATCAATTACCATTCTATAACTAGTAATAATTCTTTGTGGAATAAGTTCATTTTTATCAATAGGAACAGCAGTAATACCTCCCTTCTTAGAGAAACAATGAACATGACTTAACCATCTACTATCAGCTATGGGATAGATTATACCTGCTTCCAGAAGCTTTAATATTTCAGTTCTTACCAATTCTTTCATCTTAGGATTCAAACGTCATTGATGATCAACAATGTGTATAGCATCAGGTTCCATATTAATCTTGTGCTGACAGAGAGTGGGACTAATGCCCTTAAGGTCATCAAGAGTATAACCAATGGCAGCACGGTGCTTCTTCAGAATTTTCAATAATCTTTCTTCTTCCTGTTCTGAAAGGTTAGCACTAATAATAACAGGATATATCTTTTTCTCGTCGAGATAGGCATATTTCAAAGTATCAGGCAATTATTTTAATTCAAACACAGGATCACCTTTAGGTGGATGAGGACCTCCTAGAGTTTCAATAGGCAAATTGTGTTTGAGCAGAGGTCGTTGTTCAAAGAAAATTTTATCTATTTTATTTCTTTCATGCATATGCATATCATTTTCATGGTCTAGCAAATATTGTTCTAGTGGATCAGTAGGAGGCACGGCAATAGAAGCAAGACCAATTATTTCATCCTTACTAGGTAATTCTTTCTTATGAGGTTGTCTACTAAACTTGGAGAAATTAAACTCATGAGACTCATCACCAAAGTTAACACCGACAATTTGTTTTTCACAATCTATTTTAGCATTAACAGTGTTCAAGAAAGGTCTACCAAAGATAATGGGACAAAAATCATCTTATGGGGAACCAAGAACAAGAAAATATGTAGGGTATTTATTTTCCTACACAAGACTTCAACATCTCTAACAATCCCAAGTGGTGTGATGTTGTCTCTATTAGCAAGTTTAATAGTAACATCAATGTCTTCTATTTCAGCGGGTGCTATGTCATTCATCATTTCTTGGTATAAGGTAAAAGGAATAGCACTCACGCTAGCACCTAAGTCACATAAACCATGATAACAATGATCTCCTATTTTAACTGAGGCAACAGGCATGCCAACAACAGGTCTATGTTTATCTTTTTCATCGGGATTGGCAATTCTAGCAGCTTCATCATAGAAGTAAAATAACATGCCCATCAATATTTTCTACCAGGAGATCTTTAACCATAGCAACACTAGGTTCTAATTTAATTTGCTCAGTAGGTTTAGGTGCTTTAATATTACTTTTGTGAACCACAGTTGAAACCTTAGCATGTTCCTTTATCCTTACAGGGAAAGGTGGTTTTTCAATATAAGCAGTAGGCACAATTGGATCAACATTGTAAATAATAGTTTCATCTTTAACCATGACCGGTTCTTTAATTTCTTATTTAATAGGGGGATGATATTTAAACCACTTCTCCTTAGGGAGATCAACATGAGTAGCAAAAGATTCACAAAAAGAGGCTACTATCTCAGAGTCAAGTCCATATTTAGTGCTAAACTTATGAAAAGCATCGGTATTCATAAAAGATTTAACACAATCAAATTCAAGCTTAATACCTGACTCTTTACCTTCTTCGAGTTCCCAATCTTCAGAGTTGCATTTAATTCTTTCTAAAAGATCCCACCTGAATTCAATAGTCTTCTTCATAAAAGAACCAGTACAAGAAGTATCGAGCATGGATCGACCATCATGAGAAAGCCGAGCATAAAAATTCTGAATAATAATTTCTCTAAAGAGCTCCTGATTGGGGCATGAATATAACATTTACTTAAGCCTCCCGCAAGCTAGAGCAATACTTTCTCCTTCACGAGGCCAAAAATTATATATATAATTCCGATCACGATGAACTAGATGCATAGGATAATTTTTTTGGTGAAATTCCAATTTCAATCGATTCCAGTTCCAAGATCCAATGCTTTTCCCTTCAAAGATAAAGGGAAAACCTTCTTCTTAGCTTCATCTCCGGGCAAACCTGCAAGCTTAAATAATCCACAAAATTCATGCACATATATCAAGTGCATATCAGGATGTTCTGTTCCATCTCCTACATAAGGATTAGCTAGCAGTTGTTCTATCATACCCGAAGAAATTTCATAACCAATATTTTTAGTAGGTGCAATAGGTTGAGGGGCAATTAATTGTGCTTCCGGTTGAGGTAATAATTTCAATACGTAGTAATAATTTTTCCTAACCAATTTCCACTTACCAAGAGTGCTTCACTCCCCGGCAACGGCGCCAGAAAAGAGTCTTGATGACCCACAAGTATAGGGGATCAATCGTAGTCCTTTCAATAAGTAAGAGTGTCGAACCCAACGAGGAGCGGAAGGAAATGACAAGTGGTTTTCAGCAAGTTATTTTCTGCAAGCACTGAAATAGTCGGTAACAGGTAGTTTGATAGCAAGATAATTTTTAACGGACAAGTACCGGGAATGGTAAATAAAGTGCAGCAAGGTAGCCCAATCCTTTTGTGGTAAAGGACAAGCCAAAACGGTCTCTTATGATAAGCAAAGCGTTCTTGAGGGTACACCAGAATTTCACCATGTCACTTTCATCATGTTGGTTTGATTCGTGTTCGCTACTTTGATAATTTGATATGTGGGTGGACCGGTGCTTAGGTGCTGTTCTTACTTGAACAAACCTCCTACTTATGATTAACCCCCTCACAAGCATCCGCAACTACGAGAAAAGTGTTAAGATAAAATCTAACCATATCATTAAACTTTTGGATCCAAATCGGTCCCTTACGAAGTAGCGCATAAACTAGGGTTTAAGCTTCTGTCACTCTAGCAACCCATCATCTAATAACTACTCCACAATGCATTCCCTTAGGCCCAAATATTGTGAAGTGCCATGTATTCGATGTTCACATGACACCACTAGGGGAATCAGAACATTCATATCAACAAAATATCGAACACATATCAAGTTCACATGATTACTTGCAACATGACTTCTCCCATGCCCTCAAGAACGAAAGTAACTACTCACAAATGATAATCATGCTCAAGATCAAAGGGGTATTAAATAGCATAATGGATCTGAACATATAATCTTCCACCAAATAAACCATATAGTAATCAACTACAAGTTGTAATCAACACTACTAGTCACCCACAGGTACCAATCTGAGGTTCTGGTACAAAGATTGAACACAAGAGATGAACTACGGTTTGAGAGGAAATGGTGTTGTTGAAGATGTTGATGGAGATTGCCCTCCCAAAGATGAGAGGGTTGTTGGTGATGATGATGGCTTCGATTTCCCCCTCCGGGAGGGAAGTTTCCCCGGCGGAATCGCTCCACCGGAGGGCAAAAGTGCTCCTGCCCAAGTTCCACCTCGAGACGGCAGCGCTTCGTCCTGAAAGTCCTCCCCTAATTTTTTCTAGGTCAAAATGACCTATATACTAGAAGATGGGCACCGGAGGTGGGCTGGGATGAGCACAACCCACCAGGGCACGCCTGGGGGGCCTGACGCGCCCTGGTGTCTTGTGCTCATCAGGTGGCCCCCCTCCGGTAGTTATTTGCGGCAGTATTTTTTATATATTCCAAAATAATTCTGCATAAATTTTCAGCTCATTTGGAGATGTGAGAATAGGTAACTCTGACGTAGCTTTTTCATGTCCAGAATTCCAGCTGCCGGCATTCTCCCTCTTTGTGTAAACCTTGCATATTATGAGAGAAAAGGCATTAGAATTATTCCATAAAGCATTATTATGCATAAAAACATTATAAATAACAGTTTGAAATCATGGTGCAAAATGGATGTATCAGGTACGCCATCAGTCAGACGAGCGCAACGGTCCAGTCGTTGATGAGCCAGCCCCCGTTGTTCGCGGGTACTTACCTTACGAGGTTGGGTGCCCTGACTTCACACGTGAGCCGCGGCAAGTCCATTGGCCGTCCGTCCCCGCATTCAAGCCTGAGGTCCCAGGAAAATATGACATCAATCAGAACCCGGCAGAGTTCTTGCGCATTTATACAATTGCCTTGCAGGCTGCCGGGGGAAGGGATGAGAAAATCCTAACCAACTACTTCCCGTTGGTACTCAAGCCCAACGTGAGGTCTTGGCTAATGAACTTGTCGGAAAACTCCATTTCCTGTTGGTCAGATCTTTGCAATGAGTTTGTTGGTGCTTTTACCGGGGGATAGAAAGGTCCTGGGTTGCCCAGTGATTTGCAAGTGATCCCACAGAAGGAAGGAGAGAACCTGCGCAAGTACATCCAGAGGTTCAGCCGCGTGCATCATAGCATACCGGATATTCACCCCGCGGTCGTGGTTGCTGCATTCTACACAAATGTGCACAATCGGAATATGTGGGAGAAGATGCATATCCACCTACCGAAGACTGTCAACAAACTCTATACGTTGGCGAACAAGTGTGCGCGCGCTGAAGAAGGGAGAAGGCTTCCTGGGGAGGATGATGCCGTGGAAGTTGGTTCCGGTGATGATGACGCAACTTCCCCGGGAAAGAAGGGTCGAGGATGCAACTGAAAGCGCAGAGGCAAGTCAGTTATGGCTCTGGAAGGATACGGTAACTCCAGCCCCGCCAAGAAACCCAAAACGAAGAGTACCAGCAAGGAAGCTGCTACATGTGCTGATTGCTAGGTAGCCGCGGTGGGAGAGAAAGCTAGCAAGTCCGACGGGCCATACTGCAAGATCCACCGTACCAAAGGCCACAACCTCCAGGAGTGCCGTCAAGTCGAGCAGCTGGTTGAGAAACAGAAAGCTGAGTATGAGAAGCGGACAAAGAAAAAGGCTAGGACAACACATGTTGGGGATATTCCCCATGACCAAGACCCGGCTCAAAAGGATAAGCCACCCTGAGGCTTAAGTCATATCAGGGCTTAAGTCATATCAAGGCTTAAGTCGCCCTGATGTTAAGTCATCTCTAGGCTTAAGCAGCCATGTTAAGTCCTCCCTAGACTAAAGCAGCCATCGTTACCAGCCATCTTAACCCGCCATGATGAGTCGTGAAGATAAGCCATGAAGATAAGTCCTGAAGATAATCCTTGAAGATAAGCCCTGAAGATAAGCCCTGAAGATAAGTCCTGAAGATAAGCCCTGAAGATAAGCCGCCCGGCTATAAGCCGCCTGGCTGTAAGGCGCCCAGTGTAAGCCGCCCGAAAGATTGTAAGCCGGTAGACAGATTCTAACCTGTCAAGTACTTAGCCATGAAAATGAGCCGCCTGGAGATAAGAATCCCAGGCATTAAGAATCCCACGATGAGAAGCCCGTCATGAGAAGCCTGCGATGGGAAGTCAGAATAGGTTAAGTCTTAGTCCGACTTGGACTCTACATGTAAGCCGCCCTTCAACTTATATAAGGAGGGGTAGGTCACCCAAGTTTCTAGAGGGTCAGGTTCCTAACATGTCACAATAAATAGGTCTTAGACAGACAAGTCTTAGAAAACATCAAAGTAGATGCTCTCGAGATAGAGGTAGCGAAACACCGCCCTTTTAACCGAGATCGTCATCATCATCAATGTCAATCAAGCAGGATGTAGGTTTTTACCTCCACCGTGAGGGGCCGAACCTGAGTAAAATCTCGCGTCTCTCGTCCCACTTAACTCCGTTCAAGCTACCACTTAGATGCGTTGGACTCACGACTAAGTCCTCACACTAGGACATCTGCCATGACAAAACCATGATAGTATGGGTGGATCCGGCAAGAAGGGTTGCGGTGGTCGAGGAGGACGCCGCGGCAACGCTAGCCAGAAGAAAGAAAAGACTGCCAGGGGCAGAGAAAAGAAAGAAGAAGACGAAGAAAGTGAGGATGAAGATGAAGGGTCTAGCGAACAAGAATTCCAGAAGGCGACGGAAGCCATGTGCATTAACGGGGTGCGTCTTTGCACTCCTCCCATCGCCAGCTCAAGCAATGAGTGCACGAAGTTAATGCCGTGGAGCCGGCATCAGATATGCGAAAGCCCCTCAAGTGGTCCCACACGCCTATCATTTTCGATGCCGAGGACCACCCTGATCGCACGACTGCAGTCGGGTGCTTGTCGTTGTTGGTTTCACCAATGATATGCAACCTTAAGGTCATGAAAATATAGTTGACGGTAGATCCGGCTTGAACATGATCTTCCCCGAGGTGATCGAGAGGCTGCAGATACCTTAGGAAGAGCTCAAGAAAACTAGGAGATTCTAGGGAATCAACCCGGGAAGGAGCCAGCCAAAAGGAAAGATCACGTTGCCGGTGATGTTTGGCGGAGACCTAAACTACCGAACCAAGAAGATCGTGTTTGACGTGGTTAATATCCCCTTGCCATTCAATGGAATTCTTGGTCGCCCTGCCTTGGCCAAGTTCATGGCGGCGTCCCACTGTGCCTACAATACATTGAAGATGCCAGGGCCCATGGGTGTCATCTCCATCAACTCCGACCAGAAAGACGCGATCATCTGTATATTCAAGCTCTACAGGGACACGGTTGCAGCGGAAGCCAACAAGGCAATAGCTCCCGCCAAGCCAAAGAATAGCAAAGAGCCCAGCAAGACATCCAGTGAGACTTCCGGGAAGCGCACCTCCTCGGAGTGCTGCGGACCCATCGAGGACTTGCCGAAAAGCTCTGCCGTCAAGAGATCCAAGGCCACTCAACCTACAACAAAGAAGGTGTCGACAAGGGAGGATGGCACTGGTGGTACTTTCACCATCAGTGCCGCCCTAGACAGCAAATAGGAAAGCGCGCTCATTGCCTTCCTGCGGGCGAATGTAGATGTGTTTGCGTGGCAACCATCTGACATCCCCGGTGTTCCTAGGGAGGTAATTGAGCACCACCTTGCTGTCTTCCCTCATCCTCGGCCTGTCAAGCAAAAGGTCAGAAAGCAAGCTTTGGAACGGCAGCAATTCATAGCAGAAAAGATCAAGAAACTCGAGGCAGCTGGCCTGGTCAGAGGAGTGCTACATCCAGCCTGGTTGGCGAATCCGGTCGTTGTGCGCAAGGCAAATGGGAACTGGAGACTTTATATTGATTACACTGATCTCAACAAGGCATGCCCAAGGGATCCTTTCCCCTTGCCGCGCATTGGACAGATAGTGGACTCTACTGCTAGCTGTGACTTGCTTTCATTCTTGACGCCTACTCCGGATATCACCAGATATTCATGTCCAAGGAAGATGAAGATAAAGCTGCATTCATTACTCCGTGTGGCACGTACTGCTTTGTGTGGATGCCTTTCGGACTGAAGAGTGCGAGTTCGATGTTCTCAAGGGCAGTCCAGATCAGGTTTGAGCCACAGTTGCACCGGAACATAGAAGCCTACATGGATGATATTGTGGTCAAGACCATGGACAAGTCCACCCTGATTCAAGATTTGGAGGAAACCTTCTCCAACGTGCGGAAGATCAACATGAAGCTCAACCCCGAGAAGTGTGTGTTCGGTGTTCCCTCCGGCAAGCTCCTTGGGTTTTTTATATCTCAGCGTGGGATCGAAGCAAACCCCGACAAGATAAAGGCTATTGAGCAGATTCAAGCGCCCAAGACCTTCAAGGATGTTCGGCGCCTTGCCGTTTGTGTCGCAGCTCTTAGTAGGTTTATTTCAAGGTCTGCTGAGTGCGCGCTGCCTTTATTCTAGATATTGAAAAAGGTGGGTCTGGTAAAATGGACTCCGGAGCGGAGGCTGCGCTGCATGACTTGAAAATGTACCTATCATCTGCGCCAACTCTAGTCGCACCCAAACCACAAGAACTGTTGATGTTATACTTAGCAGTGACAAATCAAGTGGTCAGTGATGCACTAGTTACGAAGAGGGAAGCTGATGATGAGGAAGCAACAGCGGTAGAGCCATCCTTTGACGAAATGACATCTTCTCCGGCAAGTCTAGATGCCGAGAAGGAAAAAGTGGTGCAGGGAAAATAACTGAGAAGCAAGTTACATCTAAGAAGAAAGTGGTCCGGCAGCCAGTATACTTTGTTAGCTCCCTACTTCAGGGGCTAGATCAAGGTATTCAGGCATGCAAAAATTTCTCTTTGGCCTACTCATGGCCTCAAGGAAGCTGCGCCACTATTTCCAAGCACATGAGATCACGGTGGTCACGCGCTTTCCGTTGCAGCGTATTCTGAGAAATCTAGAGGCAACCGGCAGAATAGTATTCTGGGCATTGGAATTATCAAGCTTTGCGCCCAAGTTTGAGAGTACATCAACTATTCAAAGCAAAGCATTGGCTGAATTCATCGCAGAGTGGACACAAACACTAGATGATGAGATCTAGGAATCAACCCTCCCCTGCAGGGAAACTGAAAGAAATTGGATCATGTACTTTGACGGTGCTTTCTCACTACAAGGTGCCAGTGCCGGGGTGCTGCTTATCGCACCCACCGGGGAGGATCTCAAGTACGTGGTTCAAATGCATTTCCCCCGTGAGGAAGCTACCAACAATACTGCCGAGTATGAGGGACTGCTTGCCGGCCTCAGAATTGTGGTAGAGTTGGGAATCAAGAAGCTGATCGTCCGCGGAGATTCGCAGCTTGTAGTAAAGCAGGTAAACAAGAATTACCTGAGCCCATTGATGGAAGCGTACGTGGATGAAGTGAGAAAGTTGGAAGAACACTTTGATGGCTGTGAACAGAGCACATCCCTTGTGCGGAAAATAGCATTGGTGATCAACTGTCAAAATGTGCTGCCTAAAAGCTACATGTGGAACCAGGGACTTTTGTGCTCCACTTGACTCGACCACAGTTACCCCGTCAACGAGAGCCAAGAAGAGAAGGAAGATAAGCACCAGCAAATACTTTTCCGGCAGAGCTCCCAGAAGACGCCGGAAAACCAGTTTCTGGAAGCAGTGATGCGCCTGCCGGTGAGCAGTGGCCTTAGGCAGAATCCCAGGTTCTTGCTAATGAGATCAGAGCTCTTTGTTGTCGAGCCCCAAGCTCCGACATGGGCACAACAGATAGTTCAATTCCTCCAAACAGGAGAACTTCCCGAAGAGCAAGAGCAAGCTAAGAAAGTAGCCCGTCAGTCATGTATGTACCAGTTTGTGGATAACATCCTGTGCAGAAAGAGACCAAATGGAGTGAAATTGAAGTGCATTACCTGGGAAGATGGACTTAACTTGTTGGCAGAGATACATGGAGGCGTATGAGGTTCTCACATAGGAGAAAGAACCCTTTGTCAGGAAGGACTTCTAACAAGGCTTTTATTGGCCCACTGCCCTCCAGGATGCAACTGAGCTAGTAACAAGATGTGAAGCATGCCAGTTTCATTCAAAGAGCATACACCAACCAGCGCAAGCCCTCCAAACGATTCCTCTATCCTGGCCCTTTTCGGTCTGGGGTCTCTATATTTTGGGCCCCTTCCCCCCTACTACCGGGGTCTTTGAGTTCTTGTATGTTGCCCTCGACAAGTTCACAAAGTGGCCTGAAGTAGAACCAGTGAGAAAGGTAACTGCACAGTCGGCCATCAAGTTCTTTAAAGGATTAGTTTCCTGGTTCGGAGTCCCGAACAGGATCATCACTGAGGATTTGTTCACTCAGAACGACACCAAATCGAGCTATTGGCCAAACATCCTTCTCCCAGGTCTATGGTGCAGAAGCGGTGCTCCCCACAAAACACATATATGGGTCACCTCGATTTTTTGCCTACGATGAAGTAGAGCAAGAGCAGCTATGGCATGACGATGCCGTGCACATTGAGGAAGATCGTCTTCAGGCAGATGTGCGTGCTACACGTTACCAGCAAGCGTTATGCTGCTATCATAGCCGCAAGGTTCATGCCCGGAGCCTTGAGGAAAGCGACCTTGTCCTTGGGCGCATTCAATCCGCCAAGGGTGCAAACAAGTTGACGCCAAAGTGGGAAGGCCCTTACCGGGTAGTACGAGTCACCAGACCTGGCGCAGTCCGTCTAGAGACCATAAATGGCATTCGCGTGCAAAAGTCATGGAATATTGAGCATCTTCGCAAGTTCTTCCTATAAGGCGCGGTTTCTGGGCCTTGCCCTGGCAATCCATTTTGTACAGGCATAGCCTCAAAGGCTTGTAACCCTTTGTACAAAGCCAGGCACAGACCCTGTGCATATCAGAATAAAACCAAGTGTTTTACAAACTTGCATACATGTTTATCTATGTGCTATAGGATGATTTTCACGTAGTTACACTTGTTTAGATCAGATGATTACATGCCACCAAGGGCCCCATGATGTTCTTTCTCTTTTTTTCTGTCAGTGACAGAAGAATTCCTCGCGAGCAACTTTCCCGGGGGGAGGATGGAATCGCTCACTTGGACCTGTGGCGGCCTCTCCTTATCCAAGCGATAATAAGTACAACAAAGAAAGATAAGTCGAAAGTTTGTTTCATTTGAAATTTCCTGTCATTCTATATTACATCTACGTATGGGAAACTTCCACACGAGGAGACCTTGACACGCCTTTCATTTGCGCACTTATCCTTGCCTCGAGTCTGCTCGACAGGATTAGTTGTAGCTGCGTTTAAAGCAGCAAGAGGCCAGCCTCCATCCGCGCTCCTAAAATTGCCTCGAGTTTGCTCGACAAGGATTAGTAGTAGCCACGTTTAAGGCCGGCAAGAAGCTTTGCCGGATATCTTACTCGCAAAAGGCTGCTGAGGGATAGCCCTTCTAAACGTCTAAGGTAAGTAAGCATCTCCCGCAAGTTTCTTCTCAAAATTGCGTGGGACAACAAGTACTAATCATACGAGTGCGAATATAGATAGGAAATATTTATATTTGATTCAATCACGGCAGGATCCTACATTTTTTTGCTGAAAAAAGAAAAAGTGCTTCGTAATGCCTTTCTTGTCCCTCTCCTCCTAGGGTTTACATCGAGTGCAAGGAGGGCAAAAGGAGCGCCTAGGCGATGCCTTGGTCACCCCCGCCAGGACCAGAGGGACGCAGCCCGACAAGATCAGGAGAGCGCCTCCCCGGAAGGGAGGATGAAGCCAGGGACGAAGAGAGCGGCTAGGCGGAGCACACGATCAGGCATGCAGGGGTCCAGCTGGAGGAGCCGGTGGCGTCTAGGCGACGCTGAAGGAAATATGCCCTAGAGGCAATAATAAAGTTGTTATTTATATTTCCTCATATCATGATAAATGTTTATTATTCATGCTAGAATTGTATTAACCGGACACTTAGTACATGTGTGAATACATAGACAAACAGAGTGTCCCTAGTATGCCTCTACTTGACTAGCTTGTTTATCAAAGATGGTTATGTTTCCTGACCATAGACATGTGTTGTCATTTGATGAACAGGATCACATCATTAGAGAATGATGTGATGGACGAGACCCATCCGTTAGCTTAGCATAATGATTGTTAAGTTTTATTGCTATTGCTTTCTTCATGACTTATACATATTCCTCTGACTATGAGATTATGCAAGTCCCGAATACCGGAGGAACACTTTGTGTGCTATCAAACATCACAACGTAACTGCGTGATTATAAAGATGCTCTATAGGTGTCTCTAAAGGTGTTTGTTGAGTTGGCATAGATCGAGATTAGGATTTGTCACTCCGAGTATCGGAGAGGTATCTCTGGGCCCTCTCGGTAATGCACATCATATGGAGCCTTGCAAGCAATGTGACTAATGAGTTAGTTACGGGATGATGCATTATGGAACGAGTAAAGAGACTTGCCAGTAACGAGATTGAACTAGGTATGATGATACCGACGATCGAATCTCGGGCAAGTAACATACCGATGACAAAGGGAATGATGTATGTCATTATGCGGTTTGACCGATAAAGATCTTCGTAGAATATGTAGGAGCCAATATGAGCATCTAGGTTCCACTATTGGTTATTGACCGGAGATGTGTCTCGGTCAAGTCTACATAGTTCTTGAACCCATAGGGTCCGCACGCTTAACGTTCGATGACGATTTGTATTATGAGTTATGTGTTTTGGTGACCGAAGTTTGTTCGGAGTCCCGGATGAGATCACAGACATTATGAGGAGTCTTGAAATAGTTGATAGGTAAAGATTGATATATTGGAAGTTTATGCTCGGACACCGGAATGGTTTCGGAAAGGTTTGGACATTTTCCGGAGTACCGGGAGGTTACCGGAACCCCCCGGGGGGCTATTGGGCCTTCATGGGCCTTAGTGGAAGAGAGGAGGCGGCGGCCAGGTGGAGGCGCGCGCCCCCCCAGCCCAAACAGAATTGGACTAGGGGTGGGGGGCGCGGCCCCCCTTTTCCTTCTTCTCCTCCACCTCTTTCCCCTTCTCCCCTTCTCCAGAAAGGAAAGGGGAATCCTACTAGGACTAGGGAGTCCTAGTAGGACTCCCCACACTTGGCGCGCCCCCTAGGCCGGCCGCCTCCTCCCCTCCTCCTATACAGGGGCGGGGGGCACCCCAAAGGCACATCAGATATTCTCTTAGCCGTGTGCGGTGCCCCCCTCCACAGTTTACTCCTCCGGTCATAGTGTCATAGTGCTTAGGCGAAGCCCTGCGCGAATCACATCACCAACACCGTCGCCACGCCGTTGTGCTGACGGAACTCTCCCTCGACCTTCTGCTGGATCAAGAGTTCAAGGGACGTCATCGAACTGAACGTGTGCTGAACTCGGAGGTGCCGTACGTTCGGTGCTTGATCGGTTGGATCGCTAAGACGTTCGACTACATCAACCGCTTTAAGCTAACACTTCTGCTTTCGGTCTACGAGGGTACGTGGACATACTCTCCCCCTCTCATTGCTATGCATCTCCTAGATAGATCTTGCGTGAGCGTAGGAATTTTTTTGAAATTGCACGTTCCCCAACAGTGGCATCCGAGCCAGGTCTATGCGTAGATGATATGCACGAGTAGAACACAAAGAGTTGTGGGCGATAATAGTCATACTGCTTACCACCAACGTCATACTTTGATTCGGCGGTATTGTTGGATGAAGCGGCCCGGACCGACATTACATGACCGCGTTCATGAGACTGGTTCTACCGACGTGCTTTGCACATAGGTGGCTGGCGGGTGTCTGTTTCTCCAACTTTAGTTGAATCGAGTTTGACTACGGCAGGTCCTTGTTGAAGGTTAAAACATCACACTTGATGAAAAATCGTTGTGGTTTTGATGCGTAGGTAAGAACGGTTCTTGCTAGAAGCCTGTAGCAGCCACGTAAAACTTGCAACAACATAGTAGAGGACGTCTAACTCGTTTTTGCAGGGCATGCTGTGATGTGATATGGTCAAGACATGATGTGATATACGTTATTGTATGAGATGATCATGTTCTGTAAAAGTTATCAGAAACTGGCAGGAGCCTTATGGTTGTCGCTTTATTGTATGAAATGCAATCGCCATGTAATTGCTTTACTTTATCACTGTGCGGTAGCGACAGTCGTAGAAGCAATAGTTGGCGAGATGACAATGACGCTACGATGGAGATCAAGGTGTCAAGCCGGTGATGATGGAGATCATGACGGTGCTTTGGAGATGGAGATCAAAGGCACAAGATGATGATGGCCATATCATGTCACATATTTTGATTGCATGTGATGTTTATCTTTTATGCATCTTATTTTTCTTAGTACGCGGTAGCATTATAAGAGATCTCTCACTAAATTTCAAGGTATAAGTGTTCTCCCTGAGTATGCACCGTTGCTACAGTTCGTCGTGCCGAGACACCACGTGATGATCGGGTGTGATAAGCTCTACGTTCACATACAATGGGTGCAAGCCAGTTTTGCACGTGCAGAATACTCGGGTTAAACTTGATGAGCCTAGCATATGCAGATATGGCCTCGGAACACTGAGACCGAAAGGTCAAACGTGAATCATATAGTAGATATGATCAACATAGAGATGTTCACCATTGAAAACTACTCCATCTCACGTGATGATCGGACATGGTTTAGTTGATATGGATCACGTGATCATTTAGATGACTAGAGGGATGTCTATCTAAGTGGGAGTTCTTAAGTAATATGATTAATTGAACTTTAATTTATCATGAACTTAGTACCTGGTAGTTTTTGCAAATTATGTTGTAGATCAATAGCTCGCGTATAGCTCCCCTGTTTTATTTTTTGATATGTTCCTAGAGAAAACTAAGTTGAAAGATGTTAGTAGCAATGATGCGGACTGGTTCCGTGATCTGAGGATTATCCTCATTGCTGCACAGAAGAATTATGTCCTTGATGCACCGCTAGGTGACAGACCTATTGCAGGAGCAGATGCAGACGTTATGAACGTTTAGCAAAGCTCAATATGATGACTACTTGATAGTTTAGTGCGCCATGATTTACGGCTTAGAACCGGGACTTCAAAAACATTTTGAACGCCACGGAGCATATGAGATGTTCCAAGAGCTGAAATCGATATTTTAGATTCATGCCCGTGTCGAGAGGTATGAGACCTCTGACAAGTACTTTGCCTACAAGATGGAGGAGAATAGCTCAACCAGTGAGCATATGCTCAGAATGTCTGGGTACTACAATCGCTTGAATCAAGTGGGAGTTAATCTTCCAGATAAAATAGTGATTAACAGAGTTCTCTAGTCACTATCACCAAGTTACTAGAACTTCGTGATGAACTGTAATATGCAAGGGATGACGAAAACGATTCCCAAGCTCTTCGCGATGCTGAAATCGGCGAAGGTAGAAATCAAGAAATAGCATCAAGTGTTGATGGTTAACAAGACCACTAGTTTCAAGAAAAAGGGGAAAGGGAAGAAGGGGAACTTCAAGAAGAATAGCAAGCAAGTTGCTACTCCCGGGAAGAAGCCCAAGTCTGGACCTAAGCCTGAAACTGAGTGCTTCTACTGCAAAGGGACTGGTCACTGGAAGCGGAACTCGCCCAAGTATTTGGCGGATAAGAAGGATGGCAAAGTGAAAGGTATATTTGATATACATGTTATTGATGTGTACCTTACTAATTCTCGTAGTAGCGTCTGGGTATTTGATACTGGTTCTGTTGCTCATATTTGCAACTCGAAACAGGGGCTACGGATTAAATGAAGATTGGCTAAGGACAAGGTGACGATGCGCGTGGGAAATGGTTCCAAAGTCGATGTGATCGCCGTCGGCACGCTACCTCTACATCTACCTTCGGGATTAGTTTTAGACCTAAATAATTGTTATTTGGTGCCAGCGTTGAGCATGAACATTATATTTGGATCTTGTTTGATGCGAGATGGTTATTCATTTAAATCAGAGAATAATGGTTGTTCTATTTATATGAGTAATATCTTTTATGGTCATGCACCCTTGAGGAGTGGTCTATTTTTGTTGAATCTCGATTGTAGTGGTACACATATTCATAATATTGAAGCCAAAAGATGCAAAGTTAATAATGATAGTGCAACTTATTTGTAGCACTGCCGTTTAGGTCATATTGGTGTAAAGCGCATGAAGAAACTCCATGCTGATGGGTTTTTGGAATCACTTGATACTTGCGAACCATGCCTCATGGGCAAGCTGACTAAGACCCCGTTCTCCGGAACAATGGAGCGAGCAACTGACTTATTGGAAATAATACATACTGATGTATGCGGTCCGATGAGTGTTGAGGCTCACGGCGGGTATCGTTATTTTCTGACCTTCACAGATGATTTGAGCAGATATGGGTATATCTACTTGATGAAACATAAGTCTGAAACATTTGAAAAGTTCAAAGAATTTCAGAGTGAAGTAGAAAATCATCGTAACAAGAAAATAAAGTTTCTACGATCTGATCGCGGAGGCGAATATTTGAGTTACGAGTTTGGCCTTCATTTAAAAACAATGTGGAATAGTTTCACAACTCACGCCACCTGGAACACCACAGCGTAATGGTGTGTGCGAATGTCATAACCATATTTTATTAGATATGGTACGATCTATGATGTCTATTACCGATTTACCACTATCGTTTTGGGTTATGCATTAGAGACAGCTGCATTCACGTTAAACAGGGCACATCTAAATCCGTTGAGACGACACCATATGAACTGTGGTTTGGCAAGAAACCTAAGCTGTCATTTCATAAAGTTTGGGGTTGCGATGCTTATGTGAAAAAGCTTTAGCCTGATAAGCTCGAACCCAAATCGGAGAAGTGCGTCTTCATAGGATACCCAAAAGAAACTGTTGGGTACACCTTCTATCACAGATCCGAAAGCAAGATCTTTGTTGCTAAGAATGGATCCTTTCTAGAGAAGGAGTTTCTCTCGAAAGAAGTGAGTGGGAGGAAAGTAGAACTTGATGAGGTAATTGTACCTTCTCTCGAATTGGAGAATAGCTCATCATAGAAAACAGTTCCCGTGATGCCTACACCAATTAGTGAGGAAGCTAATGATGATGATCATGAAACTTCAAATCAAGTTACTACTGAACCTCGTAGGTCAACCAGAGTACATTCCGCACCAGAGTGGTACAGTAATCCTGTTCTGGAAGTCATGTTACTAGACCATGACGAACCTACGAACTATGAGGAAGCGATGATGAGCCCAGATTCTGCAAAATGGCTTGAGGCCATGAAATCTGAGATGGGATCCATGTATGAGAACAAAGTGTGGACTTTGGTTGACTTGCCCGATGATCGGCAAGCCATAGAGAATAAATGGATCTTCAAGAAGAAGACTGACGCTGACGGTAATGTTACTGTCTACAAAGCTCGACTTGTTGTGAAAGGTTTTCGACAAGTTCAAGGAGTTGACTATGATGAGACCTTCTCACCCGTAGCGATGCTTAAGTCTGTCCGAATCATGTTAGCAATTGCCGCATTTTATGATTATGAAATTTGGCAAATGGATGTCAAAACTGCATTCCTTAATGGATTTCTTAAAGAAGAGTTGTGTATGATGCAACCAAAAGGTTTTGTCGATCCTAAAGGTGCTAACAAAGTGTGCATGCTCCAGCGATCCATTTATGGACAAGTGCAAGCATCTCAGAGTTGGAATATACGCTTTGATGAAGTGATCAAAGCATATGGTTTTATACAGACTTTTGGAGAAGCCTGTATTTACAAGAAAGTGAGTTGGAGCTCTGTAGCATTTCTGATATTATATGTGGATGACATATTGTTGATTGGAAATGATATAGAATTTCTGGATAGCATAAAAGGATACTTGAATAAGAATTTTTCAATGAAAGACCTCGGTGAAGCTACTTATATATTGGGCATCAAGATCTATAGGTATAGATCAAGATGCTTAATAGGACTTTCACAAAGCACATACCTTGATAAAGGTTTGAAGAAGTTCAAAATGGATCAGTCAAAGAAAGGGTTCTTGCCTGTGTTGCAAGGTGTGAAGTTGAGTAAGACTCAATGCCCGACCACTGCAGAAGATAGAGAGAAAATAAAAGTCATTCCCTATGCCTCAGCCATAGGTTCTATCATGTATGCAATGCTATGTACCAGACCTGATGTGTGCCTTGCTATAAGTTTAGCAGGGAGGTACCAAAGTAATCCAGGAGTGGATCACTGGACAGCGATCAAGAACACCCTGAAATACCTGAAAAGGACTAAGGATATGTTTCTCGTTTATGGAGGTGACAAAGAGCTTGTCGTAAATGGTTATGTCGATGCAAGCTTTGACACTGATCCGGATGACTCTAAGTCACAAACCGGATACGTATTTATATTGAATGGTGGAGCTATCAGTTGGTGCAGTTCCAAGCAGAGCGTCGTGGTGGGATCTACATGTGAAGCGGAGTACATAGCTGCTTCGGAAGCAACAAATGAAAGAGTCTGGATGAAGGAGTTCATATCCGATCTAGGTGTAATACCTAGTGCATCGGGTCCAGTGAATTTTTTTTGTGACAATACTGGAGCAATTGCCTTGGCGAAGGAATCCAGATTTCACAAGAGAACCAAACACATCAAGAGACGCTTTAATTCCATCCACGATCAAGTCAAGGAGGGAGACATAGATATTTGCAAAATACATACGGATCTGAATGTTGCAGACCCGTTGACTAAGCCTCTTCCACGAGCAAAACATGATCAGCACCAAGGCTCCATGGGTGTGAGAATCATTACTATGTAATCTAGATTATTGACTCTAGTGCAAATGGGAGACTGAAGGAAATATGCCCTAGAGGCAATAATAAAGTTGTTATTTATATTTCCTTATATCATGATAAATGTTTATTATTCATGCTAGAATTGTATTAATCGGAAACTTAGTACATGTGTGAATACATAGACAAACAGAGTGTCCCTAGTATGCCTCTACTTGACTAGCTTGTTTATCAAAGATGGTTATGTTTCCTGACCATAGACATGTGTTGTCATTTGATGAACAGGATCACATCATTAGAGAATGATGTGATGGACGAGACCCATCCGTTAGCTTAGCATAATGATCGTTAAGTTTTATTGCTATTGCTTTCTTCATGACTTATACATATTCCTCTGACTATGAGATTATGCAACTCCCGAATACCGGAGGAACACTTTGTGTGCTATCAAATGTCACAATGTAACTGGGTGATTATAAAGATCCTCTATAGGTGTCTCCGAAGGTGTTTGTTGGGTTGGCATAGATCGAGATTAGGATTTGTCACTCCGAGTATCGGAGAGGTATCTCTGGGCCCTCTCGGTAATGCACATCATATGAAGCCTTGCAAGCAATGTGACTAATGAGTTAGTTACAGGATGATGCATTATGGAACGAGTAAAGAGACTTGCCGGTAACAAGATTGAACTAGGTATGATGATACCGACGATCGAATCTCGGGCAAGTAACATACCGATGACAAAGGGAATGACGTATGTTGTTATGCGGTTTGACCGATAAAGATCTTCGTAGAATATGTAGGAGCCAATATGAGCATCTAGGTTCCACTATTGGTTATTGACCGGAGATGTGTCTCGGTCAAGTCTACATAGTTCTTGAACCCATAGGGTCCGCACGCTTAACGTTCGATGACGATTTGTATTATGAGTTATGTGTTTTGGTGACCGAAGTTTGTTCGGAGTCCCGGATGAGATCACAGACATTATGAGGAGTCTTGAAATAGTTGATAGGTAAAGATTGATATATTGGAAGTTTATGCTCGGACACCGGAATGGTTTCGGAAAGGTTTGGACATTTTCCGGAGTACCGGGAGGTTACCGGAACCCCCCGGGGGGCTATTGGGCCTTCATGGGCCTTAGTGGAAGAGAGGAGGCGGCGGCCAGGTGGAGGCGCGCGCCCCCCCAGCCCAAACAGAATTGGACTAGGGGTGGGGGGCGCGGCCCCCCTTTTCCTTCTTCTCCTCCACCTCTTTCCCCTTCTCCCCTTCTCCAGAAAGGAAAGGGGAATCCTACTAGGACTAGGGAGTCCTAGTAGGACTCCCCACACTTGGCGCGCCCCCTAGGCCGGCCGCCTCCTCCCCTCCTCCTATACAGGGGCGGGGGGCACCCCAAAGGCACATCAGATATTCTCTTAGCCGTGTGCGGTGCCCCCCTCCACAGTTTACTCCTCCGGTCATAGTGTCATAGTGCTTAGGCGAAGCCCTGCGCGAATCACATCACCAACACCGTCGCCACGCCGTTGTGCTGACGGAACTCTCCCTCGACCTTCTGCTGGATCAAGAGTTCAAGGGACGTCATCGAACTGAACGTGTGCTGAACTCGGAGGTGCCGTACGTTCGGTGCTTGATCGGTTGGATCGCTAAGACGTTCGACTACATCAACCGCTTTAAGCTAACACTTCTGCTTTCGGTCTACGAGGGTACGTGGACATACTCTCCCCCTCTCATTGCTATGCATCTCCTAGATAGATCTTGCGTGAGCGTAGGAATTTTTTTGAAATTGCACGTTCCCCAACAGTGGCATCCGAGCCAGGTCTATGCGTAGATGATATGCACGAGTAGAACACAAAGAGTTGTGGGCGATAATAGTCATACTGCTTACCACCAACGTCATACTTTGATTCGGCGGTATTGTTGGATGAAGCGGCCCGGACCGACATTACATGACCGCGTTCATGAGACTGGTTCTACCGCTATTGGTTATTGACCGGAGATGTTTCTCGGTCATGTCTACATAGTTCTCGAACCCGTAGGGTCTGCACGCTTAACGTTCGATGATGATTTGTATTATGAGTTATGTGTTTTGGTGACCGAAGTTTGTTCGGAGTCCCGGATGAGATCATGGACATGACGAGGAGTCTCGAAATAGTCGAGAGGTAAATATTGATATATTGAAAGGTTATGTTCGGACACCGGAATGGTTTCGAAAAGGTTCGGACATTTTCCGGAGTACTGGGAGGTTACCGGAACCCCCCGGGGGCTATTGGGCCTTCATGGGCCTTAGTGGAAGAGAGGAGGCGGCGGCCAGGTGGAGGCGCACGCGCCCCCCCATCCCAAACCGAATTGGACTAGGGGTGGGGGGCGCGGCCCCCCTTTTCCTTCTTCTCCTCCACCTCTTTCCCCTTCTCCCCTTCTCCGAAAAGGAAAGGGGAATCCTACTAGGACTCCCCACACTTGGCGCGCCCCCTAGGCCGGCCGCCTCCTCCCCTTCTCCTTTATATACGGGGGCAGGGGGCACCCCAAAGGCACATCAGATATTCTCTTAGCCGTGTGCAGTGCCCCCCTCCATAGTTTACTCCTCCGGTCATAGTGTCGTGGTGCTTAGGCAAAGCCCTGCGCGAATCACATCACCAACACCGTCGCCACACCGTCGTGCTGACGGAACTCTCCCTCGACCTTCTGCTGGATCAAGAGTTTGAGGGACGTCATCGAGCTGAACGTGTCCTAAACTCGGAGGTGCCGTACATTCGGTGCTTGATCGGTTGGATCGCGAGGATGTTCGACTACATCAACCGCGTTAAGCTAACGCTTCCGCTTTCGGTCTACGAGGGTACGTGGACATACTCTCCCCCTCTCGTTGCTATGCATCTCCTAGATAGATCTTGCATGAGCGTAGGAATTTTTTTGAAATTGCACGTTCCCCAACAGACGCACCCCCGGCAAATCGCTCTGCCAGGTCCATCTGCATTTGATGGTGCTGCTGGCGCCTACCTGGTGATGATGGTGCTGCCGGTGTTCATTCGGAGTCTGAGTCACCGTCTTCAGACTTGACGGCCGGATATCCACCGCCGCCGTCTTCGCCATCGGTGTCCTCCTCTTCGCTATCACTCGAGGAGCAGCTTTCGTCGTCGCTCGAGCTTTCTACGCAGCACCCAAGACGAGCGCCCAAAGGCCCGATGATCTTAATGGAGAGCGTGTCGGACTCCACCAACTTGAAGCGGAGGACGTGCCCCTCCCCAAGAGAGTGGGCATGGGCGAAGGTTTTCCACCCGCGCCTAAGAAACATGACGTGAGGCGCGAGGAACTCGACATTCGCCCACACGGCGCCATTACAGCAGCCGCTCATGCGCAGCCACAGCCAGAGCGGTTGATCAACCTCCATCACCTTGGTGAAAGGGCAGGGGAGCCGCAGGCTACTACGGGGAGGATCGCGCAACTTGCTGATGAACTCGAGCGACGTATCCCCCGTATGGCCCTCTGCCGGGGGCGGAGCATTTGGAGGAGAAACAACGAGTGTGTCGCCTCATCCACCTCGACCGCGGACATTGCGTCGACCCATTCCTCGCCTCATGGCCCCACCTCATGCGCTGGAACCAGCCTCTACAGCCGCAGCTAAAGCCAAAGTGTGGTGTCGAGGAGAAGCTCTTGGTGCCATGGCCGAAGCACGAGCCAGGCCTCTTCCTCTCGCCATGGTAGAAGCAGTAGCAATTAGTAATGAGAAGAAGGTGGATCAGCATTGCTGCCCTTGCACCCCTCCTTTGATAGCGGGGATCATGGGGGCTGGCTCTCCACTACCCAGGGGCATCCGCCTCGCTCCACCAATCCAACCCTCTACATCCCTAGCTGGCGTCTTGCTCCGTCGACCGCCCAGCATCTCCAATCCAGCGCTCTAACTCCTCTGATCAAAGCACTACCACCACGACTGCCCTTCTGCACCAATCCCATGTCCCGCGCATAATCCATGTCATGGGAAAGAGGGAAGTGATGGCAGAAATGACATTTACCCCAAATCAGGCGCAGGCACCCTAACGGCCTCCCGTGTGCGCTTGCGCCCCTGGGTTTCGATGCAAACAGCCTACGTCGATGTCGGTGTACTAAGTATTGGGCCACTAGTACCCCGTACTTGTGCACGGGCAGTTGTAGCCATCCTCGCGGCAAGGCTTGCCGGGGAACAGTTTGAGGTTGATTCAAGCCACCAAAGAAATCATCAAGTCAGAGATCTGAGGATCAGCAGATAAGAAGAGCTGGAATCCGAAGGCCAGCTTCCCCGGCAAGATCTTGCCGGGGTGGCCTGCGGAGCCCGGCAAGGATCGGCGTCCGGCAAGGCTTAGCGCCCGGCAAGCTTCGGCGCCCGGCAAGGTTTTGTTGCTGTGCCACCGCTCTAGCACAGCGACAAAACCCGACATTCTGGGTCCTTCTTTGGGTGCGTGGCGACGCGCCAGTGGAGGAGAGCTTAAGCCGTGTTGATGGGATGGCTCCTTTTTCCATCCCCAAGAAAGTAAGGACACCTAAACGGACACCTTATGGTGCATTAAATGCGTTCGTCCTAGTCCGTCAGGGGTTAGGTATGATTACACTGTAGCTACTTTACACCTCAATGTATGTACATTTTGCCACTGTGGTAACCCCTTTGTGGTATAAAAGGAGGCCCATGGCAACTGCTACAGGGGGAGAGGATCTTCTGGTCCGTTCTGCATGCGTAGCTGCTCTTGAACATACTGTTCACTGTGAGTGCTCCTGGAGCCTGGGCTCAAGAACACTAATAATAACACAAGGCAGGAGTAGGGTTTTACGCAGATCAGCGGCCCGAACCTGGGTAAAATCGCCCCGCGTTGATCGTTGGTTCTGCTCTTTGCGCATACCTCTCCCCCCTCCGAATCGTAAAGGGGTCTCTTGGGATCCCATAGGTGTCGCACGCCGACATCTTTGGCGCGCCAGGTAGGGGGATTGAAGGTTGCATGAACCTGATCTAGTTATCGGCGCCTCAGTTTCTTCATCATCTTCATCATCATGCCACCCAAGAAGAAGAGCGCTGCGACGGCACAACCATCCACGTCCGTTTTGCCTACGCCTTCGCGTACGGGCGATGGTGTGGGTGCAAAAGGAAGAGGACTAGAACCCCCACGGCGTTCTGGTGATCTGAGCCAGGTGAGTGGCATCGTTCGCAGTGGCAGCGGCAACCTGCACGCCGCTAGATCCAGAGACGGAGCTGTGTTGCCTACGGGTGGCACAACGAATTCCAGAGATCGGAGGACGCCTGCTGGAGCTCCCGCGCCGGCGCAAGCATCACAACCTACCCAGGTCGTGCACGACGAGCGATGTCATGGCGCTGGTGGTTCAGGGCGTCCCCATGAAAAGATTCATGTGCATCGATCCCAAGATGCGCGGGACCAGCATGCACACCGAGCTGCCGGCGGAGGTGACGCGCGGTCGCGTGACCGTGGTGGTGCTCCTTCTAACATGCCTAGGAGTCAGAGCACCTCACGCACCTCGCACCTGTCACCGCCGCCTACGCCAGCGGAAGCCTTGGCGCGTGCGCAGCTGCTCCTCGATTTCCCTCCTACCCCAGAGAAGATGGAGGAGTGGTGAGCTACTATCCAGAGCCTTATCGGCTTCGCCAACAAAGATGGGCCGCAAGAGGCAGGTCCCTCGCAGTGAAGGCCCATCGATCTGGCGCGAGCCGATGTGGAGAAAACTGGAGGTGGTGCAACCACGGTGCACTCCCCTCCGCGGCACCAGCGGCGGCCGACAACCCAGCAGGTCGACCGCCGTGAAGAAGTTTCCACGGTGTCGTCCGATCCACAGATGCGCCGCGATCAGCGTCAAGTTCTCCAGGAACGAGGCAAGGAGGACGCCGAACTACCATCGAGCGGCGACGGGAAGCGCGCTATCAGTCTGATAAGCGCGTAGGGCCGGCTGTCGACGAGCCTGCGCCAGGGAACGTAGGAGACTTGCCTTATGAGGTAGGGACTCCAGCGTTTACCCGTGAGCTGCGGCAAGTCCAGTGGCCCAATTCCTGAACCTTCAAGCCGGAGGTCCCGGAGAAATATGACGGTAAGACCCATCCCTCGGAGTTCCTGAGCATCTACACCATTGCGGTGCAGGCTGCTGGGGGCCGAGATGACAAGATACTTGCCAACTACTTCCCGTTGGTGCTCAAGCCCAACGTCAGGTCGTGGTTGATGCATCTACCGGAGAATTCTATTTCTTCTTGGTCAGATCTGTGCCATCAGTTTGTTGGCGGCTTTGTTGGAGGCCACCAAGCTCCTGGCCAAGAGAGTGATTTGCATATCATCCCTCAGAAGGAGGGCGAGTCCCTGCACAAGTTTATGCAGAGGTTCAGCCGGGTGCAGTATAATATTCCTCACGTTCACCCTGCCGCTGTTATTAGCGTGTTTCATCAGAACGTGCGTCGCCGCAGAATGCGGGGAGAGCTGGCGATGAACAAAGTCAGGAGTATTGCCGAGCTTTACGCTTTGGCCGATAAATGCGCTCGAGCTGAAGAGGGAAGGAAACTCCCTGGCGAGGCTGTTGGCGCGGCGGGCGAATCCGAAGATGAAGACGCCGCGACCCCGTCAAGGAAAGGCCGGCGGCGGAACAGGAAACGCGGAGGCAAGGCCGTGCTTGCTGTCAAGGAATCTGACAACCCCGGCGCCGCCAAGAAGGCCAAGTTTGGTAACCCCGGCAAGGATCTTGCCGGGTGCCCTTCCTGTCAGGCCTTGGCGGCTGCCAACAAGTCGAAAAGCTCCGGCAAGCAGTATTGTAAGATCCATCGCACCAAGGGCCACGATCTCCAGAATTGCCGGCAAGTTGAACAGCTTGCCGAGAAACAGAGGGCCGAATATGAAAGGCAAGATAAGGAGAAGGCCCAAGATGGTGCTAACGGATCCGGCAAGAAGCGCGGTGGCCGAGGGGGCGCCGCGGCAAGGCCAAGCAACAGAAGGATAGGCCCGGTCAGGGCCGAGACAAAGAAGAAGATGATGATGAAGAAGATGATGAGTCCAGTGAGCAAGAATTCCAGAAAGCTACAGAGGCCATGTGTATCGATGGAGGTGCCTCGCTGCATTCTTCCCACCGTCGACTCAAACAGTGGGTGCGGGAAGTCAATGCAATAGAGCCATCACCAGATGCATGTAGGCCCCTGAAGTGGTCCGACACGCCTATCGTTTTTGACGCCGAGGATCACCCTGATCGCACAACTGCGGTCAGGTGCTTGCCATTGTTGGTCTCGCCAACAATTAGCAACCTCAAGGTGACGAAAATGCTAGTTGACGGTGGGGCCGGGCTAAACCTAATCTCACCGGATGTGCTTAAGAAGCTCCAAATTCCTGACGAGGACCTCGAAGAAACGGGTACATTTCAAGGGGTCAATCCGGGAAGAACCCAGCCCAAGGGCAAGATTACGCTGCCGGTGACATTTGGTAGCGAGCTCAACTACAGGACCGAGAAGGTAGTGTTTGATGTCGCCAAGATCCCCATGTCATACAATGGGATCCTTAGTGGGCCAGCGCTGGCTAAGTTTATGGCGGCATCACACTACGCATACAATGTTTTGAAGATGCCCGGGCCTTTGAGCGTCATCACTATCCATTCCGATAAGAAGGATGCGCTCATCTGTGCCGACCAACTTTACCGAGAAGCAGTTGCAGCACCTGCCATCAAGGCATCTGCTCCTGCCGCTGGAACTCCTAGGGGGAAGAAGAAGACCGGCAAGAATCTTGGTGCGAACTCCGGCAAGCGCACCTCCTTGGAGTGCTGCGCTTCCGTCGAGGATGCACCAGAGAGTTCCACCGGCAAGAACAAGAAATCCAAAGCTGCTCCACCGGAGACCAAGAAGGTGCCCGTCAGGGAGGACGGAACGGGGGGAACTTTCACCATAAGTTCCACCCTAGATGACAAATAGGAAAGCGCGCTCGTTGCCTTCCTGCGGGCGAATGTTGACGTGTTTGCATGGCAACTGTCTGACATCCCCGGTGTTCCTAGGGAGGTAATTGAGCACCACCTTGCTGTCTGTCCTCACGCGCGGCCCGTCAAGCAGAGGGTCAGGAAGCAAGCCTTGGAGCGGCAAGAATTCATTGCCGAAGAAATCAGAAAGCTGGAGGCGGCAGGGTTGGTCAAAGGAGTGCTTCATCCAACCTGGTTGGCCAATCCGGTTGTAGTGTGAAAAGCGAATGGGAAATGGAGGCTTTGTATCGATTATATAGATATCAATAAAGCCTATCCAAAAGATCCCTTTCCCTTACCGCGCATCGACCAGATTGTGGATTCCACCGCTGGTTGTGATCTCCTATCCTTCCTTGATGCCTATTCAGGGTATCATCAGATTTTCATGGTGAAAGAAGATGAAGAGAAGACCGCATTTACCACCCCATGTGGTACGTATTGTTTTATACGAATGCCTTTCGGGTTGAAAAGTGCTGGCTCGACATTTGCGAGAACAATCCAAATTGGTTTTGAGCCTCAACTCCATAGAAATATGGAGGCGTATATGGATGATATAGTGGTCAAAACCAAAGAGAAAGCGACGCTCATTCAAGATTTAGAAGAAACATTTGCAAATCTGCGCAAGATCAACTTAAAGGTCAATCCTGAGAAGTGCGTGTTTGGTGTTCCTTCCGGCAAGCTCCTCGGATTCTTTGTATCTTGCTGGGGAATCGAAGCGAACCCCGACAAGATCAAAGCCATTGAGCAAATTGAAGCGCCGAGACGCGTCAAGGATGTGCGTCATCTTGCCGGCTGTGTTGCTACTCTAAGCAGGTTTATTTCCAAATCTGCTGAGCGCGCCCTGCCCTTTTTCAAATTTTTGAAGAAGGCAGGTCCAATGAAATGGACTCCGGAGGCGGAGGCTGCGCTGCAAGATTTGAAGAAATACCTTTCCTCTCCGCCGACGTTAGTCACGCCTAAACCACAAGAGCCGTTGCTGCTGTATCTGGCAGTGACAAATCAAGTGGTTAGTGCTGCGCTAGTGGCGCAGAGAGTGGCTGATGAGGAAGCGACACCAGCGGCAGGACCATCAGATGACGCGGCAGGATCTCCCCCGGCAAGGATTGATCCCAGCAAGACAAGATCTGTGCAGTCAGAAGGATCATTGCAGAAGAAAAAGGTGGTGCAACGCCCAGTTTATTTTGTTAGCTCTCTTTTACAAGGAGCTAGGTCAAGATATTCTGGCGTGCAGAAGTTGCGCCATTATTATGGCCTCGAGGAAGCTGCGCCATTATTTTCAAGAACATGAAATCACCGTCGTCACTCGCTTTCCGTTGCAACGGATTTTGCAAAATCCAGAAGCAACCGGCAGGATCGTGGAGTGGGCGTTGGAGTTGTCGAGCTTTGGCCTCAAGTTTGAAAGCACTTCGACAATTCAGAGCAAGGCCTTGGTGGAGTTCATTGCGGAATGGACCCCGACGCCGGACGAAGAGGTCCAAGAAACAACTCTCCCCGGCAAGGAAATCGATCACCAAGAGAGCTGCAAGGCGCCGGTGCTGGCGTGCTGCTTGTCGCACCCACCGGAGAGCACCTCAAGTACGTAGTCCAAATGCATTTTCCCCGGGAGAGTTCAACCAACAACACAGCAGAATACGAGGGTTTGCTTGCCGGTCTTAGGATCGCGGCAGACCTTGGTATCAAAAAGCTCGTCATCAAAGGCAATTCACAGCTTGTCGTCAGGCAAGTTAACAAGAGTTATCAAAGTCCATTGATGCAAGCCTACGTGGATGAAGTGAGTAAAATGGAAGAGCACTTTGACGGTCTGCAAATGGAGCATGTTCCTCGTGCCGAGAATAGTGTTGCTGATGACCTGTCAAAGCATGCCGCCCTCAAGTTGCATGTGGAACCAGGAACTTTTGTGCTCCAATTGACTCAACCATCCGTGGCGCCATCAATGCGGCAAGAAAAGAGAAGAAAGTTGAACTCTGGTCAGTACTTCCCGGCAGAGCTCCCGGGAGCCGCCGGCAAGGAAGTTGCCGGGATCGACGACATGCCTACCGGGGAACAAGAGGCTCCAGTAGGGCCTCAGGCCCTTGCTGTCGAGACAAATGTTCCCCCGGCGGAGGAGATGCCTTTAGTCCTAGCCGTCGAGCCTCAAGCTCCAGCATGGGCGCAACACATTGTCCATTTCCTTCAAACAGGAGAACTCCCAGAGGAACAGGAAGAAGCCGAAAGAGTAGCCCGTCGGTCTGTTATGTACAAGTTCGTCGATGACGTCCTGTACAGAAAGAGACCAAATGGTGTGAACTTAAAATGCATTCCTCGGGAGGATGGACTAGAGCTGTTGGCGAAAATACATGGAGGCATATGTGGTTCTCACATAGGATCAAGAGCACTTGCCGGGAAAGCATTATGGCAAGGTTTCTTTTGGCCCACCGCTCTCCAGGATGCAACTGCACTAGTCACCAAGTGTGAAGCGTGCCAGTTTCATTCGAAGAAATCGCATCAACCAGCTCAAGCTCTTCAGACAATCCCTCTCTCCTGGCCATTTTCGGTCTGGGGCCTCGACATACTAGGCCTTTTCCCCCGTGCTACCGGGGGCTTTGAGTACTTGTACGTTGCTATCGACAAGTTCACAAAGTGGCCGGAGGTGGAAGCAGTGAGGAAGGTGACAGCACAATCGGCCATCAAGTTCTTTAAGGGGATAGTTTGCCGTTTCGGTGTGCCCAGCAGGATTATCACCGACAATGGCACGCAATTCACAAGTCGCACCTTCATGCAGTATGTCCAAGACCTTGGCGGCAAAATTTGTATTGCCTCCGCTGCTCATCCGAGAAGCAACGGCCAAGCGGAGAGGGCCAATGCTGAAGTGCTGCGCGGTCTCAGGACCAGAACCTTTGACAGGCTGAAAACGTGCAGAAGACGCTGAATTGATGAGTTGCCGGCGGTTCTTTGGTCAATCAGAACGACACCAAATCGAGCCACCGGCCAGACGCCCTTCGCTCTGGTCTACGAAGCGGAAGCAATTCTCCCCACAGAACTCACGTACGGATCACCTCGAGGGCTCGCTTATGATGAGCTTGAGCAAGAGCAACTGCGCCAAGATGACGCTGTGCTCCTTGAGGAGAATCGTCTTCAGGCTGCTGTGCGAGCTGCACGCTACTAGCAAGCTTTGCGCCGCTACCATAGCCGCAAAGTTCATGCCCGAAGCCTTGAGGAAGGCGACCTTGTTCTTCAGCGGATTCAGTCCGCCAAGAATTCAAACAAGTTGACGCTGAAGTGGGAAGGCCCTTATCGGGTAGTACGAGTCACCAGGCCCGGCGCTGTCCGCTTGGAGACCGAAGATGGCCTTCCAGTGAGCAATTCCTGGAATATCGAACATCTTCGCAAGTTCTATCCGTAAGGCGCGGTTGTCGGGGGCCCCCGACAACCACCCTTTTGTACAAGTCTTGCCGGCGCGGCATATGATCCTTTGTACAAAGCCAGGCGCAGACCCTGAGCACAAATGAATAAATTTAAGTGTTGTGCATTCCCTTATTGATTTCTATGTTCATATTTATATATGCATGTTTGTCTAAGATGTTGTATGACACCTACTCCCGGTAAGCTCTAACGAACCGCTAAGGTTTCATATCTTTATTTTCTCTTCTTTCTTTTTTAAAAGACAGAAGGATTCCTCGCGTGCACATTTGCTGGGGGGGGGGGGGAAGGGAGATATGAGTACCACTTGGCGATGTTCGGAATCGACGCTTGCCGGAGGAAGGACAGTGACAGAAAGCTAAGTTCTAAAAACTTAGAGCAAGTTTCCTTTATTGCAAAGTTATTTCCTTGGACGATTCCGACTCTTGTATGGAAAATCTGCACGCGAAGGAACCCTTGTTGTAATCAGTTGCACCCTTATTTTGTTTCGAGTCCGCTCAACGATTTAAGTGGCTGCACTGAGAACGCCAAGGAGTCTTGCCGGCCGGTGCGCCTCCAGCAGGCTGCTGAAGTCCCGCACCCAGCGCTCGCGGCAGGTTGCGCGCCGGCAAGTTTTTCAGTAAGCGTAGGGTGAACTCCATACATAAAAGAATCAGACAAGGAAAATAGCAAGCAGGAACCTAAACATAGGCGAGTTATATTACATTAATGAGTTGCCACAATTCTAACTTGAGACTTAGTTGTCTTTGACATGGAATGACGACGGCAAGAAAAGGCGGAGCACTTAATCTCTGCGCTGGCCTTCGATCCTTTTGATGGAGTCCACATTCTCAAGGATAGGCGCGATAAGTTCTTCAAGCGCCTTGACATTTGCGTCCTTTGGCAGATGGCCGAGCGCGTTGGAGAGGTCGATGCCGGGATTGCTATGCACCACTTTGATAAGCACCTTGCGGAGGACGGCGCGGCAAAGCCGGCGGGTCTCGTTGGCCAGTTGGGTCGCCCGGCTAGACTGAAGCAGCCTCAAGTCGTCGATGATGCTTTCAAAGAACATCATCAACCTGGCACTTGAAGATATTCTTTGCTCGGAAGAATACCTAAAGTTTGACAGGCCCATGGTTGACAGTTCTGCCGTAAGCTTCTCCGCAGCGTCGATGAGACGTCCAGTCCAGATCTTCACCCCTTTTTCGTAATCGATTTGGGCGGCGGCAGCGCTCTTGAGCAGGTTCCTCTCTCCCTGGAGATCTTTGAGTAGAGCCTTCTCGCGGGCCCTGCTAGCCTTGAGGGACTTCTCCAATGTGGTCAGCTTCAATTCTAGAATGGCAATGGTTTCATTCGCTGAGGAGAGCTGCTTGGTCTTATTAGCCATGGCAACTTGCATCTCCGCCAGGGTGTGGAGGGTTTTTTCCCTATCACCTTTGAGCATCGAGAGCTCCTTGCTGTGCTCTTTGAGATCTACTTCCAGCTTCTTTACCTTGTCGCTCAGCTTGTTCTTGGCGGTCTCTGCAGCTTCGGCGGCATCGACGGCCTCCTTGAGCTTGCCGGCGTGACATGTAGTCAGAGCTTCGAGCGCCTCTTTGTGTTTTTGCTCCAGCTCCTGGGTCCGCCGCGCGACAAGCCTCTCGATATCTTCATCTTTGCTGCGAAGCTTGGCGGCGAGCGCCTGCTCACGTGCGTTGAGATCTTCCTCGTGAGCATCAAGAGCAACGCGGCGCCCTGTCAGGAGGGCATCTTCGGTAGTGATTCTTTGAGTAGCTTCATCCTGCGCCTTCTCCATGTCAGATTGCTTCAGGAGGATTTCTGTCCACTGTTGGCTCACTTGTTCTCGGCCAGCAGTCAACTCTTGGAGGGCCTCGGCGTACCAGACTTGCATTTGTTTGACGCGCCTCTGGAAATCTGCTTCGGCCGCCTCGACAACTGCCATTCTGGAATCCGCTTTATCCTTCCGGGCGCGGTGGAGAGCCTGGAGCTTGCGATTTGCCGCTGCTAGCGCTGGGGTCGTCAACAATCTCGAGCCCGGCAGCAGCGATGATTTCTTCGTCAAAGACTTCTCCTTCGGCTGGTGCCCCAATACTTGCCGTCCCCGGCAAGTTGACAAACAAGTTCTCGCCAACCTTGAGATATTTGCTGGATGAGGGGCCTTCAGATGTTGACGGTTGGCCTTCAGCAACCGCCTCACCAGTGGCAGGGGGATCCATGGCCGGTGCAGCGCCTAGCGCTCCTGTGGCAGGAATGCCGTCTGTACGGTCATCAGCCTCCCTACCGCCACCTTCAGTAGATTCCTTGGCGGGTTCCTCCTGTGCAGTCTTGGCGGCCTCCCCGCCAAGAGCACCACCGGCCTCGATAGTGGCATCCTTGGCGGCCTCGCTGGCAGTGATCCTGTTTGCTTCGGCAGCGGCATCCCTGGCGGTCTCCTCGATGACAACGTCGACGTCCATGTGTACCATCACAGGGAACTCTGAAGGACGAAGGAGGAGAACAGAATAAGATCAAGATTGAAGTTCGAAGCGACTGAAGACAGAGAGAGAAGGGAAAGAATAGCAAGTGTTCTGAGGCAATCAGTTACCTGTGTCGAGCTGTTGGGAGGTGGCCTCGCCCCTCCCGGCAACTTCGGTTGCCGCGGAAAGGTTGCCGGTGTCCGTGCTTGCCGGCTCCTCCTCAATTAAGATGGGCTCATCGGTAGGATCTCTGGCCGGGGACGTGCTTGTGGGTGGCGTGGTCGATGGAGGTGGCGCGACGGGGGCGTCTTCCAACAACTCCCCTTGTTGCCGTTCTTCTCCTGCGAGCCCAAAGATATCAGCGACAAGAATAGAAACCTTAGAGCCCGCCAGCGGAAAAAGAGCAATGAACTGACGCTGGGGGCTGTGCTGGGGGCTGCGTTGAGGGCTGAGCTCCGGGCTGACGATGACAGTTTCTGGCATGCTCGTGGAGCCTGCCGGGGGCTCGTCGCCCGTGGAAGTCTTTGCCCTCTTCGTCAACCTCTCTAGCAAGGTTTCTGCATCACTGCGGAGACAATACAAGCAAGTCAGCAAGGTTGATCGAAGATTGGAAGATGAAGGCTGTGGCAAGGTACTCACTCTTCCTCTTCTCGCTCCGGACTAAAGCCAGAGATGTCGAAATCGACCTCCGTTGCGACGTCTGAGTGGGGAGGCTGAGGAGGGGACCTAGGTCGCTTGGCTGTGGTGGGCGCCGGGGGTCGGCGTGTTTCCGTCACCTCAGCTTCCGGTGCGGTAGTGCGAGACACCCCTGTCGCCCCAGCAGTTGTCGCTGGTATGGGTCTCGCACACCGCGCAGGTTGCTGTCGAACCCCTTGCCGCGGAGCAGTCTTGCCGGCCGCTCTCTTGCCGGGAGCCTCGCCGCTCGAGGAAGGCTGGCTTGCCGGGTTGCCAGATACAACCTTTCGAAGAACACGCTTTGTCTTCTTCGGGGCTGGGAGCTCTTCTTGCGGTTCTTCTTCAGCCGTGTCCTCGTCGGATAAGCTCTCAGCTGCTGTGCTGCTTTGTTCCCCGGCAGCTTTGTCCTTCCCGGCGGGTTTTACTTCCACCACTACCTCTGCATCGCTGGTTTCCCATTCTGTGAAGCCAGCGCTGCCAGCCTCCGCGGCAAGATTTGCCTCCTCCACCCTAGTAGCAATGTATGCTACTTCTTGGTCGGTGGTGGCTCGGATGAAGTCTGCCTCTTCCCGGACGGGCCTCTCCGTCAAGTTATCAAAAAACTTCTGTGCTTCCTCCTTGGTTGGCTTGGCCCAAGTCGCGTCAAGACCATGGGTGTTGAACATTGGCATGAAGGCGATGATTGACCCAGAGCAGAGTTGTTGCACAAAGGGACAATCCTTGCCGGCAGCCGATGCTTGTCATCGCGCTGGAACAGCTTTTGACGGAGAGCGCCAAGTTGCATAGTAGTCAGATTATTATTCAACCCGGGGCACAATCTCATGATGTCTGCCGCGTTTCGGTATTCCCAAGCTGGCCTTCCCCTGTTCTGCAAGGGGGTAATGCGGCGGCGGAGAAAGTCGAAGCCAATCATCTCCATTGTCAGCCCGGCAGCTTTCAGGCGGAGAATCCTGGTGGTGGTGATTGTGAGCTTTTCGTCGTCAGCGGCAAGACTGCTCCAGCCACTGCCACGGACCGCCTTCTGTCTCCGGGGCAGACAAAACGGATGGGGATCTGCTTCCTTGATCCAGCACCATTCAGCCCGCCATTCATCCCACTTTTCGCGGTAAACTCCTTCTGGGTATATTTCCTTATTCCATGCCCTTGTAATCCAGGCGATAGAACTAGAGAGGGCCTCTCCTTTTTGGATGCGGGGGAAGAAGTAATGGCGGAAAAGGGTAGTGTTGGGAATCACTCCGGCGAAGTTTTCACAAAGATGGGCAAAGATGGACATGCACAATATCGCATTCGGCGTGAAATCGAGAAGATGAAAGCCGTATGTGTACATGATATCATTGAAGAAGTCGGAAAATGGGGGGCAGAGCCCGCAATAGAAATATGCGGCGAAAAAGGGGTATCTGTCCGACCCACTTTTGGAGCAAGAACCTGGAATCACGCGTGTGGCGGGGTGAGCCTGCGTCTCCTTTGCCCACATGCACTGGTACCGCCTCTTCAAAGCTTCTACATCGAGCGTCGGGGCGAAGACGACATACTTCTTCCGCATCTTCACCAGTTCGCTCTCCGGGACATCAGTTTTCGGCTCCGTGCTCTTGCCTTTGCTGGCCTTGGGCGGCATGGTGGCTGTGAGGGCGGAAGACGGGGATGAAGCGAGCGTGGAAGCGGCGGGCAGAAGAGGGAAAGCTTCGTTCTGAGCTTGAGAGGAGGAAGGCGATGGCGACGGCCAGATTGAGAAGAAGAGGGGGTAAATAGGCTTGTGCCTCTGCGGCTTCTCCTTTTTTATGGGGAAGGAGCGGGGCCGCCTCTTTTACTCCCCAATGTGAATGCGCCTCTACAGGCGCGTCGCAGTTGCAGCTTTTGAGGCATGCTTCCCACGTCGCGCGTTCGGCGCGCGTAGTGGGGGGCACAGTAAACGAGATATTTACGAGCAGTTAATCCCCTGCCACGCATGCCCGTGCACTGTTTGGGCCTAGCCCAACAACGCCTCGCACTCGTGTATGGCCTAGGCCCGGGGGCTCCTGTCGGTGTACTAAGTATTGGGCCACTAGTACCCCGTACTTGTGCACGGGCAGTTGTAGCCATCCTCGCGGCAAGGCTTGCCGGGGAACAGTTCGAGGTTGATTCAAGCCACCAAAGAAATCATCAAGTCAGAGATCTGAGGATCAGCAGATAAGAAGAGCTGGAATCCGAAGGCCAGCTTCCCCGGCAAGATCTTGCCGGGGTGGCCTGCGGAGCCCGGCAAGGATCGGCGCCCGGCAAGGCTTGGCGCCCGGCAAGCTTCTGCGCTCGGCAAGGTTTTGTTGCTGTGCCACCGCTCTAGCACAGCGACAAAACCCGACATTCTGGGTCCTTCTATGGGTGCGTGGCGACGCGCCAGTGGAGGCGAGCTTAAGCGGTGCTGATGGGATGGCTCCTTTTTCCATCCCCAAGAAAGTAAGGACACCTAAACGGACACCTTATGGTGCATTAAATGCGTTCATCCTAGTCCGTCAGGGGTTAGGTATGATTACCCTGTAGCTACTTTACACCTCAATGTATGTACATTTTGCCACTGTGGTAACCCCTTTGTGGCATAAAAGGAGGCCCATGGCAACTGCTACAGGGGGAGAGGATCTTCTGGCCCGTTCTGCATGCGTAGCTGCTCTTGAACGTACTGTTCACTGTGAGCGCTCCTGGAGCCTGGGCTCAAGAACACTAATAATAACACAAGGCAGGAGTAGGGTTTTACGCTGATCAGTGGCCCGAACCTGGGTAAAATCGCCCCGCTTCGATCATTGGTTCTGCTATTTGCGCATACCTCTCCCCCCGCCGAATCGTAAAGGGGTCTCTTGGGATCCCATAGGTGTCGCACGCCGACAGTCGACCAAACGCCAAAGATACCAGGATGAAGCTGGGGGCTGGCCCAAACCCAAATTAATGAAGAAGCAAAGAAAATCTAAAAGCAAATGCCATTCCTGACAAGATCTATACATGAGTCTATGCATTATTTGGGCCTAGCCCAACAATGCCTGGTAGCACGTGTGGTCTAGGCCCGGGGGCTCGTGTCGGTGCAACAAACATGGGCGTTTGCCGCCCTGACTTATGCACAAATGTATTGCAGTCCCCCTGGCGTGCATCAAGTTCCATACACAGCCAAACCAGAGAAGCCGCTCTTCGTGAGATCAAGGAGTGCACTAAGAAGACCAAGGCATGGAGCAAGCCACGGGATTTGCAACAGAGGCGACCAACCCCGGCAAAAGCGAGCCGACAAGTCGCGGCCTGGCAAGCCCATCAAGCACGGACTTCCTGCCGAATGCCAGTGCCCGGCCTCTCTAGCCAGCTGGTCGCTTATCAGCGAGGTGTCGAACCCGCAGGTGATTAGCTGGAGGCAGCCCATACGTGTCAGCTTGCTGGGGAGGAGGATTACCTTTATTAACACCCATCCTAATGGCGTGTCAAGCTAATAGGAGGTAGGTGGATAAGCGGTGCATCACCCTTGCCGGGGTTCACCCTCCACACGACACCTAGCAGTGCATTTAATGCACTTTTCTCCTAACTAGCTGAGTTAGGTATGATAGATTTGCATCAGTCCAATCACCCTTTAATGACCTTTTTGCCACATTGGTAACCCCTTGAGCTATAAAAGGTGGGCCAGGGCAACCTTTACAGGGGTTCGAAACCTTGCAACTCCTACATATAAGTACCCGTGCAGCTGCCCTCTCCTAGCGACTTGCCAGGGGAGAGCGCTCTGTGTATTTTCTTCCCCATTCACCCAATACATCAAAGCAGGAGTAGGGTTTTACACTTCTCAGTGGCGCGAATCTGGGTAAAAATCATGGCGCCTCCTGTTGTCCTTGCTCTTCACGCCAATTGATCCCCAGCCGAACCAGCAAAGGGGCAATCCTGCCCCATAGATCACCGTCTCCACGCCGACACCTTCGCGTATTAATTTTACTTGGCTCTCACACGGCTATGGGCTATATACCATTTGTCACCTTATGCCCATTTTATCATGTTCACTTTGCAAGTTATGCCTCTTTCTATGACTTTGCCATGCAATTGTGACCCTTTCTTGCATTTACCCATGATTCACCATTGTACTAATTCTATGTGTATTTGCATGCTTGGTGGAGTTACTAGTTACTATTGCCATGTTCTATACATGCCACATGTTATTGTTGATTCTTGTGTCGGGAGAGTCATGACGTTCCATTGCTATTTACATAGGACTTCTTGCCAATACAACGATTGTAATTTGCTCATATGATGACTTCATGCTTGTGATATGTCATGTGCATTATGTATGCCCACTATTTGCACACATGACATGATTGCCATGATTCCTCCTAGTATGCTGCATCTTTGGACTACTAGCTTACATGACTTCACTGGTACATCGAGCTGCTATACAAACGGTTTTTAACCCCTTTCCACGACGGCTTTTTAAACTGTCGCCTTGCCAGTGTGTGTGATAGGGGGGTCCTTCCCACACGACCCATAAACCATCGGGGATACGGAGTAGCAATGCATACATTTTGCATCACTAAGCGTATGCGATGCCGACATCTATCCCAAACGCGAGTCTTTAGAAAACTATTTGTGATATCTCGCATAGCCCAAACGCTCCATCCTTGTTACTCGTTTATGCTTGCATTACCATCGCAATCCGTATTCTGTGGTGCTATGTTTACGATGCGCACCCCACCATAAATAGTTCATGATTATAGAACGTGTATGATAAGTAGACAATCACACACATTCACTTCTCCCCAACCCTATGTGATATATAATTAAGAAGGTTAGCTAATCATCATACGAGTGTCGGATAGGATTACGAAACATCGGACCGTCATACCAGTGTTGTACAGGATAACTATTGCACACGCTATTATGTGGTGCAACATTTATGATGTGTACGACATCCAAAACAGTTCATGATTCTAAACCATGTATGATAAGGCAACTATAAGAAACATTTAGTTTGCTTGCACCGTTTGTGATATTGTCTGAAATCACACATGCTTCGCAAAAAGCAACTGCGTGCATGGTCGCACACGTTTCCTCTCTGCAAACCGTTTTGGATTATGATGCATATCACACATGTTTGTGCTTTATAGACCGTGCGCGCTGTAATGACCTGTAGAGTGTATTTTGACCCTAATTTAATCGCTTCTATTTAAAATTGTATGGAATTTGAATTTGAAAGTTGGCTATACCTTTATTCATATCCATCAGGTTCAACAACCAATGCATTATTCGATTCGCAGGTACATATGTTCAAGAATTACATAAGCACAATAAATAATGAACTAGGATTGTATGCTTGTACTGTTAAAGACGGTAAAGAAAGAGGTGAAAGACATTCTGGTTGCTAAACAAGGTGAAGTGGAATGCCCCTATTGTGCTATCCTCCATGCAGAAGGCAAGCATGACTCTAGTCCAACCCCTGTGATGGCCGACCGCCAATCATGTAGTTTGAGAGGCAATCTTGAGTAAACTGCTTCGGGAACCATTGCAAAGGAAAAATATTCAGACATTGTCATCTTACACAACTCATTATGGGCAGTAAAAAGAAGGCTGCAGAGATCTTACCTACTATGCTCCAATTCACTGTTGTCTTGGATAAAGTGTAAATAAATAGTTTAATTGCCATCTTTTGACCGATTTTACTAACAATCTTTATCGGTTTCCTCACTTGATGTTGGTTCATGAATATCTCATTGCCCCATATGCAGAAAGGGTCAATGCGCAGATCTTTACCAATTACATATGTACCTAAAAGCACCAAGTTAATATTAGAAGCTAAACAACAATTGCACAATGATGTAGTACAACACTCCCTCCATCCCATTATATAAGATCTTATTACATCCAATATACTCACATATTGGATGAATTAACATCTTATATTATGGGGCGGAGGGAGTTTATTACATTGTTACAAAGATCGTCCGATTAATTGAAGTTAATTGCTGCTGTGTTGTTGTTGTTGTTGTTGCTGCTACTGCTCTTCTATGTATATCTAAACATCATCAGAACATTAAGGTAACACTCTTCCTAGTTGATTTTTAGCCTCGGATTGCATATTTAGTTATTCAGTACAATGCATGTTGCTATGTAGCCTCAGATATATTAGATATGGCCCTAGTTAACCTACCGATAAATGGGTTACAGATATATTCAGTGAAATGTCTGATTTGACAATTAATCCCTTATCAGCCCCCGGCCTATATGGTACCAGCTACTGATATCCTGAATAGTGAGTATATATAAGCATGGGATGAAACTAACCTCGATGGAAAACAACACTTGTTCACAATATTGTCCTGTGTAAGTACATCTAAAGGAATTTTAAGCACAATAGTCTAAACATCAATCCAATATATCTTTGGTAGACAGCATAATCTCCAAATGATTGCTTCAATGTGCAGGTTTAAGCATGCTAGTTAAGCAAAACAAAAAGTGGAAAGGTGTGTTAACTGCAACAGGCATAACATTTAAAAAGAAGCAAACATAGTCATTCAAACTGGTATTGTGCAGGTCTAAGTACACTAGTTATTGTTGAAAAATGGAAAGGTGTGTTAACTACAACATCCTTAATAGCAAACAAATATCTTCATTCCTAGTGGTATTATTGAAACTGTTATTGATTAAATTGAACTGTGCAGTAAATAGTTGCACATATAGAGCATCACATTGTGAATAACTGAAATAGACAAGGCATCAGGGCATCTCTAGCCGATCCCTTAAAAGTTAACGGAGTAAAACCCTTAGTGGAGTGCATATACTCCACTAATTTTTGGCTGTTTCTAGTCAATCCCCTAAACTTAACGAAGTAAACTTCAATTTGATCAAGTTCAAAGTAATTTGAACTGAAAGTAGAATGCATTCAAACATAAACATAGATAGTTTTGCACAGCCGAACATAAAACATGAATGTAAACTAAACTACTTTCGGTCGAAGTGGAGGTCGAGCCGGGTCTGGGCCGGTGCCGTCGTCGGGGTCGCTGGGGAAGACACTCCTCCACTCGTCCACGGTATTGTTGAAACTGGTATTGATGAAATTGAACTGCAGAGTTTGTACCTGCATATATAGAAGATCACATTGTGAATAACTGTAATAAAAAAAGCATACTACAAACAACCAAAGATAGCAATTCAAATTGGACATATGCTATCTACAAACAACAGAACAACCAAAAACCGTTAAAAGAGCCATATGCTAGCTATAACAGACTTAACAACAAGCAAATATAGTCATTCATAGTGGTATTGTTGAAATTGCATAGAACGTAGCTTGTTCTTAAACATCAAATTGTATAATTGAACATCACAATGTGAAAAAAGAGGGGGTGTCTTACTTACAACTGGCTTAGCAGGAAACAAATATAGTCGTTGTACTGGTATTGATGAAATTGTACTGCACAGTAAATAATTGCACATATAAAGCATCACATTGTGAATAACTGAAATAAACAAGGCATAAGGCCATCTCTAGCCGATCCCCTAAAAGTTAACGGAGTAAAACCCTTAGTGGAGTATATATACTCCACCAATTTTTGGTTGTATCTAGTCGATCCCCTAAACTTAATAGAGTAAACTTCAATTTGATCAAGTTCAAAGCAATTTCAACCGAAAGTAGCATGCATTCAAACATAAACATAGATAGTTTTGCACAACTGAATATAAGAATTAATTTAAACTAAACTAAACTACTTTTAGTCGAAGTGGGGGTCGAGCTAATCCTTCCTCGTCAGGTATGGTATGCCGTGAGCCGGGTCCGGGCCGATGCCGTTGTCGGGGCCATTGGGGAAGACACTCCTCCACTCGTCGATGTCGATCTCCATGTCCTCGCCGCCCACCTCGCCACCCTCCATGGTGCCGTCCTCACCGCCTTCGACCTCATCAGAGGAGGAGAGCACGATAACCTCGCTGCCCTCCATGCCAGCAAAGATCATCTGCTCCACCTCCACGAGCTCTGGGTGGTGCCGGTAGAGCACTTGCATGTAGGCCTCGTCGGCGGACTCGGCCTCGAGGCCCTCCCTCGCCTCGTGGTCCTCCCATGCCATAGCCGAGCTCACCACCCCCAGCTCCGGAGGGACGAGGTCGACCGGACGTGCGCCGAAGGGGAAATTCAGCCTAGCCGCCGCACCGTGGTAGCGGACCTGCCTGCACTAGTGCAGAAAAGCCTAGCTATCGCGTGCCAAAAACAGCCTTGGTGGCTTGGACACCCGACGCCACCAGTATGGCACCAGTGTTAAAAATTAGTGCTGGCGTTGGCACCTACTCCATCAGTATTTTGGATGGTAATGGCGTGCCTCATGGTCAATGCCAGAAGTATTAGTCATCAGTTGTGATGTTCCATGTTTTCGCGATGCCAGTAATTTGATTTTCAGATTTGAAATAAAAGCTGTACAATAGCGATTTCAACCAAAATGACAGCATAATTCAGTTTAAGTACAGTCAATAAATCAACTATAAATAGACCCAATGACAGTATTTAAGTTCAACAATGCAGTTATTGATATAGTTCAACAAAGTAGGCAAAGTAACACACATATGAATGTACAAGTTCAAATAAATAGAGGTGATAATAACATGATATCTTCCATGCATGCCAACTAGCTAACTACGGCTTTTCGACGGGCGGAGTCAGGGTCATAGTCCAGAGTAAGTGAACCATCATTACTGCCAGCCGGCTGGTAGTAGACCATGATCTCATCACGATCGTAGTCGAGGTAGAACGTGGCTCTCTCCCCAGCTTCCATCTCATAAGCATTTGCAAGGGCTTTCCAACCAGGGCAACCGAAGTAGGTGTGGTTTGCCTCGTTGGTGACAAGACAATTGAATTGTTGGTCCGTCAGCATCTACATGAGGGTGCACTGGAATGTGATGGTTGCATTAACTGGAACGTTAAACTTCTCTAAGAAGTCACGCCTTTCCCTGCAAGGGACGACCTGAGCAAAATTGAAAGAAAGAAGTAGCTAGCTAGTTACATAGTTTTGGGCACAACCATATACATCATAGGAAACTCAATCAAAACATGTTCAACTAAAACATACCGTCCTTGTGAGGAAGTCATTCGGCAGATCTATGAAAAACTTCTTATCCCTTTGGCATCTCACTGAACCACAGGTCTCACATGGGGCATCCATTTACTCTTTCATGAAGTTGAGAAAATAAGCACACATAACAGATGCACATAGATATAATGCAACATAAGCAGTTAGTACGAACCAGCGCTATCCGCCCATCTAGTTATCAACACATACATACTTGTAATTAAACAGTTCTACAAACCATGCGTAGTTCAAACATAAAACATGCATAAAGTTAAACAGTTCATATGAAATAGGTAGCGCACGCTAAGCTAGTGGTCAGAGGTACCGTCTTCATGGTCGTGCCAAGTCGACCTACGACGACACCCCTGCCTACCCTCCTCCTCACGCTCCAAGGCATCCCAGTCTATGGGATTCTCCTCCGCGCTCTTCCTGGCTGCATACTGAAATAATATCATCTTGTTGGTCTCCACGAGTTTGTCATCTCTCACAAGCTCGCCCACCAATGGGTCAAAGAACTGCATCTCGGCCTCTTTGTTCTCCTTCTCCTCAACCCTAGTGCATATCCTCATGTCGTTAGGCATGAGGAACATCGCCAACTCACGACACTCAGGGAAGTTCAGATTCACCCCTTCATGAAAGAACTCTACTGCCATGGCATCATAAGCGTGCGCCCCTAACTCCGGGGTGTCCCAATGGCCAAGTTCGTGGATGACATTGTCCTTCCTAATGGTGGCATAGTACTTATTTCCCTTCTGTCGCACACCACGAAACTTCGGAGCCATCTATGATGATGCATATATAACTAACAAGTTGGTAAAAAATGGGCATATTAACAAGTACCTGCAAAACCTACAATGCATAAAACGTACTCCCTCGATTCCCAAATATAATTCTTTCTAGAGATCCATATATTGTAGTCCATTTGAAATGTCTAAAAAGACTTATATTCAGGAATGGAGGGAGTACACTACACTAAATTCTTTCACGACAAGTACACTACTAGAAGTACAATAAAAATACACTATCTAAAATCATAGTCTAAAACTACACTACATTCTTTCACCACAAGTACACTACTAGAAGTACAATAAAAATACACTATCTAAAATCATAGTCTACAACTACACTACATTCTCTCACCACAAGTACACTAGTAGAAGTACAATAAAATTACACTATCTAAAATCACATCTACAAATCATATAATACAATCTTACACTACTCGTACACAAAAAATTCGATATTATTCTACACTACTATTACACTACACTAAGTAGAACTCACCCGCGCCAGCGGTAGATGGCGAGGAGGCGTTGCGGGGTGCGACGGGGGCGGGGGCGGCGACCGGGTGGAGGCGGAGGGGACGGTGATGGGGGCTTCGACGGAGGCGACGATACGGGGACGGAGGCGACAGCGACGGGGACAAGGACGGTGGCGGTGGAGGCGGAGGCGACGGCGACGGGGGCTTCGGCGGTGGAGGCGGAGGCGACGGTGGAAGCAAAGGCGAGGGCGATGTGGGCGGCAGCAATTTAATGGGGATCAATGGTTGTGTGTGTGGGGGGGTGTTTTTCAATCAATCCGACCAAGGGCGGCGGGGTAATTGCTGGCGTTGGCCTACGTGGCCAACGCCATTGCTATGTGTTACACACATTGTTTTTTACTTTTATGTGTTAGACATATTGTTTTTTATATTCATATAGATGTTTAGTTTATTATTTTATTGTTTTATTTTCCTATTATTTATTATATTATTATTTTTATTAATTATTTTGTGTAAATATGTAACCATATAAGGGAAACCAATAATTAGAACACCAACATCAATCTAATTAATGTAGCCTCGATACATAATAGTTGAATGATGAAAATAATAACAAATATATATAACTTCTTGTACTACACACTCTTGATCTAGACTAAGAATATCATCAGTGTAATGATTCCCATGAGAAAAAAAGCTGCCACCGATCCAGCAGGGAGAACGAGGCCAAGCATAACACCAGCTAAAAGGCATATCGAAGCATCTTGAATTTTTGGATTTGGTCGCGCATCACATCAGTCTTCAGCTGCATCTCATCTACCTCTGGTCTTAGTTCACCAATGGAGTACTCCAGCAACTCGCTCATGTACTTCTGCACAAGATCAACCCATATCCATGTGTAGCAATATTTTGTCCCTAGCGCCTATGGATCACAATATACACACACATCTATTAATGATCGCGACACTATATATATATATATATATATATATATATATATAAAGTTGAATTGTGCAAATTAGCAGAAATAGAACAAGATCAAGGTATTTTATGTCAATTACCTTTCCACGGTTACCGCGGATGTAGAACTCTCGCTCTAGATTACTTTCTGTGTGCGACATATGCTTATCAGCAGGGCGTCCACAGCCGCAAAGCAGCACAGGTGCCCTCGCTTGATTCCTGGCAGCTTTAGCACCTGTGGCATAGCTGCCAAATTGTAGGGACGTCGCACTGCAGCGGGATGATTCACTAGACAGGGTTGGCTGCATTGGCCGTGGCGAGCGCATGTCATGGCCAACGGGGCCAGATGAGATATCGGCCAAGGCGGCAGAGTCCCAAACTTGCGACACACCCTGCCGACGTGGGCTCACACGGGGGGCTCGTGCCGATTCGACAAGCTCTGATGGGTCCATTGTCACCAAAGAAGCTGACTAGGAGGGAGTAGAACTTTGTGGAGAATGGAAGTGAATGTATTTGAGAACAAGGGGCTGCCAACACATCTATATACAGGCACAACTTAGTGTTGGTGTTCCACACGACGGCACGATAGCACAAGGTTAAGTATCTATGGCGTGTTTATAAATCGCATGACAGCAGTATACTGCAACTAGTCATGACAACTGGGCCCACATAGAATTAACGTCAGAAGTATTAAGAACACCGGCAATAGCAAGTTATATCTGGCGTACCAATTTGGACGACGCGAGCACTATTTGAAAAAATAGTGCTGGCATTGATGAAAAACGACACGCCACAAACGAAACTTGTGGCTAGCCGTTTTTCCACTAGTGCAGCGGTCGTACTCCATGGCCGCGAGCTGGGCCGTGTGGAAGCTACTGAGCCACCGATGGGTGTGGGTCTCCCGATCCGTAATCTCGGCGACCCACATCCCCCACCGCCGCTTCCAGACCCCGAGGTAGGACTTCGTCAGTGGCCAAGCTCGAGGGAGGATGGGGAAGTCCTCGAACTGGAATAGGGGCGTGGCGGTGGGCGGATCGAGCGACGGGTGACGATGGCTCGATAAAGAGCCCACGCAGGACGACCGGGACACCTCAGTGGCCACCTCACCGATGTTGGGTGAAGAGGCCGCGATAAACCTCTTTTGGGTCATTCGCTCCTCGAGTTCCCCTGGAAGCATAGCCAGGCTTAGGCTGAGGGGGTGGGGATGGGGATCTGTGGGAAAGGGGGCATTTCTCACGCATAATATAAGAAACTCAGGGCAGCGAGCGTATGTATATTGGTGGGTAAACTGCATGGGCAGACGGGCAGAGGTTGACGATTGAGGTGGCCCGGCGGCGGCGGCGACCTACCTATGGTTTTGAGTGAGGGAGGGGTGGTGTGTGTCTTGTGAGCGGTGGTTTTGGGGTGTGTGGAGGGTGGCAAGGTGGTCTTTGAGGAAATACCGCAACTACTAAAAATTTTACTAGGCGGGAGTAAATTGTCGGGGCTACTGAAAATTTGGATCAAGGGATTGAAGCAGAGCGAGAGTAACAGACATCACACACGGTCAAAATATAATAATCAAGTGATATAAAATCAAAAAACCCTCCAGGTGAGCAGATATTTTTGAGATTGCGAGTGATGGGTGAGTAGAGGTTTTTTTGAGACAGGCAGAGGTTGATGATGGAGGTGGCGACCTACCTATGGTTTCAAGCGAGGGAGGGGTGGTGTGTGTCTGTGTGAGCGGAGGTTTTGGGGTGTGTGTGGAGGGGGCAAGGTGGTGTTTTAGGAAATACCGCAGCTACTAAATATTTTACTAGGCGGGAGTAAAATGCCGGGCTACTGAAAATTTGGATCAAGGGAATGAAGCAGAGCGGGAGTAACAGACATCGCACATGGTCAATGTCGTGGGGGGCGCACGGCAGATGCCAAAGGATGGCTAAAGAGAGGGACAGGCTCAAGGGCACCGGTGGGCTCCAGAGGCGAGGTCGGCATGAGCGAGCGCGGGACGCAAGACATACCCAGGTTCGATGCTCTCCGGAGAGATAACACCGCCGAGAGTGGTTTATATGTATCGGTACAGAGTTGCTCCTAGAGCTGTTTGGGGGAGGAAGAAAAGCAGGCCAAGGCTCAGGCCGCTCCTTCTCCTGGTATGTGTATTCTACTGATGGTCTGATCGTATGTGTTTACCCCGTGCATGGAGGCCTCCTGGGGGGTTTTATAGGTCAACCCCCAGGGTTACAATGGTAAAGTTACATGGCCGCGGGGCTAGAATGTGAGCGTCTAGGAAGCCGGTGTTGGGACCCGCCAGGTGCCAGGATTCGCCGGGTTCCCCGGGCGCGGGCCCCTTACACCAGAGGGCACTATTCCCTGCCTTGTCTTGCGTCACAGAGTGGTTGAGCCGGGTCGGCTACAGTGGCACGTCACCTGGTCGCCATCGGCTTGTGTCAGCAGGACGAGGGGTGAACTGTTGCCATGCCGGCCTCGGTCAGCGGGGTAGGTGGGGCACTGTTGCCACGCTCCTGCCGGTCAGAGGGGTTGGTGGGCCACTGTTGCCATGCTCATCTCCCTTATGGGGACTTGAACCGTCATACACCTTGGATGGGACGGGAGCTGACCCGAGGCTGGGTTGAGGAAGTCTTGGTTTGGCGGGGCCGGCTGGCATGTGCCAGCGGGCCCGGCCGTGCTGCGGTCTTGGCCGGGTTGCAGGGCTTGGCCGGGTCGAGGAAACCGACCGAGCGCGAGCCAGATTGAGGGGTGAAGCCGGCCCCGATGTTTTTGAAAAGGATCCGGGTTCCGTTGCCTGCCCAGGGTTCATCCCCCCGACAGTAGTCCCCGAAGCTGTGAAGGCTCGCCGACTTCAAGCAAGGTGGCCTTCGCAGTTTCACCCCCTGAGAAGGTGGCAGATGTTGATGAAGCTTGTGACCGCCGGGTCCGGCAAGACCCACTGTGTGCCGGCTTCCGGAAGCCGGATCGCGGCATCCCGACATGGGCGGGAAATCGAAGAGTCCGTCGAATCTTGGAGGAGAAGGGTCGTGCCCCCTCGGTTTTGGCGCGGGCGCCACGTGGTGAACGGCAGCTGAAGGGGCCTGACATGCCACGCGTGTGACGGGATTTGATAGTGGGCTGGGGCTCGCCACTCCGCGCCCTCGGCCCCCGTGCGGGGATTTAATGTGGCGGCCGCAGATGGTTGCGCTTCCTGATGCAGTTAATTGGCGCGTGGATCGTGGGAAGTGGGAGGGGTGGGCGCAACCGATCCCACTTCCCCACTTCTGGTCTGTAGCTATAAATCGAGGGAGGGGGGAGGGAGCGACAGGACTCACTCACGCACGCACCCCCACCTCCTTCTTCCTCTCTCGCCCCGCTCCAGAGCTCGCCGCACGCCACAGTGCCACAGCGCCCTACCACCCCGAGCGAAGTGCTGCCACCGTACCGTGTGTACAGCAGCCGCTCACACTCCTCGCACCTTTCTTCTCTGTCACACCCCGCGCGGCAGCCGAGCTTCGGAGATGGTGCCGTAGAAGGGCACGTGGGAGAGGTCAGAGTTCACTGACGAAGACATCCAGTACCTTCGTGAAACTCGGCGGTTGCCGCCGGCGGAGGACGTAGCCGCGCGCACGCCCGGGGCGAAGAGGGAGCCCGAGCCATAGGAGGGCAAGCGCGTGGTCTTCCTCAGGCACTTCTACCGTGGGTACGGCCTCCCCGCGAGTGATTTCTTCCATACGTTTCTCAACTTCTTCATGCTGCAGCCGCACCACTTAGGTGCAAACGCCGTGCCGCAGCTCTCAGGCTTTGTTACCCTCTGCGAGGGCTATTTGGGGGTGGAGCCAGACTTGGATCTCTGGTGCCTCCTCTTCTTCCTCAAGCAACAGGGGCCAGAGGATAGAGCCATGGCCGACTACGGAGCCACCGTCATCTCGGTCCGGCCGAACGGGGTGTTCCCCAAGATGCCCTTGGAGGACTCCGCCAAAAATTGGCAAAACTCTTTCTTCTATGTGCGCAACGTCGGCGGGAGGGGCGACGCCATCAACCTGCTCCCATTCATCAACGAGCAACTGGCCGCGAAGATGAACTGGGGCCACGCGATTAGGAACCCGCCGCAGGGGTTGGTGAATCTGCAGAACCGGATTCGGGAGATGGCGGCGCGGGAGGGACTCAAGGGGACATATCTTGTCTCCACCTTTGTCGCGCGACGCGTCCTGCCGCTGCAGCCCCGGGCACACATCATCGGCCAGATGGGCGACCGCCGGGATCTTACCCGGATGTCATCCGGGAAGCTGACGCCGCCGCAGGTCGCCGACCGCGTGAACGCCATCTCCAACGCCGGGCTGGCCGAGGACTGGCTCTTCGGCAAGGCGCCCTACAACGCCGAGTACCCGGCGCCAGCGGTTAGTCCTTGGTCTTCTTTCTTTGTAATGTCTCAACTTCTCCTTCGTCCCGATGCGACAAGGGAGGTGCTGCTGAACGCGATTCAGCCGACGCGTGATGGAACAAGGACGCCGGTACTGGGCGCCGAATGGGCCCGCTCGGAGGGAGCGGGATCGTCTGCTGAGGCTCCGGAGCCGGCCGTTGGTGAAGCCGGCGACGCGCGCCATGCGGGTAAGTCTTCGCACCTAGATCCCCTTCGGGATTGGTCGGACGACAACTAGGAGGTCCTGACGTACGCCGGTGGTGCAGCGGCGCTGAGGAGAGGAGACGGCACCGTCGACCCCCCAAGGCGGCTGCAGAGGACGGCCAGAGCGGAATCATCCCGCGCGCCGGCTGCCGCAAGCCGGCCATACGGGAAGGGCGATGCGGCGCCAAGCAAGCCGGCCGCAAAGCGCACGGCGGACCTGGCCATAGGCGGCCAGTCGGATGCTAGGAAAAGGCACCGCACCATCCCGGCGGCGCCGGCAAGGCCGGCCGTCCCCATTGTGACTGGGTAAGTTTGCCTTGCTAGCTCCGGCGTGCAGCTGAGCTGTACTTTCCTCACATTTTTCTTGCTATGATCCAGGTTGCCGTTGGCGTTGGCGCTGGCCGTGACGGACACCTCATCTGGGGGCGGCTTTGCATTCCAAAAGACCCGGACCAGTGCCATCGACCTGCCCGAGGGCTCGGCCGGGGAGGATCTCGGCCTGGACCCGGCGGACATGGAGTGTTGCGCCTTGAGGGACCGGAACAAGGCCCTCGATGAGCTGGCAGTGGAGGCGCAGGCCTGGCCGGCGTGGCCGGAGACGACGGCAGGCACGAATCTGGTGGTCGTCATGCCACCGACGGAGGAGGAGCGCGGCCTGGACGGCCGGGCGGAGATGGTGGTGGACGACCAGGAGGTCGTGGTGATCGGCGATGACACCCCGCCCCGGACCAATGTGGTCGAGCGAGCAGAGATGGGGGAGGCAGAGGCGGAGCCGCCTTGGAGGGGACGCCGCAGGCGACGGCAGACAGGGAGCCGCAGGTGACGCCGGACGCGGCACCGTAGGCAGCACCAGGAGGCGACGCTAGGGGCGACGCCGGCTGGCACGCCGGAGTCGAGGCCTGCCGCGGAGGAGACGGCGGATGGCGAGCATGCCCTGGTGGTCAGGCAGCTGCCAACGGCGCCGGGAAGCCATCCTGCTGCCGGGTCACAGCAGGTCCGGGTTGGGCCCAGCCAACCTGTCTTCGGGCCCATGACGCAGGAGGAGGCGGCTATGGCCACCGTGAGCCAGCATCTCCGCGGGCACGCAGAGCGGGTTCAGGCCTTTGCTCAGGCCGAGATGGATCGGGCGCGGGAGCTGGAGCGCTCCGTGCTGGTGACTCCTTCCTTCTCTAGTTGTATCTTTGTAGCGGGCTAGTGGGGGCACGCCAGCGCACCCACTGGGTGTAGCCCCCGAGATTCGGGCCAACTACGTAGTAGTTGGGTCGAATCTTCAAATGTTTCGTCTTGTGTTGATTCTCGCTCTTTTTGTAGCAACTGGACGCCTTCCGGGTCGGTGTTTACAACCGGCTTCTGGACAAGCACCAGCAGCTCATGGTGCAGCTTGCCGCCAAGGAGGAGGCGCTCTGCCTCGCTGAAGGTATGTTTTGCATGCTTTTAGTGAGGGCGCGCAAGCGCACCCACTTGGTGTAGCCCCCGAGATTCGGGCCAACTACGTAGTAGTTGGGTCGAATCTTCAAATGCTTCGTCTTGTGTTGATTCTCGCTCTTTTTGCAGCAACTGGACGCCTTCCGGGTCGGTGTTTACAACCGGCTTCTGGACAAGCACCAGCAGCTCATGGTGCAGCTTGCCGCCAAGGAGGAGGCGCTCTGCCTCGCTGAAGGTATGTTTTGCATGCTTTTAGTGAGGGCGCGCAAGCGCACCCACTTGGTGTAGCCCCCGAGATTCGGGCCAACTACGTAGTAGTTGGGTCGAATCTTAAAGTGTTCATGTTCTTTCTTTGTCTTGACCCTAGATCTTTGTTGTGCAGCCGCTGCAGCCGAGGTGCCGGTCTGGCGAACCCAGCTGATCAGAGGCTGTCAGCAGCGTGACCTGGCTGTTTCCTACGCCGGCCGGCTCCGGGTTGAAGTGGGGGAGCTGCAGGCGGAGGTGGTAGAGGCCCAGCGAGCACTTGTCGAAGCCGGTCGGCAGCATGAGCAGCTGGCTGGTGACAAGAGCCGGCTCCAGGCCGAGGTGGAACGCCTAACAGCGGAGGCGGCGAAGGCGGTGGAGGCCCAGCAGGTGCTCGTCGAAGCCGGGCAGCAACGCGATTGGCTGGCCGATGACAAGGGCTGGCTCCAGGCCGAGGTGGAGTGCCTGAATGCGGAAGCAGCCAGGTGGCCGAAACCCACTAGGCGGAACTCCTCCGCCTCAAGGAGGAACATGGGCAGGCAACCGTCGCCAAGGACGCCGAGTTGAAGGCGGCCGTCGACAAAGGCATCGAGCTGGAGAAGGCGCTAGAGGCGCGCGACCATGCCGGCAACCTGGAGCGGCATGGTACATTGCTCAAGGCTCAGCACCTGGACAAGGCCTTCGCCAGTAAGTGCTTCTTGATTGATTTCGTCGGGTTGTGAAGCCGGCATTGCTTTTTTGTTGCTAACTATTTTACTTTTCCTCTTGACAGAGCACTTTCCAGAGACGCAGAAGACAGCGGAGGAGGTTGTTCGTGCCCAATGGTCGCCTTAGGGGAACCCGGACGCTTTGCTCGACCCGAACGTCGCCTGGAGCTTCCCGGAGATCATGCAAGCCGCCGAGGCCCATCTGCAGGTCTTGGGTGAGCAGATGGGGCGGGTCTCCGCAGCCGGAGCGGCGATGACGACGACCCTCTGGCCTGGCGCCGTCACGCCTAATAGCTTTACGCGACTGGCGTGATGGCTGGAAGCCAGGCCGGAGCGGCTTCACGCGTGGCGCGTCTCTGCCGCCCGTGCCGGCACCAACATGGTGCTGAGGTTCATCATGTCCTGGTACCTGGACCTGGCACCTGACCAGCTAGTGGCCCAACAAGCCGGCGTCGAGCCCCAGGTGCAGGCGGAGGCGGGCCAGATCGCCGCCAGAGCTAGCTACCTGGCCTCGTTCGTGTTCCACGATGAGTTCCAGGTGGAGCTGACTGACGATGGTGGGGTGGTGCCACCCGACGACTTCAGGTTGCTGCTGGATGACCCGGAAGGCAGCTCTGAGGAGACGGGCATCTACGCGGACGACGAGGCCGGGTTGGACGATACCGGCGCCTCAGTGAACCCGGTGGCCACCGCGGAGGAGCCGGCAGCTGCGCGACCCGGTGCGGGGAACGCCTGAAGCCGCCCTGTTTATCTTTTTGTGCACTTTGGTTAAGTAGCAGGTCCACCCACCCTCTGGGGTGTTGTTGGTGAATGTAATGAAGTTCTGGCCTTGGGCCCATGTTATCGTAATGTAAATACTTTTGCGGATGTTTGCACTTTTGCTCTTTGTTTTCTAAGCTTTTTCCTGGCTTGATCCTTCCTTGGACTTCCCCCCCCCCGCGAGTCGGACAGCCGGGCTCCGGTCTGTGACAAGGAGTTCAGTCCTTGGAAAGATCGTGCAGTACTTAGGCCTTTCGAAGATTGAGCGCGAGCGAAACACCCACTGGGCCGGCTAGCGGCCGGTCGTGCAGCGACTTAGTAATGGAAATATGTTTGCGAATGCTTGCGCCTTTGCTCTTTGTTTTCTGAGCCCTTTTTCCTTGCTTGATCCTTCCTTGGACTTCCCCCTCGCAAGTCGGACAGCCGGGTTCCGGTCTGTGACAAGGAGTTCGGTCCTTGGAAGGAGCGCGCAGTACTTAGGTCCTTCAAGCATTGAGCGCGAGCGAAACACCCATTGGGCCGGCTGGCGAGCAGCCGGTCGTGCAGTGACTTAGTGCGGTGAGACCGGGTTGACTGATCTGGCAATCCAACTTAGTGTTTCGTGGTGTGCAGGTGCTTTGGCCCATAGTTCTTGCCGGCCGACAGGCGAAGCCGGACGGTGGCGTAGGGCGAAGTGACAGGCCTTGGCAACCCAGACACGCTAGGATGTGCTAAGGAGAAATGGCGGGTTGCGGTCAAGCCAGCCAGCCCCCGAGCCCCCTGGTTGGTCGTGCCAACCCGGTGGTGGAGGTTTTAAGAAAATTCGCAAGGATGAGTGAAGCATAGCAACTTCGCATAAAAAGGTAGCCCCCGAGTGTCGTTCGGGGGTCCCATTGTCTTTTACAGAATTACAAAAGGCAGCGTCACATACGTGCATACAGCTAACTGTAAAACGGGCGGACAAGCTCTGCATTCCAGGGCCGACTTGTCTCTTCGCCGGTGGTGTCTCTCTTGCGCTTGTTCGGCTTGCGGGCGTCGATGAGGTAGTAGGCGTTGCAGTCACACAGGGCTTTGCTGACGATGAAGGGGCCTTCCCATGGGGAGGCCAACTTGTGCTGGCCGGCTTGCTGCTGGACAAGTCGGAGGACGAGGTCTCCCTCACGGAATGCGAGGGGCTTGATCTTCTTGTTGTGGTAATGCCTCAGGCCTTGCTGATAGATGGTGGATCGGCTAAGGGCCAAAAGGCATGCTTCTTCGAGTAGGTCAACGCCGTCTTCACGGGCTTCCTTGGCTTGGGCTTCTGTGTACATCACGACTCGCGGCGAGTCGAACTCAATGTTAGTCGGGATGACAACTTCTGCTCTGTACACGAGGAAGAACGCGGTGAACCCAGTCGACCGGTTTGGCATTGTGTAGAGACTCCAGAGGAGGGCCAGCAGCTCGTCAAGCCAGCTGCCGGGTGAACGGATGAGGGGCTCGACGAGCCATGGCTTGGTGCAGGATAGGATGGGGTTGTTGGCCTGCTCGACTTGGCCGTTGGACTGAGGATGAGCCACAGAGGCCAAGTCAAGCCGGATGCCGGAGACGGAGCAGTACTGCACCAAAGCGCCCTTGGCAAAGTTGGTGCCGTTGTCCGTGATGATGCTGTGCGAGACGCCGTATCGCATCGTGATGTCTTTGATGAACCGGATGGTTGTTGGCCCGTCCAGTTTTTTGATCGGCCGTGCCTCGATCCACTTGGTAAACTTGTCCACCGCCACCAGCAAGTGAGTCATGCCGCCCCGGGCTGTCTTGAAGGGTCCCACCATGTCGAGCCCCCAGACCGCGAAGGGCCAGGTGATGGGGATGGTCTGCAGGGCTGAAGTCAGCCGGTGGCTGCGCTTGCTAAAGCGTTGGCATCCCTCGCACTTGAGGACGAGTGACTCGGCGTCTTTGAGGGCCGTGGGCCAGTAGAAACCATGGCGAAAGGCCTTAGCCACCAGGGACCTGGAGGCAGCATGGTGCCCGCACTCGCTGTGATGTATGTCGAGAAGGATCTCTATGCCCTTGTCCTGCTCGACACAGCGCTGGAACACGCCCGTCGCACTGCGCTTGACGAGCTCGTTGTTGATGATGCTATAGGCGGACGCCCGGCGTTGCACTTGCCGGGCCTCGGTCTCGTCCATGGGGAGGACTCCGTTCTCCAGGAAAGCCAAGATGGGCTGGGCCCATGACGGAGCCGTCACCACGGTGAAGACGGCCACCGGGACGGGTCCCGGACGGCAGCCCCCAAGCCGATGGTGGCAGCCCCCGGGTCAGGAACGACGGCGACCGGGTTGAGCACGGCAACCCCCGGGCCTGGATCAGCAGTCCTCGGGGCCGAGTCAGAGATAACGGCGGACGGGTTGAGCACGGCAGCCCCTGGGCCGGGAACAGCAGTCCCCGGACCGGGGCCAGCAGTCCCCGAGCCGGGTTCCGCAGCCCTCAGGACCGGGTTGGAGACGGCAGCCCCCGAGCTTGGACCGGCAGCCCCCGGGTCCGAGTTGGGGAGGGGCGCTGCAAGGTCGTCCGGGATGAAGATGGACTCGGAGTCCGGAGACGGCTTGACGGACGGCTTGCGCAAGTGCTCGAGGGAGATGCCAGATGGTATGGCCTGCCAGGATGAGCCAATGTTGGCTAGCGTGTCTGCGGCTTCATTTTCTATGCACGGGACGTGGAGGAACTAGAAGCCGTCGAAGGTGCCGGAGAGCTGCTGGACCAGGAAACGGTAGCTGGCCATGTTGGCGTCCCGGGCATCCCACTCGCCGGAACACTGCTGCACCACCAGGTCTGAGTAGCCATAGCATAGGATGCACCGGATACCGAGTTCCTTGGCAAGCCGGAGGCCGTGCACAAGGGCTTCGTACTCGGCAACGTTATTGGAGGTGGCGAAGTGGATCTAGAGGGCGTACCGGAGCCGGTCGCCCTTCGGGGAAGACAGCACGATGCCGGCTCCCAAGCTGGAGCGCATCTTGGAGCTGTCAAAGTGCATGCACCAATGCGTTGAATCCGGCGACGGCGGCAGGTACTGGGTCTCTGTCTAGTCAACGAGGAAGTCGGCCAGGGCTTGGGACTTGATCATGGTGCGGGGCTCATAGAGGATGGTGTGGTCGGCCAGCTCGATGGCCTACTTGGCAACCCGGCCAGAGGCATCCCGGCAGCCCATGATCTCGCCAATGGGGGTTGTGCTGACCACGGTGATGACATGCTCTTGGAAATACCGCTTCAGCTTCTTGGCGGTAAAGGACACGCCGTAACACATCTTCTGGTAGTGCGGGTAGTTCTGCTTCGAGGCGGATAGCACCTCGCTCAGGTAGTAGACCGGGCCCTGGACAGACTTGATCTTGCCCTTCTCTGGTCACTTGACCACCAGCACCGTGCTGACCGACCGCAAGGTGGCGGCAATGTATAGCAACAGCGGCGCCTTGTCGGCCGGCGCGGCCAGGACGTGTGCGGTGGAGAGCATGCGCTTGAGATCCCGGAATGCTTCGTCCGCCTAGTCGTTCCATTCGAAACGTCTTCTTCATCAGCTGATATAAGGGCAAGGCCCTCTCGCCCAGCCGGCTGAGAAACCGGCTGACCAAGGCCAAGCAGCCGATGAACTTCTGGATATCGTGCAACCAGGTCGGCTTGCGCATGCGCTCGATGTACTTGATTTTCTCCGGGTTTGCCTCAATGCCGCGCTCCAAGACGAGGAAGCCGAGTAGCTTCCCGGCCGGCACGCCCAAAACGCACTTCTTCGGTTTGAGCTTGATCTGGTATTCGCACAGATTGGCAAAGGTCTCCCTCAGGTCGTCAGGAGCATGAGTTGCCGCTTGGTCTTCACCACGATGTCATCCACGTAGACGTGGATGTTGCGGCCGAGTTGCGCGAGCAGGCATTTCTGCATGCAGCACTGGAAGGTGGCGCCAGTGTTCTTCAAGCCAAACGACATGGGGATGTTGCAATATGCCCTGAAGGGCGTGATGAAGGACGTCTTCAGGGCGTCGGTCGGGTCCAACTTGATCTGATGGTAGCCGAAGTAAGCATCCAGGAAGTACAGGAGCTCGCAGCCGATGGTGGAGTCGATGACTTGATCAATCCGCGGGAGGGTGAAAGGATCCTTGGGGCAAGCCTTGTTCAGGCTGGTGTAGTCTATGCACATGCGCCAGGTGTTGTTCTTCGTTAGGACAAGGACCGGGTTGGCCAGCCACTCGGGGTGAAACACTTCCATGATGAAGCCGGCTGCGAGTAGCTTCGCGACCTCTTCACCGATGGTTCTTCTCTTCTCTTCTGAAAAGCGACATAGGGGTTGATGGGCAGGCTTGGCGTCCTTGCGGACATGTAGTTTGTGCTCGGCGTACTCCCTCGGAATTCCCGGCATGTCCTTTGGGGTCCATGCGAAGATATCCCGATTCTCACGGAGGAAGTCGATGAGCTCGCCTTCCTATTTGCTGTCGACGCGGGCGCCCACGACGACGTACTTGCTGCGGCTGGGGTCTTCTGGGTTCAGCTTGACCCTCTTGGTCTCCTTGGTCGGCTAGAAAGAGGCCTCGCCGGCCGGCTCCTTGGCTGAGGCCAGCACAGCCGGTGTCTCGTTGGCCAACGCGACGATCCGGTCGAGCTGGCGCCACTCCTCGGCTATGACCACGACTCGGCCAGCTTAGCGTCGGCTTGAGCACACTCCAGGGACTTGCGGTAATCGCCGACGATGGCGATGAGGCCCTTAGGACCTGACAGCTTCATCTTCAGGTAGGTGTAGTGGGGGACCGCCATGAACTTACCCGGCCCAGCAGCGCGTGGTACGCGCTGGACAAGTCCACCACCTCGAACCAGATTGGTTCGCGTCGGAAATGGTCGCTCGTGCCGAACAGGACGTCAAGCCGGATCCGGCCAATGGGGGAGCAGGAGATACCCGGCACGATGCCGTGGAACACCGTCCGGGATGGCTCCAGGTCCTGGGCCTCGAGGCCGAGCTTGGTCATGGTGTCGTGGTAGAGGATGTTATTGTTGCTCCCGCCATCGATGAGGACCCGTGAAAACTTGCAAGTGCGCCTGGTGGCGATGATAGTGGTGTCGAGGATGAGAGCATAGCCATCCGGGTTCGGCATGACGGCCGGGTGGTCTTCCCGAGTCCAGTTGACCGGGCGCTCGGACTAGTGCAGGTACTCTAGCACGGCCGGGATGACGGTGTTCACCTCCTGCCGGAGCAGGCGCTCGCTACGCTTGTCGTCGCCAAAGCTGGTGAAGACGACATAGCTCGCGTTCTGGCTGGAGAAGACATCATTGCGCATCGCGTCGTTTGCTCGGGCAGAGAAGGAGGAGGAGGCGGAGCCGACTGCCCCGTGCCTGGAGGCGGAGCCGGAGGTGGCGGGATGTCGCCTCTCATGATGCGCTTCGTGATGGCGCACTGCCGGAGTGTGTGCGTTGAAGGCCTTGTGTTGCTGTGGTGCTTGCAGGGGCGTCAAGCATCTCCTCGAAGCTCATGGCGGGTTCCCACGCCGTCTTGCCGGTTTGCCGGTGCTTGCCGGTCGGCTCGGTCGCAGGCGCCTGCTCGGCGGTCACGACGAGGCGGTTGTCATAGCGCTGGGCCAGCTGATCGGCCTTGCGCTTGTTGTTCCGCTGGTTGTTCTGCTGGCGGCTGCTCTCGCCAGCCGGCTTGGGGGGCGTCGCTGGCATCGTCTTGCCGGCTTCATCCAGTACCACCTGGATCTTCATGGCGGAGTCGGCATTGGCGTACTTGTCCGCGATGACCATGAGCGCGGCCATGGTGGTCGGCTCGGAGCGCAGGAGCTTGTGCTTGAGGAGGGTGCCATCCCGGCAGCCGCTCGTGAAGTACTGAATGGCTTGGACCTCGTGGACACCCTCGCAGCTGTTCCGGAGCTCGGTCCAGCGCATGAGGTACTCGCGGCTGGTTTCGGCCGGCCCTTGAACGCACATGGTGAGCTGGCTGGGTCGGCCGGGACGCTTGTAGGTGCCGATGAAGTTGCGGATGAAGGCCTGCTCGAAGTCAACCCACGCGTTGATGCTGCCAGCCGGCAGGCTGTTCAACCATGTGCGGGCCGAGCCCAGGAGCATGAGCAGGGCGTAGCGCACGGCAAGGCGGTGGTTGCCGCCCGTGATGCCGATGGCGGTGGTGTAGTCGATGAGCCAGTCCTCCGGCTTAACGGTGCCGCTGTACTTGGGGGGTATCGTGGGGCAATGTGAACCCTTTGAGGAAGGGCTCATCCCAGATGCACGGGCTGAAACAAGCCGGCCCGACAGCATTGTCCTCCTCCAGCTCGAAGGAGAGGGCAAGCTAATCGAGGCGGTGGCGAGCGTTGTTGTCATCGATGGCGCGCGGGCCCAGCCGGCTTGCGACGGGACCACGAGGCGCCGGGTTGCCACGCCGGCCAGATGGTGGGGGAGGGTCTTGCTGGCGCCGGTCCTCCTGGGCCGGCTCGTTACCCAAGACGTCACCAGTGGTCGGGGCGTGGTTGCGCTAGGTTCGTGTCTAGCTAGACTGGGCTTCGTCAGGGCGCAGGGAGGATGCCGTGTTCTGCCGTTCAGGATCCCTGGTGCGGCGTGAGCCGGATGCAGCGGGATGGTCAAGGCGGTATTGCTGCGTGTTCGCGGCGCCGAGAAGCTCGTTCAGGCGCTGTAGGCGCTCCTGCAGCTCTTCGCCCTGCAGCTGATCCAAGCCAATGGTGGCCGCCTCCGCGGCGCATGTTCTTGACGAGGGTGTCATAGATGGTTGGGGCCGTGCTGAGGGCACGGCCAATGGCGCCACCATGGGCCCGCAACTCGGCAACCTGGTTGGGCTCGGCTGCGGTCGGAGTGAAGCCGTACGTGGCATCACGCTCCCGCTGGGCGGACTCCAGCTAGCGTTGCGTAGCAGCAAGCGTCTCAGCCGTGTCTAGCAGGCGCTTGCACTCCTCCTCGAGCTGGGCCTGGGCCTCCATGGTGTTGGTGGCGTTGATGTCGGTGGAGATGGGGATGCGGAGGTTCTGCATCGTGGCGCGCAGCGGGTTGGGCGCGTTGGCGTCATCCGCTGCGGCCCTGGCCTCGGCTGTCGTGGGAACGAATCCGACAGTATGAAGGGGGTAGGGTAAAGGAGCATGATCTATCGAGATGCAAATGGGTGACACGGTGGTTTTATCGAGTTCGGGCCTCTCACGGTGGAGATAACAACCCTACGTCTCGTGCTCCGGAGAGGCTTTGCTTTATCTGAGTATGTATCCGGAGATTACAATGTATGTGTGGGAGAGAGAAGAACGGATCTTCATGCCTGGACAAGTCCTGAGACTAATGGCAAGAGAGAGAGCTAGGAGGAGAAGAATGAGAGTCCCCCAAAGTCTAGTGGTGGGGGGTGGCTTATATAGAGTGCGCCACCCCCCCATCTCCTATATTACAAAGTGGGGCATGAATGCCATAATGCCAGCTCACTACCAAGCCTTCACTATGAGAATGATGCTTTGACTGCTTTGCTGCCTGCTGGTCTTCGTATACCCGAGTGAGTCATACGGTCGAGTGGTGAACTGTCATCTGAGTGGATGGTACGTTGCTTGTCCGAGTGGATAGTATGCTGCTTGTCCGAGTGGAATGAATTCGTCGAGTGGAGTGCTATGCTCCGAGTGGTCTGTTGCCTTCCGAGTGAATGTCACTCTACAGAAAATCTAACTGCTGATCTGGCCCTGGGGCCTAGTATAAGGTGTGTGGTGTCCTAGGGTAGGGTCTTTAGGTCAGGCCTGTTACCCTACCCTCAATACATGTCCTCGTCCTTAGCCCCCGAATCGGTCGAGGTTGAGCGGGTCGAGTCGAGGTGAATTCCCAGATGAGTCGAGTGCTACGGGGGCGCTCATGAACTCCCTCTGGTCACCCGGCGGTCTCATGTCCGCGCGTTGCCTTGACGGATTCCGGACTACATGGTGTCCGAGTGAAATGAGCTCAAACGGGTCCGCGGAGGAGCGTTAAACTCACCTTATAGCAATATTTTTTATTGAAGTGATTTGGAGCTGGTCCTGCATCGAGTAACTGATTACTTGGAATTTCTTCACGCCTCGAACATGTCTTTTTTTTTGTTGTTTGGCCGTCACTCGGAACGGGAGGACCGTTCCGAGTGGATACCATTCCAGTGGGGGCACGCTGAGTGCACCCACTGGGTGTAGTCCCCGAGACTGCCGTCGACTGCGGGCAGTCGGCGGGCGTCTTAGAGCCTGTCTTTTTTCTTGTTGTTTGGCCGTCACTCAGACCGGGCGGGCCGTTCCGAGTGGATACCATTCCAGTGGGGGCACGATGAGTGCACCCACTGGGTGTAGTCCCCGAGACCGCCGTCGACTGTGGGCAGTTGGTGCTGGTCTTAGAGCCTGTCTTTTGGTCTGGAACTGAATTAAACAGGTGAACCCTCGTGTGCTCAGCACGGTAAATGACTTCAGCCTAGAACTGTGGCGGGTCATCATGCATTCGGAATGGGTCATCATGCACTCGGCATGGTAAATAAGCTCAGCCTGGAGCTGAATCAGTCGGACTGATCTTCATGCACTTGGCATGGTAAGAAAATTCATCCTGGAACTGGGTCAAGCAGGTGAACCTTCATGCACTCAGCACGGTAAATAACTTCGGTCTTGAAACTGCCGACTGGAGAGAAAAGTTGGACACTGCAAGGAGTACTTATTCCAGTAGTACTTCTTACATTGACCGTTAGCTTCTTGTTTTCACCCTTTTGCATGAAAGGGGTATTTATCCGAGTGGACGTGCTTCCCGACTGATCGGGGTATGTTAACTGCAAGAAAAACTTGGTGGCACTTGTATGTCTCCCGGAGGAGATAGAATAGTGGTCCGATGTGGACGTGCCATGAAACCCGAGTGGCGAGGCTAGCGCGTGGACTGACTCTCCAGAGAGAGGCCACTCATTATCCCGGGGGAACACCAGCACATGCCATCTCCGAGTCCAAGTTTGTGAAACTGACGCCTTGGAGCCTAGAAGAAGGGCCAAGTATATCCGTAGAGGAGCATCGTTTTCACCCTTTTAGAGCCCCGAAGATGACTCCAGGTAATGATTTGGGCAATCGTCCGAGTGGACAGTGCGACCCTTATAGATCTTCGGCGGACCGAGCGTGTATGGTCAGAAAAATGATCCTGATGTGATCAACAGGTTGATCAAATGGGCGTAACCCCTGAGGGCGGCATGGCCCACGGCTGTGGCATAGCCCCCGAGTGATGCTCACTACAGAGTGTGGTACGAGGTTTGTTCATATAAGTAACTTAGTCGTTCCCGTGCTGGGGGTGTAGTGGTGAAGACATGTCCAACCAATGGTGACGCGCGGGGCGAACGAGTGATGAAGACATGCACAATCGAGTGGCGACGCGCGGAGAGGCCGAGTGATGACGTGTAAGGCAGTCGAGTGGCAAAAAATGGTCCTCGAAGGAGTTAGCCATATGCTTTCGAAGCTGATGAAGCGACGAGGTCGGTGTAGTGTGGTTGCGACGCAACAAGACCGGCGTGACAACTGAGTTTGAGTAGGAATGAAGATGGCGCGCAGAGTGTCTGAGTGATTATGAAACTTGTCGAAGTAGCGGATCTGACTGCACTCGTTGAAGTGAAGGATCTGACTGGTGATGAAGTACTCGACCACTCAGGAGAATGTGATTCTGAATGAGCTGCAGCCCCCGAGTGCGGCGTAGCCCCGAGCGTACTACATACTTTGACGATGGAATTGTCGGAATATGAGAAATATAGTCGGACTCGGGTAAAGATGAGGAGGAGCTTCCGAGTGATGCTCGAAACAGGCAAACTCGCAAAGGAGTGAAGTGTGCAGTTTGATTACAAAAGTGACTTGTCTGTCTCATGCCTGACGAGGTCTATATCATTGATACGATGAAGAGGATCCCACAGAGGGCTCGGCCGGATGTGTTTGAAGTCAACAGAGCGACAAGGTCGGTGTTGTGGTGCGCTAAGACCAGTATGGTGACCGAGTCTGAGTAGCAATGAGGTTGGCGCATAGGGCCGTCGAGTGGTCGCGTAACTTGTGTAAGAAAAATAGCACAAGCCAACGTAACAATTTCTTGAGGAAATTTGATGTGTGCTGAAATAATTTGTGTGAATAACACCCATAGACACCCGCTGGGAGTGCAAGGGGCTTACTGGTTAACCAGCAAGAGTCTGGAAGAGCAAAGGACGCGTTCGAACTTGTCGAAGTGAAGGATCCGACTGAACTCATTGGAGTACTGGCTCAAATAAAACGGAAGTGTAGTGTTTGGACTGATTTGCAGCCCCGGAGGACCGATGCAAACTCGAAATGAAGAACACATGGTGTTTGTGAATGATGTATGCGAAAAAATGGAAGTTGGACTCGGGAGTCACATAACCAGTACTAAGCAAGTATGTGAAAATAAGTAGCCGAGCGTAGAGGTCCACTCGGTGGCGTGGCCTCCGAATGAACGTGATGTGTGAATTACAGGATACTCGGGAACGCGGAAACAACAGAATGTAGTGCATGTAGAATGACTTAGCTGTCTGAAGGCGCGCGAGTGGCCGAGTGGAGAAGATGTGTTCAACCGATGGCGAAGCGCGGGGCGGCCGAGTGGTGATGAGGTGACCAACCAATTGGCGACGCGCGGGGCGGCCGAGTGGTGATAAGGTGACCAACCGAGTGGCGACATGCGGGGCGGCCGAGTGGTGATGAGGTGACCAACCAAGAGGCGACGCGCGGGGCGGCCGAGTGGTGATGAGGTGACCAACCGAGTGGCAACACACGGGGCGGCCGAGTGGTGATGAGGTGACCAACCAAGAGGCGACGCGCGGGGCGACCGAGTGGTGATGTGGTGACCAACCAGTGGCGACGCGGGGCGACCAAGTGGTGATGAGGTGACCAACCAAGAGGCGACGCGCGGAGCGGCCGAGTGGTGATGAGGTGACCAACCGAGTGGCGACGCGCGGGGCGGCCGAGTGGTTATGAGGTGACCAACCGAGTGGCGACGCACGGAGCGGCCGAGTGGTGATGAGGTGACCAACCAAGAGGCGACGCGCGGAGCGGGCCGAGTGGTGATGAGGTGACCAACCAAGTGGCGACGCGCGGAGCGGCCGAGTGGTGATGAGGTGACCAACCAATAGGCGACGCGCGGAGCGGCGAGTGGTGATGAGGTGACCAACCAAGTGGCGACGCGCGGAGCGGCCGAGTGGTGATGAGGTGACCAACCAAGTGGCGACGCGCCGGGCGGCCGAGTGGTGATGAGGTGACAAACCGAGTGGCGACGCGCGGGCGGCCGAGTGGTGATGAGGTGACCAACCGATTGGCGACGCAGGGGCGGCCGAGTGGTCATGAGGTGACCAACTGATTGGCGATGCGCGGGCGGCCGAGTGGTTATGAGGTGACCAACAAGAGGCGACGCGCGGAGCGGCCGAGTGGTGATTGAGGTGACCAACCGAGTGGCGACGCGCGGGCGGCCTAGTGGGTGAGGTGACCAACCGATTGGTGACGCGCGGGGGGCCGAGTGGTTATGAGGTGACCAACCGATTGGCGACGCGCGCGGCGGCCGAGTGGTTATGAGGGGACCAACCAAGAGGCGACGCGCGGAGCGGCCGAGTGGTGATGAGGTGACCAACCAAGAGGCGACGGGCGGAGCGGCCGAGTGGTGATGAGGTGACCAACCGAGTGGCGACGCGCGGGGCGGCCGAGTGGTCATGAGGTGACCAACCTAGTGGCAACGCGCGGAGCGGCCGAGTGGTGATGAGGTGACCAACCAAGAGGCGACGCGCGGAGCGGCCGAGTGGTGATGAGGTGACCAACCATGTGGCGACGTGCGGAGCGGCCGAGTGGTGATGAGGTGACCAACCGAGTGGCCACGCGCGGGGCGGCCGAGTGGTGATGAGGTGACCAACCGATTGGCGACGCGCGGGGCGGCCGAGTGGTTATGAGGTGACCAACCGAGAGGCGACGCGCGGAGCGGCCGAGTGGTGATGAGGTGACCAACCGAGAGGCGACGAGCCAGACGGCCGAGTGGTGATGAGGTGATCAACCGAGTGGCGATGCGCGGGGCGGCCGAGTGGTGATGAGGTGACCAACCAAGTGGCGACGCGCGGAGCGGCCCAGTGGTGATGAGGTGACCAACCGAGTGGCGACGCGCGGGGCGGCCGAGTGAAGTAGAGGCGTCCCACGGAGTGACGATGCGCGGGGCGTCCGAGCGATGTAGACGCGTCCCGCGGAGTGACGATGCGCGGTGCGTCCGAGTGAAGTAGATGCGTCCCGCAGAGTGATGATGCGCGGGGCGTCCGAGCGATGTAGACGCGTCCCGCGGAGTGATAATGCGCGGGGCGTCAGAGTGATGTAGAGGTGTCCCGCGGAGTGATGATGCGCGGGGAGTCCGAGTGATGTAGACGCGTCCCGCGGAGTGACGATGCGCGGGGTGTCCGAGCAATGTAGACACGTCCCGCGGAGTGACGATGCGCGGGGCGTCCGAGTGAAGTAGACGCGTCCCGCAGAGTGACGATGCGCGGGGCGTCCGAGCGATGTAGACGCGTCCCGCGGAGTGACGATGCGCGGGGCGTCCGAGTGAAGTAGATGCGTCCCGTGGAGTGACGATGCGCGGGGCGTCCGAGCGATGTAGACGCGTCCCGCGGAGTGATGATGCGTGGGGCGTCCGAGTGATGTAGAGGCGTCCCGCGGAGTGATGATGCGCGGGGAGTCCGAGTGATGTAGACGCGTCCCGCGGAGTGACGATGCGCGGGGCGTCCGAGCGATGTAGACGCATCCCGCGGAGTGACGATGCGCGGGGCGTCCGAGTGAAGTAGACGTGTCCCGCGGAGTGATGGTGCGCGGGGAGTCCGAGGGATGTACACGCGTCCCGCGGAGTGATGATGCGCGCGGCGTTCGAGCGATGTAGACGCGTCCCGCGGAGTGATGATGCGCGGGGCGTCCGAGTGATGTAGAGGCATCCCGCGGAGTGATGATGTGCGGGGAGTCCGAGCGATGTAGACGCGTCCCGCGGAGTGACGATGCGCGGGGCGTCCGAGCGATGTAGACGCGTCCCGCGGAGTGACGATGCGCGGGGCGTCCGAGCGATGTAGACGCGTCCCGCGGAGTGATGATGCGCGGGGCGTCCGAGTGATGTAGAGGCGTCCCGCGGAGTGATGATGCGCTGGGCATCCGAGTGACGTAGAGGCGTCCCGCGGAGTGACGATGCGCGGGGAGTCCGAGCGATGTAGACGCGTCCCGCGGAGTGACGATGCGTGGGGCGTCCGAGTGATGTAGACTCGTCCCGCGGAGTGACGGTGCGCGGGGAGTCCGAGTGATGTAGACGCGTCCCGCGGAGTGATGATGCGCGGGGCGTCCGAGCGATGTAGACGCGTCCCGCGGAGTGATGATGCGCGGGGCATCCGAGTGATGTAGAGGCGTCCCGCGGAGTGATGATGCGCGGGGAGTCCGAGTGATGTAGACGCGTCCCGCGGAGTGACGATGCACGGGGCGTCCGAGCGATGTAGATGCGCCCCGCGGAGTGACGATGTGCGGGGCGTCCGTGTGAAGTAGACGCGTCCCGCGGAGTGATGATGCGCGGGGAGTCCGAGTGATGTAGACGCGTCCCGCGGAGTGATGATGCGGGGTCTCCGAGTGAAGTAGAGGCGTCCCGCGGAGTGATGATGCGCGGGGCGTCCGAGCGATGTAGACGCGTCCCGCGGAGTGACGATGCGCGGGGCGTCTGAGTGATGTAGAAGCGTCCCGCGGAGTGACGATGCGCGGGGCGTCCGAGCGATGTAGACGCGTCCCGCGGAGTGACGATGCGCGGGGTGTCCGAGTCGGGCAAGTTGACTATGACGCGAGCAACTTCGTGACCATGTGCAGGACGACCGAGCGATGAGGACATGTCCAGCCGAGCGATGATGCACGGGCGGCCGAGTGACGGCGCACAGGCGGTCGAGCGACAGTGATCCTGTTTGGTCCGAGTGAGTTAGTCTCATCCGAGTGACCATGCCAACTGGAGGGGGTCGTTGCCGAGTGCAATAGTTTTCTGAGGCGATGGACTTGACGCCTTGACGTTAACGAGGTCGTCGACGGGCGCCGGAGAGCAGCTCGGGATGTGGATCTTGCTGACATCGTGGTCTCCGATGGTGCACTCGACATGGAGCATCACGTCGACTGACTTGGCAGGGCTGGCAGGTATGATGAGCCTGACCGTGGCGACTCCGACGGACAGACGCACTGCATGTGGAGGTACGGTCAGCCCTATCCGAGTGAATCCTGCATGTTACTCGAACATTAAGGCAACAAATTAATACTAATTATGTGCGCTTTTGAAGAGTGGTAACAGCAATTGCTATTAGCATGCAATTATGGCTGCACCGGACTGCATGTTTCGGTTTTGCATGCCACAAATTAAGCCCCCATTCACCACTGGCTGCATTTACGGCATGCATGCATCGGTTGCTGCGTTAAGTACGCAGTTAATGGCATGGAGCCTAACCGATCCAGTGAACATGCAATAGAGAGGATCGAGGAAAAAACTACTACGTATGCATGGATGCGTTCAGCGCTGGCCGCAGTTACGGCATGCAATTGCTGCCGCATTATGTACACAGTTAATGGCACGGGTGCCTAACCGATCCAATGAACTTGCAGCTGAGAGGATCGAGGAAAAAACTATGCATGCATGGATGCGTATGGATAAGTTTTAATCAGAGGAAGAGAGAAAGATTACGACCGGGTGCGAACGACGGATGCCTTGTCTTCTCGCGAAGTCGGGTCGCTGGTCGTGGTCGCCGGGAGGATCCGGACTATTTTTGCCATCGCTGTTGCGGCATGCCGTGCGTGAGGGGCCGCCGCCGACGTCTTAGATGAGGGCGGAAACAACGGGGTGGACCGCGCCGGTGGCTGTGTGTAGGAGCTCGGTGGTGGAGTCGTAGACGAGGCCGGAGACGATGGGACGGACCCACCGGTGGTAGTTTGTAAGAGCTCGTCGACGACGGATTAAAAAAACCATCTGCATCATGGCTCGATAGACGCCATGCCCCAAGGTGGGCTCCAACTGTCGTGGGAACGAATCCGACAGTACGAAGGGGGTAGGGTAAAGGAGCATGATCTATCGAGATGCAAATGGGTGACACGGTGGTTTTATCGAGTTCGGGCCTCTCACGATGGAGATAACAACCCTACGTCTCATGCTCCGGAGAGGCTTTGCTTTATCTGAGTATGTATCCGGAGATTACAATGTATGTGTGGGAGAGAGAAGAACGGATCTTCATGCCTGGACAAGTCCTAAGACTAATGGCGAGAGAGAGCTAGGAGGAGAAGAATGAGAGCCCCCCAAAGTCTAGTGGTGGGTGGTGGCTTATATAGAGTGCGCCACCCCCCCACCTCCTATATTAAAAAGTGGGGCATGAATGCCATAATGCCAGCTCACTACCAAGCCTTCACTATGAGAATGATGCTTTCACTGCTTTGCTGTCTGCTGGTCTTCGTATACCCGAGTGAGTCGTACGGTCGAGTGGTGAACTGTCATCTGAGTGGATGGTACGTTGCTTGTCCGAGTGGATAGTATGCTGCTTGTCCGAGTGGAATGAATTCGTCGAGTGGACTGCTATGCTCCGAGTGGTCTGTTGCCTTCCGAGTGAATGTCACTCTACAGAAAATCTAACTGCTGATCTGGCCCTGGGGCCTAGTATAAGGTGTGTGGTGTCCTAGGGTAGGGTCTTTAGGTCAGGCCGTGGGGCAGGTGTCTTAGGGACTTTCCGGTGAGGTTGCGATTTTTTCCGATTCCCATCATCATGGTTTCGGGTGGAGGTTTGGCTGAGGGCCACGAGATCCGTCTCGGCGCGCTCGTCTTCATCGCCGATGACTCCGCTTGGCTCCAGGAGGCCCCCCTCGACGTCGAGACGTTCCCCGTTCCCGGGGCGACGCACTTTCGCGCATGTGTCCCCGGCGTCCTTCTGCGGCAGCCGTCGACCCAATATCAGTCGTTTCCTATGGCGTCTTCGTCCCCCACTGTTCACCGTCGCAAGCGATCCAGTCGATCGCGGCTTCAGCGATGGGTGAAGCATGCAGTGGCACGTCAATCGACCACCCCTCAAGTCGCGGCAATCGAGCCCGATGAATCTCTCTAAGGCCTGTTCGATCTGTCGACTGGCTCCGTCGAGACTCTGTCCGAGTGCGACAGCAGCGATCCTGCGGCGGAGGTCCTGATGGTCGACACGCCGCGTAGCCCGCCTGGCATGCGTCGCAACGGAGGCGGCGACGGCGGTGGCGATCCGTCGCGTGTTCACGAGGAGTACCACCCCGAAACCCTCTCTTCACAGCGGAGGGAGGAACTTCACCGCCGTAACGAGGAAGCACTCCACACACCCATCGTCGGAGAGACCTCTGAGGCCCGGGCCTTGGAGGCAGCGCGCTTGGCCACTTTGGCTGAGCGCACTCGACTGGAAAATCTTCAACATGCACTCGACGAACGTGCTCGGCAGCGGATTCCTGAGTCCAGTCGACGGAGGCAATTATTCCCTCCTGAACCTCAGGTATACCGCACTCTGATTCAGAATCTTGCAGCCGCAGCTCGTATAGGAGAATCCATCCAGCCATCCCAGTCAGAAGCTGGACGAGGTTTGATGCAGATCCGGGCTCTGCTCCGGGCGGCAGGAGACCAAAACACTGCAGTATCACAGTCGCGTGACAGAATCCATAGCAGATCTGTGGTGGCTGACATAGTTCAGTCGGCTCACAGCCCAAGATCGCCTCCGCGGCGTGAAGGGCAGGTGCATCACCAGGATTAGCATTTGGGTCGGATCCACGAGCAGTACGATCATCGACTCGGCCGTGATGACCGCCGTCGAGCGCCTACACCCCCTCCAAGAAGCGGATCATATGTGCCCCGGCACTATGATGACAGGCGCCCGTATAGCGGAGGGCGAAGGACGCCGGTCGACCCAAGGGAGCCAGGGTTTGATGCGAGGTCAATTTTAGTGCAAGGTTTGGTCGACAGGAACCGAGCACACAGAGAAGGGCAAGGCAGGGATCGCCCGAGTGGAAGCAGGATTCATGTTTCGGGTCCCGAGTGTTTTAGCAGAGCTATCAGAGCCGCTGAGATCCCCCCCAACTTCAGGTTGGCGACTGGGGTTAGTAAGTTCACCGGTGAGTCGAAGCCTGATACTTGGCTGGAAGATTACCGATTGGTTGTCCAGATCGGTGGTGGAAATGATGAGGTAGCCATGAAACACCTTCCTCTCATGCTGGAGGGATCGGCCAGAGCATGGCTGAATCAGTTGGCCCCAGGCAGTATATTCAGCTGGGAGGAGTTAGCCCGAGTGTTTGTCAGGACATTCGAGGGCACATGCAAACGACCTGCGGGGTTGACAGAATTGCAACATTGTGTATAGAAGTAGAATGAAACTCTGAGGGATTACATCCAAAGATGGACCACATTACACCACACGGTAGAGAATGTATCCCAACACCAAGCAGTTTGTGCCTTCAAGGAAGGCGTTCGGTATCGGGAGCTTAACTTGAAATTCAGTCGGACAGGAGATATGTCTCTGACCCGAATGATGGAAATAGCCACCCGGTATGCTAATGGTGAAGAAGAGGACCGACTCCGCAGTGGGAAGGGCAAGCCAGTCGCCCAAGACACCGGAGTGGGTCGGAAGCAGAAACGCAAAGCCGACCTAGCAGGTCCAGGTGAAGCTGCAGTTGTAACTCAAGGGAAATTCAAAGGAAAGCCCAAGGGACCCTGGATCCCCAAGAAGGTGAAAGATCAGGCTGGGAACGATGTGTTGGACTTGCCATGTCACATTCACACCAAGAAGGATGAAGAGGGAAATCTGATTTATCCCAAACACACCACTCGACAGTGTCGGCTCCTGATCCAGCAGTTCCGAGAGAAACAACCCAATGAAAAGGAAAAAAAGTCTGACAAGGATGGTGATCAGGAAGAAGATGATGACGGTTTCCCTAACGTCAATTCCACTATGATGATTTTTGCTGACATTGAGAGTAAAAGTCGACTGAAAGTCATCAACAGAGAGGTAAACAAGGTTGCTCCGGCAACGACGACATACTTGAAATGGTCAAAGACTCCCATCACATTCGACCAATCTGACCACCCCCGCACGTCGCCACCCCCGGGAGGCAAGCGTTGGTGGTCGACCCGGTCGTTGGGGGCACCCGACTGACCAAAGTCTTGATGGATGGTGGCAGCGGCTTGAACATTTTGTATGCAGAGACTCTTCGTGGGATGGGCATTTCGATGTCCAGGCTTAGTGAGAGCAACATGCGGTTCCATGGTGTCATTCCAGGGAAGAAAGCTGATTCACTCGGACAGATCACTCTTGACGTGGTTTTCGGCGACTCAAAGAATTACCGCAAGGAGAAGCTGACATTTGAAGTTGTGGATTTTCACAGTGCCTATCATGCTATTCTGGGCAAAACTGCATATGCCCATTTCATGGCTCGACCGTGTTACGTGTACCTCAAGCTGAAGATGCCTGGCCCCAAGGGCATGATCATGGTCACTGGCAATCGGCAACGAGCAGAAGAGTGCCTCCAGAAGGGCTCTAAGATTGCCGATGAACAGATGGCAGCGATTGAAATGGAAGAGTATAAGAAGACTGCAGATCCGAGTGATTTGTTGCACACTAAGAAGCCTGCTTCCGAGTCTGCATTTCAGTCGTTCGGTGAAACAAAGCCTGTTCACATTCACCCGACCGATCCCAGTGCTGCACTGACTCATATCTCAACAACACTCGACAGCAAATAGGAAGAAGCGCTCATCCAGTTCCTCCGTGAGAACTGGGACATCTTCGCATGGAAGCCATCTGACATGCCGGGTGTACTCAGGGGGTTGTCTAAGCACCATTTGCGAGTTGATCCAAAGGCAAAACCCGTCAAAGAGCACCTCCGTCGGTCCGCTGCGGAGAAGAGAAAAGCAATCGGCGAGGAGGTGGCTCGGCTTCTGGCAGCTGAGTTCATCCGCGAGATTTACCACTCCGAGTGGCTTGCCAATGTTGTCATGGTTCCCAAGAAGGATGATTCACTCCGTATGTGCATTGATTTCAAGCATATCAATCGGGCCTGCCCGAAAGATCATTTTCCTCTCCCCCGCATCGATCAGATAGTCGACTCGACTGTGGGGTGTGAGCGATTGTCCTTCCTGGATGCATATTCCGGGTACCATCAGATCCGACTGTATGGACCTGATGAAATAAAAACAGCTTTTATAACTCCATTCGGGTGCTTTTGCTATGTCACCATGCCCTTTGGTCTCAAGAATGCTGGTGCCACATTCATGCGCATGATACAAAAGTGCCTGCTAACTCAAATCAGTCGGAATGTGGAAGCATACATGGATGACATCGTGGTTAAGTCGCGCAAAGGTTCCGACCTGCTGACTGACCTTGCCGAAACCTTTGCCAATTTGATAAGATATGATATCAAGCTTAATCCGTTGAAGTGTACATTTGGAGTTCCAGGTGGAAAGTTACTCAGTTTCCTCGTTTCCGAACGTGGAATCGATGCAAACCCAGAGAAAGTTAGTGCAATCCTCCGAATGAAACGCCCTGTGCATGTACATGACGTTCAGAAGCTTACCGGTTGTTTGGCCGCTTTGAGTCGATTCATCTCTCGCCTCGGTGAAAAGGCATTGCCTCTTTACCGACTGATGAAGAAATCTGATAAGTTCGAGTGGACTCCTGAAGCTAACGCAGCGTTTGCAGAGCTCAAAGCCCTGCTTTCCAACCAGCCGGTGCTTGCTGCTCCAATCAGCAAAGAGCCTTTGCTGCTTTATATAGCAGCCACTGGACAGGTTGTCAGTACAGTACTCACGGTCGAGCGGGAAGAAGAAGGCAAAACTTACAAGGTTCAACGCCCAGTGTATTATATTTCTGAAGTCTTAACTCCATCCAAGCAGAGATATCCACATTATCAGAAGCTTGTCTATGGAATCTACTTGACCACGAAGAAGGTTGCACATTACTTCTCAGATCATTCGATTATAGTCATCAGTGATGCTCCGTTGTCAGAAATTCTAAACAACAGAGATGCAACTGGCCGAGTGGCAAAATGGGCGATTGAACTCCTTCCGCTGGATATCAAGTTCGAGGCAAAGAAAGCGATCAAGTCTCAAGCAATAGCAGATTTCCTCGTCGAGTGGATTGAACAACAGTTACCGACCCAGATACAGTCGGAACATTGGACTATGTTCTTCGACGGGTCCAAGATGTTGAATGGTTCAGGCGCTGGAGTGGTCCTGGTATCTCCACGAGGCGACAACCTCAGATATGTTCTCCAGATTCACTTTGATTCCTCCAACAATGAAGCTGAATATGAAGCACTCTTGTATGGGTTGCGAATGGCCATTTCACTCGGCGTCCGCCGCCTAATGGTTTACGGCGACTCAGATTTAGTGGTTAATCAAGTGATGAAGGAGTGGGACATCAGGAGCCAAGCTTTGACTGGTTATTGCAATGCGGTGAGAAAGTTGGAAAAGAAGTATGAGGGGCTAGAGCTCCACCATATACCCCGACTGAAGAATCAAGCAGCTGATGACTTGGCGAAGATAGGATCCAAGCGGGAGCCTATTCCCAGCAATGTGTTTTTGGAGCATATTCACGCACCATCAGTTCAAGAAGATCCCTTCACAGAAGAGCCCCCACAGCCCAAAAGTTCCACTGATCCGACTGAAGTTGAAGTCCCAGCTGTGGTTGACTTGATCATGGAAGTTTTGATTGTTATTCCAGATTGGACAGTGCCGTACATTGCATATATTCTCAGGAAAGAGCTTCCAGAGGATGAAGAAGAGGCTCGCCAGATTGTTCGTCGATCCAAAGCCTTCACAGTGATGGGGGGGGGCAACTCTATAGAGAAAGTGTCACTGGGGTCGTTCAGAAATGCGTCACTCCGGAAGAAGGACGAATGATCCTTGATGATATTCACTCGGGAACCTGTGGTCACCATGTGTCTTCTCGGGCCATCGTGGCCAAAGCGTATCGAGCAGGGTTTTATTGGCCGCGGGCAAATGAGATGGCAAAGGAGATAATTGATAAATGTGAGGGCTATCAGTTCTACTCCAACATGTCCCACAAACACGCTTCAGCCCTGAAGACCATTCCACTCGTCTGGCCATTCGCTGTTTGGGGTTTGGATATGGTGGGACCTCTGAAGACTGGCAGGAGTGGTTTCACCCATGTGCTTGTAGCAGTCGACAAGTTCACCAAGTGGATCGAAGCTAAACCTGTCAAAAACCTGGATGCAAGTACTGCGGTCAGCTTCATCAGAGGGTTAACATTTAGATATGGAGTCCCACATAGCATCATCATGGATAATGGGTCAAACTTTGATTCTGATGAGTTTCGAGCTTTCTGTGCATCCCAAGGTACTCGGGTCGACTATGCTTCAGTCGCCCACCCTCAGTCGAATGGACAGGCAGAAAGAGCGAACAGCTTGATTCTCAAAGGTCTAAAACCTCGATTGATGCGCGACCTCAAACATGTGGCCGGCGCTTGGGTAGATGAGCTACCGTCAGTCCTTTGGGGATTAAGAACAACACCAAATCGGTCGACTGGTTGAACCCCCTTCTTCATGGTCTATGGAGCTGAGGCTGTGTTGCCGAGTGACTTGCTTCACAATGCGCCCCGAGTAGAACTTTTTTCAGAAGCTGAAGCAGAACGAGCTCGAGAAGATGCTGTTGATCTTCTGGAAGAAGAAAGAGAGATGGCCTTGATCCGATCGACCATTTATTAGCAAGACCTTCGTCGATTATATGCCAGAAATGTGAAGGGTCGAGCATTTCAGGAAGGAGACCTTGTGCTCCGAGTGGACCAGCAACGGCCGCACAAACTTGCCCCCGCTTGGGAAGGTCCCTTCATCGTCACCAAGGTGCTCCACAACGGAGCGTATCACCTCTACAATGTGGAGCATAATAAAGACGAGCCGCGCGCTTGGAATGCGGAGCTACTCCGCCGTTTTTATACTTAAGTGTTCAGACTGATGAGATGTAATAAAGAGTACCTTTCAGTTCGTTTATCAAAGACATGGTTTTACAGTCTCCTAAATGATTGTTGTTACTAATACATGTGTCCAAAATCCCCCAGTGGGTGGCTTAGCCGCGAATCCGATTCACCTAAGTTTAAAAAAATCCTACCGAGTGATGAGCAACCCTCTCACTCGAGGGCTTAGCTGCAGTCCTGTACTTGCCTAAGTTTAAAGAAAATACTACCGAGTGATGAGAAACCCTCTCACTCGGGGGCTTAGCTGCAGTCCTGTACTCGCCTAAGTTTAAAAAATCCTACCGAGTGATGAGCAACCCTCTCACTCGGGGGCTTAGCTGCAGTCCTGTACTCGCCTAAGTTTAAAAAATCCTACCGAGTGATGAGCAACCTATCAATCGGGGGGCTAGTGCAGTCCGTACTCGCCTAAGTTTAAAAAAATCCTACCGAGTGATGAGCAACCCTCTCACTCGGGGGCTTAGCTGCAGCCCGTACTCGCTAAGTTTAAAAATCCTACCGAGTGATGAGCAACCCTCTCACTCGGGCTTAGCTGCAGTCCTGTACTCGCCTAAGTTTAAAAAATCCTAACGAGTGATGAGCAACCTCTACTCGGGGCTTAGCTGCAGTCCCGTACTCGCCTAAGTTTAAAAAATCCTACCGAGTGATGAAAACCCTTCATCGGGGGCTTAGCTGCAGTCCCGTACTCGCCTAAGTTTAAAAATCCTACCAGTGATGAGCACCCTCTCACTCGGAGGCTTAGCTGCAGTCCTGTACTCGCCTAAGTTTAAAAAAAATCCTACCGAGTGATGAGCAACCCTTTCACTCGGGGGCTTAGCTGCAATCCCGTACTCGCCTAAGTTTAAAATATCCTACCGAGTGACAAGCAACCCTCTCACTCGGAGGCTTGGCTGCAGTCCTGTACTCGCCTAAGTTTAAAAAAATCCTACCGAGTGGTGAGCAACCCTCTCACTCGGGGGCTTAGCTGCAGTCCTGCACTCACCTAAGTTTAAGAAAGTCCTACCAAGTGATGAGCAACCCTCTCACTCGGAGGCTTAGCTGCAGTCCTATACTCGCATAAGTGTAAAACATGCTTCATCCTGATCTGCAAGGACGACGAGGTGCAGGTCGTCCGCGATCCTATCCTCAGAACTGCGTCTGTTCCGAGTGAAGATACATGTTCCACTCGGAAATAAAAACAAGCATACTTAAGGGCAAACAAAGTTCGGACGAAGGAGTTTTACGGTTACAAAATCACTCGGCATACCGAGGCAAATTGAACCGGATCGTAAAAGTTCGGACGAAGGAGCTCAAAGTACTCGGGCATCAGGCCCGAAGGAGTTTTACGGTTACAGAATCACTCGGCATACCGAGGCAAATTGAATCAGATCATAAAAGTTTCATTCACTCCGCAGAGGGGCTGGCAGGCTCGACAAACTCGTCCAGGTCAATTCCATCTGCGATTCGAGTAGCAGCAGCAATGAAGATCTCCATGAAAGACTGGAAGTCGAGCTTCTTGGTGTTGGCGACCTTGATCGCCGCTAGCTTCTCTTCTCTGGCTTCCCTGCAGTGGACGCGAACCAGGGATAAAGCTACGTCAGCACTGCATCGAGCAGCGGACTTTCTTCCACTCCTGCACTCGACCAGGAATCTCGTTAAGTCGAGCCATCAGAGACTCGAGGTCGTTTAGGAGCGTTTCCCCTGGCCAGAGCGTTGTGTCGATCCACGAAACTGCAACCTTGAGTCGAGCAAGATATTCCAAGGCACTGGCGAGGCAAGACTCCAGTCGGAGCACATTCATGGCTGCTTCATCTTTGACAGGAGAGTTGATAGGGTCCAAGTTCATCTCGACTCGCCCAGTTTCTTCCTCGAAGTCTTGACAGAATTCTGCACTCACAGAGAAATAATGAGTCGACAGCGGTATGATGAGTCAACGAAAGCAAACCAATCGCACAGAGAAAAGTACCTTCAAGCATGAGGAATAATTTTTTGGCGAGTCCTCCCAGGTAGTTCTCCAGCTCGTCCCTCCTACGGGTGATGTCTTCTACTTTATCGGTCAGGGTTCGCTTGTCCTTCTTCAGACGAGTCACTTCTTTGTTGGCTTCGTCAAGAGCAGCCTTCAGCTTGGCATTCTCTCCCTCCAGCTGTCCGACTGAAGCCATCTTTTGGTCAGCAAGCACCAGTTTGTCTTCGGCGGTTTTCTTCGCAACCGCAAGGTCAAGGTCCTTCTTCTCCAAAGCTTGTCTCATTGTTTCTAGAAAGAATAACATCCGAATCAGAAAAAGGAGGAGAAAAGGTGGCAAGAGAACCGGTCGACAAACTTTCCATACCAGCAGCGTCATCCTTAGCCTTCTGCAAGTTGTTTCGAGCCAATTCCAGGTCAAGATTGAGCTGAGTTTGCTTCTTCTCCAAGTCGGCAAACCGGGCTCCAAGATCACAAGATTTCTGTGTTCAGAAGATAGTCAGTCGGCAGACACAAAGACTACTGCCAAATCAAACATTCGCCAATAGTCTCGGGGACTACACCCAGTGGGTGCACTCAGCGTGCCCCCACTGGTCCGACTCTTTCAATCGACTTGGTCCGTCTAGTCAAAAAAAAACCCAGACCATAGCCGACTGCCCGCAGTCGACTACGGTCTCGGGGACTACACCCAATGGGTGCACTCAGCGTGCCCCCACTGGTAAAGGTTCCACTCGGCATGATCTGCCCAGCCCGAGTGGAAAAGATCTGTTAAAAGACCCCCGCCGAATCAAACATTCGACGGCGGTCTCGGGGACTACACCCAGTGGGTGCACTCAGCGTGCCCCCACTGGTTCAGAGATTCGATCAGCACAACCTAGTTGACTCAAGTGGAAAAACTACTCAACAGAAATTAAAATACCCACTGGGTGTACAAACTGACAATGGGTGTGCAATTAAGGTTCCAAAACGCTCATCCACGGACGTCTTGTGGATAAAACAGCAGTTCCTAAATATCATATCCCAACAGAACAAGCGTCAAGATGGAGTTCAGTCGGAAGTAAGCTAACCTGGACATTGGCCTGAAGTGCTGAGCTGGCATCATAGGCAGCTTCACTGGCCTCGCGCACCACCTTCATCTGCTCCATCATAACGCCAGCCTGGCGTATAGCCTCCTTGGCAGCACTCACTTGGTCTTCTGGGACTTGATGGGCGGTGGGAGGTGCAGTCGGTGTATCAGTTGCAGTAGCTTGAGAGCTTGAGGCATGCAGTTGGACAGACGGAGGAAGGGCCCGCACAGTCGACGATGAAGGACGAGCACTCGACAAGGGAATCGCAAAAGTAACGGAGGCACTGTTGAAGTCCCCGGATTATTGGATAGCTGGTTCCGTCGCCGGCGTCGACTGGGACGTCTTGCTAGCTGGCACCTTCTTGACTGAGGCCCTGCTCCTCCTACCCACGAGTTCTTGTGGCTCATTTTCATCATCGTCTTGAAGTTCAATAACATCTCGCGGAGCTGCAAAAGAATCGACCACAAGAGTTCAGTCGACTGTAGAATTGGCTAGCAAAGAAAAGATGAAGATAACAGGGGTCATACTCGCTTTGGAGGTGACCGCGTCCTCCATCTCCTCGTCACCATCATCTTGGTAAGCAGAAGTCCCGGAGGTAGCAGCACTGCAAATCTCAAGGTTCACTCGGTCAAGCAAGTGGATGGGTCGGCAACTGATATAAGATTCTTCAAACAAAGGGTGAAAACGAAACGCTTACGCAGAGGCGACGGGAACGTCAACCTTGATCTTGGGCAAAGCCTTCCGTGGCTTGGACGGCGCTGTCTTGAGCTGCTTCAGAGCCTTCTCAGTCGGCACCGGAGAAGATGTCCGAGTGCACTTCGAAGTCTGTCCAGTCGGTGCTGCCACCTTGCCCCGGATACTTGCTGGGTCGTGCTTGTGCTTGGAACGCTTTTCCGTGCGAGGTGGAGAATCGACCTCCTCCTCACTGCTCGAGTTTTCCTGCTCTTCATCACTCTCCCCATCGGAGTTCCAGTCGCCGCTGTCGCCTCCGCTCTCTTCTCCTTCCTGGATCTGCTCCTCATTGGGCATCGAGTACATCTCAGTATATATCTGCGAAGCAAAGAATCGAACAAGCATCAGTCGGTTCCAAAGACAAGATACAAATTAGAGTAAAAGTCACTCCACTTCGAAGGTCTGACCTTGTCTGGTTCATTATCAGCGCCGAGTGGCAGAATTCTCCTAGACCCCCCTGGGGTTTTCTCTGTTTCCGGTAATGCTCTGCAGCCACCGCGCCACCGTCTCCTCGGCAACTTCCTCCGGGTGGATCCGAGCAGAATCATCGGCGCCCGAATACATCCACATAGGATGATCGCGGGCCTGGAGTGGCTGGATGCGGCGAGTGAGGAACACCTCTAGCAAATCCATGCCGGTCACGCCATCACGGACAAGTTGGATTACACGGTCGACCAACATGTTCACCTCCACCTTTTCTTCTGGAGTCACTTTCAAGGAAGAGGGCTTTTCAATTCGCCCCATGGTAAAGGGAGGAAGGCCAGTTGACTGACCAGGAGTTGGTTTATCCTTACAATAAAACCAGGTCGACTGCCACCCTCTGACCGAATCGGGAAGAGTCATAGGTGGAAATGTGCTTTTGCCTCTCATCTGGATCCCTAGACCTCCGCACATCTGAATCCCGTGCGTCCTCTCATCACTCGGGTTGGCCTTTTTCACAGACTGTGAGCGGCAGGTGAAGATGTGTTTGAAGAGACCCCAATGCGGTCGACAACCCAAGAAATTCTCACACATGGAGACAAACGCAGCTAGGTATGTGATGGTGTTCGGAGAAAAGTGATGAAGTTGGGCCCCGAAAAAGTTCAGAAAACCTCGGAAAAAAGGATGAGGGGGCAGAGAAAAACCACGGTCGACGTGAGTCGCGAGGAGGACGCACTCACCCTCCTGCGGTTGCGGCTCGGTCTTGTCACCTGGCAGCCTCCAAGACGCATGGTCGATCAAGCCTCCCTCGACCAGATCCTCCATGTCTTCTTGCTGAATCGTGGAGCAAATCTAATCGCCCTGGATCCAGCCGGGCGGCAGGCCGGATCTCGACGACGAGCCTCCCCGACTCGTCTTCTTGCCCTTCGCTGCCGTCGTCGCTTTCTTCGCACGCTCCAAGGCCGCCGTCTTCTCCTTCCCCATCGCGGCAGGCTGCACTCGGGTGGGGCGGCGGCGTCGAAGGTGGCGGCGAATGCGGTGGTGAAACAGGAGAGGAGGAAGGAGATGGGGAGCACAGTACTGGGCTCATCGACCCCGACGCCTTATATGGGTCCGCTCCCGAGTGGCTGACTAGTGGGCCCAGGCAATCCAGTCAAATCCCGCAACAGTCGCGCGCTGGATACGTGGCGAAAAAGGTGGCACGAGAATCGAGGCGTCCCTGCCTAATCCGCTCCGTCTACTGCGGCCCTCTCCGTCCCGCGCGCTTCTCCAAATTTCGAATCCCGTGAGATCCGGAAAGCGGCAGCGTGACCAATCGCGCCAAGGATCTTATACCATATCAACATTCGGAGCTTATCAGAAAAAATCACTCGACGACCTCTGAATGGACCAAGGCGACTGAAAATGAAGTTGAAGTTTTTGCAAAGATCACCGGCCCAGTTAGGATGCCTCTGAAGCATATAAATCGGGTCGGAACCATCTTCAACCCCTTCTCCACTCGAACCCAGATCCATTCGGGGGCTAATGACGAAGACATGTACCTAGGGTAGGGTAATAGGCCCGACCTAGACACCCTTACCGAGGACACTGCCCTAAGGCCAAGGACATTCAAAGGATGGCACCATCTACCAACTGAAATCGCCACAGGGTGCAACCCACTCGACCAACAGTTCACTCGGAAGACCCAATTCCATTCGACCGGGGTGTACTCACTCGACCACATCGGAAATCACTCGGAAGACAGAAGATCTAAGGTCACTCAGGATGGCAAGGGTCAGGCATTCACTCCGTAGTCTTAATGATCATTTATTTGCCTTTATTGCTGGCGTTATCAGTAACGTCTTGTCTTTATAGACATTGATACCCTTGTAACGTGGGACGGTTGGGGTCCTGGCGCACTCTATATAAGCCACCCCCCTCCTCAGGCACAAGGGTTCGCACCCCCTTTAACTTCATGCATAAGTCAATCGATCGAGCCTCCGGGCACCGAGACGTAGGGCTGTTACTTCCTCCGAGAAGGGCCTGAACTCGTAAATCTTGCATGCACAACCTCACCATAGCTAGGATCTTGCCTCCTCATACCTACCCCCCATTCTACTGTCAGACTTAGAATCACGACATCGGCGGCCTTCCTCGTGGTGCTAGAGGAAGAAGAGCCGGAGCCGGTGGCGAATACCTCCACCCGGACGCAGAGATCCGACGCCCCGACGGAGATGTCGTCGCCAAGGGGGACAGGTGAGTCAGAGACATCGAGCACCCCGCTGGGGTACTCATCGGCTGCGGGCGCGTCGGAGATGCGCAGCGCGGCGAAGGAGGCGGTGAGGGCGTCGATGATGTCGGCCGCCAGCGCAACGGGCTCGGGGGAGGCCAGCGTCCGACGTGTTCACCAGAATCGATGAAGGGCCCCGTCTGGAACGTGTCTCTGGCCAGGACCTCGAGCTGCCCCATGGTGGGCGCCAACTATCGTGGTGGGCGCACGGTAGATGCCAAAGGATGGCTAAAGAGAGGGACATGCTTGAGGGCACCGGTGGGCTCCAGAGGCAAGGTCGGCATGAGCAAGCACGGGACGGAAGACATACCGAGGTTTGGGGCTCTCCGGAGAGATAAAACCCCTAGTCTTGCCGAGAGTGGTTTATATGTATTGGTACAAAGATGCTCCTAGAGCTGTTTGGGGGAGGAAGGAAAGCAGGCCAAGGCTTAGGCTGCTCCTTCTCCTTGTATGTGTATTCTACTGATGGTCTGATCGTATGTGTTCGCCCAGTGCATGGAGGCCTCCTGGGGGGTTTTATAGGTCAACCCCCCAGGGCTACAATGGTAAAGTTACATTGCCGCGGGGCCGGAATGTCAGCGTCTGGGAAGCCGGTGCTGGGACCTGCCGAGTGCCATGATTCGCCGGGTTCCCCGGGCGCAAGCCCGTGCGCCAGAGAGCGCTATTCAATGCCTTGTCTTACGTCACGGAGTGGTTGAGCCGGTTCGGTTACAGTGGCACGTCGCCTGGTCGCCATCGGCTTGCATCAGCAGGACGAGGGGTGCATTGTTGCCATGCTGGCCCCGGTCAGCGGGGTAGGTGGGGCACTGTTGCCAGGCTCCTACCGGTCAGAGGGGTTGGTGGGCCACTGTAGCCATGCTCATCTCCCTTACGGGGACTTGATCCGTCGTACGCCTTGGATGGGATGGGAGCTGACTCGAGGCCGGGTTGAGGAAGTCTTGGTTTGGCGGGGCCGGCCGGCATGCGCTAGCTGGCCCGACCACGCTGCGGTCTTGGTCGGGCTGCGGGGCTTGGCCGGGTCAAGAAAACCGGCCGAGCGTGAGCCGGATTGAGGGGCGAAGCCGGCCCCGATGTTTTTGAAAGGGATCTAGGTTCCGTTGCCTGCCCGGGGTTCATCCCCCCTACAGTCAAAACATAATAATCGTGTGCTATCAAATAGAAAAACCCTCCATGCAAGCAGATATTTTTTAGATTGCGAGGGATGCAGGCGAGAGTAAAATGCTGGGGCTACTAAGAATTTGGATCGAGGGATAAGCAGAACAGGAGTAACAGACATCGCACACGGTCAAAACATAATAATCATGTGCTATCAAACAGGAAAATCCTTAGGCGAGCAGATATTTTTCATATTGCGAGCGATGCAAGCAGGAGTAAGATGCCGGGGCTACTAAAAATTTGGATCAAGGGATTGAAGCAGTCGAGAGTAACAGACATCGCACACAGTCAAAACATAATAATCGTGTGCTATCAAATAGAAAAACCCTCCAGGCGAGCAGATATTTTTGATATTGCGAGCGATGCAGGCGGGAGTAAGATGACGGAGCTACTAAAAATTTGGATCAAGGGATTGAAGCGGAGCGGGATTAACAGACAACACACATGGTCAAAACATAATAATCGTGTGCTATCAAACAAAAAAACCTCCAGGCGAGCAGATATTTCTGAGATTGTGAGCGATGCAGGCAGGAGTAAAATGCCGGGGCTACTGAAAATTTGGATCAAGGGATTGAAGCCAATCGGGGGTAAAAGACATTGCATAGGGTTAAAACATAATAATTGTGTGCTACCAAACAGAAAAACCCACCAGGCGAGCAGATATTTTTGAGATTGCGAGGGATGCAAGCGGGAGTAAAGTGCCGGGGCTACTAAAAATTTGGATCAAGGGATTGAGGCAAACCGTGAGTAACATACATCACACACAATCCACACGTAATAATCATGTGCTATCAAACAGAAAAACCCTCCAGGCGGTAAATATTTTCGAGATTGCGAGGTAGTAGATATTTTCGAACGCGGGAGGGAAGCCTCGTGGAGCCCAATCTACTTTGTGAGTGACAGGGGCACGGGCGTGGCACACGGGTAGTCTGAGGGAACCGTGTCTGTTGCGTCCCTAATCGCAGATGGTTGCTGCATCCAACTCGCCTAATGTTTTTAAATTTGGCAAAAAAATGCGGGAAAGGGTCAGAACACGAACACACTTGCATGTGGACCAAGTATATGTATGAAAAGGGTGGTTTGATGTTCAAATACCCAATGCACAGGTTTGATGTGGCACCTGTCACACAAAGCGCACATTATTGCTAGTCCGCCAGCCCCCTAAGAACCCCACTTCATGTCGGTGGTAGGGGAACCCTAGCTATGAACGCATGCCCCCAAATAGCTAGGTCTAAAATCTCACCCTACCGTAACACAAAACATGTGGGCGTCCATCATGGTCAAACCCTCCTTTCGCTCTCGGTCAAAGGTGGACCGTGTGCGGGCCCACAAACATGTGCTTGTGATGCGAGATGGGTGAGACCACATACGAACCACCTGCTGGTGGCCCTAGTATATGTATGAAAAGGGTGTGGTGTGATATTTAAATACCCAATTCACAATTTTGATGTGGCACATGTGCCCCAAAAATTAACCGGACTTCCCCAAACCCACGGAGGTTGCAGGAAGTGTGAAGTAGTCCCACCCCCCCCCCCCCCCCCCCCCCCACACGCACACACACTTTGAGTTGGTGGGAGAGGGCATTTCACCAAGACGTACTGTGACATGGACCAGGCAGAATCCAACTTGGTCGTATAACCTCTCTCGTTGTTTGTCAAAGTGATGGACGTCCACGCGGCCCCACAAAATGGCTCGATAACAACGCAAGAGGGAGTGCCTGAAGACAAAACCACTGCATGCATGTGGCCCAAACAACTTTGATGTGGCATTGTGCTTTGGAACTGTAAAGTCCCCACACTAAGCGAGGGTTCACGACGCGTAGCATATATATATATATATATATATACATATGTATGTATGAATATGTATGTATGTCACCCCACTTCGAGCTGGTGAGAGGGATTCATGCGTACGCACGTGCTCAAACTTAATTAGGTTTGGAATCTCACCATGATCGATCTACTATAACCAAAGATGAAGAATCCACCCTGGTAACCTTTCTCATTGTCGGTCGAAATGATGGACGTCCATGTGGGTCCACGAATATATAGGCTTGCCGCCGATAACCAAGCGAGTGAGAATGTCCAAAGACAACCACTTCATATGTTTATGGAGGTGCGTGATGCATGCATATGTTTGAATACCCAATGCACAACATTGATGTGGCACATGCATTGAAAATCGCACCGTCCCCACACAGAGCAAGAGGTTCATGACGCGTCATGTGGTCACCCCCCCCACCACTTCGGTTCGGCGGGATGGATTCATGCGTGCACATGCGCTCAAAGTATATTATGTAATCTCACATCATGACCTATACTGTAAGACAAACCAAAAATTAATCCCCTCCTATGTCAAATTGACCTCTCTCGCTGTCGGTCTTAGTGGTGGACCAAGCGGGCCCACAGATGGAAGCATCACCGATAACCGTGTGAGTGAGTGCCAGAGGACAACCACCATCGCTTGCATGTGTGCCAAACATATGTATGGAGGTGCGTGGTTGTGATTTTTTGAATACCTAATGCACAACTTTGATGTGGCATCTGCCTCGAAATCCGTAAAATCCTCACACGTAGCGATGTTCATAATGAGTAGTATATGCTGGTCCCATCCCCCCTTCGACGCGTACTATATACTCCTACCGTAACACAACCCGAAAAGAATCATCCTTGTTTGTCAAACTAACCTCTCTTGCTGGGTCAAAGTGATGGAGGACGACCTGATACGTCTCCGTTGCATCTACTTTGCCAAACACTTTTGCTGTTGTTTTGGAGTCTACTTTGCATGATTTGAATGAAACTAACCCGGATTGACGTTGTTTTCAGTAGAACTACCATGGTGTTGTTTTTCTGCAAAAATAAAAGTTCTCAGAATTGGACAAAACTTTTTGGAGATTTTTTATGGAATATATAAAAAATATTGGAGCCAAGACCCAGAGGAGGGGAGCCACCAGTGGCCCCCAAGCCACCAGGGCACAGACCTAGAGGAGGGGAGCCACCAGTGGCCCCCAAGCCACCAGGGTGCGGCCACCCCCCTAGGCGCACCCTGGTGCCTCATGGGGCCCACGTGGCTCCGTCGACCCTAATCTCAAACCTATAAATTCCTATTTCCCAAAAAAATAAGAGAGCAAGTTTCATCTTGTTTTACGATACAGAGCCGTCGCCACCTCCTGTTCTTCATCGGGAGGGAAAATCTAGTCTGTTCTGGGCTACAAAGAGGGGGATTCGTCGCCATTGTCATCATCAATCATCCTCAATCACCAATTTCATGATGCTCACCACCGGCAGTGAGTAATTCCTTCGTAGGCTTGCTGGACCGTGATGGGTTGGGTGAGATTTATTATGCTGATGTTGATGTTGCTATGACTTTGCTATGCTTAATGCTTATCACTAGGGCTTGAGTGCCATGATTTCAGATCTGAACCCTCAATGTTTTCATGAATATATTTTTGTTCTTGATCCTACCATGAAAGTTATACACATCTATTACGAGTTATGATCCACATACCCAAGGTGACAATAATTGGGATTCTTTTTGGTGATTACTGTAATTTGAGGAGTTCATGTATTCACTATGTGTTAAGGCTTTGTTCCGGTTCCCTATTAAAAGGAGGCCTTAATATCCCTTAGTTTCCTTATGAACCCCGCTGCCACGGGAGGGTAGGACAAAATATATCATGCAAGTTCTTATTATAAGCACGTATGACTATATACGGAAAACATGCCTACATTACATTGATGAATTGGAGCTAGTTCTGTGTCGCCTAGGTTATAACTGTTACATGATGAATGTTATCCAACATAATTATCCATCACCAATCCAATGCCTACGAGCTTTTCACATATTGCCTTTGCTAAGTTACTACTATTGCTGCTACTATCATAATTGCTACAAAACTATTATTGCTACTGTTGCCGCTATTGTTGCTATGGTTACTATTGCTATCAAACTATCATACTACTGTGCTACTGGTCACTCTACTATAGATATTTAGTCTCCAGTTGTGGTTGAATTGACAACTCAACTGCTAATACTTGCAAAATTTCTTTGGCTCCCCTTGTATCAAATCAATAAATCCCCTATACTTGTGGGTTATCAAGACCTTTTTCTAGCACCGTTACCAAGGAGCATAGCTCTATTTGCTGAGTCACTTGGGATTTATATCTGTTGATCACTATGAAGAATCTTAAGCATGATAGAACCAAGACCGTTCCCTCTAAGACGAGGGGAGGTAAGGAACTGCTATCTGGCTCTGCACTTGATTCACCTTCTGTTTTGTGTAAGCTTGCAACACCAACATCTGCTATTAATTCTGGTATGTCACAAGTAATTGATGATGCTACTTTCTGCTATGAATGATGCTTATGATGATGCTAGTACTTTGCTTGATGATACTATGCCACTAGGTGAATTTCTTGATGAATAAGTTGTTAAAGCTAAAGAATTTGAAAATGCTAAAACTAATGAAGTTATTGAAACTGAATGTTATGATTCACCTATTAGATCTAGATCTCCTAGATATGAACTATCTAAGATACCTGAGGGATATGTTATGGAAGGAGAGGTTGCTAGGGAATTTCTTGCTTGTATTGATAGAGATGATCTCAAAAAATATTAGTCAAGTTGAAGGAAAAATCTCTAAATGCTATAGTGAAATGTGATCCTAAGTTTTCTACTTCACCTATCGTTCTTACTGATAAGGATTATGAATTCTCTGTCTATCCAGAGTTAATTACTTTGGTTAAATCTGATCCTTTCCATGGTTATGAAACTGAAACTGTTGTGTCACATCTTACTAAATTAAAGGATATAGCCACCCTATTTGCTCATGAGGAAAAAATTCGCTACTACTACATTCTTAAGTTGTTTCCTTTTTCGCGAAAGGGTGAGGCTAAGATACGGTTTAATACTCTTGCTCCTGGTTGTGTGCATAGTCCCGAGGATATGATATATTACATCTCTGAAAAATATTTTCCAGCTCATAAGAAACACGCTGCCTTACAGGAAATATTTAACATTGTGCAAATTGAAGAAGAGAGTCTCCCTCAAGCTTGGGGGAGGCTTCTCCAATTGCTTAATGCTTTGCCTGATCATCCTCTTAAGAAAAATGAAATACTCGATATCTTCTATAATGGACTAACCAATGCTTCTAGGGACTACCTAGATAGTTGTGCTGGTTGTGTTTTTAGGGAACAAACTATTGAACAAGCTGAAGAATTATTGAATAATATATTGAAGAATGATAATGATTGGACACTTCCTGAACCACCACGTCAACCAACTTCGAAGAAGAGGGGTATTCTATTTCTCAGTCCTGAAGCTATGCAAGAGGCAAAGAAGTCTATGAAAGAAAAAGGTATTAAAGCTAAAGATGTTAAGAATTTACCACCCATAGAATAAATACATGACATACCGACACAGGTAGTAGAGGTAAATTCTCTTATAAGATTTGATGAAGAAGATGTTCCTTATAATAAACCTCCTAGTCAATGCTTGTATGAATTTGACAATTACACTATTAAGCAAGATCATTTTAATGCGTATGTTATGAAAAATTGAAACGTAATGCCTACATGATCAATCACTTGACTGACTTGTTGTTTAGAATTGCTAATGATGTTAAAGGTGTAGGTAAACATGCTTCCATGGTCCAAACCCAGTTAGAACAAGTTGCTAAATCTCAAAATGATTTTCTCAATGAAATGAAAAATAATATGAATGATTATGCTGTTAGAGTGATGACTAGAGGAGGTACAATGACTTAGGAGCCACTTTATCCTGAAGGTCACCCTAAAAGAATTGAACAAGATTCTCAAAGAATTAATACTGGTGTACCTAGTCCATCTAAAAACAAAAAGAAAAAGAAAAATGATAGGACTTTGCATACTTCTAGTGAACCTGAGCTGGAAAAACCTCCTGAGAATGATAATGATGTTTCTATTTCTGATGCTGAAACACAATTTGGTAATGAACATTCACCTAGTGATAATTATAATGATAATGACAATGATGATGTTCATATAGATGCTCAACCAGACAATGATAAAGAACCAGATAATGATGTTGAAATAGAACCTGCTGTTGATCTTGATAACCCACCTCCTAAAAATAAACGTTATGATAAGAGATACATTGTTGCTAGAAAACATGGTAGAGAAAGAGAACCATGGGTTCAAAAATACCATGCCCTTTCCTCCTAAACCATCTAAGAATAAGGATGAGGAACAATTTGAACACTTCGCTTAAATGCTTAGGCCAGTCTTTTTGCGTACTTGTTTGACTGATATTTTGAAGATGGCCCCATATGCTAAATATATGAAAGATATTGTCACTAATAAAAGAAAAATACCTGAAGCTGAAATCTCCACCATGCTTGCAAACTATTCTTTTAAGGATGGAGTACCTAAGAAACTAGGAGATCCAGGAATATCAACTATACCATGCTCCATTAAAAAAATATGTCAAAACTGCTTAATGTGATTTAGGAGCCGGTGTTAGTGTTATGCCTTTCTCTTTATATAAAAGACTTCATTTGAATAAACTCACACCTACTGAAATATCATTGCAAATGGCTGACAAATTAACTGTCATACCTATCAGTGTTTGTGAGGATGTGCCCGTTGTAATTGCAAATGTTACTATCTTAACAGACATTGTTATACTTGATATGCCCAAGGACAACAACATGTCGATTATCCTCGGTAGACCTTTTTTGGATATTGCACGAGCTGTTATTGATTGCAACAAAAGCAAGGTCACTTTTCATATCAATGGTAATGAACATACGGTGCACTTCCCGAAGAAACAATTCCATGTAAATGGTATCCATGTTATTGAAAAGACTCCAACAATCAGTATTGGAAGTTTTCAACTACCTCTCCCTACTATCAAAAAGAAATATGAAACACTTATAATTGGGGAGATGCATATCCCCGTTGATCGAAAATAGTTTGTTAATAAGACTTGATCAACCTTATTAATGGATTCTTTTTTAGAAGCATGTGGTCGATGAATTTTGTAAGCACAACCTTCTGTGCCTACTTTTTAGTCAAATGCAATAGAATGCCATGATTATCCTATTTTATGAATTACCCATGCAATAAAAAATATCCCAAAAATGAAAGTTCTTAGAATGATGTGAAATTTTAACATCAATTTTTATTGAATATTTAAGAATTTATGGTACTGAAAACACCTCAGGGGGATGCCCCAGGTGCCCATGATGCACCAGGGCATGCCCACCCCCCTGGGCGCTCCCTGGTGGCTTTCGAGCCCCATAGGGACCCCCTCACTTTTTCCTTCAGTCCACATCATCTCTTACCTCTAGCAAAAATTCCTGGTAGCTCTCTTTCTCGTGTTTTTGCTCCCAAACCTATGATTTTCGATCTCTTTGCTCGGAGCTTCATTTCCGAAATTGTTTTGGGGGATGGCTACTTGGTATGTGACTCCTCCATTGCTCAAATTAGTTTTTGCTCTATTGGATTATATTTTGCATAATTAGTTGTTGTTGGTGCTACTAAAAATGAGCTTGCATATTGGATTCTTTGAGTTCCAAGTAGTTTGAATGCTTCATATAGCCTCTAGATATTCTTATGAGTAGTTGCTATCAATTTTGGGAAGTTTTAGTGATATCATTTTGTGGCCCAAAAACTTCAGAAATTTGATCTTAGGAAAATGAACCTCTTTAGGAGGAGTTCTTCTAGGAGGAGGTCCTCGGAGGGATCATGGGGCGAGAGCTCGGTCAGGCAGGCGTATGTTGAGTCAAGGGCAAGTACAGCACGGGTTACTATTATCAAATAATGTTGTTAGTTGTGCGATCGGTTCATGATAGGTGCTGGAATTAAGGAAGAATTTGGTCAATATATTCAAAACACTGAGCTCGCTCGCTTCCTCGAAGATAAGTGTATTCATCACTACAATCTCACTCAGTGTTGGTGCGGCAAACATTTGTGTTTGCCACCCGGACTTGTACACAGGCATGCTGATGATCATGCACCAATTAGCAAGACATGGCACGAGATAAGCTAGAGAAACCACTCTTCGTGAGATTAAGGAGTGCATTAAGAAGATCAAGTCAGCAGGAGAACACCTCAGGAAGGCCTCCTTTGACAGGCAAGAGAACCCGATCGGGTCGGGACCTCCCCTGAGGGCCAAGACTAGATCGCCTCGGCAAGGCTCCCGGTGCCGCCAAGGCCACAAGACAAGAGCCCGGTAGGCTCCATGCTGGCAAACCTCTGCCAAGGTGCCACCGCTCCACCTCATCATACGCCAGCCACAAATCAATGTGGTGTTGAGCTCTCAAGTGGTAGGTGGATCCTGCCGAGCACGTGGCAACTTGCTGGAGAAGAGATCAGCTTTATTGACACCCATCCAGATTGCGTGTCACGCTAATAAGGAGAAGATGGATAAGCGACGCGGCAGGCTGGCCGGGCTTCAACCTCAGCATGACACCTAGCAGTGCATTTAATGCACTTTGTCCTAACTACCAGAGTTAGGTATGATGGCTCTGTTAGCTATCTAATCGTACTAGAATGACTGATTTGCCACTGTGGTCGCCCCTTAAGCTATAAAAGGAGGCCCGAGGCAACCCAGCAAAGGGTTCAAACATTTTGACCCACCAACACTTGTACGCGTGTGCTGCACTCCCCGAGGCACACTTGTCGGGCTTGAGCTCGTCGTGTCTTCGTGTTCCTCCAGATCAATCCACCATAGCAGGAGTAGGGTTTTCCGCTGCAAAGCGGCCCGAACCGAGGTAAAAGAGAGTTGTCCATCGCCCTGTTGCCCTGCTATTTCTGCTCTTTGTGCAATGTGACCGTCCCCTTGCCGAACAACAAAGGGGCAGCCCTACCCCATGGGTGATCATGCTTCCATGCCGACATCTTTGGTGCACCAGGCAGGGGGCGTGTTGCTTGTGCAAATCTGAGGCAGTTACTAGCGCGTCGATCTTCGTTACCTTCTAAGTCGTCAATGGCTCACAAGAAGAAAAGCGGTGCGGTAGCACATCCTTCCGCCTCAAAGGCTTCGTCACCTGCAGGTGCGGGTGCTGTGGACACCGCAGCTATGGCGGGCAAGGTAGGCACCTTGGGCAATGCAACTAACACTTCCACCGTGGCTGGAGCGAGAACCAGGGCCACAGGAGCGGCCCAACTTCCTCAACCTACTAGCGATCACACTCACGCCGGTGCGGGCTAGGGCGATGCGCAACATCCACCTCCTCGCCGAACCAGCGAGCGTGACCAGTGCAGTGTCGACGCTCGCTCCGGTGCAAGCCAAGATCCACTGGCCGCACCATCCAGAGGGGCGACGATAGGACACATGCTCCGTCCCATGCAGGGCGAGCGTGACAAGACCCCGAGCATCACCGTTGATCCACAATGACCGTATCCGCATGGGAAAGGCCCAGCTGATCAAGAGCCTGGCCATCAAGAACAAGTTCGGCCGCGCCAAACCGGCCTTGTGATTGGTCCAAGGTGGCAGGAGCACAACGATGCTCCTTCTGGTTTGTCAAGGAGTTGAGCGGTGTCGCCCTCTGCCTCCCACGCCATGCCAGGGGCGGTGGCGAAGCAATGGGGAGGGCTCAGCTATTGCTGAACTTCCCCCCAACAGTAGACAAGATGGATGAATGGAGAGCTACCTTCCAGAGCCTCATAGGGTTTGCTGAGACCCACAAGTCGCAGCGAGTGGAGCCTTCACGACGCCCGCAGACGACGCCGGCCGCCCCCGCTGGTGGCCAAGTTGAGAGGACTCCACCCACGGTGTAGTCCCCTCCGTAGCAACCCACCCAAGGGCAACCACGGCGGGCTCAGCAACCCCAAGACGTTGATGAGCCTAACAAACCGTCAATGGCCTCATCCGACCCACAACTCCAGCGGGATCAACGCCAAGTGTTTAGAGACAGGAGGAAGGAAGACGCTCGCGTAACCATTGAGTAGCGTCGCGAGGCATGCCATCAATTAGACAGGCTTAATGGACCAGCCATTGATGAACCCACGCCCAGTGTTGGGGGGTACTTGCCTTACGAGGTAGGGTGCTACGGCAGGTCCGTTGGCCGTCCTCTCGCACCTTCAAGCCTGACCTGCCGGAGAAGTATGATGGAAAACTGAACCCGATAGAGTTTTTGGGCATCTATACGATTGCCATTCAAGCTGCCCGGGGAAGAGATGAGAAAGTACTTGCCAATTACTTCCCGTTGGCTCTCAAGCCTAATGTGAGGTCTTGGCTGATGCATCTACCGGAGGATTCCATTTCCTCGTGGGCAGACCTCTGCAACGAGTTCATTGGCGCCTTCACAGGTGGCCATCAAGAACCAGGACAACCCAGTGACCTGCAAGACCTTCTACAAAAAGAAAGGGAGAGCTTGCGCAAGTATTTTCAAAGGTTCAGCTGAGTTCACCGGAACATCCTGAAGATACATCCAGCAGCTGTGATTGCCGCATTCCACACGAATGTGCGCATTCGGAGGATGCGGGCCAAGATGAATATTCGGCTGCCCAAGACTGTCAACGATCTCTACACGTTGGTGGATAAGTGTGCTCGTGCTGAAGAGGGAAGAATACTTCCAGGGGAGGAGGTTGGTGTCAAAGTCGATTTGGAAGACGACGACGATGCTGCCACCCACAGGAAGAGGAACTAAAAGCGCAACAAGAAGCGTAAGGAGAAAGCAGTGATGGCAGTTGAGAGCTCCGGTGATCTTACCACCGGCAAGAAAGCAAAGACTGAGACACCCAACAAAGAAGCTGCTACTTGCACTAATTACCGGGCGGCTGTGGCAGCTGAGAAAACCGGCAAGTTTGACGGGCCTTACTGCAAAATCCACATGACCAAGGGCCACGATCTCCAAGACTGCAAACAAGTTGAACAGCTGGTCAAGAAGCAGAAGTCTGAGTATGAAAGGCATGATAAGGAGAGAGTCCAGAATGGTGCTGGTGAGAAAGGTCGTGGTGGCCGCAATGGTCATCACGGTAAAGTCGATCAACAGAAGGAAAAACCTGCCAGAGGCCGTGAGAAGAAAGAAAATGAAGATGACAGTGAAGAAGAGGATGATGAGACTAGCAAGAAGGAATTTCAGAAGGCTACCGAGGCAATGTGCATTTACGGGGGCGCATCTTTGCACTCCTCTCACCGCTAGCTCAAGCAATGGGCACGTGAGGTCAATGCTGCAGAGCCAGTAGCAAGCACTCGAGAACCACTTAAGTGATCCCGCACGCCCATTAGTTTTGACGTTGAGGATCATCCTGATCGCACTACTGCGGTTGGATGATTGCCATTGTTGGTTTCACCAAAAATCCGCAACCTCAAGGTCACAAAGATTTTGATTGACGATGGAGCAAGGTTGAACTTGATTTCCCCTGATGTGCTTAAGAAACTTCATATTCCTGACGAAGACCTGAAGAAGACTGGCACTTTCCAGGGGATCAAGCAAGGAAGGAGCTAGCCAAAGGGAAAATTACTTTGCCGGCGACGTTTGGCAGGGAACTAAATTTCAGGACTCAGAAGGTTGCGTTCGATGTTGTTGAGCTTCCCCTACCATTTAACGGAATCCTTGGTCGTCCAGCTTTGGCAAAATTCATGGCCGCCTCCCATTACGCATATAACACTTTGAAGATGGCAGGCCCTATGGGAGTCATCTGCATTCCATCAGATAAGAGGGATGTAGTTATCTGCGTCGACAAGATGTATAGGGATGCAGTAGCAGCAGAGGCCGTCAAGGCCTCGGCTCCCGCCAGAGAGGAAAGGAAAATTAAGAAATCTAGCAAGGACACCGACAAGGACCTCGGGAAGCGCGCCTCTCCAGAGTGTGCTACGCCCGGCGATGACTTGCCGAAAAGTAGCTAGCAAAAGATCCAAGGCTGCTCCTCCTACAACGAAGAGGGTTCCGATGAGGCAGGATGGCACTGATGGTACTTCCACAATTAGCGCCACCCTTGACGACAAATAGGAAAGAGGGCTCGTTGCCTTCCTGCGGGCGAATGTCGATGTGTTTGTGTGGCAACCATCTGACATCCTCGGTGTTCTCAGGGAGGTAATCGAGCACAACCTTGTTTTCTGTCCTCATGCTCACCCCGTCAAGCAGAAGGTCAGAAAGCAAGCCTTGGAGCAGCAACATTTCATTGCTAAGGAGATTAAGAAACTTGAAGCAGCAGGTTTGGTTAGAGGAGTGTTGCACCCAACTTGGTTAGCAAATCCAGTGGTGGTACACAAGGCAAATGGGAAGTGGAGACTTTGTATTGACTTCACCGACTTGAACAAAGCATGTCCAAAGGATCCCTTCCCCTTGCCGCGCATCGACCACATTGTTGACTCCACTTCAGGATGTGATTTGCTCTCCTTCCTTGACGCATACTCCGGCTACCATCAGATCTTCATGGCTAAGGAAGATGAAGAGAAAACCACGTTTATTAACCCATGTGGCACGTACTATTTTGTACGTATGCATTACGGGCTAAAAAGTGCTAGTTCAACGTTTGTAAGGGCTGTCCATATTGGTTTTGAGGCTCAACTACACAGAAACATAGAAGCCTATATGGATGATATAGTGGTCAAAATCAAGGAAAAATCTACACTTGTTGAAGCTTAGGAAGAAACCTTTGTGAACCTGCGAAAGATCAACTTGAAGCTCAACCCAGAAAAATGTGTGTTTGGCATTCCATCCGGCAAGCTCCTTGGGTTCTTTGTGTCTCAACGAGGGATAGAAGCAAACCCCGACAAGATCAACGCAATAGCGCAAATCCAAGCCCTCAAATATGTGAGGCGTTTGACTGGCTGTGTTGCTCTGCTAAGTAGGTTCATTTCGAAATTCGCAAAACATGCCCAGCCATTCTTCAAAATCTTGAAGAAGGCTGGTCCAATGAAATGGACTCCAAAGGCACAGGCTGCACTGTGGGATTTGAAAACCTACCTTTCCTCCGTGCCAACCTTGGTCGCGCCTAAGCCATAAGAGCCGCTGCTGTTATATCTAGCAGCAACGAATCAAGTGGTTAGTGTTGCCTTGGTGGCACAGAGAGAAATGGTTAGCGAAGGAACCAATGCGGCAGAGCCACCCAGTGATGAATCAAACATGTCCCTGGCAAGCCCATATGTGGATGGTGAAGAGGGGCCGCAGGCAGATGTTGATAATCAGAGGGCGTTAGCAAGGAAAAAGATGGTGCAGCGACCAGTTTACTTTGTCAGCACCCTCGTGCAGGGGGCTAGGTCAAGGTACTCTGGGGTGCAAAAATTGATCTTCGGCCTTCTCATGGCCTCGAGGAAGCTATGCCATTATTTCCAAGCTCACGAGATCACAATTGTGACTCGCCTTCCGTTGCAGCGTATCCTGAGAAACCCCGAAGCTACCGTGTCGGTACAACAAACATTCCAGTTGTTGACCAGACCCATGCACAGGCGTGCTGACGGGCATATATCCAGCATCCAATGGGTAATGCAAGGCCAAGCCAGAGAAGCCACTCTTCATCAAATCAAGGAGCGTATCAAGAAGACCAGGCTAAATATACAAGGCAAGGATTCCAAGAGAAGCATCTTCCGCTGGCCAGGCGAGGTCAGCAGAGTCGATGCAGAACCCTAGAGCAAAGGCGAACCGCCACCAGCTGTGCCTTCGGGACAACCAGAGCCCGGAGTGCACACCCCTTCAAGATAGCCTGGCAAGCCCTGCCCCTGGCAGGCGCGGGCCAGGCACCACCGCTCCACCACACAGCAACGCAAGTCACTTATCGGTGCGGTGTCGAGCCCGCATGTGGTTAAGTGGCTTCCACTAAGCACGTGGCAGCTCGTTGGAAGACAGATCACACCTATTTGACACCCGTCTAGAGGCATGTCAAGATAATAAGCAGAAGATGATTAAGCGGCACGACAGGCTTGCCAGGTTTCACCCTCAGCACAACACTTAGCAGTGCATTTAATGCACTTTGTCCTAACTGCCAGAGTTAGGTACGATAACACTGTTAGCTATCTAATCATAGGATAATGACTATTTTGCCACTATGGTTACCCCTTGAGCTATAAAAGGAGGTCCAAGGCTACCTAGAAAGGGATCCAGGTCCCCTCATACTTGTACGCACGTAGCAGCTCTCCCAGAGGCCACCTTGCCGGGTTTGAGCGCTGCGTGCTGTTGTGTTTCCTCCATCCAATCCATCCAATCTGACCCGTGAACCCGTCTTGATCAGCGGCAAGTTCTGGAAGAACGGCGGAAGGAAGATGCGCGTGTCACCATAGAGCGACACTGAGAGGCACGACATCAATCTGACAGGTGCAATGGCCCAGACCATGACGAGCCCGCGCCTAGTGCTGGCGGGTACTTGCCTTTCGAGGTTGTGTGCCTTACCTTCACTCGTGAGCTGCAGCAGGTCTGCTGGCCATCTGCCCGCGTCTTCAAGCCTAAGCTGCCAGAAAAATATGATGGAAAGTTAAACTAGGCAAAGTTTCTAAGCAAATATACGATGTTTGTTCAAGCCGCCAGGGGCAGAGATGAGAACCTATTCGCCAACTATTTCCCTTTGGCACTTAAGCCAATCATGAGATCATGGCTGTTGGGGATATAACCCCACGATATGACCCGCCCTAGAAGTGCCGGGTTAGGATGTTGGCGATTCAACAGTAAGGCCTTAGACAGGCCCAAGAGACCAAGACATGGAGCCAGGGAGGCGACTTACATGATGAGCCGGACGAAGGCCTAGAGCCAGGAGACGGTGTGTGACCCGGAAGTGTAAGCCGCCCAATGGCGACTTGCCTAGCAAGGCAAGACGACATAGAACCAGGGTCGGTCACGTGGTACGATCCGACCGAGACACCTGTAAGCCCAGGGCCTCAACCTATGTATATAAAGGTGAGTCTCTACGGTGGGTAAAGTTAAGTTACAATCCATTGATAGCTAGGTTAAGTGATTCCTCTCCCTTGTAATCGATACTCAAGCAATACAACACATAGCAGGACGTAGGCTTTTACCTCGATTGTGAGGGGCCAAACCTTGGAAAACTGGTGTCTCTCGTCCCGCTGAACCCCTTTAAGCTAATCACTGTAGCCATGGCCTCACACCTAAGTCCTTTCACGAGGGCATCTACCGTGTTAACCCCACGACAGTTGGTGCCCACCATGCGGCCAGTGCATGGTGGTTTCGAGTTCTTGAAGGGCACTTTCCTAGGGATCGAGGGATACGCCGTTGGCAGGATGACCAAGAGTCACCGCGGCAAGCTCTACATCGATGACGGTGGCTGGGGCCCCGATGCCGACTCTATCGAGTACGGGTACCGGGTCCCCTTCGGTGGGATTCATGTCTTCCTCGGCAAGATCGGTGGATCAGATCCTGAGCCGGACATCTGCACCGACATCATCGAGCCGGCTCAGCGCGCGTGACCCGCCTGGGTTCTACCCGGCCGGAAGCTCGTTTTCGTTGGATTCGCGCAAGGCAAGGAGCTTGCGGAAGATTCTGCATCTGGGGAAGAGACTCTCATCTACTCAGGTGATGAGTCCTCAACCGAAGAGACGGAGTCGATCTATCAGCTTCAAGATGGCGGGCTTGGGGGCTATTCCGATGGTGACAGTATTCCGAAACCCTATGAGCCGCCGTGCAGGGCTGCTATCTTTATGGCTGGCACAAGGCTGGCTCTCAATTCTTTGACGGCGGCTGCAACAGCTTCCGACCCGGCCGCGGCAAGGGTTGGTGGATCCGGGTCAGAAAGGCCGCCGACTCAAGTGTTACTGGATCTCATGGGTACCTAGACAGCTTTATTGGCAATAGAGGTCACTGTGGCAAACCAAGCAGAGCGCAATACAGAGATTGCAAAGGTTCGTGAAGAAATAACCAAGGTCCAAGAGGATATCCTGGCTGAAAACAATCAAACAGCTGCGCTGAAGGCTCAGATTGACGCGGACGCAAAACGTGTCAAGGCGGATGCTTGGCGCTTAAGTTTGGAGCAGAACGCGTCTAATGCAGTGTTCCAGAGAAGGTATCAGAGTCGTCTACCATCGATATATGACCCAAGGTGTTTGTTTGACACTCTTGGGGCAGGTCCAAGCACTCCAAATGCAAGGGTGAATCCTCGGTCAAACCCTGAAGCGCTAGGGAATCGGGCGGCGGCTCAACCTCGCTAGCCTGAGCCGCCTCGGAGGGAGGAGCGGGCGCCTAACCTGTCCCCCAATTAGACACCGCCTCAACATGTTCTGACGCCGCCCGGGCACTTTTCTAACCCAGTGGATAACATGTTAGCAGCAGCGACCCGACTTGCAGCGATTCCTATTACTGGCGAGTCACCGGTCGCGGTAGAAACCCAAAACACAGTTGAGCTTTTGCAGATGGCCATTGCGCAGCAGGCAGCTTATTCAGACAGCCGTGATCAGGTACATTCAACTCCTCTCCCAACCCGTAGCTACAGCCGGCGCGTCGAGTCGCCCGCAGTCTCCAGCAGTGAGCGGCGATGTAACCCACCCCATGATCTTAACCCACCCCTTAATCCAAGGACTGATGTTTAGGCGGCTCACCAGGAGGCTTATCAGCAGCCTCCGGTGACCCCTTCAGCCTCGGTGGGAGCCGGTGCAATTTCTAGGTCTATAGGAGTGCCGTGTTTAGTGCCGGCTTTGCGTAACGAGCGTTTGCCCAAGGATTTTAAGGGCCCTCGCAAGGTGCCCAATTATATAGCTGATCAACCTCCCGAGGCTTGGATTGAGAGTTATGAGTTAGCCATGGATATGTTGGATGTCAATGATGCCGTCTGTGCCAAATACTTTACTATGAAGTTGGAAGGACCGGCTCGTACGTGGGTGAAAGGCTTACCTCCCAATTCCATCAATTCGTGGGCAGAGTTGAAGGCACGTTTTATCAAAAACTTTAAAGGAACGTGCAAGCAGCCTCTGATGATTGTTGATCTGGATTACTGCGTGCAGCGTGAGGATGAGTCAGCCCACCATTGGGTCCGGCGGGTCTCTGCTATTATTCACTCGTCTGATAGTATTGCGACGGGTCAGGCGGTTCTGATCTTAGAAAAGAACTGTCACTTTGTTCCCCTTAAGCAGAAGCTTGGGCGGCTTAAGCGTTATTGCAATGATATGGGAGAACACGAAGGATCCTGGTTATTATGATGATAAACCCAACAAGGGCAAGAAGAATGGAAATGGTAAGGGTCAGCAGCAGAATGTAACAAGGAATAATGGCAACAACCAGGGTAATGGTGGTAAGCGGAGACACCCCGATGGTAGGTCAGATCAAGTAGCTAACACCAACACTCGGCATAAAAACCAGCACCGCAACGGTAATGGTAAGGCGCCTTTTGGTGGACCAAAGCCTTTTAACCTTGAGGCGATGCTTAACAAGCTCTGCCCGAAGCATAGTTTTCCTAATAAGCCGTCCACTCAAGCTTGGAAGGATTGTTATGTTATGCGGGAGTTCAGGAATTACAGCCTCAACCAGCATCATGGTGGTGGCCATGGGCCGCCAGGCAGTTTAGGATCCGGCTCTCAGGGCTCCTGTTTTGGTGGTGGCGGCTCAAATTCTGGTTATCAGGGTCAAGGCAACCATGATGGTCATAATCAGCAATCTGGTCAGGGTAACCAGCAGCACAATAATCAATCAGGGTGTAAGAGTAATCCAAATCAGCTTAATGGGGGTCAGTATCTGGTCTTCACTACGAACACATGTAAGCATGACAAAAAGGTCCACACGCGAGCAGTCAATGCCGTTGAGCCGGCAGTACCCCAATATCTGCGATGGTCAGAGTATCCAATCACATGGAGTCGGGAGGATCACCTGCCCCGGGTTAATAACCTGGGTCATCTAGCATTGGTGGTGGGCCCTCAAGTGGGCGGCTATAAATTCACTAAGGTACTCATGGATTGTAGCGCCCAAGATGCGATTCTATCCCAATCACGTGATGAATTCATGATTGGGGCACAATCGCATTTCGAGCGCATAGCAAGGTGGATATCATTACAACATACCATGTACTGAATAGATGAGAATACAAGATAAAGGCTTACACTCGCCACAAGCTACAACATGAATACATGAATACATCAGTTCATAGCAATCATCATATAGAAGAGCAAGATCTGACTACGGATGAAACCAAACGAAAAAGAAGAACGACATCCACCCTACTAGCCCAGGCACCCGACCCGGAACCTATCCCTTGATCGAAGAAGAACAAGCAAAAGAACTCCAAACAAGCAAGCATCGCTCTCTCGTCAAAGCGTCACTTTACCTATACCTACAACTGTTGTTGTAGTAATCTGTGAGCCACGAGGACACAGCAATCCCATTACCATGGGTATCAAGACTAGCAAAGCTTAATGGGTATGGAATGGATAAGTGGTGAGGTTACAACAAGCGACTAAGCATTGGTATGGTGGCTAACTTACGAGTACAAGAGTAAGATGAGAATCTATGCGAAACGGTCGCAAACTAGTAATGATCAAGAAGTGATCCTGAATTACTTACGTTCAAACATAACCCAACTGTGTTCTCTTCCTGAACTTCGTCGAAAAGAGACAATCACGGTTTGACATGCGGTTGGTGTATTTTATTTCGAATCTGGTGTCAAGTTCTTTACAACCGGATATTAAAAACTCCCACCTGCCACATAACCGTGGGTACGGCTTTTGAAAGATCAAACCCTGCAGGGGTGTCCCAACTTAGCCCATGACAAGCTCTCACGATCAACGAAGGAAAATCCTCCTCCCAGAACAACCCGATCAAGCTCGGAATCCCGGTTCACAAGACATTTCGACAATGGTAAAACAAGTCCAGCAAGACCTCCCGGCGTGCTGACACCCTGATAGTAGCCACGCGTATCTCGTCTTAGGCCACGACCAGATGGGTCAAGCTACGAGTAAAACCAGACCTTGAGTTTCCCCGTGGTGGCCCCGCAGGCTACCCGGTTTGGGACCAACACCATCAGCACTGGCCCCCCTGTATTATGTTGAAAGAATCCTCGAGGACGCGACCCCCTATGCCAATTAATTAATTAACAGGTTTATTATGTTGGGCAAATGTTAAAACCAATGTTGGGCCTTGCTGGAAGAGTTTTATTCAAAGCGAACTGTCAAGGGGGGCCCATAAACCCCAACCGTGTTAGGAACGCAAAATCAAGGAACATAACACCGGTATGACGGAAACTAGGGCGGCATGAGTGGAACAAAACACCAGGCAAAAGGCCGAGCCTTCCACCCATTACCAAGTATATATGTGCATTAATTAAATACGAGATATTGTGATATTCCATGATATCCATGTCCCAACATGGAACAAACTGCAACTGCACCTGCAACTAGCAATGCTATAAGAGGGGCTGAGCAAAGCGGTAACATAGCCAAACAATGGTTTGCTGGGATGGTGAAAAGGTTAGAGACTGTTTCATGGCATATTGGGAGGCTTGATAAACAAGTGGTAGGTAGCGTGACATAGCGATAGCATCGAGACAACTAGCATAGCCAAGATAGTAGTGAGATCCAAGGTGACGATCATCTTGCCTGAAATCCCGCTAGGAAGAAGATTGAGTCCATGAAGTAGACGAAGCCACGTAGATGAACCAAGCGTAGTCGAACGAATCCTCACGATCGCAACGAAACAGGAACTAACGAGAAGAAGCACAACCGGAAAGAAGCAAACAACATGGTAAACACACAACAAGTAAACATGGCATGATGCTCATCCAAGTATGATGCATGACAAGGTTACATCATGCTACTCATGGCAAGAGATGATGCATGTCCGGTTTAAAGAGGCATGGCATGGCAAAGTGCAACAAACAATACTACAAATTAAGTGGAGCTCAATATGCAACGAGTTGCATATTGATGAAACACCACATTTAATCATTTAGTTCGCTCTCGTTTATGCTACTCATCAATATTAAATGTTGTTAAACATGGCAAGAGGTGAGGCATAATAAAACTACCTATCTAGGCAAGTTTAAATGAGGCCGGAATAACAAACAGCACTTCCGGAAAATCCCCTTGTCATATTTTGGATTTGGTACTGTTCTGCCTGAAACCATATTTTAGAGTTGTTAAACAGGAAAATAAAGTGCACCATGTTAATCTATGCATTTTTCTACCCCATTTACATATAAAGTTTATTTAATTCCGAGCTATGGTTAATTAGTTATGAAATAAATCATTTTAACATGTCATTAAGCAAATTAAATGCAAACAACAATTTAAACATTTCAAACATGGATGAAAGAAGAATATAATAAAACTACATGTAATTCTAAGCATTTTACATATTTAAAACATTTTAAACCGATGCACGGTTAGTGAGATACAATATGCATGAAGAATGAGGGTTTTTCTGTAAAACAGTAAAACACTGGATAAAAGCTAAATCGCAGGCAGGGAAAAAAACATGCTGGGCCGAATCTGCTGAACTGGGCCAACAGAGAGGAGGGGTGCGGGGAGCTCACCCACGGGCCAAGGCCCGGTCGGTGGGCTGGATCTGGAGGAGCGCTGGGCCTTGGCGGCGGCCCAAGCGAGGCGCTGGATGAGCGCGTGGTCAATGAGCAGAGGCTCGAGAGGGACGAGCAGGCGAGCACCTGCTCGATGTAGAGGATGCAGAGGCCACGGCGTGGACTTGGCGGCAGGTACGGGGCTTGGCGGGGCGGCGGCGAGCCTGGTCAAATCTGGTGGCCCCCGGCTGGATCTGGCGAGGACGACGGCTGGGCACTGGATACAGGCGAAGGGCGACAGCGGACGGGCTCTATGGCATCTCTCGAGGAAGCCCTCTGCTTCACAGAGAAGAGAGACAAGGTGAAAGAGCGGCGAGGAAGAAAGGGGCGGCCAAGGCGAAGAGGAGGACCAGGGGATGGGCCTGGCCGGAGAGGAGGTCGGCGACGCGACGTGAGGGGAGGCGTCGAGGTTGGAGGCGGGCTCCATGGCAGAGGATGGCCGGTGCTGAAGCTCCTGTGGACACGAGAAGGAGAGGCAGGGGGATTAGAGTGAAAGGAGGAAGGAGAGAAGGCAGGGGGAGGAAGAGAAGCAGGGCGCGAGGATCTGGTCGGCGGGACCTGCTGGAGCTGCCGTCGGTGAGGTGGTATGGGTGGTGCTGGGGTTCCTTGAGGCGTCAGCGGTCTGCAGGTGCGGGCCCAGGAGGAGTACAGGTCGGTGGAGGGGAGCTGTTGATTGGTGGATTTGAGATCAGGAGGGATCCCGAGGTGGGTGGCGGCGGCCGAGAGGGATCGATGGGACAACTCTCCTCAAATTTAGGGTTGGGTCGTTATTTATAGCCGATGGATTTAGGTTAGGGGCTATCTCGTCCCACGATCATAATTGGATGGCTGAAAAAATATTGGTTAGGAAGTCCAATGGAGAAACGAAGATATTTTAGGGATGTTTGGAGATGATCCGGACCCATTGGTAACGACTGCCCGGGTCGGATCCGGGGGAGTTTTCGGAGCATGCGAGGGGGTCTAACAAAAGGGCAAGGGGAACTAAAACCCGGTTGGTCTCGAAACGGTCAACGATGAGAACAGAGAGGACTGGCAACTATGAACGGATGCAAGTTTTATGAAAACATGCGGATGCAATGTGCATGATGACATGATGATATGCAACAAGCAAAAAAATAAAGCAGCTACAACGAAAACATGGAAGGCGTCTGGAGCGTCGGTCTCGGGTCATCACAACACTCCCCCACTTACAAGAGATCTCGTCTCGAGATCTAAGGATGGCACCGCAGAGAAGCGGAAGAGGAAGAGGTAAAACAAAGTTGCTTCTTCGACAAACGAGTGAAACCACGAACCTTGAGGGGTTGAACAACTTGAACGAAAGAATACAACGGAGATGAACAAGATTGCAAACAGTCCGTTGGACAAGAGGAACAAGGAATATGATATGAACCAAGAGCTCAAGGGAGAAGATAGGCTTTGAACCCACTCCGGTTGAAACGAGATAGACAAGGGATATGAACGAAAGAATTTGTACAGCACTCCTAGTAGAAAAGACTCAAAAAGAGATGATACTTCGAAGAGAGCAACAACACAAAGCCTCCGTAATGAATGAAAGAATGGAATGAAAAGAATAGAGAAGACAACAACATCTTCTACTGTCAGTGGAAACGACACCTATGGGATCGCAGGGATCCCTTCTACGATTTGGCAGGGAGAGAGGTATGCACAAAGAGCAGAACCAACGATCGACGAGAGGTGGTTTTACCCAGGTTCGGGCCGCTAATCAGCGTAAAACCCTACTCTAGCTTTGTTTTGTTAAGGGTGTTCTTGAGCTCAAACTCCAGGAGCGCTAGCGATGAACAGTACGTTCAAAGAGCAGCTACGCATGCAGAATGGGCCAGAAGATCCTCCCCCCTGTAGCAGTTGCCTTGGGCCTCCTTTTATACATCCCAAGGGGTCACCACAGTGGAAAAATGTACATACATTGAGGTGTAAAGTAGCTACAGGGTTATCATACCTAATCACTGACGATCTAGGACAAATGCCATTAATGCACCGTGAGGTGTCCGTTTAGGTGTCCTCATTCCCTGGGGATGGAAAAAGGGGCCATCCCATCAGCACCACTTAAGCTCTCCTCCACTGGTACCCTGCCACGCATCCAGGAATGGGCCCAGGATGCCAGGCTGGTTGCTGTGCTGAAGCGGCGGCACAGTGATAGAATCTTGTCGAGGCGCAAATCTTGCCGGGCTCAAGATCTTGCTGGTCTTCGTGAGCCACCCTAGCAAGATCTTGCCGGGGCGGCTGGTCTTCGGTCTTCAGCTCTTATTATCTCCTGATCATTTGATTCTTGGTCTGAGTGTTCCTTTGACAATCTTCAACTAATCTCCAATTACTCCCCCGACAAGCCTTGCCGCGGGCTTGGCTACAACTGCCCGTGCACAAGTATGAGGTACTAAAGTCCCAATACTTAGTACACCGACAGGAGCCCCCAGGCCTAGGCCATACACGAGTGCGAGGCATTGTTGGGCTAGGCCCAAACAGTGCACGGGCACGCGTGGCAGGGGATTAACTGCTTGTGATGATTTCGCTTACTACGTCCCCCCACTACGCGCATTGAATGCGCGACATGGGGCGCGTGCGCTGAACGGCCGCGGCCGCAGCGCGCTTGTAGAGGCGTATTCACATTGGGCAGTAAAAGAGGCGGCCTCGCTCCTTCCCCATAAAAAGGGAACTGCAGAGGCGCTGCCTATTTACCAACTCTTCTTCCTAATCTGGACTTCGCCATTGCTTTCCTTCTCTCGAGCCCAGAGCAAAGCTTCTCCTCATCCGCTCACTGCTTCTGCTCCCGTTCCATCTTCGGCTTCCGCTCTCACAGCCGCCATGCCACCCAAGGCCAGCAAGGGCAAGGGCAAGGGCAAGGAGACGAAAGCTGATGTCTCGAAGAGCGAGCTGGTGAAGATGCGGAAGAAGTACGTCGCCTTCGCCCCGTCGCTTGACGCGAAAGCTCTGAAGAACCGGTACGAGTGCATGTGGGCGAGGGAGACGCAAGCTCACCCCGCAACTCGCGTGATTCCAGGTTCTTGTTCCAAAAGCGGATCAGACAGATATCCCTTCTTCATTGCTTATTTCTATTGCGGGCTCTGTCCTCCTTTCTCTGACTTCTTCAATGACATTATGTACACATACGGCTTCCATCTTCTTGATTTCATGCCGAATGCCATACTGTGTATGTCCATCTTTGCTCACCTTTGCGAAAAATTTGCCGGAGTAATTCCCAACACTACCCTCTTCCGCCATTACTTTATTCCCTGCATCCAAAAAGGGGAGGCCCTCTCTGGTTCTATCGCCTGGATTCCAAGAGCTTGGAATAAGGAAATATACCCAGAAGGGGTTTACCGCGAGAAGTGGGATGAATGGTGGTCCGAGTGGTGCCGGATCAAGGAAAAAGATCCCCATCCGTTCTGTTCACCCCGACAACAAAAGGCGGTCCGCGGCAGTGACTGGAGCGATTTCGCTGCTGAAGACGAGAAGCTCACGATTGCCACCACCAGGATCCTTTGCCTGAAAGCTGTCGGGCTCACAATGGAGATGATCGGCTTCGATTTCCTCCGCCGCCGCATCGCCCCCTTGCAGAATAAGGGGAGACCAGCTTGGGAATACCGGAACGCAGCAGACATCATGAGACTGCGCCCCGGATTGAACAACAATTTGACTGCTTTGCGGCTTGGCGCTCTCCGCCAAAGGCTATTCTAGCGCGACAACAAACATCGATTGCCGGCAAGAATTGTCCCTCTGTGCAACAACTCTGCCCTGGGTCGATCATCGCCACAATGCCACTGTTCAACGCCCACGGTCTTGACGCGACTTGGGTCAAGCCATCCGAGGAGGAAGCACAAAAGTTCTTTGATAACTTGACGGAGAGAGCCGTTCGAGAAGAGGCAGACCTCATCCGGGCCACCACTGAAGAAGAAGTGGCATACATCGCCACTAGGGCGGAAGAGGCGAACCTTGCCGTGGAGGCTGGCAGCGTCGGCTTCACAGAATGGGAAACCAGTGATGCAGAGGTTGTAATGGAAGAGAATCTTGCCGGGGAGGACAAGGCTGCCGGGGAACAGAGCAGCGCAGCCGCTGAGAGCTCGTCCGACGAAGACGCAGCTGAAGAAGAGCCGCAAGAGGAGCTCCCAGCCCTAAAGAAGACAAAACGTGTTCTTCGAAAGGCCGCTTCTGGCATCCCGGCAAGCCAACCTTCTTTGAGTAGCGAGGCCCCCGGCAAGAAGGCGGCCGGCAAGACTGCACCGCAGCAAGGAGTTCGACAGCAACCCGTGCGACGCGCGAGACACACACATGCAGCAACTACTAGGGCGGCAGGGGCGTCTCACACAACCGCACCGAAGGCTGAGGCGGCAGAGCCACACCAACCCCTTGCACCTGCTACAGCCAAGCGACCCAGAACCCCTCCTCCGCCCCCCCATACGGACACTGCAACGAAGGTCGATTTCGACATCTCCGGCTTCAGCTCGGGACGAGAAGAGAAAGAGTAAGTATCCTGTCACAGCCTTTATCTTCCAAATTCTGAATCAATCTTATTGACTTGCTTTGTTTTGTCTCCGCAGTTTTGCAGAAACCTTGGCGGAAAGGATGGCGAAGAGGGCAAAAACTTCCATGGGCGACGAGCCCCCGGCAGGCTTCACAAGTGTGCCGGAAACTATCACCATCAGCCCCGAGCTTAGCCCTTGACGCAGCCCCCAGCACAGCCCCCAGCGTGAGTTCATTACTCTTTTTCTGTTGGCGAGCGCTGAGGTTTCTATCCTTGCCGCTGATATCTTTGGGCTTGCAGGAGAAGGACGGCAACAAGGGGAGTTATTGGGAGACACCCCCGTCGTGCCACCTTCGTCAACCACGCCGCCCACAAGTGCATCTCCGGCAAGAGATCACACCGACGAGCTTATCTTGGTTGAGGAGGAGCCGGCAATCATGGGTACTGGCATCCTACCCCCGGCAACCGAGGTTGCCGGGAGGGGCGAGGCCACCTCTCAACAGCTCGATGCAGGTAACCAATTGCCTCAGAGTGCTTGCTATTCTTACCTTTATCTCTCTTTCTTTTGTCTTCTTGAACTTCAATCTTGATCTCATTCTGTTTCCCTCCTTTGTCCTTTAGAATTCCCTGTGATGGAACACATGGACGTCGATGCTGTCATCGAGGAGACCGCCAGGGATGTTGCCGCCGAAGCCGACAAAATCGCTGCTAGTGAGGCCGCCAAGGATGCCACCGTCGAGGCCGGCGGTGCCTTTGCCGATGAGGCCGCCAAGGCTGCACAGGAGGAACCCGCCAAGGAATCTACTAAAAGGGACGGCAAGGAGGCTGGTGACCGTACTGACGGCATTCCTGCCGCAGGAGCGCCAGGCGCTACGCCGGTCATGGAGCCCCCAGCTGCTGGTGAGGCAGTTGCTGAGGATCAACCGTCAACATCCGAAGTCCCCTCATCAAGCAAATATCTCAAAGTTGGCAAGAACCTCTTCGTCAACTTGCTGGGGACGGCAAGCATTGGGGCACCGACCGAAGGGGAAACTTTTGGTGAAGAAATCATCACCGCTGCTGGGCTCAAGATCGTCAACGAACCAAGTGTCAGCAGCAGCAAATCTGAGGAAGATCAGCTCCTTCAGGCCATGGGCGATAACTTCCGCAAGCTCCAAGCGCCCAAAAAGAAAAGGTAGATTCCAGAGCCGCAGTTGTTGAGGCAGCTGAAACAGATTTCCAAAAGCGCGTTGAGCAAACGCAAATCTGGTATGTCGAGGCCTATCAAGAGCTGACTACCAATCGGGAACGAGTGAGCCAAAGCTGGACAGAGCTCCTCTTGAAGCAATCTGCATAGAGAAGGCGCAAGAGGAAGCTGCGCAAAGAATTGCTGCTGAAGATGCTCTCCTGACGGAGCGTCGCATTGCGCTTGATGCTCACAAGGAAGACCTTGCAGCACGTGAGCAGGCGCTCGCCGCCAAGCTTCACAGCAAAGATGAAGAAATCGAGAAGCTTGTCATGAGGCAGACCTAGGAGCTGGAGCAGAAGCACAAGGAGGCGCTTGAAGCTCTAACTGTAGATCACGCCGGCAAGCTCAAGGAGGCCGTCGATGCTGCCGAGGCTGCAGAGGCCACCAAGAATGAACTGAGCGACAAAGTGAAGAAGCTGGAAGTGGATCTTGAAGAACACAGCAAGGAGCTCTCGACGCTCAAAGGTGACAGGGAGAAAACCCTCCACACCCTGGCGGAGATGCAAGTTGCCTTGTCCGACAAGACCAAGCAGCTCTCTTTAGCTAATGATGCTATTGCCGATCTGAGGCTGAAATTGGCCACGCTGGAAAAGTCACTTAGGACGGCAGGGCCCGCGAGAACGCCCTGAGCAAGGATCTCCAAGACGACAAGAACTTGCTCAAGAGCGCTGCCGCCGCCCAAGTTGACTACGAAAAGGTGGTGGAAATCTGGACTGAACGCCTTGTCGACGCCGCAGAGAAGCTCACGGCACAATTGTCAACCATGGGCCTGCCAAACTTCAGGTATTCCACTGAAGAAAGGAAATCCCATAGCGCCAGGCTGACCATATTCTTTGAAAGCGTCATTGATGCTCTGAAGCTGCTTCAGTCCAACCGGGCGACCCAACTGGCCAACGAATCTCGCGAGCTTTGCCGGGCCGTCCTCCGCAAGGTACTCATCAAGGTGGTGCATAATAATCCTGGTATCGACCTCACCAACGTGCTCGGCCGCCTGCCAAAGGACGCAAATCTCAAGGCACTTGAGGAGCTTGCCGCGCCTATCCTTGAGAAAGTGGATTCAATCAAAAGGGTCAAAGGCCAACGCAGAGATTAGCTGCTCCACCTCTTCTTGCCGTCGCCATTCCATGCCAAAGACAATTAAGTCTTAAGTTAGAACTGCGGCAACTTATTAATGTAATATAACTTGCTTATGTTTGGGTGCATGTATGCTATTTCCCTTGTTTGATTCCTTTAAGTATGGAGTTCACCCTACGCTTACTGAAAACTTGCCGGCGTGCAACCTGCCGCGAGCGTTGGGTGCGGGACTTCAGCAACCTGCTGGAGGTGCAGCGGCCGGCACGGCACCTTGGCGTTCTCAGTGCAGCCATCTAAACTATTGAGCGGACTCGAAACAGAATAAAGGCGTAGCCAATTACGACAAGGGTTCCTTCGCGTGCAGGTTTTCCATACAAAGGCCGAAATCATCCAAGGAAAATAACCTTGTAATAAAAATTGAAAAGCTTGCTCAAGTTTAGCAACTTAGCTCTCTGTCGCTGTATTTCTCGTTCCCTCCGGCAAGATGTCAATTCTGAACGTCGCCCACTGGTATCCATATCTTCTCACCCCCCCCCCGGCAAACATGCGCGCGAGGAACCCTTCTATCTTTTGAGGAAAAAGAAAGAAGAGAAAATAAAAATATGGAACCTTGGCGGTTCGTTAATACTTACCGGGAATAAGTGTCATTCAATATCTCAGACAAGCATGCATATATATAAACATGGAAATTGACAAGAAATGCATAACACTTAATCTTATTCATCTGCGCACAGGATCTGCGCCTGGCTTTGTACAAAGGATTACATGCCCTGCCGGCAAGACTCGTACAAAAGGTGGTTTCCAGGGGCCCCCAGCAACCACGCCCTAAGGGTAGAACTTGCGAAGATGTTCGATATTCCAGGAGTTGCTCACTGGAATGCCATCCTCAGTCTCCAGGTGGACAGCGCCGGGCTTGGTGACTCGTACTACCCGATAAGGGCCCTCCCACTTCGGCGTCAACTTGTTTGAATTCTTGGCGGACTGAATCCGTCGAAGAACAAGGTCACCTTCCTCAAGGCTTCGGGTATGAACTTTGCGGCTATGATAGCGGCGCAAAGCTTGCTGGTAGCGAGCAGCTCGCACAGCAGCCTGAAGACGATCCTCCTCAAGGAGCACAGCGTCATCTTGGTGCAGTTGCTCTTGCTCAAGCTCATCATAAGCGAGCACTCGAGGTGACCCATATATGAGTTCCGTGGGGAGAACTGCTTCCGCTCCGTAGACCAGAGCGAAGGGTGTCTGGCCAGTAGCTCGATTTGGTGTCGTTCTGATTGACCAAAGAACCGCCGGCAACTCATCAATCCAGCGCTTTCCGCACTTTTTCAGCTTGTCAAAAGTTCTGGTCCTGAGACCGCGCAGCACTTCAGCATTAGCCCTCTCAACTTGGCCGTTGCTTCTCGAATGAGCAACAGAGGCAAAACAAATTCTGCCGCCAAGGTCTTGGACGTACTGCATGAAGGTGCGACTTGTGAATTGTGTGCCATTGTCGGTGATGATCCTATTGGGCACACCGAAACGGCAAACTATTCCCTTAAAGAACTTGACGGCTGATTGTGCTGTCACCTTTCTCACCGCTTCTACCTCTGGCCACTTTGTGAACTTGTCGATGGCAACGCACAAGTACTCAAAGCCCCCAGCAGCACAGGGAAAGGGGCCCAGTATGTCAAGCCCCCAGACCGAAAATGGCCAGGAGAGAGGGATCGTCTGAAGAGCTTGAGCTGGCTGATGCGATTTCCTCGAATGAAACTGGCACGCTTCACACTTGGTTACTAGTGCAGTTGCATCCTGGAGGGCAGTGGGCCAAAAGAAACCTTGCCGGGATGCTTTCCCGACAAGTGCTCTTGATCCTATGTGAGCGCCACATATGACTCCATGTATCTCTGCCAACAGCTCTAGTCCATCCTCCCGAGGAATACACTTCAATTTCACACCGTTTGGTCTCTTTCTGTACAGGACGTCATCGATGAACTGGTACATAGTAGACTGATGGGCTACTTTTTCCGCTTCTTCCTGCTCTTTGGGGAGTTCTCCTGTCTGAAGGAAATGGACAATGTGTTGTGCCCATGCTGGAGCCTGGGGCTCGACAGCTAGGACTAAAGGCATCTCTTCTGCCAGGGGAACAATTGTCTCGACGGCGAAAGCCTGGGACTCCGCCGGAGCCTGTTGTTCCCCGGTAGGTTTGCCGCTGATCCTGGCAAGTTCCTTGCCGGTGGCTCCAGGGAGCTCTGCCGGAAAGTACTGCCCAGAATTCAACTTTCTTCTCTTTTCTTGCCTCATTGATGGTGCCACAGATGGTTGAGTCAAATGGAGCACAAAAGTTCCTGGTTCCATAGGCAACTTGAGGGTAGCGCGCTTTGACAGGTCATCAGCAATACTATTATCGGCACAAGGAATGTGCTTCATTTGCAGACCATCAAAGCGCTCTTCCATTTTTCTCACTTCATCCACATGAGCTTGCATTAATGGACTCTGGTAATTCTTGTTAACTTGCCTAACAACAAGCTGCGAATCGCCTCTGATGATGAGCTTCTTGATACCAAGGTCTGCCGCGATCCTAAGACCGGCAAGCAGTCCCTCGTATTCCGCAGTGTTGTTTGTCAAACTCTCCCGGGGGAAATGCATCTGGATTACATACTTGAGGTGCTCTCTGGTGGGTGCAACAAGCAGCATGCCAGCACCGGCGCCTTGCAGCGAAAAAGCCCCGTTAAAGTACATAACCCATTCTTGATCAGTTTCCTTACTGGGGAGAGTCGTTTCTTGAATCTCTTCGTCTGGCGTTGGGGTCCATTCCGCAATGAACTCCGCCAAGGCTCTGCTTTGAATTGTTGAAGTACTCTCAAACTTGAGATCAAAGCTTGACAACTCCAGCGCCCACTCCATGATCCTGCCGGTTGCCTCTGTATTTCGCAAAATCCGCTACAACGGGAAGCGAGTGACGACGGTAATTTCATGTGCTTGGAAATAATGGCGCAGCTTCCTCGAGGCCATAAGAAGGCCGAAGAGCAACTTCTGCACAGCAGAGTATCTTGATCTAACTCCTTGCAAAAGGGAGCTAACAAAATAAACTGGGCGCTGCACCATCTTTTTCTTTTGCACTGGTTTTCTGACTGCGCAGATCCTGTCTTGCCGTGATCAGTTTCTTGCCGAGGATGATCCTGGCGTGTCACTTGGCGGTCCTGCCACTGGTGTCACCTCCTCGTCAGCTTCTCTCTGTGCCACTAGCGTAGCACTAACCACTTGATTTGTCGCTGCTAGGTACAGCAGCAACGGCTCTTGTGGTCTAGGCGCGACTAGCGTTGGCGGAGAAGAGAGGTATCTCTTCAAATCTTGCATCGCAGCCTCTGCTTCCGGAGTCCATTTCATTGGACCTGACCTCTTCAAAATTTTGAAAAAGGGCAAGGCGCGCTCAGCAGATTTGGAGATAAACCTGCTCAGGGCAGCAACGCAGCCAGCAAGACAGCGTACATCTTTGACGCGTCTTGGCGCCTCAATCTGCTCAATAGCTTTGATCTTGTTGGGATTCGCTTCGATCCCACGCTGAGACACAAAGAACCCGAGAAGCTTGCTGGAAGGAATGCCAAACACGCACTTCTCGGGATTGAGCTTTAAATTGATCTTGCGTAGATTTGCAAATGTTTCTTCTAGATCTTGAATGAGCGTCGCTTTGTCCTTGGTCTTGACCACTATATCATCCAGGTAAGCTTCCATATTTCTATGAAGCAGAGGCTCAAAACCAATCTGGACCGCTCTCGCGAATGTAGAACCAGCACTTTTCAACCTGAAAGGCATTCGTATAAAGCAATATGTACCACATGGGGTGATAAATGCGGTCTTTTCCTCATCTTCTTTTGCCATGAAGATCTAATGATACCCTGAGTAGGCATCAAGGAACGACAATAGGTCACAACCAGCAGTGGAGTCCACAATCTGGTCGATGCGCGGCAAGGGGAAAGGATCTTTTGGATAGGCTTTATTGATATCTGTATAATCAATACATAGCCTCCATTTTCCGTTCGCCTTGCGCACTACAACTGGATTGGCTAGCCACGTTGGGTGAAGCACCCCTCTGACCAAACCTGCCGCTTCTAATTTCCTGATTTCTTCGGCAATAAATTCTTGCCGCTCCAAGGCTTGCTTTCTCACCCTTTGCTTGACGGGCCGCGTGTGGGGACAGACAACAAGGTGGTGCTCAATCACCTCCCTGGGAACACCGGGGATGTCAGATGGTTACCATGCAAACACATCGACATTCTCCCGCAGGAAGGCAATGAGCGCGCTTTCCTATTTGTCATCAAGGGTGGAACTTATGGTGAAAGTTCCTCCCATTCCATCCTCCTTGGCGGGCACCTTCTTTGTCTCTGGTGGAGCAGCCTTGGACTTCTTGTTCTTGCCGGTGGAACTCTCTGGTACATCCTCAACGGAAGCGCAACACTCCGAGGAGGTGCGCTTGCCGGAGTTTGCGCCAGGGTTCTTGTCGGTCTTCTTCGTCCCCCCGGGATTTCCAGTGGCAGGAGCAGATGCCTTGGCGGTAGGTGCTGCGATTGCTTCCCGGTAGAGTTGATCGGCGCAAATGAGCACATCCTTCTTGTCGGAGTGGACAGTGATGACGCCCAATGGCCCGGGCATTTTCAACACATTATATGCGTAGTGTGATGCCGCCATGAACTTGGCCAATGCTGGGCGGCCAAGGATCCCATTATATGACATGGGGATCTTGGCGACATCGAACACCACCTTCTCCGTCCTGTAGTTGAGCTCGCTACCAAATGTTACCGGTAGCGTTATCTTGCCTTTCGGCTGGGTCCTTCCTGGATAGATCCCTTGGAACATGCCCGTTTCCTCGAGATCTTCATCAGGAATTTGCAGCTTCTTGAGCACGTCTGGTGAGATTAGGTTCAGTCCGGCCCCACCATCAACTAGCATTTTTGTCACCTTGAGGTTGCGGATTGTTGGCGAAACCAACAATGGCAAGCACCCGACCGCAGTTGTGCGATCAGGGTGATCCTCGACGTAAAAAATGATAAGCGTGTTGGACCACTTCAGAGGTTTACGTGCATCGAACGATGGCTCCGTTCCATTAACCTCACGCACCCACTGTTTGAGTCGATGATGGGATGAATGCAACGAAGCGCCTCTGTCAATACACATGGCCTCTGTAGCTTTCTGAAATTCGTGCTCACTGGACTCATCATCTTCCTCATCGTCATCATCACCCTCTTCTTTGTCACGGCCTCGAGCGGGCCTCTCCTTCTGTTGCTTAGCCTTGCCGTGGTGGCCCCCACGGGCACCATGCTTCTTGCCGGACCCCTCAGCACTATCTTGGGCCTTCTCCTTGTCTCGCCTCTCGTACTCAGCTCTTTGCCTTTCGACAAGCTGTTCAACTTGTCGGCAATTTTGGAGATCATGGCCCTTGGTGCGATGGATCTTGCAATACTGTTTGCCGGAGCCTTCCGGCTTGTCGGCAGCCGCCAAGGCCTGACAGGAGGCGCACCCGGCAACTTCCTTGCCAGGGTCACCAACTTTGGCCTTCTTGGCGGGGCCAAGGTCGCCGGATCCCTCGACAGCAAGCACGGCCTTGCCTTTACGCTTCTTGTTTCACCACCAGCCCTTCCTTGTCTGGGCGGCAGCATCCTCGCCTTCAGAGTCGCCCCCTGCACCAACATCCTCGCCGGGGAGTCTCCTTCCCTCTTCAGCTCGAGCACATTTATCAGCCAGAGCATAAAGCTCGGTGATATCCCTGATCATGTTCATCGCCTTTTCTTCCCGCATCTTGCGGTTACGTACTTTCTGATGGAACGCACTGATAACGGCGGCAGGATGAACATCAGGGATGTTGTACTGCACACGGCTGAATCTTTGGATATACTTGCGCAGAGGCTCGCCCTCCTTCTGGGGGATGAGATGTAAATCACTTTCCTGGCCAGGAGTTTGATGGCCTACAACAAAGGCTCCAACAAACTGATGGCACAGATCTAACCAAGAAGAAATGGAATTCTCCAGCAGATGCATCAACCACGACCTGACATTGGGTTTGAGCACCAACAGGAAATAGTTGGCAAGTATCTTGTCGTCTCGGCCCCCGGCAGCCTGCACCGCAATGGTGTAGATGCTCAGGAACTCCGATGGGTGGGTCTTGCCGTCATATTTCTCCAGGACCTCTGGCTTAAAGGTTCGGGAATTGGGCCACTGGACTCGCCGCAGCTCACGGGTAAACGCTGGACAACCTACGTCGTAAGGCAAGTCGCCTGCGTCCCCTGGTGCTAGCTTGTCAACAGCAGGTCCTGCGCATTTATCAGATTGATGGCGCGCCTCCCATCGCCGCTCGATGGTAGTTCGAGCATCCTCTTTGCTCCGTTCCTAAAGAACTTGACGCTGATCGCGGCGCATCCGCGGATCGGACGACGCCGTGGAATCATCGTCACGGTCATCGGTCCGTCGGGTCGTCGATCGCCGCTGCTGTCGTGGAGGAGAGTGCACCATAGTCGCTCCACCTCCAGTCATTTCTCCATCGGCTCGGACCGTCACCGCGAGGGCCCCGCCTACTGCGGCCCATCCTTGCTGACGAAGCTGATGAGACTCTGGATGGTAGATCGCCACTCCTCCATCTTCTCCGGGGCAGGAGGGAAGTCGAGGAGCAGCTGTGCACGTGCCAAGGGTTCCGCCGGTGTAGGCGGCGGCGACAGCTACGAGGTACGTGAGGTGCTCTGACTCCTAACGATGTTAGAAGGAGCACCGTCACGATCACGCGACTGCGCGCCACTTCCACCAGCAGCTTGGCGTGCATGCTGGGACTGCGCACCTTGAGATTGATGCGCAGAAGTCCTGTCATGGGGGCGTCCCGAACCACCAGCGCCATGGCGCTGCTCGTCGCGTGCAACCTGTGAAGGCCGCAACGCTTGCGCTGGCGCGGGAGTCCTAGGAGGCGTCCTCCGATCTCTCGAGTTCGCTGCACCGCCCGTAGGCAGCACAACCCCATCTCTAGATCCAGCGGCTTGCGGATTGCCGTCGCCGCTGCGAACAACGCCGCTCGCCTAGCTTGGATCACCAGAACGCCATGGAGGCTCTAAACCTCTACCGTCTGCATCTACACCATCACCCGTACGCGAGGGCACAGGCAAAACGGAAGTAGATGGTAGCGTTGTTGCGGCACTCTTCTTCTTGGGTGGCAGGGTGATGAAGATGACGAAGAAACTGAGGCGCCGATCACTGGATCAGGTTCGCACAACCTTCTTCCCCCCCTACCTGGCGCGCCAAAGATGTCAGTGGAAACGACACCTATGGGATCGCAGGGATCCCTTCTACGATTCGGCAGGGAGAGAGGTATGCACAAAGAGCAGAACCAACGATCGACGCGAGGTGGTTTTACCCAGGTTCAGGCCGCTAATCAGCATAAAACCCTACTCCTGCTTTGTTTTATTAAGGGTGTTCTTGAGCTCAAACTCCAGGAGCGCTAGCGATGAACAATACGTTCAAAGAGCAGCTACGCATGCAGAAAGGGCCAGAAGATCCTCCCCCCTGTAGCAGTTGCCTTGGGCCTCCTTTTATACGTCCCAAGGGGTCACCACAGTGGCAAAATGTACATACATTGAGGTGTAAAGTAGCTACAGGGTTATCATACCTAATCACTGACGATCTAGGACAAATGCCATTAATGCACCGTGAGGTGTCCGTTTAGGTGTCCTCATTCCTTGGGGATGGAAAAAAGGGGCCATCCCATCAGCACCGCTTAAGCTCTCCTCCACTGGTACCTTGCCACGCATCCAGGAATGGGCCCAGGATGCCAGGCTGGTTGCTGTGCTGAAGCGGCGGCATAGTGATAGAATCTTGCCGGGGCGCAAATCTTGCCAGGGCGCAAATCTTGTCGGGCTCAAGATCTTGCCGGGCTTCGCGAGCCACCCCGGCTAGATCTTGCCGGGGGGGCTGGTCTTTAGTCTTCAGCTCTTATTATCTCTTGATCATTTGATTCTTGGTCTGAGTGTTCCTTTGACAATCTTGAACTAATCTCCAATTACTCCCCCGACAAGCCTTGCCGCGGGCTTGGCTACAACTGCCCGTGCACAAGTATGGGGTACTAAAGTCCCAATACTTAGTACACCGACATCTACCGTAATGAATTGAAAGAGCATCCTTAGGAGAAAGGCTTGAATGGAGTTGTTGAAAAAAATCAACAACAAAAGAATAAGCTTGTTGTGGGCTTGTGGAAAACATCTCAAAATTTGAGGTGCAATTCTGCCACCAACGGAAACAATTGATTGGATGAGATCAATGAAAAGATGAAAAGCCTCTTTCACCGAGAAGGATATGGAGAAAGCTTGGATCATTGATAAGCACCACAATTAGCAACATTCCTTAGGGAAGGCTTCAAGTGAAATGTAAACCTAGATAACACCAACGAAGAAAGTGATGGTTTAAATATCCCATTCTTAACAACTTGTGAACCTTGAAACATGAAGGGAAATTGTCAAGAATGACATAACACCACCTCAAAAGATAAGGTAGAAAGAATTTGCACTTTGGGATGCAAGATGAAGAATGCTTGAGCTGCTCCAACAAGAATCTTGACGAACACTTCGAGGACGAAAAGAAATCTTTGATGAACCACCATGATGATACTCTCGAAGAACTCCGGATAGATAACAAGATGGTCGCAAAGAAAGAAAGCTTGAAAAGAATAAGATGAATCCTTGCAATGATTTAGATGGAGCTTAGTGGCGAGATAATGAGAAAACATTGGACTCCGGAGAAGAAAGATGAACAACTTGGACCCGAGAAATTATTCCTCATGAACAAACTCCGGAAGAGGGAATTAATCACTTGGATGAAACAAGAATAAGAATTATGTTATGTGTATCCTTCATCAGTTTAAATTGATGACAAGCAATGGATTTGGCATGCTACTTATTCTTCTTGTAAAGGATTGAGGAGAGATATAGCGCAACCTTGGGAAAAACTTGAGCAAACCACCGGTAGGATTTAGAAAAACGAATGCATTGATACGATAACAATAGAAGATGAATCTCGAATGAACCACCGTAAGAATTGAAAACGACTGAAGAAAAGAGAACGAATCACCGGGAAGGATTAGAAAATGAACGAAGATACTTGAGGCAATTTAGATACACGAGAACGAAGAGATCATGAACTGATTAGAGGATATTAGAACGATGCACCGGTAGAATTGGGGAATGAGAGCTGAATGTTGAGAACGAATAATCTTCTGAAATGATGGCCTTTGGATGATCGAGAAAGGAAAGTAACTCCTGAAATGCTTCGGATGGGTGTGAAGAGAATTCTCACAATCGAAAACAATTTATGAGGATGGCATGAAACTATCACCATGAATCTTCAGGAGAACAGAGCAAGATTTAAGGGAAACTTTTCTTCGGTCTTCAAAAGCTGAGAATGACGATGAGAACCACCATGACAATTGATGAGACACTCCGGAACACTGACGAATATAAATGTTGAGCCAAAGATGAAACTGATCTGAAAGCGATCTTGGAGAAGGCATTTGACTGATGAAAATTCATTCTTATGTCAAACTTTGAAAATAATTTGAGAATAGCTCCGGAAAAATTAGAAGAGTCAGGTACGATCCTAGGAAAAGACCTGTGGGTTAGGGCCCACTCAAAAGAAACACCGTTGGAAAAGATTGCTTGAAAAGAGAGATTGCACCAGTTGAATTAAATGGCTTGAATAAGGTACCAACCTCAAAATAGGTTGAACAGATTAAGAATGGAAACACGAATCTTCTGAGATATCTTGAGCACTCCGGATATGAATAGAAAGAGGTGAATAAATAAGAGAGACTTGGATAAGAAATTCCCACATGGAAAAACATGTGAAACAAGAGGAAGAGATATGATTAACACCGAAGCTTGAATTGACTCCACTGGAAAAGAAAAGAGAACGAAGAATGATAAACTTGAAGCTCGTGAGCATCTTCACGAGGAAACACCGGATAAGAACATTGAAGGGGGAAAAAACTGGATAGACTTCTCATGAATAAAATGGATACTTGATTAAGATATATGAGTCCTTGAAGTAAAGGGTGGGATGGTGGGAAAACAAAGGCAACTTGGGACGGATGAAACAAACACCATTGCGAAGAACTGAGAAATAATCTAGCAAATATTGAAAGGATAGGATTAACTTGAAGAGAAGCACATCGGTTGGAAGAGAATTGACATGACAATCTTGATTGTCAAGAAGGATTACCACTCCCATAGAAATATGAGAGCACCGCTTAGAAAAGGTATGGAATCAACACTTGACATGGAAGCAACTCGAATACCACAAATAGAACAAAACAAAGGATTTGCTTGCAGGATAAGCTGGAAACAAACGTATGATAGAGATTTCATCCGAAATTTTCGTGGTGGGGCCCACACGGGCTCGATCGTACAGCACCATCATGTACAAGGCAGTGCACATGACATACGAAGCGTCCCCGAGCCATAGCAAAGCTACACAGGGCTCATTAAGACACAACGAGACCATTGTAAAACCAACCATGGACAGGCGGACCACTAGACGTCGAACCCCAATCTCATATCATGCATCTGTCGGAAAGATATCCTAGGTAACTACTTGAATTCCCACCTGAGAACTCCCGAAACTTCTTAGTTATGCAATCTGGTCCCACGGCTACACGGAGCAAAAAATCATCACACAACTCCTAGCAAAATTCTACGCTCCAATGTTCCGAATGCGTTCAACACATAACCAAGAAATCTTGGAAACTCGTGTACCTCAGACCTTCGAACACACAACGATACTAGTCATGGAAGATCGTCCATGCTATCTCCTCCGGTAATGGGGATAAGTCACGGCACTATTTGCCACAATGAAAAGTATGGGAGCGTTTCGATGTCGGCATCCTCTGGTATTCCGGAACTGAAACGATCGCGAATGTGACAAGAACCCCTTGGAGCTCAACTCCCCGGAAGAAGTTAAGTCAGATAGGAGCCACCAAGACAGAATTCCCGTCACACCGATATCACGGCGATTCCAACAATACCCGCGTGATCCTAAAAAAAATTGAGTGAAAAAGGATAGAAGAGTGGGAAAACACCTACGTCATGATTCCTCACCAGAGCGACGAAGGGGATGAGGAGTAAAAAGAATTCCTACTCTCCGATATATAACTAGACTCAAAATAGTTTTCCTCTAGACTCAACAACGGCAGCGGTTCGATCAATCAAGGGGGCTCCTGCGGTCGGTATGGCTCTGATACCAACTTGTAGCGCCCAAGATGCGATTCTATCCCAATCACGTGATGAATTCATGATTGGGGCACAATCGTATTTCGAGCGCATAGCAAGGTGGATATCATTACAACATACCATGTACTGAATAGATGAGAATACAAGATAAAGGCTTACACTCGCCACAAGCTACAACATGAACACATGAATACATCAGTTCATAGCAATCATCATACAAAAGAGCAGGATCCGACTACGGATGAAACCGAACGAAAAAGATGAACGACTTCCACCCTGCTAGCCCAGGCTCCCGACGCGGAACCTATCACTTGATCGAAGAAGAACAAGCAGAAGAACTCCAAACTAGCAAGCATCGCTCTCTCGTCAAAGCGTCACTTTACCTGTACTTGCAACTTTGTTGTAGTAATCTGTGAGCCACGAGGACTCAGCAATCCCATTACCATGGGTATCAAGACTAGCAAAGCTTAATGGGTATGGAATGGATAAGTGGTGAGCTTGCAGCAAGTGACTAAGCATTGGTATGGTGGCTAACTTACGAGTACAAGAGTAAGATGAGAATCTACGCATAACGGTCGCAAACTAGTAATGATCAAGAAGTGATCCTGAACTACTTACGTTCAAACATAACCCAACTGTGTTCTCTTCCCGAACTTCGTCGAAAAGAGACAATCACGGTTACACACGCGGTTGGTGTATTTTATTTCTAATCTGGTGTCAAGTTCTCTACAACTGGATATTAAAAACTCCCATCTGCCACATAACCATGGGCACGACTTTCGAAAGATCAAACCCTGCAGAGGTGTCCCAACTTAGCCCATGACAAGCTCTCACGATCAACGGAGGAAAATCCTCCTCCTGGAACAACCCGATCAAGCTCGGAATCCCAGTTCACAAGACATTTCGACAATGGTAAAACAAGTCCAGCAAGACCTCCCGGCGTGTCGACACCCTGATAGTAGCCGTGCGTATCTCATCTCAGGCCACGACCAGATCGGTCAAGCTACGAGTAAAACCAGACCTCGAGTTTCCCCATGGTGGCCCCGCAGGAAGCCCGGTTTGGGACCAACACCATCAGCACTGGCCCCCCTATATTATGTTGAAAGAATCCTCGGGGACGCAACCCCCTATGCCAATTAATTAATTAACAGGTTTATTATGTTGGGCAAATGTTAAAACCAATGTTGGGCCTTGCTAGAAGAGTTTTATTCAAAGCGAACTGTCAAGGGGGGCCCATAAACCCCAATCGTGTTAGGAACGCAAAATCAAGGAACATAACACCGGTATGACAGAAACTAGGGCGGCATGAGTGGAACAAAACACCAGGCAAAAGGCCGAGCCTTCCACCCATTACCAAGTATATATGTGCAATAATTAAATAGCATAGCAAAGATAGTAGTGAGATCCAAGGTAACGGTCATCTTGCTTGAAATCCCGCTAGGAAGAAGATTGAGTCCATGAAGTAGACGAAGCCACGTAGATGAACCAAGTGTAGTCGAACGAATCCTCACGATCGCAACGAAACAGGAACTAACGAGAAGAAGCACAACCGGAAAGAAGCAAACAACAAGGTAAACACACAACACGTAAACATGGCATGATGGTCATCCAAGTATGATGCATGACAAGGTTACATGATGCTACTCATGACAAGAGATGATGCATGTCCGGTTTAAAGAGGCATGGCATGGCAAAGTGCAACAAACAATACTACAAATTAAGTGGAGCTCAATATGCAACGAGTTGCATATTGACGAAACACCACATTTAATCATTTAGTTCGCTCTCGTTTATGCTACTCATCAATATTAAATGTTGTTAAACATGGCAAGAGGTGAGGCATAATAAAACTACCTATCTAGGCAAGTTTAAATGAGGCCGGAATAACAAACAACACTTCCGGAAAATCCCCATGTGCATATTTTGGATTCGGTACTGTTCTGCCTAAAACCATATTTTAGAGTTGTTAAACAGGAAAATAAAGTGCACCATGTTAATCTATGCATTTTTCTACCCCATTTACATATAAAGTTTATTTAATTCCGAGCTACGGTTAATTAGTTATGAAATAAATCATTTTAACATGTCATTAAGCAAATTAAATGCAAACAGCAATTTAAACATTTCAAACATGGATGAAAGCAGCATATAATAAAACTACATGTAATTCTAAGCATTTTACATATTTAAAACATTTTAAACCGATGCACGGTTAGTGAGATATAATATGCATGAAGAATGAGGGTTTTTCTGTAAAACAGTAAAACACTGGATAAAAGCTAAATCGCAGGCAGGGAAAGAACATGCTGGGCCGAATCTGCTGAACTGGGCCAACAGAGAGGAGGGGCTGCGGGGAGCTCACCCATGGGCCAAGGCCCGGTCGGTGGGCTGGATCTGGAGGAGCGCTGGGCCTTGGCGGCGGCCCAAGCGAGGCGCTGGACGAGCGCGCGGTCAACGAGCAGAGGCTCGAGCGGGACGAGCAGGCGAGCACCTGCTCGATGTAGAGGATGCAGAGGCCACGGCGTGGACTTGGCGGCACGGACGGGGCTAGGCGGGGCGGCAGCGAGGCTGGTCAAATCCAGTGGCCCCCGACCGGATCTGGCGAGGACGACGGCTGGGCACCGGATATAGGCGAAGGGCGACAGCGGATGGGCTCTATGGTGTCTCTCGAGGAAGCCCTCTACTTCACAGAGAAGAGAGACAAGGTGAGCGAGCGGCGAGGAAGAAAGGGGCGGCCAAGGCGAAGAGGAGGAGCAGGGGACGGGCCTGGCCGGAGAGGAGGTCGGCGACGCGACGTGAGGGGAGGCGTCGAGGTTGGAGGCGGGCTCCATGGCAGAGGATGGCCAGTGCTGAAGCTCCTATGGACACGAGAAGGAGAGGCGGAGGGATTAGAGTGAAAGGAGGACGGAGAGAAGGTAGGGGGAGGAAAAGAAGTAGGGCGCGAGGATCTGGTCGGCGGGACCTGCTGGAGCTGCCGTCGGTGAGGTGGTACGGGTGGCGTTGGGGTTCCTTGAGGCGCCGGCGGTCTGCAGGTGTGGGCGCAGGAGGAGTACAGGTCGGTGGAGGGGAGCTGTTGATTGGTGGATTCGGGATCGGGAGGGATCCCGAGGTGGGTGGCGGCGGCCGAGAGGGATCGATGGGACAACTCTCCTCAAATTTAGGGTTGGGTCGTTATTTATAGCAGATGGATTTAGGTTAGGGGATATCTCGTCCGACGATCATAATTGGACGGCTGAGAAAATATTGGTTAGGAAGTCCAATGGAGAAACGAAGATATTTTAGGGATGTTTGGAGATGATCTGGACCCATTGGTAACGACTGCCCGGGTCGGGTCCGGGGGAGTTTTCGGAGCATGCGAGGGGGTCTGACAAAAGGGCAAGGGGAACCAAAAACCCGGTTGGTCTCGAAACAGTCAACGATGAGAACAGAGAGGACTGGCAACTACAAACGGATGCTAGTTTTATGAAAACATGCGGATGCAATGCGCATGATGACATGATGATATGCAACAAGCAAAAAAATAAAGCAGCTACAACGAAAACATGGAAGGCGTCTGGAGCGTCGGTCTCGGGTCGTCACATGGATGGTGGTAGCAGCATCAACATCCTGTATTACGATACCATTCGCTCAATGAATCTGACTGACAAGGATCTCAAGCCTTCCTCTACAGTTTTTCATGGTGTGGTGCCTGGTAAGTCGGCTTTTCCTATCGGGAAGATATCACTGGAAGTGGCTTTTGGTGATGACAGGAATTATAGAATAGAGACCTTGTGGTTTGAGGTGGTCAAGATTAAGAGTCCATATCATGCTCTGTTTGGATGGCCGGCTTATGCTCGGTTCATGGCTCGCCCTTGTTATATCTATCTGCAGCTTAAGATGCCAGGGCCAAACATGACAATTACGGTACATGGTGATCCGAAAGTCACCCTGGAGTGTGAGGAAGGAGATGCAGCTCATGCAGAATCAGCTTGTGCTACTGAGAAGCTCAAATTTTATAAGGACAATTTTGACCCGGCTGATATGACCCCTCTGAAGAAGCCCACTACTGAACAGGACCCTCTGTTGAAGTTTAAGTTGGCTGATGATACTAAGCAAGTGGATTTTGTCCCTGGTAACTCATCTCAGCAGTTTACTGTGGGGGCTAATATGGATCCCAAATACGAAAGCGCACTCATCGAGTTCATCCGTGAGAATCGGGACATCTTTGCATGGAAGCCTTCTGACATGCCAGGTGTACCGAGAGAATTCGCTGAGCACAACCTTAATGTGGATCCCAAGTTTAAGCCGGTCAAATAGTTCCTCCGTTGTTTCAACGAAGAACAATGTAAGGCTATTTGAGAAGAGGTAGCCCGGCTCTTGGCAGCTGGGTTTATCATAGAAGTTTTTCACCCTGTGTCACTAGCTAACCCTATGCTTGTGCTCAAGAAGAACGGCACATGGCATATGTGTGTTGATTACATAGATCTCAACAAGGCTTGTCCAGCTGATCCATTCGCTCTCCCCCGTATCGACCAGATCATTGATGCAACAGCGGGTTGTGAGAGATTATGTTTCCTGGATGCTTATTCTGGTTATCATCAGATCAAGATGGCAGTTAAACACCAAGAGAAGACGTCCTTCATCACACCTTTTGGGGCTTTCTGCTATGTTTCTATGCCTTTTGGGCTCAAGAGTGCTCAGGTGGCTTATCAGCGCTGTGTTCAGAATTGTTTTCACACTCAGATTGGGCGCAATGTTCATGCTTATGTGAATGATATAGTGGTCAAGTCAAGGAAGAAGGAGACTCTACTTGATGATTTGAAGGAAACTTTTGACAACCTCCGGGTCTACAAAATGATGCTTAACCCGACCAAGTGTCTTTGGTGTGCCTGTAGGTAAACTATTGGGGTTTCGGGTCTCAGAGTGGGGCATTGAGGCTAACCCGGAGAAGATAAAGGCCATCACTTCGCTTTCTAAGCTGGTGTGTGTCAATGACGTCCAGCGTCTGGCGGGTCGTATTGCAGCCCTGAGCCGCTTCATAAGTCACCTGGGAGAGAAGGCAATTCCTCTATATCAGATGATGAAGACAGACCACTTTGTATGGAGTGATGCTGCTGATCAAGCGTTTGAGGTCCTTAAGAAACAGTTAGCTGAGCCACCCATCTTGGCTGCTCCTATAGACAAAGAGTATTTTCTCCTGTACGTGGCTGCTAATAATAAGGCGGTCAGCGTAGCAGTTGTCGTGGAGCACAAGGAGGCGGGGAAAGAGTACCCAGTCCAGCAGCCAGCTTATTATGTTAGTGAGGTCTTGACTGAATCCAAGCAAAGATATCCACATTGGCAGAAGCTGGTGTTTAGGGTGTTCATGGCGAGTCGCAAGTTGAAACATTATTTTCTTGGGCATCCTATTACAGTGGTTAGCTTTGCCCCGTTGGGGGATATTATTCAAAACAGAGAAGCCACTGGCCTAGTTGCTAAGTGGGTAATTGAGCTTGGACCTCATAATCTGAAGTATGTACCAAGGACAGCCATCAAGTCTCAAGTTTTGATGGACTTCATAAATGACTCGACAAAATTGCAAACACCCGAGGAGAGATCTGACAACACATATTGGACAATCCACTTTGATGGGTCTAGGCAGTTGGAAGGCTCGGGGGCTAGAGTTATCTTGACTTCCCCACGGGGTGATAAATTCTATTATGTTCTAAGGTTAATGTTTCCTTGTACTAACAAGGCAGCTGAGTATGAGGCCTTTGTCCATGGGCTTTGTATGGCCAAACAAAATGAACTTAAGCCGGGTCAGATGTCTGGGCGACTCAGACTTGGTGGCACAACAAGTCTCAGGCAAGTGGGATTCTAAAGACCCGCTCATGGCGGCTTATCGATGGGCGGTTGATAATATTGCTGGTCACTTTAAAGGCTATCAGGCGAATCACCTTGATCGATGAAAAAACGAGGCGGCTGATGCACTGTCCCAGCTTGGATCTTTACGTAAGCCAGTGCCCCCCAATGTGTTCCTCGATGTCTTACACAATCCTTCGGTCAAGTTGCCATCTGAGGAGGATCTTGCTATACCTGAGCCGGAAGGACAGTTGGTGGCGGCTCTTCATGCTATTCTTGACTGGACGCAACCCTATCTGGCTTATCTTACTCGTGGCGAGTTACCCGAGGATGAAAACTTGGTGCGACAGATCACACGGCGTTCTAAGTCTATGACTATTATCAATGGCGAGTTACATCGATGCAGTGTGAGTGGAGTTTTCCAACGTTGTGTTTTCTCCTGAGGAGGGCCGTGAGATTTTGCAAGAGATATATGCAGGCGATTGTGGTCATCATGCCAGCTCACGATCATTGGTGGCTAAAGCATTTCGTCATGGATTTTTCTTGTTAACGGCTCATGCAGACGCAGAGGATATTGTTAGTAAGTGTGATGGGTGTCAGAAATTCGCAAGGCAAGCTCATGTGCTGGCTCAGGAATTGCAGATGATCCCAATCACTTGGTCATTTGCGGTCTGGGGGCTTGATATGGTTGGACCTTTTAAGAGGTCTATGGAAAAAAAAGACCCACCTTCTGGTGGCGGTTGACAAGTTCACTAAGTGGGTTGAGGTAGAGCTGGTCAGCAATTGTGAGGCGGCTACTGCAGTTTAGTTTGTCAAGAAGCTGATTTTCCGTTTTGGTTATCCTCATAGTATCATCACTGATAATGGGACGAACTTGTCTAAAGGTGCTATGAAAGAATTTTGTCAACGAGAGCACATCAGGCTTGATGTTTCATCAGTTGCACATCCTCAGTCTAATGGTCAGGCAGAACATGCTAACCAGGAGATTTAGAGAGGGATCAAACCCCGGCTCATGGTTCCCTTAAAAAGGACTCCAGATTGTTGGGTGGAAGAGCTTCCTTCAGTTCTTTGGAGCATCAGGACCACCCACAACAGATCAACGGGGTATACACCCTTCTTCATGGTTTATCAAGATGAAGCAGTTCTCCCAAGTGATAGTCGTCATGACTCGCCCAGAGTGGTGGCTTATGTGGAGGCTGACAATGAGACGGCGTGTCAAAATGCTTTGGATGCTCTTGAGGAGGGGCGTGATCTTGCGGTGGCTCGTTCAGCAATATATCAGCAAGACCTACATCGCTATCATAGCCGTAGGGTTCAAAGCCGGACCTTTCAGGAGGGCGACTTAGTGCTCCGTTTGATTCAAGACCAGACAGGGATGCATAAGCTTTCACCTCCTTGGGAAGGGCCTTTTGTGGTCAGCAAAAACCTCAACAATGGGTCCTACTACCTCATTGACATACGTGAGAACAAGGATTCCCGCACATCTGAGGAGGAGACCCGCAGGCCCTGGAACATTGCTCATCTTCTTCCTTACTACACTTGAGCCACTGGCTCTCATCATTGTATATACCTTCATTGATGTACATAACTTTTTATGATCAACATAATAAAGCCAGCATCCCCAAATTTCGGGGCCTCTGTCGTTTCAGCTCATATTTTGTGTGCCTGAGTCTTCATTGGTTGATCATAAGGTCACTTGGGGGCTTCCAACTCACTGAGTTTTGCTTTCATACCATCTTACCTGGCTTTATATGCCATATATGGGTTAAACCTGCCTGTTTGCAACTTGCTACTCCGCCAGGTGACCCACCGTACTCTTGACAGTCAATCTTTATATGACCCTGAACTTCTCAAGGTTAAAACGGCGGTTTATGTCACGTGAGAGCCGGCTTACAGAAAGTTAGGACAAACTCACTTGTCTGCCATAGTCTCTCTCCTATGTGGCCTATTCGTACTCTTAATAGTCAATCTTCTCGGAAGACCCTGAACTAGTTAAGGTTAAAACGACGGATTTATGTCATGTGAGAGCCGGCTTACGGGACGAAAGGCTTTATGCCATGCTTCTTTGAAGCAAAAAACTGAGTTTTTAAAAACCAGTCCTTTTTTGGTCGTGCCTTGCAAGCCGGCTAAACAAATATTTGAGATATACATGTTTATATTCTCTGTTTCTGTTTTGCAGAAATTTTTTCATCATGCTTTTAAGCAGGTAATGAGTTTCCGGGTTATACAGATTTGGGTTATACAGATCCGGGTTATATTGCTCTATATTGAGACTACTATGGCTTTATAAGCCGCCAAAGTGATCCTGTCAAAAATTGTTTCTAACCATGGGTCATTGGGTTGTAACCCGCCCTGGTCTATGATGGTGAGTCGCCAAGACAAGGCTTGATGTATCCGTTACAAGTTATATATCAGGACTTCAAGAAGTTTTAGCAATATTGACAAGACCAGATGTGCATAGCAAGATCAAGAAGATTAAGCTACTGATGCATAAGTTGAGGAAAACATGCACGAAGGCATGGCAGGGCAGATAAAAGTTTTAACTAGCTATTACAAGGCTTCAGCTGAGCCCAAAAATTCTTCAAAGTTTTTCAGGAGTTGCATCACTCCTTTGAGCCAGCTTTAGAACTGTCCGGGTTATGACCAGCTGGGTTAAGGTCTTCATGGCACTTTGTAGTTGAGGACTCCGAGTCATCCCGTGCCGGCTCTTCGTCGCTTGCAATCTGGAGATTGTCCAACGTCCAGTCGATGCTAGTTAATGGCTCAAAGGTAAATTCATCATTAAGGATAACAGAAGTGTCAATGTTAGGAGCAAAAATGTGCTTACGCCTTTGAGGGGTTAAGTCTACAATATCATGCGTCGGCATCTTCGTACGAACATTATTGCTGTCTTAACCCGGCTGATACTTCGACAGATCCGCCTCTTGTGCAAGTTGGCATGCCAGAGGCCTCATCTCTTTGACACATTTGGCAAAGTCTGCTTCTTCAAAGATAGATCCGTCATCATTAAACTCTGGACACCCGCCAGCCAGCTCTGTTGGGTCCAGTTCGGATTGCCAAGCTTTTGCCCAGCTTAGCGCTGTGATGCCTCCTATACGAGCGGCTGACAGTTTCAACTCTTCAATCTGCCCCGACACCATTGATAGGTGATCCAGTACAGTTTTGATAAGTGTTGGAGGTTTCTTGCCGTTTGATATGGCCACAAGTGTCCAAAGGGTGCCAACGTATAGTTGTTCCGTCAAAGAGTACACAGCCTTCAGCTTCATCACAGCGTTTTATCCAAGGCTAGCACTCCTGGCACCTGTTAAGCAAATTCAAACATGAACCACCAGGCGGGTTAAAAATCATATTACAAGTCGCCAGGTGAGTCAATGCAGTAAAGTATATGTTTTACTTACCGAAGATGGCGAATGTCATTTGAGAAATATGATGTCTTAAGCCGGACAACACTTCAATCACCGGTTTAAGCTGAGCCTCAGCATCTTCCGCTCTCTTTAGAAGATTGGCCTTTTCAGTTTCCAAGGCAGCTCTTTCTCCGTCAAAATTGGCCTTGATCTTCTCAATGTTTTCCAAGGATGATTTTAGGCTTAATACAGCTTTGGCGCGTTCACTTTGCTGCATCTCCAGGTTTTTCTTCAACTCGACAATGTTTGACTAGCCCAAACTCAAAGCTTCCTGCCAAGGGTGACAAGCAATGTTAAGGTGGTTAAGATCATATTCAACAAATGGTATTTAAGTCCCAAGCACATTGCAAGCAATATACTTGGCACTTGGGAGCTAATGTATGATGAAATTTTTAAGCCGGAGATACAGAAGACACGGTTCATCTTTGACAGATAAGCCGGCCCTTGGGGGCTACACACGCTTCTTTACAAAGTTATTATTTTGAAAGACCCAGCTCATCTTGAAAAGATAAGCCGGCCCTTCGGGGACTACAAGTGAATTGTCAAGATTGATGTTTTGAAAGATCCGGCTCATCTTTGAGAGATAAGCCGGCCCTTGGGGGCTACACTTTGCAAATCTTCACACAAGTCTCAAGCATACTCAATTTCATTCCTATACTTAAGACTTGGGGGCTATATGGACATATGTATGCAAGATTAAGAGGGGTTAAAAGTATTCATACCTCATATTTTTACTTCATTAAGTTGATTAAGCCGGCCTCCACGTTCGACTGGTGTGAAGGCGGTTTAAGTAGCCCGCGTACAACTCACCTGCGCTGAATGAGGAATAGCTTTGCAGATCTAGTTTGGCCTTGCCTTTCTCCAATGAAGGTGTTTCTTCCTTAGCTGAATGCTTGGCTAACACCCTGGAGACTTCGGGCGCCTTAAAAGCTGACCCGATGACAGCAATATCATCAACATCATCAGCGGCAGGAGTCTTGTCAATTGATTTGGCAGGAGAGGAAATTTTGGGACTTGACCGGTCATGGATATCTGCCGGGTTACCGTCAGTGTCCATGGCCTCAGAAGGTGTTGCCTCAGTTTGTGGAGGCGGGTCATTTTGCTGGTTGGCAGGGTCTTCAGGGTTTTGGAGTATGGCCTCAGGGGTCTCCAGCGTCTGCTTCTCTGGCTCAGAAGCTCCGGGAGCCTTGGAAGAGCCGCCCACCTTTTGCTTTTTGCCAGTTTTGGCCTTGCCCCTGTGACAAGAGTACAAGTTTATGAATATGTGCCAACAAGTTTTTATCAACAAATGAAAATACTTACCCTTGGGCAACAACGAAGGCAGGAAGTTGTGTTCCAGTTGAGTCGCCAAATGATGGAGGTGTTCCCTGATAGTTTGAGTCAGAAGGATTAAGACGTTGACGCATGAGACCGGCTTGTGGAAGGGATAGAGTCGGGCTATGAGGCACCTCATTGTGACGTTTTCGGGGAGCCGGTGTGTTGGATAAGCCGGCCACGAGGTCTCCAATGGCGCGACTCCGGGTCTGACGCCTAGACTCATGTTGCTGCTTTTTCAAAATAAAGTTGGGGTACAAATAAGCATGAGAGTGAGAAAACCTTACTTTCCGGATGACCCGCCGTGTTTTCTTTCTTGGCAAGGGTTCTGAGTCGGAGGAGACAGGAATTACCTCTTCTGCATTGGCCTAGCTCGTCTCCACTTCGTCCTGAGAGGAATCAACATCAATAACTTGCATGAAAAGAAGGCCAAGGGAGTCAAGTTCTACCTCTGACTCATCTATCTCGTGTTGTACCTCAGCGGCAATACCCTCCATGCGACCCAGCAGCGGGTCAAGTCGACTCCAGTCAGGCCATTGGCTATTAAAGCCCTTATCATTGAAATAGTGGGTGCATATTGGGCGCGTTCTGTGGCGGTGAATCAACCCGGGAGCTCGCTGCTGGTGCTGAGCCGGTAGGGGCGATAACCCGACAGGGGTTTTCTTCAGTCGGAGTAGTATTTTTGCAATAGAACCAAGTGCGGTTCCAACCTTTGGGATTTCTTGGCAGTATAGCTGAAGGGAAGGTCACATCTCTCTGCCGCTGGATTGAGACACCTCCAAGCTCTAAACTGGGTACGTCTGTCATCTCAGTCTGGCGGTTGATATAAAAGAAATCTTTGAAGAGGTCAACAGTAGGCTCTTCTTGCAGATATACTTCACAGAATACTTGAAACTGGCATAGATTGGAGACGGAGTTGGGACCGATGTCTTGAGGATGAAGATTGTAAAAATGCAGAGCATGCCGGAAAAACATTGACCCGGGTGGTGAAAAGCCATGGAGGAGGTGATCCGTAAATATTATAACTTCACCCTCTCCGGGTTGTGGAATAGCTTCAGGACCAGGAACCCGCCAGTGGATAACCTCTTTAGCCGGTAAAAGACCCATGTCCACATATTCATTAAGTGGTAGCTCTGAGACTTGGGAGGCTTCCCATTCGCAAGAAGTGGGAGCTTTAGACATAATTGGCCTGGTTAAAAGCTGCATATAAGCGCATGGCGGGTTAAAACTGCAATAATAAGCCACCCAAGTGATTATATGACATCATTAGCAATGGGCCAATTATGATTATAAGATGGCAAAACGTGTTATGGTGAGCTATTGGAAAAATTATAAGCCACCCTGATTATCAAAGTTGATTATCAAGCCGTCAGGATACGGCGGGTTACATGATGATAGCATGAGCCGGTAGTATACTGGCGGGTCATATGAGCAGAGATGTAATGAAGTTATTGCTCACTACGGAGCAACAGATTCTGCTACAAATATATTTGTAAGCCGCCCGAAAGGTGAAGGGAGGGTCAGCTATCTAAGGTTCAAGATTGGTAAATTCTGCTAAGTATAGAACAAACAGATTTCGCAATCTACAGCTATATTTGCGGATCTACGTCAGTTCAAAAAAGGGAAATAATTGCAAAACCTAACGGTGGCAGCGGAAAAAGCTAGTGGGCTGTTCATGGAATTGACGAAGAAAAACTACCTATGCGAGATACAAGGAGGAAGGCTAAAACTGCTACTGCACTATTTCTACCCCGTTTTTGGATTGAAATACGAGTTCTATTCAAAAGACAAGATGAACATAGATGAACACCAACGAACTCTATGAACTCGGATGACCTAATGCAGATCTGAGGGGAGAGAAGGAAGATACCTGATGGTGCTGGAGGAGAGAGGACGCGTGTCGTTGAGCTCTGGTCACAACAAGTTGATGCAGCGGCCTCGATGGAGTGGCTGGCGCCGTTCGACTGGTGCGGCGGAGCTCCGGTCGCGGCGGACGATGTAAGGAAGAAGAAGAAGTGGGGGCGATGGGGTAAAGAGAAAGGAGATGAACCACCGTGCCTATTTGTAAGGAAAAAGGGGTGGAACAGTAATAGGCATGCGCGAGGATCAAGGAGGCGTCATAACTATTATAAACAAAAAGGGCGCCTCGATTTTCGGAATGGGCGATTAATGCGAAAGATACGTTGTGATGTCATGAGGATTTTTCTGAATTTATAAAGATGACATCATCCTTTTCCATGGCGGGTTATGAAACTTTGTTCAAGTTTAAATGTTTAGAGGAACTAAAGAAGCCTCACCAACCAGAGAGTGAAGATTGACATGAACAAGTTCAAATCAATCTGGGGCCTAATGTTGGGGATATAACCCCAAGATATGACCCACCCTAGAAGGGTTGGGTTAGGATGTTGGCGATTCAACAGTAAGGCCTTAGATAGGCCCAAGAGACCAGGACATGGAGCCAGGGAGGTGACTTACGTGATGAGCCAGACAAATGCCCAGAGCCAGGAGACGGTGCGTGACCCGGAAGTGTAAACCACCCAATGGCGACTTGGCTAGCAAGGCAAGGCAACTTAGAACTAGGGTCGGTCACATGGTATGATCCGACTCGGACTCTTGTAAGCCCAGGGCCTCGACCTGTGTATATAAAGGCAAGTCTCTACGGTGCGTAAAGTTAAGTTACAATCCATCAATAGCTAGGTTAAGCGATTCCGCTCCCTTGTAATCGATACTCAAGCAATACAACTCAGAGTAGGACGTAGGCTTTTACCTCGATCGTGAGGGGCCGAACCTGGGTAAACTCGTGTCTCTCGTCCCGCTCAACCCCTTTAAGCTAATCACCGTAGCCATGGCCTCACACCTAAGTCCTTTCACGAGGGCATCTACCGTGTTAACCCCAAGACAATGGTTGATTCACCTGCTGGAAAACTCCATTTCATCATGGGCAGAATTATGCAACGAGTTCGTTGGTACCTTCACAGGTGGCCACCAAGAGCCTGGACAGCCTAGTGATCTGTAGGTCCTTCCGCAAAAGGAAGGGGGGGGATTTGCGTAAGTATATACAGAGGTTCAGTCGAGTGGATCGTAACATTCCGGACATACTCCCTGCAGCCGTGATTGCCGCGTTCCATTCGAATGTGCGCAACAAAAGGATGCGGGGCAAGATGAATGTCCGGCTGCCCAAAACCATCAACGAGCTATACACCTTGGCGGATAAGCGTGCTCGGACTGAGAAAGGGAGGCACTCCCCGGAGAGGAGGCTGGCGTCGAAATTGACTCATATGTCGATGACGGTGCAGCCAACTCAAAGGGGAGGACCCTGAGGCGCAATAGAAAGCGCAAAGAGAAGATAGTGTTGGCCGTCGAGAGCTCAGGTGATCCTAGTGCCAGCAAGAAGACTAAGACCGAGGCCCCCGGCAAGGGAGCTGCTACGTGTGCTGATTGTCGGGAGGCCGCAGCGGCGGAAAAGGCCATGCAATCTGACGGGCCATACTGCAAAATCCACTGTACCAAGGGCCATGACCTCAAAGAATGTCATCAAGTTGAGCAGCTTATCAAGAAGCAAAAAGCTGAGTATGAGAAGCATGACAGGGAGATAGGCCAAGAGGGTGCTCGCGGGAAAGGCCGTGGCAGTAGAGGAGGCCGACACGGCAAGACCCCGCAGCAGAAAGAAAATCCAGCCAGAGGCCGCGAAAAGAAAGAAGGAGATGACGGGAGTGATGAAGAGGATAAAGAAGAAACTAGTGAGCAAGAATTCCAGAAGGCAACTGAGGCCATGTGCATTGATGGGGGTGCATCATTGCACTCCTCTCACGTGCAGCTCAAGCAATGGGCGCATGAAGTCAATGCCATGGAGCCAACTGCAGATTCCCGAAGGCCACTTAAGTGGTCCCGCACGCCTATCATCTTTGACGAAGAGGATCACCCCGACCGCACTATCGCGGTAGGGTGTTTGCCGTTGTTGGTGTCCCCAACAATCCGCAACCTCAAAGTAACAAAGATGCTAGTTCACAGCGGGGCTGGGTTGAATCTGATCTCCCCTAAAGTGGTAGGTAAGCTACAAATCCCTGATGAAGAACTCAAGGCCATGGGTACATTCCAAGGAATCAACCCCGGCAGGAGCCGGCCCAAAGGGAAGATCACATTACCTGTGACATTTGGCGGGGAACTGAACTACCGGACCGAGAGGGTCGTGTTTGATGTTGTTGAGCTTCCTCTGCCTTGCAATGGGATTCTTGGTCGTCCAGCTCTGGCAAAGTTTGTGGCAGCATCCCACTATGCCTACAACACCTTGAAGATGCCAGGACCGATGGGTATCATTTCCATCCCATCAGATAAGAAAGATGCGATCATATGTGTGGACCGGATGTATCAGGACGCAGTAGCAGCTGAGGCAGCTGACACCCCAGCTCCTGCCAAGGATATAAAGAAGGGAAAGAAGGATAGCAGAGATGCCGGCAAGGACTCCGGGAAGCGCGCCTCTTCGGAGTGCACTGCGCCTGTTGATGACCTGCTGGAGAGTTCCACTAGTAAGAGACCCAAGGTTGCTTCACCTGCTGTGAAGAAGGTTCCGGCAAGGCAGGATGGCGCTGACGATACATTCACCATCAGCTCCACCCTAGATGAAAAATAGGAAAGCGCGCTCGTTACCTTCCTACGGGCGAATGTCGATGTGTTTGCTTGGCAACCGTCTGACATCCCCGGTGTTCGCAGGGAGGTAATCGAGCACCTCCTCGTTGTCTGTCCTCATGCTCGGCCTGTCAAGCAGAAGGTCAGAAACCAAGCTTTAGAGTGGTAGCAGTTTATTGCCAAGGAGATCAAGAAACTTGAAGCAGCTGGTTTGGTCAGAGGGGTACTGCATCCAACTTGGTTGGCGAATCCAGTGGTGGTGCGCAAGGCAAACGGGAAATGGAGGCTCTGCATTGATTTCACGGACCTGAACAAAGCATGTCCAAAAGACCCTTTCCCCTTGCCGCGCATTGATCAAATTGTTGATTCCACTTTCGGATGTGATTTGCTATCTTTCTTGGATGCGTACTCCGGGTACCATCAGATATTTATGGCCAAAGATGATAAAGAAAAGACCGCACTCATAACTCCATGTGGCACGTACTACTTTGTACGAATGCTTTTCGGGTTAAAGAGTGCTGGATCCACTTTCGCAAGAGCATTACAAGTTGGTTTTGAGCCCCAGCTACACACGAATGTAAAAGCTTATATGGATGATATAGTGGTCAAGACCAAGGACAGATCAACACTCATTCAAGACATAGAAGAGACCTTCGCAAACCTGCGCAAGATTAATGTGAAACTAAACCCTGAGAAATGTATGTTTGGTGTTCCATCCGACAAGCTCCTTGGTTTCTTTGTGTCCCAGCGGGGGATAGAGGCCAACTTTGACAAGATCAGAGCGATCGAGCAGATACAAGCACCCAAGACTGTTAAAGATGTGAGACGTTTGACTAGATGCGTTGCCGCACTAAGTAGGTTCATCTCCAAGTCTGTCGAGCATGCCTTGCCTTTCTTCAAAATCTTGAAGAAGGTTGGCCCGATGAAGTGGACCCCGAAAGCAGAAGCAGCACTGCAAGACCTGAAAGCCTACCTTTCCAATGCTCCGACCTTAGTCGCGCCTAAACCACAAGAGCCGTTGTTGCTATATTGAGCTGCGACAAATCAAGTGGTTAGTGCAGCGCTGGTGGCACAGCGAAAAGTGGATGAGGAAGCAGCTGCAGCAACTGCACCCTCCGGAGGTGGAACTGAACCTGGTGCGGCAGAAGCAAATCAGGAAGAGGCGGAGCAAGCCAGCGAGGGCGATCTTAAAACCGCGGCAAGGAAGAAAGTGGTGCAACAGCCAATCTACTTTGTCAGCTCCCTGTTACAGGGGGCTAGGTCGACGTACTCTAGAGTACAAAAGCTGGTCTTCGGCCTCATCATGGCCTCGAGGAAACTGCGCCACTACTTTCAAGCCCATGAGATCACAGTTGTCACTTGTTTTCCGCTGTAACGCATATTGCGGAACCCCAAAGCCATATGCAGAATAGTTGAGTGGGCACTAGAGCTGTCGAGCTTTGGCCTGAGATATGAAAGCACTTCAATTATTCAGAGCAGGGCATTGCCAAAGTTCATTGCAGAGTGGGCGCCCACTCCAGACGAAGAAGTGCCAGAAACAGTTCTCCCCGGCAGAGAGGCACCCCAAGAGTGGATCATGTATTTTGATGGTGCTTTCTCACTACAGGGCGCCGGCGCCGGCGTGCTTATTATTGCACCCACTGGAGAGCATCTCAAATACGCAATCCAAATACACTTTCCCCAGGAGAAGGCCACCAACAACACTGCTAAGTATGAGGGGCTCCTTGCCGGACTCAGAATTGCGGTGGAGTTGGGAATCAAGAAACTGATTATCCGCGGAGATTCTCAACTAGTGGTGAGGGAAGTCAACAAAGATTATCGGAGACTGTTGATGGAGACGTATGTGGAGGAAGTGAGAAAGTTGGAAGAGCACTTTGATGGATTACAAGCAGAGCACGTGCCACAAGCAGAAAATGGCATCACCGAGCACTAGTCAAAGTGCGCTGCACAAAAGATCCATGTGGAACCAAGAACTTTTGTTCTCCATCTAACTCAACCATCAGTATCCCCTTCAACGATGGCCAGAAAAAGAAGAAGGTTGAACCCCGACAAGCATTTCCCGGCAGAACTCCCCAAAGCAACGGGTGGAGAGGTTGGCGGGGGTAGTCTCGCTTCATTTGGTGAGCTGCACCCTCCCGCAGAACCACAAGTTCTTGAAGTGGAAGGGAGTGCTCCCACGAATGAGGAGGTGCCTTTAGTCCTTGTTGTCGAGCCACAGGCTCCAACTTGGGCGTAGCACATAGCCCATTTCATTCAAATCGGAGAACTTCCCGAAGAGCATGAAGAAGCTGAAAAAGTAGCCCGACGATCCAGTATGTACCAGTTTGTCGATGACACTCTGTACAGAAAGAGGCCAAACGGGGTGAAATTGAAGTGCATTTGCCGGGAGGATAGACTGAAGCTGTTGGCGGAGATACATGGGGGTATATGTGGCTCTCACATTGGATCAAGAGCCCTAGTTGGAAAAGCTTTTTGGCAGGGTTTCTACTGGCCCATAGCCCTCCAAGATGCAACTGAGCTCATCACCAAGTGTGAAGCCTGTCAGTTCCATTCCAAAAACATTCATCAACCAGCTCAAGCTCTCTAGACGATCCCTTTATCCTGGCCATTCTCGGTCTAGGGGTTTGATATTTTCGGCCCCTTCCCCCATGCCACCGGGGGCTTTGAATTCTTGTACGTTGCAATTGACAAGTTTACAAAGTGGCCTAAAGTGGAACCAATGAGGAAGCTGACCGCACAATCAGCTGTCAAGTTCTTTAAAGGATTGGTGTGCCGTTTTGGAGTACCCAACAGAGTAATCACCGATAACGGCACCTAGTTCACGAGCCGCACCTTCATGCAGTACGTCCAAAGCCTTGGGAGCAAGGTATCTTTTGCCTCTATTGCTCATCCTTGAATCAACCGGCAAGCTAAGATGATGAATGCTGAAGTGCTGTGTGGACTCAAGACGAGAACTTTTGACAAGCTACAGAAATGTGGCAGGCGATAGATTGACGAGCTGTCGGTGGTTCTTTGGTCCCTCCGGACGACACCAAATCGAGCCACCGGCTAGACTCCCTTCTCCCTAGTGTATGGGGCAGAAGCAGTGCTCCCCACGGAACTCATATACGGGTCACCTGAGTACTTGCCTACGGTGAAGTAGAGCAAAAGTATCTCCGGCTTGATGATGTCGTGCCCCTTGAGGAAGATCGTCTTCGGGCCGCTGCGCGTGCTGCACGCTACCAGCAAGCCCTGCACCACTATCATAGCCGCAGGATCCACGTCCAGAGCCTTGACGAAGGCTACCTTGTCCTTAGGCGTGTTTAGTCCACCAAGGGTTCCAACAAGTTGTCGCCGAAGTGGGAAGGCCCTTACCGGGTAGTACAAGTCACCAGACTTGGCACAGTCCGTCTGTAGACCGAAGATGGCATTAAATTGCAAAACTCATGGAATATTGAGCATCTTCGCAAGTTCTACCAGTAAGACGCGGTTGCCGGGCTCAGCTCCCGGCAACCACCTTTTGTACAAGCCTTGCCGGTGCGCATGTAACCCTTTGTACAAAGCCAAACACAGACCCTATGCAAAGATAATAAAATGAAGCGCTGGCGCCTAAAACTTGCATGCATGTCCATTTAAGTCTGACTTTGCTATAGTCCTTAAATCATATAGATGAGATCGTATGCTGTTGTTTCCCCTTGTACTAACAAATAGGGCTCCTATCACGGATAAACTCCCCGAAGGGGGGAAGTGAGGACAAGCTGGCATATCGATCCCCGATAGTATAACGCAGATAAGTTCCCCTGACCATCCATTGCATGACCCTGTGTGAAAAACTTGTGCGTAGAAAAACCTTGTCGCCCTAAAACATTTGTGCTCCCAACCCTTGATTCAAAGATTACTTCAGTCAGGCTGGTCGTAGTAGCATTTGAAGAAAGGGTTGACGAGGGGCCGATTCTCTTCCATGCTCCTAATCCACCAGGCTGAGCCCTGCGGTGGCAATGGAAGGGACTGGCAAGATGTCTTGCTGAAAAATCTTGTTTACTTGGGAGTATAGAGGAGTCGTTCCTCAGCATGCACATGATACATGCACGAGTGCCCGACAAGCATATTTTATTTATTAATACGCGGATAAACAAGTACAAACCATATAGGGTACAAGTATGGATGAAATGGTACATAATTTAAGCTAAAGTTTGGCAAGTGCCTGCAGTTTTTAGATTAATAAAAGATAAGTGCCCTGTAATGCCTTTCTTGTCCCTCTCCTCCTAGGAGCTACAGAGGGAGGTGAAGCGGGCAAAAGGGGTGCCTAGGCAGAAGCCCAGCCTGACCCCGTCAGGGCCCGTAGGACGCAGCCTGACAAGATCGAGAGGGCGGGGGCGAAGCGAGAAGGACGGCAGGAGTGGCTAGGCAATGCCCTGGTCACCACCACTAGGACCAGAGGAATGCGGCAGGAGGGACATCGGCAGGGAAGACGCAACCGGAGTCCACGGGGAAGCCTGCCGGGGTCCAGCTGGAGGAGGCGGAGGCATCCACACCCAGCACCCCGGCAAATCGCTCTGCCAGGGAGAAGGCCAGGTGCAGATGATGGTGCTCCCGGCACTTGACTGATGGTGACGGTGCGTCCGGCGCTCAGCTGGACTCCGAGGCACCGTCCTCCCGCTCGACACCGTCGTCTTTGCCGCCAGTGTCCTCTTCATCGTTGTTGCTTGAAGAGGAGCTGTCGCCGTCGGTTGAGCTCTCCACGCAGCAACCTAAGCGAGCACCCGATCATCCGAAGACCTTGATGGGGAGCAGATCTACATCCATTAACTTAAAATGGAGTATGTGCCCCTCCGCCAAGCTATGGGCATGTTCGAAAGTTTTCCAGCCGCGACGGAGAAGCATCACGTGAGGTGCGGGGAAGTCAACGTCGTCCCGCATGCTGCCATTAATTACAGCAGCCCCTCATGTGCAACTTCAACCCGTGCGGCTGTTCCAACTCCATTACCCTTGCGAAAGGGGTAGGGAACTGAAGGCGGCTGCGCGGGGGCCCGCGCAGCCTGACGATGAACTCCAGCGGTGTATCCCCAATATGGCCCTCCATCGGAGCCAGGGGCTGGAGGGGGGCCGATCAGCACACCACCATGTCCTCCCCGGCCCCGAGGGCCTCGCCGACTGCATCCACGTCCAGCAGCACCTCCTTCTGTGCTGGATTCTACCCCCGCATCTCCGGCCGGGGCAGGGATGCGCTGCTGAGAAGAGGTCCTTGTCGCCACCGCGGGAGCACGACCGCATCCTCTCCCTCTCACCAGGGTGGAAGAGAGCACAATAAGAAGAAGGACGTGCGTGGGTGAGTCATTTTGCCTGCCTCTGCGCTCCCTTTTATAGCAGAGCATGGCAGGGGGCTGGCTCCCCACAACCCAGTCACAACTGCCACGATTAACCAATCCGGTCCATCAGCGTCACTAGCAACAACCGGAATCTCAGACCGCCCTCCTGTGGCTATCCACGGCGCCGAGATTTCTGCCATGGCCCTCATTCCCGTGCCCTACACGTCCGCCACCAACCCTGCGCAATGCATGCGGCGTACGTGGCGAAAATAACAACAATAGTGGGTTGAGTAAAATGGCAGTTACCTCCCCATGAACGTGGGCAACCCACAAACCATTACGTGGGTAGCCCTATGTCGTTCAGAACGACTCGCGGGGAAACCGGAAACAGACCCACTCACAGGTTAATGAAGAAGCAAGGAATATATCAAGGAAGGCGTGGATCCCATGGTGGTACGGCCAAAGTGTTCGCCTGTGCATTTGTTTGGGCCTACCCCCAACGATGCCCGACAACACGTATGAGCCAAGCCCGGGGGCTCCTGTCGGTACAATAAACATTCGCAGTTGTTGACCAGACCCATGCACAAGCGTGCTGACGGTCATATATCTAGCATCCAATGGGTAATGCAAGGCCAAGACAGAGAAGCCACTCTTCATGAAATCAAGGAGCGTATCAAGAAGACCAAGCTAAACATACAAGGCAAGGATTCCAAGAGAAGCATCTTATGCTGGCCAGGCGAGGTCGGCAGAGTCGATGCAGAACACAAGAGCAAAGGCGAACCCCCGCCAGCTGCGCCTTCGAGGCAACCAAAGCCCGGAGCGCACACCCCTTCAAGATAGCCCGGCAAGCCCTGCCCCTGGCAGGCATGGGCCAGACACCACCGCTCCACCGCACAGCGATGCAAGTCACTTATCAGTGCGGTGTCGAGCCCGCATGTGGTTAAGTGGCTTCCACTAAGCACATGGCAGCTCGTTGGAAGATAGATCACACCCATTTGACACCCGTCCAAAGGCATGTCAAGATAATAAGCAGAAGATGATTAAGCAGCACGGCAGGCTTACCGGGTTTCACCCTCAGCACGACACTTAGCAGTGCATTTAATGCACTTTGTCCTAACTGCCAGAGTTAGGTACGATAGCACTGTTAGCTATCTAATCACAGGATAATGACTGTTTTGCCACTGTGGTTACCCCTTGAGCTATAAAAGGAGGTCCAAGGCTACCTAGAAAGGGATCCGGATCCCCTCATACTTGTACACGCATAGCAGCTCTCCCCGAGGCCACCTTGCCGGGTTTGAGCACTGCGTGCTATTGTGTTTCCTCCATCCAATCCACCAAAGTAGGAGAGGGTTTTATGCTTCTCAGCAGCCCAAACCTCGGTAAAAATGACCAGGGGCCCCACGTTGTGCTGCTTCATGGCTTCTGCTCTTTGTGCAACATGATCTCCCCCATGCCAAACCATTAGGGGCTCATGGCCCCATAGGTGATCGTGTTCTCCCATGACATACAGGCGGGATAGTAGAGTGGGCACTACAATTGTCAAGCTTTGCATTGAAGTTTGAGAGCACATCAACTATCCAAAAGCAGGGCACTGGCAGAATTTATTGTAGAATGGACGCCAACACCTGATGAAGAAGTGTAGGAAACAACTCTCCCCGACAAGGAGACCCTCAAGGAGTGGGTAATGTACTTTGATGGAGCCTTCTTGCTGCAAGGCGCCGGGGCTGGAGTGCTGCTTGTCGCACCCACTGGAGAGCACCTCAAGTACATTATCTAGATGCACTTTCCAAGGGAAGATGCAACCAACAACACATCAGAGTATGAGGGGCTGCTTGCCGGCCTCAGGATTGCAATAGAGCTGGGGATAAATAAGCTAATCATCCGTGGTGATTTTGAGCTCATTGTGAAGCAAGTAAATAAGGATTTTCAGAGCCCACTGATGGAAGCATATGTGGAAGAGGTAAGAATGTTGGAGGAGCACTTGATAGACTACAAGCAGAGCACATACCCTGTGTAGAGAACAACATCGCTGACCACCTATCAAAGTGCACTGCTCAGAAGCTTCCTGTGGAACCAGGAACTTTTGTACTCCATCTGACTCAACCATCAATTTCCCAGTCAGCGTTGGCTAGAAAAATAAGAAAACTCAACACCGGCAAACATTTCCCGGCTGGGCTCCTGGGAGACGCTGGTGAGAAGATTGCCGGGGGAGGCCCAATGTCGGTTGGTGAGCCGCATTCTCTAGCGGAGCCTCGAGTTCTCACTGTTGAGACTAGCGCTCCCACGATAGAGGAAACGCCTTTAGTCCTCATCGTCGAGCCTCAGGCTCCAGCATGGGCGCAACATATAGTCCAATTCTTGTAAACTGGAGAACTTCCCAATGATCCATAAGAATTTGAAAAGGTGGCTCGCCAATCAAGTATGTACCAGTTTGTGGACAACACTCTGTACAGAGAGACCGAATGATGTGAAGTTGAAGTGTATCAGTCAAGAAGATGGACTAATGTTGTTGGCAAAGATACATTGAGGTGTATGTGGCTCACAATTGGGATCAAGATCACTTGTCGGGAATGCTTTCCGCAAGGATTCTACTGGCCCACTGCCCTCCGGGATGCAACTGAGCTCGTCACCAAGTGTGAAGCCTGTCAGTTCCATTCCAAGAACATTCACCAACCCGCTCAAGCCCTGCAAACAATCCCTTTATCCTAGCCTTTCGCGGTCTGGGGGCTCGACATCCTGGGCCCCTTTCCCTGTGCCACCGGGGGCTTTGAATTCTTGTTCATGGCGATCGACAAGTTTATGAAGTGGCCCAAAGTGGAACCAGTGAGGAAGGTGACTGTGCAATCAGCTATCAAGTTCTTTAAAGAATTGGTGTGCCATTTTGGAGTGCCCAACAGGGTGATCACCGATAATGGCACCCAATTCTCAAGCCGCGCCTTCATGCAATACATCCAGATCCTTGGAAGCAAGGTCTCTTTCACTTCCGTTACCCATCCCGAGAGCAACGGACAAGCCGAAAGGATGAACGCTGAAGTGCTGCGAGGGCTCAATACAAGAACTTTCGATAAATTGCGAAAATGTGGCAAGCACTGGGTGGATGAGTTGCCGGTGGTTCTTTGGTCAATCAAGACAACACCAAATCGAGCTAATGGCCAGACTCCCTTCTCCCTGGTATCTGGTGCAGAAGCAGTGCTCCCCACGGAACTCATATACAGGTCACCTCGAGTACTTGCCTACGATGAAGTAGCGCAAGAGCAGCAATGGCATGACGATGACATGCTCCTCGAGAAAGATCGTCTCCAGGCAGCTGTACGTGCTGCATGATACCAGCAAGCCTTGCGACGCTATCACTGTCGCAGGGTTCATGCCCGGAGTCTTGAGGAAGGTGACCTATTCCTTAGGCGTGTTTAGTCCGCCAAGGGTGCAAACAAGTTGACACAGAGGTGGGAAGGCCCTTACCGGGTAGTACATGTCACCAGACCTGGTGCAGTCCGTCTGGAGACTGAAGATGGCATCCCAATGCAAAACTCATGGAATATTGAGCATCTTTGTAAGTTCTACCCGTAAGGCATGGTTGCCGAGCCCTTCCCGACAACCTGTTTTGTACAAGCATAGTCCTCGGGACTTGTAACCCTTTGTACAAAGCCAGGCGCAGACCCTATGCATAGTTGAATAAAATGAAGCGCTTTCATAAAAACTTGCATGCATGATTTCCTGTTTGCTTAAGCATGATCCTATTGTGGTTACAATAGTTATTAAATAAGGCAACTGACATGCAGCGAAGGGCCACGTGCTATCCTCTTTCCTCCCTTTTCTTTGATGACAACAAAAGGATTCCATCACGGATAGTTTCCCGAGAAGAAGGATGAATACAAGCCCATGCACTGATCCCCAACAGCTTCTCCTTATCTGAAATGATAAGAAGAATAGCAAAGAGAGATAAGTGCACTTCATGATATCCCTTCATTCCATGCTATACTTAAGTATGAAAGGCTTGCACATAAAGAGGCTTTCGCCACTTCTGCCATTTGTGCTCCTATCCTTGACTCGAGTCCACTCGCCAAGTTTTGTTGTAGCTACATATGGGGGGGAGGTGGCGAGTTGTTGGCCTTCATTCGGGCTCAGTAACCTGTTTTCTAGTTCATTAAAACATGGTTTTAGTAGCAGCAACATCGAAGGCCAGCAAAGATGTCTTGCCAGAGAATTTTGTTTACTAAGGAGTATTGAAGGTTCATCCTTCAGCATGTTTAAATACTTGCACAAACATCCGGCAAGCTCTTTTTCTGAATTTACGTGAACAGACAAGTACAGATCATCCAAGTACTAACATGTGCAAAGGAGTACGTAATTTTGATTAAAATTTGGCAAGTGCCTACACTTTTTCATATGAAAAAAGATAAGTGCCCCGTAATGCCTTTCTTGTGCCTCTCCTCCTAGGAGTTACATTGAGTAGGAAAGAAGGCAAAAGGAGCGCATGGGCAAAAGCCCAGCCTAACCCCGTGGGATGCAGCCAGACAAGATCGGTAGGGTGCCTCCCCTGCAGGGAAGAAGAGACCAGGGACGGAGAGAGCGACTAGGCAATGCCCTGGTCACCCCCGCCAGGACCAGAGGAACGCGGCAAGGGGGGAACACCGGTAGGGAAGACGAAGCCGGAGTCCACGAGGAAGCCTGCCGGGGTCCAGTTGGAGGTAGCGGTGGCGTCCAAGCCAAACACCCCCGGCAAATCGTTCTGTCGGGGTGTAGCTGCAGATGATGGTGTTGTCGGCGCCTAGCTGATGGTGATGGTGCGTCCGGTGCTTAGCCAGAGTCTGAGTCCTCATCTTTGTGCTTGACAAGCAGGGGCTCGCCATCGCCGTCTTCATCGTCAATGTCCTCTTTGTCGCTGCCGCTCGAAGAGGAGCTTTCGTCATTGCTCGAGCTCTCCGCGCAGCACCCTAAGCGAGCACCTAAACGCCCAAAGACCTTGATGGAGAGCAGATCAGCCTCCAATCCGACCCTAACACGGCGCCATTGCAGCAGCCACTCATGCGTAGCCGTAGCCTAGGCAGCTGATCAACCTCCATCACCCTAGCGAAGGGACGAGGAAGCCGCAGGCGACTGCGTGGAGGACCGCGCAACTCGACGATGAACTCCAGCGTTGTATCCCCCACATCACCTTCTGCTGGTATGGGAGCGGCTGGAGGAGGGACGGCGGGTGCGCCGCCCCGTCCGCCCCGACCACGGGCACAGCGTCGACCTCGACCACGCCCCGTAGCTCCACCTTCTGCACTAGACTCTGCCCCTATAGCGGCAATGGAGGCAGGAGGTGGGTGCCGAGAAGAAGCTCTCGTCGCCATTGTCGGGGCTGGAGCTCGGCCCCTTCCCCTTGTCATGGTCGAAGCAAAGTTAGGGAAGGATGATGAGGAGATAGTGGATGAGCATAGCCAGCCCCTTTCATCTCCTTTTATAGTGGGAAAAGAGGGGAAGGCTGGCTCTCCACTACCATGGAGCAACCGCCCCATTCCTCCAATCCGACCCTCTGCATCACTGATGCCGCCTGATTCATAGGCCGCCCCATTACGCCAATCCAAGGCATTGTGTTTTCTGCCAAGGCACATGTTCCCGCGCCCGGCGCGTCCACCACCAACCCCGCACAATGCATGCAGCGCGCGTGGCGGACATGGCAGGCATAGTGGGTGAGGCAAAGATAAAATGGCACTTACCCTTGGTTCACGCGCGGACGCCCTAATGTGCTCCTCTGGACGTGTGCGCCCCTGGTTTATGCCGCGAACGGAGCTCACCGTTTGGAATGTTGAAGATGCCATGGGAAACATAGGGGCAAGATCAAGCCCAGGTTAATGAAGAAGAAAAGAAGATCTAAAAAATACAAGGACAGCCCCGGCAAAGTCAGTATGTGCCCATGTGCAATTGTTTGGGCCTACCCCAATGATGCCCAGTGACACGTATGGACTAGGCCCGGGGGCTCCTGTCGGTGCGGCAAACATTTGTGTGTGCCGCTCGAACTTGTGCACGGGCGTGCTGACGACCATGCACCAATTACCAAGACATGGCACAAGATAAGCCAAAGAAACCGCCCTTCGTGAAATCAAGGAGTGCATTAAGAAGATCAAGTCAGCAGGAGAACACCTCATGAAGGCCTCCCTTGCCTGGCAGGAGAAGCCAACCGGGTCGGGACCGCCCCTGAGGGCCAAGACTAGATCGACTCGGGAAGGCTCCCGGGGCCGCCAAGGCCACAAGACAAGAGCCCAATAGGCTCCGTGCCATCAAACCTCTACCAAGGTGCCACCGCTCCACCTCATCATACAGCAGTCGCTAATCAATGTAGTGTCGAGCTCTCAAGTGGCTAGGTGGATCCTGCCGAGCACGTGGCAACCTACTGGAGAAGAGATTAGCTATATTGACACCCATCCAGATGGCGTGTCAAGCTAATAAGGAGAAGATGGATAAGCGGCACGGCAGGCTTGCTGGGTTTCAACCTCTTCATAACAACTAGCAGTGCATTTAATGCACTTTGTCCTAACTGCCAGAGTTAGGTATGATGACACTATTAGCACTACAAGGGTTCCGGTCTATTGCAACAAAATTTATTGCTACAGCTATCTTTGGTTGCAATAAAATGCTATATTACCTGTCGTGGGAAAACACGGCCACCTATGGGGCCGTCGGCCCCTTGTGATTCGGCAGGGGGGAAGGACGCATTGCACAAAAAGCGGAGGGCGCGGAGCAACGTGACAGCGATCACACGGGCAGTTTTTACCCAGGTTCGGGCCGCCGCGAGGCGTAAAACCCTACTCCTGCTTTGGTGGATTGAAGAGAGGACCATGGTGGAGGCGCAGCGCTCTAGCCCGCCAAGGTTGCCTCAGGGCGAGAGCAGCTACCCACGTATGAGTGTACAAGGGTCCGAATCCTTTCTAAGGTTGCCATGGCCCTCCTTTTATAGATCAAGGGGTCACCACAATGGCAAATCAGTCATTGCGTACTGATTAGATAGCAAAAAGTGCTACATACCTAACTCTTCAGATAGGACAGAGCGCATTAAATGTGTCGCTCAGTGTCACATCGTAGCATAGCCCGGCAAGCCTTGCCATGCCGTTCGGCCACCTTCTCGCCTGCCTGCATGACACGTCCCTGGACGGGTGTCATTTGGAGGTGATTTCCTTTGGAAGCGCCTGCCACGTGCCAAATAACGGCCACTTAGTCACTTGGGGGCTCGACACCACACCGATCGGTGACTTGCGTTGCTGTGAGGTGGAGCGGTGGAGCCTTGGCGGGGTAATCCGCCCTTTAGCGTCCCCGGCAAGCTTGCCAGGCAGTCTTGAGACTTGTCTACGGGGCAACATCGACCTCGCCGGGCTCGCCTGCCCGGCAAGGGAGGGTTTTCCTTAGTGGTATCTTGCTCCTTTGGCTTGACTTGGTCTTCTTGATCCACCCTTTGATTTCTCAAAGAGCTTATCTCTTCTGCTTGGTCTGGCTTGGATGCCGAGAGTTGCCGGACCGGAGGGTTGCTGTCCGTGCACAAGTCAGGGGAAAACATACACCCCTGTTTGTGTACCCCGACATTACCACAAAATTCTAGTTTGTGGTAATAGGATCTACATATTGCCACAGTTTCGTTTCATTGCGCTAGGTACTCATTTTGTTGCAATAGAAGCCATGTATTGCCACAAGCTGCATCATCATTGCAATATGGTAGTCATATTGCGACAGTTGCGTCCTGTTGCGTGAATTGGTCATTTTGTTGCAATAAAGACTAGGTATTGCAACAAAGTAAATTTTTGTAGCAATATTTAGACATATATTGCAACAATTCTGACATGTGGCGCTAGCCATAGATACTGTTGCAAAATATATGGCTTCTTATTGCCACAAAACATGTATTGGTTGTAATAGGGCGATTTTATGCCTCACCTTCATTGTGTTGTAATAACTATTACATATTGCGACAACTTGTGCATGCATGATAATACGTACAACATATTGCAAGAACCCTCTATAGTTGCGAAAAAAGGAGCAGGATATTGCAACGACATTCTCTACAGTGCTCCTGATTTTTTTTCATTTGTTTATTATACTATTTCTCAAGATCTGATTAAAGGGGCGTACCCGTTCATAGAGGTATTTCCAAATTTTCTATGGAAGGTAGATATTTTGGTGCGTGAGGTTTGCTCCAAATTTCAAAGTATTTGGACATCTGAGTAACTCTCAGCAAAAAAGACAAATTGGGTTAGAACAGTATATAAACAGTACACTTTTTAACATACCTCAAATTTGTATTTTTTCCCGAGAGCTACTCAGATGTCCAAATAATTTGAAATTTGGAGCGGACATCTGTCGGTGCAACAAACCCTGGGTCTGTTGCCCAGATTGTGCACAGGCACAGGGACGAGATTAAAGCACCAACCCAAGTCAGAATACAAGGGACTAAGAGGTTCAGAGGACTAACATGCAGATCAGAGGGACCAAGATCAAGCCAAAGAAGCAAGGCACCATCAGGAGAAGGGCCTCCTTTGCCAGGCAGGCGAGCTCAGCAAGGGGCGAGGCCACACCCGGAAGACGACGTCCAAGACGTCCCGGCAGGGCCTGCCGGGGCACACAGAGGCAAAACCACCTCACCAACTACTCCACCACGACCCACGTCATCAATCAGTGCAGTGTCGAACCGCGGAGTGACTAAGTGGCAGCCATTCACCACATGGCAGCCTCTCCCTATAGGAAACACCTGCAGATGACACCCGTCCTACGACATGTCAAGCGAGCAGGCATGGAGCTGGCGAGATAGCCCGGCAAGCCTTGCCGGGCAACCAACAATGTGACGTTGAGCGGTGCATTTAATGCGGCTTGTCAGCCCGCAGAGTTACGTATGATAGCACTGTTTGCTATCTTATCAGTGCATAATGACTGTTTTGCCATTGTGGTGAACCCTTAATCTACAAAAGGAGGCCCATGGAAACCGTAGAGAGGGTTAGAAGGTTGGATAACTCAGACCCCGATACGCGCGTAGCCACTGCCGCCCTAAGGCAACCCTTGCCGAGCAAGTGTACTACGCTCCACCACCACCTTTCCACCATCAATCCACCAAAGCAGGAGTAGGGTTTTACGCTTCACGAGGGCCCGAACCTGGGTAAAAATGCATGTGTGATCTCTGCCGTGCTGCCACACGCTCGTCTACTCTTTGTGCAATGCGACGCCCCCCTGCCGAACCAGTAAGGGGCCTCCTGGTCCCATAGGTGGCCGTGGTTTCCCGTGACATCTTTGGCGCGCCAGGTAGGGGGACCGCTTGCGCGAACCTGAAGGCATGTGTAGCGCGTCACCTTCATCACCATCAGCATCATTGATGACACCATCGACCATGGCGCCCAAGAAGAAACCCGGTTCTTCGGCTCATCCTTCCACCTCGAAGGCTCCGCCGCTCACGACCTCTAACGCTGCGGGGGGTGCGGAGGCACGCGAGGATGCGGACGCTGCTGGGGACATGGTCGGAGCAGGTGGTGCCGTCACCACTTCCCCCACGACCGATGTAGGAGCATGAGACATCGGAGGAGAGCAGCATCAGCAACATCCCGACAGCCATGCTCCACAAAGTCCGAGTGAAGGGGTTACTCCATCTGCTCCCCTTCCGCCCGCCGACGGGCACAGCCACAGCAACAGCGCTCGGGCCGGGGCGAATCACCGCCCTCCGACCTCTCCCACCACGGGTGCATTCGCAGTGCGTGCACCTCCCCCAGGACGGGTCGACCAAGCCGCTACGCCCGACGGAGCCACTGGCCCTCGAGCTCCTTCACCGCACCACCCTGCCATCCAGGTGGTCGCCCCACAGCAGCGGCGGTGCAGTGCTACCGCCACTGGCACCGTCAGGAGCCGAGCGATGGTGTGATCGACTTCATCATCACCCATGCCAAGTACAGCCTCGAAGGCCATGGCGCGGGCTCAGCTGCTGCTGAGGTTTCCGCCAGCGGCCGAGCAAATGGACGAATGGCGTGCCACCATCCAAAGTCTGCTCGGTTTCGCCGAAGCTGGGGGCTCACGGCGAGCTGGCCCGCCACGGCCGCCCCAAGCGACAGCAACGGCTCATGCTGCTGACCGTACAGAAGGGGCCGTCCCCACGGTGCAGTCCCTGCCACGGCAGCCAGCACGATCGCAACAGAATCAAGACCCCGACAACCTCTCAATGGCCTTTTCTGACCCTCGAGCGTGTCCAGGCCAACGATGAGCCCCGGAAGATAGGCGGAGAGGCGACACGCACGCCATTGTTGAGCAACGCCACGATGACCTCCGCTGGACCGATGGGTGCGATGGCCCCGGAGTCGACAAGCCCGCGCTCGGTATTGGCGGGTGCCTACCTTTCGAGGTTGGCTGTCCTGCCTTTACCCGTGAGCTGCGGCAAGTCCGTTGGCCATTCGTTCGCACGTTCAACCAGAGATACCTGAGAAGTATGATTGGAGGCTGAACCCGGCAGAGTTCCTTAGCATCTACACCATCGATGTTCAGGCTGCCGGGGGAAGAGATGAGAAGGTGTTCGCCAACTACTTTCCTTTGGCCCTCAAGTCCAATGTGAGGTCTTGGCTGATGCACCTGCCGGAGAACTCCATTTCGTCATGGGCAGACATGTGCCATGAGTTCATCGGTGCCTTCACCGGTGGCCACCAAGAGCCGGACCGACCCAGCGACTTGCAGCTTCTCCAACAGAAGGAAGGAGAGACCCTCCGTAAGTATTTACAGAGATTCAGCAAAGTTCATAGAAATATCCCAAATATCCATCCGGCAGCCGTGATAGCCGCCTTCGAGTCCAATGTGCGCAACCGCCGGATTCATTCCAAGATGAACGTACGGTTGCCCAAGACTATGAAGGAGCTCTAGACATTGGTGGATAAGTGTGCTCGGATGGAGGAGGGAAGAAAGTTGCCCGGAGAGGAAGATTACACCAATATTGATTCAGAGGATGAGGATAAATCAACCAGTCAGAAGAAGAGCAAGAAGCGCAGTAAGAAGCGAAGGGATAAGGCATTAATGATTATTGAAGGATCGGGTACGCCTAGTACCGGCAAGAAGGTGATGCGGAGCATCCCACGGTCATCCCCATGGACTTATCTACATCTCCCACGACACCACTTGGACCCATGACAAGAGCTCGAGCAAAGGCCATTGAAGATAAGGTGAACTCGCTCCTCTCCGAACTACTACTTTCTACACATGAGACATGGCTACTACCTCAAACGGAAACACTATGTGTGATCAGGTACGTGGATGAAGGCCACGGGGCAGCTGCAGCCAACGGACAAGACAGCAAGGACACCAAGGAGGAGGGACAAGAAGAAGAGCCGCCAAAGAAACACCAGCCACCGGACGACCGGTCGGGACCGGACGTCCGGCTCCTGAAGCCTCAGCCTGCCCAAGGCCCATCCAACGCATACTACAGTGAGCGGACGTCCGGCCCCCACCGGACAACCGGCATCTCCCAGCGAGCGGACGTCCGTCTCCCACCGGACGACCGGCCACCCCACACCCGAGCCAAATCAGCGGAAATCCGGAAAAGACCGGACGTCCGGCGACCGGACGACCGGCCGACTCCGGACATCCGGTGTCTCTGCACCCGAGCCGCAATGACGGAAGACCGGTGACCTTCGGATGTCCGGACGCCCACGAGCCACCGGACGTCCGCTCCAGACCGGACGTCCGGTCCCTGCCTGTGCGCAGTTTCGGGCCGAGGGCCTTGTACCCCTTCGCCCACCTAGACTATATATACTCCTCCTCCTCCCTCTTTTGACTTTCAGCGAAGTGATAGCTCATTTGAGAGATAGAGCTTTGCTCATCCATCCGGATCTGCTCCTCCGAGAGAGACCGTGCCTCTTCGGAGAAGATCCACCTGGATTCAAGACCCCTAACGGGAAGAACTCAAGGCCTCCTCACGGAGATGAACTAGTTACATTTGTATCGTCCCTTGTTGATCGTGGATCGTGACTCTCTTTGTGTTTCGAGGATCTAGTGCATGTGTAATCGAATCTTGTTGGTTTGAGTGATTCTCTCGTGTTTCCCCTCGTGTTCTCTCCTCGTGTTCTTCGTGTTCATCGGGGGATCCGCTCCTTTCATGAAAGATCGGGCGTCTAGGGTTCTACCGTACATCATCTTGGTATCATGAGCCACGTTGATCACGATTTTGGAGCCTCCCCTCTTATTTTTCTAGCTTGATTTTGTTGTGTTCTTCCCCAAATTAGAAAATCCCCACCAAAAATAGCCCCAATTTTTTTTGTGATTTGTTAGTTTGATGAAGTTTTGTTGGATTTGATCCATGGATTTACTTTGCCACGAGTGGATCTAGCTTTCCCCCATCATCTCCACCTTTTCCATCCACAAAATCGCTCGGATTTGACTTCTCCACCTCGAACCCTAGCTGTTCATCCCGTGCCCGAAGCCGCCCAGGCACCGGACATCCGCCAGCTACCGGACGTTCGGCGACCAGTCGTCCGCTATACACCGGACGTCCGGCGTTTCCTGACGAAACTGAAAAGTTTCAGTTCGGCCACCACCACCTCTCCACTACCCATTCCACTTCCACGTACGCACCCCGATACCACCATATCGCTTTCCGCAACCACCATCGCTTACACGCTCCGCACTCCAACACAATTTTGACACATTTGGTTTTGAGAATTTGAGTTGTGGTTCATCGTTTGCTAGGGTGTTTCGGCTAACTAGGAACGGTTCGACATCAACATCACCACCGCTCATCTTCGACAAGGACTCGACATCGACCACTTCACCATTTTGATACCCTCCACCGTAAGCAAGGACGGTAATTTCGACGACATCTTGGTCTACTCCTTGCCATTACATTGATAACTACCATAGCCCAATTTTGCGTATCTTGCCTATCGAGACTAGCCCTTGAGTATTGCTGGCAACGTCACTTGTGCACATTAGTGATCATACTTCCCATAGCACACATACCATATCATCGTGGTGCATATCTTGGTATCATCTCTTGTGTCACAAGGTTGTCATAGCATACACAATTGCTATCTTGGTTCGTGAAGTCTTGCATGAGAAAGAGCTCAAAAGAGAAAGAGCCATCCAAGCTTTTAAGCAAAAGGAAAAGATAAGCAAAGAGCTTATAAGCAAGAACCATAGCATCATACTACATTAAGATTGTCATACTCGATCATCTTGGATCATATCATCGGAACACAATACATATAGCATACTTGGTATAGAAGTCGTTGCATGTTTGCTTAGTAGGTCGTGCACAAGTTTCGTATCCGCCTATTGTGCAATCGTGCTAGCGTCTCTCTAGTGTTGTGCAACAAGAGCATTTTCCGTGGATTCCACATTTTTCGCTCATTTTTGGTTGCACGACCCCATTTATCTTTTTACGTGTGTGTTTCCGTGTAACACTACTTGCTTGGTCTACTTGTTGCATTTGCAAATTTGTGAATCTTTTCCAACATTATTGAGGCTAACTAACAATTGCATTGAATTCTAGGCCACCATCCTAACCAAGCTCCACCATAAGCTTTTATTTGTGTAGGTGTGAGAAACCGACAAGAATCGGTACCAATTGTGCTATTTCCTTGTTCCACATTTGAGTGATGATTGATCCATCTTCAACATCGGTCAAGGTACATTTGGTATAAGTTCTTCTCTTTCTCCCACTCACATATTTGCTGGGAATGATGGATAGGCCAAGTTCTTCTACTAACCCACTCTTCATCTAGCAAGACGACGACCCAAACACCTACGTCACCAAGAGCCACCTCTTCGTTGCACAACGAGCTTTGCATCAAGAACAACAAGCAATGAGCGACCGCATCGACAATCTCGCCACCAACTTATGCCTCTCCAAGCAACATACAAGAGACTACTTCGACGACAAGCTCGACCAACACAAACAAGAGAACGATGCAAGAATGGACGAGATTCGTGCATTGTTGGTCAACCGCTCTTCTACCACTTCGTCCTCCTCAAGACGGAGCCACTCAAGTCGACATTCCTCCGACCACTCAAGCACACCGACGTCGAACACTCTTCGCCAAGCCGCGCGCCAAGACCGTCAAGCAAACCGCAATCCTCTACACGGAACCGATTCTCAAGAGCAACTTCAAGCGCAAGAGCATCGACATCGCCTAAACCAAGCTACCTTTGCGCAAGCACAAGAACGGCAACGTCAACACCAACAAGAGGAAGATCGCGCATGCCTACACCAAGACGCGCAAGATGCCGAGGCACAACGTCAAGAACAACTACGTCGAGAAGCTCAAGCACTTGAGGCGCAACGTGCCCTCCGAGATTCAAGTCGAGCCGTCGCCACACGAAACCGGCAAGCTCGTGAGCAACAAGAAGCGCTTCGTGATGAAGTTCAAGAGAGGATTTATCAAGCACAGTTGCACCGCCAAGTTCCTCAAGTTCATCGTCACGCTCGTCAAGCTCCTCAACAAGCTCGCCCAGAACCTCAAGTTCAACAAGAGCAACAAGACAATGGAAATCCTCCACGACAAGAGCAAGTTGAGAATCCTCCACGACAAGAACAAGTTGAGGGAAACAACCCTCATCATCAAGGACGTCATCACCCTCGACCCCAACACAATGAAGAGCAATGCTATAGCAAGCTAAAATTCACCATGCCCAAGTTCTCCGGAAGCAATGATCCCGAAGAGTACCTATCATGGGCATTGAAGGTCGACAAGATCTTTCGTTTGCACAACTATGAGAAAGAGAAGAAGATCGCGATGGCATCCCTTGAGTTCCAAGACTACGTCCTCATATGGTGGGAACAAGTACTTGAGCATCGTGAGGCAAGAGGTGAACCACCAATCACCACTTGGGCGCAAATGAAGGATGTCATGCGAGCATGTTTTGTGCCAACCTACTACAACCGCGACCTCTTCAAGAAACTCCAACTCCTCAAGCAAGGAACCAAGAGCGTTGAAGAGTACTACAAGGAAATGGAGATTGCCATGATATGAGCCAATGTCACGGAAGATGATGAGCAAACGATGGCACATTTCTTGAATGGACTCAATCATCCTATCAAGAAGATCGCCGACTTCCAACCATACTCGAACCTCATCGAGCTAGTGCACCAAGCTACCAAGGCGGAACGTCAAGTGCAAGATGACTTCAAGTATGCCAAGTCCTCATCCAAGTCCTATGGCTTCTCCAACACCCAAGCTTCAACGACTCCAACAACTTCTATCTCAACGAAGCCTTCTACAAGCAACGTCAACAAGTCAAGTTACAAGAAAACTTCGACAACCTCAAGTCGTCCTCCTACTACAAGCAACTTCAAGTCGAGGGCTTCATCATCTACAACTCCAACCGATGAGACCATCAAGACAAGTTCAATCAAGTGTTTCACATGCGGCGGCCGAGGCCACAAGTCCTTCGAATGTACCAACAAACGCACCATGATCCTCAACGATGATGGTACATACGACTCAATGAGTGAAGGCGAAATGGAAGCCCTTGAGCAAGTGGCCATGCACCGTCAAGTGAACGACGATGAAGATGATCAAGTCTTTTGCGACGAAGATTCGAGCCCCGCTCTTGTTGTCTCCAAGGTCTTGACACTTCAACATCAACAAGACGAAGACCAAAGATGCCATATCTTCTATACCAAGGCCGGCATCAATGGAAGGTCCGTGAAGGTCATCATCGATGGAGGGAGTTGTCATAATTTGGCAAGTGAAGAACTATGTTCCAAACTCCAATTAGTCAAGATGAAGCACCCACATCCCTACAAGGTTCAATGGCTAAGCGACTCCGGCACTATCCAAGTCGAGCATATGGTGCAAGTTTCCTTCAAGATCGGAGCTTACGAGGATACTTTGGAGTGTGATGTCGTTCCTATGTCCGTTTGCCATCTCATACTTGGACGACCATGGCAATTTGACCGAGGCGTCATCCATAATGGGTGAACGAACCACTATAGCTTCAAGATGAAAGGGAAGGAGTACGTGCTACGACCTATGTCTCCAAGTCAAGTGATCACCGACAAGCAAGCCACCCATCCTGGAGAGACTAGTGAGAGAGTGAACCACCATAAAGTGAGTGAGTGCCACAAGCCCAAAACGAGTGCCTCCATGATGAGCGACAAGAAAAACCTACTCCTTTTTGCCACCAAACATGAGATGAGAGAAGTGTGTGAGAACCCATCAAGTGTTATGCACTATGTCCTTTTGTGCAAAGATTAGGCACCCAAAACTAACAACTCTCACAATCTCCCTTTAGTGTTATCTTCTCTATTGTAGGAATTTCAAGATGTTTTCCCCGACGAGCTACCTCCGGGTCTACCTCCTCTACGAGGCATCGAACATCGCATCGACCTCATTCCCGGAGCACCTCTTCCTAACAAGGCTCCCTACCGCGTTAACCCCGAGGAAACAAAGGAGATCCAACGGCAAGTACAACAACTCATCGACAATGGCCATGTACGTGAAAGCTTGAGCCCTTGTGCCATACCGGTAATCCTTGTTCCCAAGAAAGATGGTACATTTCGCATGTGTTCCGATTGTCGTCCTATCAATGCTATTACCGTGCGTTATTGTTACCCTATCCCACGCCTAGATGATATGCTAGATGAGCTTAGCGGAGCTACCATTTTCTCTAAAATTGATCTTAAAAGTGGCTACTATCAAATACGCATCCAAGAAGGTGATGAATGGAAAACTGCATTTAAGACCAAATTTGGCTTATATGAATGGCTTGTTATGCCAATGGGTTTATCCGAAGCACCCGGTACTTTCATGAGAGTCATGCATTTTGTCCTTCGACCCTATATTGGCGTATTTGTTGTGGTCTATTTTGACGATATTCTTGTATTTAGCAAATCCCTCAAAGACCATGTCACCCATCTTAAAACCGTGTTGCAAACTCTTAGAAAAGAGCGACTTTATGCTAATATGGACAAATGCCTTTTTGGTGTTGATAAGCTTCTTTTCTTGGGTTTCGTTGTGTCTTCTAAGGGTGTCCATGTAGATGAATCTAAGATCAATGCTATTAAAACTTGGCCCCAACCAATCAATTTGCAACAAGTGCGTAGTTTTCTTGGTTTAGCCGGTTTCTATCGTAGATTTGTGAAGGATTTTAGCACCATTGCTTCACCTTTACATGCTTTGAGTAAGAAAAATGCACCTTTTGTTTGGGGACCATCACAAGATACCGCATTCAATGAGCTTAAGAATTTACTTACTCATGCTCCCGTGCTTGCATTACCCAACTTTGACAAACCCTTTGAAATTCATTGCGATGCTAGTGGTAATGGCATAGGAGGTGTGTTAACGCAAGAGAAGCGCCCAATTGCTTACTTTAGTGAGAAACTTTCCGGAGCGCAACTCAATTACCCCATATATGACAAAGAGCTATATGCTTTAGTTTGAGTTTTGCGTGAGTGGGAACATTATCTTCGCCCTCATGAATTAGTCATTCATACCAACCATGAAACGCTTAAGTACCTTAAGGGTCAAACTAAGTTGAACAAGCGTCATGCTAAGTGGAGTGAATTCATTGAGTCATTTCCGTATGTCATCAAATACATTAAGGGCAAGGAGAATGTTGTGGCGGATGCGCTTTCCCGCATATGCATGCTTGTTACTAAACTTGAATTGAATGTCATTGGCTTTGAGCACATAAAAGACTTGTATGCGCATGATCCTACTTTTGCTACTCCTTATGCCAAGTGTTTGACTCATACGTCTTGGGAATGCTATTACATCAAGGATGATTATCTTATGAGAGCTAACAAACTTTGCATCCCCGAGTCTTCTCTTCGTTTGTTACTTTTGCAAGAATCTCATGGAGGACTAATGGGACACTTTGGACGAGACAAGACATTTGCTGCGCTCTCTAAGAACTATTTTTGGCCCAAGATGTTCCGCGACGTCTCATGCTTCACCAACCGATGTTCGACATGTCGCAAAGCTAAGTCCAAAGCTCAATCTCATGGTGTTTATATGCCCCTTCCAATTCCATATCACCCATGGGAGGATATTAGCATGGATTTTGTACTTGGGTTGCCTAGAACTAGAAATGGAAAGGATTCCGTATTTGTTGTTGTGGACCGATTCTCTAAGATGGCACATTTCATACCATGCAACAAGATAGACGATGCTTCACATGTTGGAAATCTTTTCTGTAGGGACATATTGCGCCTACATGGAGTGCCAAAGACTATTGTCTCGGACCGCGACGTCAAGTTCCTTAGCTACTTTTGGAAGACATTATGCGCAAAGCTCGGAATCAAGCTCCTATTCTCTTCGGCATACCACCCACAAACCGACGGCCAAATGGAGGTCACGAACCGGACGCTATCTACTCTCCTCTGCGTGTTGATCAAGAAGAACATCAAGGAGTGGGAGGAATGCCTACCCATCGCCGAGTACGCCTACAACCGCCGAGTACACATCAAGAAGAACATCAAGGAGTGGGAGGAACATCAAGGAGTGGCAAGTCCCCCTTCGAGGTCATCTACGGTTTCAACCCATTGTCCCCATTGGACATTCTTCCTCTACCACTACAAGAGCGCATCAACATGGACGCGAGTGCACGAGTCAACTACCTCCGGAAGATGCATGAAGATACAAGGCACACCATCGAGCGCCAAGTACAACGACTCGCGACCAAGCTCAATGCCAACAAGCAACCCATGATATTCAACATTGGAGATTTAGTGTGGCTACACCTTCGCAAGGACCGCTTCCCCAATGAGCGCAAGTCAAAGCTTCTTCCTCAAGCAGACGGCCCCTTTAAGGTGCTCGCACGCTACAACAACAACGCTTACAAGATCGACCTCCCGCGCGACAATTACAACGTGAGCGACGTCTTCAACGTCACGGATCTCTCGGCCTACCATGGTGATAAAGATTTCGATCCGAGGTCGGATCCTTCCCAAGGGGGGGGGGGAGATGACGCGAAGCATCCCACGGTCATCCCCATGGACGTATCTACATCTCCCACGACACCACTTGGACCCATGACAAGAGCTCGAGCAAAGGCTATCGAAGATAAGGTGAACTCGCTCCTCTCCGAACTACTACTTTCTACACATGAGACATGGCTACTACCTCAAACGGAAACACTATGTGTGATCAGGTACGTGGATGAAGGCCACGGGGCAGCTGCAGCCAACGGACAAGACGGCGAGGACACCAAGGAGGAGGGACAAGAAGAAGAGCCGCCAAAGAAACACCAGCCACCGGATGACCGGTCGGGACCGGACGTCCGGCTCCTGAAGCCTCAGCCTGCCCAAGGCCCAGCCAACGCATACTACAGCGAGCGGACGTCCGTCCCCCACCGGACGACCGGCATCTCCCAGCGAGCGGACGTCCGTCTCCCACCAGACGACCGGCCACCCCACACCTAAGCCAAATCAGCGGAAATCCGGAAAAGACCGGACGTCCGGTGACCGGACGACCGGCCGACTCCGGACATCCGGTGTCTCTGCACCCGAGCCGAAATGACGGAAGACCGGTGACCTCCGGATGTCCGGACGCCCACGAGCCACCGGACGTCCGCTCCAGACCGGACGTCCGGTCCCTGCCTGCGCACAGTTTCGGGCCGAGGGCCTTGTACCCCTTCGCCCACCTAGACTATATATACTCCTCCTCCTCCCTCTTTTGACTTTCAGCGAAGTGATAGCTCATTTGAGAGATAGAGCTTTGCTCATCCATCCGGATCTGCTCCTCCGAGAGAGACCGTGCCTCTTCGGAGAAGATCCACCTGGATTCAAGACCCCTAACGGGAAGAACTCAAGGCCTCCTCACGGAGATGAACTAGTTACCTTTGTATCGTCCCTTGTTGATCGTAGATCATGACTCTCTTTGTGTTTCGAGGATCTAGTGCATGTGTAATCGAATCTTGTTGGTTTGAGTGATTCTCTCATGTTTCCCCTCGTGTTCTCTCCTCGTGTTCTTCGTGTTCATCGCGGGATCCGCTCCTTTCATGAAAGATCGGGCGTCTAGGGTTCTACCCAACATCAGAAGGCCAAAGCTGAGGCCCCCGGCAAGGAAGCTGCCGTGTGTGCTGACTGCCGGGAAGCCACTGCTGTCAAGAAAGCCGGGAAAGGTGATGGGCCGTATTGCAAGATTCATCGGACCAATGGCCATGACCTTCAAGAGTGTTATCAGGTTGAGCAACTTGTCAAAAGATAGAAAGCAGAGTATGAGAAGCGTGACAAGGAAAAGGGTCAGAATGTTGCTGGCGGCAAGGGCCGAGGTGGTGAAGTAAATCTCCCCGACAAACCCTTTCGGAACGAAGGAAAACCCACCAGAGGTTGATAGAAGGAAGCCTGTGGTGATGAGAGTGATGGAGGGGATGAAGAGGAAACCAGTGATCAAGAGTTTCAGAAGGACACCGACGCCCTGTGAATTGACGGGGGTGCATCTCTGCACACCTCTCACCGCCAACTCAAGCGGTGGGCACGAGAAGTCAATGCCATGGAGCCAGCGCCCGAGGCCCGGAAGCCGCTCAAGTGGTCCCGTACGCCCATCATCTTTGATGAGGACGATCATCCTAGCCGTACCACTGCGGTAGGGTGTTTGCCATTGTTGGTCTCCCCAACAATCCGCAACCTCAAGGTCATGAAGATGCTGGTGGACGGCGGGGCTGGGTTGAATCTGATTTCCCCAGCAGTTATCAGCAAGCTTCAGATAGCAGAGGAAGAGCTGGAGGTTACCGGCACGTTTCAAGGAGTTAATCTCGGTAGGAGCCGTCCTAAGGGAAAGATCACGTTGTCAGTAACGTTTGGGGGAGAACTGAACTACCGGACTGAGAGGATTGTGTTTGATGTGGTTGATCTCCCCCTGCCATACAATGGGATTCTTGGACGCCCGGCCCTGGCTAGGTTCATGGCAGCATCTCACTATGCCTACAACACCTTGAAGATGCCTGGGCCACTGGGAGTCATCACCATCCCATTAGATGAGAAGGATGCAATTATTTGTGTGGACAAGATGTATCGGGATGCGGTCGCAGCAGAGGCAGCGGCAGCAGCAGCTCCCGCTAAGGAAAGCAAAGGAAAGAAGAGGGATTATAGGGACTCCGGCAAAGTGTCCGGGAAGCGTGCCCCCACCGAGTGCACGGCACCCGTTGACGACGTGCCGGAGTGTTCCAATGGCAAGAGATCCAAGGTCGCTGCGCCCCAAGTGAAGAAGGTCCAGGAGGGTTGGCTGGCATTGATGGTACTTTCACGATCAGCGCCACCCTCAATGACAAATAGGAAAGCGCGCTCGTTGCCTTCCTGCGGGTGAATATCGATGTGTTTGCCTGGCAACCATCTGATATCCCCGGTGTTCCCAGCGAGGTAATCGAGCACCACCTTGCTGTTTGCCCACATGCCCGACCTGTCAAGCAGAAAGTCCGGAAGCAGGCCTTGGAGAGGCAGCAGTTCATTGTAGACGAGATCAAGAGACTAGAGGCAGCTGGATTGGTCAGAGGAGTACTGCATCCCACGTGGTTGGCAAACCCAGTGGTAGTCCGGAAGGCTAACGGGAAGTGGAGGCTTTGCATAGATTTCACAGATCTCAACAAGGCTTGCCCGAAGGACCCGTTTCCCTTGCCGCGTATTGATCAGATTGTGGATTCCACTTCAGGTTGTGATTTGCTCTCCTTTCTGGATGCGTATTCTGGGTATCACCAGATCTTCATGTCCAAGGAAGATGAAGAGAAGACGTCGTTCATCACTCCATGTGGTACGTACTGTTTTGTCCGCATGCCATTCGGATTAAAGAGTGCCGGGTCCACTTTTGCAAGGGCAATCCAGATTGGTTTTGAGCCACAGTTGCACAGAAACATAGAAGCCTATATGGATGATATTGTGGTCAACACCAAGGATAGGGCCACCCTTATTCAAGATTTGGAGCAGACATTTGCTAATCTGCACAAAATCAATTTGAAGCTCAACCCAGAGAAGTGTGTATTTGGTGTTCCCTCCGGCAAGTTGCTTGGGTTCTTTGTATCCCATCGCAGGATCGAAGCCAATCCCGACAAGATCAAGGCTATCGAGCAGATCCAAGCACCAAGGACAGTTAAGGATGTGAGGCGCCTGACAGGATGCGTTGCCGCGCTAAACAGATTCATCTCCAAGTCTGCCGAGCGCGCCCTGCCGTTCTTCAAAATTTTGAAGAAGGCAGGACCCATGAAGTGGACCCCGGAAGCAGATGCAGCTTTGCAAGAGTTGAAGGCCTACTTGTCCTCCATGCCTACCTTGGTCGCTCCCAAACCCCCGGAGCCGTTGCTGCTGTACTTAGCGGCAACAAACCAAGTAGTCAGTGCAGCTTTGGTAGCGCAGCAAGAAGTGGATGAAGCAGAGAGTGAGTAGAGACCGGCAGAGTGAGAGAAGGATCAGGACAGCAATGAGCACGGCAACGAGAGCAACCCCAAGGACGCGGCAAGGAAGAAAGTGGTGCAGCGCCCAGTGTACTTCGTCAGCTCCTTATTACAGGGGGCTAGATCGAGGTACTCTGGCGTGCAAAAGTTAATTTTTGGTCTCATCATGGCCTCAAGGAAACTGCGCCACTACTTCCAAGCCCATGAGATCACGGTTGTCACTCGTTTCCCGTTGCAACGGATACTCCAAAACCCTGAGGCTACCGGCAGAATAGTGGAGTGGGCTTTGGAGTTATCCAGTTTTGGTTTGAAGTTTGAAAGCACGTCAACTATTCAGAGCAGGGCATTGGTAGAGTATATTGCAGAATGGACGCCAACCCCTGATGAGGAAGTGATGGAGACAGCTATCCCCGGCAAGGAATCGCCCCAAGAATGGATTATGTATTTTGATGGTGCTTTTTCCCTACAAGGTGCAGGAGCTGGCGTGCTTCTTGTTGCCCCCTCCGGGGAGCACTTGAGGTACGTCATCCAAATGCATTTTGCCCGGGAAGAAGCAACCAACAATACAGCAGAATATGAAGGGCTCCTTGCCGGGCTCAGGATTGCAGCTGAATTGGGAATTAAGAAGCTGATCATTTGAGGAGATTCACAGCTTGTGGTGAGACAAGTTAACAAGGATTACCGAAGTCCATTGATGGAGGCATACGTCAAGGAAGTGAGGAGATTGGAGGAGCACTTTGACGGATTGCAAACAGAGCATGTACCCCGTGCGGAAAACAGCATAGCTGATCATCTATCAAAGTGTGCTGAGCAGAAGCTCCCTCTGGAACCAGGGACTTTTGTTCTCCATCTCACTCAGCCCTCCGTATCCGCAGCAACAATGGCCCGGAAAAGGAGAAAGTTGGACTCTGGTAAGCCTCTCCTGGTAGAGCCGTCGACTCCTAGCAGAGACCCTGCCGGAAACAACTCCTCGTAGTCTACCGGACCACACCCTCTAGCCGGGCCGATGGACCCCGCGAACGAGGCATGCGCTCCCGCAGCAGAGGAGGTGCCGCTAGTCCTCGTTGCCGAGCCCCAGGCTCCAACTTGGGCAAGGCACATTGTCCACTTCCTCCAAACCGGAGAGCTTCCCGGCAACCAAGACGAAGCTGAAAAAGTAGCCCGGAGGGCCAGTATGTATCAATTTGTCGATGACACTCTATATAGAAGGAGGCCCAACAGTGTGAAATTAAAGTGTGTCTGCCGGGAAGAAGGAAAGGAACTGCTGGCTGAGATACACAAAGGCATGTGCGGCTCCCACATTAGATCAAGGGCACTAGTTGGGAAAGTATTCCGGCAAGGATTCTATTGACCCACAGCCCTCCAAGATGCGGTCGAGCTAGTCATCAAATGTGAAGCCTGCCAGTTCCATTCCATGAAAACCCACCTGCCTGCCCAAGCTCTTCAAACAATCCCTCTATCATGGCCATTTTCGGTCTGGGGGCTCGATATCCTCGGCCCCTTCCCCCGAGCAATCGGGGGCTTTGAATTCTTGTTCGTTGCTATCGACAAGTTTACAAAGTGGCCGGAAGTAACTGCCGTGAGAAAGGTGATTGCTCAGTTAGCTATCAAGTTCTTGAAAGAATTGGTGTGTCGTTTTGGAGTTCCGGCAAGGATCATTACCGACAATGGCACCCAGTTCACGAGCCGCGCCTTCATGCAATATGTTTATGCCCTCGGATGCAAGATCTCATTTGCCTCTGTGGCACACCCCCGGAGCAATGGGCAAGCTGAGAGGGCGAACGCTGAAGTGCTACTTGGACTCAAGACGAGAACCTTTGATACGCTGCAGAAGCACGGCAGGCGGTGGATCGAGGAGCTGCCGGTAGTTCTCTGGTCCCTCAGAATGACACCAAACCGAGCTACCGGGCAGTCTCCCTTCTCCCTGGTCTACGGGGCAGAAGCAGTTATCCCCACGGAACTCATTTACGGGTCGCCTCGAGTGCTTGCCTATGATGAAGTAGCGCAAGATTAGCACCGGCGTGACGACGCTGTGCTACTCGAGGAGAACCGTCTCCGGGCTGCTACGCGTGTTGCATGCTATCAGCAAGCCCTACATCGCTATCATATCCACAGGGTTCACGCCCGGTGTTTTGAGGAAGGTGACCTTGTCCTTAGGCTTGTTCAGTCCGCCAAGGGTACAAACAAGTTGTCACCAAAGTGGGAAGGCCCTTACCGGGTAGTACTAGTCACCAGACCTGGCGCAGTCCGTCTGGAGACCGAAGATGGCATTCAGTTGCAAAACTCATGGAATATTGAGCATCTCCGCAAGTTCTACCCGTAAGGCGCGGCTGTCGGTCCCTGCCCGGCAGCCATCCTTTTGTACAGGCCTTGCCTCAGCTGCATGTAACCCCTTGTACAAAGCCAGGGCGATGACCCTATGCAAGAAAAAATAAAGAGGCGCTGTGGGGGGCCCCCGACCAAGATTGCATGCATGCATGAGCATTCCAAGATCACTGCATAAGCATTTCATGAGCATTTGCATATGCATATAGATAGGATCGCATCCTGCATTCATTCTCATCCGCATGAAGCTGCAGGTTCCTACCGTGAACTTGGCTTTGGCGAGGAGTTGAGAAGATTGCCCGGCACTGCGATCCCCGGCAAGCCAAACAGATAAGTTCTACCTCCTGTCCATTAGTGTTCTGTAAGTTATAACTTGTGCATAAGAAAACCCCGCCACTCTTTTGAGACTTAGGTGCTCCCATCCCTGACTCGAGCGTTGCTTCGGACAGGATGGTCATAGTGGCCTTTGGTAAAAAGAAGTTGGCGGGGGGCTGGCCCTTTTGCCTGTTGCCCGGTAGACACAGCTCTCTGGCAGACAGAAAAGGTGCCGGTAGGATAGCCTACCGAGGAAAACTTGTTTATTTACACTAAAGAGGCATCTCGCCTCTGCATGGACATACACATGCACGGGTTCCCACCAAGGTTCATCTTTTTCATTAATATGCTGATACAAGTACAAGCATTACAGAACACAAACATGGACTCGAGAGATTACATTATTTGAATTAAAATTTGGCAATTGCCTACAGATTTAAGATTGAAAAAAGATAAGTGCCCCGTAATCCCCTCTTTTCGTTTTCCCTCCATCAGGCACTGCGGCGGAAGGAGGAAAAGATGAGAAAAGGGCACCCAAGCAGGAGCCCATCCCGGTCCCGTCGCGACCCACCTGTCGCGGCCTGACAAGACCGGGAGTCGCAAGGCTGCGAAGGAGGAGTACGGGGGATGGGGCAGCGCCCTCTGGTCACCACCTCCAGAGCCAGCAAGAAGCCCCGGCTTGAGCGCCGGTGGAGTCATCCACCAAAGCTCAGCCGGAAGACTGCTAGAGGGAAGGCGAAGGTGCCAAGAGAACATCCCTCCCCGACCATCGCCCTATGAGGCTGGTGATGATTGTGCCGGGGGGGGAGGGGAAGAGCGGAAAGACGAGGCGGCAGGTCACTGGTTGGAGGCGAAGGCATCCACGCCATCGTACTCCGACCTGCCCCCCTGCCACCTGCCTTCTCCGTCTTCCCTCACTTTCTCCTCACCACCGCTGCTCCCGAGAAGCGCAAAGACTCCAGCCCGGCGCCTTCCCCGGGGAGACGGCGAGCGGCCAGGATGGCCAGGGGGCTTGAGGCGCACCACTCCCCGCCTTGGCAGCCAGGAAGGCGCGTCTCATATCAACATCAGCCCCAAGACCTCCGGAAGGGGCGGTGCTGGGATTACCAATGGTCTCCAGCCCCGCCTCCAGGCCGAGCCTCGAAGGAACCAAGAGGTTCGCCACAACAAGGACCAGGCTCACTCCCCGAGCGCCAACACCAGCATTTGGCAACACTAGCCCCAACCAAGAGCCCGGGGGCTGGCCCCAGGCTCTCCTCTTCAGCATAACCAGCAGAGGCAGAAAGCGGAGGAGAAGAAGAATGCGAGGGTGGGTGACTTCGCCCTCCTCCACCCCTCCATTTTATAGGCGGATCGGGGAGGGGAGCCGCCCCCTCAACGGGCGGCCACCGTCCTGCTCCACCAACTCAAGACGACCGAGCACTCGCCTTGACGCTCTCCCACGCCACGCGCCTCCATTACCTACCCCGCGCGATGCATGCAGCATACGTGGCTAAGGATAAGGGCGTGGTGGGAAGAGTGAATTGGCGGTTTCTCCCCCGTGCGTTAAAGTCATTCACGGGTCATCACTAGAGCGGCCCCACCACCATTGGCCTTACACGACGAGCGGAGAAACCAGAAACTAGCCTGGAATCAAGGCTAATGAAGAAGCAATGAAGACCTCAAGAGACCAGCCTCTTCAGCGACCCCGCCTGTGCACTTGTTAGGCCCTACCCCGACGACGGTCGGCAGCGTGTTCGGGGCAGGCCCGGGGGCTTCTGTCGGTGCAACAAACCCTGGGTCTGGTTCCCAGACTATGCATAGGCACGGGGACAAGATTGAAGCACCAACCCAAGTCAGAATACAAGGGACTAAGAGGTTCAAAGGACTAACATGCAGATCAGAGGGACCAAGATCAAGCCAAAGAAGCAACGCACCATCAGGAGAAGGGCCTCCTTTGCCGGGCAGGCGAGCTCGGCAAGGGGCGAGACCACCCCCAGAAGACGACGTCCAAGACGTCCCGGCAGGGCCTGCCAGGGCACACGGAGCCAAAACCACCTCACCAACTACTCCACCACGACCCACGTCGTCAATCAGTGTGGTGTCGAACCGCGGAGTGACTAAGTGGCAGCCATTCACCACATGGCAGCCTCTCCCAACAGGAAACACCTGCAGATGACACCCGTCCTGCGACATGTCAAGCGAGCAGGCATGGAGCTGGCGAGATAGCTCATCAAGCCTTGCCGGGCAACCAACGATGTGACATTGAGTGGTGCATTTAATGCGGCCTGTCAGCCCGCAGAGTTAGGTATGATAGCACTGTTTGCTATCTTATCAGTGCATAATGACTATTTTGCCATTGTGGTGACCCCTTAATCTATAAAAGGAGGCCCATGGCAACCGTAGAGAGGGTTAGAAGGTTGGATAACTCAGACCCCCATACGCGCGTAGCCACTGCCGCCCTGAGGCAACCCTTGCCGGGCAAGTGTACTACGCTCCACCACCACCTTTCCACCATCAATACACCAAAGCAGGAGTAGGGTTTTACGCCTCACGCCGGCCCGAACCTGGGTAAAAATGCCTGTGTGATCTCTGCCGTGCTGCCACACGCTCGTCTGCTCTTTGTGCAACGCGATGCCCCCCTGCCGAACAAGCAAGGGGCCTCCTAGTCCCATAGGTGGCCGTGGTTTCCCGCGACAACATCACGCACCAAATTACCTACCATGCCAAAAAATGGAATTTTTTGAATTTTTCTACTATTTGTTTTGAATTTTGTATTCAACATGGGTGCAGATGAGCCTGGGAGCCAAGACGCCTCACTCAGGTACAACATGCTTCTCTACATAGTTTAGTTGTCTGATTTGTTATGGATTACTTCCTGCACAATGTCGTATTATTAGACAGGATGGGTCACGCTATTCGTCACCCTGGGTGAAGAATGCTTATTCCTCACCCCATCGATCAGGCACACCATCCAGAGCCAGCCCGTGCATGGGCTTCCAGCGACATGAGTTTGGATAACCACCACCGTAAGAAAAGCTGCGACAAAGGTAAGAAAACTTCCTTCGCCCATTCTGACCAGCCAGCCACCAAATTAAAAAAAGCTGCAAGCCTAAAGTAAGAAAACGTTGTGTGCGCACATTCCAGCCAGCCCACATTTTCCTTTTTTTTTGCTAGAAGCCAGCCCACATTTTTCATCCCCGAAAGCAAAATTACTCTTGTAACTTTCTTATTGTAGCATATTTAAGGCATGATAAATTGCAGCAATCTGTACAAGACATCAACCTTGTGAGACTGCAATGTAAGACTTGCCCCAACGTAAGAACTATCAGAATGACCAGATGAGACCAAAATTATGCCACATAAATAAACATGTTTTTGTCAGAAATAATTAACGAGAGAAAATGCAATTTCAACATAAGAAAGATCAAAGACTTACAAGTTAGTATACTCCTAAAAACTGTATGCTTGCCGGCCAAAATCAGTACACTCTAGGCTTTTTCTGTACCAATATACGCACCACCTTTCAAAATACTAAAGAATATCTAGATCACGTCAGCTTTTCACTCAGTGCACACCCACGTTATCCAAAGGGGACTACAGAAGTATGTCTAACAAAACTCGAGTAAGTATCAAGTCAAATACATTGGGAAAAAACAGGATGCTACTCCACTGAACTATACACATATCAGCCAGGATTCAGCCTGCATTTCGCCTCTTGAGATAAGCTTGTGTATCGCCTCATGTACAGTGCAGAAGAGATTAGTTTCTTATGAATTTCTATATTTGTCAGGCATAGTTGCGAACAAAGCCATACATTTCTCATTTCAATGGTGAGTAATTTCCTTTTTGTACCTACAATGGTAGAAAGTATTCTGTAAGTATCCCAAGTATATATAACAAAATGAGTACACGAGGAGAGAAGTGTATAATCAAAGGGAGCACATAACAAATGAGAATCATCTTCTTCATGCTGTTTTCCACATATGGAGTTCATGAGCAGCAATAAGACATGGGCCACTACTTGAAACTGTAACCAATATTCTTCAGACACCATACTGAGTTTTTCAGCAACCATACGGAGTTCAAACAGACCGAATATTACCTATCTATTTCAGGGATTGCCTATTTTCTGCAGCAAACCATATAGAGTTGGAACAAATAGAATATTACCTATCTAGTTTAGGGATTGCCTATTTTCTATCTAGCTCAATCATGTGATTTCCTTGACTGTACTGCCGACTCTTGGTAACATAAATATAACAGTAGTGATGCGTGATGAAAAACACACAATGTCGATGGTTAACCAATTAATAAACCCCTTCACAGTTCAAAGACCATGTTCCCTTAGGATCAAATAGAGAATACGAAATTTATTCAAAACCAATTCCGCAGTACTAATACGTGATGGAGAATAGCTATTGTCAATGTGTCAACAATTAAATCAATTCACATGTGTTTTCACCCAGAGAATCCAAGACAGGAGCAACTACTCAAGCAGCATGCACCAAGGGAGTAGTTAGATTAGGATTGAGAAATATTAGTTACTTATCCGGGAAGCTGTCCACCTTTTGATGGCTTTTTCGTTCAAATAAAGATGGCTCTTGCTAGCCACTGTGTTTTCACCCTCACACTATATCTCAAATCTTCTCATTTTCAGTGGATGTGAACTAGGAAAAAGCGATCTTTCACAGGATTATTACATACAAGTAAATTTTGATATCCTAAGCAGAGAAATACACAGGTAGGCGGTCACTTATCACAGGATGAAGTTAATTTTTTTTGGAATCAAGAGTATGTTTTGATTCAGTTCACCAGCAGCAAGTATGAGATTATTGGTCAACTATACTTGCAACTAAAGTGGCTCCTAATTTGCAAATCTAACTATTGATCAACTACAACACGTGAGCACATGCACAGTTGTATTTGAGTTCCTTGCAGATTGCAAAAGAAAACACGGACAAGCAAATATAACTGGGCCTTTATTTACATTGATTATTAAAGAACCAATACCTATGCACTATAGAGAATTCAAACCGGAACCTGGTCGCAACATCAATGATTTGGGCTCTAAAAAAATTTGGCAGACAACAAGTGGAAGTGTAATTGCCTAGGTAAAGGCTAAACATGCTGCACCGCCGCTCTTCCTCAGTCATCAACAATTCCTGGTTGTGCTCCTACCAATAGCTAATAGTGATCAACAAGCCAAGAGAAGCAAATCAGCAAGCTTAAACATGTTTGATCATATCCAAGACAACAATTATAAGACAAATGTAGCGTGTATCAAATATGAGTATATGACATTTGATATTTAGACTCAGTTAAGTACAAGAGGGATGCATCGCAATGCAGAAAGCATCAAGCTAGTTCTCTTTGTCAGCATGGTTAAACGATCAAAATAAATAACAAGATATTCATCAACTAATGGTGAATTGATAAGTATATATGCATATGTTTCTTACCCTGAGTACAACATACTTATGTGTCAGGACCGGTTTTCCAATAAAACATTTATTGAAAAATCGCCCCTTTCATCAGACCAGTATAGAAAAATCTTACTGGTAGACAAATCCTTGATACAGAAATCCAGAAGTACTAAATATTATACATGGTTGAGCTGAGGCTGCTCAACAATTTTATTACAAGCATGCCAATATTACCCAGAAAGGCGGATATGACACAAAGGGTATGGTGGCATAACTACTGACTCGCAAAAAAAGTGGTGGTGGATATGTCACAGAGAAGTGGGTGACATGACTCCAAAATCTTACAACTCATCAAGCGTCAAAATGAGGCTCGATGATTTTATTAAGGTAGCGGAAGCGTATATAATACAGGTGACCAACTCCAGGATCGCAAGGGACTGACTGGGACTCCTCTAGGCGTCGGACTCGCTATCGTACTCTTCATCCATAAGATCGCCTTTGTCAACATCTGGCCAAATCAACAAGCCAGGTGAGTACTTTGAATGTACTCGCAAGACAGTTTGGACATAAGATATAACAAATGCAAACATGATGGACATGAGCAGATTAGCAATGCACACTCAGGTAATAAATTTGCACTGCAAGATAAAAAAAAAAGGAAGTCAGGCGGTAGTCCTCCCGAAATCCCAATAAAATAGCTGAAGACCGATCGGGTGTCTGAAGCGACGCCTCGAAAGGTAAAAATAAAATTAACATGCCGCAGTCGGGCGTCAGGGCGACACCACATAAAGGGCTTATACTGAAAAGTAAATGATAGTACGTACCACAGTCGGACATCTAAGCGACATCTCGAAAAGGGCTTATAATGAAAGTAAATAACAAGAATGCCACAGTCGGACGTCTGAGCGACATCACATAAAGGGCTTATATCCAAAAGTAAATAACAAGAATGCCACAGTCGGACGTCTGAGCGACATCTCATAAAGGGCTTATATCAAAAGTAAATAATAAGAATGCCACAGTCGGACGTCTGAGCGACATCTCATAAAGGGCTTATATCAAAAGTAAATAATAAGAATGCCACAGTCGGACGTCTGAGCGACATCTCATAAAGGGCTTATAATTCATCATTCGAATTCGAGTAGTCCGTGGAGGTAGCACCATCCCACGGAATACTCGGTACATAATCATAAACAGGTTAGTCCATCCACAGGAATAACATTCAGTCGGGTTTACCATTGTCAGTTAACAAGTTTTTTTTTCTTCAGAGACTGTTACTGGGACTGACACTGAGAATGACAATGATAGGTCAACCAACGTCCTTGACGGAGGACTTGGTTACTCGAATGGTTTTGACTCTGCAGAGTTTGTACTCTTAACCCACAGCCAACGGATTTCAGTAGTCACAAAGGACTAGTTCCGTTTACGGTATTGTAGAAGAAAACACATCTAACCAGTACACACCCATTTCACATCCCGCTGCCAGGAATCACCCTAGACAACGTTCAAGAAAAACTCTAAGACGGGGAGGCCAATACCTCGAATAGCATGGGACCAAATTTATATCGCGCGCTCTAAGGGGTGCCCCCCTCTCGGTCCCAACCGGAAACACCCATGCCCCCTGACCGGATGACGGGCTTTAATCCAGGGCCATGGAACCCACATTCCGGCCCCTCTATTTGGTGTTAACCTGGAAAGAGGTTTGCAACTTACTAAACCGCATTCTTTGCAGAAAACATGTGGTAGCACGAAAAGGGGACGAACGGGAACAAGACTCGATCCACGTCAACACTGGGGTTAAACAGTTGATATAGAACTGGCATGCTTCAAAAATACCAGCTTGCAACCTATCATGCCACCACATGATCAGGTTGTCTCACCATCTTATGAACACATCAAGTTTTGAAGCTCACTTGCAGCTTGCTTTGCATGGAATATAACATTCAACAAATGCTTATATAAACATGCCATGAGAAAACCACTCAAGCAAACATGAAAAACACTCATCATATCAAAGGTTCAAACATGCTTGCCTAGTTCGGAGTAGTCGGAGTCTAGCTCGGCAAGGTTGGCGGCACCGTCACCTCCTTCGGTATCTACGTTATAAAGAAAAATTGGGTACTAACGTAAATACCGTGTGTGCATAAAAATTGTTCCAAATATGTTTCAAATAATTATGATAAAAAACTAGACAGAAAAATAAAGATGACAGAAAAAGAATCAACTCAAAATCATCTTTTGTTTAAAAGTTATTAAGGTTTTAGTCCAGGGACTAATCTGCGATGAAACAGAAACTTTCCAGGGGCTAGTTTAAAAGAAACCGAAAACGCTTCGGATGAAATACGTCACACTGAAGAGAAAATGCATTCTGCCTGAAGGTGTTTTCAGAAAACGGTTCGGAGAAGAAGAGAAGAGGCTGACAAGGGGGTCCCACCCGTCAGGTTTAAAAAGAGCTCGCCGGCGCCAGAAGCAAACGGGAACGCCGGCGATGATCAACGGCGAACTAGAGGAGGGCAAGGGTATGGTTGCACTCACGAGTCAGTTCCGCGTCGGTGGGTGGTGGAAGTAGGTGTCGGGGAGCACCACGTCGATGGCGGCTTCCACTCCGGCGGACGGTGGTTCGGGCGAGCACGGATTCGTCGGAGGAGAGCAGAGAGGATTTTGCCGGAGCCCGAAGCGGATCGAGGCGGCTGGAGCTGGGGAAGAAGACCCTCTCAAAGCCCTCTGATGAGTGGGGCGTGGTTCTGAGGAGAGGAGGAGAGGTGCTCGGTCGAAAACGAGCTCGGGGGCATCTATTTATAGCTGGCCCGAGGTGGTTGCCGAGAACGGGATAACTCCGGCGAGCGATTACAACGAGGCAGGGGTTGGACGAAAGGATTAGGTGACTGGGTGTCTTCGGATTGGTCCACTGGCACCATTCAAAGGTTAAACCTGGTTGGATTTGGCCTGCTCCCGTGGTCTCGGCGGGACGGAGCTCACGGGCTCGTCGGCGATAGAGAGCGCGCTCTGCGCTTCTTAGGCCACGGCGACGGTTCTGCAGCGTGCTCAGAGCAGGAGGTGAACACGCGTAGGCCACCAGTGGCTCGGGCGGTGCGGAGGACGGCGTTCTGCAATGCTGGCTTCTGCGAGCCGCCACAGGAGGTGCTGCCACTGCGGAAGGCGCCGGAGTTGACGCGACAAGTCGCCACCGACGCTCGCAACCGGCCAAGCAACCGTGTGGCGCACTGGATAAGAAGGGGAACAGGGAGCAAGGCGCCAACGCGTGCACTGGCGAGATCGACGACGAGCTATGACGAAAAACAACACTGAACCCTCTGAACTTTCTGAATTTTGACAGGAACAGTGCACGCCAGCTGTTCGACAAAATGTTTGACGCACGTGGAAAATTTTTCTTGAGCTGAAACTTGGAGGGGTGGTCTCTTCATGCATCCAGAGACTACCTGAAATTTCTCAGAATTATTGGAAAAGGAAAAGAATGAATTTCACCAAAAATGGCAAATCTGGTCCAAACTTGCAGCAAGCAAATTTTGAAAAATTTGAACTGTGGACCAGCAGCTCTTGATGGATCTAGGTTGAGGGTACTAAGGAGTGGCTAGGGTAATTTATTTGGAACCAAAGCTCAAAGCAATCTGATACTTCCTTTGTAAACTTGAGGGGTCCAAAATAAATTACAGAAAAAGGTTTGAGGGTAAAATCAATAGAAATAAAATCTAAAAGAGGTTGAAACTTGCTGGAATTGGATGCTTGGCTTGACCCAAAGTAGGGAGGAGGGTTTGAGAAGAAAATTTTGAAATGCAAGTCATGGTAAGAGGTTTGAATAGGGCATTTTTGAATGAGAAGGAATAAACCCCATTTCAAATAAATTCTTTTAGTGAGGAAAAGGACAAAACATCCAGAGAGTCTTTGTGTTGAACCAACCCATGTTGAAAAACTCTCAAGACCAGGATTCAAGAAAGGATCTCCACAAAAATTTCTCATTAAAAGTTTTGAGAAGGAGAATCTTTTAGAAAAATTGAAATAACCTCCTTCCAATCAAATAAAGAATTTGATAAAAATCAAAACCAAAATTTTGGGGTGTTACAACACCTACCCCCTTAGGAAAAATCTCGTCCCCGAGATTTTAGCTGATCCTCAAATAGGTGTGGGTGCTCTGCCCGAAGAAAATCCCCTTTTTCCCATGTTGCTTCATCCTCGGTGTGATTGCTCCACTGAACCTTGAAAAACTTAATTGTCTTCTGACGGGTCCTTCTTTCAGACTCGTCCAATATTTTTATTGGAAATTCCCTGTAGGTGAGGTCTGGTTGCATGTCAATGTTCTCATGAGATACATGCTTCTCTGGGTTGCTTACACACTTCCTCAGCTGTGAGATGTGGAACACGTCATGGACGTCTGATAGTTCTTCAGGTAGGTCTAGCTGGTAGGCCACTGTGCCTCTTCGTGCAATCACACAGAAGGGCCCAATAAATCGTGGTGATAGCTTTCCTTTAACTTTGAATCGTTGCAGGCCCCTCATAGGGGATACTCTTAGATACACATATTCACCGGGTTCAAAACTGACTTCACGATGTTTTTGATCGTAATAACTCTTTTTGTCGGCTCTGAGCTGTCTTGAGTCGATCCTTGATTAGTTTAACTTTCTCCTCAGCTTCCTTGAGCATGTCTGGGCCGAAGATACGACTGTCTCCTGTCTCTGACCAATTTAATGGGGTACGGCATCTTCGCCCATATAAGGCTTCAAAAGGTGCCATTTGTAGACTGGCTTGGTAACTGTTGTTGTAAGCGAACTCGGCATACGGCAAGCTTTCTTCCCAACTGGTTCCATAGGTGAGAACACATGCTCTGAGCATGTCTTCTAGAATTTGGTTCACACGTTCAGTCTGTCCTCCAGTCTGGGGGTGGTATGCTGTGCTGAATACTAGTTGAGTTCCCAGAGCTTGTTGTAAATGATCCCAAAATCTGGAGACGAATTGAGTGCCTCTGTCAGATATTATAGTCTTTGGAACTCCATGCAGACAAACAATACAGGAGAGATAAAGCCTGGCAAGTTTCTGAGTGGTGTGGGTTGTCTTTACTGGAATAAAATGTGCCACCTTGGTTAATCTATCTGTGATGACCCATATGGCATCATTTCCGTGTCGTGACCGAGGTAGTCCGACAATAAAATCCATTCCAATTTTGTCCCATTTCCATTCGGGTATCCTGTTTGGCTGTAATAGTCCTGCTGGTTTTTGGTGCTCGGCCTTAATGCGCTGACATGAATCACAACATGCAATGAATGTGGCTATATCCCTCTTCATACCGTGCCACCAAAATTTTTCCTGAATGTCCTTGTACATTTTGGTTCCTCCAGGGTGGATTGAATATGGAGCGGTGTGGCCTTCAGCCAAAATTTGCTGTTTGAGGTCCTCTACATTTGGTACGCAAAGCCTGTCTCCGTACCATAATATTCCCTCATCGTCTATGACGAATTCTGAGGCCTTGCCCAGACTCACTTTTCTTTTTATGCCTTCGATGCTGGGGTGTCCATGCTGAGCTTCCTTAATCTGTTCCATTAGGGTGGGCTGTATTTCCAAATTTGACATAGTGCCTTCAGTGACCAACACCATGTTGAGTTTGGCAAACTCCCTCTGAAACTCAGGTCTCAAGTTTTGTAGACCGTCGTTGCCCGAGCTTGGGTTTCGGCTGAGAGCATCTGCCACTACATTCGCCTTTCCTGGATGGTAGTGAATGCCAACATCATAATCTTTCACTAATTCCAACCAGCGTCGTTGTCGTAAATTGAGTTCTGGTTGTGTGAAAATATATTGGAGGCTTTTATGGTCCGTATATATTTCACAACGATTCCCAAGCAAAAAGTGCCTCCATTCTTTGAGTGCATGAATAACTGTTGCTAATTCCAAGTCATGAGTAGGATAATTTTCTTCATGCCTTCGTAGTTGCCTGGAAGCATATGCGACTGCTTTGCCTTCTTGCATTAATACGCATCCGAGGCCCTTCCGGGACGCGTCGCAATATACTCCAAATTTTTTGTGTATGTCTGGTACGACCAATACTGGTGCTGTTGTTAATCTCTTTTTGAGTTCTTGGAAACTTTTCTCGCAAGCTTCAGTCCACGCAAATTTCTTATCCTTCTTGAGTAGCTGTGTCATAGGTTTTGCTATGGTGGAGAATCCCTCAATAAATCTTCTATAATATCCAGCCATTCCCAGAAAACTTCGTACATCTGTAACGTTGGCTGGTGGTTTCCAGTCAAGTACGGCCTTGACTTTTTCTGGGTCCACGGCGACACCTTCTTGGGTTAATACGTGGCCTAGAAAACCAACCTGTTTTAACCAAAATTCACATTTGCTGAATTTGGCGTACAATTGATGTTTCCTTAACTCTCCCAGTACAATTCTGAGATGTTCAGCATGTTCTTCTGGTGTCTTAGAATATACTAAAATATCATCAATGAATACCACAACAAATTTGTCCATAAATTTCATAAATACTTTGTTCATGAGGTGGACAAAATATGTGGGGGCGTTTGTCAGTCCAAACGGCATTACTGTAAATTCATATAACCCGTATCTGGAGGTGAATGCTGTCTTAGGGATATCTTCTATCCGTACTTTTAATTGATGATATCCCGACCTTAAATCAATTTTTGAGAAAACCTTGGCTTGTGCGAGCTGGTCGAATAAATCATTTATCCGTGGCATCGGATATTTGTTTTTGATGGTGACCATGTTGAGTGCTCGATAGTCTATACATAATCTCAGTGTCCCATCCTTTTTCTTGGCAAATAATACTGGTGAACCCAAAGGTGAGGAGCTGGCCCGGATAAATCCTTTGTCCAGAAATTCTTTTATTTGCTTCTTCAATTCTACCAACTCGGAGGGTGCCATTCTATAGGGTTTCTTGTAAATGGGAGTGGTTCCAGGTGCTAGTTCAATGATGAACTCTATTTCCCAGTCAGGTGGCATGCCTGGTAGCTCTTCGGGAAATGCATCAGGAAACTCACACACCACTGGAACATTACTTAATTCTGAAATATCCACCTTGTTCAATCTTGGTCGCAGTGATATTGGTCTTTCTTGAGCTGCAATTTTTATTGTCTTCCCGTGATGATGGGTGAGGATCACAGTCCGATTGAAACAGTCGATAAATCCCTTGTTGGTGGTTAACCAGTCCATTCCTAGGATAACATCCAGTCCCTTATTTTCCAATACAATGAGGTTTGCTCGAAACTTTAGTCCCTCAATCTCAATAACCACACCTTGGCAGTAACTCTGAGTGATTTGCTTAATCCCGGGGGACTTGGTGGTCATGGAATTTTCCAAGGGAAGAATCAGAAAATTATGTTGCAAAGCAAATTTCTTGGAAATGAACGAGTGAGAAGCTCCAGAATCAAACAAAACCGTGGCAGGTATTGTGTTGACAGGGAACGTACCGAGTACAATGTCCGGAGCATTCTGTGCTTCCTCCTTGGTCACATGGTTCACGTGACCCTTCTTGTGATTGTTATTGGGGTTGAAGTTGTTACGCTTGGGGGCTGAATTATTTCCACTGTTGTTCGGCTTGAGGGCCGAGTTTCTTGGCTTTGGGCACTGCTTGGCATAGTGTCCTTCCTCACCACAGGCGAAGCAAGTAACGCCTGGGCGATACATAAAATCCTTGTCCCTTGCATGAAATTTTTTGTTTGGGCGGAGAACATTGGTTGCGGATTTGTTCGCCCCATTTTTCTAGAAATCTTTCTTGTTCCTGTTGTTGCGAGAATGAGTAGTCTTGTCCCTTTTTCGCTTGCGAAAATCCTCCAAGCTGCGGCGCTCATTTTCCAATGTAATAGCCTTGTCCACAAGCGTTTTGAAATCTGGGAAGGTGTGTACGACCAGCTGGCATTTAAGTGCTGGTGCCAGACCGTCCAGAAATTTTTCCATCTTTTTATTTTCAGTCATATGTTCTTCATTGGCATAACGAGATAATTGAGTAAACTGACTATTGTACTCAGTCACTGACATGCTTCTCTGCTTGAGGTCATCAAACTCCCTTTTTTTGATCTTCATAACACTTTTGGGAATGTGCGCCCCACGAAAATTTTCCTTAAATTCCTCCCAGGTGATGTTGTTTTCAACAGGGTGCATGTGTAGGAAATTTTCCCACCATGATGCAGCTGCTCCAGTGAGGTAGTGAGGTGCATAAAGTACCTTCTCACGGTCCGAACATTGTGCAATAATTAATTTCCTCTCAATGTCTCGAAGCCAATCATCGGCCTCAAGAGGTTTATCAGTGTGAGAGAAAGTTGGGGGACGTGTCTTTTGTAGTTCAGACAATTTGGAATGCTGCTGGTATGGTTCGTGGTGATTTCCCATATTGATAATATGGTTCATCATTTCTTGATGCTGCTGCTGGCTTTGCTCATAAAGGCGGCATACTTGAGAAAACGCTTCTTCACTGCCTTGCTGACTTGACTGCCCCTGTGTGAAATTGTTACTTGTCTGGGTACCGTAATTTTCTTCTGGCAGACTTGGCATGGAACGAGTCTAGGGACGAGGCATTTCCACTCTGGGGTATTTTTGCAGAACTCATGAGAGAAAAAAATCTGAGTAGCAAACATAAATAATTTTGCAAAGGCAGCAATTTAAAAACTCCGAGATTTTTCAAGAAAATACTTGATTGCGCATGGAGAAGGACCGCTCAGTACATATCTTACATGCAAGCCGTAATTTATACAATACATCACTCAGGATGTGCGTACACATTCCTGACATGTTATTTAGGCTAGTGCACTTCTCCGAGTTCCTACATGATGCGCACACAAACTACTTCTCATCAAACCTATATACATATAAACATATCATACAAGCTGGTACAACACACGGCTGCTCGGCGCACTAAGTCGGAGATGGCAAAAACTTCCCTCGGCCTGCCGAGGGTAAGTCCCAGTGATGCTGGAGACTCCACCTCCTCCTCAATAATAGGCTCTAGGCGCGAAGCACTGGGCTGAGCAGCTGGTGCGGGTGTGGCAGGTGGTGCAACACTAACTGGGGTAGGAGCAATGACTTGGTCAAACTCCTCAGTGGTAGGCAGGCGGCGAGCGGTGGCTAAAATGGCAGGTGCATAGGATGCTGAGGACGAGATGTATGATAGCGGTGGTGCCGTATGGAGGAGTTCCCTCCTGTTGGCGGTACGGCCCTGAACTAAGTCCATACGAGCAGCCACAAAGTCATCCACGAGGTTATCAAAAGCTGCCTCAAGAGCCTTGAGATACTCAACAAGCATCTCAATAGCCTCATCTCTCTCTCCCCTAGTGCAAGCGAATGCATAGTGACAAGTGTATGGCACGTGGCATGGGAGGTAGCGGTAGCGACGAGCCTTCATTGAAGGGAGAGCATCCCGGAGACGAGCTATTGCCTCACAGGCAGCCATCTGCATGGCATGCCTCTCCGTAGGCATGGCCCTCCCAACAAATCGGAAGCAGCGTGACTCAGAGCGTCCTCCCTTGAATTGCACCGTGGCCTGGTGCATAGACACGCTGTCGCTGAGCTTGTGCTGGTAGAGTGTGAACTCCGGACGAGCCGATGGCCCGATCGAGACCTTGGCGATGGAGACGAGAAGCTTGATAAACCCCTCAGGTACATTGGCGAACACCTGTGACTCACAGTCGCTGCCAGCCATCTACAAAAGTAGACAAAAATTCCAGATAGTCAAATCATAAATTTATGATGACTAACAGAAAATTGCTACAATTGGCAGAATGATAAAATATCACCTATTGCGCTAATAACCGATTAGCGATCGCACCTAGTGGCTTCCTACAGTCAGCCTGGCTCTGATACCAAGGTTGTCAGGACCGGTTTTCCAATAAAACATTTATTGAAAAATCGCCCCTTTCGTCAGACCAGTATAGAAAAATCTTACTGGTAGACAAATCCTTGATACAGAAATCCAGAAGTACTAAATATTATACATGGTTGAGCTGAGGCTGCTCAACAATTTTATTACAAGCACGCCAATATTACCCATAAAGGCGGATATGACACAAAGGGTATGGTGGCATAACTACTGACTCGCAAAAAAAGTGGTGGTGGATATGTCACAGAGAAGTGGGTGACATGACTCCAAAATCTTACAACTCATCAAGCGTCGGAGTGAGGCTCAATGATTTTATTAAGGTAGCGGAAGCGTATATAATACAGGTGACCAACTCCAGGATCGCAAGGGACTGACTGGGACTCCTCTAGGCGTTGGACTCGCTATCGTACTCTTCATCCATAAGATCGCCTTCGTCAACATCTGGCCAAATCAACAAGCCAGGTGAGTACTTTGAATGTACTCGCAAGACAGTTTGGACATAAGATATAACAAATGCAAACATGATGCACATGAGCAGATTAGCAATGCACACTCAGGTAATAAATTTGCACTGCAAGATAAAAAAAAAGGAAGTCAGGCGGTGGTCCTCCCGAAATCCCAATAAAATAGCTGAAGACCGATCGGGTGTCTGAAGCGACGCCTCGAAAGGTAAAAATAAAATTAACATGCCGCAGTCGGGCGTCAGGGCGACACCACATAAAGGGCTTATACTGAAAAGTAAATGACAGTATGTACCACAGTCGGACGTCTAAGCGACATCTCGAAAAGGGCTTATAATGAAAGTAAATAACAAGAATGCCACAGTCGGACGTCTGAGCGACATCACATAAAGGGCTTATATCCAAAAGTAAATAACAAGAATGCCACAGTCGGACGTCTGAGTGACATCTCATAGATGGCTTATATCAAAAGTAAATAATAAGAATGCCACAGTCGGACGTCTGAGCGACATCTCGTAAAGGGCTTATATCAAAAGTAAATAATAAGAATGCCACAGTCGGACGTCTGAGCGACATCTCATAAAGGGCTTATATCAAAAGTAAATAATAAGAATGCCACAGTCGGACGTCTGAGCGACATCTCATAAAGGGCTTATAATTCATCATTCGAATTCGAGTAGTCCGTGGAGGTAGCACCATCCCACGGAATACTCGGTACATAATCATAAACAGGTTAGTCCATCCACAGGAATAACATTCAGCCGGGTTTACCATTGTCAGTTAACAAGTTTTTTTTTCTTCAGAGACTGTTACTGGGACTGACACTGAGAATGACACTGATAGGTCAACCAACGTCCTTGACCGAGGACGTGGTTACTCGAATGGTTTTGACTCTGCAGAGTTTGTACTCTTAACCCACAGCCAACGGATTTCAGTAGTCACAAAGGACTAGTTCCGTTTACGGTATTTTAGAAGAAAACACATCTAACCAGTACACACCCATTTCACATCCCGCTGCCAGGAATCACCCTAGACAACGTTCAAGAAAAACTCTAAGACGGGGAGGCCAACACCTCGAATAGCATGGGATCAAATTTATATCGCGCGCTCTAAGGGGTGCCCCCCTCTCGGTCCCAACCGGAAACACCCATGCCCCCTGACCGGATGACAGGCTTTAATCCAGGGCCAGGGAACACTCATTCCGGCCCCTCTATTTGGTGTGTACCTGGAAAGAGGTTTGCAACTTACTAAACCGCATTCTTTGCAGAAAATATGTGGTAGCACGAAAAGGGGACGAACGGGAACAAGACTCGATCCACGTCAACACTGGGGTTAAATAGTTGATATAGAACTGGCATGCTTCAACAATACCAGCTTGCAACCCATCATGCCACCACATGATCAGGTTGTCTCACCATCTTATGAACACATCAAGTTTCGAAGCCAACTTGCAGCTTGCTTTGCATGGAATATAACATTCAACAAATGCTTATATAAACATGCCAAGAGAAAACCACTCAAGCAAACATGAAAAACACTCATCATATCAAAGGTTCAAACATGCTTGCCTGGTTCGGAGTAGTCGGAGTCTAGCTCGGCAAGGTTGGCGGCACCGTCACCTCCTTCGGTATCTACGTTATAAAGAAAAATCGGGTACTACGTAAATACCGTGCGTGCATAAAAAAATTTCCAAATATTTTTCAAATAATTATGGTAAAAAAACTAGACAGAAAAATAAAGATGACAGAAAAAGAATCAACTCAAAATCATCTTTTGTTTAAAAGTTATTAAGATTTTAGTCCAGGGACTAATCTGCGATGAAACAGAAACTTTCCAGGGGCTAGTTTAAAAGAAACCGAAAACGCTTCGGATGAAATACGTCACACTGAAGAGAAAACGCATTCTGCCCGAAGGTGTTTTCAGAAAACGGTTCGGAGAAGAAGAGAAGAGGCTGACAAGGGGGTCCCACCCGTCAGGTTTAAAAAGAGCTCGCCGGCGCCAGAAGCAAACGGGAACGTCGGCGATGATCGACGGCGAACTAGAGGAGGGCAAGGGTATGGTTGCACTCACGGGTCAGTTCCACGTCGGTGGGTGGTGGAAGTAGGCGTCGGGGAGCACCACATCGACGGCGGCTTCCACTCCGGCGGACGGCGGTTCGGGCGAGCACGGATTCGTCGGAGGAGAGCAGAGAGGATTTTGCCGGAGCCCGAAGCGGATCGGGGCGGCCGGAGCTGGGGAAGAAGACCCTCCCAAAGCCCTCTGATGAGTGGGGCATGGTTCTGAGGAGAGGAGGAGAGGTGCTCGGTCGAAAACGAGCTCGGGGGCATCTATTTATAGCTTGCCCGAGGTGGTTGCCGAGAACGGGATAACTCCGGCGAGCGATTACGGCGAGGCAGGGGTTGGACAGAAGGATTAGGCGACTGGGTGTCTTCGGATTTGTCCACTGGCACCATTCAAAGGTTAAACCTGGTTGGATTTGGCCTGCTCCCGTGGTCTCGGTGGGACGGAGCTCACGGGCTCGTCGGCGGCAGAGAGCGCGCTCTGCGCTTCTCAGGCCACGGCGATGGTTCTGCAGCGTGCTTAGAGCAGGAGGTGAACACGCGTAGGCCACCAGTGGCTCGGGCGGTGCGGAGGACGGCGTTCTGCAACGCTGGCTTCTGCCAGCCGCCACAGTAGGAGCTGCCACTGCGGAAGGCGCCGGAGTTGACGCGACAAGTCGCCACCGACGCTCGCAACCGGCCAAGCAACCGTGCGGCGCACTGGATAAGAAGGGGGAACAGGGAGCAAGGCGCCAACGCGTGCACTGGCGAGATCGACGACGAGCTCTGACGAAAAACGACACTGAACCCTCTGAACTTTCTGAATTTTGACAGGAACAGTGCACGCCAGCTGTTCGTCGAAATGTTTGACGCACATGGAAATTTTTTCTTGCGCTGAAACTTGGAGGGTTGGTCTCTTGATGCATCCAGAGACTACCTGAATTTTCTCAGAATTATTGGAAAAGGAAAAGAATGAATTTCACCAAAAATGGCAAATCTGGTCCAAACTTGCAGCAAGCAAATTTTGAAAAATTTGAACTGTGGACCAGCAGCTCTTGATGGATCTAGGTTGAGGGTACTAAGTAGTAGCTAGGGTAATTTATTTGGAACCAAAGCTCAAAGCAATCTGATACTTCCTTTGTAAACTTGAGGGGTCCAAAATAAATTACAGAAAAAGGTTTGAGGATAAAATCAATAGAAATACAATCTAAAAGAGGTTGAAACTTGCTGGAATTGGATGCTTGGCTTGACCCAAAGTAGGGAGGAGGGTTTGAGAAGAAAATTTTGAAATGCAAGTCATGGTAAGAGGTTTGAATAGGGCATTTTTGAATGAGAAGGAATAAACCCCATTTCAAATAAATTCTTTTAGTGAGGAAAAGGACGAAACATCCAAAGAGTCTTTGTGTTGAACCAACCCATGTTGAAAACCTCTCAAGACCAGGATTCAAGAAAGGATCTCCACAAAAATTTGTCATTAAAAGTTTTGAGAAGGAGAATCTTTTAGAAAAATTGAAATAACCTCCTTCCAATCAAATAAAGAATTTGATAAAAATCAAAACCAAAATTTTGGGGTGTTACATTATGGCTGTGGGAGAACCTACAGGCGTACTGACCTCCAGCAAACCTTGATGCAGTGCCATTTTCTCGCAGTGCATACATCTTCTCCTGTCTCTCAATTCCACAGAAACCTAATACCTCATTTGCCTGACAAATTAATTAATTAAACAGGGCCAGTACAGTTCATCCAAAACAGTTGAACTCCAAGGAAGAAAGAAGGAATAGTTCATCTAGAACAGAGAAGAAATAGGGTATCACCTTTGGTTGGATCAAAATCTGATACTCTAGTGTTGTTCCTCCTCTGCAGCCTTGAGCTCCTCCTCTTCTTCTACATAAGGCAGAAATAAAGCTGGTCCGAGACAAATTTTCAACCTATTCTGGACGATAATTGTACCATTTTCTGAAGAAAAAAAATAGATTACATATCAATGGGTAAGACTCATATCTTGCCATGTGGGATCGACCAGCCGAGATCCATGGAGGAGGAGGCCGACGGGCGGAAGGCGCCGAGCGGCGGGTGGCGGAGCAAGTTTAGAGGGAGAGGGGAGCAGTAGGGAGGCGCCGGCGCGGGCTGCTTCGTCGTGCCGCCGTGATGTGGCTGCTGGATGCGGCCAACGCTCAAGTCGGGCAGCGGCGGAACGGGGGATTAGTTATGAGTTGAGGTATGGAACCTGTCCATAAAGGGCTAGTATTTTTTTTAGAATCTAGGGTAGTTTTTTTTAAGCTTTCGTAACTCCTGAAATTACAAGAAGAGGATTTCATCATAATACAGGACTTTCATGGGAAATAAGAACTTGATGATGCAAACAAAGAAGTTGTTTCAGTTTCATCGAGTAGTATTCTACAAATAACTGTGTTCATGGTGCAATCAGACCAATATACATTAGATTTGCACACCAAGAGATTTAGTAATAGTATTCAGTTCATCCAATCTGAATCACCATTGGTTTGAGGGCTACAATAGCTTTGTTCATCACTTACCAGCTCAGGGCACATACTAGAGACGTCATGACCGTGCTTCCTTGACCCGCTAGCGGCGACGGCGTCTTGCCGGTCTCCCGACCCGCCACCGGAGACGGCATGACGACACTTCCTTGACCTGCTAGCGGCGACGGCGCCTTGCCGGTTTCCCGATCCGCCACCGGAGACGGCATTACGGAGCTTCCTCCACCTTCTAGCGGAGAGGGCATCTTAGCGGTTCCTCGATCCTCCAGCAGAGAGGTCAAAATAGTGCTTCCTCGACCCGCCAGCGGCGACAGCCTCCGTATCCTCTAATTCCGCCGTCGACGAGGAATCGGTCAAAACATGTGGGTTCTTCGCCGATCCGGCCTTCGTCGATCCACCATCGGAGAGGCCTTGTTGAAGCTTCCTCGATTCGGACCCATTTTTTGACATGTCCGCCTCGGCATTTTGTCAAACACGTAGCAGGTCGGCCGGTGCGCCCAACGAGTGCTGCCTCCGCTCAGTCGCCACTGCTCTCGCCCCAAAGCTCCGCCCAGCTACTCGCCCAGCAGCAGGAGCTCGCTTGAGAGACGCTGCTCGCGCCCGCCTCCGCGATGCTCTCAGTCCGCGCTGACGGCAGCGAGCGCGGGGAGCATGGCGGGGCGTCGCAATGTGCATGCTTGCTGGCTAGGGATGGGCGAGGCACGGCATGGCATCGGCGGGGATGAGCATGGCGCCAGCGGGGATGGGTAAGGCGCGACCGAGGATGGGTAAGGCAGTTTGGTTGTTCAATTTACATAGTTGAATCTCCATGGTTATCGTTTGAACAAAAACGACATAATTATGTTGGACCTACTCTGGCTGGCATGGATGAACCCTCCACGGATTGTCCGGTAAAGATGAAAGATGCTGAGATCACCCCATCTCAAGATCGGAATCTGAGATCGAGACTGACATAGATCGACCGTCTCATCAACCCATCCCATCAGTACTTATGTTTTGAGACAAGAGTATAACCTAATAGTTTTCAAGTGAGGGTCGCATGAGGTTTCTGTAAGCTGTAGTTCAAAACTGGTCAAATTTTTGCTGCTTTGACCAACAGTTGACCAAGGCACAAATATTTGACATATCCCAACCTAATTGTAGATCCATGATGAAACAACACGTTCCTAACACAATAAATCTCAAAACTAAATTGGTTTGGTTGTTTAATTTAGATAGTTGAATCTCTATGGTTATCGTTTGAACAAAACCGACATAATTATGTTGGACCTACTCTGGCATGGACAAACACTCCAAGAATTGTCCGGTAAGATGAAAGATGCTGAGATCACCCCATCTCAAGATCGGAATATGAGATCAAGACTGACATTGATCGACCGTCTCATCAACCCATCCCATCAGTTTTTTTGCTGCTTGACCAACAGTTGACCAAGGCATAATTTTTTATATATATCCCAACCTAAGTGTAGATCCATGATGAAACAACACCTTCTTAATTGGTTGCGAGTGGTTGGCGGACCGGGGTTGCGGCGGAGGGGTTGAAGCACCGTGGTACATCACCTACCCAGTTCGTGCACTGGTCGACGGTGACGGCGTCCGTGGATGTCCTGTTTCTCCTTGCAGGCTCCGTTGTGGTGCTCCCACTCCTTCCGTCTTACTCCGGTTGAGAACTTGATCTTCGCATCGGACGGTGGCGACGTTCGTGGTCGTGCCCTTCCTGGAGGCATCATTTTGGAGTCCTCGGTCCAGCGTGTCTGTCACACATCTTCCCGGATGATTGCTCCTCGTGCTGGTGGTCTCCATCGTCTCTAAGCAGATCCATTTTTTGCACATCTTATAGGTGCTTGGTAGCCGTTGAGGTTGTGTGTCGGTGCCCGACATTCGTGTATCTTGCCTTGGGTGTGTGTGGCGTGCATTTGTATCGGTTGCTTCGATGTATGTGATGGTTGCTTTTGATATAAAGCTGAGAAGCTCTTTTTCATTTGTTAATTTGCTTCCTCAAATGACGACGACCATACAGATATCGACGACGAGAACGTTACAAGGGAGGGCGTCGGATCGCCCCTCCATGATTATTGGATTTGGTGTTTTTTTCACCACGGTATAACTTTTTACAAATAAGTTTTAGTATACCCTCCGTCTCAAAATAGATTTAGAAACTAGAACATTCCCACCAAAAAAATTATTGTTTTTAGAACAAAAAGAATTACTTTCACACCACCTAATTTAGGTGTACTGTTGTTTGCGCCAATATTTTTTAACCTCCCGCTAAAAGGTCCCAAATTAGCGTCTTCGTTCCCACCAAAAAAATAGCTTATATTTAACCTTCACACTAAATACCCTCCTAACAACCCAATATTATTCTAAACCAAACCACGGCGTCTTCACGGGCGATTGGATCTTAGCTCTCGTCCCTGGTTCCTCTGTGCTGCCGGCGTCATGACGGCGTCAACACAGCGAACCACACTTGAGTCAGCTGCACCGCGTCAGGTTATTCCTCCCGATCTCCTCCCTTCCTGGAACCTCCAGTCCTACTCGATCTCGCCCTCCTCCCACTGCTCTACGCCCGCCGACGTGGGCCGCGTCTCCGTGTCCTCGGTCATGCCGGAGGCGGCAGCGATGTGGTCTGGCGTCGGCGCCGACGGAGTTCCCCTTGCCCATCATTCCCGTGTCTGGACCAAGCACGACACCACCTCGGTGTTGCATGCCGAGACAATGCCCGCCCGGGCTCAACTCCCCCTCCCCCACGAACTCAATGTCCTCGACGCGCCGCCGCCCACGCTCATACCTCGCCGCCGTCACCCACCCTCAGACCTCGCCGCAGCCCATGGCCTCCGCCCACACAGGGAGATTGAACGAGCAGATCGAGCGGCGGCCAGATCCATCCGCCACGGTCGCCCAGGGCTCGCGCGACTCCGAAGATGCGGTCGTGCCCGTGCGTCAAGGGCCTGGACGGAGATGCTTCTGCTCCTCCATGGTCATGGAGCTTCCTCCCAATCCAAGATCTTAGGACTGGACGGGGACGGCCGCTCTTCCAAGGTCTCGTCTCTTCTCTTCTGATCCATCCATCCCACACCCCATTCTATTTGCATCTGTGTAGATACATATTCAGATCAAACTGAACCCCAACCCATGGGCTCAAGAATGCGTACGAATGCTCCAACACCCAAATTAAGTGCAATCCAAACTGCACATAGACCATCCTTGGTTGGAATCCCCGATCCAAACCTAAATTGGTCCAAACCCAGTCATCTCAGAGTTAAGTTTTGGACTGAACCAACCACACATGGACTGACTGAAGCACTCGGCTCTTTTATCCTCCATGGCTCTTTCAGTTCCTCTTCTCCGCTACTAGCCTACTACATCGAGGCTTCAAGGCCACCATGCAGGCTGCTTGCTGCGGCATCCAGTGTATTCGCCATGGCTGCTTCCTTCTGCTAGTCCTACTCATGTTGTAGCCTGCACGTCACTGTTGAACTGCTGCCGAGTGCCAAACGACAGAATGAGCAAGCACAAAAACTGTAGGAGCTAGCGAGATATGCTTCTCCTATTTTAATCAGAGGGTAGTTCCGTTGGTATACATTCGCACCACTACTGATTCTCACTGTCTAGCACTAGCACACAGGACAAATATGTAAAAAAAAGAAGAACGGATGGCACTCTGTATTGCAGCTGGATTGCTAGTAATTAATCCTTACCTGCAGTTTTGGTTTGATCTACTAATTACTTCATAGAAATCAAGAAACTTAACCAAAGAAGATGACAATTGGTAAATATTCATTATGATAGGTTATAGTGATGATCACTGACGGCCAGCTCAAATTTTCAATTTATGTTGCGAGTCAGTCTTGTTTTAATGCATATGTTAGTTTTAGTTTGAGAATGACCCCCTCTAAGTTTACTTGTCACGCTCTACCACTGCGTGCACGCACATAGCCCAGACTGTACTGCAATATTTGGGTGCACACTCAGTACAATATCTTTAGCTTCTATAATATATTTAGGAATTAATCTTTGTCCAATATCTTCAGCTTCTCAATTGTGTACTCAAGCAAACTTGCTCATGGCCCTCATAAGAAATTTAACAAAAGAATGCTTGGATAAATCTCTTCCGTTAAGAGAATAGTGACCTTGGAACATAACTGATTGTACCAAGAAAGTTTATTAGGGATATGTATGATCATTTCTAATTAGCTCTACTTCAGATTTCACTTTACCTTGGTCTGTAAGCATGGGAGCCTGGCAGTTTTCAAACAGACAAACAAATAGTTCACACTTTTTAATTTTTTGTTAAACTGATTTGATTTTATGCCTGCTTAACGTATTGCGTTTCTTCTTAGTTTGACTCAAAAGTTTATGTCTGCTTTATCTACACAAGGGCACAATGATGAATTTTACGGACAATGCTCCTGGTACACAACATCCTTACTTCATAATCACCTATCTGAATGATGCACAACATCAATGCTTTGTTAATGCTAAGTCCCATGATTGTTTTTATGTGCAGTAAAGAAAGGCTATGTTCTCTTAACAAGGATGGAAAGTATAACATCATACAAAAACCAACGTGGACAACCCAGATCTGGTAAATTGTTTAGCATTTGCTATAATGCATAAAATCTTGGTGTGGGTTAAATTGCTAAACCTTCAAGACTACTAAATCTTTTACAGGAGCTCTAGAACTATCTGACACTCCAGTGACTGCTAATGACATGTTTTCCCTTGCTGAATGGTCGTCCCATGCTCGCCACAACCGTGCGCTACTACAGGATGGTACTTGCTTGCGTTTACATTTGTGTCATCATTTCTTACAATCTATTACCGTGTAATACAATATTTCTTGTATGATTTGGGCTGTAGAAGCTGGTGGACAGAAGAAGAAAGGGTGAGGTGTTCTAAAAGGTTTTAAAGCATCTAAGAAGCATTTTGCCAATGGATCTTCAAAGCTAAATATTACATTCTTTGAAAAATTGGGTGGTACAGTAAGAATGAACTATCGTTCATTCAAGGATGATGTGGTAGTAATAATGAAAATAAAGTTACCACTCATTGGAGTGAGGACGTGGTCGGACATTCACCCTACCATCCATCGACTCATTGTTGCAGATATGATAGTGCGTACAACCTTTTCCACATGTGTTATCTTATTTTACCATCGATAATGCACTGTTTATGTATATTCATTTGTTGTATGCTTTACAGGACAGATGGGTACGGATACATGGCCAAACCTTCAACTGGTTCTGAAAGGTTTCGTATCCAGATTGAAGAGCAAGCTCGTGCTACAGCAGCCACCCAGGAGCGAAACTCTGAGCTCAGCCAGTAGGTCAACGAATTACAAGATCAACTACAAGTTAAACGTGCAAACACACAAGAGAGGATTAACTTGGAGCGTGCTGAGAGAGAACAACTTGAGGAGAGGTTAAAAGAAGAGTGTGCTAAAAGGGAAAGCTTGTTGGAAGAGGACAAGACTGGAATTTGAAAAAAACATGATGGCAAAGTTTGCATAATTGAGCCAACAGATGGGAACCCAAAAGGTGATTACAGTCATATGCTTGTGACCTTGTATGATTTATGTTGCTTACTTGCATTGCTAAAAGTGCACTTCTATTTACAGGTGCCTACGAAGAGGGTTGACAAATAAAATAGTAATCCAAACTTGCAAAATATTCTTTTATAGAGATCTAGTCCTAATAAGACTCCAGGTTCAAGGCCAACTGCTATTTCTTCAAATGCGCTCATACAAGCTGCAGCAAGGAATTCTCGAATGTTTAAAGCAATGGTAAGTCGCAACCTTGCTTTCTCTTCATGTTCACCTGCATTTTATCGTCATTGGCCTTCATAATTAGCTAGCTTCTTCTTCTCTTTTACCATGTGTTGTTGCTGCTTCTTCTCTTTTACCATGTGTTGTTGCTGCATCGAGTCACAACTTAAACAAAGAACGAATATGTACTAGCTAGGGACATGAACTTCACTGAAACTATACATCGAGTCATAACTTAAATCAATAGCAGAAGCTTTTAGTAGATGTACGATCGGACGATGGCACCATTTTGTATGCACGAGTAGGATGTCATGAGCATGCGCGTGATGCCTTCGCTGCTGTGTCCATTGCAATGTCCCATGCAATATCTCTTGCCGCTAATATGGGGGTCATGAGGGTCATTTTTCAAACGGACTCGCAACTCCTGATGGAAGCACTGAATATCAATAAGGTTGACTCATCGGCCTATGCTGCTGTTATTGAGGATACCAAGTACTAGCTCAAATTATGGTTTTCTTATTATGAAATAAATGTATGTCGTCGCTCGGCAAACTCTGTTGCTCACGAGCTTGCTAGTCTTGGTAGGATGTACGTACGCAACCACTATGTGGAATGGGAGGCCGATGTACCAGCCCTTGTGGCTGCGTGTACTTTGGGTGATTCAGCCCAGCACTGGTAAGTTATAAAGCAATGTTTTTTTCTCAAAAAAGTAGCTTTTAGTAGATGTACTTGTGCTTATGCTTTAGACATTTACACTTGTATAATTGTTCTGATCCCTCAGTTACATGCTTGTTGACACAGTATTAGTCCAGTTAGTCTGGCAATAGTTCTTTTTAACAATGGGGCTGGAATAATTGTATGGCGTATGTTATGTTCGACTCATTAACTAGAATTTTTTTATTTCTTGATTGCAGGATCCAAAGAACTAGCTGGACTAGACTCTAGATCACGTACAGTTTAGTTTTTGCAGTTAATTAGGATGGCTAAATTACATTTGAGTTTCATTTGATGGATATTTGCTATGAGAATTACGAATTTTATGAATCTACATATTATACGTATGGTTTTGAATATTGTAATTGAAAGCATGTATTTTTTTTTTACGGTTGCAATAGGCTATTACCACAACCCACTTTCGGTTGCCACATGCTAGCACCACTAAAAATAGTGTTGCGTCATATCTCAGTCGCTACGCCTACCTATTTTGTTGCACTACAATGTTGCAACGAAGCCCTTTATATTGTCGCAATAGCTTGGCACCACAATTTTTTTCATGATGCGATAACTGTTTGGCGCCACCAAAGTAAGTTTTGTTGAAATGGAGTATCGCCACGGAAAGTTTAAATTGTCGCAATAGTTTCTCACTACAAAGATTTTACCTGTTGTGATACCTATTTATCACCACCAAAACAAGTATGTTGCAATTTCCTGTTATGACGACTGGAATATTTGTTGCCATAAGTTAATGCCACAAGTGCAGTGGGTTGTGGCAACATGCCTAATGCCACGAAAACAAGGATTGTTGCCATAGTTTATTTCCACAACTGACATTTGCCACGAAAGAGTAATGCGCCACAAAACGGTCGTTGTTGGCATAGGTTGTTGCCACAAATGTCTATCGCTACGAGATATCAGTCGCCATGATTTGTTACATGTTGCATTAAAGCTATCTCCACAAATCAAATTGTGGCATCAGGTGAGTGTTGCCACGAGAAAACATGTGGAAACTTCCCGCATGGATGTTGCAATAGCACACTTTATTGCCACGATTGCTTTTTCGTGGTAATTACCTATTACCATGCGTCCAGTCGCAACGGCTGCTAACGAATGTCGTTTCATGGCAATAGGCACTTATCGCCACGAAACAACATGTATTGCAACAAATGATTTTGATGCAATAGACCCGGATCCTTGTAGTGTAGCTATCTAATCGTACTAAAATGACTGTTTTGCCACTATGGTTGCCCTTAAGCTATAAAAGGAGGCCCGAGGCAGCCTAGCAAAGGGTTCGAACATTTTGACCCACCAACGCTTGTACACGTGCGCTGCTCTCCTCGAGGCACACTTGCCGGGCTTGAGCTCGTCGCGTCTTCGTGTTCCTCCGGACCAATCCACCATAGCAGGAGTAGGGTTTTACGCTGCAAAGCGGCCCGAACCTGGGTAAAAGAGAGTTGTCCATTGCCGTGCTACCCTGATGTTCCTGCTCTTTGTGCAATGTGACAGTCCCCTTGCCGAACCACAAAGGGGAAGCCCTGCCCTATAGGTGATCATGCTTCCACGCCGACACTCAGTCGTTTACCAAAAAGTTTGAGTACCACTCTTGTGATTCTAGGGTTTTATTTCATCTTTACGATAGAGCTTATGGTATGCCTCTAGAAGAATTATGTGAAGCGTGCAAAATTCCATTTTGGGGTTCACTTGATGAACCGTAAAAATCTGATTATCATATGTTCTTGAATAGCGTTTGCAGTGGCGAGGATAGAGGGGTCACCCAAGCTAGAATAAAAAGTATTCAATTTCTCGTTTGTTCATTATTTTGCACTGTTTAAGGGGAAATTAATCGCTGGAAAACAAGACTGTAGTGCACTATGTGCTCTTGACTTGAGCATTATTCACACTGCTCTAACGGGCCATAAAATATATAATCTTGGGGCAATTGTTGCACGGAGACTGCACCAACGCTGATAGTGGTCATTTGTATGGGGGAATTTATGCCTCTCGTGTAGCTGCAAGGCTAGGAGTATCACCTAGGCCTAATGATCCTATCTTACCCGACAAATATTTAGACTTTGATGCAATGCAACGCCACAAATTTATCAAATACGGAGCTCAAAACTATGATTATAACCTAGAATTCGATAAAAATCCTAGTGTCTATGTTATTTTGCATGCACCTGCCCACTTTGATTTTCAGAGTAAACAAAGGCATTACATTTATGAGAGCAAGGCGCGTGAGTACAATGCAGTAGCAGAAGCCGCTCGTCTAGCTGAGGAGGCCGCACGTAGAGCCTCCATGAGCTACCACTTTGACTATTACCCAGACCAGCGATTGTGATTACCAAGCTAGGCAAAAGCCTATGCTTGGGGGAGTACTTTTTCTCACCGACATTACATTCATGTTCACACACTTCATTCCAGTCGTCGGTGTTCATCGTTTTTCATTGAATAATCCTTATTAGATTTATTTTTTCGCCTTCTTCTTGTGTGTTTGAAAAAACTTTGAGAAAATCTAAAAATATTTCTCGCTTATTTTTTATTTTCCTTTCTAGTTTAATTAGTTGTAGTATTAAAAGAAAACCCAAAAAGATTTCTCGTTTCTTATTTTTCTTGTTGGGAGCTTTCCCGTGTAAATAGTTTTTCTCGTTTTTGTTTTTCCCTCATTAATTTGCTTTCTTCTGAAAAACTAAAAACTACAAAAATATTTCAGCGTGTTTCTCTCAAATTATTTTCTTTTGTTGAGTCATACTAAGGGGAAGACCATGATGAAAATGTTGAGTGGCTCTCATTTTTTTTTTCTTTTTCGAAAAGGGGGACTCCCCGGCCTCTGCATCAGAACGATGCATACGGCCACATTGATAAATAAAATAGGTTCAACAAGGTCTTAAAGTCGTGAAACAAAATAAAGGCTAGCTCACAGAGAGCCTCAACGCCAAAAATAACAAGGCCATAAAGTCACAACCGGCTGGCAAAATAAAGATAGGAAAACTAATCGCCTATCCTATTACATGACCGCCATCCAAACCGGTTGAAGATATCCCGCGCTACCATCTCCCACCGGAGAGATCCAGTAACCAAACGCTCCCTGGCCTCCGTCGGAGTGAGTAAGGACCACATACGGATCAGCGCCATAGCACGGAATAAAACCTGCAAAAAATGAATAGTTGTTGTTCTGTTAAAAGCCAAATCATTTCTGCAATTCCAAATTGCCCATAACAACGCACAAACTCCTACACGAATGTGTCTAGCTGTATCGGACTCTATCCCATCAAGCCACGTTCCAAATAACGAACCGACCGAACTCGGAGGAGTAATGTTAAAGGCAATTTGCACGGTGCGCCACAAAATTCTCGCCAATGGGCACTCAAAGAAGAGATGCTTAATGGTCTCGTCCCGATCACAGAAACTACACCTAGTAGATCCTGTCCAATTGCGCTTAACCAAGTTGTCCTTTGTTAAAATGACTTGTTTATGTATAAACCACATAAACACTTTAATTTTCAAAGGAACTTTTACTTTCCAAACATGTTTGGAACTAGGAATGACACTGGAGTTAATAACATCGATGTACATCGACTTAACCGTAAATTGTCCAGACCTAGTAAGTTTCCAACACAACTGATCGGGCTGATGAGCTAGCTGAACCTCCATCAGTCTACTCACCAGATGAAGCCATGCTTCCCATCTATCACCAACAAGCACCCTCCGAAATTGGATATTAAGGGGAATGGACTGCATAATCGTTGCAACTAGCGCATCACGTCGCTGAACAATACGATACAGGGTCGGGTACTGGAGCGCCAATGGTGTATCACCAAGCCAAGTATCCTCCCAGAAACGGGTATCGTTGCCATCACCGACGATAAACTTTGTTCTATTAAAGAAGGTTGCCTTAACTCTCATAAGCCCCTTCCAAAACGGCGAATCAGTTGGTCTCACTGTCACCTGAGACAAAGTCTTGGAATGCAGATACTTGTTACGGAGAATCTGCACCCAAGTTGCGTCAGTCTCAACCGATAGCTTATACAACCACTTACTGAGCAGGCATCTGTTCTTGACCTCAAGGTTCTCAACACCCAGACCCCCTTGGTCCTTTGGTCTACAAATAATATCCCACTTGGCGAGTCGATACTTTCTCTTTAGTTCATCACTCTGCCAAAAAAATCTTGATCGGTAGAAGTCCAGCCTTTTCCTAACCCCAACTGGAACTTCAAAGAAAGATAATAGGAACATCGGCATACTCGTGAGCACCGAATTAATAAGAATCAACCGGCCTCCATAAGACATAAGTTTGCCCTTCCAGCAACTAAGTTTCTTCTCAAACCGATCCTCGATGCATTTCCACTCTCTGTTTGTTAGCTTACGATGGTGAATGGGTATACCTAGGTAAGTAAAAGGTAAAGCCCCCAATTCACATCCAAACAATTGCCTATAAGCCTCTTGTTCCTCCTTGGCTCTACCAAAGCAGAACAACTCGCTTTTATGAAAGTTAATTTTTAATCCGGACAATTGTTCAAATAAGCATAACACCAGCTTCATATTTCTCGCTTTTGCCAAGTCATGCTCCATAAAGATGATTGTATCATCAGCGTACTGTAGAATGGACACACCCCCATCAACTAGGTTAGGCACCAAGCCACCCACCTGACCGGCCTCCTTTGCCCTTCCTATGAGAATTGCCAACATGTCAACCACAATGTTGAACAAAATAGGGGACATTGGATCACCTTGCCTCAGGCCTTTGTGTGTCTGGAAATAATGACCTATATCGTCATTCACTTTAATTCCAACACTCCCTTTTTGCGTAAAGGATTCTACCTGGCGTCGCCAAGCTTCGTCAAAACCCTTCATGCGTAAGGCCTGTTGAAGGAAGGGCCATTTGACTTTGTCGTACGCTTTCTCGAAATCCACTTTGAAAACAACCCCATCCAGCTTTTTCGTGTGGATTTCATGGAGCGTTTCATGAAGGACCACAACCCCTTCAAGGATGTTCCTGTCCGGCATGAAAGCAGTTTGGGAAGGCTGCACCACAGCATGCGCGATCTGTGTGAGCCTATTAGTCCCGACCTTGGTGAAAATTTTGAAACTAACATTAAGAAGACAGATGGGCCTGAATTGCTCAATTCTCATAGCCTCTGTTTTCTTAGGAAGAAGGGTTATCGTTCCAAAATTGAGCTGAAAAAGCTGAAGCTGCCCAGAGAAGAGATCATTGAACAAAGGCAACAGATCCCCTTTAATGATATGCCAGCACTTTTTATAAAACTCCGCTGGAAATCCATCGGGTCCCGGCGCCTTGTTATTTTTCATATGCGAAATGGCCTCAAACACCTCTTTCTCAGAGAAAGGAGCCGCAAGAATATCATTCTCCACCGCTGTGAGTTGAGGAACATCCTCAATCCTGGACTCATCCAGAGACACACAATTCTCTTCTGGATGGCCAAACAGCTGCTTGTAATACTCTGTAATGTACAATTTTAGGTTTTCCTGTCCTAAAATTGTTCCATCATCTTGCTCAAGCTGAAAGATCCTCTTCTTTCTATGTTTACCATTAGCGATCATGTGAAAGAATTGAGTGTTCGCATCCCCCTGGACTACTCGCCGGACCTTGGCCCGCAACGCCCACTTCAACTCCTCTTCTCTAAGAAGTTCTTTCAGCCTCATCTCCACATCAAGCTTGGCATGAAGCTCCGCGGCCGGCAGCACCGTGGTTTCTGCTTTTACATCTAGGGACTGAATAAGGGAAAGGAGCCTTTCCTTTTCGACCTTATAAATCCCGCTAAGATGCTTAGCCCACCCACGCAGGAAACTCCTCAAATGCCTAATCTTATTCTGCCAGCGCTGAAGCGCAGTCTTCCCTCCTGAATCCTTAGCCCACTCTCTGGCCACGAGATCAAGGAAGCCTTCTCGTTCAAACCAAGCCAGCTCAAAGGAAAACGCGTTTTTGTTTCCCAGGAGGGTGGCCTCACCAGAGTCCACAAATAACAGCGTGTGGTTAGAAATTCCACGGGATAAAGCCTGGACCGTTACTAGCGGGAACTTATGTTCCCAATCGACACTAGCCAACACTCGATCCAACTTCTCATACGTCGGATTTGGCAGCGCGTTAGCCCAGGTGAATTTTCTACCCGAGAGCTCAACTTCTCTCAGGTCCAGACTTTCAATGATAGTATTGAACATGAACGACCATCTGCCGTCAAAGTTATCATTGTTCTTATCCTCACGCCTTCTAATTATATTGAAATCACCCCCCACCAGGATAGGAAGCTGCTCGGAACCGCAAATCCGAACGAGATCAGCCAAGAACTCGGACATGAGTTCGGGCTGTGCGGCACCATATACCGCAACCAGAGCCCAATTAAACCCATCTTCCTTCGAACGCACCCGAAACTTGACTGCAAAGTCACCCATAACCACACTTCGAACCTCTAGCGCTTCGCATCTAACGCCGAGTAAGATTCCACCCGATCTCCCTCTCGGTGGCAGGCAATGCCAATCAAAATCAATACCTCCCGAGAAAGTATTTAGAAATTGTGGCGCGAAATTATCTCTACCAGTCTCCGATAGAGCAATAAAATCTAAACGATGCTCGACAGACGCCTCAGCAAGAAATCTTCTTTTAGCCAAGTCCTTTAGACCTCTGCTATTCCAAAAGATTCCTTTCATAGTTCATCATGGAATTTTTTAGCCGTACGAATCCTAGCACTCCTACGCACTGCGGACATCGGGTACACCTTCCGTTTCCACTTGCGTTTAGAGACAGTTTGACTCTGCAACCGGTCCTCACAACCAGTCTCAGAAGGGCTAGCCATAACCATCTCAGTAGAATCATCCTCTACTTCTGCCTCAGGAATGGGCGGCATAAGATCCGCACAAAAATTGTCGAGCACCCTGACCCCCAGCGCATCAACCTCAGAATCACTCATAGGTTTAACCGCCGCAATATTACGAATCATCTCTAAGGCCCGCTCAGCCTCTAGATCCAGAAGATCATTAACAGAATTAGAGATTTCAGTGACATTACTACCTAGTGAAACTCCTAATTGATTTGCATTTTCAACAATCTCATCATTTGAAAAATGCAGAATGGAATTAGAAGTATTGACCGACATACCAGTAGTGACCTCAACGTCACGGAGCTTGGCCGCCCTCATGGCGCACCGCTGCTGAATGTCGTCCACGTCCGGCTGAGTCTGGAGACGGCCACTCACCCGTCGCCCCTCAGCCATCGGATCCTGAATCCCTCCAAACGCAATGACCTCCTCCCGAGAGATCCTGGTCGGGGTAGGGCCTGCTGCCTCACCCCAACCGCTAGGCCGGACCACCTGCACGGGCGCCCCCGCAGCCTCGCCAGGAAGTGGAAAGGCAGTCACCATGACCTCAGATGCCTGGCGCGCCCCGCAGGACGGAGCCGGCAGCGAGCGGGGTGAAGGGATTGCATGGGCCGCCTGCCCTAACTCCCCACCCAGCACCAGAGAGGCCAGCACCACAGGCGCCGCAGGAGAAGAGGGCTCCGAGGCCACCTGCCCCGAGCCCTCTCCCGAAGGCAGAACCGCGACCAGCAGAGAGGTAGACGCAACGGGAGAGGAGGTATCCGAGGCCACCTGCCCCAGACCCCCTCCCAACGAAGAGAAGGACACGGGTACCACCTGCCCCGAATCCCCTACCTCAGCAGGAGAAGAGCAACCCGAGGCCTCCTGCCCCGGGACTCCTCCCGACAAACCAGCCACGGCCACCGGTGTCACGTCCTGAGAAGGTACAGCGTGCTGAGCACGAGAGGGAGTGGCCACCTGCCGACTCACCTCCTCCTCTCCCCAGACCGAGGTCGATGAAGCCCCAAGATCCCCAGGAATAGTGCACAAAGTATCCTCAAACCCCAAAGCAGGCAACGCGAACTCAAAAGCCTCCTCGGACTCGACCCGATCACTCCACAGCCTCGGGGGTGCAGAAGAGGGTTCGAAAGACCCAAATCTCAGAGTCGTCGTAGGCACCGAGGAGGGTGGGGCTGCTCCATCCCCGGTCGTCGCAGTCTCGGACCCCGGTCCCTTGGACAGCTGTCGTCCAGAGTCCTCGACCGGCGGCTCCTCTGCTCCCGCGCTTCCGTCCCCCTCGTGCATATCTACGTCGGACGCGTGAGCTGCCGCAGCCAGAAGGCTCTCATCCTCAAACTCAATAACCAGATTATAAATCCTGCCTCGATAAGCCCACTTAACCACTTCCGGCACATACTCAAAGTTCAAAATACTAACCAGAACCCGAGCAATCCCGTGAGCTCTGGTGAACGCCATATCCACACGCTCAGGCTTCCCTACCAAAATGCCCATGCTGGCCACAACCCGAGCATCCTGTAACGGCTTGGAGGGGGCCCCGGAAAATCGCAACCACGCCTGAGTAAGCGGCTTACCCTGAGGCTCCACGTGCTCCCACTCATGAAACTCAAGGATGCAATCAGTTCCCGGCACCTTACACATCCCAAAACTCAACAACCTCTGCAGATCCTCCACGGAAGGAAACTCAACTCTGAACATCTTATCAGCGAGACTGACAAGGTCCCACTGGAAATCCCCAGGGGCCAGCTCCCGAAGCCTCTGCACGATCTGTGTCTCAGAGACCTCCCCTCTGGTGACCTTGACAATCCCCGTAGTCATGCTCGGGGTCTCATCAGCAACCTCTCGCTCATTCGGAGATTCGAAAAATGTTAGCTCAGCACAGTAAACTCCATACATCATGAGCGACGATGCCTGATCTCGCAGAATCGGACAGTCCCCAGAGTCGTGTGCCAGCTTACCGCAGGTATCACATAACAGAGCCACACACTCCGCAATGAAGTGGCCCTTGTCTCCACAACGATAACAAAGCATCTTTTCCTTCCTGCGCGCCCACTTGGATGCCCTATCAGACTCAGCCCTATCTGTCATCTCCGTAGACACATCGGCCAAAACCTCGTTCTCAGGACCCTGAACAGTAGCAAGAGCTGTCACCACCTCCAAGGCGTGACCGGTCAGCACAGGCTCCTCGGCAGCCCCGTTATCTGTCATTTGCTCGACAACAACAGGTAGGGGCGGAGGACGTGGATGGTACCGGCCCCCTCGACCGCCCTGACCACCACGATGACCACGGTAACCTCCTCGCTGCCGATGACCCGGATCAGAAGGCCCCTCAACGAAGCCGCCGGAAGGACCCAAGAATGGCCTCTTAATCGAACCATCGCTTTGCCATGCATAACCATGACCGCCACCCGTGGACGAAGAACCACGGTGCTGGCCAGCCCCATAGGCATCGAAGCCGTCATCCCCCCATTGACCCCGGGGCGCAGCCACAGTACCGTTGGACTGCGACGGCGGAGACGGGCGAGCAACGACGTGGGATGGAGGAGGCGGTCTAGGCACCGGACCCAAAGGCACGGGTGGCCTTGGTGGCGCAGCTCCCCGGCCCGCGGCTACCACCGCAGCACCGCCTGGAACCACCAGCCGAGGACCGGAGCACGGTCCGCCCCGCCCGCCCGACGGCAAGGCCGGAGCCGGCGGCCTCCCCACGGGCGCCCCGCCAGCAAAGCGAGCCGCAGTCGGGCCACCCGACCCGCGTCCCGCAGCGGCACTGGGGAGCGGCACGCCACCACGACCAGCACCCGACGCCGGCGCCGGCAGCGCGCCCCCGGCATTGCCTTGGCCCGGCGGCAGAGCGCGCCGGCCATTGCCTTGGCCCGGCGGCGGCGCCCCAGTAGCCCGACTAGCCCCGCAGGGCGTAGGCGGCCGCTTCCCGGGAGGAGGCGCGCCTCCAGTACCAGCCATCGCGCCGAGAGGAGGGATACGGCGAGCCCGGCCAGGTCCGGCAGTACGCAGGCGCGGCACTCGACGCAGCGGAACCCTAGGGCGCGGCGACGGAGTAGGCGAAGACGATCGAAACGTGCTTGCGCCCCTCCCCTCAGTATCGATTGGAACCAAGTCCGGCTGAGCCTCATACCCACCAGACCTCGGCCCAATATTACCCACCGGCCCAACAGAATGCGGCTCATCTCGGCCCAGGAGCAAATTCAAACGCTCCTGGCGAGCGGCTCGGATCTGGATCGCCGTGACCGCCGGTGACGATGCCGCGGTCACCTCCGGCGCCGATCGAGAACTTTTCCGGCGTGTATTCTTACGTCTCTTGACCAGAGTCCATGAATCCGGACGAATCATATCAAAAAGGGTCAAATTCGGTAGACGTACCTTAGGCAAGGGACCCTTCCACGGCCGGATCGCCGTCGCCGCCGTTCTCCGATGAACCACCCGGCGCAGCAACTCCTTGGTTTCACCCGCATGAAGCCCGACCCTAGCCGGATCCTCGAGGGGCAAAACCTTGTCGACGGTGGAAGCGACCTCATCTTCGTCATAACCTGCACCCAAGAACTCACACAACAGATCAGAGGGCGTCGGAGTAGGCGGCGATGACGGCGCCGCATCCGTGTCCTCATCCCCCTCGTCCTCGTCGGCGTCGGCTAGGGCCCAGAACCGTCCCCCAACCTGCCGCCGCTCACCGGAGGGAGCAGGCCGCGACCCCGCTGGGATCCCGGCGGCCGCACTCCCCGTCGCCCCCCTCATGGACTTTCGTAGATGGCTATGAATGATATGTGACCCTGTTTGGCCTTGGCGCTATTGATTCCTAGAATCCGCTTTATTGCTGGGTGGATAGAGATGAAATGGATCTGATCTGAGTGGCTCTCATATGCATTATTGTTGATCTAACAAAGAGCCATATTACCTTGTCTTCTCCTTTGAATAAAATGTTGCAGATTCCAGCTTAGTCCACGGTACTCTTGCACTATCATTATTTTCATATCATTCGGTTGTGCATGTGAAAGGCAATAACAACGATAATTTGATGAAGTGATTGTGGCAAGGAAAAGCCGCTATGAACTCAACTTGATTTTTTTTTTGTAAATAAGTTTAACTCAGTATCGATGATTCAGCATATTATGATTAAACATGTTTATGATGACAATTAGAGATTATAGTTGCTCATGCCATGCTTAAGTAGCTAGGAGTGAATAATGATTTATCTTGGGTGTCAACATGCATTAAAATGGTTATGATGTAGTATGATGATATGGTATCCTCCTCCGAATGTTTCAAGTGGGTTGACTTGGCACATGTTCACGCATGTAGTTGATTCAAAACCAACATAGCCTCCACGATATTTATATTCATGGTGTTTATAACCTACTCATGCTAGTATTCAATGTTAATTAATCACAATGCATGTTTATGATCGTTTTCGCTCTCTTGTTGGTCGCTTCTCAACCTATTTGCTAGCCATCGCCTGTACTAAGCGGGAATAGTGCTTGTGCATCCAAATCCCTAAACCAAAGTTGTTCCAGAGGAGTCCACTATATCTACCTATATGCGGTATTACTCTGCCGTTCTAAGTAAATTTGCATGTGCCACCTCTAAATATTCAAATGGACATCTGTTTTGTGTGCTTGTATTGCTCATGAAGCGACAAGGGGCGGTCAGTATCTTCCATGCTAAGTGGGTTATTCTCATGATGTATGTTTATTCACTTGTCCTTGCACGTGAGGGTCTGGTAATAGGGATGCCCAGTCCCATGATTAAAATTGCAAAATAATAAAACAAACTCCCCCGGAAAGGTGTTGGTATGGAGGGGCACCCGAGGATTCGGCTAGCCATGGCTTGTGTTTGTTGGTGGAGGGGCAGTAAACTTTACTTTACCGCTTGGGAACCACCGCTAATTTGTTTAGCATGGGAGATATTGAAAACACTCGATCATGATGTTGACAAGAAAGGTATACCTACCAAAATTATATTTATCTCTGATTTAAGCTTTGAGCTCTGGCACCTCTGCAAATCCCTGCTTCCCTCTGCGAAGGGCCTATCTATTTACTTTTATGTTATTTTACTTTTATTATTGAGTCATCACCTTCTCAAACAAGCACCAGTCCTGAGAGCACTATTGTCATTCTCATGCATTGTGTATAGTTAATGTTGTGTGCATCATGACTAGATCTCTTCTACCATGAATTACAATGTTTAGTCGCTGCTTGAACTTTGGAGGTGCTCTGCATTTATGTTTTGCGGTCTCGGAAAGGGCCAGCGAGATACCATGTTGTCATATTATATCATGATTGTTTTGATAAAGTGTTGGCATTTGAGATACTTTATTATTGCTCGCTGGTTGATTATGCCATTGGTATGAGTGAATATAATTTCTAAGAGTTATCATTTGCGTGGTTAGTTATGATCTTTGCTGAAAACCTAGGTATTATTTAAGCATATATATGGACACAAGAACAAAAGTGTTTGTAAAAGTTTTTCTTTATCACTTTCAGTTTGTCAGCTGAATTGCTTGAGGACAAACAATGAGTTAAGCTTGGGGGAGTTGATACGTCTCCGTCGTATCTACTTGTACAAACACTCTTGCTCTTATTTTGGACACTAATTTGCATGATTTGAGTGAAACTAACCCGGACTGACGCTGTTTTCAGCAGAACTACCATGGTGCTATTTTTGTGCATAAATAAAAGTTCTCAAAATTGGATGAAACTTTTTGGAGATTTTTTATGGAATATATAAAAAATACTGGAGCCATGACCCAGAGGAGGGGAGCCACCCGTGGCCCATGAGCCACTAGGGCGTGGCCACCCCCTGGGCGCGTCCTGGTGCCTCATGGGGCCCATGTCACTCCGCTGATCCTAATCTCAAGCCTATAACTTCCTATTTCCCGAGAAAAAATATGAGAGGAAGTTTCATCGCATTTTACGATACGAAGCAGCCACCACCTCTTGTTCTTCATCGGGAGGACAGATCTAGAGTTCGTTCTGGGCTCTGGAGAGGGGGATTCGTCACCATCGTCATCATCAACCATCCTCCATCACCAATTTCATAATGCTCACTGCTACTTATTGAGCTTGCATTGGTTTTTCCCTTGAAGAGGAAAGGGTGATGCAGCAAAGTAGAGATAAGTATTTCCCTTAGTTTGAGAACCAAGGTATCAATCCAGTAGGAGACAACGCACAAATCACCAAATACCTGCACAAACAATCAAACAACTTGCACCCAACGCGATAAAGGGGTTGTCAATCCCTTCACGGTTATTTGCAAAAGTGAGATCTGATAGAGATAGATAAACGATAAAGTAAATATTTTTGGTATTTTCGTTTTATAGATCGGAAAGTAAAAGATTGCAAAATAGTAGATCGGAAACTTGTATGACGAAAAGTAGAAGATTATATGATGGAAAATAGACCCGGGGGCCATAGGTTTCACTAGAGGCTTCTCTCAAGATAGAAAATAATACGGTGGGTGAACAAATTACTGCCGAGCAATTGATAGAAAAGCGCAAAGTTATGACGATATCTAAGGCAATAATCATGAATATAGGCATCACTTCCATGTCAAGTAGATCGAAACGATTCTGCATCTACTACTATTACTCCACACGTCGACCGCTATCCAGCATGCATCTAGAGTATTAAGTTCATAAAGAACGGAGTAATGCATTAAGTAAGATGACATGATGTAGAGGAATTAACTCGAGCAATATGATGATAACCCCATCTTTTTATCCTCAATGGCAACAATACAATACCTGCCTTGCTGCCCCTACTTTCACTGGGAAAGGACACCACAAGATTGAACCCAAAGCTAAGCACTTCTCCCATTGCAAGAAAAACCAATCTAGTTGGCCAAACCAAAGCGATAGTTCGAAGAGAATTACAAAGATATCAAATCATGCATATAAGAATTCAGAAAAGATTCAAATAATATTCATAGATAAGATGATCATAAATCCACAATTCATCAGAACTTGGCAAGCACACCGCAAAAAAGTATTACATCGAATAGATCTCCAAGAACATCGAGGAGAACATGGTATTGAGAATCAAAGAGAAAGAAAAAGCCATCTAGCTACTAGCTATGGACCCGTAGGTCTGTGGTAAACTACTCACGCTTCATCGGAAGGGCAATGGTGTTGATGTAGCAGCCCTCCGTGATCGAATCCCCCTCCGGCAGGGTGCCGGAAAAGGTCCCTAGATGGGATCTCACGGGTACAGAAGGTTGTGGCGGTGGAAAAGTCTTTTCGTGGATGCCTCTGTTGGTTTGGGGATATATGCATATATATAGGCGAAAGAATTAGGTCAGGAGGTGCACAAGGGGCCCACAAGGGTGGGGGGCGCGCCCTACCCTTCTGGGCGCGGCCTCCGTCCTTGTGGCTGCCTCGTGGCTCCTCCGACTTCATCTCTAAGTCTCCTGGTTTCCTTTTGGTCCAAGAAAAATCATCGCGAAAGTTTTATTCCGTTGGGACTCCGTTTGATATTCCTTTTCTGCGAAACTCAAAAACAAGGAAAAAACAGAAACTGGCACTGGGCTCTAGGTTAATAGGTTAGTCCTAAAAATAATATAAAATAGCATATTAATGCATATAAAACATCCAAAATAGATAATATAATAGCATGGAACAATAAAAAATTATAGATACGTTGGAGACGTATCACTCACCACCAGGAGTGAGTAATTCCTTCGTAGGCTTGATGGACCGTGATGGGTTGGATGAGATTTATCATGTGATCGAGTTAGTTTTGTTAGGGCTTGATCCCTAGTACCCACTATGTTTTGATATTGATGTTGCTATGACTTTGCTATGCTTAATGCTTGTCACTCGGGCCCGAGTGCCATGATTTCAGATCTGAACCCTTTATGTTTTCGCGAATATATTTGTGTTCTTGATCCTATCATGCAAGTTATACGCACCTATTAAAGTAATGATCCACATACCCCAAGGTGACAATAATTGGGATTCTTTCCGGTGATTACAGTAATTTGAGGAGTTCATGTATTCACTATGTGTTAATGCTTTGTTCCGATTCTCTATTAAAAGGAGGCCTTAATATCCCTTAGTTTCCTTATGGATCCCGCTACCACGGGAGGGTAGGACAAAAATATGTCATGCAAGTTCTTATTGTAAGCATGTATGACTATATACGGAATAGATGGCTACATTACATTGATGAATTGGAGCTAGTTCTATGTTGCCCTAGGTTATAACTATTACATGATGAATGTTATTCAACATAATTATGCATCACCGATCCAATGCCTACGAGCTTTTCACATATTGCTTTTGCTAAGTTACTACTGTTGCTACTACTGTCACAATTGCTACAAAACTATTACTGCTACTATTACCGCTATTCTTGCTATCGTTACTACTGCTATCAAACTATCATACTACTGTGCTATTGTCACTCTACTGCAGATATTTAGTCTCCAGGTGTGGTTGAGTTGACAACTCAACTGCTAATACTTGCAAATATTCTTTGGCTCCTCTTGTGTCCAATCAATAAATTTGGGTTGAATACTCTACCCTCGAAAACTGTTGCGATCCCCTATACTTGTGGGTTATCAAGACGACCTTGCGGGCCCACGGGAGGGAAGCGTCGCACGCGAGTGAGCATCCTATAGGACAACCACCATCTACATGTGGCCCAAAGAGGTGTTTGTGTGATGTTTGAATACCCAATGCACAACTTTGATGTGGCACCTGCCTCGGGAACCGAAAAGTCCCCACAAAGAGCGAGGTTTCATGACGCGTGGTATGTGCTGCCCCCCTTCGACACGTACTATATACTCCTACCGTAACACAAACCAAAAAGAATCATCCTTGATGGTCAAATTAACATCTCTCGTTGGGTCAAAGTGATGGAGGACAACCTCGCGGGCCCACAGATGGAAGCCCTGACGCGAGTGAGTTCCTATAGAGCAACCACCGCCTACATGCATGGTGTTGTGTGATGTTTGAATACCAATGCACAACTTTGATGTGGCACCATCCTCGAGAATCAGAAAGTCCCCACATGGAGTGAGGTTCATGACACGTAGTATATGTCCCCCCCTTCTTTGATGCATACTACATACTCCTACCGTACATACGTAACACAAACCAAAAAAGAACCATCCTTGTTGGTCAAATTAACCTCTCTCTCGCTGTAGGTTCAAAATGATCGACGACGACCTTGTAGGCCCATAGAGAGCGTCACATGCAAGTGAGTATCATAGAACAACCACCGCGTGCATGTGCCCCAAAGAGGTGTTGTGTGATGTTTGAATACCCAATGCACAACTTTGATGTGGCACATGCTTTGTAAACCGGAAACGCACTACACAGAGGTTCGTGAGGCGTAGGCCCCCTGACTTCAAGTCGGTGGGAGGGACTCATGTGTACTCACATGCCCGAACTTTGATATGGAATCTGACCATGATCCACACTATAACACAAGCCAAGATGAATCCACCTTTGGTCAAATGCCTCTCACTGTCGGTGAAAATCTTTGTGGGCTAACAAATGGGCACATCGCTGATAACCGCACGAGGGAGTGTCCGAGGACCACCAATGCATGCATGTGGCCTGAACATGTATGTATGAAAGGGTTGTGTAATGTTTTAAATAACCAATTCACGACTTTGATGTGGCACCTGACTCATAAAACGATCAGTCCTACAAGGAGGCTCATGACTCGTAGTGTACTGCCAGAACCCCCCTCCACACAAACACACACACACCGCACCACCACCGCCACTTCGAGGCATGTCAACCTTTTTTATAGTGAACATCTGACCAAAGGAGTGTCGTGTTATTTTTTTTTAATTCAGAGATCATTCGACCGTGTTTATATATTGATTGATTTCCTAGGGATTTGATGTGCAAAAATCAATTTTGAGTTACATGTGCACCAAAATGGATTGCAAAATCATATGTGTGTCCCTGGGTGCATGTTTCCCCGTGCAACAAATTTCAAAACATTGAGAATCTTGATTTTTAAAATTCAGAAAATCCAAAACTTAGTTGAAATTCATGAAACTTATCGTGGTGTCATATGGACACCAATAGACTGTGATATTATCTTTTTTTGTCAAAATTGGTACAAGTTTTGATATAATCTTATTTCAAATAGGAGATTGTTAATAATTGGTAACCAATATCGTGAACGGATTATTTATTTGAACCGTGGGCGTTAGACCAACAATGTATACGTGCCATACTTCAATTAAGCAATAACGCAGCAGAATTCATCATCAAAAAAGAAAAACAATATACGTGCCACCACACGTCCCGTGTGCCATGCAAGCAGGCGTGAGTTGACAGGACGCATGCGAGCAGTCCGCCGCACAGGCAGACGGGGAGGCATGCGTGCAGGTGTGTGAATTGACGGGAGGCGTGTTCGCTGCGCAGTGTCACTGGGAGGCGTGCGAGTAGCTATATGAAATTATGGTACGCTATTGACACACGAACACGTCACATGTACCCTCGATGCCGGGGGTGATGCACCGCAGCTCACGGCGAAGGAGACCCGACCGACAGCGCGATACGCAGGACAGTTGGCGGGTTCTCAGCGGGTGCTTTTAAAGACCTGAAACCCAACATGCCCGGGAGGGACCCCGTCAGGGAGTGCGGCAGCTATGGGCTACCCTTGGTCGATTCACTCGCCCCTAGAACCTCGGGATTTGCAGCTCTCAAACACAAAGAACAGCGAAGAACGAGAGAGAAAAACGGTGGAGAGATAAAACGTACATGAAAAAGTAGTATATTGATTTGTTCGATTGTGTGTTGTTCAATCGGCCGTCACCCCTTACATATATATGAGGCAGATGGACTTCCTGTACAAGCAAAGGATTCATCTAGGCTTTCCTTACAAGAAAAATTACATCAATTCATGTCCTAGAGTCCTAGTTCTAGTTCAACTCGGATTCAGTCCGAATCTCGCCCATATTTCTGTCTTGCTGCTTGTGCGGGCCGTAGAACTTGCATATCACCTTTGATCAAAATGGCCCAAACATCAAATTTGTGCATATTGACAAGACAAACAACTATTGTGTTGATCACTTTTCCAAATAAGGTCATCTTGAATACTCTACGAAGCCATCTTTACCCTCCAGTCGGACTTGGTCATGTAGCTGACTGGACTGTCCGAGCCTTGTAGCGATGCTGCAAGCCGTATACTATCTCAGATGATGATGACCCCAAAACCAAAGTTGACCGTTTCGATGATACACACAACTTCCATGTTGAACACTTTTCCATCCAAGCCAATCTAGATAACCTTTTGGGCACATCTTCAGCTTCTGGTCGGAGCACTCGGATCTGAATCTCTTCACTCAGATGTTAGAGTCTTCGACTAGGATCGCCCGACTAGACTTCTTCACTGGGATGTTAGATTCTTTCACTCGGATCGCCCGACTAGACTTCTTCACTTGGATGGCAACTTTCACTAGGATGGCAAAATTTTCACCTGGAGGACAATCTTTCACTCGAATGACTATATTTTCACTCGGACGGCAATCTCTTACTCGACTTCCGATGGTAAACTTTTCACTTGGATGACTATATTTTCACTCGGACATCAATCTTTTACTCGATCAATAAGCTTTCACTCAGATGGTAAGCTTTTCACTCTGATTTCCCGACTGGAAACACAGCCTGATCTTGTTTTGCCTCTCCAGGCCGCATACGACCTCGGATTGAGACGGTTTATATATGAAAATCGATCGGCTCAGCGAGATGAAACTTTTTAATGAGGAAGGTTTTTCGACTCAAGGCCGTCTTGATGGCCGAATGACTCGCGCGACCCATCAGACATGTGTGTGGTACCTCAGGCCATTTTTCCGCTCAGGGTAAGTCTGCAGTGTATTGCCTCTAATTTTTGCATACGAACTCGGATTGAGATGATTTATATATGAAAATCGATTGTCTTGATGAGACGAAGACAATTCATGTGGATTGTACCTTCATCCGAGGCCGTCTTGAAGGCGTAATTGGCCAAAAAACACTTGGAACACTAAATTCTGCCACTCGGAGTACAGTTTCGGCCCCTAACATGAGGTCGGATGACGATATCCAAAACATCAAAGTTGTTCCATTCAGCAATGTGAAACTTTTCATGCTGAAAACCCTTTCAATCGAGGCCATCTTATTTGCCTTTTATGACATGCCAAAATCTAATGTCAACACATGCCCCCCTGTTTTTCGGCAAAGCTTGCATGCCGAAAAATAATATGCACAGTGTTTGTTCTAAGGACGATGCCAACACTCCATCAGCCATTTATATCTCTCAGTGCGATAATTATGTACCGGCCATGTTTGCGCTAAGGGTGATAATTGTATATCAGCCATTGCCTACTTAGGCCTCTTGCCACACACTCGGGTGGTACTTCTTCAAGTACTTGCCATTGAGAGCTCGAGGTAACAATGCTCCTTGTACAGATTCCACCAAATATGAGTTTCTGGGAACTACTCTTGTAATCCTAAATGACCTTCCCAACTCGGAGACCACTTCCCGAATTTTCTATCTCTTGAACCAATCGGCAGAATCACTTCCCAGATGAGATCGCCAACTTGAAAATTCTTCAACTTAACTTTCTTATTGTAAGCTCTTGCCACCCTCAACTTGTCTCTCTCTATGGCCTTCAAAGCAGCCAAACGTTTATCGGCAACCTCATCAATATTGTCCATCATCAAGTTATAAAAGTCTATTGCTGATAAATCATTTTGTTTGGCTATTCTCAAAGCATTCAAATTTACTTCTACTAGTAAAACGGCCTCTTGACCATATACTAGCTCATATGGAGTCACTTTTGTAGCACCATGCCTTGAGATTCTATGTGCCCACAAGGCTTCAGACAACAACTCATGCCATCTCCTCGGATTATTCTCAATCTTCTTCTTGATAAGCTTGATTAAAATTTTATTGCTGTACTCAGCTTGTCCATTAGATCATTTAGTGTCTGAGAGGAATTGAGAAACTTTATGTTATAAGATTCGGCAAATTCTCTGACTTGATGTGACATGAAAGATGAACCTTGATCTGTAGTTAACGTTTGAGGAATGCCGAATCTATGAATAATGTGCTCAGTTATGAATTGAATTACCTCTGTATGTGTCATGTTCTTGAGAGGTACTGCTTCAGATCATTTAGTAAAATAATCGGTTGCCACCAATACGAACCGATGCCCCTTTGAGGAAGACGGATGAATTTCTCCAATAAAGTCTAAACCCCATCCTCTGAAAGGCCACGGCTTGATAATAGGATGTAACATAGCAACAGGAGCCAATTGAATATCTCCAAACTTTTGACATGCTTCACACCCTTTATAATACCTGAAGCAATCATTAATCATAGTCGGCCAATAAAATCCAGCACGTCGTAGTAACCATTTCGTCTTGGGAGCCGACTGATGAGTGCCACATATGCCTTCATGTACCTCTCCCATAGCAACTCTTGCTTGGTCCTCATCCAAGAACTTCAAAATAACATCATCAACTGTTCGGCGATAAAGGTCATCATCCCTCATCGTGTATTTAAAAGCCACACGTCGAACAACCTTGTCCACCCTTTCACTCGGATTGCGCAAGTAATCAACAATGGGCTTCCTCCAGTCGGGATTGTCACCTGCACTAGATTTTTTGTTAATGGCTGAATTAGTGGTGTCTGGTTCGGCCTCTACATTGGCAATGGTAGACATCGACCTTTGAGAAATATGAAACATGCCATGATCAACATGATAGCTGGATGCTTGTTGTGCCAACTCATTTGCTCTCCAATTGTCATGCCTAGATATATGAGCAATGCTAAAACAATCCAATGTAGAAATTATATCTAGACATTTATCAAGATAAACATTAAGTGATCGTCCAAACACTGAAAAACTTTGGATATTTGTTGCACTACTAGTAATGAATCACCAAAAGCCTCAACATGTGTAGCACCTATAGCAAGCAACATCTCTAGGTCGAATAACAATGCTTCGTATTCGGCTTGATTATTCGTGCAAAAATATTCTAAACGGCACGAGGCCTCAAAAACAGCACCATGAGGAGATATATAAACAATACCAACACCTAGGCATTTCTACAAACTGAACCATCAAAATATAATCTCCAAGGTACTAATGAAACAAGGTTTATATCAACATCATGCTTGTCATTAATCCGATGCTCAACAATAAAATTAGCAACGATTTAGCCTTTCATGGATTTTAGAGATTCATAAGCCAAATCATATTCAATCAAAGCATAAGCCCACTTGCCAATTCTACCAATAAGAATTGGCCAATGCAACATGTATTTAATGACATCGGTTTGACAAGCCACTATGCAAGCACTCGGCACTATATAATGTCTCAATTTTGTGCAAGCATAATATAAGCATAGACATAGTTTTTCAATAAATGTATACCTTGTCTCGGCGTCCAATAAGCGTATGCTCAAATATGTAATAGCATGCTATTTTCCTTCGGTATCTTGAGTCAAAACAGCACCAATAACACCTTCCTCTGCTGCAATGTAAAGCTTAAAGGGCTCCCTATGCTTGGGCGCTTTCATCACCGGAGGAGTGCACTAACAATTCTTGATCATCTCAAATGCTTCTTGCTGTTTTGCCCCCCAAGTAAAATCAACATCATTTTTTAACCGAAGGATAGGAGTAAATGCATCAACCTTCCCTGGCAGATTAGCTACGAACCTCGTCAAATAATTGACCTTGCCAAGGAACTTTTGCATATCTCTCTTGCATGCTGGAGCCTCCACTTTTTGTATAGCTTCTATATTTTTGGGATCAATCTCTATGCCATCTTCATGAATAATGAATCCCAAAAATTTGCCAGCCGACACGACGAATGCACACTTCAAAGGATTCAACTTCAGTCCATATTTTTGTAGGAGATATGCCCTAGAGGCAATAATAAATGTTATTGATTATCTCCCTGTTCATAATTAGGTTTATGTTCCATGCTATAACTGCTATGGTTCTCGAGTCTGCAAATAAAACGAGGCTCGGAGGAAGACTCATATGCACGTGTGGAATAATAAACGGTAATATGTATTCCTAGTCTGGCCTCTAAGACTAGCTCAAGTATTGCATGATGGTTCTGTTTTCCTGATCATGGGCATGTCTATGCCAGCAATTTTGAGGGCACAGTGTTAGAAGAACATTTGTGTTGAATCGACCCAAATTGATGTTATGCTATGAGTTACATTCGTCACATATTAATGGTTAATAACACAGAGATGGTTAATGTTTGCAAAATTCCTTAGACCATGAGAGTTGTCGAGTTCTTCATACTTGCTTATGAACTTGGGGGTTGTTAAACGTCATCGTAAATGGGTGGCTATTACGGCGGCTTACGGGTTCATGGAAAAGTGTGTCAAGTAACTTGATAGCTCGAGATTGGGATTGCTCCTCCGACGATGGAGAGATATCTCTGGGCCCTCTCGGTGTTACGGTATCCATCATCGTCTGGCCAGACACTTTGTGATTTGATCACAGGGATGCCGGAACACGGTAACGAGAAAAGAGAACAATACCGGTAACGAGGTAACTGGCATAGTGGACAAGTTGTTGATCCACGGAAATGCCTACATGTCTAACCTCGGGTATTTGTAACATATCGTGAAGCAACAGGAATAGCACACGGCAACTGGAGGTTCACTCGAATATTCATTCGTGTGGGTATAGGGGTCAATATGGGTGTCCACGGCTCCGATGTTGATCATTGATCGGAAGGGTTCCGGTAATTGTCATGTCTATACTTCACCGAACCTATAGGGTCACACGCTTAAGGGTCATCTATCTGCTGAATACTAGACAGGGAGTCTGAGAGAAAATCACCGAAAAGTTTCGGAGACAACGGAAGAGTTCCGGAGAGAGAACACTGAAAAAGTTTCGGTAAAACCGAAAAGTTGTTTTGGATAAAACCATTGATCCAAAAAGGTTTCGGCAAGCACCGGGAATGTTTTGGAGGTTGCCAGATTGGTCTGGTAATTTCTGGAATTTTTCTGGAGAAAAAAACCAAAAAAAAGTTTCGGAGCTGCCGGAGTGTTTACCGGGTAAACAAAAGATGGTTTTAAATTAAACCACCATACTGGAAATGTTCCAGAGCGCGTCCAGATAATTTTAGAGGGTGCCGGAAATGTTCTGGGACCTTCTGGAATTTTTCAGAAATAATAGTCGCGGAAAACATCTTGTCCCAGCGTGAGGGGACAAGATCCCACGGATCGTGGGGGCTGTTTTTGGGCTGTTTTTGGGGGGGCCCCCTTTGGGAGCAGCCCCCTTGTGGCTGGACAAAATGTTGGGGGGGGGGCCCCCATGGTGGGGGGCAGCCCCCACAAATGGTGGAGAGTGTTGGGAGGAAGGTGGGGCCCCATGGGGGAACACCATGGACAAGGGAACATGTTTTTCCCTTGTTTGGTGGGAACATGTTCTCCTTGTTTTGTGGGAACATGTTTTCCCCATGTTTAGTGGGCTGAATTTTCAGCCCCCTCCACCCCTTCCACCACTATATAAGGAGGAGGAGAGGCACTCTCCAACTCCACTCCAACTCTCTCACACAAGCCATGCATGATCTGGCATTCTCTCTCCCTCCCACGAAATAGTTTCGTAGTGCCGAAAGGCTGTCTGGGTTCCGGTGGGAACTAGTTCTGGACGGCGAAGCCCTGCCGGATAGATGGCACTGTATGTGTGCAACCCCGTAGAGAGGTCGTAGTTTCGTCCTTTTGCCTGAGGGGCTGTTCGAGTGTCCTCCCGAAGGGCTGTCCGAGTGACGGTCCGAGTTCTGTGAGTCCTCCCGAAGGGCTGTCCACGACACCGTCCGGGGGACTGTCCGACCGCCTCCCGGAGGGCTGTCCGAGTGGCGGATGAGGGAGTACATCCTCGCGGTTGGGAGGTTGTAAATCCTAGCTGCGGGGATCTGCACCGACGATCGTCATCGACTCTACTTCCGCTGCGCTACGAGTCGGTAACGAAAATGATCAAACCTTGTATGCAGTCTCCATAGTGGTCCTGGGCTGGTGCGTAGGTCGGAATTTTTTTGTTTTCTACTGCGTTCCCCAACAATTTTTTCGTTCTTTCAAAAGCTAAATGCAAATCGGCCAAGTGAGATTCAAAAGTATCCGATTTGAGAACAATATCATCAATATAGACTTCAAGTATGACACCGAGTAAATCATGAAAAATCAAATTCATAGCCCTTTGATACGTGGCGCCAGCATTTTTTAATCCGAATGTCATCCCTGTCCACTCGAATAAACCAAGAAAACCAAGGCATCGAAAAGTCATTTTGGACATGTCCTCTTCGGCCATAAAAATTTGGTTATACCCCGCATTGCCATCAAGAAAGCTAATGACTTTATGTCTAGAAGCATCATTAATAAGCATATCTGCTATTGGCATGGGATACTCATCTTTGGGTGTAGCCCTATTCAAATCTCTGAAATCAATGCATACCCTCAACTTGCCGTATCCTTTCTTCTCCACAGGGACAATGTTAGAAATCCACTCGGCATACCTGCAAGGTCTAATAAAATTAGCTTCAAGCAAACGACCGATCTCTTCCTTGATCCGGTCATATGTTTTTGGATTAAACTTTCTGGCCGATTGTTTGTAAGGTCTAAAACCGGCCTTTATAAGTAACCGATGCTCCACTAGCTCTCGGCTTAAACCTGGCATCTCATGATATTCCCATGCAAAACAACGAACATATTCTTTCAATAGCTCGATTAACATAGCTTTACAATCGACTTTGAAATTTTTGTTTACAAACGTCGGCCGAGTGACTGAACCATCTCCAATATCTATCTCTTCTAATGGATCGGCCGATGTAAAACCTTGTCCAAGTTTATCCATGTCATCCAACTCCTCTATAGACTCATACATATCATTCTCACTGGACCGATATTTTACAAGACATTTTCGTAACCACTCGGAATTAGAATCCATTTAAACATATCATATCTTGGAGCCAATTGCACTCAGTCGGTTTTAAAGAGACGGGCACGAAACCATTCTTGGTCGTGCTGAGAAAATCAAACTTTGACAAGTCGCGTCCCGTCAAGCAAGTAGCACTGGGGTGTTGCCAATCCACCGATGCATCGGCCAAAGCAACACAGGCCGAGTTATCCACATGAATGACTTCCACTTCATCATCAACCCACTGGATCAAAAACTGGTGCATAGTGGATGGCACGCATTGGTTTGCATGAACCCAATCACGGCCTAGTATGACATTGTAGTTACCTTGCACCTCGGCGACAAAAGAGCACAGTAGCCAAAGTTTTGCTTCCGACTGTAAGTTCCACATACATCACACCTTTGGCTTCAGTTTTCTCTTTGCCTTCAAATCCATTAAGCACCATATTCATCTTTATCAACTCTTCATCGGGCAACCCCAATTTCTTAAAGACCGAATAGGGCATAAGATTTACTACAGCACCACCATCAACAAGCATCCGAGTGAGCGGCGATCCATTGATATGTCCTCTGAGATACAATAGCTTTAAGTGGGTCACTGGTTCTCCGGGCTTCTCATATATTGCATTTTTAGGGCAAAAATCTAGCTGAGCCACTTCCCCTTCTTCATCTACAACACGAAACTCAGCAGGTAAGTAATACACCATATTGATATCCATACCTTCATGAACCGGCGTAGAATCATAGTCCAACATATCATCCTCTTCCTGAAGTGTATCAACTGATTCTGAAATCTGTCCAAGTGAGGAGGAAGTACTAGGTGATGTAGACGATGTAATAACTGCATCGTCTTCCTTTGGTGGTGCAGGTACTGCTGTGATAGATGTAGAAGTTGTTGTATGTTGTATTTGTTTAGGCCTCCACACTTGTTTTGCTAGAACCAAGGGCCGAATGTCATTGAACAACTTATCCCTTTGCTTCTCGGCCTCCTGTTCTGCCATCTCTTGACTTCTTAACCTCTGCAGTTTCCTCTTTTGTGTCTTTGTTAGCCCTGGAGGACACCACTTTGGCTAAGTGTATTTAGGATCTCTCATCTTTACTTGGCTGGTGCTTGCTTCATGGTCATTAACCAAGTGCTTTGGCGCGTTAGCAAGTATTGGCTCAGTCGGATTGCTATGCATAATTGGCTGCTGTATGGTTAATGTTTTGGTGCCCAAGATGAGTGAGTCGGCATTGATTTTTTCCTTTCCTTTTCCTGACTCAACTTCTGCAACACTTGGTGACTTAACACGCCATTCTTTTTGACTTTCTAGATACATGAAATTTCCACTCGGACGCACCTTTTTACTCGGATGGAATCCACTCGGATGGTTATCGCTCAGATGGAATTCACTCAGATGGAATCCACTCGGATGGAATTCAGTCGGATGGGATTCACTCCGATGGAATCTACCCAGCCACATTTTTTCACTTAGATAGTTTCCACCCGGGCGCATTCTCACAATCAGATAATTTCCACTTGGTCGCATATTTTGACCAGCCGATTGATAGTATCGATGTTCAGTCGGCCATTATATGAGTAGTCAAGTCGATCCCAAACAAATTGGCTCTGCTCTTCTGGAAACGGCGCCCTTGGTCCACTCGGTTTCATATACTGACTGAATATATCAGCTGATGGTGACCTTGGTCGCTTCAAGTGTGAGGGTTGGTTAGATCTGGAACCAACCGACTGATTGGCATACTTGGACAGCAACATATCAAAAGTTGGCTTGATCCGCTTGCGCTGTACTTTAGCTTCATTCCTTTTCCACTTGCCAACTTCTGGACTCTTGGATTTGACAAATTTAACACGAGTATTTTCATGCACTTGCGGTTGCCCCCCGAGTGTAGGATTCTTGATGGTGATTTTGATCACTTCCTTGCCATCGGGTTGCTTATCAAGTACGACCTGTCTCCCCAAGACCTTGTCGCCCGCCTTGTCTTTCATGGGCTCACCAACAATGACATTAGCTTTATTAGTAGATTCGGCTGCCTCCGGCCGAATGAGCAGCTTTTTTCCATCCAAATCCATGGTATTCATTGGAAAAGGCTGTTTATCAACTTGCATTTCAGAAAAGTTCAATCGGCCGTCATTAATGGCCGATTATATCTGTCGTTGAAAAACATTGCAATCATTAGTAGCATGAGAAAAAGAATTATGATACTTGCAATAAGCGCGCTGTTTCAGCTCTTCAAACGGCGGTAAAGTATGAGATATTCTTATAATTTTGGCTTGCAGCAAAGTATCAAATATTCTATCGCACTTGGCAATGTTAAAAGTAAACTTCATCTCTTCATCATGATTCTAATGAATCGGTTTCAGATCATTGCAATTAAATGGTTTGGCCTTAGACAGCCAAACAAATTCAGTAGCATAAATATCACCCTCATCGTCCGAGTGATCACTATCATATTCAACCATGTTCATCTTAGGACGATCAGCTTTATATCTATGCACTTCTTTGAGATCTTTGCTTCGGCTTTCCTGAGCCAAAGCCCTTTGTAAGACTTGGTTGATATTTAAGAACTCATAACCTTCTAGCTTTTCTCTAATGGGAGTTCTCAAACCACTCAACACTAGGTCTGCCAAGTCTCTCTCGGTTATCACCAAACTATAACACCGGTTTTTTGTTTCTCTGAATCTCTTGACATAATCGAAGACCGATTCATCATGCTTCTGTTTAACCGATGTTAGATGTGACAACTTGAGTTCATTGTCGCCGCTATAAAAAAAATCATGAAATTTCTACACTAGCTACGACTAAACCCGAATGGAACCATGTGGTAAAGAAGAAAACCATGAAAATGCGGTACCAGTTAATGATAAAGGAAATAAACGCACTTTCAATTCATTTAGTGAGCCTGCTTCACCTAATTGTGCCAAGTATTGACTTACATGCTCCCATGTGGTTTTTGTGCCTTCTCCATTAAACTTAACAAAATCTGGAATTTTATATCCCGGAGGGCACTGGATGGCATCAAAGTACTCGGGATCCGGTTTTTGGTAAATCCGATTTCGAGGTAACTCAACTCCAAAATTCTGTCGAAGCATCTTAGCCATCTCCTCTCTAAAATTAGCTAGGGCATTGTCTGTAGTAGACGATGAAGCTTGTTGTAGTGGCATAGGAGGAGTAGGACTACTAGCTGTAGGTAGGAACTATGGCAAGTATGCCGAACCATAGTTCGGTAGTGGCCGAGTGGTTGTACCTGTAGGTAGGGTTTGGTTCGGCGTTGCCACCAAACCTAGAATGCTCATAATAGGATTAATGGGTGCAACCACAATCTGATTTGTTTGGGTAGGATAATAAGTCATCGTCATGGGAGGTACCGATGAAATAGGTAAAGCCTGATTAGGGTTTTGCACACTAGCAGCTACACCACCATTACCACTAGTTGATTGAGATCTATTCTTCTGAGCATTAGTATTTTCTATGAAAGTTTGATCGACCAGATTGTTACCATCAGCAATACGACTCTCAATCTCAGCCCACTGCTCAGGAGAAAAGGTAGTACTAACAGAGGGTTTAGCCTGCTCGGCTTGAAGAGGAGGAAGCTTGATTTCTTCAATCGGAGTGATGTTGCCTTGGCGATCCTTCTTGAATTTTGCAAAGAACTCATGCAAATCCTTCTCTTCGCACGCCTTCTTGTACTCCTCATAGATTTGGCGATGATCGGCCGATATCTCATCAAGACTGGGCTTAATGATGCTATCGGTGTCTACCTCAGATGGTTTGGGAAGATCAGACATGGTGGATGATGACGATTGATCTTCAGTCCCCAGCGGAGTCGCCAAAAAGTGTGTTGACACACAAACACGTCACGTGTACCCTCGACACTGGGGGTGATGCACCGCAGCTCACGTCGAAGGAGACCCGACCGACAGCGTGATACGCAGGATAGTCGGCGGGTGCTTTTAAAGACCCGAAACCCCACACGACCGGGAGGGACCCCGTCAGGGAGTGCGGCGGCTATGGGCTGCCCTAGGTGGATTCACTCGCCCCTAGAGCCTCGGGATTCGCAGCTCTCAAATGTGAAGAACGGCGAAGAACGAGAGAGAAAAATGGTGCAGAGATAAAACGTAGATGAAAAAGTAGTATATTGATTTGTTTGATTGTGTGTTGTTCAATCGGCCGTCACCCCTTACATATATATGAGGCAGCTAGACTTCCCATACAAGCAAAGGATTCTCTAGGCTTTCCTTACAAGAAAAATTACATCAATTCACGTCCTAGAGTCCTAGTTCTAGTTCAACTCGAATTCAGTCCGAATCTGGCCCATATTTCTGTCTTGCTGCTTGCGCGGGCCGTAGAACTTGCATATGACCTCTGATAAAAATGGACCAAACATAAAATTTGTGCATCTCGACAAGATGAACAACTATCGTGTTGATCACTTTTCCAAATAAGGTAATCTTGAATACTCTACGAAGCCATCTTCAGCCTCCAGTCGGACTTGGTCATGTAGCTGACTGGACTGTCCGAGCCTTGTAGTGACGCTGTAGGCCGTATACTATCTTAGATGATGATGACCCCAAAACCAAAGTTGACCATTTCGATGATACACACAACTTCCATGATGAACACTTTTCCATCCGAGCCAATCCAGATAACCTTTCGAGCACATCTTCAGCTTCTGGTCGGAGCGCTCGGATCTGAATCTCTTCACTCGGATGTTAGAGTCTTCCACTCGGATCGCCCGACTAGACTTCTTCACTCGGATGTTAGAATCTTTCATTCAGATAGCCCGACTAGACTTCTTCACTCGGATGGCAAGTTTCATTAGGATAGCAAAATTTTCACCTGGAGGACAATCTTTCACTCGAATGACTACATTTTCACTCGGACGGCAATCTCTTACTCGATCGGAAGCTTTCATTCCGATGGTAAACTTTTCACTTGGGTGACTATATTTTCACTCGGACAGCAATCTTTTACTCGATCAGTAAGCTTTCACTCAGATGGTAAGCTTTTCACTCGGATTTCCCGACTGGAAACACAGCCTGATCTTGTTTCGCCTCCTCCAGGTCGCCTACGACCTCGGATTGAGACGGTTTATATATGAAAATTGATCGGCTCGGCGAGACGAAACTTTTTCGTGCTGAAGGTTTTTCGATTAAAGGCCGTTTTGATGGCCGAATGACTCGCGCGACCCATCAGACATGTGAGTGGTACCTCGGGCCATTTTTCCGCTCAGGGTCAGTCTGCAGTGTATTGCCTCTAACTTTTGCATACGAACTCGGATTGAGATGATTTATATATGAAAATTGATTGTCTCGACGAGACGAAGACAATTCATGTGGATTGCTCCTTCATCCGAGGTCGTCGTGAAGGTGTAATCAGCTGAAAAGCACTCAGAACACTAAATTCTGCCACTCGGAGTATAGTTTCGGCCCCCTAAGATGAGGTCGGATGACGATAACCAAAACATCAAAGTTGTTACATTCGGCGACTTGAAAGTTTCATGCTGAAAACCCTTTCACTCGAGGCCATCCTATTTGCCTTTTATGCCATCCCAAAATCTAATGTCAACATACGCGTGCCAGCAATCCGCTACGTAGGCTCACCTGGAGGCGAGCCAGCCCTTTGACCGTCGCCGCCTCGCTCCCACTTCTCCATATTAATGGCACATCCGAACCGCTGGTCATAATAGGTGGCTGCACTCCCCGTCCAAAGTGGTCACCACCATCTGGAGTGTATGAGGATGCTGCCAAAGCGCACCATTGGAGGGAGTGGCGACACCGGGGCTGGTGAAGCACCCGTGCAATGCGTGAAGTTGGGCACAGAGGTTGCTGTCGCAGCCGACGAGGTCTCGCACGGGCAGTAGCGCGACCTTGACTTCGTCGGTGCTGTCGTGCCTCCCCAGCCGAAGCCGGAGGTCCATAGCAACTCCGGCAATGACGCCGACTCCGACGGAAAATAGGTTAGTCATCTATACCCATTTGTGCGGCAAACATATCATGTGTTTTCTCTGCTTACTCTTGCCCCCCCCCCCCGTCCTCATTTTTTTGGAATACAAATCCTATGGTTATGTTCTCTCAGTCCATGATAATAGAGTAAGATATGTTAGATCCGTGTAGTCTATTGATTGTTTGAATGGTATCCGTCTAGAGATAGCGATTAATTGTTTGTTCTCTACAAATGATTTTTGCTAATAATCCGACTAGGGTTAATGTTCGTGCTAATAATTTGTAGCCAGATCTTGAGATTTGATTTTGAATGTCCTACATATATGTTTGTGCCTTTTTTTTCTTCCATATCTTGAGAATTGATTTTGAATGTCCTACATGTATGTTTATGCTATGTTTTATCAGATTGGTATGTATAAAGATGAGGCTCTAGCCAGCGGCACCGCCGGTTGTAGATCCTGCACCCGGCAGCGCGTGTAGAAGCGGCCACGGTCCCCCTGGATCTGAGGAACCCATAGAATCTAGGGCGGACCACATCAGCGATCTCTCGGATGCCATCCTTGGGGAGATCATCTCCCTTCTCCCCACCAAGGATGGCTACCGCACACAAGTCCTCGCATCTCGGTGGTGCACTCTGTGGCGCGCCGCGCCTCTTAATCTCGACTGTTGTCATCTATCTATCGATGATGATTCTAAACTCCCCGGAGCCATCGTCTCCTCCCACCAGGGCCCCGTTCAACGCCTCTACATCCCGGCATGATACCTGCTGGACATAACTTGCACGGTGGACACCTGGCTGACATCCCGTCATTTCAAAAAACTCCAGCAGCTTGAGTTCTACCATGAGTACAAAAATAACATACCATGAACCGATGTATCTATGCCCTCACCACTGATGTCCATCTCATGGTTTTCCTCCTCTCTCCACACCACTACCTTCGCCCGGTGCCATCTAGCAGACAATGTGGTGCAAATGCTTCGACTCCCACTGCTAAAAAATCTTGCGCTTATGGTGGTTGATCTGTCGAAGGCCTCACTGCACAGCATCATCCACTCCAGCTACCTTGCCCTGGAGCACTTGGTGCTTGTTTTTAGAATAGGAATTCGTATCCGTTGTCTCAAAATAAAGTCGCCTCACCTTGTAAGTTTACATGACTTCACTGGTACATCGAGCTACTATACAAATGGTTTTTAACCCCTTTCTGCGACGACTTTTTAAACCGTCGCCTTGCTAGTGTGTGCGATAGGGGGGGTCCTTCCCACACGACCCATAAACCGTCGGGGATAGGGAGTAGCAATGCATATGTTTTGCATAACTAAGCGTATGCGATGCCAACATCTATCCCAAACGCGAGTCTTCAGACAACTGTTTGTGATATCTCGCATATCCCAAATGCTCGATCCTTGTTACTCGTTTATGCTTTCATTACCATCGTAGTCTGTATTCTGTGGTGCTACGTTTACGATGCGCACCCCACCACAAACAGTTCACAATTATAAAACGTGTATGATAAGCAGACAATCACACACATTCACTTCTCCCCAACCGTATGTGATATATAATTAAGAAGATTAGCTAATCATTGTTACGAGTGTTGGATAGGATTACAAAACATCGGACCATCGTACCAGTGTCGTGCAGGATAACTATCGCACACGCTATTATGTGGTGCAACAGTTATGATGTGTACGACATCCGAAACAGTTCATGATTCTAAACCATGTATGATAAGGCGACTATAAGAAACATTTAGTTTCCTTGCATCGTTTGTGATATTGTCTGACATCACACATGCTTTGCAAACAGCAACTGTGTGCATGGTCACACATGTTTCCTCTCTGCAAACCGTTTCAGATTATGATGCATATCACACATGTTTGTGCTTTACAGACTGTGCTGCTGTAATGACCTGCAGAGCGTATTTTGACCCTAATTTAATTGCTTCTATTTAAAATTGTACCGAATTTGAATTTGAAAGTTGGGTATACCTTTATTCATATCCATCAGGTTCAACAACCAATGCATTATTCGATTCGCAGGTACATTTGTTCAAGAATTACATAAGCACAATAAATAATGATGAACCAGGATTGTATGCTTGTACTGTTAAAGACGGTAAAGAAAGAGGCAAAAGACATTCTGGTTGCTAAACAAGGTGAAGCGGAATGCCCCTATTGTGCTATCCTCCATGCAGAAGTCAAGCATGACTCTAGTCCCACCCCTTGTGATGGCCGACCGCCAATCATGTAGTTTGAGAGGTAATCTTGAGTAAACTGCTTCAGGAACCATTGCAAAGGAAAAAGATTCAGACATTGTCATCTTACACAACTCATTATGGGCAGTAAAAAGAAGGCTGCAGAGTTCTTACTTACTATGCTGCAATTCACTGTTGTCTTGGATAAAGTGTAAACAAATAGGTTAATTGCCATCTTTTGACCGATTTTACTAACAATCTTTATCAGTTTCCTCACTTGATGTTGGTTCATGAATATCGCATTGCCCCATAAGCAGAAAGGGTTAATGCGTAGATCTTTACCAATTATATATATACCTAAAAGCACCAAGTTAATATTAGAAACTAAACAACAATTGCACAATGATGTAGTACAACACTCCCTCCATCCCATTATATAAGATCTTATTACATCCAATATACTCACATATTTAATGAATTAACATCTTATATTATGGGGCGGAGGGAGTTTATTACATTGTTACAAAGATCGTCCAATTAACTGAAGTTAACTGCTGCTGTGTTGTTGTTGTTGTTGTTGTTGTTGTTGTTGTTGTTGTTGCTGTTGCTGCTGCTCTTCTATGTATATCTAAACATCATCAGAACATTAAGGTAACACTCTTCCTTGTTGATTTTTAGCCTAGGATTGCATATTTAGTCATTCAGTACAATGCATGTTGCTATGTAGCCTCAGATATATTAGATATGGCCCTAGTTAACCTACCGATAAATGGGTTACAGATATATTCAGTGAAATGTCCGATTCGACAATTAATCCCTTATCAGCCCCCGACCTATATGGTACTAGCTACCGATATCCTGAATAGTGAGTATATATAAGCATGGGATGAAACTAACCTCAATGGAAAACATCACTTGTTCACAATATTGTCCTATGTAAGTACATCTAAAGGCATTTTAAGCACAATAGGCTAAACATCAACCAAATATATCTTTGGTAGATAACATAATCTCCAAATGATAGCTTCAATGTGTAGGTTTAAGCATGCTAGTTAAGCAAAACAAAAAGTGGAAAGTTGTGTTAACTGCAACATGCATAACATTTAAAAAGAAGCAAACATAGTCATTGAAACTGGTATTGTGCAGGTCTAAGTACACTAGTTATTGTTAAAAAATGGAAAGGTGTGTTAACTACAACATCATTAATAGCAAACAAATATCGTCATTCCTAGTGGTATTATTGAAACTGTTATTGACTAAATTGAACTGCATAGTAAATAGTTGCACATATAGAGCATCACATTGTGAATAACTGAAATAGACAAGGCATAAGGCCATCTCTAGCCGATCCCCTAAAAGTTAACGGAGTAAAACCCTTAGTGGAGTACATATACTGCACTAATTTTTGGTTGTTTCTAGTTGATCCCCTAAAATTAACGAAGTAAACTTCAATTTGAACAAGTTCAAAGTAATTTGAACCGAAAGTAGAATGCATTCAAACATAAACATAGATAGTTTTGCACAACCAAACATAAAACATGAATTTAAACTAAACTACTTTTGGTCGAAGTGGAGGTCGAGCCGGGTCTGGGCCGGTGCCGTCGTCGGGGTCGCTGGGGAAGACACTCCTCCACTCGTCCACGGTATTGTTGAAACTGGTATTGATGAAATTGAACTGCAGAGTTCATACCTGCACATATAGAAGATCACATTGTGAATAACTATAATAAAAAAAGCATACAACAAACAACCAAAGATAGCAATTGAAATTGGACATATGCTATCTCCAAACAACAGAACAACCAAAAACCATTAAAAGAGCCATATGCTAGCTATAACAGGCTTAACAGCAAGCAAATATAGTCATTCATAGTGGTATCATTGAAATTGCATAGAACGTAGCTTGTTCTTAAACATCAAATTGTATAATTGAACATCACAATGTGAAAAAAGAGGGGGTGTATTACTTACAACCGGCTTAACAGGAAACAAATATAGTCGTTGTACTGGTATTGATGAAATTGTACTGCACAGTAAATAGTTGCACATATAAAGCATCACATTATGAATAACTAAAATAAACAAGGCATAAGGCCATCTCTAGCCGATCCCCTAAAAGTTAACAAAGTAAAACCCTTAGTGGAGTATATATACTCCACCATTTTTTGGCAGTTTCTATTCCCCTAAACTTAACAGAGTAAACATCAATTTGATCAAGTTCAAAGCAATTTCAACCATAAGATTAGCATATGATCTTCTTTCATTTATTTCTTTTCATTTTTATTGAAGCATAAGAGTAAAGAAACAAAACTCAAACTACTCTTTATTATATATCTCGCACACGATTACATAGATAGATAGATCACTAAGCAAACACTCGGAAATAGATCGAACTAAACTTTTATTCAACTAAATCATAGGATAACTAAAGATCGAACTAAAATAGATAAAGGCAAAGAAAGTGATGGTGATACGATACTGGGGCACCTCCCCCAAGATTGGCACAAGCAAAGGGGAGTGCCCATACCCGTACTCAAGTCTCCTTTGTTGGGGAAGATGATGATGGTGGTGGTGGTGATGTAGTAAGTTTGTCCAGCTTGCGTCGGAGGCTAAAATTGGTTTCCCTTAGATCCTCATTCTCCAGCTCGAGCTTTAATATCTTCTTGCATAACGCTTCTTTGCTTTCCTATAGGAAACGGGGAGGGATAGATTCGATTTTATCCTCCTCATATGTGAACCACACATAGGGAAAGGTATCCTTGAAGATATTTGGATCCAGAGGCTGGTAAGAAACTGAGCACTCTCCCTCCGAATCTTGAGACGACATATTTTCAGATCTGCCAGAAAAACAGCATGAAACAAGAACAGAAGATTTCTCCGTGATACGGTGGTCAATACGTTCGGGGGGTATATAAAGATTTTTTTATCTTGGGAAACAAGCAAATGAAAGGAAAGTGGAGTCGGGAAGGTTCCCGAGGTGGGCACAACCTACCTGGGTGCGCCAGGCAAGGCAGGCGCGCCCTGGTGTCTTGTGCCCTCCTCGGTTGTCTTCCTGGTTGTTTCTTATTTTCCTAATTTTTGTAATATTCCAAAACAGACAAAAAAATTTTTTTGCGGATTTTTTGGAGTCCGTTTACTTACCGTATCACGTACCTCCTCTTTTTCATGATTCTGGAGTGTTCCGGAAGGTTTCTTTTATGTGTTCCTCAGGTGTCATGGTTTGGATAATATTGCTTTCAACATTAATAGGCGTAACTAAGATATAGTGCTTAATTCTTAGCCCATTGACAACCTTCGGGTTAGTACCTTCGGCATTATTAATCTTGATAGCTCCAGAGCGATAAACCTACTCGATAATATATGGTCCTTCCCATTTAGAGAGAAGTTTTCCTGCAAAGAATCTAAAACGAGAGTTGTACAAAAGAACATATTCTCCAACTTTGGATTCCCGCTTTTGGATTCTTTTGTCATGCCATCTTTTAACCTTTTCTTGAAATAATTCGGCATTTTCATAAGCTTGGTTTCTCCATTCATCTAATGAGCTAATATCAAATAACCTCTTTTCACCGGCAAGTTTGAAATGATAGTTGAGTTCTTTAATTGCCCAATATGCTTTATGTTCTAACTCAAGAGGCAAATGACAAGCTTTTCCATAAACCATTTTATAGGGAGACATACCCATAGGATTTTTATATGCTGTTTTGTAGGCCCAAATTGCATCATCCAATATCTTAGACCAATTCTTTCGGGACCTATTAACAGTTTTTTATAATATTAGTTTTATTTCTCTATTGCTAAGTTCAACTTGGCCACTAGATTGAGGATGATAGGGTGATGCAATTCTATGGTTAACATCATATTTAGCAATGTGAACCACCATAAGTCATTACATATCGAAGGACTCCAAACCTTGGGAAAATAACTTCTTTAAGCATTTTAATGGAAGTGTTATGATTAGCACTACTAGTTGGAATAGCTTCTACCCACTTAGTAACATAATCAACAGCAACCAAAATATGTGTATACCCATTAGAGGAAGGAAATGGTCACAAATAATCAAAACCCCAAACATCAATTGGTTCAACAACAAGTGAATAATTCATAGGCATTTCTTGACGCTTATCGATATTACCAATTCTTTGACATTCATCAAAAGATAAAACAAACTTACGGGCATCCTTGAAGAGAGTAGGCCAATAAAAACCAGAATGCAATACCTTGTGAGCAGTTCTATCTCCCGCATTATGCCCTCTATAAGCTTCGGAGTGACATTTCCGTAGGATTTGTTCCTGTTCATGCTCAAGTACACAACGTCTAATAATACCATCTACTCCTTCTTTATAAAGATGTGGGTCATCCCAAAATTAATGTCTTAAATCATAGAAGAATTTTTTCTTTTGTTGATATGTAAAACTAGGTGCTATGTATTTAGCAACAATATAATTAGCATAGTCAGCATACCAAGGAGTATTATGAGAAACATTTATTACAGCTAGTTGTTCATCAGGAAAGCTATCATCAATAGGTAGTGGGTCATCAAGAATATTCTCTAACCTAGACAATTTATCAGGTACGGGGTTCTCAGCTCCTTTTCTATCAGTAATATATAAATGAAATTCTTGTAGCAAAAGTACCCACCTAATGAGTCTAGGTTTAGCATCCTTATTTTCCATAAGATATTTATAGCAGCATGATCAGTCTGAACAATTACTTTGGAATCCACAATATAAGATCTGAATTTGTCATAAGCAAACACAACTGCTAAAAATTCTTTTTCAGTAGTAGCATAATTTCTTTGGGCACTGTCTAGAGTTTTGCTAGCATAATGAATAACATTCAATTTCTTATCAACTCTTTGTCCTAGAATAGCACCAACGGCATAATCACTAGCATCACACATAATTTCAAAAGGCAAGTTCCAATTAGGTGGTTAAACAATAGGTGCAGAAGTTAAGGCTTTCTTAAGTGTTTCAAAGGCTTCTACACAATCATCATAAAAAACAAATGGAACATCCTTTTGTAAAAGATTTGTAAGAGGCCTAGAAATTTTAGAGAAGTCTTTAATAAATCTCCTATAGAAACCAGCATGATCGAGGAAACTACGAATACCTTTAATATCTTTAGGACATGGCATTTTCTCAATTGCATCAACTTTAGCTTTATCCACCTTAATACCTCATTCAGAAATCTTATGCCCCAAGACAATACCTAGATTAACCCTAAAGTGGCACTTCTCCCAATTCAAGACAACATTAGTTTGCTCATATCTCTGCGAAACTCGATCAAGGTTGCTCAAGCAATCATCAAAAGAAGTTCCATAAACAGAAAAATCATCCATGAAAACCTCAACAATCTTTTCACAAAAATCAGAGAATATAGCAGTCATACATCTTTGAAAGGTAGCAGGTGCATTGCATAAACCAAAAGGCATTTGTCTTTAAGCATAAGTTCCAAAAGGGCAAGTAAAGGTGGTTTTCTCTTGATCAGATTGTGAAACAGGTATTTGAGAAAAACCAGAATATCCATCAAGAAAACGAAAGTGTGTGTGCTTAGATAATCTTTCCAACATTTGATCAATAAAAGGCAGTGTGTAATGATCTTTTCTAGTTGCTTTATTTAATTTTCTAAAATCAATTACCGTTCTATAACCAGTAATAATTCTTCATGGAATAAGTTCATTTTTATCAATAGGAATAGCAGTAATACCTCCCTTCTTAGGGACACAATGAACATGACTTAACCATCTACTATCAGCTATGGGATAGATTATACCCTTCCAGAAGCTTTAATATTTCAGTTCTTACCAATTCTTTCATCTTAGGATTCAAACGTCGTTGATGATCAACAATGTGTTTAGCATCAGGTCCCATATTAATCTTGTGCTGACAGACAGTGGGACTAATGCCCTTAAGATCATCAAGAGTATATCCAATGGCAGCACGGTGCTTCTTCAAAATTTTCAATAATCTTTCTTCTTCATGTTTTCAAAGGTTAGCACTAATAATAACAGGATATATCTTTTTCTCGTCGAGATAAGCATATTTCAAAGTATCAGGCAATTGTTTTAATTCAAACACAGGATCACCTTTAGGTGGAGGAGGACCTCCTAGAGTTTCAATAGGCAAATTGTGTTTGAGCAGAGGTCGTTGTTCAAAGAAAATTTTATCTATTTCATTTCTTTCATGCATATGCATATCATTTTCATGGTCTAGCAAATATTGTTCTAGTGGATCAGTAGGAGGCACGGCGATAGAAGCAAGACCAATTATTTCATCCTTACTAGGTAATTCTTTCTTATGAGGTTGTCTACTAAACTTGGAGAAATTAAACTCATGAGACTCATCACCAAAGTTAACACCGACAATTTGTTTTTCACAATCTATTTTAGCATTAACAGTGTTCAAGAAAGGTCTACCAAAGATAATGGGACAAAAATCATCGTATGGGGAACCAAGAACTAGAAAATATGTAGGGTATTTTATTTTCCCACACAAGACTTCAACATCTCTAACAATCCCAAGTGGTGTGATGTTGTCTCTATTAGCAAGTTTAATAGTAACATCAATGTCTTCTATTTTCAGCGGGTGCTATGTCAGTCATCATTTCTTGGTATAAGATACAAGGAATAACACTCACGCTAGCACCTAAGTCACATAAACCATGATAACAATGATCTCTTATTTTAACTGAGGCAACAGGCATGCCAACAACAGGTCTATGTTTATCTTTTTCATCGGGATTGGCAATTCTAGCAGCTTCATCACAGAAGTAAAATAACATGCCCATCAATATTTTCTACCAAGAGATCTTTAACCAAAGCAACACTAGGTTCTAATTTAATTTGCTCAGCAGGTTTAGGTGCTTTAACATTACTTTTGCAAACCACAGTTGAAACCTTAGCATGTTCCTTTATCCTTACAGGGAAAGGTGGTTTTTCAATATAAGCAGTAGGCACAACTTGATCAACATTGTAAATAATAGTTTCATATTTAACCATGACCGGTTCTTTAATTTCTTATTTAATAGGGGGATGATATTTAAACCACTTCTCCTTAGGGAGATCAACATGAGTAGCAAAAGATTCACAAAAAGAGGCTACTATCTCAGAGTCAAGTCCATATTTAGTGCTAAACTTATGAAAAGCATCGGTATTCATAAAAGATTTAACACAATCAAATTCAAGCTTAATACCTGAATATGTACCTTCTTTGAGTTCCCAATCTTCAGAGTTGCATTTAATTCTTTCTAAAAGATCCCACCTGAATTCAATAGTCTTCTTCATAAAAGAACCAGTACAAGAAGTATCGAGCATGGATCGATCATCATGAGAAAGCCAAGCATAAAAATTCTGAATAATAATTTCTATAAAGAGCTCATGATTGGGCCATGAATATAACATTGACTTAAGCCTCCCCCAAGCTAGAGCGATACTTTCTACTTCACGAGGCCAAAAATTATATATATAATTCCAATCACGATGAACTAGATGCATAGGATAATTTTTTTGGTGAAATTCCAATTTCAATCGATTCCAGTTCCAAGATCCAATATCATCGCATAGCCTATACCATGTCAATGCTTTTCCCTTCAAAGATAAAAGGAAAACCTTCTTCTTAGCTTCATCTCCGGGCAAACCTGCAAGCTTAAATAATCCACAAAATTCATGCACATATATCATGTGCATATCAGGATGTTCGGTTCCATCTCCTACATAAGGATTAGCTAGCAGTTGTTCTATCATACCCGAAGGAATTTCATAACCAATATTTCTAGTAGGTGCAGTAGTTTCAGGGGCAACTAATTGTGCTTCCGGTCGAGGTGAAGATACCCCAAACAAAGCCCTCAAAGGATGGTTCTCCATAGTAACAAGTGACAATAAATTTCAATACATAGTAATAATTTTTCCTTACCAATTTCCACTTACCAAGAGTGTTTCACTCCCCAGCAACGGCGCCAGAAAAGAGTCTTGATGACCCACAAGTATAGGGGATCAATCATAGTCCTTTCAATAAGTAAGAGTGTCGAACCCAATGAGGAGCGGAAGGAAATGACAAGTGGTTTTCAGCAAGGTATTTTCTGCAAGCACTGAAATAGTCAGTAACAGGTAGTTTGATAGCAAGATAATTTGTAACGGACAAGTAATGGGAACAGTAAATAAAGTGCAGCAAGGTAGCCCAATCCTTTTGTGGTAAAGGACAGGCCAAAATGGTATCTTATGATAAGGGTACACAGGAATTTCACCATGTCACTTTCATCTTGTTGGTTTGATTCGTGTTCGCTACTTTGATAATTTGATATGTGGGTGGACCGGTGCTTAGGTGCTGTTCTTACTTGAACAAACCTCCTACTTATGATTAACCCCCTCACAAGCATCCGCAACTACGAGAAAAGTGTTAAGATAAAATCTAACCATATCATTAAACTTTTGGATCCAAATCGGTCCCTTACGAAATAGCGCATAAACTAGGGTTTAAGCTTCTGTCACTCTAGCAACCCATCATCTAATAATTACTCCACAATGCATTCCCTTAGGCCCAAATATGGTGAAGTGCCATGTATTCGACGTTCACATGACACCACTAAGGGAATCAGAACATTCATATCATCAAAATATCGAACACATATCAAGTTCACTTGATTACTTGCAACATGACTTCTCCCATGCCCTCAAGAACAAAAGTAACTACTCACAAATGATAATCATGCTCAAGATCAGAGGGGTATTAAATAGCATAATGGATCTGAACATATAATCTTCCACCGAATAAACCATATAGTAATCAACTACAAGTTGTAATCAACACTACTAGTCACTCACAGGTACCAATCTGAGGTTCTGGTACAAAGATTGAACACAAGAGATGTTGGGGATATAACTAATGGGTATGACCCGCCCAGGAGGGGCCAGGTCAAGCCCCTGGTGGCTTAAAGTCAAGAGGCCTAATAAGGTCCAAGAAGATGTGAAGATGGCGGTTCATAGAGCAAGCTAATTGAAGGCCCAAGACCCGGAGACGGCTTGAGGCCTATGGGTATGAGCCGCCATCTGTTTAAACTTGTCTTGTAAGGCAAGGGTAGTTAGAAACCGAGCCGGTCAAGTTTGTGTGAGCCGGCCGGGACTCTGTAAGCCGCCGGGCATCAGCCTGTATATAAAGGAGTGACCCGGCGGTGGGTTAACTAAAAAGAAACAACTGATTGAGAACTAGGTCAAGCGTATTCACTCCCTGGTAATCGAAACACAAGCAATACAACCTAAAGCAGGAGTAGGCTTTTACCTCGTTGAGAGGGGCCAAACCTGGGTAAACTCTCTGTGTCCTTTGTCCCGTTTAACCCCTTCAAGCTAACCTAGTTGCGATGGCTCCACACCTAAGATATTTTGCTAGGGCATCTGCCGTGTTAAGTCCACGACAGTTGGCGCCCACCGTGGGGCCAGCGCACGGTGGTTTTGAGTTCTTGAAGGGCAGCTTCACAGGGATCAAGGGATATGCCGTGGGCCGGATGACCAAGAGTCACCTCGGCAAGATCTACGTCGACGACGCAAGCTGGGGTCCCGAGGCCGATTCAATCGAGTACGGGTACCGGGTCCCCTTCGGCAGAATCCAAGTCTTCATCGGCAAGATCGGCGAGTCGGCGTCTGAGCCGGACATCTGCACCAACATCATCGAGACGGCTCGGCATGCACGACCCGCCTAGGTTCAAGCCGCCATGAAGCACACCTTTGTTGGGTTTGTGCATGGAGCGGGTTTTGAGGAAGGATCTGCGTCTGGTGGAGAGACGGTCATCTACTCTGATGGTGAGTCCTCAACCGGTGAGACTAATTCAATGTATCAACTGCAAGACGACAGGTTTGGGGCTGTTCCGATGGCGATAGTATTCCGGACCCCTATGAGCCGCCGAACAGGGTCGCGATCTTCATGGCTGGCACGCAACCAGTGCTGCAATCGTCAACTGCGGCAGCCATGACTTCCGGTTCAACGGCCGAAGCAACGGCTGGCGCAAGTGGTCCTGTGTGCCTGCCGACTCAAGTTTTGTCCGAGCTCTTGGACGCCCTGGCAACTCTGCTGGAGGTAGAGGTTACTCCGGAGACTCAAGCGCAGCATAAGGTGGATGTTTCAAAACTACGAGATGAGATAGCTCAAGCCAGAGTGGAGCTTAATGCTGAGAACGCTAGGATGGCGACAGAACGAGCTGCCCTGGACGCGGAGACGCAACGGATTCAAGCCGAGAATTTCTGGTTAACCTTGGACCAGAATGCATCTAACGCCATTTTACGAAGGAGGCACATGAGTCGGCTACCTTCGGAGTACGATGTGAGGAATCTCTTTAACACACCTGGGGCCGGGCCAAGCAACCCACCAGGGGTAACCCGGACTGTTGAGGTGCCCGTGAGTGGAGGGACGGCTCAGCCACGAGTCGCAAACCCGCCTCATTTGAATTTAACCCCACCTCAGCAGGTGCCGACACCGCCGGGTCATTTTTCTAACCCTTTGGACAACATGGTTGCTGCGGCGTCGCGGCTGGCGGCTCTCCCAATGCAAGGCGAGTCTCCCGCGGCGGTTGAGACCCGAAAGCTTGTGGAGCTTCTTCAAACCGCGTTGGTTCAACAGGCGGCATATTCGTATAGCCGTGAGCGGATCCATTCAACCCCACGCCCAAGCCGAAGTTACAGCCGGCGCATTGAGTCGCCGGCGGTTTCGAGCAGTGAGCAGCACCAAAACCAGCCCCGTGGGCGTGACCCGCCCCGCGCTGATAACCATGCTCAGGTTTTAGTAGACCAGGCCAGGGCATGTCGGGAGGCGGAGCTGGCGGCTCAGTTGGCGGCTTATCAGCAACCCCAGCATAACCCGTCCTCGTCTATAGAAGCTGGGATGACTTCTAGGACCGTGGGTGTGCCGTGCCTAGTGCCGGCCTTACATAATGAGCGTCTGCCCAAGGATTTTAAGGGCCCTCGCAAAGTGCCCAACTACACAGCTGATCAACCTCCGGAAGCATGGATTGAGAGCTATGAGATGGCCATGGAGATGCTAGATGTCAACGATGTTGTGTGCGCCAAGTATTTCACCATGATGTTGGATGGGCCGCCTCGTACCTGGCTGAAAGGGTTACCTGCCAACTCCATCAGTTCGTGGGAACAGTTGAAGGCGCGTTTTATTCAGAATTTCAGAGATACGTGTAAGCAACCCATGTCGATCATCGACCTTGATGCTTGCGTCGAGCTTGAGGATGAGTCAACCAATCACTGGGTTTGATGGGTCTCGGAAGTCATTCATTCATCAGATAGCATTAATGCCGGTTCAGCCGTCCTGATTTTAGAGAAAAATTGCCGTTTCCTTCCCCTCAAACAGAAGCTGGGGTGGCTTAAGCACCACTACAATGATATGGGAGAACTCATGGCGGCTCTAACCAAATATGCTGACTCAGATAGTACGAAAGACCCGGCATCTGACGAAGAGAAGGCTAGCAAGGGGAAGAAGGGCGGCAATGGAAAGGGACAGCATCACAATACGGCGGGTCAAGGTAAGAACGTTAAGCGCAAGCAAACCGATGGCGGTTCAGATTTTGTGGCTAACACCAACACGCAGAATAGCAGCGAGCGCCGTAAAGGGAAATCATCAACGCCCCGGTTTGGTGGGCCAAAGTTTAACCTTGAGGCAATAATGAATCAGCCTTGTCCAAAGCACGGTAATTAGGATAAACCGGCCACTCATTTATGGAAAGATTGCTTCATTATGAGGGAGTATAGAAATTCTGATTTTTATCAGAACGGCCCGAACGGTGGGTTAGGATCCGGCTCTCACGGGTCTAGTTTTGGAGGTGGCGGTTCAAACTCTGGTTTTCAAGGCCAAGGCAATCAAGGTGGTGGTAATCAGCAGTCCGGTCAAGGTAATCAACAGCAGCAGTCTGGCTATCAGAGTAATCTGAAGCAGCTGAATAGTGGTTAGTATCATGTTTTCACAACAAACCTATGCAAGCTAGACCAGAAGGTTCATAAACAAGCAGTGAGCACGGTTGAGCCGGCGGTCCCTTGATACTTGCGATGGTCAGAGCAGCCTATCGTATGGAGCCGTGAGGATCACCCGCCCCGAGTTGACAACCCGGGTCAACTGGCGTTGGTGGTTGCTCCACAGGTTGGTGGATACAAGTTTACAAAGGTACTTATGGACGGGGGCAGCAGTATCAATATTCTTTATTATGGTACTTTTCGCCGAATGGAATTGACTGACAAAGATCTCAAGCCGTCTTCTACTGTGTTTCACGGAGTGGTGCCAGGTAAGTCGGCGTATCCAGTGGGTAAGATAGCCTTGGAAGTGGCTTTTGGCGATGAGCATGATTATCGGGTTGAAACATTGACTTTTGAGGTGGTTAAGATTCAGAGCCCTTATCACGCCTTGTTTGGGCGGCCGGCTTATGCCAAGTTTATGGCGGGGCCATGTCATGTTTATCTGCAGCTCAAAATGCTGGGTCATAAGGGCACCATCACGGTGCATGGTAAAAGGAAGATAGCCCTGGAGTGTGAAGAAGGCGACGCCGCTTATGCTGAGTCTGTTTGTGCAACAGAGGAGTTGAAGTTTTACAAGGATAATGTTGACCCGGTGGATATGAGTCCCATGAAGAAGCCAACTACAAAGCATGACCCCTTGTTGAAGTTCAAGTCACCTGATGGCACCAAGCAGGTTCACTTTGTCCCTGGCGATTCATCCCAACAGTTTATTATCGGTGCCAATCTGGATCCGAAATAGGAAAGCGCGCTCATCGAGTTCATCTGTGAGAACCGGGACATCTTCGCATGGAAGCCTTTAGACATGCCAGGTGTACCGAGGGAACTCGCTGAGCACACTCCCAATATTGATCCGAAGTTTAAACCGGTTAAGCAATTTCTTCATCATTTTAATGAAGAGAGACGCAAGGCCATTGGTGAAGAGGTGGCCCGGCTCTTGGCAGCCGGGTTTATCGTTGAAGTTTTTCATCCTGAGTGGTTGGCTCACCCGGTGCTGGTGCTTAAGAAAATTGGCACTTGGCGTATGTGTGTGGATTACACGGACCTTAACAAGGCTTGTCCGGCTGATCCTTTCGCTCTCCCTCGTATTGATCAGATTATTGATGCTACGGCGGGTTGTGAGCGCCTGAGTTTTTTAGATGCTTATTCTGGTTTTCATCAGATCAAGATGGCAGTTAAGGACCAGGAGAAGACAGCTTTTATCACTCCCTTTGGGGCCTTCTGCTGTGTGTCTATGCCTTTTGGGCTCAAGAGTGCCTAAGCGACTTACCAGTGTTGTGTTCAGAATTGCCTCCATGATCAGATTGGACGCAATGTTCATGCTTATGTGGATGATATTGTTGTGAAATCCAGGAAGAAGGAGACCTTGTTAGATGATTTAAAGGAGACCTTTGACAACCTCCGGGTCTACAAGATGATGCTTAACCCGGCCAAGTGTGTATTTGGCATGCCAGCAGGCAAGCTCTTGGGTTTTTTGGTCTCTAAGAGAGGCATTGAAACTAACCCGGAGAAAATCAAGGCTATCACTTCTTTGGCTAAGCCGGCATGTGTTAATGACGTCCAGTGTTTGGCGGGTCGTATCGCGGCCTTAAGCCAGTTTATAAGCCGCCTGGGAGAAAATGATATCCCCCTCTACCAGATGATGAAGAAAACAGACCACTTCGTTTGGAGTGATGCTACTAATCAGGCATTTGAGGCGCTTAAAAAACAGTTGGCCGAGCCTCCGGTTCTCGCAGCTCCTATTGACAAGGAGCTCTTGCTTTTATATGTGGCTGCTAATAACAGAGCCGTCAGTGTGGCGGTTGTTGTGGTAAGGAAGGAGTCAGGCAAGAAGTTTCCGGTTCAGAGGCCGGTTTATTATGTCAGTGAGGTGCTAATTGAATCTAAGCAGAGGTACCCACATTGGCAGAAGCTGGTTTATGGAGTGTTCATGTCTAGTCGTAAGTTGAAACAATATTTCCTTGGCCATCCCATCACTGTTGTCAGCTCTGCTCCTCTAGGCGATATTATTCAAAATAGAGAAGCCATAGGCCGGGTGGCCAAGTGGGCCATTGAGCTTGGACCTCATGGTCTGAAATATATGCCCCGGACAGCCATCAAGTCTCAAGCACTTGTGGATTTCATCAATGACTGGATGAAGTTACAGATGCCTGAGGAGAAACCTGATAATACATATTGGACTATTCATTTTGATGGATCCAGGCAGCTGGAAGGCTCGGGGGCTAGAGTCATCTTGACTTCGCCACGAGGTGATAAATTTTGTTATGTCTTAAGATTGATGTTTCCTTGTACTAACAATGCAGCTGAGTCTGAGGCCTTGCTCCATGGCCATCGGAGGGCTAAAGAGATGAATTTAAGCAAGGTCAGATGCTTTGGCAATTCAGATCTGGTGGCTCAGCAAGTCTTAGGAACTTGGGATTCCAAAGACCCGCTAATGGTGGCTTACCACTGGGCAGTTGATGCTATTGCTGGTCATTTCAAAGGCTATCAGGTGGAGCATGTTGATCGCAGGAAAAATGAGGCGGCTGATGCTTTAAGCCGGCTGGGGTCTCAGCGTAAGCCGGTACCACCTAATGTTTTTCTTGATATTCCGAATAATCCTTCAGTTAGGTTGCCCACGGAAGAGTATCTTGCTATCCCTGACCTGGAGGCAGAGTTGGTGGTGGCTCTTCACGTTATCCCTGATTGGATGATGCCATATTTGGCTTACATGACCCGGGGTGAGTTACCTGAGGATGAAACTTTGGCCAGGCAGATAACCCAGCGATCTAAGTCAATGACCATTGTCAATGGCGAGTTACACCGATGCAGTATCACAGGGGTGTTTCAGCGATGTATATCTCCTGAAGAGGGCCGTGAAATTCTAAGGGAGATTCGTGAAGGAGATTGTGGTCATCATGCCGGCTCTAAGTCTCTCGTAGCCAATGCTTTTCGTCATGGATTTTATTGGCTGACGGCTCATGCTGATGCAGAGGACCAGGTTAGCAAGTGTGATGGTTGTCAGAAGTTTTCCAAACGAGCTCATGTATCGGCTCAAGAATTGAGGATGATTCCAATTACTTGGCCCTTTGCGGTCTGGGGGCTGGATATGGTTGGGCCTTTCAAGCGATCCAAGGATAAAAGACCCACCTATTGGTGGTAGTTGACAAATTTACAAAGTGGGTTGAGGCAGAGCCGGTCAGTAAATGTGATGCGGCAACGGCGCTTCAATTCATTAAAAAGGTGATTTTTCGCTTCGGCTACCCTCATAGCATCATAACTGATAATGGCACTAATCTATCCAAGGGTGCTATGAAAGAATTTTGTCAACGAGAGCATATTCGTCTTGACGTCTCATCGGTGGCTCACCCCCAGTCCAATGGTCAAGCTGAAAGGGCCAATCAAGAGATCCTGAGAGGTATCAAGCCCCGGCCTATGGTCCCTTTGCAGAGGACGTCGGGTTGTTGGGTTCAGGAGTTGCCCTCAGTGCTTTAGAGTATCAATACTACCCCAACAGATCCACTGGTTATACGCCTTTCTTCATGGTTTACGGAGCAGAGGCGGTTCTCCCCAGTGACATCCGTCACGACTCGCCTCGTGTGGCAGCTTATGTTGAAGCTGATAATGAAAAAGCACATCAGGATACTCTTGATCTTTTGGATGAGGAGCGTGACCTTGCAGCGGCTCGTTCGGCGATATTCCAGCAAGATTTGCGTCGCTATCATAGCCGCCGGGTTAAAACTTGAACCTTTCAAGAAGGCGATTTGGTGCTCCGGCTCATCCAGGATCAAACTGATATGCACAAGTTATCTCCACCGTGGGAAGGGCCTTTTGTGGTCAGCAAGAACTTGAACAATGGGTCATAGTACCTCATTGATATTCGAGATCACAAGGACTCACGCACATCTGAGGAGGAGACCCACCGGCTGTGGAATATTGCTCATCTTCGGCCTTATTATACCTGAGCCACTGGCTCTTGTGTTGTACATATTTTCATCCATGTATATATTATGATCAAGAATAATAAAGCCGGCAACCCTGATAATTCAGGGCCTCTGTTGTTTTATTTCTGAGTATCTGAGTCTTTATTGTCAGTTCATAAGATCACTTGGGGGCTTCCTGCTCATTGAGCATAGCTGTGACTACCCTCTTGATCCGGCTTGCACTCCTTATTCAAAAAATTACTTGGGGGCTTCCTGCTCATTGAGCATAGCTATGACTACCCTATTTGATCCGGCTTATATGCCTTGATGCAAATTACATGGGGGCTTATTACCCAAATTAAACGGGTACCAAAGAGAACTTGCTACAATGAGCAGTTCAACATAGGTATCCTGCCTTGAAGGCTCATTATTGGTCACTTGGGGGCTTATTGTTCAATGAACATAGCTTTATTGACCCTTTTAATCGGATTGGATGCCAAGTGAAAAACACCAAAAACTCCGGGTTATCCTGCTTATATGTCTGTCACTCCGCCCAGGTTATCTGGATGACCCGCCGAACTCTTGATACTCAATGTTATAAAGACCCTGAACTTGTCATGGTTAAAACGGCGATTGGTCATGTGAGGCCCGGCTTACAGGTTTGAATGATGGATTAACTCAGTGGCTGTGCGGCCCATGAACAACACTTGATATTGAGGCTTGGCAGCCTATGGAAGCCTTGTTTTTTCTCATTTGTTATTTTCTTTGAACATTATTCGGGTTTATACCCTTGTACCATATTGATATATGGTTTAACATGATTCAGGCGATGTAGCCTTAATCCTTATGACTCATACTTGAGCTTATTTGGGGTTTTGATAACCCGGACTGGCTTTGGACAGTAGGTCGCCAGCATATTTTGATTGTGCATTTGGAGTTATGCACTTCCAGTTTTGGGCTATTACCCTTACTGCATACGACACTACAAGCCGGCGGTATGAACCAATCTCACAGCTATGTGTTTACTTGTTATATGAATATGTGAGGTTTGATAACCCGCCCTGGTTATAAACTATAAGTCGCCAGAATATATGATGTTGGACATTATGACCCGCCCTGGCGTAAACCGCCAGGGTATCTATTGTTTACTCTATGCAGGAGCTTTGTAGAATAATATGATATTCCTTGCAAAGTTCATCCTTGTCATATGAAAAGTTCATCATCAGTTTCAAAGGCTACGAACATGCACAATGGCATGACAGATCATGGTTTTCACTAGCCTATTACATGGCTTTTAAAGCCCAAATGATTAAGTGTTTTTTCAAGCAAGCACTGTGATGCAGTCTAAGAGCCGCCTTCCGGATTAGTTGTCCTTGTCTTGGCGAGTTGAAGCTTCCGGGTCATCCAGCGCCGGTTCTTCTTCTTGCTCCACTTGCTGGAAGTCAGTTCTGGCCCAGTTGATCCCGGTCAATGCTCTGAATACAACCTCATCATCTATGAGGGTTGATGGATCAATATCAAGGGCAAAGGTGTGCTTACGTGTTGGGGGATGAGATCCATGGCCTCGTAAACCGGCACTGATACTTTTGAGTAAGCCGCCTGATATTTTGTCAAATCGGTCTCTTCAGCTAGCTTACTCGCCAGTGGGCGCATTTCCTTTACACATTTGGTAAAGTCTGCGGCTTCAAAGGGAGACCCATCTTCTTTTAAACTTGGGCAGCCGGTGGCCAATTCTTCCGGGTCAAGTTCGGCTCGCCAAGCCTTCGCCTGGCTCAACGCGGTGATGGCACCTGCTCTAATAGCTGACCGCTTTAGTTCTTCAACTCTTTGCGGCAGCACAGATAGTTTCTTATGTGAGACAGCAACAATAGCCCGTTGCGCGCTGGTGTACAGTTGCTCCACAAGGGTATATACGGCCTTAAGCCTTACGCACATGTCTTGGCCCAGCCTGGAACTTCTGGAGCCTACATCAACACAAATATTGGTAAGCCGGTTTATGACCATGGTATGTTGATGGTGAAACATTGAAGTATTATATTGTTTACCGAAGATGGCAGCTGTCAGGCTATTGATTTGATGTTTTAAGCTGGACAACTCATCAGTTACCGGCTTAAGAGCAGCTTCAGCATCTTCTGCTCTTTTCAGCAGAGCCGCCTTCTTGGTCTCCCAGCCGTTTCTCTCAGCGCTGAAGTCCCTTTTTAATTTTTCAATCTCTTCCAAGGAGGTTCTCAGCTCTGATTTGGCCTTTGAAGTCTCTGACTGTTGGGACTGGATGTTTTGCCGCAGATCATTGACTTGAGTTTCCTTCACGTTCAATTCAGCCTGCCATACACAAAGACAGGCAGCATATGCTTATGATAATCATCTTATTTAAAGTCCCAAGCATAATACAGGTATTTTACTTGGCACTTGGGGGCTAATGTACATTTGCTCTTTTGAAGACAAATCTTTAATGACCCGGTTAAAGTTTCTTCAACTAAAACCGGCTCATGGGGGCTACATATTTGGATTTGTTCATAAATATGGTGGTAAGTCCCTGCTTAGCTATGCAGCTTAAGCCGGCCCTTGGGGGGCTACATAAGTGGATTTTAGTGCTACAGTTTGAAGTCCCAGCTTAACTTTCCAGTTTAAGCCGGCCCTTGGGGGCTACTTGTTTTGATTCAGCAGTTACTAATTGCTATGGAATGGTTACGAGATCAAATATGGTATTTAAGTCTATGGCATATTCAATTTCTTCATATACAGTAGACTTGGCGGCTGACAGATATATGTACACGAAGAGTTTTTCAGTGTTTACCTCAAAACGCTCCTTCATCAGATTAACTAAGCCGGCTTCAAAGTCACGGCTAGTGTGAAGGCGGTTTAAATAACCCGCGTGAAGTTCCTGAGCATTGAACTAGGCATAACTTTCTAAATCCAGCTTCCATTTGCCCTTGCCAGCAGCAGAAAATTCCTCCTTGGCGCTATATTTGGCTAAGATTGTGGGGTTGTCCGGCTCAACGTAACGGGTCCCAGTGATTATGACATCGTCAGCCTTTTCTTCAGCCGGTTTGATGGGACTTGGCGGCTTAGCACGAGTCGGGTCAACGTCCGTGGAGTCCATAATAACATTGTGCTCTTCGGGCGATGGATCATCAATGGCTGCTTCAGAGGTTTGATGCAAAGTTTCAGATATTATCTGCTTCTCCGGGTTAGCAGCCTTGGGATCTTCAGTGCTATTGATGTTTTCGCTCGGTTTACTGGACTTTGCCTTCTTGCTTGGTTTGGCTTGACCACTGACAATGAGACATAAAGATGTAAGCAGGATAATTGACAAAGGGCTTAAAAAGCAAAGAAATTCAATATTCTTACCCTGGGGCCACTTTGAAAAGGGGGATCTGAGTCCTAGTGGAGTCCCCAGATGAGGAGTGAGAAGTGCCCTGATAGTTTGAATCAGAAGGGTTAAGCGGTTGTCGAACAAGACCCGCTTTTGGAAAAGCTAAATTGGCAAACTGTGAAACCTCTGCTCGGTGCTTGTGAGGAACCGGTGTGTTTGGTAAACCGGAGGAAAGTTCCCCGCCTCCGCTGTTCCGGGTTGTGCGGCGAAGTTCATGCTGCTGTTTCTTCAAAATAAAGTGGGGATCCAGATAAGCTAAAGGGTGAGAAAACCTTACTTTTCGGCTCGCTTGTCGAACTTTCTATCTTGGCAGAGATTCTGAGTCGGAGGAAAGGATAGTTACCTCTTCGCCGTCTGCATGGCTAGCCTTCGCGTCATCCTGGTAGTAATCAATGTTAATAAGATGAACAAAGAAGGAGCTAAGAGAATCAAGTTCTACCTCCGACTCTTCATCAAGAGTAAACGGATCAACTGCTTCTGATTTCTTCTTGGAGGTTTCTTAGCCTGGATCTTGGTCTTGGTTTTCTTGGCCTATTTATCCTGAAGCTTCATCTTCCAGAAGGGGGAGTCAGGCTGCAGAATTTCAAGCAAGAATGAGAAGGCAGATTGACAGATAATGAGATAATGAAAACTGCTCAAAAATACTTACAGCTGGCGGCTTGTTGAGGGTGCAAAAGGGATTCAGCCCCGTCTTGCTGCAAGTGGCCAAGCTTTTGTTCAGCAATGTCTTGACCATCTTGTTGAGGCTCTCGTCGTCCAACTGCACTCGGCTATGGCATTGTGGATCTTTGACGTCACAGGTATACTCGCACATTAAGCCGGTCCGGCGGCTTAAGGGTAAAATTCTCCATGCGACCCAGCATCGAACTAGGTCAACTCTAGTTAAGCCATTGGCCATTAAGGCTCTGATTTTTCCAAAAATGGGCATATATTTGGCCCGTTCTACTGTGCTGATTCGGTCAGGGAGGGGGTGCATGTTGCTAAGCCGGCTCAAACGATAACCCGACAAGGGATTTTCACCCTCCGGAGATGTGTCTTGGCAGTAAAACCAAGTCTGGTTCCAGTCTTTGGTATGAATGGGAAGTGCAGCGACTGGGAAAGTAGCTTCTTTACGCCTCTGGATTGAAATGCCGCCTAGTTCTAGGCTGGGCCCATCTGTGAACTCAGTCTAGCGGTTCAAGTAATAGAATTCCCTGAACAGCTCTATAGTGGGCTCCTGTTGAAGATATACTTCGCAAAAAACTTGGATGTTGCAGATGTTTGAAACAGAGTTGGGCCCAATATCTTGCGGATGAAGTTGAAAGAAGTGCAGCACATCACGAAAGAATTTTGAGCCGAGTGGAGTGAACCCCTGGAGCATGTGATCAGTGAAAACTACAACTTCACCCTCTTTTGGTTCAGGGGTGGTCTCGGTTCCTAGGGCCCTCTAGTGGATCACATCCTTTTTAGCCAGGACGCCTTCGTTCACAAATTCATTAAGGATTTCTTCCATGACAGTGGAAGTGACCCAATTGCATGAAGTGACAGTCTTGGTCATTTTGTTCGTGAAAAACCTAAAAAAAATATTGCCGGTTCAAAGTTATGCTGTTAAGCCAGCCAGTGGTCAAAAAATGAGTGTCATGCAAAGCCAATTTATATCCAGCGGATGATGTGCTTGAAACATTAGTATGATTAAGTTGGAAAGCTAAATGCCGGATTATATAGGTTGTGAACACATATTGGCAGCTTAACAAGGGGACTAATGGTGTATGGCGGGTTACGGCTTATCTTATAAACCGCCCGAACAGCTGCGGTGCTACAGATCTATAAGTGAATTTTGCTAAGTGATGGGCAAACAGGTTCACAGATTGGTTCTATGATTTTGGATCTACAGCAGTTCAGAAAAGGAAATAAATTCTAAACCTAAGGTGATGGCAGCAGAAGAACTCATATGCCCAGATGAGATTTTTGTACAGAGGGGTATCTTTTACTATTGGAAACGAATGCTAAAACCATTACCGCATAACTTTGGGACTGTGTTCAGATCTAACTATGTGATCTAAAGGGGAAAAAGGAAAGAACGGCGATGAACTCTGATGAACTGAGCCAACCCTAGTGTAGATCTGATGTGAAGCAAGAGGGGTACCTGTCGACGCTGATGGACAGCGGGAGTGTGCCGCGTTTCTCTGGTCTGTTCAGGTTGATGCAGCGACCGGAGTTGAAGACGCTGGAGGCGGACGGCGGCGGCAGATCTCGGGCGCTGTGGAGTCACAGGAGGAAGAAGACACAGAGGCAGGGGGTAAAAGTGAAAACAGGGGCCCCCTGTCCCTATTTATAAGGAGTTGAATAAATGGCATGCATGGGAATCGAGGAGGCTGAAAAATGGTTATGTGGCTATGTGAATGCCTCGATTTTCGGGAGGTCCATCAAGATAAAGATCTGTGGAGATATTCTGGGCTTTGTGCGAAATTGGTGCTTAATGATGTCATGGCGGGTTAACACGATTCTGAGATGTGACGTCATGGCGGGTTACCAAGAACTAAAAGGGAATTGATAAAGGAAGATTCTGCTATGTCAAGAGATGAAGATTGATGTGAACCAGTTCAAATCAACCTAGGGCCTAATGTTGGGGATATAACTAATGGGTATGACCCGCCCAGGAGGGGCTGGGTCATGCCCCTGGCGGCTTAAAGTCAAGAGGCCCGATAAGGTCCAAGAAGTTGTGAAGATGGCGGTTCATAGAGCAAGCTAATTGAAGGCCCAAGACCCGGAGACGGCATGAGGCCCACGGGTATGAGCCGCCATCTGTTTAAACTTGTCTTGTAAGGCAAGGGTAGTTAGAAACCGAGCCGGTCACGTTTGTGTGAGCCGGCCGGGACTCTGTAAGCCGTCGGGCATCAGCCTGTATATAAAGGGTGACCCGGCGGCGGGTTAACTAAAAAGAAACAACTGATTGAGAACTAGGTCAAGCGTATTCGCTCCCTGGTAATCGAAACACAAGCAATACAACCTAAAGCAGGAGTAGGCTTTTACCTCGTTGAGAGGGGCCGAACCTGGGTAAATTGTCTGTGTCCTTTGTCCCGTTTAACCCCTTCAAGCTAACCTAGTTGCGATGTCTCCACACCTAAGTCCTTTTGCTAGGGCATCTGCCATGTTAAGTCCACGACAAGAGATGAACTACGGTTTGAGAGGAGATGGTGTTGTTGAAGATGTTGATGGAGATTGCCCTCTCAAAGATGAGAGGGTTGTTGGCGATGACGATGGCTTCGATATCCCCCTCCGGGAGGGAAGTTCCCCCGGCGGAATTGCTCCACCGGAGGGCAAAAGTGCTCCTGCCCAAGTTCCGCCTCGAGACGGCGGTGCTTCGTCCCGAAAGTCCTCCCCTAATTTTTTCTAGATCAAAATGACCTATATACCAGAAGATGGGCACCAGAGGTGGCCTGGGATGAGCACAACCCACTACGGCGCGCCTGGGGGGCCTGACGCGCCCTGGTGTCTTGTGCTCACCAGGTGGCCCCCCTCCGGTAGTTATTTGCTCTAGTATTTTTTATATATTCCAAAATAATTCTCCAGAAATTTTCATCTCATTTGGAGATGTGCAGAATAGGTAACTCTAACGTAGCTTTTTCATGTCAAGAATTCCAGCTGCCGACATTCTCCCTCTTTGTGTAAACCTTGCATATTATGAGAGAAAAGGCATTAGAATTATTCCATAAAGCATTATTATGCATAAAACATTATAAATAATAGTATGAAATCATGATGCAAAATGGACGTATCAGGCGCGCCATCAGTCAGACGAGCTCAACGGTCCAGTCGTTGATGAGCCAGCCCCCGTTGTTGGTGGGTACTTACCTTACGAGGTTGGGTGCCCTGCCTTCACACGTGAGCTGCGGCAAGTCCGCTGGCCGTCCGTCCCCGCATTCAAGCCTGATGTCCCGAAAAAATATGACGTCAATCAAAACCCGGCAGAGTTCTTGCGCATTTATACAATTGCCTTGCAGGCTGCCGGGGGAAGGGATGAGAAAATCCTAACCAACTACTTCCCATTGGTACTCAAGCCCAACGTGAGGTCTTGCCTAATGAACTTGCCGGAAAACTCCATTTCCTGTTGGTCAGATCTTTGCAATGAGTTTGTTGGTGCTTTTACTGAGGGACATAAAGGTCTTGGGTTGCCCAGCGATTTGCATGTGATCCCACAGAAGGAAGGAGAGAACCTGCGCAAGTACATCCAGAGGTTCAGCCGCGTGCATCACAGCATACCAGATATTCACCCCGCGTCCATGGTTGCTGCATTCCACACAAGGCCACGACCTCCAGGAGTGCCGTCAAGTCGAGCTGCTGGTTGAGAAACAGAAAGCTAAGTATGAGAAGCCGACAAAGAAAAAGGCTAGGACAGTACATGTTGGGGATATTCCCCATGACCAAGACCGGGCTCAAAAGGATAAGCCGCCCTGAGGCTTAAGTCATATCAGGGCTTAAGTCGCCCAGATGTTAAGTCATCTCTGGGCTTAAGCAGCCATGTTAAGTCCTCTCTGGACTAAAGCAGCCATCGTTAACAGCCATGATGAGTCCTGAAGAAAAGCCCTGAAGATAAGTCCTGAAGATAAGCCGTGAAGATAAGTCCTTAAGATAAGCCGAGAATATAAGCCCTGAAGATAAGTTCTGAAGATAAGCCCTAAAGATAAGCCGCCCGGGTGTAAGCCACTTGGTGTAAGCTGCCCGGAAGATTGTAACCCGGCAGACAGATTCTAACCCGGTAAGTACTTAGCCATGAAAATGAGCCGCCTGGAGATAAGAAGCCCACGGTGAGAAGCCCGTGATGAGAAGCCTGCGATGGGAAGTTAGAATAGGTTAAGTCTTAGTCTGACTTGGACTATACATGTAAGCCGCCCCTTCAACTTATATAAGGAGGGCAGGTCACCCAAAGAGGGTCAAGTTCTAGAGGGTCAGGTTCCTGACAGGTCAAAATATATAGGTCTTAGATAGATAAGTCTTAGACAACATCAAAGTAGATGCTCTCGAGATAGAGGTAGCGAAACACCGCCCTTGTAACCGAGATCATCATCATCATCAATGTCAATCAAGTAGGATGTAGGTTTTTAGCTCCACCGTGAGGGGCCGAACCTGGGTAAAATCTCGCGTCTCTCGTCCCGCTTAACCCCGTTCAAGCCACCACTTAGATACGTTGGCCTCATGATTAAGTCCTCACACTAGGACATCTGCCGTGACAAAACCACGACAGTTGGCGCCCACCGTAGGGCCTGCGCATGGTGGTGTTGAGTTCTTGAAGGGATCTTCTCCCAGGATCGAGAAGTTCGCAATTTTCTGTGGTTATCCCACGTCTCGAGAAATTTCATGGGATGAAGAAAAGACTGTAGCGGAAAGGTCTACATCATCGATGAGCAGTTGAAACAACATGTTCAGATTCGATCCAAACGAGTTAGGGTTCTGCCAGTCACCAAGTCAAGACCGTCCAGAATTTCTGCAAAATTTTCAATTGATGCAGCGGCCGTGTCCAACTCTTACTATGCATTTTCCCGTCCGTATGCAATATAGAGGATCAAAAGCAACAGAGTCCGTTCTAAACCGCCACTGTTCGACCCGCCACTGAGCGCCTCCAAGCTGCCGCTACGGCCGCGTCGAGCCGCCTCCACTGTGCCTCGAGTCGGCCCTGCCTTGCCCGCCTCCGAGCCGCCACTTTAGCCTGTTTCACCAACAGTCGCCGTCGCGGCCGAATCAAATCGCCAACAGCCGCCGACCGCTTTCGCTGCTGTAGCGAGTCGCCGTTATACCTCATTGGGGAGCCACTGGCTGCCTCTGCTCGATCTTGTAGCAAGCCAAAAGCCGCCCTCACCACTGCCTCGAGCGTGGTCCTACCTCGGTTCGCTTCAATCCATCGTCTCCATGCACGGCCTAAAAACCGCCGCAGTGGCATGCCTCGAAGGCCACGGCCTCGCTTCACCGCTGGTTCACCCAAGTCGCCATCTAGCTATGGCCTTGCAAGCCACCCCTTCACCTCTGTTGTGGTGAGCCGCCTCTACCACTGCAGCCGTGGTCCTGCCGCACAGGCACCTTCGAGTCAGCCATGACACCGGATCCGTGGTGCAATGGAGTAGTCACCATCGCCCGCCTCTGCCGCACTGGCCTCTGCTACTGCCTCTCACCAGCCTCGCACCAGACCGCCCGCTGCCATGAGTCACCAAGTTGACGTAAGCCACCGCTGCGGATGGCTTTTGTTCCAATCCGCCACTTCTGCCGTGGCCAAGTGGCCGCCGAGTCTTCGCCAAAGCCGCCCCAAAAAATATTGCATGACCCAAATCCTGCCATGGACTGCCCGTGCCAAAGCCTTCTACTGCCGCCTGCGAGGCGCCCGTTGCCTTGTAGGTGCCCCTCCGCTGAGGCGCCTCGGCTGTCGCTGCTACCTTCACCGGCCCTGCCTTCGCGTGAGCCGCCCATACCTCGTCAGGGTCGCCGAGTCATCACGCCTCTTAGCTGCCGTCGTGGTCCTCCACTCAGGCCGCATTGGAGTCGCTGAGCCGCCGCCCCTGCCGCTGCGCGTTGAGCCGGCGCCGTCGGTGTGGTCCACAGCCGTGCCCCGCGCCGCCGTATCCTTGAATCGCCATTTTATCGCCCTGAGCCGGATGCATGCCACCGCTTCACAGGCCCCGCATCCGCTTTGAGCCTCCTACTGCGTGTTGAGCTGCGCTTGAGGCCTCGCCACTCGCCGACCGCCTCTCGCGCGTCTTCTGCGGCCTCGCTTCCACGGCACAGAGCCGCCGCCTTGCCATGAGCTTTCTCACCCATGGCCGTGCTGAGCCGCCGTAGTCAAACTGGCAAAGTCGCCGTTGCGTTGGGTCTTCCTCACCCTGTCTCGGCTGCCGTGAGCCGGCCCTCGCTGTTGTGACCACGCCTGCGCCTCACCTCTTCAGCTGCGGTGGCGTCAGGCCGTCTTCGCCTTGGTTCCGAGTCGCCACCGCTGCCGCCTCTGCCTACCCGCAAATCGCGTCCGCCGAGTCATCGGTCCCCACTTCCACCGTGGCTGGCTACAAGCCGCCAGACTCCTCCGCTACAGTGGCCGTGACCCACCGCCTCTATTCACCTCCGCCGAGTTATCCCCGCATGCGAGGCACCTCACCGCCGGCCTCCAGTGAGCTGCTGCCTCGGGCCGGCTCTGCTGCTTTAGCCACGCTTTCGCTATTCTTCGTGCCTTCCGCCGGCCTCCGATGAGCCGCTGCCTCGGGCCGGCCTGTAGTGAGCCGCTGTCTGTGAGCCGCCTCACCGTACCACTCTAAGCCATCGCCCCGCCAGCCCGGACCCGCCTCCGCTGCGGCACACCACTATAGCGGCCGTTTCCAAGCTACGGGCTTTGTTTCTGACTCCCCCCTGCGGACCTTGCTTCATCTCGCCACTCAACCGTGCCCAGCCGGGTCCATCTACCGCATCACTTCTGTTTCACCTTCCACCGGCCTCACCGGTTACCTGCTGTGTCGACCACAGCATCTGTGGTCCTCGGGGCCAATAGCAAAAAAGGAGAGGAGAGGCTGGCTGCCTACGTGGAATCAAGGGCCGTGTTAGTAAAAGCAAGAGTTAAAAAAAAAGTGAGGCAGCATCTGGCAGAGCCCTCGAGGGGTTAAACGCAAATATCCTTTGCTTGCATATAAGGATCAAAAGGAATTCTGCAACTGTATTGAAAAGTTATCTACAGACACTACTTACGGATATCAGGTCATCCGGACCAGTCAGGTGATATCCGTCCAGTCTATTTTTATAGCACATGTTAATATCTTTAAAGAACAATTATTCTAGGCTTGCGATATTTTTTATGCAGGACAATTATTCACTTCAAAGACAATTGTCATGCCACAGATGTAGAGCTCGCGCCAACGTTATCACGCACCAGCATCCAACTTTGTCATACTGCTCGATGAGCATGGGTGCAAGCCGCCGCCTCCGTGGCCCGGTCTACTTCAACAACTCTGAAGCAATAATGATATATTATCAGGCTCCGCCTGCACCGGATGGTTCAATGGATAGGCACACAAGTCGCTTCCGCTGCGGTTTGGTTAACTTCAACTACCAGCCGGGATGAACCATCAGCCGAGTTACTGACACAACTCATACGGGATCATTTATAACCCGCCACGATTGACCTCAACCTTCCATGGACTCACATCGTGTTATCAAAGCCAAGGATATACAAAGAGTGTTGCGAAGATCATCAACTCGCCACTTCACCTCCAGCTTCAACATATTCTAGCGTTCCGCTATTTCAACTCTATGCCGGTTTATATCACGGTCAAATAAGGAGAATCTCAAGCCAATTCCTGGAGTCATCTTAAGACCCAAGGGCTACAAAGACATGACTCAGCAAATTTTTCTGGTTTCAGCACATTTAATAACCCCTGGTCATTGGAGGGAAAATAACCCGGTCTCGAGGGCTACTGCCACATTGGTGAAAGTTTAAAGGCTGTTAGAAAATTTCTAGCTCAAAAAAGTGCCAGGCAATCAGAAAGTTCCGGCTCAAAAGAAAGATTCCGGATTATCAGAAAAGATTCTGGTTCAAAATCCGGCTCAAGAGAAATCTGTCTCTCACAAAGTTTCAAACTCTCAAATATCCGATTCAACATACGGTTTATGAGGAATTCATCTCTCGCAAGTTCGAGTTTTCAGAAAAAAATTAAATTTTGCCAAAGAGAACTTACTGCCATGATGCGCGGTTCAAACATGGGTATCCTGCCTTATTGGCTTATAATATTATGACCAACATAATAAAGCAGGCATCCCCAAATTTCGGGGCCTCTCTCGTTTCATCTCATATTTTTTGTGCATGAGTCTTTATTGATTGATCATAAGGTCACTTGGGGGCTTCCTACTCAATGAGTATAGCTATCTTACCCTCTTGATCGGCTTCCATGCCATATTATGGGTTAAATTTGCCTATAGGTCACTTGGGGGCTTCCTACTCAACGAGTATAGCTATCTTACCCTCTTGATCGGCTTCCATGCCATATTATGGGTTAAACTTGCCTATAGGTCACTTGGGGGCTTCCTACTCAACGAGTATAGCTATCTTACCCTCTTGATCGGCTTCCATGCCATATTATGGTTTAAACCTGCCTATTTGCAACTTACTACTCCACCAGGTGACCCACCGTACTCTTGACAGTCAATCTTCCATGACCCTGAACTTGACAAGGTTAAAACGGCGGTTTTTTGTCATGTGAGAGCTAGTTACAGAAAGCTAGGATAAACTCACCTGTTTGCTTGTTGCTACTCCGCTATGTGGCCCGTCGTACTCTTAACAATCAATCTTCTCTGAAGACCCTGAACTAGTTAAGGTTAAAATGATGGATTTATGTCACGAGAGAGCCAGCTTACGGGATGAAAGGCTTTCATGCCAAGCTTCTTTGACGCAAAACTTGAGTTTATGAAAAAACAAAACAGAGCTGGTCTCTTTTGGTCGTGTCTACAATGCCAACATTTTTTATACTCTATCGTCATAAACATATATGATCATACATTGCATCATCATAGCATGCATCATATATGCATGGATATACTAGTTTATATTGTAGGAACCGGTTTTCATACTGGGTTATATTATTCAAATCTTAAATAGCCAACATGGTTGGATATTTTTTATTATGGTTATCATAACCAATATTGGATGATTGAGGTTTTCAAAACTGTTTTAGCAAAATGGCTATTATTCCCTCATTCAAAAATACTAGCTTACAACAAGGAGCATGGTTCATCCAGACAGTGGATATGATTTTATTCTACAATGGAAGGAATAGTCCTGAGTTGATGCAGGCATACGACCCGGCACTTAGGGGCTACATTATTCAAATCAAGATTACATCAAGATGCAAGTCCCATGTCACTGCAAGCATGGACCATGGCACTTGGGGGCTAATGCAAGTTGCTTTTCAACAAACTCGGTTATCTCAAGGAGATGAGCCAGCCTTTCATAATTTTTCTAAGTCCCAACCTAGTATTGTCTTACTGAGTTGGCCCTTGGGGCTACACATTGCTCCTCAAGTTCATATAATCAGATCTACAAAGTCCCTGCTCATTATTGTATAATTACCCGGCCCTTGGGGGCTACACTGGCCAAAGTTCGATGAAAAATCCTTATGAGGTTGAATTAACTTGTCTGACATCACACATGCTTCGCAAATAGCAACTGCATGTATGGTCGCACACGTTTCCTCTCTGCAAATCATTTCGGATTATGATGCATATCACGCATGTTTGTGCTTTACAGACCGTGCGCGCTGTAATGGCCTGCAGAGCGTATTTTGACCCTAATTTAATCGCTTCTATTTAAAATTGTACCGAATTTGAATTTGAAAGTTGGCTATACCTTTATTCATATCCATTAGGTTCAACAACTAATGCATTATTCGATTCGCAGGTACATATGTTCAAGAATTAAATAAACACAATAAATAATGATGAACTAGGATTGTATGCTTGTACTGTTAAAGACGGTAAAGAACGAGGCGAAAGACATTCTGGTTGCTAAACAAGTTGAAGCGGAATGCCCCTATTGTGCTATCCTCCATGTAGAAGGCAAGCATGACTCTAGTCCAACCCCTTGTGATGGCCGACCGCCAATCATGTAGTTTGAGAGGTAATCTTGAGTAAACTACTTCAGGAACCATTGCAAAGGAAAAAGATTCAGACATTGTCATCTTACACAACTCATTATGGGCAGTAAAAAGAAGGCTGCAGAGTTCTTACTTACTATGCTCCAATTTACTGTTGTCTTGAATAAAGTGTAAACAAATAGTTTACTTGCCATCTTTTGACCGATTTTACTAACAATCTTTATCAGTTTCCTCACTTGATGTTGGTTCATGAATATCTCATTGCCCCATACACAGAAAGGGTCAATGTGCAGATCTTTACCAATTACATATGTACCTAAAAGCACCAAGTTAATATTAGAAGCTAAACAACAATTGCACAATGATGTAGTACAACACTCCCTCCGTACCATTATATAAGATCTTATTACATCCAATATACTCACATATTGGATGAATTAACATCTTATGTTATGGGGCGGAGGGAGTTTATTACATTGTTACAAAGATCGTTCGATTAACTGAAGTTAACTGCTGCTGTGTTGTTGTTGTTGTTGTTGTTGCTCTTCTATGTATATCTAAACATCATCATAACATTAAGGTAACACTCTTCCTTGTTGATTTTTAGCCTAGGGTTGCATAGTCACTCAGTACAATGCATGTTGCTATGTAGCCTCGGATATATTAGATGTGGCCCTAGTTAACCTACCGATAAATGGATTACAGATATATTCAATGAAATGTCCGATTCGACAATTAATCCCTTGTCAGCCCCCGGCCTATATTTGACCGGCTACCGATATCCTGAATAGTGAGTATATATAAGCATGGGATGAAACTAACCTCGATGGAAAACAACACTTGTTCACAATATTGTCCTGAGTAAAACCCTTAGTGGAGTATATATACTCCACCAATTTTTGGTTCTTTCTAGTCGATCCCCTAAACTTAACAGAGTAAACTTCAATTTGATCAAGTTCAAAGCAATTTCAACCGAAAGTAGCATGCGTTCAAACATAAACATAGATAGTTTTGCACAACCAAACATAAGACATAAATTTAAACTTAACTAAACTACTTTTAGTCGAAGTGGAGGTCGAGCTAATCCTTCCTCGTCAGGTATGGTGTGCCATGATCCGGGTCCGGGCCGATGCCGTCGTCGGGGTCGTTGGGGAAGACACTCCTCCACTCTTCGATGTCGATCTCCTCGTCCTTGCCGCCCACCTCACCACTCTCCACAGCGCCGTCCTCACCGCCTTCGACCTCATCGGAGGAGGAGAGCACGATAACCTCGCCGCCCTCCATGCCGGCAAAGATCATCTGCTCCACCTCCATGAGCTCTGGGTGCTGCCAGCAGAGCACTTGCATGTAGGCCTCGTCGGCGGACTCGGCCTCGAGGCGCTCCCTCACCTCGTGGTCCTCCCGTGCCATAGCCGAGCTCACCACCCCCAGCTCCGGAGGGATGAGGTCGACCGAACGTGTGTCGAAGGGGAAATTCAGCCTAGCCGCCATGCCGTGGTAGTGCAAGCACTAGTGCAGGAAAGCCTAGCTATGGCGTGCCAAAAACAGCCTTGGTGGCGTGGACACCCGACGCCACCAGTATGATGCCAGTGTTAAAAATTAGCACTGGCATTGGCACCTACGCCATCAGTATTTTGGACGGTAATCGCATGCCTCATGGTCAACGCCAGCAGTATTAGTCATCAGTTGTGATGTTCCATGTTTTCGCGATGCTAGTAATTTGATTTTCATATTTGAAATAAAAGCTGTACAACAGCGATTTCAGCCAAAATGACAGCATAATCCAGTTTAAGAACAGTCAATAAATCAACTATAAATAGACCCAATGACAGCATTTAAGTTCAACAATGTAGTTATTGATATAGTTCAACAAAGTAGGCAAAGTAACACACATATGAATGTACAATTTCAAATAAATAGAGGTGATAATAACATGATATCTTCCATGCATGCCAACTAGCTAACTACGACTTTTCGGCGGGCGGAGTCAGGGTCATAGTCCAGAGTAAGTGAACCATCATTGCTGCCAGCCGGCTGGTAGTAGACCATGATCTCGTCACGATCGTAGTCGAGGTAAAACGTGGCTCTCTCCCCAGCTTCCATCTCATAAGCATTTGCAAGGGCTTTCCAACCAGGCCAACCAAAGTAGGTGCGGTTTGCCTCGTTGGTGACAAGACAATTGAATTGTTGGTCCGTCAGTATCTTCATGAGGGTGCACTGGAATGTGATGGTTGCATCAACTGGAACTTTAAACTTCTCTAAGAAGTCACGCCTTTCCCTACAAGGGACGACCTGAGCAAAATTAAAAGAAAGAAGTAGCTAGCTAGTTACACAATTTTGGGCACAACCATATACATCATAGGAAACTCAATCAAAACATGTTCAACTAAAACATACCGTCCTTGTGAGGAAGTCATTCGGCAGATCTATGAAAAACTTCTTATCCCTTTGGCATCTCACTGAACCACAGGTCTCACATGGGGCATCCATTTACTGCTTTCATGAAGTTGAGAAAATAAGCACACATAACAGATGCACATAGATATAATGCAACATAAGCAGTTAGTACGAACCAGTGCTATCCGCCCATCTAGTTATCAACACATACATACTTGTAATTAAATAGTTGTACAAACCATGCGTAGTTCAAACAATAAACATGCATAAAGTTAAACAGTTCATATGAAATAGGTAGCGCACGCTAAGCTAGTGGCCAGAGGTACCGTCTTCATGGTCATGCCAAGTCGACCTACGACGACACCCCTGCCGACCCTCCTCCTCATGCTCCAAGGCATCCCAGTCTATGGGATCCTCCTCCACGCTCTTCCTGGCTGCATACTGAAGTAACATCATCTTGTTGGCCTCCATGAGTTTGTCATCTCTCACATGCTCGCTCACCAATGGGTCGAAGAACTGCATCTCGGCCTCTTTGTTCTCCTTCTCCTCAACCCTAGTGCATATCCTCATGTCGTTAGGCACGAGGAACATCGCGAACTCATGACACTCAGGGAAGTTCAGATTCGCCCCTTCCTGAAATAACTCTACTACCATGGCATCATAAGCGTGCGCCCCTAACTCCGGGGTGTCCCAATGGCCAAGTTCGTGGATGACATTGTCCTTCCTAATGGTGGCATAGTACTTATTTCCCTTCTGTCGCACACCACGAAACTTCGGAGCCATCTGTGATGATGCATATATAACTAACAAGTTAGTAAAAAATTGGCATATTAACGAGTACCTGCAAAACCTACAATGCATAAAACGTACTCCCTCCATTCCCAAATATAAGTCTTTCTAGAGATCCATATATTCTAGTCCATTTGAAATGTTTAAAAAAACTGATATTCAGGAATGGAGGGAGTACACTACACTAAATTCTTTCACCATAAGTACACTACATACAACTACAATAAAAATACACTATCTAAAATCATAGTCTAGAACTACACTACATTCTTTCACCACAAGTACACTACTAGAAGTACAATAAAAATACACTATCTAAAATCATACTCTACAACTACACTACATTCTTTCACCACAAGTACACTAGTAGAAGTACAATAAAATTACACTATCTAAAATCATAGTCTACAAATCATATAATACAATCTTACACTACTCGTACACAAAAAATTGGACATTATTCTACACTACTATTACACTACACTAAGTAGAACTCACCCGCGCCAGTGGTAGACGGCGAGGAGGCGTTGCGGGGTGCGACGGGGGCGGGGGCGGCGACCGGGGTGGAGGCAGAGGGGACGGCGATGGGGGCTTCGACGGAGGCGATGAGATGGGGACGGAGGCGACGGCGACGGGGACAGGGACGACGGCGGTGGAGGCGACGGCTACGGCGACGGCGACGGGGGCTTGGGGGCGGCGGCAATTTAATGGGGATCAATGGTTGTGTGTGTGTGTGTGGGGGGGGGGGGGTTTAATCAATCCGACCTGGGGCGGCGGGGTAATTGCTAGACCAACGCCATTGCTATGTGTTACACACATTGTTTTTTACTTTTATGTGTTAGACATATTTTTTTATATTCATATAGATGTTTAGTTTATTATTTTATTGTTTTATTTTCCTACTATTTATTATATTATTATTTTTACTAATTATTTTGTGTAAATATGTAACCATATAAGGGAAACCAATAATTAGAACACCAACATCGATCTAATTAATGTAGCCTCGATACATAATAGTTGAAGGATGAAAATAATAACAAATATATATTACTTCTAGTACTACACGCTCTTGATCTAGACTAAGAACATCATCAGTGTAATGATTCCCATGAGAAAAAAAGCTGCCACCGATCCAGCAGGGAGAACGAGGCCAAGCATAACACCAGCTAAAAGGGCATATCGAAGCATCTTGAATTTTTGGATTTGGTCGCGCATCACATCAGTCTTCAGCTGCATCTCATCTACCTGTGGTCTTAGTTCACCAATGGAGTACTCCAGCAACTCGCTCACGTACTTCTGCACGAGATCAACCCATATCCATGTGTAGCAATATTTTGTCCCTAGCGCCTATGGATCACAATATACACACACATATATTAATGATCACGACAATATATATATATATAAAGTTGAATTGTGCAAATTAGCAGAAATAGATCAAGATCGAGGTATTTTCTGCCAATTACCTTTCCACGGTTACCGTAGATGTAGAACTCTCGCTCTGGATTACTTTCTGTGTGCGACATATGCTTATCAGCAGGGCGTCCACAGCCGCAATGCAGTATAGGTGCCCTCGCTTGATTCCTGGCAGCTTCCGCGCCTATGGCATAGCTGCCGGATCGTAGGGACGTCGCGCTGCAGCGGGATGATTTGATAGACAGGGTTGGCTGCATTGGCCGTGGCGAGCGCATGTCGTGGCCAACGGGGCCAGATGAGATCTCGTCCAAGGCGGCGGAGTCCCAAACTTGCGACACGCCTCGCTGACGTGGGCTCGCACGAGGGTCTCGTGCCGATTCGACAAGCTCCAATGGGTCCATTGTCAGCAAAGCAGCCGACTAAGAGGGATTAGAACTTTGTGGAGAATGGAAGTGAATGTATTTGAGAACAAGGGGCTGCCAACACATCTATATATAGGCACAACTTAGTGTTGGCGTTCCACATGACGGCATGATAGCACAAGGTTAAGTATATATGGCGTGTTTATAAATTGCACAACAGCATTATACTGCAACTGGTCATGAGAACTGCGCCCACATAGAAGTGACGTCACAAGTATTAAGAATGCTAGCAATAGCAAGTTATATCTGGCGTACCAATTTGGACGACGCGAGCACTATTTGAAAAAAATAGTGCTGGCGTTGATGAAAAATGGCGCGCCACAAACGAAACTTGTGGCTAGCCATTTTTCCACTAGTGCATCGGTCGTACTCCATGGCTGCGAAGTGGGCCATGTGGAATCTACCGAGCCACCGACAGGTGTGGGTCTCCCGATCCGTAATCTCGGCGACCCACATCCCCCACTGCCGCTTCCGGACCCCAAGGTAGGTCTTCGTCGGCGGCCGGGTTCGAGGGAGGATGGGAAAGTCCTCAAACTGGCATAGGGGCGCGGCGGTGGGTGGATCGAGCGACGGGTGACGGCGGCTCGATAAAGAGTCCACGCAGGACGACAGGGACACCTCAGCGGCCACCTCACCGATGTTGGGCGACGAGGCCGCGATAAACCTCTTTTGTGTCATTCGCTCCTCGAGTTCCCCGGGAAGAGTAGCCAGGCTTAGGCTGAGGGGGTGGGGATGAGGATATGTGGGAAAGGGGCGTTTCGCACGCATAATATAAGAAACTCAGGGCGGCGAGGGTATGTATATTGGTGGGTAAACTGCACGGGCAGATGGGCAGAGGTTGACGATGGAGGCGGCATGGCGGCGGCGGCGACCTACCTATGGTTTCAAGTGAGGGAGGGGTGGTGTGTGTCTGTGTGAGCGGTGGTTTTGGTGGGTGTGTGGAGGGGGGCAAGGTGGTCTTTGAGGAAATACCGCAACTACTGAAAATTTTACTAGGCGGGAGTAAAATGTCGGGGCTACTGAAAATTTGGATCAAGGGATTGAAGCAGAGCGGGAGGAACAGACATCACACACGGTCAAAAATATAATAATCATGTGCTATCAAATCAAAAAACCCTCCAGGTGAGCAGATATTTTTGAGATTGCGAGTGATGTGAGAGCGGAGGTTTTTTTTGAGACAGGCAGAGGTTGATGATGGAGGCGGCGACCTACCTATGGTTTCGAGCGAGGGAGGGGTGGTGTGTGTCTGTGTGAGCAGAGGTTTTGGGGTGTGTGTGGAGGGAGGCAAGGTGGTGTTTGAGGAAATACCGCAGCTACTAAATATTTTACTAGGCGGGAGTAAAATGCCGGCCTACTGAAAATTTGGATCAAGGGAATGAAGCAGAGCGGGAGTAACAGACATAGCATATGGTCAATGTCGTGGTGGGTGCACGGCAGATGCCAAAGGATGGCTAAAGAGAGGGACAGGCTCGAGGGCACCGCTGGGCTCCAGAGGAGAGGTGGGCATGAGCGAGCGCGGGACGCAAGACATACCTAGGTTCGGGGCTCTCCGGAGAGATAACACCCCTAGTCCTGCCGAGAGTGGTTTATATGTATCGGTACAAAGTTGCTCCAAGAGATGTTTGGGGGAGTAAGGAAAGCAGGCCAAGGCTCAGGCTGCTCCTTCTCCTTGTATGTGTATTTTACTGATGGTCTGATCATATGTGTTCGCCCCGTGCATGGAGGCCTCCTGGGGGGTTTTATAGGTCAACCCCCCAGGGCTATAATGGTAAAGTTACATGGCCGCGGGGCCAAAATGTCAGCGTCTGGGAAGCCGGTGCTGGGACCCGCCGGGTGCCAGGATTCGCCGGGTTCCCCGAGCACGGGCCCCGTGCGCCAGAGGGCACTGTTCCCTACCTTGTATTGCGTCACGGAGTGGTTGAGCCGGCTCGGCTACAGTGGCACGTCACCTGGTCGCCATCGGCTTGCGTCAGCAGGACGAGGGGTGAACTGTTGCCATGTCGGCCCCGGTCAGTGGGGTAGGTGGGGCACTGTTGCCACGCTCCTGCCGGTCGAAGGGGTTGGTGGGCCACTGTAGCCATGCTCATCTCCCTTTAGGGGGACTTGAGCCGTCGTACGCCTTGGATGGGACGGGAGCTGACCCGAGGCCGGGTTGAGGAAGTCTTGGTTTGGCAGGGCCAGCTGGCATGTGCCAGCGGGCCCGGCCGCACTGCGGTCTTGGCCGGGTTGCGGGGTTTGGCCGGGTCGAGGAAACCAGCCGAGCGCGAGCCGGATTGAGGGGTGAAGCCGGCCCCAATGTTTTTGAAAAGGATCCGGGTTTCATTGCCTGCCCGGGGTTCATCCCCCCGACAGTATTCCCTGAAGCTGTGTGGCTCGCCGGCTTCAAGCAGGGGGGCCTTTGTAGTTTCACCCCCTGAGAAGGCGGCAGATGTTGATGAAGCTTGTGACCGCCGGGTCCGGCAAGACCCACTATGTGCCGGCTTCCGGAAGCCGGATCACAACATCCCGACATGGGCGGGAAATCGAAGAGTCTGTCGAATCTTGAGGAGAAGGGTCGTGCCCCCTCGGTTTCGGCGCGAGCGCCACATGGCGAACGGCATCTGAAGGGGCCTGACAGGCCACACATGTGATGGGACTTGATAGCGGGATAGGGGGCCCGCCACTCCACGCCCTTGGCCCCCGCGCAGGGATTTAATGTGGCGGCCGCAGACGGTTGCGCTTCCTGATGCAGTTAATTGGCGTGTGGATCATGGGAAGTGGGAGGGGTGGGCGCAACCGATCCCATTTCCCCACTTCTGGTCTGTGGCTATAAATCGGGGGGGGGGGGGGGGGGGGGGAGGGAGCGACAGGACTCACTCACGCATGCATCCCCACCTCCTTTTTCCTCTCTCGCCCTGCTCCAGAGCTCGCCGCACGCCGCAGCGCCCTGCCACCCCGAGCGAAGTGTTGCTGCCGTACCGTGCGTACAGCAGCCGCTCACACTCATCGCGCCTATCTTCTCTGTCCCGCCACGCGCTGCAGCCGAGCTTCGGAGATGGAACTGCAGAAGGGCACGTGGGAGAGGTCGGAGGTCACCGACGAAGACATCCAGTACCTTCGCGAAACTCGGCGGTTGCCGCCAGCGAAGGACGTAGCCGCGCGCACGCCCGGGGCGGAGAGGGAGCCCGAGCCACAGGAGGGCGAGCGCGTGGTCTTCCTCAGGCACTTCTGCCGCAGGTATGGCCTCCCCGCGAGCGATTTCTTCTGTGAGTTTCTCAACTTCTTCAGGCTGCAGCCGCACCACTTAGGTTCAAACGCCGTGTTGCAGCTCTCAGGCTTCGTTACCCTCTGCGAGGGCTATTTGGGGGGTGGAGCCATACTTGGATCTCTGGTGCCTCCTCTTCTTCCTCAAGCAACAGGGGCCGGAGGCTGGAGCCATGGCCAAGTACGGAGCCATCGTTGTCTCGGTCTGGCCCAACGGGGTGTTCCCCAAGATGCCCTTGGAGGATTTCCGCCAAAAATTGGCAAAACTCTTTCTTCTACGTGCGCAACGTCGGCGGGAGGGGCGACACCATCAACCTGCCCCTGTTCATCAATGAGCAGCTAGCCGCCAAGATGAACTGGGGCCACGCGATCAGGAACCCGCCACAGGAGTTGGTGAATCTACAGAACCGGATTCGGGAGATGGCAGCGTGGGAGGGACTCAAGGGGACATATCTTGTCTCCGCCTTCATCACGCGACACGTCCTGCCGCTGCAGCGCCGGGCCCACATCATCGGCCAGATGGGCGAGCGCCCGGATCTTACCTGGATGTCCTTCGGGAAGCTAACGCCGCCGTAAGTCACCGACCACGTGAACGCCATCTCCAAGGCCGGGCTGGCCGACGACTGGCGCTTCGGCAAGGCGCCATACAACGCCGAGTACCCGACGCCAGCGGTTAGTCCTTGGTCTTCTTTCTTTGTAATGTCTCAACTTCTCCTTCGTCCTGATGCGACGAGGGAAGTGCTACTGAATGTGATTCAGCCGACGCGTGACGGAACAAGGATGCAGGTACTGGACGCCGAACGGGCCCGCTCGGAGGGAGCGGGATCATCTGCTGAGGCTCCGGAGCCAGCCGTTGGTGAAGCCGCGACGCGCACCGTAAGGGTAAGTCTCCGCACCTGGATCCCCTTCGAGATTGGTCGGACGACGAGGAGGAGGTCCTAACATACGCCGGTGGTGCAACGGCGCCGAGGGGAGGAGACGGCACCGTCGACCCCCCAAGGCGGCTGCAGAGGACGGCCGGAGCCGGGTCATCCTGCGCGCTGGCTGCTGCAAGTCGGCCGTACGGGAAGGGCGATGCGGCGCCGAGCAAGCCGGCCGTGAAGTGCACGGCGGACCCGGCCGCAGGTGGCCAGCCGGGTGCTAGGAAAAGGCACCGCACCATCCTGGCGGCGCCGGCAAGGCCGATCGTCCTCATTATGACCGAGTAACTTTGCCTTGCTGGCTCCGCCGTGCAGCCGAGCTGTACTTTCCTCACATTTTTCTTGCTATGATCCAGGTCGCCGTTGGCATTGGCGCTGGTCGCGACGGACGCCGCGTCTGGGGGCGGCTTTGCGTTCCGGAAGACCCGGACCAGCGCCATCGACCTGCCCGAGGGCTCGGCCGGGTAGGATCTCGGCCTGGACCCGGCGGACGTGTGGCGCTGCGCCTCGAGGGACCGGAACAAGGCCCTCAAGGAGCTGGCAGTGGAGGCCCAGGCCTGGCCGGCGTGGCCGGAGACGACGGCGGGCACGGACCCGGTGGTCGTCATGCCACCAACGGAGGAGGAGCGCGGCCTGGACAGCCAGGCGGAGATGGTGGTGGACGACCAGGAGGTCGTGGTGATCGGCGATGACACCCCACCCCGGACCAACATGGTCGAGCGGGCAGAGATGGGGGAGGCGGAGGCGGAGCCGCCTTGGAGGGGACTCCACAGGCGATGGCAGACGGGCAGCCGCAGGTGACGCCAGACGCGGCGCCATAGGCGGCGCCCGAGGCGACGCTGGGGGCGACGCCGGCTGGCACGCCGGAGTCGAGGGCTGCCGTGGAGGAGACGGCAGGTGGCGAGCATGCCCTGGTGGTCAGGCAGCTGCCAACGGCGCCGGGAAGCCGTCCTGCTGCCGGTCGCAACAGGTCCGGGCTGGACCCAGCTAGCCCGTCTTCGGGGCCATGACACAGGAGGAGGCGGCTATGGCCACCATGAGCCAACGTCTCCGCGGGCGCGCGGAGCGGGTTCAGGCCTTTGCTCAGGCCGAGATGGATCAGGCGCGGGAGCTGGAGCGCTCTGTGCTGGTGAGGCCTTCCTTCTCTAGTTTTATCTTTGCAGCCGGCAAGTGGGGGCGCGCCAGCGCACCCACTGGGTGTAGCCCCCGAGATTCGGGCTAACTATGTAGTAGTTGGGTCGAATCTTCAAATGCTTCGTCTTGTGTTGATTCTCGCTCTTTTTGTAGCAACTGGACGCCTTCCGGGTCAGTGTTTACAACCGGCTTCTGGACAAGCACCGTCAGCTCACGACGCAGCTTGCCGCCAAGGAGGAGGTGCTCTGCCTCGCTGAAGGTATGTTTTGCGTGCTTTTAGTGGGGGCGCGCGAGAACACCCACTGGGTGTAGCCCCCGAGATTTGGGCCAACTACGTAATAGTTGGGTCAAATCTTAAAGTGTTCTTGTTCTTTCTTTGTCTCGACCCTGGATCTTTGTTGTGCAGCATCTGCAGCCGAGGAGCCGGTCTAGCGAACCTAGCTGATCAGAGCTGGTCAGCAGCACGACCTGGCTGTTGCCTACGCCGGCCGGCTCCGGGTTGAAGTGGGGGAGCTAAAGGTGGAGGCGGCAGAGGCCCAGCGGGCACTTGTCAAAGCTGGTCGGCAGCATGAGCAGCTGGCTGGTGACAAGAGTTGGATCTAGGCCAAGGTGGAACGCCTGACAGCGGAGGCGGCGAAGGCGGTGGAGGCCCAGTAGGCGATCGCCGAAGCCGGCCAGCAATGCGATCGGCTAGCCGACGACAAGGGCCAGCTCCAAGCCGAGGTGGAGAGCCTGAAGGCGGAAGCGGCCAAGCGGCCGAAACCCACCAGGCGGAACTCCTCCGCCTCAAGGAGGAGCACGGGCAGGCAACCACCGCCAAGGACGCCGAGCTGAAGGCGGCCGTTGACAAAGGCACTGAGCTGGAGAAGGCGCTAGAGGCGCGCGACCATGCTGGCAACCTGGAGCGGCATGGTACGTTGCTCGAGGCTCAGCACCTGGACGAGGCCTTCGCCAGTAAGTGCTTCTTCGTTGATTTCGCCGGGTTGTGAAGCCGGCTTTGCTTTTTTGTTGCTAACTGTTTTACTTTTCCTCTTGACAGAGCACTTTCCAGAGACGCAGAAGATGGCGGAGGAGGTCGTTCGTGCCCAACGGTCACCTTAGGGGAACCCGGATGCCGGGCTCGACCCGAACGTCGCCTGGAGCTTCTCAGAGATCATGCAGGCCGCCGAGGCTCGTCTGCAGGTCTTGGGCGAGCAGATGGGGTGGGTCTCCGCAGCCGGAGCGGCGATGACGACGGCCCTCTGGCCTAGTGCCGTCACGCCTAATAGCTTTACGCGGCTGGCGTGATGGCTGGAAGTAGGGCTGGAGAGGCTTCACGCGTGGTGCGTCTCTGCCGCCCGTGCAGGTGCCGACGTGGCGCTGAGGTTCGTCATGTCCTGGTACCCGGACCTGGCGCTGGACCTGCTGGTGGACCAACGAGCCGGCGCGGAGCCCCAGCTGCAGGCGGAGGCGGGACGGATCGCCGCCAGAGCTAGCTACCTAGCCTCGTTCGTGTTCCATGACAAGTTCCAGGTGGAGCTGACTGACGATGGCGGGGTGGTGCCGCCCGACGACTTCGGGTTGCTGCTGGATGACCCGGAAGGCAGCTCTGAGGAGACGAGTGTCTACACGGATGATGAGGCCGGGTTGGATGATACCGGCGCCTCGGTGAACCCGGAGGCCACCGCGGAGGAGCCGGCAGCTGCGCGACCTGGCGCGGGGAACGCCTGAAGCCGCCCTATTTATCTTTTTGCGCACTTTGGTTAAGTAGCAGGTCCACCCACCCACCGGGGTGTTGTTGGTGAATGTAATGAACTTTTGGCCTTGGGCCCATGTTATCGTAATGTAAATACTTTTGCGGATGTTTGCGCTTTTGCTCTTTGTTTTCTAAGCTTTTTCCTAGCTTAATCCTTCCTTGGACTTCCCCCCCCGCGAGTCGGACAGCCGGGCTCTGGTCTGTGACAAGGAGTTCGGTCCTTGGAAAGATCGTGCAGTACTTAGGCCTTTCAAACATTGAGCGCGAGCGAAACACCCACTGGGCCGGCCGACTGGTGAGCGGCCGGTCGTGCAGTGACTTGGTAATGTAAATATGCTTGCGAATGCTTGCACCTTTGCTCTTTGTTTTCTGAGCCCTTTTTCCTTGCTTGATCCTTCCTTGGACTTCCCCCCACGAGTCGAACAGCTGGGTTCCGGTCTGTAACATGGAGTTCGGTCCTTGGAAGGAGTGCGCAGTACTTAGGTCCTTCAAATGTTGAGCGCGAGCGAAACACCCACTGGGCCGGCTGGCGAGCAGCCGATCATGTAGCGACTTAGCGCGGTGAGACCGGGTTGACTGATCCAGAAATCCCAACTTAGTGTTTCGCAGCGTGCAGGTGCTTTGGCCCATAGTTCTTGCCGGCCGACAGGCGAAGCCAGACTATGGTGTAGGGCGAAGTGACAGGCCTTGGCAACCCGGACATGCGGGGATGTGCTAAGGAGAAATGGCGGGTTGCGGTCAAGCCGGCCAGCCCCCGAGCCCCCGAGTTGTTCGTGCCAACCCGGTGGTGGAGGTTTTAAGAAAATTCGCAAGGATGTGTGAAGCATAGCAACTTGGCATAAAGAGGTAGCCCTCGAGTGTCGTTTGGGGATCCCATTGTCTTTTACAGAATTACAAAAGGCAGCGACACATACGTGCATACAGCTAACTGTAAAATGGGCGGAGGAGCTCTGCATTCCAGGGCCGATTTGTCTCTTCGCCGGTGGTGTCTCTCTTGCGCTTGTTCGGCTTGCAGGCGTCGATGAGGTAGTAGGCGTTGCAGTCACACAGGGCTTTGCTGACGATGAAGGGGCCTTCCCATGGGGAAGCCAACTTGTGTTGGCCGGCTTGCTGCTGGACAAGTCGGAGGATGAGGTCTCCCTCACGGAACGCGAGGGGCTTGATCTTCTTGCTGTGGTAATGCCTCAGGCCTTGCTGATAGATGGTGGATCGGCTAAGGGCCAAAAGGCATGCTTCTTCGAGTAGGTCAATGCCATCTTCACGGGCTTCCTTGGCTTGGGCTTCTATGTACATCATGACTCGCGGTGAGTCAAACTCGATGTCAGTCGGGATGACAGCTTCTGCTCCGTAGACGAGGAAGAACGGGGTGAACCCGGTCGACCGGTTTGGCGATGTGCAGAGACTCCAGAGGACGGCCGGCAGCTTGTCAAGCCAGCTGCCGGGTGAATGGATGAGGGGATCGACGAGCCGTGGCTTGATGCCGGATAGGATGAGGCTGTTGGCCTGCTCGACCTGGCCGTTGGACTGAGGATGAGCCACAGAGGCCAGGTCAAGCCGGATGCCGGAGATGGAGCAGTACTAGGCCAACGCGCCATTGGCAAAGTTGGTGCCGTTGTCCGTGATGATGCTGTGCGGGACGCCGTATCGCACCGCGATGTCTTTGATGAACCAGACGGTTGTTGGCCCGTCCAGTTTCTTGATCGGCCGTGCCTCGATCCACTTGGTAAACTTGTCCACCGCCACCAGCAAGTGCGTCATGCCACCCCGGGTGGTCTTGAAGGGTCCCACCATGTCGAGCCCCCAGACCACGAAGGGCCAGGTGATCGGGATGGCTGCAGGGCTGAAGCCGGCTGGCGGCCGTGCTTGCTAAAGCATTGGCATCCCTCGCACTTGAGGACGAACGACTCGGCGTCTTTGAGGGCCGTGGGCCAGTAGAAACCATGGCGAAAGGCCTTGGCCACCAGGGACCTGGAGGCGGCGTGGTACCCGCACTCGCCCTGATGTATGTCGAGGAGGATCTCTATGCCCTTGTCCTGCTCGACACAGTGCTAGAACACGCCCGTCGCGCTGCGCTTGACAAGATCGTTGTTGATGATGCTGTAGGCGGACGCCTAGCATTGCACTTGCCGAGCCTCGGTCTCGTCCATGGGGAGGACTCCGTTCTCCAGGAAAGCCAAGACGGGCTGGGCCCATGACGGAGCCGTCACCACGGTAAAGACGGCCACCGGTACAGGTCCCGGGATGGGAGCCCCCGGGTCGGGAACGATGGGGGCAGGATTGAGCACGGCAACCCCCGGGCCGGGATTAGCAGTCCTCGGGGCAGGGTCAGATATGACGGTGGCCGAGTTGAGCACGGCAGCCCCTGGGCCGGGATCAGCAGTCCCCGGGCCGGGTTCCGCAGCCCACGGGACCGGGTTGGAGACGGCAGCCCCCGATCTTGGAGCGATAGCCACCGGGTCCAAGTTGGGGAGGGGCGCTGCAGGGTCGTCCGGGATGAAGATGGACTCGGAGTCCGGAGACGGCTTGAGGGACGGCTTGCGCAAGTGCTCGAGGGAGATGCCGGATGGTATGGCCTACCGGGATGAGCCAATCTTGGCTAGCGTGTCAGCAGCTTCATTTTCTATTCGCGAGACATGGAGGAAATCGTAGCCGTCGAAGGTGCCGGAGAGCTGCTGGACAAGGACACAGTAGCTGGCCATGTTGGCGTCCCGGGCATCCCACTCGCCGGAACACTCCTGCACCACCAGGTCCGAGTTTCCATAGCATAGGATGCACCGGATGCCGAGTTCCTTGGCAAGCCGGAGGCCGTGCACAAGGGCTTGGTACTCGGCAACGTTATTAGAGGCGGCGAAGTGGATCTGGAGCGTGTACCAGAGCCGGTCGCCCTTCGGGGAAGACAGCACGATGCCGGCTCCCAAGTCGGAGCGCATCTTGGAGCCGTCAAAGTGCATGCACCAATGCATTGAATCCGGCAGCGGCGGCAGGTACTGGGTCTCTGTCCAATCGACGAGGAAGTCAGCCAGGGCTTGGGACTTGATCATGGTGCGGGGCTCATAGAGGATGGTGTGGCCGGCCAGCTCGATGGCCCACTTGGCAACCCGGCCAGAGGCATCCCGGCAGCCCATGATCTCGCCAATGGGGGCCGTGATGACCACGGTGATGACATGCTCTTGGAAGTACTGCTTCAGCTTCTTTGCGGTAAAGTACACGCTATAACACATCTTCTGGTAGTGCGGGTAGTTCTGCTTCAAGGCGGATAGCACCTCGCTCAGGTAGTAGACCGGGCGCTGGATAGACTGGATCTTTCCCTTCTCTGGTCGCACGACCACCAGCACCGTGCTGTCCGACCGCGAGGTGGCGGCAATGTATAGCAACAATAGCTCCTTGTCGGCCGGCGCGGCAAGGACGGGTGCGGTGGAGAGCATGCAGTTGAGATCCCGGAATGCTTCGTCCGCCTGGTCGTTCCATTCGAAACGTCTTCTTCATCAATTGATATAAGGGCAAGGCCCTCTCGCCCAACCGGCTGACTGAGGCCAAGCAGCCGGTGAACTTCTGGACATCGCGCAGCCGGGTCGGCTTGCGCATGCACTCGATGGCCTTGATTTTCTCCGGGTTTGCCTCAATGCCGCGCTCCGAGACAAGGAAGCCGAGTAGCTTCCCGGCCGGCACACCAAAAATGCACTTCTCCGGGTTGAGCTTGATCTGGTATTCGCGCAGATTGGCAAAGTTCTCCCTCAGGTTGTCAAGGAGCATGAGGTGCCTCTTGGTCTTCACCATGATGTCATCCACATAGACGTGGATGTTGCGGCCGAGTTGCGCCAGCAGGCATTTCTGCATGCAGCACTGGAAGGTGGCGCCGGCGTTCTTCAAGTCGAATGACATGGGGATGTAGCAATATGCCCCGAAGGGCGTGATGAAGGACATCTTCAGGGCGTCGGCCGGGTCCAGCTTGACTTGATGGTAGCCGGAGTAAGCATCCAGGAAGGACAGGAGCTCACAGCCGGTGGTGGAGTCGATGACTTGATCAATCCGCGGGAGGGCGAAAGGATCCTTGGGGCAAGCCTTGTTCAGGCTGGTGTAGTCTATGCACATGCGCCAGGTGTTGTTCTTCTTTAGGACAAGGACCGGGTTGGCTAGCCACTCGGGGTGAAACACTTCCATGATGAAGCCGCCTGCGAGTAGCTTCGCGACCTCTTCACCGATGGTTCTTCTCTTCTCTTCTGAAAAGCGATGTTGGGGTTGATGGATAGGCTTAGCTTGCTTGCGGACATGTAGTTTGTGCTCGGTGTACTCCCTTGGAATTCCCGGCATGTCCTTTGGGGTCCATGCGAAGATATCCCAATTTTCACGGAGGAAGTCGATGAGCTCGCCTTCCTATTTGCTGTCGATGCGGGTGCCCACAACGACGTACTTGCTGCAGCTGGGGTCTTCCGGGTTAAGCTTGACCCTCTTGGTCTCCTTGGTCGGCTAGAAAGAGGCCTCGCCGGCCAGCTCCTTGGCTGAGGTCGGCACAGTCGGTGTCTCATTGGCCAACGTGACGATCCGGTCAAGCTGGCATCGCTCCTCGGCTATGACCAGCGACTCGGTCAGCTTAGCACCGGCTTGAGCACACTCCAGGGACTTGCGGTAATCGCCGACGATGGTGATGAGGCCCTTAGGACCCGAAAGCTTCATCTTCAGGTAGGCATAGTGGGGGACCACCATGAACTTACCCAGCCCAGCAGCGTGTGGTACGCGCTGGACAAGTCCACCACCTCGAACCAGATTGGTTTGCGCCAGAAATGGTCGCTCGTGCCGAACAGGACATCAAGCCGGATCCGGCCAATGGGGGAGCAGGAGAGACCTGGCACGATGCCATGGAACACCGTCCGGGATGGCTCCAGGTCCTTGGCCTCGAGGCCGAGCTTGGTCATGGTGTCGCGGTAGAGGATGTTAATGTTGCTGCTGCCATCGATGAGGACCCGCGAAAACTTGCAAGTGCGCCTGGTGGCGACGATAGTGGTGTCGAGGACGAGAGCATAGCCACCCGGGTTCGGCATGACGGCCGGGTGGTCTTCCCGAGTCTAGTTGACCGGGCGCTCGGACCAGTGCAGGTACTCTAGCACGGCCGGGATGACGGTGTTCACCTCCTGCCAGAGCAGGCGCTTGCTACACTTGTCGTCGCCAAAGCTGGTGAAGACGACGTAGCTCGTGTTCTGGTTGGGGAAGACAACATTGCGCACCGCGCCGTTTGCTCAGGGCGGGGGGGGGGGGAGGCGTAGCCGGCTGCCACGCACCCGGAGCCGGAGCTGGAGGCGGTGGGATGTCGCCTCTCATGATTCGCTTGGTGATGGCGCACTGCCGGAGCATGTGCGTTAATGGCCTTGCGCCGCTGTGGTGCTTGCAGGGGGAGTCGAGCATCTCCTCAAAGCTCATGGCGGGTTGCCACGCCGTCTTGGCGGTTTGCCGGCGCTTGCCGGCCGGCTCAGCCGCGGGTGCCTGCTCGGCGATCATGACGAGGCGGTTGTCGTAGTGCTGGGCCTGCTGATCGGCCTTCCGCCTGTTGTTCTGCTGGTTGTTCTGCTGGCGGCTGCTCTCGCCAGCCGGCTTGTGGGCCGTCGCCGGCATTGTCTTGCTGGCTTCATCCAGTACCACCTGGATCTTCATGACGGAGTCGGCGTTGGCATACTTGTCCGCGATGACCATGAGCGCAGCCATTGTGGTCGGCTCGTAGTGCAGGAGCTTGTGCTTGAGGAGGGTGCCATCCCGGCAGCCGCTCATGAAGTACTGAATGGCTTGGACCTCGTGGATGCCCTCGCAGCTGTTTCGGAGCTCGGTCCAATGCGCGAGGTACTCGCGGCTGGTTTCGGCCGGCCCTTGCACGCACATGGCGAGCTGGCTGGGTCAGCCGGGACGCTTGTAGGTGCCGGTGAAGTTGCGGACGAAGGCTTGCTCGAAGTCGACCCACACGTTGATGCTGCCAGCCGGTAGGCTGTTCAACCATGTGCGGGCCGAGCCCAGTAGCATGAACGGGGCGTAGCACACGGCAAGGCGGTGGTTGCCGCCCGCGATGCCGATGGCGGTGGTGTAGTTGATGAGCAAGTCCTCCGGCTTGACGGTGCCATTGTACTTGGGGGTATCGCGGGGCAACGTGAACCCTTTGTGGAAGGGCTCATCCTGGATGCGCGGGCCAAAACAAGCCGGCCCGACGGTGTTGTCCTCCTCCAGCTCGAAGGAGAGGGCAAGCTGACTGAGCCGGTGGCGAGCGTCGGTGTCGTCGATGGCGCGCGGGCCCAGCCGGCTCGGGACGGGACCGCGAGGCGCCGGGTTGGCCGAGGCCGGGTTGGCACGCCGGCCGGATGGTCGGGGAGGGTCTTGTCGGCGCCGGTCCTCCTGGGTCGGCTCGTTTCCCAAGCCGTCACCAGTCGACGGGGCATGGTTGCGCCGGGTTCGCGTCTGGCCCGACTGGGCCTCGTCCGGGCACGCGGAGGATGCCGTGTTCTGCCGTTCGGGATCCCTGGTGCGGCACGAGCCGGACGCAGTGGGATGGTCGAGGCGGTCTTGCTGCGCGTTCGCGGCTCCGAGAAGCTCGTTCAGGCATTGCAGGCGCTCCTGCAGCTCTTCGCCCTGCAGCTGCTCCATGCCAATGGAGGCCGCCTCCGCAGCACGTAAGTTATTGACGGGGGTGTCATAGATGGTTGGGGCCGCGCCGAGGGCATGGCCAATGGCGCCGCCATGGGCCCGCACCTCGGCGACCCCGCTGGGCTCAGCAGCGGTCGGAGTGAAGCCGTACGCGGCATTGCGCTCCCACTGGGCGGACTGCAGACAGCGCTGCGTAGCAGTGAGCGTCTTGGCCGTGTCCAGCAGGCGCTTGCGCTCCTCCTTGAGCTGGGCCCGGGCCTCCGTGGTGTTGGTGGCATTGATGTCAGTGGAGATGGGGACGCGGAGGTTCTGCATCGTGGCGCACAGCGGTTTGGGCGCGTTGGCGTATTCCACTGCGGCCCTGCCCTCGGCGGCCTTCCTCGCGGCATTGGACGAAGAAGAGCCGGAGCCGGTGGCGAATACCTCCACCCGGACGCAGGGATCTGCTGCCCCGACGGAGATGTCATCGCCAAGGGGGACGGGCGAGTCGGAGATCCACTGCCCCGACGGAATGTCAGCGTCTGGGAAGCTGGTGCTGGGACCCGCCGGGTGCCCGGATTCGCCGGGTTCCCCGGGCGTGGGCCCCATGCGCCAAAGGGCACTGTTCCCTACCTTGTGTTGCTTCACGGAGTGGTTGAGCCGGCTCGGCTATAGTGGCACATCGCTTGGTCGCCATCGACTTGCGTCAGCAGGACAAGGGGTGCACTGTTGCCATGCCGGCCCCTGTCAGCGGGGTAGGTGGGGCACTGTTGCCACGCTCCTACCGGTCAGAGGGTTTGGTGGGCCACTGTAGCCATGCTCATCTCCCTTACGGGGACTTGATCCGTCGTACACCTTGGATGGGACGGGTGCTGACCCGAGGCCGGGTTGAGAAAGTCCTGGTTTGGCGGGGCCGGCCGGCATGCGGCAGCGGGCCCGGCCGCGCTGCGGTCTTGGACGGGTTGCGGGGCTTGGCCAGGTCGAGGAAACCTGCCGAGCGTGAGCCGGATTGAGGGGCGAAGCCAGCCCCGATGTTTTTGAAAAGGATTCGGGTTCCGTTGCCTTCCCGGGGTTCATCCCCCCGACAGTCAAAACATAATTATTGTGTGCTATCAAATAGAAAAACCCTCCATGCGAGCAGATATTTTTTAGATTGCGAGGGATGCAGGTGGGAGTAAAATGCTGGGGCTACAAAGAATTTGGATCGAGGATAAGCAGAACAGGAGTAACAGACATCGCACATGGTCAAAACATAATAATCGTGTGCCATCAAATAGGAAAACCCTCAGGTGAGCAGATATTTTCTATATTGCGAGCGATGCAGGCGGGAGTAAGATGCCGGGGCTACTAAAAATTTGGATCAAGGGATTGAAGCCGACGAGAGTAATAGACATCGCACACGGTCAAAACATAAGAATCGTGTGCTATCAAATAGAAAAACCATCCAGGTGAGCAGATATTTTTGATATTGCGAGCGATGCGGGCAGGGGTAAGATGTCAGAGCTACTGAAAATTTGGATCAAGGGATTGAAGCAAAGTGGGAGTAACAGACATCACACCCAGTCAAAACATAATAATCGTGTTCTATCAAACAAAAAAACCCTCCAGGCGAGCAAATATTTCTGAGATTGTGAGCGATGCAGGCAGGAGTAAGATGCCAGGGCTACTGAAAATTTGGCTAAAGAGATTGAAGCCGATCGGGGGTAAAAGACATCGCACAGGGTCAAAACATAATAATCGTGTGCTATCAAACAGAAAAACCCACCAGGCGAGCAGATATTTTTGAGATTGCGAGGGATGCAAGTGGGAGTAAAGTGCCGGGGCTACTAAAAATTTGGATCAAGGGATTGAAGCAAACCGGGAGTAACATACATCACACACAGTCCACACGTAATAATCATGTGCTATCAAACAGAAAAACCCTCCAGGCGATAAATATTTTCGAGATTGCGAGGTAGTAGATATTTTCGAGAGCGGGAGGGAAGCCTCGTGGAGCCCAATCTACTTTGTGAGTGACAGGGGCACGGGCGTGGCACACAGGTAGTCTAAGGGAACCATGTCTATTGCGTCCCAAATCGCAGACGGTTGCTGCATCCAACTCGTCTAATGTTTTTTAATTTGGCAAAAAAACACGGGAAAGGGTCAGAACACGAACACACTTGCATGTGGACCAAATATATGTATGAAAAGGGTGGTTTGATGTTCAAATACCCAATGCACAACTTTGATGTGGCACCTGTCGCACAAAGCGCACATTATTGCTAGTCCCCCACCCCCCTAAGAACCCCACTTCATGTCGGTGGTAGGGGAACCCTAGCTATGAACGCATGCCCCAAATAGCTAGGTCTGAAATCTCACCCTACCGTAACACAAAACCTATGGGCGTCCATCATGGTCAAACCCTCCTTTCGCTTTCGGTCAAAGGTGGACCATGTGCGGGCCCACAAACGTGTGCTTGTGGTGCGAGATGGGTGAGACCACATACGAACCACCTGCTGGTGGCCCTAGTATATGTATGAAAAGGGTGTGGTGTGATATTTAAATACCCAATTCAAAATTTTGATGTGGCACATGTGCCCCACAAATTAACCGGACTTCCCCAAACCCACGGAGGTTGCAGGAAGTGTGAAGTAGTCCCAACCCCAACCCCAACCCCACCCCCCCCCCCTCCCCACATGCACACACACTTTGAGTCGGTGGGAGAGGGCATTTCACCAAGACGTACTATGACATGGACCCGGTAGAATCCAACTTGGTCGTATAACCTCTCTCATTGTTGGTCAAAGTGATGGACGTCCACGCGGCCCCACAAAATGGGCTAGCTTGTTGTCGATAACAACGCGAGAGGGAGTGCCTGAAGACAAAACCACTGCATGCATGTGGCCCAAACACATGTATATGGAAGTGGTGCGTGGTGTACGAATACACAATGCACAACTTTGATGTGGCACCATGCTTTGGAACCGTAAAGTCCCCACACTAAGCGAGGGTTCACGAAGCGTAGCATATATATATGTATGTATATGTACATATGTCACCCCACTTCGAGCTGGTGAGAGGGATTCATGCGTACGCACGTGCTCAAACTTAATTAGGTTTGGAATCTCACCATGATCGACCTACTATATGATAACAAGAACCAAAGATGAAGAATCCACCCTGGTAACCTTTCTCATTGTCGGTCGAAATGATGGACGTCCACGTGGGTCCACGAATATATAGGCTTGCCGCCGATAACCAAGCGAGTGAGAATGTCCAAAGACAACCATTGCATATGTGTATGGAGGTGCATGATGCATGCATATGTTTGAATACCCAATGCATAACATTGATGTGCCACACGCATTGAAAATCGCACAGTCCCCACACAGAGCAAGAGGTTCATGATGCGTCATGTGCTTGCCCCCCCCCCCACCACCACTTCGGTTCGGCGGGATAGATTCATGCGTGCACATGTGCTCAAAGTATATTATGTAATCTCACATCATGACCTATACTGTAAGACAAAACAAAAATTAATCCCCTCCTATGTCAAATTGACCTCTCTCGCTGTCGATCTAAGTGGTGGACCAAGCAGGCCCACAGATGGAAGCATCACCGATAACCGTGTGAGTGAGTGCCAGAGGACAACCACCATCGCTTGCATGTGTGCCAAACATATGTATGGAGGTGCGTGGTTGTGATTTTTTGAATACCTAATGCACAACTTTGATGTGGCATCTACCTCGAAATCCGTAAAATCCTCACACGGAGCGATGTTCATAATGCATAGTATATGTTGGTCCTATCCCCCCTTCGACGCGTACTATATACTCCTACCGTAACACAACCCGAAAAGAATCATCCTTGTTTGTCAAACTAACCTCTCTTGTTGAGTCAAAGTGATGGACGATGACCTGATACGTCTCCATCGCATCTACTTTGCCAAACACTTTCGCTGTTGTTTTGGACTCTACTTTGCATGATTTGAATGAAACTAACCCGAATTGACGTTGTTTTTTGTAGAACTACCATGGTGTTGTTTTTCTGCAAAAATAAAAGTTCTCGGAATTGGACGAAACTTTTTGCAGATTTTTTATGGAATATATAAAAAATATTGTAGCCAAGACCCAGAGGAGGAGAGCCACCAGTGGCCCCCAAGCCACCAGGGCGTGGACCCAGAGGAGGGGAGCCACCAGTGGCCCCCAAGCCACCAGGGCGCAGCCACCCCCCTAGGCGTGTCCTGGTGCCTCATGGGGCCCACGTGGCTCCGTCGACCCTAATATCAAACCAATAAATTCCTATTTCCCAAAAAAAAGAGCAAGTTTCATCTTGTTTTACGATACAGAGCCGTCGCCACCTCCTGTTCTTCATCGGGAGGGCAGATCTGGAGTCCGTTCTGGGCTACGGAGAGGGGGATTCGTCGCCATCATCATCATCAATCATCCTCCATCACCAATTTCATGATGCTCACCACCGGGAGTGAGTAATTCCTTCATAGGCTTGTTGGACCTTGATGGGTTGGATGAGATATATCATGCTGATGTTGATGTTGCTATGACTTTGCTATGCTTAATGCTTATCACTAGGGCACGAGTGCCATGATTTCAGATCTGAACCCTTTATGTTTTCGTGAATATATTTTTGTTCTTGATCCTACCATGCAAGTTATACGCATCTATTACGAGTTATGATCCACATACCCTAAGGTGACAATAATTGGGATTCTTTTCGGTGATTACTGTAATTTGAGGAGTTCATGTATTCACTATGTGTTAACGCTTTGTTCTGGTTCTCTATTAAAAGGAGGCCTTAATATCCCTTAGTTTCCTTATGAACCCCGCTGCCACGGGAGGGTAGGACAAAATATGTCATGCAAGTTCTTATTATAAGCACGTATGACTATATACGGAAAACATGCCTACATTACATTGATGAATTGGAGCTAGTTCTGTGTCGCCTTGGTTATAACTGTTACATGATGAATGTTATCCAACATAATTATCCATCACCAATCCAATGCCTACGAGCTTTTCACATATTGCTTTTGCTAAGTTACTACTATTGCTGCTACTGTCATAATTGCTACAAAACTATTATTGCTACTATTGCCGCTATTGTTGCTATCGTTACTACTGCTAGCAAACTATCATACTACTGTGCTACTGGTCACTCTACTACAGATATTTAGTCTCCAGTTGTGGTTGAATTGACAACTCAACTGCTAATACTTGCAAAAATTTCTTTGGCTCCCCTTGTGTCAAATCAATAAATCCCCTATACTTGTGGGTTATCAAGACCTTTTTATGGCACCGTTGCCAGGGAGCATAGCTCTATTTGCTGAGTCACTTGGGATTTATATCTGTTGATCACTATGAAGAATCTTAAGGATGATAGAACCAAGATCGTTCCCTCTAAGACGAAGGGAGGTAAGGAACTGCTATCTGGCTCTCCACTTGATTCACCTTCTGTTTTGAGTAAGCATGCAACACCAACACCTGCTATTAATTCTAATACATCACAAGTAATTGATGATGCTACTTTCTGCTATGAATGATGCTTATGATGATGCTAGTACTTTGCTTGATGATACTGTGCCACTAGGTGAAATTCTTGATGAACAAGTTGTTAAAGCTAAAGAATTTGAAAATGCTGAAACTAATGAAGTTATTGAAACTGAAAATTATGATTCACCTATTAGATCTAGCTCACCTAGATATGAACTGCCTAAGATACCTGAGGGATATGTTATGGAAGGAGAGGTTGCTAGGGAATTTCTTGCTTGTAATGATAGAGATGATCTCAAAAAAATATTAGTCAAGTTGAAGGAAAAATCTCTGAATGCTAGAGTGAAATGTGATCCTAAGTTTTCTACTTGACCTATCTTTCTTACTGATAAGGATTATGAATTCTCTGTCTATCCAGAGTTAATTACTTTGGTTGAATCTGATCCTTTACATGGTTATGAAACTGAAACTGTTGTGTCACAACTTACTAAATTAAAGGATATAGCCACCCTATTTGCTCATGAGGAAAAAATTCGCTACTACTACATGCTTAAGTTGTTTCCTTTTTCGCTAAAGGGTGAGGCTAAGATATGATTTAATACTCTTGCTCCTGGTTGTGTGCATAGTCCCGAGGATATGATATATTACGTCTCTGAAAAATATTTCCAGCTCATAAGAAACACGCTGCCTTACAGGAAATATTTAACATTGTGCAAATTGAAGAAGAGAGTGTCCCTCAAGCTTGGGGGAGGCTTCTCCAATTGCTTAATGCTTTGCCTGATCATCCTCTTAAGAAAAATGAAATACTCGATATCTTCTATAATGGACTAACCAATGCTTCTAGGGACTACCTAGATAGTTGTGCTGGTTGTGTTTTTAGGGAACAAACTATTGAACAAGCTGAAGAATTATAGAATAATATATTGAAGAATGATAATGATTGGACACTTCCTGAACCACCACGTCAACCAACTCCGAAGAAGAGGGGTATTCTATTTCTCAGTCCTGAAGATATGCAAGAGGCAAAGAAGTCTATGAAAGAAAAAGGTATTAAAGCTAAAGATGTTAAGAATTTACCACCCATAGAATAAATACATGGTCTTGACATACCGACACAGGTAGTAGAGGTAAATTCTCTTATAAGATTTGATGAAGGAGATGTTCCTTATAATAAACCTCCTAGTCAATGCTTGTATGAATTTGACAATTACACTATTAAGCAAGATCATTTTAATGCATATGTTATGGAACAATTGAGACGTAATGCCTACATGATCAATTACTTGACTGACTTGTTGTTTAGAATTGCTAATGATGTTAAAGGTGTAGGTAAACATGCTTCGATGGTCCAAACCCAGTTAGAACAAGTTGCTAAATCTCAAAATGATTTTCTCAATGAAATGAATAATAATATGAATGATTATGCTGTTAGAGTAATGACTAGAGGAAGTACAATGACTTAGGAGCCACTTTATCCTGAAGGTCACCCTAAAAGAATTGAACAAGAATCTCAAAGAATTAATACTGGTGTCCCTAGTCCATCTAAAAAGAAAAAGAAAAAGAAAAATGATAGGACTTTGCATACTTCTAGTGAACCTGAGCTGGAAAACCTCCTGAGAATGATAATGATGTTTCTATTTCTGATGCTGAAACACAATCTGGTAATGAAATTTCACCTAGTGATAATGATAATGACAATGATGATGTTCATATAGATGCTCAACCAGACAATGATAAAGAACCAGATAATGATGTTGAAATAGAACCTGCTGTTGATCTTGATAACCCACCTCCTAAAAATAAATGTTATGATAAGAGATACATTGTTGCTAGAAAACATGGTAGAGAAAGAGAACCATGGGTTCAAAAATACCATGCCCTTTCCTCCTAAACCATCTAAGAATAAGGATGAGGAAGAATTTGAACACTTTGCTTAAATGCTTAGGCCAGTCTTTTTGCGTACTCGTTTGACTGATATTTTGAAGATGGCCCCATATGCTAAATATATGAAAGATATTGTCACTAATAAAAGAAAAATACCTGAAGCTGAAATCTCCACCATGCTTGCAAACTATTCTTTTAAGGATGGAGTACCTAAGAAACTAGGAGATCTAGGAATATCAACTATACCATGCTCCATTAAAAAAATATGTCAAAATTGTTTAATGTGATTTAGGAGCCGGTGTTAGTGTTATGCCTTTCTCTTTATATAAAAGACTTCATTTGAATAAACTCACACCTACTGAAATATCATTGCAAATGGCTAACAAATTAACTATCATACCTATCAGTGTTTGTGAGGATGTGCCCGTTGTAGTTGCAAATGTTACTATCTTAATAGACTTTGTTATACTTGATATGCCCAAGGACAACAACATGTCGATTATCCTCGGTAGACCTTTTTTGGATACTGCACGGGCTGTTATTGATTGCAACAAAAGCAAGGTCACTTTTCATATCAATGGTAATGAACATACGGTGCACTTCCCGAAGAAACAATTCCATGTAAATGGAATCCATGTTATTGAAAAGACTCCGACAATCACTATTGGAAGTTTTCAACTACCTCTCCCTACTATCAAAAAGAAATATGAAACACTTATAATTGGGGAGATGCATATCCCCATTGATCGAAAACAGTTTGTTAATAAGACTTGATCAACCTTATTAATGGATTCTTTTTGAGAAGCATGTGGTCGATGAATTTTGTAAGCACAACCTTCTGTGCCTACTTTTTAGTCAAATGCAATAGAATGCCATGATTATCCTATTTTCTGAATTAACCATGCAATAAAAAATATCCCAAAAATGACCTTTCCTCATGGGAAGTTTTAGTGATATCATTTTGTGGCCCAAAAAATGAACCTCTTTAGGAGGAGTTCTTCTAGGAGGAGGTCCTCGGAGGGATCATGGAGCGAGAGCTCGGTCAGGCAGGCGTATGCTGAGCCAAGGGCAAGTTCAGCATGGGTTACTATTATCAAATAATGTTGTTGGCTGTGCGATCGGTTTATGATAGGTGCTGGAATTAAGGAAGAATTTGGTCAATATATTCAAAACACTGAGCTCGCTCGCTTCCTCGAAGATAAGTGTATTCAGCACTACAATCTCACTCACTGTTGGTGCGGCAAACATTTGTGTTTGCCACCCGGACTTGTACACAGGCGTGCTGACGGTCATGCACCAATTACCAAGACATGTCACGAGATAAGCTAGAGAAACCGCTCTTCGTGAGATTAAGGAGTGCATTAAGAAGATCAAGTCAGCAGGAGAACACCTCAGGAAGGCCTCCTTTGACAGGCAAGAGAACCCGATCGGGTCGGGACCTCCCCTGAGGGCCAAGACTAGATCGCCTCGGCAAGGCTCCCGGGCCGCCAGGGCGACAAGATAAGAGCCCGACAGGCTCCATGCTGGCAAACCTCTGCCAAGGTGCCACCGCTCCACCTCATCATACGCCAGTCGCAAATCAATGTGGTGTTGAGCTCTCAAGTGGTAGGTGGATCCTGCCGAGCACGTGGCAACCTGCTGGAGAAGAGATTAGCTTTATTGACACCCATCCAGATGGCGTGTCACGCTAATAAGGAGAAGATGGATAAGCGGCGCGACAGGCTGACCGGGCTTCAACCTCAGCATGACACCTAGCAGTGCATTTAATGCACTTTATCCTAACTACCAGAGTTAGGTATGATGGCTCTGTTAGCTATCTAATCATACTAGAATGACTGTTTTGCCACTGTGGTCGCCCCTTAAGCTATAAGAGGAGGCCCGAGGCAACCTAGCAAAGGGTTCGAACATTTTGACCCACCAACACTTGTACGTGCGTGCTGCTCTCCCCGAGGCACACTTTCCGGGCTTGAGCTCGTCGCGTCTTCGTGTTCCTCCAGATCAATCCACCATAGCAGGAGTAGGGTTTTACGCTGCAAAGTGGCCCGAACCTGGCTAAAAGAGAGTTGTCCATCGCCCTGCTGTTTCTGCTCTTTGTGCAATGTGATCGTCCCCTTGCCGAACAACAAAGGGGCAGCCCTGCCCCATAGGTGATCATGCTTCCACGCCGACATCTTTGGCGCGCCAGGCAGGGGGCGTGTTGCTTGTGCAAATCTGAGGCAGTAACCAGCGCGTCGATCTTCGTTACCTTCTACGTTATCAATGGCTCGCAAGAAGAAAAGCGGTGCGGCAGCACGTCCTTCCACCCCAAAGGCTTCGTCGCCTACAGGTGCGAGTGCTATGGACACCGCAGCTACGGCGGGCAAGGTAGGCACCGTGGGCAACGCGGCTAACACTTCCACCGCAGCTGGAGCGAGAACCGGGGCCATGGGAGCGGCCCAACTTCCTCAACCTATTGGCGATCACGCTCACGCCAGTGCGGGCCAGCGAGAACCAGCGAGTGTGACCAGTGCAGTGTCGATGCTCGCTCCGGTGCGAGGCAAGATCCACTAGCCGCACCATCCAGAGGGGCGACGATAGGATGCACGCTCCATCCCATGTGGGGCAAGCATGACAAGACCCCGAGCGGCATCGTCGATCCACAACGACCGTATCCGCATGGGAAAGACCCAGCTGATCAAGAGCCTGGCCATCAAGAACAACTTCGGCCGCACCAAACCGCCCTTGTGATTGGTCCAAGGTGGCAGGAGCACAACGATGCTCCTTCTGGATCGTCCAGGAGTTGAGCGGTGTCGCCCTCTGCCTCCCACGCCATGCCAAGGGCGGTGGCCGAAGCAATGGTGAGGGCTCAGCTATTGCTGAACTTTCCCCCAACAGCAGACAAGATGGATGAATGGAGAGCTACCTTCCAGAGCCTCATAGGGTTTGCTGAGACCCACAAGTCGCAGCGAGCGGAGCCTTCACAACGCCCGCAGACGACGTCGGCAGCCCCCGCTGGTGGCCAAGTTGAGAAGACTACACCCACGGTGCAGTCCCCTTCGTGGCAACCCACCCAAGGGCAACCACGGCGGGCTCAACAACCCCAAGACGTCGATGAGCCTGAAAAACCGTCAATGGCCTCATCCGACCCACAACTCTAGCGGGATCAACACCAAGTGTTTAGAGACAGGAGGAAGGAAGACGCCCGCGTCACCATTGAGCAGCGTCGCGAGGCACGCCATCAATTAGATAGGCTTAATGGACCAGACATTGAAGAACCCGTCCCCAGTGTTGGCGGGTACTTGCCTTACGAGGTAGGGTGCCCCGCCTTCACTCCCGAGCTGCGGCAAGTCCGTTGGCCATCCTCTCGCACCTTCAAGCCTGACCAGCCGGAGAAGTATGATGGAAAACTGAACCCGGTAGAGTTTTTGGGCATCTATACGATTGCCGTTCAAGCTGCCCGGGGAATAGATGAGAAAGTACTTGCCAATTACTTCCCGTTGGCTCTCAAGCCTAATGTGAGGTCTTGGCTGATGCATCTGCCGAAGGATTCCATTTCCTCATGGGCAGACCTATGCAACGAGTTCGTTGGTGCCTTCATGGGTGGCCATCAAGAACCAGGACAACCCAGTGACCTGCAAGACCTTCTACAAAAAGAAAGGGAGAGCTTGCGCAAGTATTTTCAAAGGTTCAGCTGAGTTCACCGCAACATCCTGAAGATACATCCAGCAGCTGTGATTGCCACATTCCACACGAATGTGCACAATTAGAGGATGCGGGCCAAGATGAATGTTCAGCTGCCCAAGACTGTCAACGAACTCTACACGTTGGCGGATAAGTGTGCTCGTGCTGAAGAGGGAAGAAGACTTCTAGGGGAGGAGCTTGGTGTCAAAGTCAATTCGAAAGACGACGGCGATGCTGCCACCCACAGGAAGAGGAACTGAAAGCACGACAAGAAGCGTAAGGAGAAAGCAGTGATGGTGGTTGAGAGCTCCAGTGTCTTACCGCCAGCAAGAAGCAAAGACTGAGACACCCGGCAAAGAAGCTGCTACTTGCGCTGATTGCCGGGCGGCTGTGGCATCTGAGAAAACTGGCAAGTCTAACAGGCCTTACTGCAAAATCCACAGGACCAAGGGCCACGATCTCCAAGACTGCAAACAAGTTGAACCGCTAGTCGAGAAGCAGAAGTCTAAGTATGAAAGGCGTGATAAGGAGAGAGTCTAGAATGGTGCTGGCAGGAAAGGCCATGGTGGCCGCAATGGTCATCGTAGCAAAGTCGGTCAGCAGAAGGAAAAACCCGCCAGAGGCCGTGAGAAGAAAGAAAATGAAGATGACAGTGAAGAACAGGATGATGAGACCATCAAGAAGGAATTTCAGAAGGCTACCGACGCAATGTGCATTTACGGGGGCGCATCTTTGCACTCCTCTCACCGCTAGCTCAAGCAATGGGCGCGTGAGGTCAATGCGGCAGAGCCAGTAGCAAGCACTCGAGAACCACTTAAGTGGTCCCACACGCCCATCAGTTTTGAGGTTGAGGATCATCCTGATCACACTACTGCGGTTGGATGCTTGCCATTGTTGGTTTCACCAACAATCCGCAACCTCAAGGTCACAAAGATTTTGATTGACAGTGGAGCAAGGTTGAACTTGATTTCCCCTGATGTGCTTAAGAAACTTCAAATTCCGGACGAAGACCTGAAGAAGACTGGCACTTTCTAGGGGATCAACCAAGGAAGGAGCCAGCCAAAGGGAAAATTACTTTGCCGGCGACGTTTGGCGGGGAACTAAATTTCAGGACTCGGAAGGTTGTGTTTGATGTTGTTGAGCTTCCCCTACCATTTAACGGAATCCTTGGTCGTCCAGCTTTGGCAAAATTCATGGCGGCCTCCCATTACGCATATAACACTTTGAAGATGGCGGGCCCTATGGGAGTCATCTCCATTCCATCAGATAAGAGGGATGCAGTTATCTGCGTCGACAAGATGTATAGGGATGCGTTAGCAGCAGAGGCCGTCAAGGCCTCGGCTCCTGCCAGAGAGGAAAGGAAAATTAAGAAAGCTGGAAAGGACACCGACAAGGACCACGGGAAGCGCGCCTCTCCGGAGTGTGCTATGCTTGGCGGCGACTTGCTGAAAAGTTCGGCTAGCAAAAGATACAAGGCTGCTCCTCCTACAACGAAGAGGGTTCCGGTGAGGCAGGATGGCACTGATGGTACTTCCACCATTAGCGCCACCCTTGACAACAAATAGGAAAGCGCGCTCGTTGCCTTCCTACAGGCGAATGTCGATGTGTTTGCGTGGCAACCATCTGACATCCCCGGTGTTCTCAGGGAGGTAATCGAGCACCACCTTGTTGTCTGTCCTCATGCTCACCCCGTCAAGCAGAAGGTCAGAAAGCAAGCCTTGGAGCAGCAACATTTCATTGCCGAGGAGATTAAGATACTTGAAGTAGCAGGTTTGGTTAGAGGAGTGATGCACCCAACTTGGTTCGCAAATCCAGTGGTGGTACACAAGGCAAATGGGAAGTGGAGACTTTGTATTGACTTCACCGACTTGAACAAAGCATGTCCAAAGGATCCTGTCCCCTTGCCGCGCATCGACCACATTGTTGACTCCACATCAGGATGTGATTTGCTCTCCTTCCTTGACGCATACTCCGGCTACCATCAGATCTTCATGGCTAAGGAAGATGAAGAGAAAACCACGTTCATTAACCCATGTGGCACATACTGTTTTGTACGTATGCATTTCGAGCTAAAGTGCTAGTTCAACGTTTGCAAGGGATGTCCATATTGGTTTTGAGGCTCAACTACCCAGAAACATAGAAGCCTATATGGATGATATAGTGGTCAAAATCAAGGACAAATCTACACTTGTTGACGATTAGGAAGAAACCTTTGTGAACTTGCGAAAGATCAACTTGAAGCTCAACCCAGAAAAATGTGTGTTTGGCATTCCATCCGGCAAGCTCCTCGGGTTCTTTGTGTCTCAGCGAGGGATAGAAGCAAACCCCGACAAGATCAACGCAATAGCGCAGATCCAAGCCCTGAAAACCATCAAATATGTGAGGCGTTTGACTGGCTGTGTTGCTCCGCTAAGTAGGTTCATTTCGAAATCCGCTAAACGTGCCCTGCCATTCTTCAAAATCTTGAAGAAGGTTGGTGCAATGAAATGGACTCCGAAGGCACAGGCTGCACTATGGGGTTTGAAAACCTACCTTTCCTCCGCGCCAACCTTGGTCACGCCTAAGCCACAAGAGCCGCTGCTGTTATATCTAGCAGCAACGAATCAAGTGGTTAGTGTTGCCTTGGTGGCACAGGGAGAAATAGGTAGCAAAGGAACCAATGCGGCAGAGCCACCCAGTGATGAATCAAACCTGTCCTCGGCAAGCCCATATGTGGATGGTGAAGAGGGGCCGCATGCAGATGTTGATAATCAGAGGGCGTTAGCAAGGAAAAAGATGGTGCAGCGACCAGTTTACTTTGTCAGCACCCTCCTGTAGGGGGCTAGGTCAAGGTACTCTGGGGTGCAAAAATTGATCTTCGGCCTTCTCACGGCCTCGAGGAAGCTATGCCATTATTTCCAAGCTCACGAGATCACAATTGTGACTCGCCTTCCATTGCAGCATATCCTGAAACACCCCGAAGCTACCGTGTCGGTACAACAAACATTCGCAGTTGTTGACCAGACCCATGCATAGGCGTGCTGACGGGCATATATCCAGCATCCAATGGGTAATGCAAGGCCAAGATAGAGAAGCCACTCTTCGTGAAATCAAGGGGCGTATCAAGAAGACCAGGCTAAACATACAAGGCAAGGATTCCAAGAGAAGCATCTTCCGCTGGCCAGGCGAGGTCGGCAGAGTCGATGCAGAACCCAAGAGCAAAGACGAACCCCCGCCAGCTGCGCCTTCGGGACAACGGGAGCCCGGAGCGCACACCCCTTCAAGATAGCCCGGCAAGCCCGGCCCCCGGCGTGGGCCAGGCACCACCGCTCCACCGCACAGTGATGCAAGTCACTTATCGGTGCGGTGTCAAGCCCGCATGTGGTTAAGTGGCTTCCACTAAGCACGTGGCAGCTCGTTGGAAGACAGATCATACCTATTTGACACCCGTCTAGAGGCGTGTCAAGATAATAAGCAGAAGATAATTAAGCGGCACGGCAGGCTTGCCGGGTTTCACCCTCAGCAGGACACTTAGCAGTGCATTTAATGCACTTTGTCCTAACTGCCAGAGTTAGGTACGATAGCACTGTTAGCTATCTAATCATAGGATAATGACTGTTTTTCTACTGTGGTTACCCCTTGAGCTATAAAAGGAGGTCCAAGGCTACCTAGAAAGTGATCCAGATCCCCTCATACTTGTACGCGCGTAGCAGCTCTCCCGGAGGCCACCTTGCCGAGTTTGAGCGCTGTGTGCTGTTGTGTTTCCTCCATCCAATCCACCAAAGCAGGATTAGGGTTTTACGATTCTCAACGGCCTGAACCTAGGTAAAAACAACCAGAACCCCCTCATCGTGCTGCTTCATGGCTTTTGCTCTTTGTGCAACATGATCTCCCACATGGCGAACCACAAGGGGCTCGCCAGGTAGGGGGATCGCTTGCGTGAATCCGAAGTTGCGAACAGCGCGTCAATCTTCATCACCGTCTTCTTCTTCATCATCTTCTCCATCCATGGTGCCCAAGAAGAAACCCGGCGCATCTGCGCATCTCTCCACTTCGAAGGCCCCCTCGCACGCAGCTGCAAACGCCGTCGGCATCGCGGCAGCATTGGATGAGACAGGTGCCGCTGGTGACGCAACTGGCGCAGGCGTCGCCGCCGTTGTGTCCCCCATGACCAAAGTTGTAGCAAGGAACGCCGGAGATGGGCCGCCTCAGCAGCGTCCTGATGAGCTTGGCCCGGAAGCTGCGGGTGGAGGGGACGCCCAATATCCACCTCCCCACCGCACTGGCGGACGTAGTCGCAATAGTGACACCCGCTCAGGAGCAAGCCACAATTCTCTAGTTCCACCCGTCACGGGCACGGCTTCGAAGCGCACGCCTTGCCCGGAGCGAGATGGGAAAGGCGGAGCGCCGAAAGAGGCTGTCGATCCCGAGACATGCCCCACTCTACACCAGACCGCCTTGGCGACCGGTCCACGATGGCAAGATCATGGTGACACACATGTTTGTTCCACTAGGAGTCGAGCGACGTCGCGGTCTGCTTCGGTGGCCATGCAGAGCATGGCCGCGGAAGCAATGACACGAGCCCAACACCTATTGAACTTTCCACCAATGGCTGACAAGATGGACGAGTGGAGGGACACCATCCAGAGTTTAATTGGCTTTGCTGAGGCCGGTAAATCACTGCAGGTGGAGCCGTCACGATGCCGGCAAACGGCGACGGCACCCCGTGGCGTTGGCCGTGTTGAGGAGGTTGTGCCAACGGCGGAATCCCCTACGCGACAGCAGACCTAGCAGCAACCTCGGCGAGCTCAACGGGCCGATGAGCCAGACGAGACATCGATGGCTTTGTCTGACCCGCGAACCCATCATGATCAGCGACAAGTTCTGGAAGAACGGCGGAAGGAAGATGTGCGCGTCACCATAGAGCGACACCGAGAGGCACGACATCAATCTAACAGGCACAATGGCCCAGACCATGACGAGCCCGCGCCTAGTGCTGGCGGGTACTTGCCTTTCGAGGTTGTGTGCCTTGCCTTCACTCGTGAGCTGCGGTAGGTCCGCTGGCCATCTGCCCGCGTCTTCAAGCCTAAGCTGCCAGAAAAATATGATGGAAAGTTAAACCCGCCAGAGTTTCTGAGCATATATACGATTGCTGTTCAAGCCGCCGGGGGCAGAGATGAGAACCTGTTCACCAACTATTTCCCTTTGGCACTTAAGCCAATCGTGAGATCATGGTTGTTGGGTATATAACCCCACGATATGACCCTCCCTAGAAGGGCCGGGTTAGGACGTTGGCGATTCAATAGTAAGGCCTTAGACAGGCCCAAGAGATCAAGACATGGAGCCAGGGAGGCGACTTACGTGATGAGCCGGACGAAGGCCCAGAGCCAGGAGATGGTGTGTGACCTGGAAGTGTAAGCTGCCCAATGGCGACTTGTCTAGCAAGGCAAGGCGACTTAGAACTAGGGTCGGTCACGTGGTATGATCTGACCCGGACTCTTGTAAGCCCAGGGCCTCGACCTATGTATATAAAGGTGAGTCTCTGCGGCGGGTAAAGTTATGTTACAATCCATCGATAGCTAGGTTAAGTGATTCGTCTCCCTAGTAATCGATACTCAAGCAATACAACTCATAGCAGGACGTAGGCTTTTACCTCGATCGTGAGGGGCCAAACCTGGGAAAACTCATGTCTCTCGTCCCGCTCAACCCCTTTAAGATAATCACTGTAGCCATGGCCACTGTGGCAAACCAAGCAGAGCGCAATACAGAGATTGCAAAGGTTCATGAAGAAATAACCAAGGTCCAAGAGGATATCATGGCTGAAAACAATCAAACAGCTGCGCTGAAGGCTCAGATTGACACGGATGCAAAACGTGTCAAGGCGGATGCTTGGCGCTTAAGTTTGGAGCAGAATGCGTCTAATGCAGTGTTCCAGAGAAGGTATCAGAGTCGTCTACCATCGATATATGACCCAAGGCATTTGTTTGACACTCTTGGGGCAGGTCCAAGCACTCCAGATGCAAGGGTGAATCCTCAGTCAAACCCTGAAGCACTAGGGAATCGGGCGGTGGCTCAACCTCGCTAGCCTGAGCCGCCTCGAAGGGAGGAGCGGGCGCCTAACCTGCCCCCCAATCAGACACCGCCTCAACGTGTTCTGACGCTGCCCGGGCACTTTTCTAACCCGGTGGATAACATGTTAGCAGCAGCGACCCGACTTGCGGCGATTCCTATTACTGGTGAGTCACCGGTCATGGTTGAAACCCAAAACACAATTGAGCTTTTGCAGATGGCCATTGCATAGCAGGCGGCTTATTAATACAGCCGTGATCGGGTACATTCAACTCCTCTCCCAACCCGTAGCTACAACCGGCGCTTTGAGTTGCCCGCAGTCTCCAGCAGTGAGCGGTGACGTAACCCACCCCGTGATCTTAACCGACCCCTTAATCCAAGGACTGATGTTTAGGTGGCTCACCAGGAGGCTTATCAGCAGCCTCCGGTGACCCCTTCGGCCTCGGTGGGAGCCGGTGCAATTTCTAGGTCTGTAGGAGTGCCGTGTTTAGTGCCGGCTTTGCGTAATGAGCGTTTGCCCAAGGATTTTAAGGGCCCTCGCAACATGCCCAATTATATAGCTGATCAACCTCCCGAGGCTTGGATTGAGAGTTATGAGTTAGCCATGGATATGTTGGATGTCAATGATGCCGTCTATGCCAAATACTTTACTATGATGTTGGAAGGACCGGCTTGTACGTGGGTGAAAGGCTTACCTCCCAATTCCATCAATTCGTGGGCAGAGTTGAAGGCATGTTTTATCAAAAACTTTAAAGGAACATGCAAGCAGCCTCTGACGATTGTTGATCTGGATCACTGCGTGCAGCGTGAGGATGAGTCAGCCCACCATTGGGTCCGGCGGGTCTCTGCTATTATTCACTTGTCTGATAGTATTGCGGCGGGTCAGGCGGTTCTGATCTTAGAAAAGAACTGTCACTTTGTTCCCCTTAAGCAGAAGCTTGGGCGGCTTAAGCATTATTGCAATGACATGGAAGAACATGAAGGATCCTAGTGCTGATGATGATAAACCCAACAAGGGCAAGAAGAATGGAAACGGTAAGGGTCAGCAGCAGAATGTAACAAGGAATAATGGCAACAACCAGGGTAATAGGGGTAAGCGGAGACACCCCGATGGCAGGTCAGATCAAGTAGCTAACACCAACACTCGGCATAAAAACCAGCGCCACAACGGTAATGGTAAGCTGCCTTTTGGCGGACCAAAGCCTTTTAACCTTGAGGCGATGCTTAACGAGGCCTGCCCGAAGCATAGTTTTCCTAATAAGCCGTCCACTCACGCTTGGAAGGATTGTTATGTTATGCGGGAGTTCAGGAATTACAGCGTCAACCAGCATCATGGTGGCAGCTATGGGCCGCCAGGCGGGTCAGGATCCGGCTCTCAGGGCTCCTGCTTTGGTGGTGGCTGCTCAAATTCTGGTTATCAGGGTCAAGGCAACCATGATGGTCATAATCAGCAATCTGGTCAGGGTAACCAGCAGCACAATAATCAATCAGGGTGTAAGAGTAATCCAAATCAGCTTAATGGGGGTCAGTATCTCGTCTTCACTATGAACACTTGTAAGCATGACAAAAAGGTCCACACGCGAGCAATCAATGCCGTTGAGACGGCAGTACCACAATATCTGTGATGGTCAGAGCATCCAATCACATGGAGTCGGGAGGATCACCCGCCCCGGGTTGATAACCCGGGTCATCTAGCATTGGTGGTGGGCCCTCAAGTGGGCGGCTATAAATTCACTAAGGTACTCATGGACGGCGGTAGCAGCATCAACATCCTGTATTACGATACCTTTCGCTGAATGAATCTGACTGACAAGGATCTCAAGCCGTCCTCTAAAGTTTTTCATGGTGTGGTGCCTGGCATGTCGGCTTATCCTATCGGGAAGATATCACTGGAAGTGGCTCTTGGTGATGATAGGAATTACAGAACAGAGACCTTGTGGTTTGAGGTGGTCAAGATTAAGAGTCCATATCATGCTCTGTTTGGATGGCCGGCTTATGCTCGGTTCATGGCTCGCCCTTGTTATATCTATCTGCAACTTAATATGCCAGGGCCAAACAGGACAATTACGGTACATGGTGATCCGAAAGTCACCCTGGAGTGTGAGGAAGGAGATGCAGCTTATGCAGAATCAGCTTGTGCTACTGAGAAGCTCAAATTTTATAAGGACAATGTTGACCCGGCTGATATGACCCCTCTGAAGAAGCCCACTACTGAACAGGACCCTCTGTTGAAGTTTAAGTCGGCTGATGATACTAAGCAAGTGGATTTTATCCCTGGTAACTCATCTCAGCAGTTTACTGTGGGGGCTAATATGGATCCCAAATAGGAAAGCACTCTCATTGAGTTCATCCGTGAGAATCGGGACATCTTTGCATGGAAGCCTTCTGACATGCCGGGTGTACCGAGAGAATTCGCTGAGCACAACCTTAATGTGGATCCCAAGTTTAAGCCGGTCAAATAGTTCCTCCATTGTTTCAACGAAGAACGATGTAAGGCTATTTGAGAAGATGTAGCCCGACTCTTGGCAGCTGGGTTTATCATAGAAGTTTTTCACCCTGAGTCGCTTGCTAACCATATGCTTGTGCTCAAGAAGAACGGCACATGGCATATGTGTGTTGATTACACAGATCTCAACAAGGCTTGTCTAGCTGATCCGTTCGCTCTCCCCCGTATCGACCAGATCATTGATGCAACGGCGGGTTGTGAGAGATTATGTTTCCTGGATGCTTATTCTGGTTATCATCAGATCAAGATGGCAGTTAAAGACCAAGAGAAGACGTCCTTCATCACACCCTTTGGTGCTTTCTGCTATGTTTCTATGCCTTTTGGGCTCAAGAGTGCTCAGGCGGCTTATCAGCGCTGTGTTCAGAATTGTTTTCTCAGTCAGATTGGGCGCAATGTTCATGCTTATGTGAATGATATTGTGGTCAAGTCAAGGAAGAAGGAGACTCTACTTGATGATTTGAAGGAAACTTTTGACAATCTCTGGGTCTACAAAATGATGCTTAACCCGGCCAAGTGTGTCTTTGGTGTGCCTGCAGGTAAACTATTGGGGTTTCTCGTCTCAGAGCGGGGCATTGAGGCTAACCCGGAGAAGATAAAGGCCATCACTTCGCTTTCTAAGCCGGTGTGTGTCAATGACGTCCAGCGTCTGGCGGGTCGTATTGCAGCCCTGAGCCGGTTCATAAGTCGCCTGGGAGAGAAGGCAAATCCTCTATATCAGATGATGAAGACAGACCACTTTGTATGGAGTGATGCTACTGATCAAGTGTTTGAGGTCCTTAAGAAACAGTTAGCTGAGCCGCCCATCTTGGCTGCTCCTATAGACAAAGAGCCTTTTCTCCTATACGTGGCTGCTAATAATAAGGCGGTCAGTGTAGCAGTTGTCGTGGAGCGCAAGGAGGCAGGGAAAGATTACCCAGTCCAGCAGCCAGCTTACTATGTTAGTGAGGTCTTGATTGAATCCAAGAAAAGATATCCACATTGGCAGAAGCTGGTGTTTAGGGTGTTCATGGCGAGTCATAAGTTGAAACATTATTTTCTTGGGTATCCTATTACAGTGGTCAGCTCTGCCCCGTTGGGGGATATTATTCAGAACAGAGAAGCCACTGGCCGGGTTGCTAAGTGGGCAATTGAGCTTGGACCTCATAATCTGAAGTATGTACCAAGGACAACCATCAAGTCTCAAGCTTTGATGGACTTCATAAATGACTGGACATAATTGCAAACACCCAAGGAGAGATCTGACAACACATATTGGACAATCCACTTTGATGGGTCTAGGCAGTTGGAAGGCTCAGGGGCTGGAGTTATCTTGACTTCCCCACGGGGTGATAAATTCTGTTATGTTTTAAGGTTAATGTTTCCTTGTACTAACAAGGCAGCTGAGTATGAGGCCTTGCTCCATGGGCTTCGTATTGCCAAACAAAATGAACTTAAGGCGGGTCAGATGTCTGGGCGACTCAGACTTGGTGGCACAGCAAGTCTCAGGCAAGTGGGATTCTAAAGACCCGCTCATGGCGGCTTATCGATGGGCGGTTGATAATATTGCTGGTCACTTTAAAGGCTATCAGCGGATCACCTTGATTGACAAAAAAACAAGGTGGCTGATGCACTATCCCAGCTTGGATCTTAACGTAAGCCGGTGCCCCCCAATGTGTTCCTCGATGTCTTACACAATCCTTCGGTTAAGTTGCCATCTGAGGAGGATCTTGCTATACCTGACCCGGAAGGACAGTTGGTGGCGGCTCTTCATGCTATTCCTGACTGGACGCAGCCCTATCTGGCTTATCTTACTCGTGGCGAGTTACCCGAGGATGAAAGCTTGGTGCGACAGATCACACGGCGTTCTAAGTCTATGACTATTATCAATGGCGAGTTACATCGATGCAGTGTGACTGGAGTTTTCCAACGTTGTGTTTTCTCCTGAGGAGGGCCGTGAAATTTTGCAAGAGATACATGCAGGCGATTGTGGTCATCATGCCGGCTCACGATCATTGGTGGCTAAAGCGTTTCTTCATGGATTTTTCTGGTTGACGGCTCATGCAGACGTAGAGGATATTGTTAGTAAGTGTGATGGGTGTCAAAAATTTGCAAGGCAAGCTCATGTGCTGGCTCAGGAATTGCAGATGATCCCAATAACTTCGTTGTTTGCGGTCTGGGGGCTTGATATGGTTGGACCTTTTAAGAGGTCTATGGACAAAGAGACCCACCTTCTGGTGGTGGTTGACAAGTTCACTAAGTGGGTTGAGGAAGAGCCGGTCAGCAATTGTGAGGCAGCCACTACAGTTTAGTTTGTCAAGAAGCTGATTTTCTGTTTTGGTTATCCTCATAGTATCATCACTGATAATGTGACGAACTTGTCTAAAGGTGCTATGAAAGAATTTTGTCAATGAGAGCACATCAGGCTTGATGTTTCATCAGTTACACATCCTCAGTCAAATGGTCATGCAGAACATGCTAACCAGGAGATTTTGAGAGGTGGGTTAAAAATCATATTACAAGTCGCCAGGTGAGTCAATGCAGTAAAGTATATGTTTTACTTACCGAAGATGGCGGATGTCATTTGAGAAATATGATGTCTTAAGTCAGACAACTCTTCAATCACCGGTTTAAGCTGAGCCTCAGCATCTTCTTCTCTCTTTAAAAGATTGGCCTTTCAGTTTCCAAGGCGGCTCTTTCTCCGTCAAAATTGGCCTTGATCTTTTCAATGTTTTCCAAGGATGATTTTAGGCTTAATACAGCTTTGGCGCGTTCACTTTGCTGCATGTCTAGGTTTTTCTTCAACTCGACAATGTTTGACTGGCCCAAACTCAAAGCTTACTACCAAGGGTGACAAGCAATGTTAAGGTGGTTAAGTTCATATTCAACAATGGTATTTAAGTCCCAAGCACATTGCAAGCAATATACTTGGCACTTGGGAGCTAATGTATGATGAAAAATTTAAGCCGGAGATACAGAAGACACGGTTCATCTTTGATAGATAAGCCGGCCCTTGGGGGCTACACACGCTTCTTTACAAAGTTATTATTTTCAAAGACCCAGCTCATCTTCAAAAGATAAGCCGGCCCTTGGAGGACTACAAGTGAATTGTCAAGATTGACGTTTTGAAAGATCCGGCTCATCTTTGAGAGATAAGCCGGCCCTTGGGGGCTACACTTTGCAAATCTTCACACAAATCTCAAGCATACTCAGTTTCATTCCTATACTTAAGAATTGGGGGCTATATGGACATATGTATGCAAGATTAAGAGGGGTTAAAAGTATTCATACCTCATGTTTTTGCTTCATTAAGTTGATTAAGCCGTCCTCCAGGTCCCGACTGGTGTGAAGGCAGTTTAAGTAGCCCGCGTACAACTCACCTGCGCTGAATGAGGAATAGCTTTCCAGATCTAGTTTGGCCTTGCCTTTCTCCAATGAAGGTATTTCTTCCTTAGCCGAATGCTTGGCTAACACTCTGGAGACTTCGGGCGCTTTAAAAGCTGACCCGCTGACAACAATATCATCAACATCATCAACGGCAGGATTCTTGTCAATTGATTTGGCAGGAGAGGAAATTTTGGGACTTGACTGGTCATGGCTATCTACCGGGTTACCGTCATTGTCCATGGCCTCAGAAGGTGCTACCTCAGTTTGTGGAGGCGGGTATTTTGCTGGTTGGCAGGGTCTTCAGGGTTTTGGATTGTGGCCTCAGGGGTCTCCAGCGTCTGCTTCTCCGGCTCAGAAGCTCCGGGAGCCTTGGAAGAGCCGCCCACCTTTTGCTTTTTGCTGGTTTTGGCCTTGCCCCCTGTCAGGACCGGTTTTCCAATAAAACATTTATTGAAAAATCGCCCCTTTCGTCAGACCAGTATAGAAAAATCTTACTGGTAGACAAATCCTTGATACAGAAATCCAGAAGTACTAAATATTATACATGGTTGAGCTGAGGCTGCTCAACAATTTTATTACAAGCACGCCAATATTACCCATAAAGGCGGATATGACACAAAGGGTATGGTGGCATAACTACTGACTCGCAAAAAAAGTGGTGGTGGATATGTCACAGAGAAGTGGGTGACATGACTCCAAAATCTTACAACTCATCAAGCGTCGGAGTGAGGCTCGATGATTTTATTAAGGTAGCGGAAGCGTATATAATACAGGTGACCAACTCCAGGATCGCAAGGGACTGACTGGGACTCCTCTAGGCGTCAGACTCGCTATCGTACTCTTCATCCATAAGATCGCCTTCGTTAACATCTGGCCAAATCAACAAGCCAGGTGAGTACTTTGAATGTACTCGCAAGACAGTTTGGACAAAAGATATAACAAATGCAAACATGATGCACATGAGCAGATTAGCAATGCACAGTCAGGTAATAAATTTGCACTGCAAGATAAATAAAAAGGAAGTCAGGCGGTAGTCCTCCTGAAATCCCAATAAAATAGCTGAAGACCGATCGGGTGTTTGAAGCGACGCCTCGAAAGGTAAAAATAAAATTAACATGCCGCAGTCGGGCGTCAGGGCGACACCACATAAAGGGCTTATACTGAAAAGTAAATGACAGTACATACCACAGTCGGACGTCTAAGCGACATCTCGAAAAGGGCTTATAATGAAAGTAAATAACAAGAATGCCACAGTCGGACGTCTGAGCGACATCACATAAAGGGCTTATATCCAAAAGTAAATAACAAGAATGGCACAGTCGGACGTCTGAGCGACATCTCATAAAGGGCTTATATCAAAAGTAAATAATAAGAATGCCACAGTCGGACGTCTGAGCGACATCTCGTAAAGGGCTTATATCAAAAGTAAATAATAAGAATGCCACAGTCGGACGTCTGAGCGACATCTCATAAAGGGCTTATATCAAAAGTAAATAATAAGAATGCCACAGTCGGACGTCTGAGCGACATCTCATAAATGGCTTATAATTCATCATTCGAATTCGAGTAGTCTGTGGAGGTAGCCCCATCCCACGGAATACTCGGTACATAATCATAAATAGGTTAGTCCATCCACAGGAATAACATTCTGCCGGGTTTACCATTGTCAGTTAACAAGTTTTTTTTTCTTCAGAGACTGTTACTGGGACTGACACTGAGAATGTCGGTGTACTAAGTATTGGGCCACTAGTACCCCGTACTTGTGCACGGGCAGTTGTAGCCATCCTTGCGGCAAGGCTTGCCGGGATCAGCTCGAGGTTGATTCAAGTCATGAAGGAAATCATCAAGTCGGAGATCCAAGGATCAGCAGATAAGCAGGACTGAAATCCGAAGGTCAGCCTCCTCGGCAAGAGCCTTGCAGAGATAGCCTTTGGTGCCCGGCAAGGCTTAGCGCCCGGCAAGGCTTGGCGCCCGGCAAGGCTTGGCGCCCGGCAAGGCTTGGCGTCCGGCAAGGCTTGGCGCCGGGCAAGATTCGGCGCCCGGCGAGATTCTGCCACTGTGCCACCGCTTCGGCACAGTAACGAGTCTGACATTCTGGCTCCTTCCCTGGATGCGTGGCGGCATGCCAGTGGAGGAAAGCTTAAGCGGTGCTGATGGGATGGCCCCTTTTTCCATCCCCAAGAAAGTGAGGACACCTAAACGGACACCTCATGGTGCATTAAATGCGCTTGTCCTAATCCGTCAGGGGTTAGGTATGATACCCTGTAGCTACTTTACACTTCAATGTATGTACATTTTGCCACTGTGGAGACCCCTTTCAGCATATAAAAGGAGGCCCAAGGCAACTGCTACAAGGAAGGAGGAGAACTTCTGGCCCGTTCTGCATGTGTAGCTGCTCTTTGAACGTACTGTTCATCGCGAGCGCTCCTAAAGGCTGGGCTCAAGAACATCAATAAGAACACAAAGCAGGAGTAGGGTTTTACGCTGATCAGCGGCCCGAACCTGGGTAAAAACCCTCACGCGTCGATCACTGGTTCTGCTCTTTGCGTATACCTCTCCCCCCGCCGAATCGTAAAGGGGTCACTCGGGATCCCATAGGTGTCGTGCACCGACATCTTTGGCGCGCCAGGTAGGGGGGTTGAAGGTTGCGTGAACCTGATCTGGTGGTCGGCGCCCTAGTTCCTTCATCATCTTCATCATCATGCCGCCCAAGAAGAAGAGCGCTGCGACAGCGCAACCGTCCAGGTCCGTTTTGCCTGCGCCTTCGCAAACTGGCGACGGTGTGGGTGCAGAAGGAAGAGGACTAGAACCCCCGCGGCGTTCTGGTGACCCAAGCCAAGCGAGCGGTATCGTTCGCAGTGGCAGTGGTAACTTGCGCGCCGCTGGATCTAGAGATGGTGCTGTGTTGCCTACGGGTGGCACAGCTAACCCAGCCTAAGGGCAAGATCACGCTGCCGGTAAGATTTGGCAGCGAGTTTAACTTCAGGACCGAAAAGGTGGTGTTTGATGTGGCCAAGATCCCCATGTCATACAATGGGATCCTTGGTCGGCCAACGCTGGCTAAGTTTATGGCGGCATCACACTACGCGTACAATGTTTTGAAGATGCCCGGGCCGTTGAGCGTCATCACTATCCATTCCGATAAGAAGGATGCGCTCATCTGTGCCGACCAACTTTACCGGGAAGCAGTTGAAGCACCTGCCATCAAGGCATCTGCTCCTGCCGCTGGAACTCCCGGGGGGAAGAAGACCGGCACCGGCAAGAACCTTGGCGCGAACTCCGGCAAGCGCACCTCCTCGGAGTGATGCGCTTCCGTCGAGGACGCACCAGAGAGTTCCACCGGCAAGAACAAGAAGTCCAAGGCTGCCCCGCCGGAAACCAAGAAGGTGCCTGCCAAGGAGGACGGAACGGGTGGAACTTTTACCATAAGTTCCACCGTAGATGACAAATAGGAAAGCGCGCTCGTTGCTTTCCTGCGGGCGAATGTCGACGTGTTTGCGTGGCAACCGTCTGACATCCCTGGCGTTCCCAGGAAAGTGATTAAGCACCACCTTGCTGTCTGTCCTCATGCGCGGCCCATCAAGCAAAGGGTGAGGAAACAGGCCTTGGAGCGGTAAGAATTCATTGCCGAAGAAATTAAGAAGCTGGAGGCGGCAGGACTGGTCAAAGGAGTGCTTCATCCAACCTGGTTGGCCAACCCGGTTGTAGTGTGGAAAGCGAATGGGAAATGGAGGTTTTGTATCGATTATACAGATATCAATAAAGCTTGTCCAAAAGATCCTTTTCCCTTGCCGCGCATCAACCAGATTGTGGATGCCACCGCTGGTTGTGATCTCCTGTCCTTCCTTGATGCCTATTCAGGGTATCATCAGATTTTTATGGCAAAGGAAGATGAAGAGAAGACCGCCTTTATCACCCCATGTGGTACGTATTGTTTCATACGGATGCCTTTCGGGTTGAAAAGTGCTGGTTCAACATTCGCCAGAGCAATCCAGATTGGTTTTGAGCCACAACTCCATAGAAATATGGAGGCATATATGGATGATATAGTGGTCAAAACTAAGGATAAAGCAACGCTCATTCAAGACATAGAAGAAACATTTGTAAACTTGCGCAGGATCAACTTGAAGCTCAATCCTGAGAAGTGCGTGTTCGGTGTTCCTTCCGGCAAGCTCCTCGGATTCTTTGTATCTTGCCGGGGAATCGAAGCGAACCCCGACAAGATCAAAGCCATTGAGAAAATTGAAGCGCCGAGACGCGTCAAGGATGTGCGTCGTCTTGCCGGCTGTGTTGCTGCTCTAAGCAGGTTTATTTCCAAATCTGCTGAGCGCGCCCTACCCTTCTTCAAAATTTTGAAGAAGGCAGGTCCAATGAAATGGACTCCGGAAGCGGAGGCAGCGCTGCAAGATTTGAAGAAATACCTTTCTTCTCCGCCGACGCTAGTCGCACCTCAACCACAAGAACCGTTGCTGCTGTATCTGGCAGCAACAAATCAAGTGGTTAGTGCTGCGCTGGTGGCGCAGAGAGAAGCTGATGAGGAAGCGACACCAGCGGCAGGACCGCCAAGTGATGCGGCAAGATCTTTCCCGGCAAGGGTTGATCCCGGCAAGACAGGATTTGCGCAAACAGAAGAACCCGTGCAGAAGAAGAAGGTGGTGCAGCGCCCAGTTTATTTTGTTAGCTCCCTTTTACAAGGAGCTAGGTCAAGATATTCTGGTGTGCAGAAGTTGCTTTTCGGCCTCCTTATGGCCTCAAGAAAGCTGCGCCATAATTTTCAAGCACATGAGATCACCGTCGTCACTCGCTTTCCGTTGCAACAGATTTTGCAAAACCCGGAGGCAACCGGCAGGATTGTGGAGTGGGCGTTGGAATTGTCCAGCTTTGGCCTCAAATTTGAAAGCACTTCCACAATTCAGAGCAGGGCCTTGGCGGAGTTCATTGCAGAATGGACCCCGACGCCAGACGAAGAAGTTCAAGAAACAAGTCTCCCCGGCAAGGAAACCGATCAGCAATGGGTTATGTACTTTGACGGGGCTTTTTCGCTGCAAGGCGCCGGTGCTGGCGTGCTGCTTGTCGCACCCACCGGGGAGCACCTCAAGTACGTAGTCCAAATGCATTTTCCCCGGGAGAGTTCAACCAACAACACTGCAGAATACGAGGGTTTGCTTGCCGGTCTTAGGATCGCGGCAGACCTTGGTATCAAAAAGCTCGTCATCAAAGGTGATTCACAGCTTGTCGTCAGGTAGGTCAACAAGAAATATCAAAGTCCATTGATGCAAGCCTACGTAGATGAAGTGAGGAAATTGGAAGAGCGCTTTGACGGTCTCCAAATGGAGCATGTCCCTCGTGCCGAGAACAGTGTTGCTGACGACCTGTCAAAGCGTGCTGCCCACAAGTTGCCTGTGGAACCAGGAACTTTTGTGCTCCAATTGATTCAACCATCCGTGGCGCCATCGATGCGGCAAGAAAAGAGAAGAAAGTTGAACTCTGGCCAGTACTTCCCGGCAGAGCTCCCCGGAGCCGCCGGCAAGGAAGTTGCCGGGATCGACACGCCTGCCGGGGAACAACAGGCTCCGGCAGGGCCTTAGGCCCTTGCTGTCGAGACAAATGTTCCCCCGGCGGACGAGATGCCTTTAGTCCTAGTTGTCGAGCCTCAGGCTCCAGCATGGGCGCAGCACATTGTCCATTTCCTTCAGACAGGTGAACTCCCTGAGGAACAAGAAGAAGCGGAGAGAGTAGCCTGTCGGTCTGTTATGTACAAGTTCGTCGATGACGTCCTGTACAGAAAGAGAACAAACGGTGTGAAATTGAAGTGCATTTCTCGGGAGGATGGACTACAGCTGTTGGCAGAGATTCATGGGGGCATATGTGGTTCCCACATAGGGTCAAGAGCGCTTGCCGGAAAAGCATTCCGGCAAGGTTTCTTTTGGCCTACCGCCCTCCAGGATGCGACTGCACTAGTAACCAAGTGTGAAGCGTGCCAGTTTCATTCGAAGAAATTACATCAGCCAGCTCAAGCTCTTCAAACAATCCTTCTCTCCTGGCCATTTTCGGTCTGGGGGCTCGACATACTGGGCCCCTTTCCCCGTGCTACCGGGGGCTTTGAGTACTTGTACGTTGCTATCGACAAGTTCACAAAGTGGCCGGAGGTGGAAGCAGTGAGGAAGGTGACAGCGCAGTCGGCTGTCAAGTTCTTCAAAGGAATTGTTTGCCGTTTCGGTGTGCCTAACAGGATCATCACCGACAACGGCACGTAGTTCACAAGTCGCACCTTCATGCAGTACGTCCAAGACCATGGCGGCAAGATTTTTTTTGCCTCTGTTGCTCACCCGAGAAGCAACGGCCAAGCGGAGAGGGCCGATGCTGAAGTGCTGCGCGGTCTCAGGACCAGAACTTTTGACAGGCTAAAAAAGTGCGGAAGACGCTGGATTGATGAGTTGCCGGCGGTTCTTTGGTCAATCAGAACGACACCAAATCGAGCCACCGGCCAGGCGCCCTTCGCTCCGGTCTACGGAGCGGAAGCAGTTCTCCCCACAGAACTCATATACGGATCTCCTTGAGTGCTCGCTTATGATGAGCTCGAGCAAGAGCAACGGCGGCAAGATGACGCTATGCTCCTTGAGGAGAATCGTCTTCAGGCTGCTGTGTGAGCTGCACGCTACCAGCAAGCTTTGCGCCGCTATCATAGCCGCAAAGTTAATGCCCGAAGCCTTGAGGAAGGCGACCTTGTTCTTCGACGGATTCAGTCCGCCAAGAATTCAAACAAGTTGACGCCAAAGTGGGAAGGCCCTTATCGGGTAGTACGAGTCACCAGGCCTGGCGCTGTCCGCCTGGAGACCGAAGATGGCGTTCCAGTGAGTAATTCCTGGAATATCGAACATCTTCGCAAGTTCTATCCATAAGGCGCGGTTGCCGGGGGCTCCCGGCAACCACCTTTTTGTACAAGTCTTGCCGGCAAGGCATGTGATCCTTTGTACAAAGCCAGGCGCAGACCCTGAGCACAGATGAATAAATTTAAGTGTCGTACATTCCCTTATTGATTCCCATGTTCATATTCATATATGCATGTTTGTCTAAGATGTTGTATGGCACCTGATCCCGGTAAGTTCTAACGAACCGCCAAGGTTTCATCCCTTTATTTTCTCTTCTTTCTTTTTCTCAAAGACAGAAGGATTCCTCGCGTGCACATTTGCCGGGGGGGAAGGGAGATACGAATACCAGTTGGTGATGTTCGGAATCGATGCTTGCCGGAGGAAGAACAAAGCCAGAAAGCTAAGTCCTCAAACTTAGAGCAAGTTTTTCTTTAGTTACCAAGTTGCTTCCTTAGACGATTCCGATTCTTGTATGGAAAATCTGCACGCGAAGGAACCTTTGCTGTAATTAGTTGCGCCCTTATTTTGTTTCGAGTCCGCTCAACAATTTAAGTGGCTGCACTGAGAACACCAAGGAGTCTTGCCGGCTGCTGCGCCTCCGGCAGGCTGCTGAAGTCCCGCACCCAGTGCTCGCGGCAGGTTGCGCGCCGGCAAGTTTTTCAGTAAGCGTAGGATGAACTCCATACATAAAGGAATCAGACGAGGAAAGTAGCAAGCATGAGCCTAAACATAGTCAAATTATATTGCATCCATGAGTTGCCACGGTTCTAACTTGAGACTTAATTGTCTTTTACATGAGCTGATGGCAGCAAGAATAAAAGAGAAGCACTCCATCCCTGCGCTGGCCTTCGATCCTTTTGATGGAGTCCACCTTCTCAAGTATTGACGCGATGCACTTTTCAAGCGCCTCAACATTTGCATCCTTTGGCAGATGGCCGAGTGCGCTGGAGAGGTCGATGCCGGGAGCGCCCTCAACGCATTGATGATGCTTTCAAAGAACATCGTCAACCTGGCGCTTGGGGATATTCTTTCCTCGGAAGAATATCTGAAGTTCGACAAGCCCGTGGTTGACAGTTCTGCGGTAAGCTTCTCCGCGGCAGTGATGAGACGACCAGTCCAGATCTCCACTCCCTTCTCGTACTCGTTCTGGGCAGCGGCGGCGCTCTTGAGCAGGTTCCTCTCTCCTTGGAGATCCTTGAGTAGAGCCTTCTCACGGGCCTTGCCGGCCTCGAGAGACTTCTGCAGCGTGGTCAGCTTCAGCTCCAGAACCGCAATACTATCAGCTGCGCAGGAGAGCTGCTTGGTCTTGTCGGACAGGGCAACTTGCATCTCCGCCAAGGAGTGGAGGGTTTTTTCCCTGCCCCCTTGAGCGTCGAGAGCTCCTTGCCGTGCTCTTCGAGATCTGTTTCCAGCCTCTTCACTTTGTTGCTCAGCTCGTTCTTGGCGGCCTCTGCAGCTTCGGTAGCATCGACGGCCTCCTTGAGCTTGCCGGCATGACTGGCAGTCAGAGCTTCGAGCGCCTCCTTGTGTTTCTGCTCCAGCTCCTGGGTCTGCCGCACAACAAGATTTTTGATGTCTTCATCCTTGCTATGAAGCTTGGCGGCGAGCGCCTGCTCACGTGCGGTGAGATCTTCTTCGTAAGCGTCAAGAGCAACGCGGCGCCCCGTCAGGAGAGCATCTTCGGCAGCAATCCTTTGAACAGCTTCATCATGTGCCTTCTCCATATCTGATTGCTTCAGGAGGATCTCATTCCATTGCTGGCTCACTTGTTCTCGGCCGGCAACCAGCTCTTGGAGGGCCTCGGCGTGCCAGATTTGCATTTGTGCGACGCGCCTTTGAAAATCCGCTTCGGCTGCCTCAACAACTGCCATTCTGGAGTCCGCCTTCTCTTTTCGGGCACGATGGAGAGCCTGGAGTTTGCAGAAGTTCTCACCCATGGCCTGAAGGAGCTGATCCTCTTCAGACTTGCCGCTGCTAGCGCTAGGATCGTCAACGACTTTGAGCCCGGCAGTGGCAATAACTTCCTCGAAAATTTCTCCCTCGGCTGGTGCCCCGGTGCTTGCCGTCCCTGGCAAGTTGATGAATAGATATTCGGCAACCTTGAGATACTTGCTGGATGAGGGCTCTTCAGATGTTGATGGCTGGTCTTCAGTGGCCGCCTCACCAGTGACAGGGGGCTCTGTGGCCGATGCAGCGCCTGGCGCTCCTGCGGCAGGAATGCTGTCAGTATGGTCCTCAGCCTCCCTGTCGCCCTCTTCAGCAGGTTCTTCGGTGATTTCCTTTTGTGCTGTCTTCGCGGCCTCCCCGTCAAGAGCATCCCCAGCCCCGGCAACGTCATCCTTGGTGGCCTCGCTGGCAGCTATCCTGTCCGCTTCAGCGGCGGCATCCCTGGCGGTCTCCTCGATGACGATGTCGACGTCCATATGTTCCATCACAGGGAACTCTGAAGGGCGAAGGAGGAAGACAAAATGAGATCGAGGTTTGAATTTTGAAGTGACTAAAGATAAAGAGATAAGAGGGAAAGAATAACTAGCACTCTGAGGTGATCGAGTACCTGCGTCGGGCTGTCGAGAGGTGGCTTCGCCTCTCCCGGCAACTCCGGTTGCCGGGGGTGGGTTGCCGGAGTCCGTGCTTGTCGGCTCCTCCTCAATCCGGACGGGCTCGTCGGCAGGATCTCTTGCCGGGGATTTGCTTGTGGGCGGAGCGGTCGATGAAGGAGGCACAATGGGGCTATCTTCTCCTTGTTGCTGTCCTTCTCCTGCGAACCCAAAGATATCAGCGGCAAGAGTGAAAGCCTCGGCACCGGCCAGCAGAAAAAGGGATGATGAACTTACGCTGAGGGCTGTGCTGGGGGCTGTGTTGAGGACTGGACTCTGGGCTGACAACGATAGTTTCCGGCACGCTCGTGGAGCCCGCCGGGGGCTCGTCGCCCGTAGAAGTCCTTGACCTCTTCGCCATCCTCTCCAGCAAGGTTTCTGTGTCACTGCGGAAACAATACAAGCAAGTCAGTAAGATTGATGCAGATTGGAAGGTAGAAGTTGTGGCAAATACTCACTCTTCTTCCTCTCGCTCTGGACTAAAGCCGAAGATGTCGAAGTCGACCTCCGTTGCGATGTCTGAGTGGGGAGGCGGAGGAGGGGTCCTGGGCCGCTTGACTGTGGCAGGCGCCAGGGCAGCCTCCGGCGCGGTTGTACGAGACCCTCCTGCCGCCCCAGCGGTGGTCGCTGGTGTGGGTCTCGCGCGCCGCGCGGGCTGTTGACGAGCCCCCTGCCGCGGTCCGGTCTTGCCGGCCACTTTCTTGCCGGGGGATTCGCCGCTCGATGTAGGCTGGCTTGCCGGGACGCCTGATGCGTCTTTCCGAAGGACATGCTTTGTCTTCTTCGGCGGCAAGGGCTCTTCTCGCGTCTCCTCTTCGGCCGTGTCTTCGCCGGATGAGCTCTCAGCGACTGCGCCGCCTTCTTCCACGGCAACCTTGTTCTCCTCGGCATGTTTTGCCTCCACTACCACCTCTGCATCACTGGCTTCCCACTCTGTGAAGCCAATGCTGCCGGCCTCCGCGGCAAGATTCGCCTCCTCCACTCTGGTAGCGATGTAGGCTACCTCCTGATCAGTGGTGGCGCGGATAAGATCTGACTCTTGCCGGACAGGCTTCTCCGTTAGATTGTCAAAGAACTTCTGCGCTTCTTCCTCGCTTGGCTCGACCCAGGCCGGGTCAAGGCCGTGGGTGTTGAACATCGGCAAGAAGGCAATGATTGACCCCAAGGCAGAGTTGTTGCACAAGGGGACGATCCTTGCCGGCAGCCGGTGCTTGTCTTCGCGCTGGAATAACTTTTGGCGGAGAGCGTTAAGCTGCATAGCGGTCAGATTATTGTTCAGCCCGGGGCGCAGCCTCATGACATCTGCCGCGTTCTTGTACTCCCAGACTGGCCTCCCCCTGTTCTGCAGAGGGGCGATGCAGCGGCGGAGAAAGTCGAAGCCTATCATCTCCATTGTCAGCCCGACAGCCTTCAACTGAAGGATCCTGGTAGTGGCGATTGTGAGCTTCTCGTCTTCTGCGGTGAGATCGCCCCAATCCTTGCCGCGGACCACCTTCTGTCGCCGGGGATGACAAAAAGGATGAGGATCTGCTTCCTGGATCCAGCACCATTCGGCCCGCCACTCGTCCCACTTTTCGCGGTAAACTCCCTCTGGGTATATCTCTTTGTTCCAAGCCCTTGGAATCCAGGCAATAGATCTAGAGAGAGCCTCTCCTTTTTGGATTCGAGGATAGAAATGATGGCGGAAAAGAGCAGAATTGGGGATCACGCCAGCGAAATTCTCACAGAGATGGGCAAAGATAGACATGCAAAATACGGCATTCGGCGTGAAATCAAGAAAGTGGAAGCCGTATGTGTACATGATGTCGTTGAAGAAATCGGAAAAGGGTGGACAGAGCCCGCAATAGAAATACGCAGTGAAGAAGGGGTATCTGTCCGATCCACCTTTGGAACAAGCACCTGGGATTACGCGTGTGGCGGGGTGAGCTTGCGTTCCCTTCGCCCACATGCATTGGTATCGCCCCTTCAAAGTTTCGGCGTCGAGCGTCGGAGGGAAGACGACGAGCCTCTTCCGCATCTTCACCAGTTCGCTCTCCGGAACTTCAGCTTTCGCCTCCTTGTCCGTGCCCTTGCCTTTGCTGGCCTTGGGCGGCATGGCGACTGTGAAGACGAAAGCCGGGGGGCGGAGCGAGCACGGGAGCAGCGGGCAGAAGAGGAAAAAGGTTTCCCTTTGAGCTCGAGCAGAGGAAGGTGATGGCGATGGCCAGATTGGGAAGAAGAGGAGGGTGAATAGGTTTGCGCCTCCGCGACTTCTCCTTTTTATGGGGAAGGAGCGGGGCCGCCTTGTTTATCCCCCAATATGAATGCGCCTTTATGGGCGCGAGACAGTTTGCAGCCTTTTTGGCACGCTTCCCACGTCGCGCGCTCCGTGCGCGTAGTGGGGGGCACAGTAAAACAAGATATTTTACGAGCAGTTAATTCCCTGCCACGCGTGCCCGTGCACTGTTTGGGCCTAGCCCAACAACGCCTCGCGCTCGTGTATGGCCTAGGCCCGGGGGCTCCTGTCGGTGTACTAAGTATTGGGCCACTAGTACCCCGTACTTGTGCACGGGCAGTTGTAGCCATCCTTGCGGCAAGGCTTGCCGGGATCAGCTCGAGGTCGATTCAAGTCATCAAGGAAATCATCAAGTCGGAGATCCAAGGATCAGCAGATAAGCAGGACTGAAATCCGAAGGCCAGCCTCCCCGGCAAGAGCCTTGCCGAGATAACCTTTGGCGCCCAGCAAGGCTTGGCGCCCGGCAAGGCTTGGCGCCCGGCAAGGCTTGGCGCCCGGCAAGGCTTCGCGTCCGGCAAGGCTTGGCGCCCGGCAAGATTCGGCGCCCGGCGAGATTCTGCCACTATGCCACCGCTTCGGCACAGTAACGAGTCTGACATTCTGGCTCCTTCCCTGGATGCGTGGCGGCATGCCAGTGGAGGAAAGCTTAAGCGGTGCTGATGGGATGGCCCCTTTTTCCATCTCCAAGAAAGTGAGGACACCTAAACGGACACCTCATGGTGCATTAAATGCGCTTGTCCTAATCCGTCAGGGGTTAGGTATGATACCCTGTAGCTACTTTACATCTCAATGTATGTACATTTTGCCACTGTGGAGACCCCTTTCAGCATATAAAAGGAGGCCCAAGGCGACTGCTACAGGGAAGGAGGAGAACTTCTGGCCCGTTCTGCATGCGTAGCTACTCTTTGAACGTACTGTTCATCGCGAGCGCTTCTAAAGGCTGGGCTCAAGAACATCAATAAGAACACAAAGCAGTAGTAGGGATTTACGCTGATCAGCGGCCCGAACCTGGGTAAAGACCCTCACGCGTCGATCACTGGTTCTGCTCTTTGCGTATACCTCTCCCCCCGCCGAATCGTAAAGGGGTCACTCGGGATCCCATAGGTGTCGTGCACCGACAGAGAATGACACTGATAGGTCAACCAACGTCCTTGACCGAGGACTTGGTTACTCGAATGGTTTTGACTCTGCAGAGTTTGTACTCTTAACCCACAGCCAACGGATTTCAGTAGTCACAAAGGACTAGTTCCATTTACGGTATTTTAGAAGAAAACACATCTAACCAGTACACACCCATTCCACATCCCGCTGCTAGGAATCACCCTAGGCAACGTTCAAGAAAAACTCTAAGACGGGGAGGCCAACACCTCGAATAGCATGGGATCAAATTTATATCGCGCGCTCTAAGGGGTGCCCCCCTCTCGGTCCCAACCGGAAACACCCATGCCCCCTGACCGGATGACGGGCTTTAATCCAGGGCCATGGAACCCTCATTCCGGCCCCTCTATTTGGTGTGTACCTGGAAAGAGGTTTGCAACTTACTAAACCGCATTCTTTGCAGAAAACATGTGGTAGCACGAAAAGGGGACGAACGGGAACAAGACTCGATCCACGTCAGTACTGGAGTTAAACAGTTGATATAGAACTGGCATGCTTCAACAATACCAGCTTGCAACCTATCATGCCACCACATGATCAGGTTGTCTCACCATCTTATGAACACATCAAGTTTCGAAGCTCACTTGCAGCTTGCTTTGCATGGAATATAACATTCAACAAATGCTTATATAAACATGCCATGAGAAAACCACTCAAGCAAACATGAAAAACACTCATCATATCAAAGGTTCAAACATGCTTGCCTGGTTCGGAGTAGTCGGAGTCTACCTCGGCAAAGTTGGCGGCACCCTCACCTCCTTCGGTATCTACGTTATAAAGAAAAATCGGATACTAACGTAAATACCGTGCGTGCATAAAAAATGTTCCAAATATTTTTCAAATAATTATGATAAAAAACTAGACATAAAAATAAAGATGACAGAAAAAGAATCAACACAAAATCATCTTTTTTTTAAAGTTATTAAGGTTTTAGTCCAGGGACTAATCTGCAATGAAACAGAAACTTTCTAGGGGCTAGTTTAAAAGAAACCGAAAACGCTTCGGATGAAATACGTCACACTGAAGAGAAAACGCATTCTGCCCGAAGGCGTTTTCAGAAAATGGTTCGGAGAAGAAGAGAAGAGGCTGACAAGGGGGTCCCACCCGTCAGGTTTAAAAAGAGCTCGCCGGCACCAGAAGCAAACGGGAACGCCGGCGATGATCGACGGCGAACTAGAGGAGGGCAAGGGTATGGTTGCACTCACGGGTCAGTTCCGCGTCGGTGGGTGGTGGAAGTAGGCGTCGGGGAGCACCACGTCGACGGCGGCTTCCACTCCGGCGGACGGCGGTTCGGGCGAGCACGGATTCGTCGGAGGAGAGCTGCCAACACCGAATTGAAGCTCGGGTTAGAAGAGGTGGTGGACTAGGAGGTTACTGGCAAAGTTTGGAAAGCGGGGGCGCACTCACCAGAGAGGATTTTGCCGGAGCCCGAAGCGGATCGAGGCGGCCGGAGCTGGGGAAGAAGACCCTCCCGAAGCCCTCTGATGAGTGGGGCGTGGTTCTGAGGAGAGGAGGAGAGGTGCTAGGTCGAAAACGAGCTCGGGGGCATCTATTTATAGCTGGCCCAAGGTGGTTACCGAGAACGGGATAACTCCGGTGGGCGATTACGGCGAGGCAGGGGTTGGACGAAAGGATTAGGCGACTGGGTGTCTTCGGATTGGTCCACTGGCAGCATTCAAAGGTTAAACCTGGTTGGATTTGGCCTGCTCCCGTGGTCTCGGCGGGACGGAGCTCACGGGCTCGTCGGCGGCAGAGAGCGTGCTCTGCGCTTCTCAAGCCACGGCGATGGTTCTGCAGCATGCTCAGAGCAGGAGGTGAACACGCGTAGGCCACCAGTGGCTCGGGCGGTGCGGAGGACGGTGTTCTGCAACGCTGGCTTCTGCCAGCCACCACAGGAGGTTCTGCCACTGCGGAAGGCGCCGGAGTTGACGCGACAAGTCGCCACCGACGCTCGCAACCGGCCAAGCAACCGTGCGGCGCACTGGATAAGAAGGGGGAACAGGGAGCAAGGCGCCAACGCGTGCACTGGCGAGATCGACGAGGAGCTCTGACGAAAAACGACACTGAACCCTCTGAACTTTCTGAATTTTGACAGGAACAGTGCACGCCAGCTGTTCGACGAAATGTTTGACGCACGTGGAAATTTTTTCTTGAGCTGAAACTTGGAGGGGTGGTCTCTTGATGCATCCAGAGACTACCTGAATTTTCTCAGAATTATTGGAAAAGGAAAAGAATGAATTTCACCAAAAATGGCAAATCTGGTCCAAACTTGCAGCAAGCAAATTTTGAAAAATTTGAACTGTGGACCAGCAGCTCTTGATGGATCTAGGTTGAGGGTACTAAGGAGTAGCTAGGGTAATTTATTTGGAACCAAAGCTCAAAGCAATCTGATACTTCCTTTGTAAACTTGAGGGGTCCAAAATAAATTACAGAAAAAAGTTTGAGGATAAAATCAATAGAAATAAAATCTAAAAGAGGTTGAAACATGCTGGAATTTTATGCTTGGCTTGACCCAAAGTAGGGAGGAGGGTTTGAGAAGAAAATTTTGAAATGCAAGTCATGGTAAGAGGTTTGAATAGGGCATTTTTGAATGAGAAGGAATAAACCCCATTTCAAATAAATTCTTTTAGTGAGGAAAAGGACAAAACATCCAGAGAGTCTTTGTGTTGAACCAACCCATGTTGAAAAACTCTCAAGACCAGGATTCAAGAAAGGATCTCCTCAAAAATTTGTCATTAAAAGTTTTGAGAAGGAGAATCTTTTAAAAAAATTGAAATAACCTCCTTCCAATCAAATAAAGAATTTGATAAAAATCAAAACCAAAATTTTGGGGTGTTACACCCCCTGTGACAAGAGTACAAGTTTATGAATATGTGACAACAAGTTTTTATCAACAAATGAAAATACTTACGCTTGGGCAACAACGAAGGTAGAAAGCTGTGTTCCAGTTGATTCGCCAGATGATGGAGGTGTTCCCTGATAGTTTGAGTCAGAAGGATTAAGACGTCGATGCATGAGACCGGCTTGTGGGAGGGATAGAGTCGGACTATGAGGCACCTCATTGTGACGTTTTCGGGGAGCCAGTGTGTTGGATAAGCCGGCCACGAGGTCTCCAGTGCCGCCACTCCGGGTCTGATGCCTAGACTCATGCTGCTGCTTTATCAAAAGAAAGTTGGGGTCCAAATAAGCATGAGAGTGAGAAAACCTTACTTTCCGGATGACCCACCGTGTTTTCTTTCTTGGCAAGCATTCTGAGTCAGAGGAGACAGGAATTACCTCTTCTGCGTTGGCCTGGCTCGTCTCCACTTCGTCCTGAGAGGAATTAGCATCAATAACTTGCATGAAAAGAAGGCCAAGGGAGTCAAGTTCTACCTCCGACTCATCTAGCTCGAGTTGTACCTCAGCGGCAATATCCTCCATGTGACCCAGCAGTGGGTCAAGTCGACTCCAGTCAGGCCATTGGCTATTAAAGCCCTTATCTTTGAAATAGTGGGCGCATATTGGGCGCGTTCTACGGCTGTGAATCGACCCGGGAGCTCGCTGCTGGTGCTGAGCCGGTAGGGGCGATAACCCGGCAGGGGTTTTCTTCAGCCGGAGCAGTATTTTTGCAATAGAACCAAGTGCGGTTCCAACCTTTGGGATGGCTTGGCAGTATAGCTGAAGGGAAGGTCACATCTCTCCGTCACTGGATTGAGACACCTCCAAGCTCTAAACTGGGTACGTCTGTCATCTCAGTCTGGCGGTTGATATAAAAGAAATCTTTGAAGAGGTCAACAGTAGGCTCTTCTTGCAGATATACTTCACAGAATACTTGAAACTGGCATAGATTGGAGACAGAGTTGGGACCGATGTCTTGAGGATGAAGATTGTAAAAATGCAGAGCATGCCGGAAAAACATTGACCCGGGTGGTGAAAAGCCATGGAGGAGGTGATCCGTGAAAATTACAACTTCACCCTCTCCGGGTTGTGGAATAGCTTCAGGACTAGGAACCGGCCAGTGGATAACCTCTTTAGCCGGTAAAAGACCCATGTCCACATATTCATTAAGTGGTAGCTCTGAGACATGGGAGGCTTCCCATTCGCAAGAAGTGGGAGCTTTAGACATAATTGGCCTGGTTAAAAGCTGCATATAAGCGCATGGCGGCTTAAAACTGCAATAATAAGCCGCCCAAGTGATTATATGACATCATTAGCAATGGGCCAATTATGATTATAAGATGGCAAAACGTGTTATGGTGAGCTATTGGAAAAATTATAAGCCACCCTGATTATCAAAGTTGATTATCAAGCCGTCAAGATACGGCGGGTTACATGATGATAGCATGAGCCGGCAGTGTACTGGCGGGTCATATGAGCAGAGATGTAATGAAGTTATTGCTAACTACGGAGCAACAGATTCTGCTACACATATATTTGTAAGCCGCCCGAAAGGTGAAGGGCGGGTCAGCTATCTAAGGTTCAAGATTGGTAAATTCTGCTAAGTATAGAACAAACAGATTTCGCAATCTACATCTATATTTGCGGATCTACGGCAGTTCAAAAAAGGGAAATAATTGCAAAACCTAATGGTGGCAGTGGAAAAAGCTAGTGGGCTGTTCATGGAATTGACGAAGAAAAACTACCTATGCGAGATACAAGGAGGAAGGCTAAAACTGCTACTGCACTGCTTCTACCCAGTTTTTGGATTGAAATACAAGTTCTATTCAAAAGACAAGATGAACATAGATGAACACCGACGAACTCTATGAACTCGGATGACCTAATGCAGATCTGAGGGGAGAGAAGGAAGATACCTGATGGTGCTGGAGGAGAGAGGACGCGTGTCGTTGAGCTCTGGTCACAACAGGTTGATGCAGCGGCCTCGATGGAGTGGCTGGTGCCCTTCGACTGGTGCGGCGGAGCTCCGATCGCGGCGGACGACGTAAGGAAGAAGAAGAAGTGGGGGCGATGGGGTAAAGAGAAAGGAGATGAACCACCATGCCTATTTGTAAGGAAAAAGGGGTGGAACAGTAATAGGCATGCACGAGGATCAAGGAGGTGTCATAACTATTATAAACAAAAAGGGCGCCTAGATTTTCAGAATGGGCGATTAATGCGAAAGATCTGTTGTGATGTCATGAGGATTTTTCTGAATTTATAAAGATGACATCATCCTTTTCCATGGCGGGTTATGAAACTTTGTTCAAGTTTAAATGTTTAGAAGAACTAAAGAAGCCTCGCCAACCAGAGAGTGAAGATTGACATGAACAAGTTCAAATCAATCTAGGGCCTAATGTTGGGGATATAACCCCACGATATGACCCGCCCTAGAAGGGTTGGGTTAGGATGTTGGCGATTCAACAGTAAGGCCTTAGGCAGGCCCAAGAGACCAGGACATGGAGCCAGGGAGGTGACTTACGTGATGAGCCAGAAAATGCCCAGAGCCAGGAGACGATGCGTGACCCGGAAGTGTAAGCCACCCAATGGCGACTTGCCTAGCAAGGCAAGGCAACTTAGAACCAGGGTCGGTCACGTGGTATGATCCGACTTGGACTCTTGTAAGCCCAGGGCCTCGACCTGTGTATATAAAGGCAAGTCTCTACGGTGCGTAAAGTTAAGTTACAATCCATCAATAGCTAGGTTAAGCGATTCCGCTCCCTTGTAATCGATACTCAAGCAATACAACTCAGAGTAGGACGTAGGCTTTTACCTCGATCGTGAGGGGCCGAACCTGGGTAAACTCGTGTCTCTCATCCTGCTCAACCCCTTTAAGCTAATCACCGTAGCCATGGCCTCACACCTAAGTCCTTTCACGAGGGCATCTACCGTGTTAACCCCAAGACAATGGCTGATGCACCTGCTAGAAAACTCCATTTCATCATGGGCAGACTTATGCAACGAGTTTGTTGGCGCCTTCACAGGTGGCCACCAAGAGTCTGGACAGCCTAGTGATCTGCTGGTCCTTCCGCAAAAGGAAGGGAAGTATTTGCGTAAGTATATACAGAGGTTCAGTCGAGTGGTTCAAAACATTCAAGACATACACCCTACAGCCATGATTGTCGCGTTCCATTCGAACGTGCGCAACAGAAGGATGCGGGGCAAGATGAATGTCCGGCTGCCCAAAACCGTCAACGAGCTATACACCTTGGTGGATAAGTGTGCTTGGACTGAGGAAGGGAGGAACTCCCCAGAGAGGAGGCTGGCATCAAAATTGACTCAGATGTCGATGATGGTGCAGCCAACTTGAAGGGGAGGAACCGGAGGTGCAATAGAAAGCGCAAAGAGAAGACAGTGTTGGCCGTTGAGAGCTCAGGTGATCCTAGTGCCAGCAAGAAGACTAAGACTGAGGCCCCCGGCAAGGGAGCTGCTATGTGCGCTGATTGCCGGGAGGCCGCAGCGGCGGAAAAGGCCGCGCATTTCGACGGGCCGTACTGCAAAATCCATCGTACCAAGGGCCATGACCTCCAAGAATGTCATCAAGTTGAGCAGCTTGTCAAGAAGCAAAAAGCTGAGTATGAGAAGCGTGACAGGGAGAGAGGACAAGAGGGTGCTAGCGGGAAAGGCCGTGGCAGTAGAGGAGGGCGACTCGGCAAGACCCCGCAGTAGAAAGAAAAGCCAGCCAGAGGCCGCAAAAAGAAAGAAGGAGATGACAGGAGTGATGAAGAGGATAAAGAAGAAACTAGTGAGCAAGAATTCCAGAAGGCAACTGAGGCCATGTGCATTGATGGGGGTGCATCATTGCACTCCTCTCACGGGCAGCTCAAGCAATGGGCGCATGAAGTCAATGCCATGGAGCCAACTGCAGATTCCCGAAGGCCACTTAAGTGGTCCCGCACGCCTATCATCTTTGACGAAGAGGATCACCCCAACCGCACTATCGGGGTAGGGTGTTTGCCGTTGTTGGTCTCCCCAACAATCCGCAACCTCAAAGTAACAAAGATGCTAGTTGACAGCAGGGCTAGGTTGAATCTAATCTCCCCTAAAGTGGTAGGCAAGCTACAAATCCCTAATGAAGAACTCAAGGCCACGGGTACTTTCGAAGGAATCAACCCCGGCAGGAGCCAGCCCAAAGGGAAGATCACATTACCTGTGACATTTGGCGAGGAACTGAACTACCAGACCGAGAGGGTCATGTTTGATGTTGTTGAGCTTCCTCTACCTTATAATGGGATTCTTGGTCGTCCAGCTCTGGCAAAGTTTATGGCAGCATCCCACTATGCCTACAACACCTTGAAGATGCCAAGACCGATGGGTATCATTTCCATCCCGTCAGATAAGAAAGATGCGATCATATGTGTGGACCGGATGTATCGGGACACGGTAGCAGCTGAGGCAACTGACACCCTAGCTCTCGCCAAGGATACAAAGAAGGGAAAGAAGGATAGCAGAGATGCCAGCAAGGACTCCGGGAAGCGTGCCTCTTCAGAGTGCACTGCGCCTGTTGATGACCTGCTGGAGAGTTCCACTAGCAAGAGACCCAAGGTTGCTTCACCTGCTGTGAAGAAGGTTCCGGCAAGGCAGGATGGCGCTGACGATACATTCACCATCAGCTCCACCCTAGATGAAAAATAGGAAAGCGCGCTCGTTACCTTCCTACGGGCGAATGTCGATGTGTTTGCTTGGAAACCGTCTGACATCCCCGGTGTTCCCAAGGAGGTAATCAAGCACCACCTCGCTAACTGTCCTCATGCTCGGCCTGTCAAGCAGAAGGTCAGAAACCAAGCTTTAGAGCGGTAGCAGTTTATTGCCAAGGAGATCAATAAACTTGAAGCAGCTGGTTTGGTCAGAGGGGTACTGCATCCAACTTGGTTGGCGAATCCAGTGGTGGTGCGCAAGGCAAACGGGAAATGGAGGCTCTGCATTGATTTCACGGACCTGAACAAAGCATGTCCAAAAGACCCTTTCCCCTTGCCGCGCATTGATCAAATTGTTGATTCCACTTTCGGATGTGATTTGCTATCTTTCTTGGATGCGTACTCCGGGTACCATCAGATATTTATGGCCAAAGATGATAAAGAAAAAACCGCACTCATAACTCCATGTGGCACGTACTGCTTTGTACGAATGCTTTTCGGGTTAAAGAGTGCTGGATCCACTTTTGCAAGAGCATTACAAGTTGGTTTTGAGCCCTAGCTACACACGAATGTAAAAGCTTATATGGATGATATAGTGGTCAAGACCAAGGACAGATCAACACTCATTCAAGACTTAGAAGAGACCTTCGCAAACCTGCGCAAGATCAATTTGAAACTAAACCCTGAGAAATGTATGTTTGGTGTTCCATCTGACAAGCTCCTTGGTTTCTTTGTGTCCTAGCGGGGGATAGAGGCCAACCTTGACAAGATCAGAGCAATCGAGTAGATACAAGCACCCAAGACTGTTAAAGATGTGAGGCGTTTGACTGGATGCGTTGCCGCACTAAGTTGGTTCATCTCCAAGTCTGCCGAGCATGCCTTGCCTTTCTTCAAAATCTTGAAGAAGGCTGGCCCGATGAAGTGGACACCGGAAGCATAAGCAACACTGCAAGACCTGAAAGCCTACCTTTCCAATGCGCCCACCTTAGTCGCGCCTAAACCACAAGAGCCGTTGTTGCTATATTGAGCTGCGACGAATCAAGTGGTTAGTGCAGCGCTGGTGGCGCTGCGAGAAGTGGATGAGGAAGCAGCTGCAGCAACTGCACCCTCCAGAGGTGGAACTGAACCCGGCACGGCAGAAGCAAATCAGGAAGAGGCAAAGCAAGCCAGCGAGGGCGATCTTAAAACCGCGGCAAGGAAGAAAGTGGTGCAACGGCCAGTCTACTTTGTCAGCTCCCTGTTACAAGGGGCTAGGTCAAGGTACTCTAGAGTACAAAAGCTGATCTTCGGCCTCATCATGGCCTCGAGGAAACTGCGCCACTACTTTCAAGGTACTCATGAGATCACAGTTGTCACTCGTTTTCCGCTGCAACGCATATTGCGGAACCCCGAAGCCATCTGCAGAATAGTCGAGTGGGCACTAGAGCTGTCGAGCTTTGGCTTGAGATATGAAAGCACTTCAACTATTCAGAGCAGGGCATTGCCACTGTTCATTGTAGAGTGGCGCCCACTCCAGACGAAGAAGTGCTAGAAATAGTTCTCCCCGGCAAAGAGGCACCCCAAGAGTGGATCATGTATTTTGATGGTGCTTTCTCACTACAGGGCGCCGGCGCCGGCGTGCTTCTTACTGCACCCACCGGAGAGCATCTCAAATACGTAATCCAAATGCACTTTCCCCAGGAGAAGGCCACCAACACCACTGCTGAGTATGAGGGGCTCCTTGCGGGACTCAGAATTGAGGTGGAGTTGGGAATCAAGAAACTAATTATCCGTGGAGATTCTCAACTAGTGGTGAGGAAAGTCAACAAAGAATATCAGAGACCGTTGAGGCGTATGTGGAGGAAGTAAGAAAGTTGGAAGAGCACTTTGATGGATTACAAGCAGAGCACGTGCCACAAGCAGAAAATGGCATCACCGACCCCTTGTCAAAGTGCGCTGCACAAAAGATCCCTGTGGTACCAGGAACTTTTGTTCTCCATCTAACTCAACCATCAGTATCCCCTTCAACGATGGCCAGAAAAAGAAGAAGGTTGAACCCCGACAAGCATTTTCCGGCAGAACTCCCCAAAGCAATGGGTGGAGAGGATGGCGGGGGTAGTCTCGCTTCGTTTGGTGAGATGCACCCTCCTGCAGAACCACAAGTTCTTGCAGTGAAAGGGAGCGCGCCCACGAATGAGGAGGTGCCTTTGGTCCTTGTTGTCGAGCCACAAGCTCCAACTTGGGTGTAGCACATAGCCCGTTTCCACCAAACCGGAGAACTTCCCGACGAGCATGAAGAAGCTGAAAAAGTAGCCCGACGGTCCAGTATGTACCAGTTTGTCGATGACACTCTGTACAGAAAGAGGCCAAATGGGGTGAAATTGAAGTGCATTTGCCGGGAGGATAGACTGAAGCTGTTGGCGGAGATACATGGGGATATATGTGGCTCTCACATTGGATCAAGAGCCCTGGTTGGAAAAGCTTTTTGGTAGGCTTTCAACTGGCCCACAACCCTCCATGATGCAACTGAGCTCATCACCAAGTGGGAAGCCTATCAGTTCCATTCCAAAAACATTCATCAACCAGCGCAAGCTCTCTAGATGATCCCTTTATCCTGGGCATTCTCGGTCTGGGGGCTCAATATTTTGGGCCCCCTTCCCCATGCCACCGGGGGCTTTGAATTCTTGTACGTTGCAATCGACAAGTTTACAAAGTGGCCTGAAGTGGAACCAGTGAGGAAGGTGACCGCACAATCAGCTATCAAGTTCTTGAAAGAATTGGTGTGCCATTTTGGAGTACCCAATAGAGTAATCACCGATAACGGCACCCAGTTCATGAGCCGCACCTTCATGCAGTACGTCCAAAGCCTTGGGAGCAAGGTATCTTTTGCCTCGGTTGCTCATCCCCGAAGCAACCGGCAAGCTGAGATGATGAATGCTGAAGTGCTGTGTGGACTCAAGACGAGAACTTTTGACAAGCTGTAGAAATGCGGCAGGCGATGGATTGACGAGCTATCGGTGGTTCTTTGGTCCCTCCGGACGACACCAAATCGAGCCACCGGCCACTCCCTTCTCCCTAGTGTATGGGGAAGAAGCAGTGCTCCCCACGGAACTCATATACGGGTCACCTCGAGTACTTGCCTATGATGAAGTAGAGCAAACGCAGCTCCGGCATGACAATGTCGTGCTCCTTGAGGAAGATCATCTTCGGGCCGCTGCGCGTGCTGCACGCTACCAGCAAGCCTTGCATCGCTATCATAGCCGCATGATCCATGTTCGGAGCCTTGAGGAAGGCGACCTTGTCCTTAGGCGTGTTTAGTCCACCAAGGGTTCCAACAAGTTGGCACCGAAGTGGGAAGGCCCTTACCGGGTAGTACAAGTCACCAGACTTGGCGCAGTCCATCTGTAGACCGAAGATGGCATTAAATTGCAAAACTCATGGAATATTGAGCATCTTCGCAAGTTCTACCCGTAAGACGCGGTTGCCGGGCTCAGCTCCTGGCAACCACCTTTTGTACAAGCCTTGCTGGTGCGCAAGTAACCCTTTGTACAAAGCCAGGCGCAGACCCTATGCAAAGATAATAAAATGAAGCGCTGGCGCCTAAAACTTGCATGCATGTTTATTTAAGTCTGACTTTGCTATAGTCCTTAAATCATATAGATGAGATCGTATGGTGATGTTTCCCCCTGTACTAACAAAGAGGGCTTCTATCGCGGATAAACTCCCCGAAGGGGGGAAGTGAGGACAAGCTGGCATATTGATCCCCGATAGTATAACGCAGATAAGTTCCCCTGACCATCCATCGCATGGCCCTGTGTGAAAAACTTGTGCATAGAAAAACCTTATCGCCCTAAAACATTTGTGCTGCCATCCCTTGATTCGAAGATTACTTCAGTCAGGCTGGTCGTAGTATCATTTGAAGAAAGGGTTGATGAGGGGCCGATTCTGTTCCATGCTCCTAACCCGCCAGGCTGAGCCCTGCGGCAGCAACGGAAGGGACCGGCAAGATGTCTTGCCGGAAAATCTTGTTTACTTGGGAGTATAGAGGAGTCGTTCCTCAGCATGGACATGATACATGCACGATTGCCCGACAAGCATATTTTTTTTATTAATACGTGGATAAACAAGTACAAACCATATAGGGTACAAGTATGGATGAAAGGGTACATAATTTAATCTAAACTTTGGCAAGTGCCTATAGTTTTTAGATTAAAAAAAGATAAGTGCCCTGTAATGCCTTTCTTGTCCCTCTCCTCCTAGGAGCTACAGAGGGAGGTGAAGCGGGCAAAAGGGCTGCCTAGGCAGAAGCCCAGCCTGACCTCGTTAGGGCCCGCAGGACGCAGCCTGACAAGATTGGGAGGGCGGGGGCGAAGCGAGAAGGACAGAAGGAGTGTCTAGGCAATGCCCTGGTCACCACCACCAGGACCAAAGGAATGCGGCAGGAGGGACACCAGCAGGGAAGACGCAACCGGAGTCCACGGGGAAGCCTGCCGGGGTCCAGCTGGAGGAGGCGGAGGCATCCACACCCAGCACCCTGGCAAATCGCTCTGCCGGGGAGAAGGCCAGGTGCAGATGATGGTGCCGCCGGCCCCTGACTGACAGTGACGGTGCGTTCGACGCTCAGCTGGACTCTGAGCCACCGTCCTCTCGCTCGACGCCGTCGTCTTCGCCGCCAGTGTCCTCTTCATCGTTGTCGCTTGAAGAGGAGCTTTTGTCGTCGGTTGAGCTCTCCATGCAGCAACCTAAGCAAGCACCCAAACGTCCGAAGACCTTGATGGAGAGCAGATCTATATCCATTAACTTAAAATTGAGTACGTGCCCTTCTGCCAAGCTATGGGCACGTTCGAAAGTTTTCTAGCCACGACGGAGAAGCATCACGTGAGGTGCGGGGAAGTCAACGTCTGCCCGCATGCTGCCATTAATTACAGAAGCCCCTCATGTGCAACTTCAACCCGTGCGGCTGTTCCAACTCCATTACCCTTGTGAAACGGGTAGGGAGCCAAAGGCGGCTGCGCAGGGGCCTGCGTAGCCTGACGATGAACTCCAGCGGCGTGTCCCTGATATGGCCCTCCATCGGAGCCAGGGGGCTGGAGGGGGGCGATCAGCGCACCACCACGTCCTCCCCGGCCCCGAGGGCCTCGCCGACCGCATCCACGTCAAGCAACACCTCCTTCTGCGCTAGATTCTACCCCCGCATCTCAGGCCGGGGCAGGGATGCGCTGTGGAGAAGAGGTCCTTGTCGCCACCGCGGGAGCACGACCGCATCCTCTCCCTCTCACCAGGGTGGAAGAGAGCACAAGAATAAGAAGGAGGTGCGTGGGTGAGTCCTTTCGCCCACATCTATGCTCCCTTTTATAGCAGAGCGTGGCAGGGGGCTGGCTCCCCACAACCCAGTCACAACCGCCACGATCGACCAATCCGGTCCATCGGCATCACTAGCAACAACCGGAATCTCAGACCACCCTCCTACGGCTATCCGCAGCGCCGAGATTTCTGCCATGACACTCATTCCCGCGCCCTACGCCTCCGCCACCAACCCTGCGCAATGCATGCGGCGTACGTGGTGCAAACAACAGCAATAGTGGGGTGAGTAAAATGGTAGTTACCACCCCATGAACGTGGGCAGCACACGAACCATTACGTGGTAGCCCCATGTCGTTCAGAATGACTCGCGGGGAAACTGGAAACTGATCCAGTCACAGGTTAATGAAGAAGCAAGGAAGATATCAAGGAAGATGTGGATCCCATGGTGGTACAGCCAAAGTGTTCGCCTGTGCATTTGTTAGGGCCTACCCCAATGATGCCTGGCAACACGTATGAGCCAGGCCCGGGGGCTCCTGTCGGTACAATAAACATTCGCAGTTGTTGACCAGACCCATGCACAAGCGTGCTGACGGTCATATATCCAGCATCCAATGGGTAATGCAAGGCCAAGCCAGAGAAACCCCTCTTCATGAAATCAAGGAGTGTATCAAGAAGATCAAGCTAAACATACAAGGCAAGGATTCCAAGAGAAGCATCTTCCGCTGGCCAGGCGAGGTCGGTAGAGTCGATGCAGAACACAAGAGCAAAGGCGAACCCCCACCAGCTACGCCTTCGGGGCAACCAGAGCCCAGAGAGCACATCCCTTCAAGATAGCCTGGCAAGCCCTGCCCCCAGCAGGGGCGGGCCAGGCACCGCAGCTCCACCGCACAACGATGCAAGTCACTTATTGGTGCGGCGTCGAGCCCGCATGTGGTTAAGTGGCTTCCACTAAGCATGTGGCAGCTCGCTGGAAGACAGATCACACCCATTTGACACCCGTCCAGAGGCGTGTCAAGATAATAAGCAGAAGATGATTAAGCAGCACAGCAGGCTTGCCGCGTTTCACCCTCAGCACGACACTTAGCAGTGCATTTAATGCACTTTGTCCTAACTGCCAGAGTTAGGTACGATAGCACTGTTAGCTATCTAATCATAGGATAATGACTGTTTTGCCACTGTGGTTACCCCTTGAGCTATAAAAGGAGGTCTAAGGCTACCTAGAAAGGGATCCGGATCCCCTCATACTTGTACGCGCGTAGCAGCTCTCCCCGAGGCCACCTTGCCGGGTTTGAGCGCTACGTGCTGTTGTGTTTCCTCCATCCAATCCACCAAAGTAGGAGTAGGGTTTTATCCTTCTCAGCAGCCCGAACCTGGGTAAAAACGACCAAAGCCCCCTTGTCGTGCTGCTTCATGGCTTCTGCTCTTTGTGCAACGTGATCTCCCCCATGCCGAACCACAAGGAGCTCATGGCCCCATAAGTGATTGTGTTCTCCCACGACATACAGGCAGGATAGTAGAGTGGGCATTAGAATTGTGAAGCTTTGCATTGAACTTTGAGAGCACGTCAACTATCCAAAAGCAGGGCACTGGTAGAATTTATTGTAGAATGGATGCCAACACCTGATGAAGAAGTGCAGGAAACAACTCTCCCCGGCAAGGAGACCCTCAAGGAGTGGGTAATGTACTTTGATGGAGCCTTCTCGCTGCAAGGCGCCGGGGCTGGAGTGCTGCTTGTCGCACCCATTGGAGAGCACCTCAAGTACATTATCCAGATGCACTTTCCAAGGGAAGATGCTACCAACAACACATCAGAGAATGAGGGGCTGCTTGCCGGCCTCAGGATTGCAATAGAGCTGGGATAAATAAGCTAATCATCCGTGGTGATTCTGAGCTCATTGTGAAGCAAGTAAATAAGGATTTTCAGAGCCCACTGATGGAAGCATATGTGGAAGAGGTAAGAAGGTTGGAGGAGCACTTGACAGACTACAAGCAGAGCAAGTAATCTGTGCGGAGAACAACATCGCTAACCACCTGTCAAAGTGCGCTGCTTAGAAGCTTCCTGTGGAACCAGGAACTTTTGTACTCCATCTGACTCAACCATCAATTTCCTAGTCAGCGTTGGCTAGAAAAATAAGAAAACTCAACACTGGCAAACATTTCCCGGCTGCGCTCCTGGGAGACAATGGTCAGAAGATTACCGGGGGAGGCCCAATGTCGGTTGGTGAGCCGCATTCTCCAGCAGAGCCTCGAGTTCTTACTGTTGAGACTAGCGCTCCCACAATAGAGGAAACGCCTTTAGTCCTCGTCGTCGAGCCTCAGGCTCCGGCATGGGCACAACATATAGTCTAATTCTTGTAAACTGGAGAACTTCCCAATGATCCATACGAATCTTGAAAGGTGGCTCGCCAATCAAGTATGTACCAGTTTGTGGACAACACTCTGTACAGAAAGTGGCCGAATGGTGTGAAGTTGAAGTGTATCAGTCAAGAAGATGGACTAATGTTGTTGGCAGAGATACATGGAGGTGTATGTGGCTCACATTTGGGATCAAGATCACTTGTCGGGAAAGCTTTCCGGCAAGGATTCTACTGGCCCACTGCCCTCCGGGATGCAACTGAGCTCATCACCAAGTGTGAAGCCTATCAGTTCCATTCCAAGAACATTCACCAACCCGCTCAAGCCCTGCAAACAATCCATTTATCCTGGCCTTTTGCGGTCTGGGGGATCGACATCCTAGGCCCCTTTCCCCATGCCACCGGGGGCTTTGAATTCTTGTTCGTGGCGATCGACACGTTTATGAAGTGGCCCAAAGTGGAACCAGTGAGGAAGGTGACTGCACAATCAGCTATCAAGTTCTTTAAAGAATTGTTGTGCCACTTTGGAGTGCCCAACAGGGTGATCACCGATAATGGCACCCAATTCTCAAGCCGCGCCTTCATGCAATACATCCAGATCCTTGGAAGCAAGGTCTCTTTCACTTCCGTTGCCCATCCCGAGAGCAACGAACAAGCCGAAAGGATGAACGCTGAAGTGCTGCGAGGGTTCAATACAAGGACTTTTGATAAATTGCGAAAATGCGGCAAGCACTGGGTGGATCAGTTGCCGGTGGTTCCTTGGTCAATCAAGACAACACCAAATCGAGCTAATGGCCAGACTCCCTTCTCCCTGGTATATTGTGCAGAAGCAGTGCTCCCCATGGAACTCATATATGGGTCACCTCAAGTACTTGTCTACGATGAAGTAGCGCAAGAGCAGCTATGGCATGACGATGACATGCTCCTCAAGGAAGATCGTCTCCGGGCAGCTGTACATGCTGCACGATACCGGCAAGCCTTGTGCCGCTATCACAGCCGCAGGGTTCATGCCCGGAGTCTTGAGGAATGTGACCTTGTCCTTAGGCATGTTTAGTCCGCCAAGGGTGCAAACATGTTGACACCGAGGTGGGAAGGCCCTTACCGGGTAGTACGTGTCACCAGACCTGGCGCAGTCTGTCTGGAGACCGAAGATGGCATCCCAATGCAAAACTCATGGAATATTGAGCATCTTCGTGAGTTCTACCTGTAAGGCACGATTGCCGAGCCCTGCACGGCAACCTGTTTTATACAAGCATAGTCCCCGGGACTTGTAACCCTCTGATGACAACAAAAGGATTCCATCACGGATAGTTTCCCGGGAAGAAGGATGAATACAAGCCCATGCACTGATCCCCGATAGCCTCTCCTTATCTGAAACAATAAGAAGAATAGCAAAGAGAGATTAGTGCACTTCATGATATCCCTTCATTCCATGCTATACTTAAGTATGAAAGGCTTGCACATAAAGAGGCTTTCACCACTTCTGCCATTTGTGCTCCTATCCTTGACTCGAGTCCAATCGCCAAGTTTTGTTGTAGCTACATATGGGGGGGAGGTGGCGAGTAGCTGGCCTTCATTTGGGCTCAGTAACCCATTTTTGAGTTCATTAAAACGTGGTTTTAGTAGCAGAAACATCGAAGGCCAGCAAAGATGTCTTGCCGGAGAATTTTGTTTACTAAGGAATATTGAAGGTTCATCCTTCAGCATGTTTAAATACATGCAAAAACATCCGGCAAGCTCTTTTTCTGAATTTACATGAACAGACAAGTACAGATCATACAAGTACTAACATGGGCGAAGGATTACATAATTTTGATTAAAATTTGGCAAGTGCCTACACTTTTTGATATGAAAAAAGATAAGTGCCCCGTAATGCCTTTCTTGTCCCTCTCCTCCTAGGAGTTACATTGAGTAGGAAACAAGGCAAAAGGAGAGCATGGGCAGAAGCCCAGCCTAACCCCGTGGGATGCAGCCAGACAAGATCGGGAGGGTGCCTCCCCTGCAGGGAAGAAGAGGCCAGGGATGGAGAGAGCGACTAGGCGATGCCCTGGTCACCCCCGCCAGTACCAGAGGAACGCGGCAAGGGGGGAACACTGGTAGGGAAGACAAAGCCGGAGTCCACGAGGAAGCCTGTCGGGGTCCAGTTGGAGGTGGCGGTGGCGTCCAAGCCAAACACCCCCGGCAAATCGTTCTGTCGGGGTCTAGCTGTAGATGATGGTGCTGTCGGCGCCTAGCTGACGGTGACGGTGCGTCCGGTGCTTAGCAAGAGTCTGAGTCCTCATCTTTGTGCTTGACGAGCAGGGGCTCGCCATCGCCGTCTTCGTCGTCAGTGTCCTCTTCGTCGCTGCCGTTCGAAGAGGAGCTTTCATCATTGCTCGAGCTCTCCGCACAGCACCCTAAGTGAGCACATGAACACCCGAAGACCTTGATGGAGAGCAGATCAGCCTCCACCAACTTGAAGTGGAGGACGTGCCCTTCCGCCAGATAATGGGCACATGCAAAAGTTTTCCAGCCACGCCTGAGGAGCATGACACGAGGTGCGGGGAACTCTATGTTTGCTCACACGGTGCCATTGCAGCAGCCGCTCATGCGTAGCTATAGCCTGGGCAGCTGATTGACCTCCATCACCCTAGCGAAGGGACGAGGAAGCCGTAGGCGACTGCGTGGAGGACCGCGCAACTCGACGATGAACTCCAGCGCTGTATCCCCACATGGCCTTCTGCTGGTATGGGAGCGGCTGGAGGAGGGACGGCGGGTGCGCCGCCCCGTCCGCCCCGACCATGGGCACCATGTCGACCTCGACCACGCCCCGTAGCTCCACCTTGTGCACTAGATTCTGCCCCTATGGTGGCAATGGAGGCAGGAGGTGTGTGCCGAGAAGAAGCTCTCGTCGCCACCATTGGGGCCCAAGCTCGGCCCCTTCCCCTTGTCATGGTGGAAGCAAAGTCAGGGAAGGAGGGTGAGGAGACGGTGGATGAGCATCACCACCCCCTTTCATCTCCTTTTATAGCGGGAAAAGAGGGGGAGGCTGGCTCTCCACTACCATGGAGCAACCGCCCCATTCCTCCAATCCGACCCTCTGCATCACTGATGCTACCTGATTCATCGGCCGCCCCATTACGCCAATCCAAGGCATTGTGTTTTCTGCCAAGGCACACATTCCCGCGCCCTGCGCATCCACCACCAACCCCGCACAATGCATGCGATGCGCGTGGTGGACATGGCAGGCGTAGTGGGTGAGGCAAAGATAAAATGGCACTTACCCCCAGTTCACACGCGGACGCCCTAATGGGCTCCTCTGGATGTGTGCGCCCCTGGTTTACGACGCGAACGGAGTGCACCGTTTGGAATGTTGAAGATGCAATGGGAAACATAGGGGCAAGATCAAGCCCGGGTTAATGAAGAAGCAAAGAAGATCTCAAAAATACAAGGGACAGCCCCAGCAAAGTCAGTATGTGCGCATGTGCAATTGTGTGGGCCTACCCCAACGATGCCCAGTGACACGTATGGACTAGGCCCGGGGGCTCCTGTCGGTGCGGCAAACATTTGTGTGTGCTGCCCGGACTTGTGCACAGGCGTGCAGACGACCATGCACCAATTACCAAGATATGGCACAAGATAAGCCAGAGAAACCGCTCTTCGTGAGATCAAGGAGTGCATTAAGAAGATCAAGTCAGCTGGAGAACACCTCATGAAGGCCTCCCTTACCGGGCAGGAGAAGCCAACCGGGTCGGGACCGCCCCTGAGGGCCAAGACTAGATCACCTCGGCAAGGCTCCCAGGGCCGCCAAGGCCACAAGACAAGAGCCCGATAGGCTTCGTGCCAGCAAACCTCTGCCAAGGTGCCACGGCTCCACCTCATCATACACCAGTCGCTAATCAATGCGGTGTTGAGCTCTCAAGTGGCTAGGTGGATCCTGCCACGCACGTGGCAACCTGCTGGAGAAGAGATTAGCTTTATTGACACCCGTCCAGATGGCGTGTCACGCTAATAAGGAGAAGATGGATAAGCGGCGCAGCAGGCTTGCTGGGTTTCAACCTCTGCGTAACACCTAGCAGTGCATTTAATGCACTTTGTCCTAACTGCCAGAGTTAGGTATGATGACACTGTTAGCACTACAAGGATTCCGGTCTATTGCAACAAAATTTATTGCTACAACAATCTTTTGTTGCAATACAATGCTATATTACCTGTCATGGGAAAACACGGCCACCTATGGGGCCGTCGGCCCCTTGTTGTTCGGCAGGGGGGAAGGACGCATTGCACAAAGAGGGGAGGGCACAGAGCAGTGCGACAGCGATCACACGGGCAGTTTTTACCGAGGTTCGGGTCGCCGCGAGGCATAAAACCCTTCTCCTACTTTGGTGGATTGAAGAGAGGACCGTGGTGGAGGCGAAGCGCTCTAGCCCGGCAAGGTTGCCTCGTGGCGAGAGCAGCTACGCGCGTATGAGTGTACAAGGGTCCGAATCCTTTCTAAGGTTGCCATGGCCCTCCTTTTATAGATCAAGGGGTCACCACAATGGCAAATCAGTCATTGCGTACTGATTAGATAGCAAACAGTGCTACATACTTAACTCCACAGACAGGACAGAGCGCATTAAATGCGCCGCTTAGTGTCACACTGTAGCGTTGCCCGGCAAGCCTTGTCGTGCCGTTCGGCCACCTTCTCGCCTGCCTGCGTGACACGTCCCTTGACGGGTGTCATTTGGAGGTGATTTCCTCTGGAGTAGCTGCCACGTGCCAAATAACGGCCACTTAGTCACTTGGGGGCTCGACACCACACCGATCGGTGACTTGCGTTGCTGTGAGGTGGAGCGGTGGAGCCTTGGCGGGGTAATCCACCCTCAGCGTCCCCGCCAAGCTTGCCGGGCAGTCTTGAGACTTGTCTTCGGGGCAACCTCGACCTCGCCGGGCTCTCCTTCCCGGCAAGGGAGGTTTTTCCTTAGTGGTATCTTGCTCCTTGGGCTTGACTTGGTCTTCTTGATCCGCCCTTTGATTTCTCAAAGAGCTTATCTCTTCTGCTTGGTCTGGTCTTGGATGTCGAGAGTTGCCAGACCGGAGGGTTGCTGTCCGTGCACATGTCAGGGGAAAACATACACCCCTGTTTGTGTACCCCGACATTACCACAAAATTCTAGTTCGTTGCAATAGGATCCACATATTGCCACAGTTTTGTTTCATTGCGCTAGGTACTCATTTTGTTGCAATAGAAGCCATGTATTGCCACAAGCTGCATCATCGTTGCAATATGGTAGTGATATTGCGACAATTGCATCCCGTTGCGTGAATTGGTCATTTTGTTGCAATAAAGACTAGGTATTGCAACAAAGTAATTTTTTGTGGCAATATTTAGACATATATTGCAACAATTCTGACATGTGGCGCTAGCCATAGATACTGTTGCAAAATATATGGCTTCTTATTGCCACAAAATATGTATTGGTTGTAATAGGGCGATTTTATGCCTCACCTTCGTTGTGTTGTAATAACTATTACATATTGCGACAACTTGTGCATCCATGATAATATTTACAACATATTGCAACAATCCTCTATTGTTGCAAAAAAAGGACCAGGATATTGCAATGACATTCTCTATAGTGCTCATGATTTCTTTCATTTATTTATTATACTATTTCACAGGATCTGATTAAAGGGGCGTACTAGTTCATAGAGGTATTTCCAAATTTTCTATCGAAGGTAGATAATTTGGTGCGTGAGGTTCACTCCAAATTTCAAAGTATTTGGACATCTGAGTAACTCTCAGCAAAAAAGACAAATTGGGTTAGAACAGTATATAAACAATACACTTTTTAACATACCTCAAATTTGTATTTTTTGCCGAGAGCTACTCAGATGTCCAAATAATTTAAAATTTGGAGCGGACATCACACACCAAATTATCTATCATGCCAAAAAAAAATTGGAATTTTTTTAATTTTTCTACTATTTGTTTTGAATTTTTTATTCAGCATGGGTGCAGATGAGCCTGGGAGCCAAACCGCCTCACTCAGGTGCAACACGCTTCTCTACATAGTTTAGTTGTCTGATTTGTTATGGATTACTTCCTGCACAAAGTCGTATTGTTAGACAGGATGGGTCGCGCTATTCGTCACCCTGGGTGAAGAATGCTTATTCCTCACCCCATCGATCGGGCGCACCATCCAGAGCCAGCCCGTGCGTGGGCTTCCAGTGACGTGATTTTGGATAACCACCACAGTAAGAAAAGCTACGACAAAGGTAAGAAAACTTCATTTGCCCATTCTGACCAGCCAGCCACCAAAGTAAAAAAAGCTGCGAGCCTAAAGTAAGAAAACGTTGTGTGCGCCCATTCCAGATAGCCCACATTTTCGTTTTTTTTTTGCTAGAAGCCAGCCCACATTTTTCAACCCCGAAAGCAAAATTACTCTTCTAACTTTCTTATTGCAGCATACTTAAGGCATGATAAATTGCAGCAATCTGTACAAGACATCAACCTTGTGAGACTGCAACGTAAGACTTGCCCCAATGTAAGAACTATCAGAATGACCAGATGAGACCAAAATTATGCCACATAAATAAACATGTTTTTGTCAGAAATAATTAACGAGAGAAAATGCAATTCCAACATAAGAAAGATCAAAGACTTACAAGTTAGTATACTCCTAAAAACTGTATGCTTGCCTGCCAAAATCAGTACACTCTAGGCTTTTTCTGTACCAATATACGCACCACCTTTCAAAATACAAAAGAATATCTGGATCATGTCAGCTTTTCACTCAGTGCACACCCACGTTATCCAAAGCGGACTACCGAAGTATGTCTAACAAAACTCAAGTAAGTATCAAGTCAAATACATGGGGAAAAAACAGGATGCTACTCCACTAAACTATACACATATGAGCCAGGATTCAGCCTGCATTTCGCCTCATGAGATTAGCTTGTGTATCGCCTCATGTACAGTGCAGAAGAGATTAGTTTCTTACGAATTTCTATATTTGTCAGGCACAGTTGCGAACAAAGCCATACATTTCTCATTTCAATGGTGAGTAATTTTCTTTTTGTACCTACAATTGCAGAAAGTATTCCGTAAGTATCCCAAGTATATATAACAAAATGAGTACACGAGGAAAGAAGTGTATAATCAAAGGGAGCACATAACAAATGAGAATCATCTTCTTCATGCTATTTTCCACATATGGAGTTCATGAGCAGCAATAAGACATGGGCCACTACTTGAAACTGTAACCAATATTTTTCAGACACCATACTGAGTTCTTCAGCAACCATACGGAGTTCAAACAGACAGAATATTACCTATCTATTTCAGGGATTGCCTATTTTCTTCAGCAAACCATATAGAGTTGGAACATACAGAATATTACCTATCTAGTTTAGGGATTGCCTATTTTCTATCTAGCTCAATCATGCAATTTCCTTGACTGTACTGCCGACTCTTGGTAACATAAATATAACAGTAGTGATCCGTGATGAAAAACACTCAATGTCGATGGTTAACCAATTAATAAACCCCTTCACAGTTCAAAGGCCATGTTCCCTTAGGATCAAATAGAGAATACGAAATTTATTCAAAACCAATTCCGCAGTACTAATATGTGATGGAGAACAGCTATTGTCAATGAGTCAACAACTAAATCAATTCACATGTGTTTTCACCCAGAGAATCCAAGACAGGAGCAACTAGTCAAGTAGCATGCACCAAGGGAGTAGTTAGATTAGGATTGAGAAATATTAGTTACTTATCCGGGAAGCTATCCACCTTTTGATGGATTTTTCGTTCAAATAAAGATGGCTCTTGCTAGCCACTGTGATTTCACCCTCACACTATATCTCAAATCTTCTCATTTTTAGTGGACATGAACTAGGCAAAAGCGATCTTTCACAGGATTATTACATACAAGTAAAATTTGATATCCTAAGCAGAGAAATACACAGTTAGGCGGTCACTTATCACAGGACGAAGTTAAATATTTTTGGGAATCTAGGGTATGTTTTGATTCAGTTCACGAGCAGCAAGTATGAGATTATTGGTCAACTATACTTGCAACTAAAGTGGCTCCTAATTTGCAATTCTAACTATTGATCAACTACAACACGTGAGCACATGCACAGCTGTATTTGAGTTCCTTGCAGATTGCAAAAGAAAACACAGACAAGCAAATATAACTGGGCCTTTATTTACATTGATTATTAAAGAACCAATACCTGTGCACTATAGAGAAATCAAACTGGAACCTCGTTGCAACATCAATGATTTGGGCTCTAAACAAATTTGGCAGACGACAAGTGGAAGTGTAATTGCCCAGGTAAAGGCTAAACATGCTGCACCGCCGCTCTTCCTCAGTCATCAATAATTCCTGGTTGTGCTCCTGCCAATAGCTAGTAGTGATCAACATGCCAAGAGAAGCAAATTAGCAAGCTTAAACATGTTTGATCATATCCAAGACAACAAGTATAAAACAAATGTAGCGTGTATAAAATATGAGTATATGACATTTGATATTTAGACTCAGTTAAGTACAAGAGGGATGCATCGCAATGCAGAAAGCGTCAAGATAGTTCTCTTTGTTAGCATGGTTAAACAATCAAAATAAATAACAAGATATTCATCAACTAATGGTGAATTGATAAGTATATATGCAGATGTTTCTTACCCTGAGTACAACATACTTATGGATGTGGGAGAAACTACAGGTGTATTGTCCTCTAGCAAACCTTGATGCAGTGCCATTTTCTCGCAGTGCATACATCTTCTCCTGTCTCTCAATTCCGCACAAACCTAATACCTCATTTGGCTGACAAATTAATTAATTAAAAAAGGCCAGTACAGTTCATCCAAAACAGTTGAACTCCAAGGAAGAAAGAAGGAATAGTTCATCTAGAACAGAGAAGAAACAGGCTATCACCTTTGGTTGGATCAAAATCTGATACTCTAGTGTTGTTCCTCCTCTGCAGCATTGAGCTCCTCCTCTTCTTCTACATCAGGTAGAAATAAAGTAGGCCCGAGACAAATTTTCAACCTATTCTGGACGATAATTGTACCATTTTCTGAAGAAAAAAATAGATTACATATCAATGGGTAAGACTCATATCTTGCCATGTGGGATCGACGAGCCGAGATCCACCAGCCGAGATCCATGGAGGAGGAGGCCAACGGGCGGAAGGCGCCGAGCGGCGGGTGGCGAAGCAAGTTTAGAGGGAGAGGGGAGCGGTAGGGAGGCGCCGGCGTAGGCTGCTTCGTCGCGCCGCCGTGATGTGGCTGCTGGATGCGGCCAACGCTCGGGTCGTGCGGCGGCGGAACAGGGGATTAGGTACGAGTTGAGGTATGGAACTTGTCCATAAAGGGCTAGTATTTTTTTTAGGATCTGGGGTAGTTTTTTTGAATCTTTCGTAACTCTTGAAATTACAAGAAGAGGATTTCATCATAATACATGACTTTCATGGGAAATAAGAATTTGATGATGCAAACAAAGAAGTTGTTTCAGTTTCATCGAGTAGTATTCTACAAATAACTATGTTCATGGTGCAATCAGACCAATATACATTAGATTTGCACACCAAGAGATTCAGTAATAGTATTCAGTTCATCCAATCTGAATCACCATTGGTTTGAGGGATACAATAGCTTTGTTCATCTCTTACCAGCTCAGGGAACATACTAGAGACGTCATGACCACGCTTCCTTGACCTGCTAGCGGCGACGGCCTCTTGCCGGTCTCCCGATCCGCCACCGGAGACGGCATGACGGCACTTCCTTGACCTGCTAGCGGCGATGGTGCCTTGCCGGTTTCCTGATCCGCCACCGGAGACAGCATTACGGCGCTTCCTCCACCTGCTAGTGGAGAGGGCATCTTGGTGGTTCCTCGATCCTCCAGCGGAGAGGGCAAGACAGTGCTTCCTCGACCCGCCAGCGGCAACAACCTCCGTATCCTTTAATTCCACCGTCGATGAGGAATCGGTCAGAACGTGTGGGTTCTTCGCCGATCCGGCCTTCGTCGATCCGCCATCGGAGAGGCCTTGTTGTAGCTTCCTCGATCCGGACCCATTTTTTGACATGTCCGCCTCGGCATTTTGTCAAACACGTAGCAGGTCGGCCGGTGCGCCCAACGAGTGATGCCTCCGCTCAGTTGCCACTGCTCCCACCCCACAGCTCCGCCCTGCTACTCGCCCAGCAGCAGGAGCTCGCTTGAGAGAAGCCGCTCGCGCCCGCCTCCGCGATGCTCTCAGTCCACGCCGATGGCAGCGAGCGCGGGGAGAATGGCGGGGCGTCGCGGCGAGCATGCTTGCCGGCTGGGGTTGTGCGAGGCACGGCATGGCGTCGGCGGGGATGGGTAAGGCGCGACCGATGATGGGTAAGGCAGTTTGGTTGTTTAATTTACATAGTTGAATCTCCTTGGTTATCGTTTGAACAAAAGCGACATAATTATGTTGGACCTACTCTGGCTGGCATGGATGAACCCTCCACGGATTGTCCGGTAAAGATGAAAGATGCTGAGATCACCCCATCTCAAGATCGGAATGTGAGATCAAGACTGACATAGATCGACCGTCTCATCAACCCATCCCATCAGTACTTATGTTTCGAGACAAGAGTATAACCTAATAGTTCTCAAATGAGGGTCGCATGAGGTTTCTATGAGCTGTAGTTCAAAACTGGTCAATTTTTTGCTGCTTTGACCAACAGTTGACCAAGGCACAAATATTTGACACATCCCAACCTAAGTGTAGATCCATGATGAAACAACATGTTCCTAACACAATAAATCTCAAAACTAAATTGGTTTGGTTGTTTAATTTACATAGTTGAATCTATATGGTTATCGTTTGAACAAAACCGACATAATTATGTTGGACCTACTCTGGCGTGGACAAACACTCCAAGAATTGTCTGGTAAGATGGAAGATGCTGAGATCACCCCATCTCAAGATCAGAATATGAGATCGAGACTAACATTGATCGACCGTCTCATCAACCCATCCCATCAGTATTTTTGCTGCTTTGACCAACAGTTGACCAAGGCATAAATTTTTGATATATCCCAACCTAAGTGTAGATCCATGATGAAGCAACACCTTCTTAATTGGTTGCAGGTGGTTGGCGGACCGGGGTTGCGGCGGAGGGGTTGAAGCACCGTGGTACATCACCTACCCAGTCCGTGCACTGGTCGACGGTGACGGCGTCCGTGGACGTCCTGTTTCTCCTTGCAGGCTCCATTGTGGTGCTCCCACTCCTTCTGTCTTACTCCGGTTGAAACCTTGATCTTCGGATCGGACGGTTGTGACGTTCATGGTCGTGCCCTTCCTGGAGGCATCGTTTTGGAGTCCTCGGTCCAGCGTGTCCGTCGCACATATTCCCGGATGATCGCTCCTCGTGCTGGTGGTCTCCATCGTCTCTAAGCGGATCCATTTTTTGCACATCTTATAGTTGCTTGGTAGTCATTGAGGTTGTGTGTCAATGCCCAACATTCGTGTATCTTGCCTTGGGTGTGTGTGGCGTGCGTTTGTATCGGTTGCTTCGATGTATGTGATCGTTGCTTTAAATATAAAGCGAAGAAACTCTTTTTCATTTGTTAATTTGCTTCCTCAAATGACGACGACCATACACATATCGACGACGAGAACATTACAGGGGAGGGCGTCGGATCGCCCCTCCATGATTCTCGGATTTGGTGTTTTTTCACCACGGTATAACTTTTTACAAATAAGTTTTAGTATTCCCTCCATCTAAAAATAGATTTAGAAACTAGAACATTCCCTCCAAAAAAATTATTACTTTTAGAACAAAAAGAATTACTTTGCCACCACCAAATTTAGGTGTACTGTTGTTTGCGCCAAACCTCCCGCTAAAAGGTCCCAAATTACCATCTTCGTTCCCACCAAAAAATAGCTTATATTTAACCTTCACGATAAATACCCTCCTAACAACCCAATATTATTCTAAACCAAACCACGGCGTCTTCACGGGCGATTGGATCTCAGCTCTCGTCCCTGGTTCCTCTGTGCTGCCGGCATCATGACGGCGTCAACACAGCGAACCACGCTTGAGTCAGCTGCACGGCGTCAGGTTATTCCTCCCGATCTCCTCCCTTCCTCGAACCTCCAGTCCTACTCGATCTCGCCCTCCTCCCTCTGCTCTGTGCCCACCGACGTGGGCCACGTCTCCGTGTCCTCGGTCATGCCGGAGGCGGCAGCGATGCGGTCTGGCGTCGGCGCCGACAGAGTTCCCCTTGCCCATCAATCCCGTGTCTGGACCAAGCACGACACCACCTCGGTGTTGCATGCCATGACAATGCCCGCCCGGGCTCAAATCCCCCTCCCCCACGAACTCAATGTCCTCGACGCACCACCGCCAACGCTCATACCTCTCCGCCGCCACCCAGCCTCAGACCTCGCCGCAGCCCATGGCCTCCGCCCACGCAAGGAGATCGAACGAGCAGATCGAGCGGCGGCCAAATCCATCCGCCACGGTCGCCCAGGGCTCGTGCGACTCCGAAGACGCGGTCATGCCCGTGCGTCAAGGGCCTGGACGGAGATGCTTTTGCTCCTCCATGGTCATGGAGCTTCCTCCCAATCCAAGATCTTAGGACTAGACGGGGACGGCCGCTCTTCCAAGGTCTCATCTCTTCTCTTCTGATCCATCCATCCCACACCCCATTCTATTTGCATCTGTGTAGATACATATACAGATCAAACTGAACACCAACCCATGGCCTCAAGCATGCGTAAGAATGGTCCAACACCCAAATTAAGTGCAATCCAAACTGCACATAGACCATCCTTGGTTGGAATCCCCGATCCAAACCTAAATCGCTCCAAACCCAATCATCTCAGAGTTAAGTTTTGGACTGAACCAACCACACATGGACTGATTGAAGCACTCAGCTCTTTTCTCCTCCATGGCTCTTTCAGTTCCTCTTCTCCGCTGCTAGCCTACTACATCGAGGCTTCAAGGCCACCATGCAGGCTGCTTGCTGTGGCTCAAGTGTAGTAAGGCCGGAGATGAGCAATGTTCCAAGGCCGGCGGGTCTTCTCCTCCGATTTGTGTGAATCCTTATGGTCTCGAATATCAATGAGGTAGTATGACCCATTGTTTAGGTTCTTTCTGATCACAAAAGGTCCTTCCCAAGGTGGGGTCGTGCGGCGGCGGAACAGGGGATTAGGTACGAGTTGAGGTATGGAACTTGTCCATAAAGGGCTAGTATTTTTTTTAGGATCTGGGGTAGTTTTTTTGAATCTTTCGTAACTCTTGAAATTACAAGAAGAGGATTTCATCATAATACAGGACTTTCATGGGAAATAAGAACTTGATGATGCAAACAAAGAAGTTGTTTCAGTTTCATCGAGTAGTATTCTACAAATAACTATGTTCATGGTGCAATCAGACCAATATACATTAGATTTGCACACCAAGAGATTCAGTAATAGTATTCAGTTCATCCAATCTGAATCACCATTGGTTTGAGGGATACAATAGCTTTGTTCATCTCTTACCAGCTCAGGGAACATACTAGAGACGTCATGACCACGCTTCCTTGACCCGCTAGCGGCAACGGCCTCTTGCTAGTCTCCCGATCCGCCACCGGAGACGGCATGACGGCACTTCCTTGACCTGCTAGCGGCGATGGTGCCTTGCCGGTTTCCTGATCCGCCACCGGAGACAGCATTACGGCGCTTCCTCCATCTGCTAGTGGAGAGGGCATCTTGGTGGTTCCTTGATCCTCCAGCGGAGAGGGCAAGACAGTGCTTCCTCGACCCGCCAGCGGCAACAGCCTCCGTATCCTTTAATTCCACCGTCGATGAGGAATCGGTCAGAACGTGTGGGTTCTTCGCCGATCCGGCCTTCGTCGATCCGCCATCGGAGAGGCCTTGTTGTAGCTTCCTCGATCCGGACCCATTTTTTGACATGCCCGCCTCGGCATTTTGTCAAACACGTAGCAGGTCGGCCGGTGCGCCCAACGAGTGATGCCTCCGCTCAGTCGCCACTGCTCCCACCCCACAGCTCCGCCCTGCTACTCGCCCAGCAGCAGGAGCTTGCTTGAGAGAAGCCGCTCGCGCCCGCCTCCGCGATGTTCTCAGTCCGCGCCGACGGCAGCGAGCGCGGGGAGAATGGCGGGGCGTCACGGCAAGCATGCTTGCCGGCTGGGGTTGTGCGAGGCACGGCATGGCGTCGGCGGGGATGGGTAAGGCGCGACCGATGATGGGTAAGGCAGTTTGGTTGTTTAATTTACATAGTTGAATCTCCTTGGTTATCGTTTGAACAAAAGCGACATAATTATGTTGGACCTACTCTGGCTGGCATGGATGAACCCTCCACGGATTGTCCGGTAAAGATGAAAGATGCTGAGATCACCCCATGTCAAGATCAGAATGTGAGATCAAGACTGACATAGATCGACCGTCTCATCAACCCATCCCATCAGTACTTATGTTTCGAGACAAGAGTATAACCTAATAGTTCTCAAGTGAGGGTCGCATGAGGTTTCTATGAGCTGTAGTTCAAAACTGGTCAATTTTTTGCTGCTTTGACCAATAGTTGACCAAGGCACAAATATTTGACACATCCCAACCTAAGTGTAGATCCATGATGAAACAACACGTTCCTAACACAATAAATCTCAAAACTAAATTGGTTTGGTTGTTTAATTTACATAGTTGAATCTATATGGTTATCGTTTGAACAAAACCGACATAATTATGTTGGACCTACTCTGGCGTGGACAAACACTCCAAGAATTGTCTGGAAAGATGAAAGATGCTGAGATCACCCCATCTCAAGATCAGAATATGAGATCGAGACTAACATTGATCGACCGTCTCATCAACCCATCCCATCAGTATTTTTGCTGCTTTGACCAACAGTTGACCAAGGCATAAATTTTTGATATATCCCAACCTAAGTGTAGATCCATGATGAAACAACACCTTCTTAATTGGTTGTAGGTGGTTGGCGGACCGGGGTTGCGGCGGAGGGGTTGAAGCACCGTGGTACATCACCTACCCAGTCCGTGCACTGGTCGATGGTGACGGCGTCCGTGGACGTCCTGTTTCTCCTTGCAGGCTCCATTGTGGTGCTCCCACTCCTTCTGTCTTACTCCGGTTGAAAACTTGATCTTCGGATCGGACGGTTGTGACGTTCATGGTCGTGCCCTTCCCGGAGGCATCGTTTTGGAGTCGTCGGTCCAGCGTGTCCGTCGCACATATTCCCGGATGATCGCTCCTCGTGCTGGTGGTCTCCATCGTCTCTAAGCGGATGCATTTTTTGCACATCTTATAGGTGCTTGGTAGTCGTTGAGGTTGTGTGTCAGTGCCCAACATTCGTGTATCTTGCCTTGGGTGTGTGTGGCGTGCGTTTGTATCGGTTGCTTCGATGTATGTGATCGTTGCTTTAAATATAAAGCGAAGAAACTCTTTTTCATTTGTTAATTTGCTTCCTCAAATGACGACGACCATACACATATCGACGACGAGAACATTACAGGGGAGGGCGTCGGATCGCCCCTCCATGATTCTCGGATTTGGTGTTTTTTCACCACGGTATAACTTTTTACAAATAAGTTTTAGTATTCCCTCCATCTCAAAACAGATTTAGAAACTAGAACATTCCCTCCAAAAAAATTATTACTTTTAGACCAAAAAGAATTACTTTGCCACCACCAAATTTAGGTGTACTATTGTTTGCGCCAAACCTCCCGCTAAAAGGTCCCAAATTACCATCTTCGTTCCCACCAAAAAATAGCTTATATTTAACCTTCACGATAAATACCCTCCTAACAACCCAATATTATTCTAAACCAAACCATGGCGTCTTCACGGGCGATTGGATCTCAGCTCTCGTCCCTGGTTCCTCTGTGCTGCCGGCATCATGACGGCGTCAACACAGCGAACCACGCTTGAGTCAGCTGCACGGCGTCAGGTTATTCCTCCCGATCTCCTCCCTTCCTCGAACCTCCAGTCCTACTCGATCTCGCCCTCCTCCCTCTGCTCTGTGCCCACCGACGTGGGCTGCGTCTCCGTGTCCTCGGTCATGCCGGAGGCGGCAGCGATGCGGTCTGGCGTCGGCGCCGACGGAGTTCCCCTTGCCCATCAATCCCGTGTCTGGACCAAGCACGACACCACCTCGGTGTTGCATGCCATGACAATGCCCGCCCGGGCTCAAATCCCCCTCCCCCACGAACTCAATGTCCTCGACGCACCACCGCCCATGCTCATACCTCTCCGCCGCCACCCACCCTCAGACCTCGCCGCAGCCCATGGCCTCCGCCCACGCAAGGAGATCGAACGAGCAGATCGAGCGGCGGCCAGATCCATCTGCCACGGTCGCCCACGGCTCGCGTGACTCCGAAGACGCGGTCATGCCCGTGCGTCAAGGGCCTGGACGGAGATGCTTTTGCTCCTCCATGGTCATGGAGCTTCCTCCCAATCCAAGATCCTAGGACTAGACGGGGACGGCCGCTCTTCCAAGGTCTCATCTCTTCTCTTCTGATCCATCCATCCCACAACCCATTCTATTTGCATCTGTGTAGATACATATACAGATCAAACTGAACACCAACCTATGGCCTCAAGCATACGTAAGAATGCTCCAACACCCAAATTAAGTGCAATCCAAACTGCACATAGACCATCCTTGGTTGGAATCCCCGATCCAAACCTAAATCGCTCCAAACCCAATTATCTCAGAGTTAAGTTTTGGACTGAACCAACCACACATGGACTGACTGACGCACTCAGCTCTTTTCTCCTCCATGGCTCTTTCAGTTCCTCTTCTCCGCTGCTAGCCTACTACATCGAGGCTTCAAGGCCACCATGTAGGCTGCTTGCTGTGTCTCAAGTGTAGTAAGGCCGGAGATGAGCAATGTTCCATGGCCGGCGGGTCTTCTCCTCCGATGTGTGTGAATCCTTATGGTCTCGAATATCAATGAGGTAGTATGACCCATTGTTCAGGTTCTTTCTGATCACAAAAGGTCCTTCCCAAGGTGGGGATAACTTATGCATGTCTGTTTGATCTCGGATCAGCCGAAGCACCAAGTCGCCTTCTTGAAAGGTCTGGGTCTTAACTCGGCGGCTATGATAGCGACGCAGATCTTGCTGATATAATGCCGAACGAGCTGCCGCCAGGTCACGCTCCTCATCCAACATGTCAAGAGCATCCTGACATGCCTTTTCATTATCAGCTTCAACATAAGCCACCACGCGGGGCGAATCATGACGGATGTCACTTGGAAGAACCGCCTCGTCCCCGTAGACCATGATGAAGGGCGTGTAACCCATTGATCTGTTGGGGGTAGTACTGATACTCCAAAGCACTGAGGGTAACTCTTCAACCCAACAACCTAACATCTTTTGCAAAGGGACCATAAGCCGGGGTTTGATTCCTCTCAAGATTTCTTGATTGGCCCTTTCAGCTTGTCCATTGGATTGGGGGTGAGCTGCTGATGAAACGTCCAGACGAATTTGCTCTCGTTGACAGAACTCTTTCATAGCACCGTTGGATAGATTAGTGCCATTATTAGTTATGATGCTGTGAGGGTAACCAAAACAGAAGATCACCTTCTTAATGAATTGAACCGCCGTTGCCTCATAACACTTGCTGACCGGCTCTGCCTCAACCCACTTGGTAAACTTGTCAACCGCTACCAAGAGGTGGGTCTTTTTGTCCTTGGACCTCTTGAAAGGTCCAACCATATCCTGCCCCCAGACTGCAAACGGCCAAGTAATTGGAATCTATCCTCAATTCTCGAGCCGGCACGTGAGCTCGTTTAGAAAACTTCTGGCAGCCGTCACACTTGCTAACCAGATCTTCCGCATCAGCATGAGCCGTCAACCAATAAAAACCGTGCCGAAAAGCTTTAGCAACCAGAGATTTAGAGCCGGCGTGATGACCACAATCACCTTCATAGATCTCCCTTAGAATCTCACGGCCCTCCTCAGGAGAAATACATCGCTGGAACACACCTGTGACACTGCATCGGTGCAACTCGCCGTTGACAATTGTCATAGATTTAGACCGCCGGGTTATCTGCCTGGCCTCAGTTTCATCCTCAGGTAACTCACCCCGGGTCATATAAGCCAAGTACGGCACCGTCCAATCAGGAATAGCATGAAGAGCCGCCACCAACTGTGCCTCCGGGTCAGGAATTGCAAGATCCTCCTCTGTTGGTAGCTTAACTGAAGGGTTATGCAATATATCGAGAAAAACATTTGGTGGTACCGGCTTACGCTGAGACCCTAGCCGGCTTAAAGCATCGGCCGCCTCATTATTTCTGTGATCAACATGTTCCACTTGATAACCCTTAAAATGACCAGCAATACTGTCAACCGTCCGGCGATAAGCCGCCATGAGCGGGTCCTTAGTATCCCAAGTTCCTGAGACTTGTTGAGCCACCAAATCTGAGTCGCCAAAGCATCTTACCCGGCTTAAGTTCATCTCTTTGGCCATCCGAAGACCATGGAGCAGGGCCTCATACTCAGCTGCATTGTTAGTACAAGGGAACATCAGCCTTAAAACATAGCAAAATTTGTCACCTCGCAGGGAAGTCAAAATAACTCCAGCCCCCGAGCCCTCCAATTGCCTGGACCCATCAAAATGAATAGTCCAATACGTATTATCAGGCTTCTCATCAGGCATCTGCAACTCTGTCCAGTCGTTGATGAAATCCACAAGTGCTTGAGACTTGATAGCTGTCCTTGGCATATATTTCAAACCATGGGGTCCAAGTTCAATGGTCCACTTGGCTATTCGGCATGTGGCTTCTCTGTTTTGGATAATATCCCCCAAGGGAGCAGAACTGACCACAGTGATGGGGTGACCAAGGAAATAATGCTTCAACTTGCGACTGGCCATGAACACCCCATAGACTAACTTCAGCCAATGCGGGTACCTCTGTTTGGACTCAATTAAGACTTCACTGACATAATAAGCCAGCCTTTGAATCAGATATTCCTTGCCCGTTTCCTTCCTTTCCACTACAATCGCCATGCTGACGGCTATGCTGTTAGCAGCCACATATAAAAGTAAGGGCTCCTTCTCCACAGGAGCTGCAAGAACCGGCGGCTCAGCTAACTATTTTTAAGCGCCTCAAACACTTCATTAGCAGCATCACTCCAGACAAAGTGATCTATTTTCTTCATCATCTGGTACAGAGGAATAGCCTTTTCTCCCAGGCGGCTTATGAACCGGCTTAAAGCTGCAATACAACCCGCCAGACGCTGAACGTCATTAACGCATGCCGGCTTTAGCCAACGAAGTGATAGCCTTGATTTTCTCTGGGTTAGCTTCAATACCTCTCTCAGAGACCAGAAAACCCAAGAGCTTGCCTGCAGGCACGCCAAAAACACATTTGGCCGGGTTAAGCATCATCTTGTAGACCCGGTGGTTATCAAAGGTCTCCTTCAAATCATCTAGCAGAGACTCCTTCTTTCTGGATTTCACCACAATATCATCCACATAAGCATGAACATTGCGTCCTATCTAGTTATGAAGACAATTCTGAACACAACAATGATAAGTCGCCTGGGCACTCTTGAGACCAAAGGGCATAGACACATAGCAGAAAGCTCCAAAAGGCGTGATGAAAGCCGTCTTGGTCTTTAACTGCCATCTTGATCTGATGATAACCAGAATAAGCATCGAAGAAGCGCAAACGCTCACAACCCACCGTAGCATTTATGATCTGTTCAATACGGGGAAGAACAAAAGGATCAGCTGGGCAAGCTTTGTTAAGGTCTGTGTAATCCACACACATGCGCCAAGTGCCGTTCTTCTTAAGCACGAGCACCGGGTTAGCCAACCACTCAGGATGAAAAACTTCAACAATGAACCCGGCTGCTAAGAGCCGGGCCACCTCTTCTCCAATGGCCTTGCGCCTTTCCTCATTAAAACGATGAAGGAATTGCTTGACCGGCTTAAACTTAGGATCAATATTGAGAGTGTGCTCAGCGAGTTCTCTCGGTACACCTGGCATGTTTGAAGGCTTCCATGCAAAGATGTCCCAGTTCTCATGGATGAACTCGATGAGCGCACTTTCCTATTTTGGATCCATATTGGCACTGATGATGAACTACTGAGATGAGTCGCTAGGGACAAAGTCAACCTGTTTGGTATCATCTGCCGATTTAAACTTCAACAAAGGATCATGCTCTGTGGTTGGCTTCTTCAACGGAGTCATATCAGCCGGGTCAACATTGTCTTTATAAAACTTAAGTTCCTCTGTGGCACAGGCAGACTTAGCATAAGCAACATCACCTTCTTCACATTCCAAGGCTATCTTCCGGTCACCATGCACCGTGATGGTACCTTTGCGACCCAGCATTTTAAGCTGCAAATACACATAACACAGCCGTGCCATAAACTTGGCATAAGCCGGCCGCCCAAATAGAGCATGATAGGGGCTTTTGATTTTAACCACTTTAAAGTTCAATGTCTCAGCCCTGTAGTCATGTTCGTTGCCAAAAGCCACCTCTAAGGCTATCTTACCCACTGGATAAGCTGACTTACCAGGCACCACTCCATGAAAGACTGTAGAGGATGGCTTAAGATCTTTGTCTGTCAAATTCATCCGGCGAAAAGTATCATAATAAAGGATATTGATACTACTGCCTCTGTCCATAAGCACCCTAGTGAACTTGTAATCTCCAACTTGAGGGGCCACCACCAAAGCCAGCTGACCCGGAGTGTCAACCCGGGGCGGGTGATCCTCACAGCTCCATACAATTGGCTGCTCTGACCATCGTAAGTATCGAGGGACCACCGGCTCAATCACGCTCACTGCTCGTTTATGAACCTTCTGATCTCGCTTCCACAGGTTTGTGGTGAAAACATGATATTGACCACTATTTAACTGCTTTGGATTGCTCTGATACCCTGACTGTTATTGTTGATTGCCTTGACTGGGTTGCTGGTTAAAATTGCCCTGATTACCCTGACCTTGAAACCCCGAAGCTGAGCCGCCACCTCCGAAGCCAGGCCCGTACGAGCCAGATCCTGACCCGCCATGCGGGCTATTATTGTTGTGGTGGTCCTGATGAAAGCCGGAATTCTTATACTCCTTCATGATGAAACAATCTTTCAACATATGAGTCGACGGTCTATCGGGATGACTATGCTTTGGGCAAGGTTGGCTCAACATCGCCTCAAGGTTGAATTTTGGTCCTCCAACCCGGGATTGTGGTTTTCCCTTATGGCGCTCGCCGTCATTCTACGCATTTGTATTGGCCACAAAATCTAACCCACCGTCAGGCTGCTTGCGCTTACCATTATTACCTTGATTATGACCCGCCATGTTTGACTGCTGTCCCTTTCCATTAGCATTCTTCTTCCCCTTATTGGACCTCTCCTCATCAGACCCAGGATCCTTAGTATTGTCAGAATCGGCATATTTGATGAGAGCCGCCATAAGCTCCCCCATGTCATTGCAGTGACGCTTAAGCCACCCTAACTTTTGTTTAAGAGGGGTAAAATGGCAATTCTTTTCCAGAATCAGAACAGCAGAGCCGGCGTTGATGCTATCCGATGAATGAATAATGGCTGAAACCCGGCGCACCCAGTGGTGGGCCGACTCATCCTCGCGCTGAACACAAGCGTCTAGGTCAATAATCGACAGAGGCTGGTTGCATGTGTCTTTGAAATTCTGGATAAAACGTGCCTTTAACTCAGCCCACGAACTGATAGAATTAGCCGGCAACCCCTTCACCCAGGTTCGAGCCAGCCCATCCAGCATCATAGTGAAATACTTGGCACATACAGCATCGTTCACATCTAACATCTCCATGGCCAGCTCATAACTCTCAATCCATCCCTCAGGTGGGAGATCGGCTGTGTAATTAGGGACTTTATGAGGGCCCTTAAAATCTTTGGGCAAGCGCTCATTGCGCAGAGCCGACACCAAACAGGGCACACCAACTGACCTAGAGGTCATCCCAGCCTCTATAGACACAGAGGGGTTCAGCTGAAGCTGTCGATGAGCAGCTAATTTAGCCGCCAGCTCTGCCTCTTGGCGTGCTCTAGCCTGATCTGTCAGGACTTGGGCATTATTATCATCACAAGGTGGGTTATGCCCATGGGGCGGGTTACGACACCGCTCACTGCTGGAAACCGCCGGCGACTCAATGCGCCGGCTGTAGCTTCGGCTCGATCGCGGAGTTGAATGGATTCGCTCATGGCTATAGGAATAAGACGCCTGCTGGGTCACCACCGTCTTAAGAAGTTCCACGGTGTTCCGGGCCTCTATCGCAGCTGGTGACTCACCTTCAATTGGGAGGGCCGCTAGCCATGAGGCTGCAGCAATCATATTATCCAGCGGGTTGGAGTAATGACCCGGGGGTGTCTGCCCTTGCTGAAGAGGGGTCAAGTTCACACGAGGCGGGTCTGCTATACGAGGCTGAGCCGCCGCCCCGGCTACAGGCGCTTCAGCAGCCCGGCTCTCACCGGGCAGGTTACTCGGCCCTGCTCCGGGTGTGGTAAAAAGATTCCTCCCCTCGAATTGCGGTGGCAAACGGCTCTGGTGCCTCCTCCGCATGACAGCGTTTGACGTGTTCTGATCCAGACTTAGACGAAAAGCCTCGGCCCTTACCCTCTGCGTCTCAGCTTCTAGGGCAGTCTGTTCTGCAGCCATCCTGCCGTTCTCTGTCTCAAGATCCTCTCAGGCCTTGGCCACCTCATCTCGCAATTTTGTGTCCTCCGTATTATGCTGTGTTTGATTCGCCGGAGTTACTTCTGCGGCTAACAGAGTCGCCAAAGCATCAAAAAGCTCGGATAAAACTTGAGCCGGTGGACGCGCGGAGCTGCTCGCCCCAGCCGTTGCAGCAGCCGTTGAACCACAGGTCATCACTGCAGCGGTTGATGAGTTCACCATCTGCTGTGTCCCGGCCATGAATATAGCTGCCCTGCTCGGCGGTTCATAGGGGTCCGGAATACTGTTGCCATTGGAATAGCCCCCAAGCCCGCCATCTTGCAACTGATAGATCGACTCGGTTTCGCCAGTTGAGGACTCATCACCTGAATAGATGACCGTCTCTCCATCGGACACATAGCCTTCCTCAAGATCCACTCCATGGACAAAGCCGACGAAAACATGCTTCCGAGCGGGCTTGATCTTGGCGGGTTGGACTTTGGCGGGTCCCGCGCGCCGAGCCATCTCAATGGTGTCGGTGCAGTCGTCCGACTCAGGCTCAGACTCGCCAATTTTGCCAATAAAAATGTGGATTCCACCGAAGGGGACCCGGTACCCGTATTCGATCGAATCGGCCTCCGGACCCCATCCGGCATCGTCGATGTAGATCTTGTCGCGGCGACTCTTGGTCATCCGACCCACAGCGTATCCCTTGATCCCTGAGAAGCTGCCCTTCAAGAACTCAAAACCACCGTGGGATAGCCCCACGGTGGGCGCCAACTATTGTGGATTTGTCACGCCAGATGTCCTAGCGAAAGGACTTAGGTGTGGAGCCATCGCGACTAGGTTAGCTTGAAGGGGTTGAACGGGACAAAGGACACAGGGTGTTTACCCAGGTTCGGCCCCACTCAACGAGGTAAAAGCCTACATCCTGCTTCTAGTTGTATTGTTTGGGTTTCGATTACAAGGGAGCGAATACGCTTGACCTAGTTTTCGACTGTTTGTTTCTTGAGTTAACCCGCTGCCGGGTCACCCCTTTATATACAGGTTGATGCCCGGTGGTTTACAGAGTCTCGGCCGGCTCACACAAACGTGACCAGCTCGGTTTCTACCAAAACCTGCCTTACATAACAAGTTATCACATGGCGGCTCACACCCTTGGGCCTTGAGTCACCTCCGGGTCTTGGGCCTTCAATAAGCCTGCTTTATGAACCGCCACCTCTATATCTTCTTCAGACTTCTTGGGCCTTCTCACCTTAAGTCGCCAATGGTGTGACTCGGCCCCTCCTGGGCGGGTCATACCTTGGAGTTATATCCTCAACACAAACTGCACCTAGACCATCCTTGGTTGGAATCCCCGATCCAAACCTAAATCGCTCCAAACCCAATCATCTTAGAGTTAAGTTTTGGACTGAACAAACCACACATGGACTGACTGAAGCACTCAGCTCTTTTCTCCTCCATGGCTCTTTTAGGTCCTCTTCTCCGCTGCTAGCCTACTACATCGAGGCTTCAAGGCCACCATGCAGGCTGCTTGCTGCGGCATCCAGTCTATTTGCCACGGCTGCTTCCTTCAGCTAGTCCTACTCATGTTGTAGCATGCGCGTCACTGTTGAACTACTGTCGAGTGCCAAAGGACAGAATGAGCAAGCACGACAACTGTAGGAGCTAGCGAGATATGCTTCTCCTATTTTATTCAGAGGATAGTTCTGTTGGTATACATTCGCACCACTACTGATTCTCACTGTCTAGCACTAGCACACAGGACAAATATGTAAAAAAAGAAGAACGGATGGCACTCTGTATTGCAGCTGGATTGCTAGTAATCAATCCTTACCTACAGTTTTGGTTTGATCTACTAATTACTTCATAGAAATCAAGAGGAAATAAACATAACCAAAGAAGATGACAATTGGTAAATATTCATAATGATAGGTTATAGTGATGATCACTGACGACCAGCTCAAATTTTCAATTTATGTTGTGAGTCAGTCTTGTTTTTATGCATATGTTGGTTTTAGTTTGAGAATTACCCCCTCTAAGTTTACTTGTCACACGCTGCCACTGCGTGCACGCACATAGCCCACACTGTACTACAATATTTGGGTGCACACTCAGTACAATATCTTTAGCTTCTATAATATGTTTAGGAATTAATCTTTGTCCAATATCTTCAGCTTCTCAATTGTGTACTCAAGCAAACTTGCTCATGGCCCTCACAAGAAATTTAACAAAAGAATGCTTGGATAAATCTCTCCCGTTAAGAGAATAGTGACCTTGGAACATAACTAATTGTACCAAGAAAGTTTAATAGGGATATGTATGATCATTTCTAATTAGCTCTACTTCAGATTTCACTTCATCAATGGACGATGCTCCTGGTACACAACATCCTTACTTCATAATCACCTATCTGAATGATGCACAACATCAATGCTTTGTTATTGCTAAGTCCCATGATTGTTTTTATGTGCAGTAAAGAAAGGTTATGTTCTCTTAACAAGGATGGAAAGTATAACATCATACAAAAAAAAATGTGGATAACCCAGATCTGGTAAATTGTTTATCATTTGCTATAATGCATAAAATCTTGGTGTGGGTTAAATTGCTAAACCTTCAAGACTACTAAATCTTTTACAGGAACTCTAGAACTATCTGACACTCCAGTGACTGCTAGTGACATGTGTTCCCTTGCTGAATGGTCGTCCAATGCTCGCCACAACCGTGTGCTACTATAGGATGGTACTTGCTTTCATTTATATTTGTGTCATCATTTCTTACAATCTAATACCGTGTAATGCAATATTTCTTATATGATTTGGGCTGTAGAAGCTGGTGGACAGAAGAAGAAAGGGTGAGGTGTTCTAAAAGGTTTTAAAGCATCTAAGAAGCATTTTGCCAATGGATCTGTAAAAGCTAAATATTACATTCTCTGAAAAATTGGGTGGTACAGTAGGAATGAACTATCGTTCATTCAAGGATGATGTGGTAATCATAATAAAGAGAAAGTTACCACTCATTGGAGTGAGGACGTGGTCGAACATTCACCCTACCATCCATCGACTCATTGTTGCAGATATGATAGTGCGTACAACCTTTTCCACATGTGTTATCTTATTTTACCATCGATAATGCACTGTTTATGTATATTCATTTGTTGTCTGCTTTACAGGACAGATGGGTATGGATATATGGCCAAACCTTCAACTAGTTCTGAAAGGTTTTGTATCCAGATTGAAGAGCAAACTCGTGCTACAGCAGCCACCCAGGAGCGAAACTCTGAGCTCAGCCAGCAGCTCAACGAATTACAATTTCAACTACAAGTTGAACATGCAAACACACAAGAGAGGATTAACTTGGAGCGTGCTGAGAGAGAACAACTTGAGGAGAGGTTAAAAGAAGAGTGTGCTAAAAGGGAAAGCTTGTTGGAAGAGGACAAGACTGGAATTTGAAAAAAACATGATGGAAAAGTTTGCAGAATTGAGCCAACAGATGGGAACCCAAAAGGTGATTACAGTCATATGCTTGTGACCTTGTACGATTTATGTTGCTTACTTGCATTGCTAAAAGAGCACTTCTATTTATAGGTGCCTACGAAGAGCATTGACAAAGAAAATAGTAATCCAAACTTGCAAAATATTCTTTTATAGAGATCTAGTCCTAATAAGACTCCAGGTTCAAGGCCAACTACTATTTCTTCAAATGCGCTCATACAAGCTGCAACAAGGAATTCTCGCATGTTTCAAGCAATGGTAAGTCACAACCTTGCTTTCTCTTCATGTTCACCTACATTTTATCGTCATTGGCCTTCATAATTAGCTAGCTTCTTCTTCTCTATTACCATGTGTTGTTGTTTCTTATTCTCTTTTACCATGTGTTGTTGCTGCATCGAGTCACAACTTAAACGAAAAACGAATATGTACTAGCTAGGGACATGAACTTCACTAAAACTATACATCGAGTCACAACTTAAATCAATAGCAGAAGCTTTTAGTAGATGTACGATCGGATGATGGCACCATTCTGTATGCATGAGCAGGATGTCATGAGCACGCGCGTGATGCCTTCGCTGCTGTGTCCATTGCAATGTCCCATGCAATATCTCTTGCCGCTAATATGGGGGTCGTGAGGGTCATTTTTGAAACGGACTCGCAACTCCTGATGGAAGCACTGAATATCAATAAGGTGGACTCGTCGGCCTATGCTACTGTTATTGAGGATACCAAGTACCAGCTCAAATTATGGTTTTATTATTATGAAATAAATGTATGTCGTCGCTCGGCAAACTCTGTTGCTCACGAGCTTGCTAGTCTTGGTAGGATGTACGAACCCAACCACTATGTGGAATGGGAGGCCGATGTACCAGCCCTTGTGGCTGCGTGTACTTTGGGTGATTCAGCCCAGCACCATTAAGTTATAAAGCAATGTTTTTTCTCAAAAAAAGAAGCTTTTAGTAGATGTACTTATGCTTATGCTTTGGACATTTACACTTGTATAATTGTTCTGATCTCTCAGTTACATGCTTGCTGACATAGTATTAGTCTAGTTAGTCTGGCAATAGTTCTTTTTAACAATGGGGCTGGAATAATTGTATGGCGTATGTTATGTTCGACTCATTAACTAGAATTTTTTTATTTCTTGATTACAGGATCCAAAGAACTAGCTGGACTGGACTCTAGATCACGTACAGTTTAGTTTTTGCAGTTAATTAGGATGGCTAAATTACATTTGAGTTTCATTTGATGGATATTTTCTATGAGAATTATGAATTTTATGAATCTACATATTATACGTATGGTTTTAAATATTGTAATTGAAAGCCTGATTTTTTTTTTACGGTTGCAATAGGCTATTACCACAACCCACTTTCGGTTGCCACATGCTAGCACCACTAAAAATATAGTGTTGCGTCATATCTCAGTCGCTACGCCTACCTATTTTGTTGCACTAGGATGTTGCAACGGAGCCCTTTATATTGTCGCAATAGCTTGGCATCACAATTTCTTTCATGATGCGATAACTATTTGGAGCCACCAAAGTAAGTTTTCTTGAAATAGAGTATCACCACGGAAAGTATAAATTGTCGCAATAGTTTCTCACTACAAAGATTTTACCTGTTGTGATACCTATTTATCACCACCAAAACAAGTATGTTGCAATTTCCTGTTACGACGACTGGAATATTTGTTGCCATAAGTTAATGCCACAAGTGCAGTGGGTTGTGGCAACATTCCTAATGCCACGAAAACAAGGATTGTTGCCATAGTTTATTGCCACAATTGACTATTGCCATGGAAGAGTAATGCGCCACAAAACGGTCGTCGTTGGCATAGGTTGTTGCCACAAATGTCTATTGCTACGAGATATCAGTCGCCACGATTCGTTACATGTTGCATTAAAGCTATCTCCACAAATAAAATTGTGGCATTAGGGGAGTGTTGCCACGGGAGAACATGTGGCAACTTCCCGCATGGATGTTGCAATAGCACACTTTATTGCCACGATTGCTTTTTCGTGGTAATTACCTATTACCATGCGTCCAGTCGCAACAGCTGCCAACGAATGTCGTTTCGTGGCAATAGGCACTTATCGCCACGAAATAGCATGTATTGCAACAAATGATTTTGTTGCAATAGACCCGGATCCTTGTAGTGTAGCTATCTAATCGTACTAGAATAACTGTTTTGCCACTGTGGTTGCCCTTAAGCTATAAAAGGAGGCCCGAGGCAACCTAGCAAAGGGTTGAAACATTTTAGCCCACCAACATTTGTACACGCGCGCTGCTCTCCCCGAGGCACACTTGCCTGGCTTGAGCTCGTCGCGTCTTCGTGTTCCTCCGGATCAATCCACCATAGCAGGAGTAGGGTTTTACGCTGCAAAGCGGCCCGAACCTGGGTAAAAGAGAGTTGTCCATTGCCGTGCTACCCTGATGTTTCTGCTCTTGTGCAATGTGACCATCCCCTTGCCGAACCACAAAGGGGGAGCCCTGCCCCATAGGTGATCGTGCTTCCACGCCGACACTCAGTCGTTTACCAAAAAGTTTGAGTACCACTCTCGTGATTCTAGGGTTTTATATCATCTTTATGATAGAGCTTATGGTATGCCTCTAGAAGAATTCTGTGAAGCGTGCAAAATTCCATTTTGGGGTTCACTTGATGAACCATAAAAATCTGATTATCATATGTTCTTGAATAGCGTTTGAAGTGGCGAGGAAAGAGGAGTCACCCAGGCTAGAATAAAAAGTATTCAATTTCTCGTTGTTCGTTATTTTGCACTGTTTAAGGGCAAATTAATCACTGGAAAACAAGACTGTAGTGCACTATGTGCTCCTGACTTGAGCATTATTCACACTGCTCTAACGGGCCATAAAATATATAATCTTGGGGCAACTGTTGCACGGAGACTGCACCAACGCTGATAGTGGTCATTTGTATGGGGGAATTTATGCCTCTCGCGTAGCTACAAGGCTAGGAGTATCACCTAGGCCTAATGATCCTATCTTACCCGACAAATATTTAGACTTTGATGCAATGCAACGCCACAAATTTATCAAATACGGAGCTCAAAACTATGATTATAACCTAGTATTCGATAAAAATCCTAGTGTCTATGTTATTTTGCATGCACCTGACCTCTTTGATTTTTAGAGTAAACAAAGGCATTACATTTATGATAGCAAGGCGCGTGAGTACAATGCAGCAGCAGAAGCCGCTCGTCTAGCTGAGGAGGCCGCACGTAGAGCCTCCACGAGCTACCACTTTGACTATTACCCAGACCAGCGATTGTGATTACCAAGCTAGGCAAAAGCCTAAGCTTGGGGGAGTACTTTTTCTCACCGACATTACATTCATGTTCACACACTTCATTCCAGTTGTCGGTGTTCATCCTTTTTCATTGAATAATCCTTATTAGATTTATTTTTTCGCCTTCTTCTTGTGTGTTTGAAAAAACATTGAGAAAATCCAAAAATATTTCTCGCTTTATTTTTTATTTTCCTTTCGAGTTTAATTAGTTGTAGTATTAAAAGAAAACCAAAAAAGATTTCTCGTTTCTTATATTTCTTGTTGGGAGCTTTCCCGTGTAAATGGTTTTTCTCTTTTTTGTTTTTCCCTCATTAATTTGCTTTCTTCTGAAAAACTAAAAACTACAAAAATATTTCAGCGTGTTTCTCTCAAATTCTTTTCTTTTGTTGAGTCATACTAAGGGGAAGACCATGATGAAAATGTTGAGTGGCTCTCATATGCATTATTGTTGATCTAACAAAGAGCCATATTACCTTGTCTTCTCCTTTGAATAAAATGTTGCAGATTCCAGCTTAGTCCACGGTACTCTTGCACTATCATTATTTTCATATCATTCGGTTGTGCATGTGAAAGGCAATAACGACGATAATTTGATGAAGTGATTGTGGCAAGGAAAAGCCGATATGAACTCAACTTGATTTTGTTTTTGTAAATATGTTTAACTCAGATCGATGATTCAGCATATTATGATTAAACATGTTTATGATGACAATAAGAGATTATAGTTGCTCATGCCATGCTTAAGTAGCTAGGAGTGAATAATGATTTATCTTGGGTGTCAACATGCATTAAAATGGTTATGATGTAGTATGATGATATGGTATCCTCCTCTGAATGTTTCAAGTGGCTTGACTTGGCACATGTTCACGCATGTAGTTGATTCAAAACCAACATAGCCTCCACGATATTTATATTCATGGTTTTTATAACCTACTCATGCTAGTATTCAATGTTAATTATTCACAATGCGTGTTTATGACCGTTTTCGCTCTCTTGTTGGTCGCTTATCAACCTATTTGCTAGCCATCGCCTGTACTAAGCGAGAATAGTGCTTGTGCATCCAAATCCCTAAACCAAAGTTGTTCCAGATGAGTCCACTATATCTACCTATATGCAGTATTACTCTGCCGTTCTAAGTAAATTTGCAAGTGCCACATCTAAATATTCAAATGGACATCTATTTTGTGTGCTTGTATTGCTCATGAAGCGACAGGGGGCGGTCAGTATCTTCCATGCTAAGCGGGTTATTCTCATTATGTATGTTTATTCACTTGTCCTTGCATGTGAGGGTCTGGTAATCGGGATGCCCAGTACCATGATTAAAATTGCAAAATAATAAAACAAACTCCCCAAAAAAGGTGTTGGTATGGAGGGGCACCCGAGGATTCGGCTAGCCATGGCTTGTGTTTGTTGGTGGAGGGGGAGTAAACTTTACTTTACCGCCTGGGAACCACCGCTAATTTGTTTAGCATGGAAGATATTATAAACACTCGATCGTGACGTTGACAAGAAAGGTATACCTACCAAAATTATATTTTTCTTTGATTTAAGCTTTGAGCTCTGGCACCTCTGCAAATCCCTGCTTCCCTCTGCGAAGGGCCTATCTATTTACTTTTATGTTATTTTACTTTTATTATTGAGTCATCACCTTCTCAAACAAGCACCAGTCCTGAGAGCACTATTGTCATTCTCATGCATTGTGTATATTTAATGTTGTGTGCATCATGACTAGATCTCTTCTACCATGAATTACAATGTTTAGTTGCTGCTTGAACTTTGGAGGTGCTCTGCATTTATGTTTTGTGGTCTCGGAAAGGGCCAGCGAGATACCATGTTGTCAAATTATATCATGATTGTTTTGATAAAGTGTTGGCATTTGAGATACTTTATTATTGCTCACAAGTTGATTACGCCATTGGTATGAGTGAATATAATTTCTAAGAGTTATCATTTGCATGGTTAGTTCTGATCTTTGCTGAAAACCTAGGTATTATTTAAGCATATATATGGACACAAGAACAAAAGTGTTTGTAAAAGTTTTTCTTTATCACTTTCGGTTTGTCAACTGAATTGCTTGAGGACAAACAATGAGTTAAGCTTGGGGGAGTTGATACGTCTCCGTCGTATCTAATTGTACAAACACTCTTGCTCTTATTTTGGACTCTAATTTGCATGATTTGAGCGAAACTAACCCGGACTGACACTATTTTCAGCAGTACTACCATGGTGCTATTTTTGTGCATAAATAAAAGTTCTCAAAATTGGATGAAACTTTTTGGAGATTTTTTATGGAATATATAAAAAATACTGGAGCCAAGACCCAGAGGAGGGGAGCCACCGGTGGCCCACGAGCCACCAGGGCGTGGCCACCCCCTGGGCGCGTCGTGGGGCCTCATGGGGCCCATGTCGCTCCGCTGACCCTAATCTCAAGCCTATAACTTCCTATTTCCCGAGAAAAAATATGTGAGGAAGTTTCATCATGTTTTACGATACAAAGCAGCCACAACCTCTTGTTCTTCATCAGGAGGGCAGATCTGGAGTTCGTTCTGGGCTCTGGAGAGGGGGATTCGTCACCATCGTCATCATCAACCATCCTCCATCACCAATTTCATGATGCTCACCATCGGGAGTGAGTAATTCCTTCATAGGCTTGCTCGACCGTGATGGGGTGGATGAGATTTATCATGTAATCGAGTTTGTTTTGTTAGGGCTTGATCCCTAGTATCCACTATGTTCTGATATTGATGTTGCTATGACTTTGCTATGCTTAATGCTTGCCACTCGGGCCCGAGTGCCATGATTTCAGATCTGAACCCTTTATGTTTTCGCGAATATATTTGTGTTCTTGATCCTATCATGCAAGTTATACGCACCTATTAAAGTAATGATCCACATACCCCAAGGTGACAATAATTGGGATTCTTTCCGGTGATTACCGTAATTTGAGGAGTTCATGTATTCACTATGTGTTAGTGCTTTGTTCCGATTCTCTATTAAAAGGAGGCCTTAATATCCCTTAGTTTCCTTATGGATCCCGCTACCACGGGAGGGTAGGACAAAAAGATGTCATGCAAGTTCTTATTGTAAGCACGTATGACTATATACGGAATAGATGCCTACATTACATTGATGAATTGGAGCTAGTTCTGTGTTGCCCTAGGTTATAACTATTACATGATGAATGTTATCCAACATAATTACCCATAACCGATCCAATGCCTACGAGCTTTTCACATATTGCTTTTGCTAAGTTACTACTATTGCTACTACTGTCACAATTGCTACAAAACAATTACTGCTACTATTACCGCTATTCTTGCTATCGTTACTACTGCTATCAAACTATCATACTACCGTGCTACCGTGCTACTATCACTCTACTGCAGATATTTAGTCTCCAGGTGTGGTTGAGTTGACAACTCAACTGCTAATACTTGCAAATATTCTTTGGCTCCTCTTGTGTCCAATCAATAAATTTGGGTTGAATACTCTACCCTCGAAAACTGTTGCGATCCCCTATACTTGTGGGTTATCAAGACGACCTTGCGGGCCCATGGGAGGGAAGCGTCGCATGCGAGTGAGCATCCTATAGGACAACCACCATCTACTTGTGGCCCAAAAAGGTGTTTGTGTGATGTTTGAATACCCAATGCACAACTTTGATGTGGCACCTGCCTCGGGAACCAAAAAGTCCCCACAAAGAGCGAGGTTTCATGACGCGTGGTATGTGCTGCCCCCCTTCGATGCGTACTATATACTCCTACCATAACACAAACCAAAAAGAATCATCCTTGATGGTCAAGTTAACATCTCTCGTTGGGTCAAAGTGATGGAGGACAACCTCGCGGGCACACAGATGGAAGTCCTGACGCGAGTGAGTTCCTATAGAGCAACTACCGCCGACATGCATGATGTTGTGTGATGTTTGAATACCAATGCACAACTTTGATGTGGCACCATCCTCGAGAATCGAAAAGTCCCCACATGGAGTGAGGTTCATGATGTGTAGTATATGTTTCCCCCCTCTTTGATGCATACTACATACTCCTACCGTACATACGTAACACAAACCAAAAAAGAACCATCCTTGTTGGTCAAATTAACCTCTCTCTCGCTGTAGGTTCAAAATGATCGACGACGAACTTGCAGGCCCATAGAGAGTGTCACATGAAAGTGTGTGTCATAGGACAACCACCGCGTGCATGTGCCCCAAAGAGGTGTTGTGTGATGTTTGAATACCCAATGCACAACTTTGATGTGGCACATGCTTTGTAAACCGGAAACACACTACACAGAGGTTCGCGAGGCGTAGGCCCCCTGACCTCAAGCTGGTGGGAGGGACTCATGTGTACGCACATGCCCAAACTTTGATATGGAATCTCACCATGATCCACACTGTAACACAAGCCAAGATGAATCCAACTTTGGTCAAATGCCTCTCGCTGTCGGTGAAAATCTTCGCGGGCTAACAAATGGACACATCGCTGATAACCACACGAGGGAGTGTCCGAGGACCACCAATGCATGCATGTGGCCTGAACATGTATGTATGAAATGGTTGTGTAATGTTTTAAATAACCAAATCATGACTTTGATGTGGCACCTGACTCATAAAACGATCAATCCCACACTGAGGCTCATGACTCATAGTGTACTGCCGAAACCCCCCTCCCACACACACACATGCACAACGCACCACCACCGCCACTTCGAGGCATGTCAAACTTTTTTTGTAGTGAACATGTGACCAAAGGAGTGTCGTGTTATTTTTTTTACTTCAGAGATCATTCGGCCGTGTTTATATATTGATTGATTTCCTAGGGATTTGATGTGCAAAAATCAAGTTTGAGCTACATGTGCACCAAAATGGATTGCAAAATCATATGTGTGTCCCTGGGTGCATGTTTCCCCATGCAACAAATTTCAAAATATTGAGAATATTGATTTTTAAAATTAAGTAAATCCAAAACTTAGTTGAAATTCATGAAACTTATCGTGGTGTCATATGGACACCAATAGACTGTGATATTATCTTTTTTTGTCAAATTTGGCACAAGTTTTGATATAATCTTATTACAAATAGGAGATTGTTAATAGTTGGTAACCAATATCGCAAACGGATTATTTATTTGAACCGTGGGCGTTAGACCAACAATGTATACGTGCCATACTTCGATTAAGCAATAATGCGGCAGAATTAATCATCAAAAAAGAAAAACAATATATGTGCCACCATACGTCCCGTGTGCCATGCGAGCAGGCGTGAGTTGACAGGACGCATGTGAGCAGTCCGCCGCACAGGCAGACCGGGAGGCATGCGTGCAGGTGTGTGAATTGATGGGAGGCGTGTTCGCTGCGCAGTGTCACTGGGAGGCATGCGAGTAGCTGTGTGAAATTATGGAACACTGTTGACACACAAACATGTCACATGTACCCTTGACGCCGGGGGTGATGCATCGCAGCTCACGCCGAAGGAGACTCGACCGACAACGCGATACGCAGGACAGTCGGCGGGTGATTTTAAAGACCCGAAACCCCACACGCCCGGGAGGGACCCCGTCAGGGAGTGCGGCGGCTATGGGCTCCCCTAGGTCAATTTGCTTGCCCCTAGAGCCTTGGGATTCACAGCTCTCAAACACGAAGAACAGCGAAGAACGAGAGAGAAAAACGGTGGAGAGATAAAACATAGATGAAAAAGTAGTATATTGATTTGTTCGATTGTGTGTTGTTCAATCGGCCATCACCCCTTACATATATATGAGGTGGCTGGACTTCCCGTACAAGCAAAGGATTCATCTAGGCTTTCCTTACAAGAAAAATTACATCAATTCACGTCCTAGAGTCCTAGTTCTAGTTCAACTCGGATTCAGTCCGAATCTGGCCCATATTTCTGTCATGCTGCTTGCGCGAGCCGTAGAACTTGCATATGACCTCCGATCAAAATGGTCCAGACATCAAATTTGTGCATATCGACAAGACGAACAACTCTTATGTTGATCACTTTTCCAAATAAGGTCATCTTGAATACTCTACGAAGCCACCTTTAGCCTCCAGTCGGACTTGGTCATGTAGCTGACTGGACTGTCCGAGCCTTGTAGCGATGTTGTAGGCCGTATACTATCTCAGATGATGATGACCCCAAAACCAAAGTTGACTGTTTCGATGATGCGCACAACTTCCATGTTGAACGCTTTTTCATCCGAGCCAATCTAGGTAACCTTTCGGGCACATGTTCAGCTTCTGGTCGGAGCACTCGGATCTGAATCTCTTCACTCGCATGTTAGAGTCTTCCACTCGGATCGCCCGACTAGACTTCTTCACTCGGATGGCAACTTTCACTAGGATGGCAAAATTTTCACCTGGAGGACAATCTTTCACTCGAATGACTACATTTTCACTCGGACGGCAATCTCTTACTCGACTTCCGATGGTAAACTTTTCACTCGGATGACTATATTTTCACTCGGACAGCAATCTTTTACTCAATCAACAAGCTTTCACTCGGATGGTAAGCTTTTCACTCTGATTTCCCGACTGGAAACACAGCCTGATCTTGTTTTGCCTCTCCAGGTCGCATACGACCTCGGATTGAGACGGTTTATATATGAAAATCGATCGGCTCGGCGAGACGAAACTTTTTCGTGCTGAAGGTTTTTGATTCAAGGCCGTCATGACGGCTGAATGACTCGCGCTACCCATCAGACATGTGTGTGGTACCTCGGGCCATTTTTCCGCTCAGGGCCAGTCTGCAGTGTATTGCATCTAACTTTTGCGTACGAACTCGGATTGAGATGATTTATATATGAAAATCTATTGTCTCGACGAGACAAAGACAATTCATGTGGATTTCTCCTTCATCCGAGGTCGTCTTGAAGGCGTAATCAGCTGAAAAGCACTTGGAACACTAAATTCTGCCACTCGGAGTATAGTTTCGGCCCCTAAGATGAGGTCGGATGACAATAACCAAAACATCAAAGTTGTTCCATTCGGCAACATGAAACTTTTCATGCTGAAAACCCTTTCACTCGAAGCCATCTTATTTTCCTTTTATGACGTGCCAAAATCTAATGTCAACACATGCCCCCCTGTTTTTCGGCAAAGCTTGCATGCCGAAAAATAATATGCACAGTGTTTGTTCTAAGGACGATGCCAACACTTCATTAGCCATTTATATCTCTCAGGGCGATAATTATGTACCAGCCATGTTTACGCTAAGGGTGATAATTGTATATCAGCCATTGCCTACTTAGGCCTCTTGCCACACACTCGGGTGGTACTTCTTCAAGTACTTGCCAGTGAGAGCTCGAGGTAACAATGCTCCTTGTACAGATTCCACCAAATATGAGTTTCTGGGAACTACTCTTGTAATCCTAAATGACCTTCCCAACTTGGAGACCACTTCCCGAATTTTCTATCTCTTGAACCAATCGGCAGAATCACATTCCAGACGAGATCGCCAACTTGAAAATTCTTCAACTTAACTTTCTTATTGTAAGCTCTTGCCACCCTCAACTTGTCTCTCCCTATGGCCTTCAAAGCAGCCAAATGTTTATCAGCAACCTGATCAATATTGTCCATCATCAAGTTATAAAAATCTATTGCTGATAAATCATTTTGTTTGGCTATTCTCAAAGCATTCAAATTTACTTCTACTGGTAAAACGACCTCTTGACCATATACTAGCTCATATGGAGTCACTTTTGTAGCACCATGCCTTGAGATTCTATGTTCCCACAAGGCTTCAGACAACAACTCATGCCATCTCCTCGGATTATCCTCAATCTTCTTCTTGATAAGCTTGATTAAAATTTTATTGTTGGACTCAGCTTGTCCATTAGCTTGGCCATAATACGGAGAGAAATTGAGAAACTTTATGTTATAAGATTCGGCAAATTCTCTGACTTGATGTGACATGAAAGATGAAGCTTGATCTTTAGTTAACATTTGAGGAATGCAAAATCTATGAATAATGTGCTCAGTTATGAATTGAATTACCTCTGTATGTGTCATGTTCTTGAGAGGTACTGCTTCGGATCATTTAGTGAAATAATCGGTTGCCACCAATACGAACCGATGCCCCTTTGAGGAAGACGGATGAATTTCTCCAATAAAGTCTAAACCCCATCCTCTGAAAGGCCATGGCTTGATAATAGGATGTAACATACCAGCAGGAGCCAATTGAATATCACCAAACTTTTGACATGCTTCACACCCTTTATAATACCTGAAGCAATCATTAATCATAGCCGGCCAATAAAATCCAGCACGTCATAGTAACCATTTCATCTTGGGAGCCGACTCTTGCTTGGTCCTCATCCAAGAAATTTAAAATAACATCATCAACTGTTCGGCGATAAAGGTCATCATCCCTCATTGTGTATTTAAAAGCCATACGCCGAACAGCCTTGTCCACCCTTTCACTCAGATTGCACAAGTAATCAACAATGGGCTTCCTCCAGTCAGGATTATCACCTGCATTAGATTTTTTGTTAATGGCTGAATTAGTGGGGTCTGGTTCGGCCTCTACATTGGCAAGGGTAGACATAGGCCTTTGAGAAATATGAAACATGCCATGATCAACATGATAGCTGGATGCTTGTTGTGCCAACTCATTTGCTCTCCAATTGTCATGCCTAGATATATGAGCAATGCTAAAACAATCCAATGTAGAAATTATATCTAGACATTTATCAAGATAAACATTAAGTGATTCGTCCAAACACTGAAAAACTTTGGATATTTGTTGCACTACTAGTAATGAATCACCAAAAGCGTCAACATATGTAGCACCTATAGCAAGCAACATCTCTAGGTCGAATAACAATGCTTCGTATTCGGATTAATTATTTGTGCAAAAATATTCTAAACGACACGAGGCCTAAAAAACAGCACCATGAGGAGATATATAAACAATACCAACACCTTGGGCATTGCTACAAACTGAACCATCAAAATATAATCTCCAAGGTACTAATGAAACAAGGTTTATATCAACATCATGCTTGTCATTAATCCAATGCTCAACAATAAAATTAGCAATGATTTAGCCTTTCATGGATTTTAGAGATTCATAAGCCAAATCATATTCAATCAAAGCATAAGCCCACTTGCCAATTCTACCAATAAGAATTGGCCTATGCAACATGTATTTAATGACATCGGTTTGACAAGCCACTATGCAAGCACTCGACACTATATAGTGTCTCAATTTTGTGCAAGCATAATATAAGCATAGACATAGTTTTTCAATAAATGTATACCTTGTCTCGGCGTCCAATAAGCGTCTGCTCAAATATGTAATAGCAAGCTCTTTTCCTTCAGTATCTTGAGTCAAAACAGCACCAATAACACCTTCCTCTACTGCAATGTAAAGCTTAAAGGGCTCCCTATGCTTGGGCGCTTTCATCACCGGAGGAGTGCACAAATAATTCTTGATCATCTCAAATGCTTCTTGCTGTTTTGCCCCCAAGTAAAATCAACATCATTTTTTAACCGAAGGATAGGAGTAAATGCATCAACCTTCCCTGGCAGATTTGCTATGAACCTCCTCAAATAATTGACCTTGCCAAGGAACTTTTGCATATCTCTCTTGCATGCTGGAGCCTCCACTTTTTGTATAGCTTCTATATTTTTGGAATCAATCTCTATGCCATCTTCATGAATAATGAATCCCAAAAATTTGCCAGCCGACACGCCGAATGCACACTTCAAAGGATTCATCTTCAGTCCATATTTTTTCATTCTTTCAAAAGCTAAACGCAAATCGGCCAAGTGAGATTCAAAAGCATCCGATTTGACAACAATATCATCAATATAGACTTCAAGTATGACACCGAGTAAACAATGAAAAATCAAATTCATAGCCCTTTGATCCGTGGCGCCAGCATTTTTTAATCCGAATGTCATCACTGTCCACTCGAATAAACCAAGAAAACCAGGGCATCGGAAAGTCATTTTGGACATGTCCTCTTCGGCCATAAAAATTTGGTTATACCTCGCATTGCCATCAAGAAAGCTAATGACTTTATGTCCAGAAGCATCATTAATAAGCATATCTGCTATTGGCATGGGATACTCGTCTTTGGGTGTAACCCTATTCAAATCTTTGAAATCAATGCATACCCTCAACTTGCTGGATCCTTTCTTCTCCACTGGGACAATGTTAGAAATCCACTCGGCATACCTGCAAGGTCTAATAAAATTAGCTTCAAGCAAATGACCGATCTCTTCCTTGATCCGGTCATATGTTTTTGGATTAAACTTTCTGGCCGATTGTTTGTAAGGTCTAAAACCGGCCTTTATAGGTAACCGATGCTCCACTAGCTCTCGGCTTAAACCTGGCATCTCATGATATTCCCATGCAAAACAACAAACATATTCTTTCAATAGCTCGATTAACTTAGCTTTACAATCAGCTTTCAAATTTTTGTTTACAAACGTCGGTCGAGTGACTGAACCATCTCCAATATCTATCTCTTATAATGGATCAGCCGATGTAAAACCTTGTCCAAGTTTATCCATGTTATCCAACTCCTCTATAGACTCATACATATCGTTCTCACTGGACCGATATTTTACAAGACGTTTTCGTAACCACTCGGAATTAGAATCCATTTAAACATATCATACCTTGGAGCCAACTGCACTCAGTCGGCTTTAAAGAGACGGGCACAAAACCATTCTTGGTCGCGTTGAGAAAATCAAATTCTGACAAGTCGCGTCCCATTAAGCAAGTAGCACTGGAGTGTTGCCAATCCACCGATGCATCGGCCAAAGCAACACAGGCCGAGTTATCCACATGAATGACTTCCACTTCATCATCAACCCACTGGATCAAAAACTGGTGCATAGTGGATGGCACACACTGGTTTCCATGAACCAAATCACGGCCTAGTATGACGTTGTAGTTACCTTGCACCTCGGCGACAAAGAGCAAAGTAGCCAAAGTTTTGCTTCCGACTGTAAGTTCCACATACATCACACCTTTGGCTTCAGTTTTCTCTTTGCCTTCAAATCCATTAAGCACCATATTCGTCTTTATCAACTCTTCATCGGGCAAACCCAATTTCTTGAAGACCGAATAGGGCATAAGATTTACTACAGCACCACCATCAACAAGCATCCGAGTGAGCGGTGATCCATTGATATGTCCTCTGAGATACAACGGCTTTAAGTGGGTCACTTGTTCTCCGGGCTTCTCAAATATTGCATTTTTAGGGCCAAAATCCAGCTGAGCCACTTCCCCTTCTTCATCTATAGCACGAAACTCAGTAGGTAAGTAATACACCATATTGATATCCATACCTTCATGAACCGGCGTAGACTCATAGTCCAACCTATCATCCTCTTCCTAAAGTGTATCCACTTAATCTGAAATCTGTCCGAGTGAGGAGGAAGTACTAGGTGATGTAGACGAAATAATAACTGCATCGTCCTCCTTTTGTGGTGCAAGTACTGCTGTGATAGATGTAGAAGTTGTTGTATCTTGTATTTGTTTAGGCCTCCACACTTGTTTTGCTGGAACCAAGGGCCGAGTGTCATTGAACAACTTATCCCTTTGCTTCTCGGCCTCCCGTTCTGCCATCTCTTGACTTCTTAACCTCTGCAATTTCCTCTTTTGTGTCTTTGTTAGCCCTGGAGGACACCACTTTGGCTAAGTGTATTTAGGATCTCTCATCTTTACTTGGCTGGTGCTTGCTTCATGGTCATTAACCAAGTGCTTTGGCGTGATAGCAAGTATCGGCTCAGTCGGATTGCTATGCATAATTGGCTGCTGTATGGTGAATGTTTTGGTGCCCAAGATGAGTGAGTCGGCATTGATTTTTTCCTTTCCTTTTCCTAACTCGACTACTGCAACACTTGGTGACTTAGCACGCCATTCTTTTTGACTTTTCAGATACATGAAATTTCCACTCGGACGCACCTTTTTACTCGGATGGTTATTGCTCGGATGGAATTCACTCTGACAGAATCCACTCGGATGGAATTCAGTTGGATGGGATTCACTCCGATGGAATCTACCCAGCCACATTTTTTCACTTAGATAGTTCCCACCCGGGCGCATTCTCACAAATCGGATAATTTCCACTTGGTCGCATATTTTGACCAGCCGATTGATAGTTATCGATGTTCAGTCGGCCATTATATGAGTAGTCAAGTTGATCCGAAACAGATTGGCTCTGCTCTTCTGGAAACGGCGCCCTTGGTCTACTCGGTTTCATATACCGACTGAACATATCAGCTGATGGTGACCTTGGTCGCTTCAAGTGTGAGGGTTGGTTAGAGCTGGAACCAACCGACTAATTGGCATACTTGGATAGCAACATATCAAAAGTTGGCTTGATCCGCTTGCCCTATACTTTAGCTTCATTCCTTTTCCACTTGCCAACTTCTGGACTCTTGGGTTTGACAAATTTAACACGAGTATTTTCTTGCACTTGTGGTTGCCCCCCGAGTGTAGGATTCTTGATGGTGATTTTGATCACTTCCTTGCCATCGGGTTGCTTATCAAGTACGACCTTTCTCCCCAAGACCTTGTCGCCTGCCTTGTCTTTCATGGGCTCACCAACAATTACATTAGCTTTATTAGCATATTCGGCTACCTCCGGCAGAATGAGCAGCTTTTTTCCATCCAAATCCATGGTATTCATTGGAAAAGGCTATTTATCAACTTGCATTTCAGAAAAGTTCAATCGTCCGTCATTAATGGCCGATTGTATCTGTCGTTGAAAAACATTGCAATCATTAGTAGCATGAGAAAAAGAATTATGATACTTGCAATAAGCGCGCTGTTTCAGCTCTTCAAACGGCGGTAAAGTATGAGATATTCTAATAATTTTGGCTTGCAGCAAAGTATCAAATATTCTATCGCACTTGGCAATGTTAAAAGTAAACTTCATCTCTTCATCATGATTCTAATGAATCGGTTTCAGATCATTGCAAGTAAATGGTTTGGCCTTAGATGGCCAAACAAATTCAGTAGCATAAATATCACCCTCATCGTCCGAGTGATCACTATCATATTCAACCATGTTCATCTTAGGACGATCAGCTTTATATCTATGCACTTCTTTGAAATCTTTGCTTCGGCTTTCCTAAGCCAAAGCCCTTTGTAAGACTTGGTTGATATTTAAGAACTCATAGCCTTCTAGCTTTTCTCTAATGGTAGTTCTCAAACCACTCAACACTAGGTCTGCCAAGTCTCTCTCGGTTATCACCAAACTATAACACCGATTTTTTGTTTCTCTGAATCTCTTGACATAATCGAAGACCAATTCATCATGCTTCTGTTTAACCGATGTTAGATGTGACAACTTGAGTTCATTGTCGCCGCTATAAAAATGATAATGAAATTTTTGCTCTAGCTGCGACTAAACCCGAATGGAACCATGTGGTAAAGAAGAAAACCATGAAAATGTGGTACCAGTTAATGATAAAGGAAATAAACGCACTTTCAATTCATTTAGTGAGCCTGCTTGACCTAATTGTGCCAAGTATTGACATACATGCTCCCATGTGGTTTTTGTGCCTTCTCCATTAAACTTAACAAAATCTGGAATTTTATATCCCGGAGGGCACTGGATGGCATCAAAGTACTCGGGATACGGTTTTTGGTAAATCCGATTCTGAGGTAACTCAACTCCAAAATTCTATCGAAGCATCTTAGCCATCTCCTCTCTAAAATTAGCTAGGGCATCGTCTGTAGTAGATGATGAAGCTTGTTGTAGTGGCATAGGAGGAGTAGGACTACTAGCTGTAGGTAGAAACTATGGCAAGTACACCGAACCATAGTTCGGTAGTGGCCGAGTGGTTGCACCTGTATGTAGGGTTTGGTTCGGCATTGCCACCAAAACTGGCATGCTCATAATAGGATTAATGGGTGCAGCCACAATCTGATTTGTTTGGGTAGGATAATAAGTCATCGGCATGGGAGGCACCGATGAAATAGGTAAAGCCATATTAGGGTTTTGCACACTAGCAGCTACACCACCATTACCACTAGATGATTGAGATATATTCTTCTGAGCATTAGTATTTTCTATGAAAGTTTGATCGACCAGATTGTTACCATCAGCAATACGACTCTCAATCTCAGCCCACTGCTCAGGAGAAAAGGTAGTACTCACAGAGGGTTTAACCTGCTCGGCTTGAAGAGGAGGGAACTTGATTTCTTCAATCGGAGTGATGTTGCCTTGGCGATCCTTCTTGAATTTTGCAAGGAACTCCTGCAAATCCTTATCTTGGCGTGCCTTCTTGTACTCTTCATAGATTTGGTGATGATCGGCCGATATCTCATCAAGACTAGGCTTAATGATGTTATCAGCGTCTACCTCAGATGGTTTGGGAAGATCAGACATGGTGGATGATGACGATTGATCTTCATTCCCCAGCGGAGTCGCCAAAAAGTGTGTTGACACACGAACACGTCATGTGTACCCTCGACGCCGGGGGTGATGCACCGCAGCTCATGTCGAAGGAGACCCGACCGACAGCGCGATATGCAGGATAGTCGGCGGGTGCTTTTGAAGACCCGAAACCCCACACGACCGGGAGGGACCCCGTCAGGGAGTGCGGTGGCTATGGGCTGCCCTAGGTCAATTCGCGCGCCCCTAGAGCCTTGGGATTCGTAGCTCTCAAACACGAAGAACAGCGAAGAACGAGAGAGAAAAACGGTGGAGAGATAAAACGTAGATGAAAAAGTAGTATATTGATTTATTCGATTGTGTGTTGTTCAATCGGCCGTCACCCCTTACATATATATGAGGCGGCTAGACTTCCCATACAAGCAAAGGATTCATCTAGGCTTTCCTTACAAGAAAAATCACATCAATTCACGTCGTAGAGTCCTAGTTCTAGTTCAACTCGGATTCAGTCCAAATCTGGCCCATATTTTTGTCTTGCTGCTTGCGCGGGCCGTAGAACTTGCATATGACCTCTGATCAAAATGTCCCAAACATCAAATTTGTGCATCTCGACGAGATGAACAACTCTTGTGTTGATCACTTTTCCAAATAAGGTCATCTTGAATACTCTACGAAGCCATCTTTAGCCTCCAGTCGGACTTGGTCATGTAGCTGACTGGACTGTCCGAGCCTTGTAGCGACGCTGCATGCCGTATACTATCTCAGATGATGATGACCCCAAAACCAAAGTTAACCGTTTCGATGATACACACAACTTCCATGTCGAACACTTTTCCATCCGAGCCAATCTAGATAACCTTTCGGGCACAACTTCAGCTTCTGGTCGGAGCACTCGGATCTGAATCTCTGCACTTGGATGTTAGAGTCTTCCACTCGGATCGCCCGACTAGACTTCTTCACTCGGATGTTAGAATCTTTCACTCGGATCGCCCGACTAGACTTCTTCACTCGAATGGCAACTTTCATTAGGATGGCAAAATTTTCACCTGGAGGACAATCTTTCACTCGAATGACTACATTTTCACTCGGACGGCAATCTCTTACTCGATCGGCAAGCTTTCATTCTGATGGTAAACTTTTCACTAGGATGACTATATTTTCACTCGGATAGAAATCTTTTACTCGATCAGTAAGCTTTCACTCGGATGGTAAGCTTTTCACTCGGATTTCCCGACTTCAAACACAGCCTGATCTTGTTTTGCCTCTCCAGGTCGCATGCGACCTCAGATTGAGATGGCTTATATATGAAAATCGATCGGCTCGGCGAGAAGAAACTTTTTCGTGCTGAAGGTTTTTCGATTCAAGGCCGTCTTGATGGCCGAATGACTCACGCGACCCATCAGACATGTGTGTGGTACCTCGGGCCATTTTTCTGCTCAGGGTCAGTCTGCAGTGTATTACCTCTAACTTTTGCGTACGAACTCGGATTGAGATGATTTATGTATGAAAATCGATTCTCTCAATGAGACGAAGACAATTCATGTTGATTGCTCCTTCATCCGAGGTCGCCTTGAAGGCGTAATCGGCTGAAAAGCACTCAGAACACTAAATTCTGCCACTCGGAGTATAGTTTCGGCCCCTAAGATGAGGTCGGATGACGACAACCAAAACATCAAAGTTGTTCCATTCAGCGACGTGAAGCTTTTCATGCTGTAAACCTTTCACTCGAGGCCATCCTATTTGCCTTTTATGCCGTGCCAAAATCTGATGTCAACATACGCGTGCCAGCAATCCGCTACACAGGCTCACCGGGAGGCGAGCCAGCCCTTTGACCGTCGCCGCCTCGCTCCCACTGCTCCGTATTAATGGCACATCCGAGCCACTGGTCATAATAGGTGGCCGCACTCCCTATCCACAGTGGTCACCACCATCTGGAGTGTATGAGGATGTTGCCGAAGTGCACCATTGGAGGGAGTGGCGACACCGGGGCTGGTGAAGCACCCGTGCAATGCGTGAAGCTGGGCACAGAGGTTGCCGTCACCGCCGACGAGGTCTCGCACGGGCAGCAGCGCGACCTTGACTTCATCGGTGCCGTCGTGCCTCCCCAGCCGAAGCCGGAGGTCCACAGCAACTCCGGCAATGACTCCGACTCCGACGGAAAATAGGTTAGTCATCTATACCCATTTGTGCGGCAAACATATCATGTGTTTTCTCTGGTTATTCTTGCCCCCCCCCCCCGTCCTCTTTTTTTGGAATACAAATCCCATGGTTATGTTCTCTCAGTCCATGAAAACAGAGTAAGATCCGTTAGGTCTGTGTAGTCTATTGATTGTTTGAATGGTATCCGTCTAGAGTTAGCGATTAATTGTTTGTTCTCTACAAATGATTTTTGCTAATAATTCGACTAGGGTTAACGTTCGTGCTAATAGTTCGTAGCCAGATCTTGAGATTTGATTTTGAATTTCCTACATATATGTTTGTGCCTTTTTTCTTCCATATCTTGAGAATTGATTTTGAATGTCCTACATGTATGTTTATGCTATGTTTTGTCAGATTGGTATGTACACAGATGAGGCTCCAGCCAGCTACGCCACCGGTTGTAGATCCTGCACCCGACAGCTCGTGTAGAAGCGGCCATGGTCCCCCTGGATCTGAGGAATCTGTAGAATCTAGGGCGAACCGCATCAGCGATCTCTCGGATGCCATCCTTGGGGAGATCATCTCCCTTCTCCCCACCAAGGATGGCTACCGCACACAAGTCCTCGCATCTCGGTGGTGCACTCTGTGGCGCGCCGCGCCTCTTAATCTCGGCCGTTGTCAGCTATCTGTTGATGATGATTCTGAACTCCCCGGAGCCATCATCTCCTCCCACCAGGGCCCCGTTTAACACCTCTGCATCCCGGCATGATACCTGCTGGACATAACTTGCACGGTGGACACCTGGCCGACATCCCGTCATTTCAAAAAACTCCAGCAGCTTGAGTTCTACCATGAGTACGAAAATAACATACCATGAACCGATGTATCTATGCCCTCACCACTGATGTCCATCTCATGGTTTTCCTCCTCTCTCCACACCACTACCTTCGCCCGGTGCCATCTAGCAGACAATGTGGTACAAATGCTTCGACTCCCACTACTAAAAAAACTTGCGCTTATGGTGGTTGATCTGCCAAAGGCCTCACTGCACAGCATCATCCACTCTAGTTGCCTTGCCCTGGAGCACTTGGTGCTTGTTTTTAGAATAGGAATTCGTATCCGTTGTCTCAAAATAAAGTCGCCTCACCTTGTAAGCATTGGAATTCATTTTGAAGGACAGGAGCTCATAATCGAAGATGCCCTTCACTTCAAAGGTTGCTCCTTGATTCTTGTTATGCACCTTCGTGAATAACTGTGGTCTCTGCGCCTAAACTTGAGACCTTGGGTGCAATTTGTGATCCATTTAAATGCATAAAGATGGTACTGTAATCTGTATAAAGATGGTACTGTAATTTGTGATCCACACTTATTCAGGTACTGTATATTATCCATGTACACTTCTGTAATCTGCATTTTTCATTTGTGCGCATAAGTTAAATATCATCTTGGAGTACACTTTTGGTGCTAATATTATGTTCTATGCTCAATGAGGAGCTTGTCCATGGATAGCCTATCAGTGGTGCTGGATTTTGTCAAGACCTTATATACCAGTATGTGGTGCCTTGATCTGAACACAATTATTGGCTTGCTGTGATGCTTTCCATGTTTGGAGAATTTGTATATAAAGGTGATGATTACACGCACATTCAAAGCCCATATATAATGTACTAGAATTAACCATTCAGCTGTCGCTCTTTGGACATACTCTATTTTAGACACTAACTATTTTCAATCTTCATATCTATTTAGGCACTAACACATGGAGAAAAAGGTATAACCAATTGATGGCTGAAGAAGCACCAGGATTTTTTCAGATCTCATGACTTCATTTGACGACAATAACGCTGGAAGGATATGCATCCAACCATGCAAAACTAGCTTTGTCACATTCTTCATGTTAAATGCGAGGGCACTATTGTTTGTGAGGATTAAGTTTTTTGACAAAAAATTTCTCACGGGTGGCCATGTTGAACAACATAAAAAGAAGTTTCAGGTGGACAAAAGGGCTTCTAAACGTGCTCGGCTTCTACGTACAACAACTTGTCATCATCATGGACCAGTACAATTTTTGTCCCGGGATCTTGATTTTATGGATCAGACCGATCCATTTGATTGTGACTGCCCCAAACTTTCGTGTAGTTAGATGTTATTGCCCTATTTAATCTAGGCTTTGCCTAAACCTGATGAACAATTAATCCTCATGCTTTTGTACCCATTTGTAAGCTGGAGTTAGATATTGTTGCCCTTTTCAACTCGGCTTTGACCCATATTTTCTTTCATACTGGGCCAATGGCTTGCCATTTCTTTAATTAAGACATAAATTATAAGCGATCACAACATAGTGAAAGAACATCACTCTCCAGGGCTCCTTGAGATCATTGTTCATTGCAGAACCTGCAAGTTCTTAGGGCCCGCTAGCACCCATAAACTTATTTTCAGCTAGCACACCAAATGGGTTGTAATTTTTAATAAGAAAAGTTGTACGGTATTGACAGATTTGGATTCTGACATTTGGGACCCACGAGGAAAAAGCCTATCCAAGGCGGTGTCGACTCGACACTAAATATTGAGAAACTTGGTTTTAAAATTACTATAAATACAAATCTCGCCTGAAAATCATGAAACTTGGCATGGTGTTATGACATGTCACTAACATGTTGTGGTAAAAAATTGTCCAATTCAGGACAAGTTTTGGTATAAACTGCTTACAAACCGGAGCTTCTCTCAAGAACCCTCATGGTTCCGAGAGGGAACTTGTCACATCTGTGCTAAACGACATACGCTATCTTTTCCCACCTTGATTTAGTTTATAGAGGCAACATGCAACTATAGGAGTGTCGTCCTAAAAATATGAAATTATTCAGGGTTCGTTTTGCCTTTTTATACATTATTTGAGTTTTCTAGGCATTTTGGAACATACTTTGGTGTGTGCAAATATCATGTGTGTTCTAGCCACCTATGTAATTGGATGTTCAATTTGGTAATGGAACCAAGTCCTTGTAAGTACATATATTGTTGTTTTGTATGCAATGATATCGCACACGGACCATACTAGGGAACCCGTCGGTGATGAATTCATCAATCGCTCACAATTGTATACCAGCAAGTGTTTGCCCACAACACACACGGCTTGTGAACAGGAATCGTCTGCGTTGTTATCGGTCTTCCCACACATTTCTGATTACTGACCTGTTTGTCGCGTATCACACTTAAGTTGAAACATTTCCGTTGTGTTGCCTAATCGAAAATAGTTCATCTGTGTGAACTATAGGTCGTATATCGCACACACCATGATCTGGCTGACCGTTTCTGTTGTCTTGCCTAATCACAAATAGTTCATCTGAGTGAACTGTATGCTGTATATCGCACACACCTTCGTCTATCTGACCATTTCTGCTGTTATTCTCATCGCAAACAGTTCATTCGAGTGAACTGTATGCCACGCATCACACACGCAACTATAATCTGAATCGTGTTTGATGTCTCCGCCATCGCAAATGGTTCGTATCATTTTTTATGATTTTATTACAACACTGTTTGCGATTAGTGCATCACACACAGTTTCGTCGGAGGGTCTCTGATTGCAGTGTCACGTTAGCAGCATCCCTCAATAGTGCTTGATCACTATGATTGCTTGCTTTGTCGCACCACCCGTGATACATAATTGCTCATTTCATTGGGTTGATGGCATATATGTTCATGCCTCTCACTTGATTTATCTTGATCATTGTCTCTTGTCTCCATTAGTTGCCTCCCTCATATCCACTTGTAGTGAGTGTAACAATACTATGCTTATTGAAATTGGAGACTTGGACATCTTACTTGTGAAGCACGCTTATTTGATTAAGCTTAATGCATTTGGTTGTTCTCGCATCATATGCTTACATACCATGTCACATTCCCTTGTACTTTCTTATGATAAGAATGATGAAAACACTTGTTGGGTATCTCACCACACGAATGAGAGGTTTTGCATTTCCGCTAACCTCATTTGTTTTTCCAAGTGTTTGTCATGTTCTTTCATTTTGGAGGATTCACAAGGAGGTACCATCATGAGACAACTTGGTTATGTGAAGGCGTACACGATGTGCAACACCAACATCTTCGAGAACATTCATAAGGTGAACTCCTTCCCTTTGAGCTATCTTCACATAGGCATATTGGATGGGCCATACTTTCATTGTTGTCTCCTTCTTCTAGTCTACATGATACATCTATTGGATGGAAGACCAGCATTGGAGAAGGACCCTATAGACCTTCAAGTTGAGGAGTGCTCGAACTTAGTGGATGCACCTACTTTAGAAGCACCATCGTACCACCACTTAGGCCACGACATCGAGCCATGGTACAACAATACCCATAACAAATTTGCACCTTATACATGGATTGACTTACATTACGATTGCCTTGTTGCATCTTGTATTCCCATGTAATCCATGATATATGAGCTTGTGCACTTTCTTAGAAAATTTGTTGTGATCTTCCTTGATGGCATATACCTACATCATGATCAGATTGCCCATCATCAATTGCATGACCTCATAATCACATTGAGCACCAATTTCCATGTTCATGCTCTTGATAAACCGTCACACTATGACATCATTTTGCACAATGGTAGAATTTGTAGCTTTGTGCACCATGAGAATCACCACATTTGTTTATGTGCACAACAAATGGATTTGCTCCCATGAATGCTTTACATATCATTTGGCTAAGCATCATGTGCGTTGTCACGAACAATCTTGTCGCACAGACTCATACTTACTTGATGTACACCTTATGTGCGCTAACCATTGTATTTCCAAGCGTCCCTTGTGTTTGCTGGTTTTGCATATACACCATTCCGATGACATCTTGAAGTACTTTGGTTGCGCCATGAAATACACGTCCGCCCACGACTACCATTTCTATGGTGATGAGGATTATGATCCGAGGTCCGATCTTTCCCAAGGGGGGAGATGATGTGGAGCATCCTACGGTCATCCCCATATACACTATGACTACTCCCCAAGCCCCAAGAGGATATACAACAAGAAATCGAGCATACACCATTGGACACAAGGTTAACTCACTCCTCTCTGAACCATCACTTCCCACATGTGAGACATGGCTACTACCTCAAATGTATATGCTATGCATGTTCATGAACCAAGAGTGAAACCATGGACAAAAAGACGAGGAAGCGGAGCCTAAGGAGCAATAGAAGGAGCTGGCCACAAGCTTCAGCCGCCGTACGTCCGATGACCACCGGACGTCCGACCCTACCTCGACCAGCCGCTGAAGGAACCAGCAGTCGACCAGGTCTATAGCGCCCGAATGACTGACGAACACCGGACGCCTAACACTCATCAGCCACCGGACGGCCAACCCTGTCCAAATATCCGGTGCCACATGTCCAGAGAAGAAACGTCGGAAGTCCGACGCCCTCTGGACGTCCGGACCCCCGTGAGCGATCGGACATCCGTTACCTGCTTGTGCACAAAGACTTGGGCCACGCCCCATGTACCCCTTCACTCCCTATACTATATATACTTCTACTCCACCTACGTTTTAGGGTTAGCATTGTGATAGCTCATCTTGGAGATAGAGCTTTGCTCATCCACTTATCCCCTACTCCTTTGGAGACCGAGGCCTCCTGAAGGAGAAGATCCCCCAAGTGGATTCAAGATCTCCTCACGGAGAAGGTCCCCCTAGTGGATTCAAGGCCTCTTTCCTCATGGATTGGGATGAACTAGCTAGCATGTATCCTCCCTTGTTGACTTTGGATCTTGTATCTCCTCTTTGTGTATGTAGATTTAGCACATGTGTGATTGGAACTCCTTGATTTGAGTGTTTCCCCTCTCTTGTGTTCATCTTGTTCTTCGGGAATTCCCCCTCCAAATCAACTAGCCATTAGGGTTCCACCCTACATCAACTAGCCAGGAGCCTAAGCTACATGCGTGCTTGCTGGGGTTGCTCTTTTCACACTCTCTTGCATAGAACGATGGTTGCCACACCGCTGTTCACATATCCGATCGAATCCTGTCTCTAGGGGAAGGGAGGATGTTCTACGTAGATGCGATCGACAGCTGCGTGGGAGAAAACCCACTACTGGTGTGTCCTGGTCGGGGGTCCCCGTGGTATGGGATGATGCCGCCTCCCACCGCCCTCCTAGCTACATCCTGACGTCCTTAGGTACAACTTCCTTTTGGAACCAGCTAGCTCCACTGCCGCAGCTCCCCGCGTAGCTCCATCTCCATGTGGATCTTTCTCTACTTCTACCGGCTTCTATTTGTGATGAGTTTATGTCTGATCAACTACTGCCACTACTATTATTCTAATCACACTTCTTCAATATCTTTGTCAACAGGGTTGCTCAGCTTGATTTTAATGGAACTGCATAAAATCATCGGATGGTCCATGGGTTCCAGGCTTCTTTCCTCGATAGGTTCTACCTCGCCAGGAAATTAAAGCCTGTTTAGGGTTTAAGGCCTAGGGACTGCATCAATCATTTTTTCTTTATTTGTACACACTCTCACAACTTTTCTCTTTAGTTGTTAACTAAATATTAGCTATGATCTGTGAATCATTGAGATGCATCAGCATACGTGTTAGTTTTCCTTTGTATTTGATGGAATGTTGTAACGGGGCAACCTTGGAGTCAAGATACATACATGAAACAAAAGCTGAAAGCTTCATAGCAATGTAGTAGTCCCTCCAGTCCTTTTTTGTATGCATATAAGAAAATCTCATTTTTTTCCGCAATGGTCTGTGCCTTAGCATCTTTGTGCTGCTCTTTCCAATAGTACGACACACGCAGGCACAATAATTCCCATCTCTCTCTCCCATATTCCTCTTCCCTTCCCAAGGCACGCCTGCAAAAAGAAAGAGAGAGAGTCGCATGCATGCAAAACTGGAGAGAGAGAGAGCTGCATGCAGATAGATGAAGCGGAGAGAGAGAGAGAGAGCCTGCATCCAAAGAGATGGAGAGACGAGTAATTATGCGCGAAAATTGGGGCTGCAGGCTGAGCCAATACTTTGCATGCGCGTAACTACCCGACATTTCCTCCATAGCAAATCCGAGGGAAAAATAGTCTACTACTCCGGTGTAGTAATTTTTTCCTGAGCGCTTGCCTCCTTAGCATGCAGGCTACTACGTAGGTGTCAAACACAAAGAAAAAAGGATAGGAGATATTGCACGATGTCCAAGGAATATGGTGATAGTGTGAGGTGGGCCATGTACTCACTAGGCTGCCGTGTTTCACACTCCCTGGTGTAAGAGTGCAGAAAATTAGTTTTATCACGGAATAAAAAATAAGAGTGCAGACGCTCTACAATGCTCTACCGCCGCAGTAATAATGACCTATGAGCCGTCAAATCACATAGACCCGACGTAAGTTAAACGGACGAAGCAACCATCACTCTTCGTTGAATCCTCTTCTCCCTCATGCAGTAAAGTATACTACAGTATTATTTTGGAAACCAACGTTTCATTTTGGTGGATTGCACCATGGAGCAAAACCAACGTTTACATCACGTCTGCCGCGTTCGTGTGTGTTACTTGTGAGCTGTGTTGGGATTTCCTCAAAGAGGAGAGGATGATGCAGTACAGTAGAGATAAGTATTCCCCTCAGTTAAGAACCAAGGTTATCAATCCATAGGAGAACCACGCAACACCTCATGAACAACACCTACACACAAAATAAAAAATACTTGCACCCAACGCAAACAAGGGGTTGAAAATCCATTGGCGGTTAATTGCAAGGATCAAATATCGTAGTGATAGATAGATAAACAAAAACACAAAATAAAATTGCAGCAAGGTATTTTTGGATTTTAATATATGATAAAAATAGACCCAGGAGCCAAAGTTTTCACTAGAGGTTTCTCTCTTGAAAATAGCTTATAGTGTGTAAACAAATTACTGTGGGGCAAATGATAGAAAAGCGAATAATAATGATGATATCCAAGGCAATGATCATGTATATATGCATCACGTCTAAGACAAGTAGACCGACTCCTGCTTTCATCTACTACTATTACTCCACACATCGACCACTACCCAGCATGAATCTAGAGTATTAAGTTCATAAAGAGTGGAGTAATGCCTTAAGCAAGATGACATGATGTAGACAAAGGAAAGTCAAGCAATATGAATAAACCCCATTGTTTTATCCTTCATGGCAACAATACAAATACGTGTCTTGTCCCCTTCTGTCACTAGGATATAGATCACCACAAGATTGAACCCATCACGAAGCACCTCTCCCATTGCAAGATAATCAATCTAGCTAGTTGGCCAAACCAAATCAATAGATCCACAAGAAATATAGAGCTATAATAATCATGCATCAAAGAGTTCAGAAAAGACTCAAAAATATTCATGGATAATCTGATCATAAACTAACAATTCATCGAATCCCAACAAACACACCGCAAAAAACAATTACATTGAATATATCTCCAAGAACATCGAGGAGAACATTGTACTGAAGATCAAAGAGAGAGAAGAAGCCATCTAGCTACTAGCAATGGACCCGTAGGTCTCTGGTAAACTACTTACACATCATCGAAAGGGCAAAAAGGTTGATGTAGAGCCCCTCCGTGGTCGATTCCCCCTCCAGCAGAGTGTCGAGGAAGGCCTCCAGATGTGATCTCACGAGAACAGAAACTTGCAGCGGCGGAAAAAGTATTTTGGGTGGCTCTCTGATGTATAGCGAATATTTGAGAATTTATAGAGGCAGAATTAGGTGAAGAGGTGCCACGAGGGGCCCACAAGCCTAGGGGGAGTGCCTCCCTAGGGCACATCTCCCGAGCTTATCGCTCCCTTGTGGCTCATCAGGTCTTCTCCCGAACCTAGGGTCCCTTCTGGTCCAGAATTAATCCAAAGTTTTTCTCCGTTTGGGCTCTATTTGATATTGATTTCCTGAAAAGCCAAAAACAAGCAAAAAAACAGCAACTGGCAGTGGGCACTAGGTTAATAGGCTAGTCCCAAAAAAGATATATAATTGCATATAACTGCATAATAAACATCCAAGATTGATACTATAATAGCATGGAACAATCAAAAGTTATAGATATGTTGGAGACTTATCAAGCATCCCCAAGCTTAATTCCTGCTCGTCCTCGAGTAGGTAAATGATAAAAAAAGAATTTTTGATGTGGAATGCTACCTATCATATTCATCATGTAATTTCTCTTTTGTGGCATGAATAATAAGATCTGACTGATTCAAAGCAATAGTCTATAATTTGACATAAAGACATAAATACTCACGCATCCCACAAACAATCATGTCTTTCAAAATATCAATGCTAAAGAACATTATCCCTACAAAATCATATAGCTTTGTCATGCCCCATCTTAACACAAAGTATTTATCATGCACAACCCCGATGACAAGCCGAGCAATTGATTCATACTTTTTAAAGTGCTTAAGCTTTTTCAACTCTCACACAATACATGAGCGCAAGCCATGAATATAACACTATGGGTGGAATAGAGTATGGTGATAGAGATAATATGGAGAAGACAAAAAAGAGAAAGTCCCACATTGACGAGGCTAATCAACGGGCTATGGAGATGCCCATGAATTAATGTCAATGCAAGGAGTAGGGATTGTCATGCAATGGATGCACTAAGAGCTATAAATGTATTAAAGCTCAAAAAGTAAACCAAGTGGGTGTGCATCCAATTTGCTTTCTCATGAAGACCTCGGGCATTTGAGGAAGCCCATCAATGGAATATACAAGCCAAGTTCTATAATGAAAAATTCCCACTAGTTATATGAAAATGAAAGCATAGGAGACTCTCTATATGAAAAACATGGTGCTACTTTGAAGCACAAGTGTGGAAAGGATAGTAACATTGCCCCTTATCTCTTTTTCTCTCATTTTTCTTTTTTTTTCTTTCCTTTTTTTCTCTTTTTTTTCTTGGGCTCTTTTTGGCCTCTTTTTTTATTTTTATTTTTTGTCCGGAGTCTCATCGCGCCTTGTGGGGGAATCATAGTCTCCATCATCCTTTCCTCACTTGGGACAATGCTCTAATAATGAATATGATGATCATCACACTTCTATTTACTTAAACTCAAAAAATTACAACTAGATACTAGAACAAAATATGACTCTATATGAATGCCTCTGGCGGTGTACCAGGACGTGCAATGATCCAGCGTAACACGTATACAAAATTATGAACGGTGGTTGAGCCACAAATACTATGTGAGCTATATGATCATGCAAAGCAATATGACAATGATGATGTGTGTCATAAAAATGAAACGGTGGACGTTGCATGGCAATATATCTCGGAATGGCTATGGAAATGCCGTAATAGGTAGGTATGGTGGCTATTTTGAGAAAGAAATAAGGAGGCTTATGTGTGATAGAGCATATCATATCACGGGGTTTGGATGCACCGACGAAGTTTGCACCACATCTCAAGGTGAGAAAGGGCAATGCATGGTACCGAAGAGGCTAGAAAATTGCGGAAAGGTTAGAGTGCGTATAATCCATGGACTCATATTAGACATAAACACTACTAGAATCAGGATCTTTGCCGTCAGCCAGCTGACGGCAAATAAGGTCTTTGCCATCAGCTTACAGAAAACTGACGGCAAAGAAAGAACTGATGGCAAAGATCATGTTTGCCGTCAGCCAGCTCTTTGCCGTCTGCTAGCAGATGGCAAAGAGGAAGGGTGGCCCACTAACGAGAACTACCTAATGGCCACTTTCTTTGCTGTCTGCTAGTAGACAGAAAAGAGCGTAGCCAACCTAACGGTCATTCCCCTCTGGCCCCACCCCACTAGCTACGCTCTTTGCAGACGGCAAAAGAAATTCAACCTAACTAAAAAACGGTCGGCCCCTCGCCCCACCCCTCTCTCTCCCCTCTCTCTCTCTCCCTCACCTCACCCGCGCCGCCCATGTGCCCGCCGCCCCCGCCGCCGCCCCCCACCGCCCCGGCCGCCCCGACCCCCACCGCCCCCTGCCGCCCCCGACCACCACCCACCGACCCCACGCCCCCAGCCCCCCCCCCCCCCACTCAGGCCGCCCGCTGCTCCCACCCCCGCCGCCCGTCGCCGCTCCGCCCCCTGGTGAGGTTTCTTCCCCTTTTTTTCTTTCTTTTTTTTTCTTGTTGTTTTTTGATTTAGGTTAATTAGTTGATTTAGGTTGATTAGTTGATTTAGATTGATTTATGTTAGCAGTGGGGTGATTTAGGTTAATTAGTTGATTTAGGTTAGCAGTGGGGTGTTTTACCCTACTGTACATACTCAAAAAAGGAGATTTAGGTTAATTAGTTAGTTGATTTAGGTTAATTAGTTGATTTAGATTCTGGGTTAGTTTTTTTATATTTAGTACTCCAATATGCAACTAGAAATTGACACTGTTCTTTAAGAACACGAGGATTTCGATCAGCAAGGCGTTCCTCTTCCGTCTCATGAGTATCGTAGTGTTGTAGTTTCAAGAAAGATTTCCAACTCCTCCACCTCTTCCCTAAGGACTTCATGATCCATAACTCACCAATTGGAGCAATGTCAAATTTGAGCTACATCAATATACAAAGGCCTAGAGTCCTACACCAATCTGACTCTATCTGGCTTGAAAATGGTAAATTGCCTAGAGTCCTGTAACTTATCATATAACTATAAATGATAAAGAAGGCCTGGCCCAAATGGTTCAGTCAATGAAAAAGAGGGAACTAGTCTGGTCAAGACATCAGATACTTCTCACATGATACCTGATTTATACTGGCCTAAACCTAGTAAAACTACTCAATTTTGAGCTCATTTGTCTATGCATGACCAGTCCGAGTAAACAAAATGTATCCTGCTACGATATAAGGTTTTGGGAGCCTGGCTGGAGTTGAACACAGCAGCATAGGCCCCTACCTCCTTCCCTGTAAAGCATCCAAAGGCATCACTTCCAAAATTCTAATATTTTGACTTTTGAGATCCAAAGGCGTGATTCTTAATTCCTTATGTATGAGATATGTTAAATCTCATTCTTCTGTTTTTCCTTTTCACTTTCCATCCTTTCTCTCTCTCCAAAGGCATCACTTTTCTTTTGAGATGTGTGAAATCCAAAGAAACCCTAAATATATTGTGTAAATTTTGCGATTTGCCTTTGGACACACAAGTCCATAAGTTAGCCACTAGCCAGTGAGCCAAGAACCCAAAGTTTCATATTTTAGGTTAGTAGATTTTAGGTTAATAGATTTTAGGTTAGTAGATTTTAGTTGATTTTAGGTTAATAGATTTTAGTTGGTTTTAGGTTAGTAGATTTTAGGTTAGTAGATTTTAGTTCATTTAGGTTAATTAGTTGATTTAGGTTGATTAGTTGAAGAAGAAAAAGAAGACAAGAGGAAGAAGGAAAATAAGGAAAATGAAGAAGAAAAAGGAGACAAGAGGAAGAAGGAAAAGAAGGAAGAAGAAGAAAAAGAAGTATAAGTGGGCATGAAAAAAAAGAAGTAGAAGTAGAAGATGAAAAAAAGAAGTAGGAAAAGTAGAAAAAGAGGGTCGCCGAGGGAAAAGAGGGTCGCCGAGTGGTCGAGGGCTCAATGATCGAGGGGAAAAGGAGTCGAGGGTCTAGGGGTCGAGGATCGAGGTGTCGAGGGGTCGAGGGGTCGAGGATCGAGGGGGAAAGGAGTCGAGGGTCTAGGCGTCGAGGATCGAGGTGTCGAGGGTCGAGGGGAAAGGGGTCGAGGGGTCGAGAATCAAGGGGAAAAGGAGTCGAGGGTCTAGGGGTCAAGGATTGAGGTGTCGAGGGGTCGAGGGGTCGAGGGTCGCTGCCCCGACCCCCTGACCCCGACACCCCGACCCCGACACGACACCCCGACCCCGCCTCGACACGCCGACACCGCGACCCTGACACAGCACCCCGACCCGACACGGCACCCCGACCCCGACACAGCACCCCGACACGACACCCCGACCCCGACACGACACCCCAAGACCCCGACATGGCACCCCCCCGACACCCCGAACCCCCCCCACCCACCCCCGACCCCCACCCCACAGCACCCCGACCCCGACACAACACCCCCGACACCCCGACCCCCGACACCTCCCGAAAAGGTGCTCTTCGGCCTTCCAGAGGCCGACGGGGTCATATATTTGTGAATTATGAGTTAGGTCAGGTATTCAATTATTATTATGTACATATATATTATTAATTAGTTCATGTTATTAGGTATTCACTTTTTTATTATGTTCATGATGATGATACACACTTAAATATTTTATTATGTTTATGTTGTACTAATTTCGTTTACTCTTTGTCATTGCAGATGTTGACAGATCGTGGGCGTGGGTCGAGAGCGCTCCGAGCCTCCTTCTTCAGCGCGTGCTAGGAGGGGTGCTATTATTCCACCCCAGCACCTTCGGAGAGTGCTGGTAGACAGCATGCAGACACCGGCGGGCGCTTCTTCTTCGGCCGGGAGAGGTCGGGGGAAGATGAAGAGGGCTGCTAGAGGTGGACGTGGCGGCAGGAGAGGTAGGAAGGCTGCTGCGCCTTCCTCGCCGCCACCCCCTGCTGATTCTCCGGACCACCAGAGTGCTCCATCTCAGGTGGACCCGTCTGACTTGGACCTGTCTCGGACTCCGGTCCATGAGTCTCGGGCCGATGAGCCTTGGGTCGCCGAGCCTTTGTCCGACGAGACTCGGGTCCCAGAGTCTTCGTCCCAGGAGACTCGGGTCCCAGAGTCTTCGTCCCACGTGACTCTGGAGGCTAGTGGCCATGCTGATGGTGGCAAGGACACCTTTTCTGACGATAGCTATAGTGAGGGCGAGCTGGTTGAGGGGGGCAAGAAGGTCTACCAGCGTGGTGGTACAAAGCTCCTGGCCGTGCCGGCGACCCGCGATCACAGGTTGTTGATTGAGCCTAACGGGGAGAAGTAAGTGGATTTACTCTTTTTTAACCTTTTGCCTTCATGTTTCTTCAAATTAATATCTAATGTGTTGGCCTTGTCATACTGCAGGGGTTGGAAACACGCCCCTGGTGTCCACAGGCCCAACCAGGTCCTTGGTGTGCTTTGCCGGCACCACTTCCCGGGGTGGGTCACGTTGCCCGGTGAGGGTCAGGTTCCATAGCTAGCACTGAGCTGGGAGCTGTACATGGCTGCCCCGGCCCCACCGGAGGAGAGGGTCGATGGTGTCTTGTGCGAGACGGTGGCCGACATTGTGATCCGGCGGTTTTGGGTAATTTCTCCTATACAGAATTAAAAATCAACTGTACCTAGTGATTGTACTAATCAGTGTTGTCTTGTTTGATTGTAGACCTTCTACAGGTGTCTTGAGGAACACGAGGCGGACGTGGCTATGGTTCTCGAAGCCGAGTGCAAGCGCTTACTTCAGAACTTACGGCACGAGGCTCGGCTGCAGGCTGTTCGAGACTACTACGCCTCGACTAACATTAAGAGGGCCAAGAAGAAGTGCCGCGCCAAGTATCTGAGTAAGGAGAAGTACATGAAGGTAATTACCTATTCTTAAGGCCTTGTACTGCTAGTGAAATTTCTCTTTGTCTAACTTACCAAGTGAAATTTCTCTTTGTCTAACTTAGGTGCCCCCGAGATGGTGTACGGATAGGATGGACTGTTGGGAGGCGTTGGTGGATGAGTGGTGCTCTCCCCAATGGCTAGCCGTCCACAACAAGGCCAAGGATAAGCGTGCCCAAATGCAAGGTGTGCCACACCATCAAGGGAGCTCCAACCTGTTTGAGTACGGGGATCACTGGGTATGTGGTTTGCTTCACGATTCATGCAATTTCATTCTTCATGCTAGCTTGAGCCCTTAACTAATATTTTGTTCCTCTCTTTTAGGCGCGACACAACAAGAAGGACGTGCCACCGCTGTACGACCTCTATGCCATGGACCATACTGCCCTGTACAAGAAGGCCAAGGCATTCTCTGAGGATGACCTTGATCATCCAGAGAGCTTCACCAACATCTCCTCCCACAACAAGCTCGTGAGGTACAGAGATGTTGGGAAGCCGAGGAAAGGGGAGGACTTCAACCCGAGCCAGAGTCCTTTTGATCCAGAGATCGTGATGCTATCTGGTGGCGGGAGGTACCATGGCTTGGTAGCCATTGGGGATGGACTCATACATTGTCCTAGAACTGTCCCGGAGATCAAGAAGCACCAGACGAGCTCCGATCCTGAGATACCGCCTCGTCCACGGCCAATGGAGCTCGCCATCGAGGCTAGGGCCCAGGAGCTTCTGGCGGAGGCAAACAACCAGGCTAAGCAGAGGGAGAGGGAGTTGGAGGAGAGGACGGCTAGTCTGTTGGAGGCGGAGAGGAACCGGAACGACGCGTCTCACCGGGCCCTATACGAGCTCCTCGTGGTAAGTTTCTCCTGCATATTAGCCAAATGATGCACGTAATGTTTGTTTCATTACGAACTAATATGACTGACTCGTGAAAACAAAATGTGCAGTCCGTGTGCGAGAAAAACGGTCAGATCCCTCCACCGATGCCCCAGATTTGTATAGCGGACACAGTGAGTTTCATTTGAATGGTCATTAGTTACTAGTATTCACATTTCAGTTGCATCATGCTAACGAGACATTGCAAATGATCTTTGGTGCAGCATGCCTCCCGACAAGCATCGACCGATCCTTCTCCATCTCGCGCTGGTGCAACCATGACCGGTCCTTCTCCGTCTGGCACTGGCGCAAACCCGACTGCTCCTTCACCTCCGTGATGATGGTAAGTTTTCCCAAGTGTTTTGCTTAACAAAGGCATACTTAGCTTAAGAAATGACCTACTTAGCTCCAAAATGACCTATACTTAGCTTATTTTCCTCGAAAATGACATAATAACCTTACTTAGCTCCAAAATGACATATTTTACGTAGGATAGCTATAAAATGACCTATACTTAGCATTTTTTCCTCCAAAATGACTTGATATGCTTAGTTAGCTAAAAAATGGCATAACTACATAGGATAGCTCAATAATGATCTATAATTAGCTTAGCTAGTTCATTTATGACATAATTAGCTCACTTAGGTAAAAAAAGGCATAATAACCTTGGTTTAGCTCCAAAATGACCTATACTTAGCTTATTTTCCTTGAAAATGAAAAAATAACCTTACTTAGCCCCAAACTGACATACTTTACCTAGGATAGCTATAAAATGACCTATACTTAGCATTTTTCCTCCTAAATGACTTAATATGCTTAGTTAGCTTAAAAATGGCATAACTACCTAAGATAGCTCTAAAATGACCTACACTTCCATTTTGTCCTCCAAAATGAAAATATGCTTAGTTAGCTCAAAAATGGCATAACTACCTAGGTTAGCTCAAAAATGACCTATAAGCTTCTTTAGTTCATTTATGACATACTTAGCATACTTAGGTAAAAATGGCATTATAACCTTGGTCTAGCTCCAAAATGACATAGACTAGCTTATTTTCCTCCAAAATGACAAAATAACCTTACCTACCTCCAAAATGACCGATTTTAACTGGATAGCTCTAAAATGACCTCACTTGCCATTTTGTCCTCCAAAATGAATAAATATGCTTAGTTAGCTCAAAAATGGCATAACTACCTAGGTTAGCTCAAAAATGACCTATACTTAGCTTCTTCAGTTCATTTATGACATACTTAGCATACTTAGGTAAAAAATGGCATGATAATCTTGGTTACCTCCAAAATGACATAGACTTAGCTTATTTTCCTCAAAAATGACATAATAACCTTACTAAGCTCCAAAATGACCTATTTACCTAGCTTAGCTCTAAAATGACCTACACTTAGCATTTTTACCTAGCTTAGCTAAAAAATGGCATTTTTACCTACCTTAGTTAGAAGAAGAAGAAGATAAAGAAGAGGAGAGGAGAAAAAGAAAGAGATAAATTTTTCTTCTTCTTTTTCTTTTTCTTCTTTTTCTTCTTCTTCTTCTAGCTAGTCTTCTTCTTCTAACTTTCTTCTTTCCCAATTTGCAGATTTGCTTTAGATGAGGAAGCTTGCATTGATGGAGTCTACTCTTCTCCTTGTGCTTCCTTTTTGTTTTTGGAAACTTGTTGTTGGATATGTATGTATGGATGAAACCATTGTATGTTGGATATGTTGTTGGAAACTTCTTGCTGGAAACCATTGTATGTTGGATATGTTGTTGGAAACTTATTGTTGGTCTGCTTGTTGAAATTATTTTCAAATGTGTATATATATATATATCTGTGAAATTCTGTGAAATTGAATGAATTTAAGAAAAAACAGAAAAAAAACAGGGGCTGTACAGGCTCTTTGCCATCAGCCAGCAGACGGCAAAGCTGCCACGTGGCGGCTACCTGTGCAACCTGGGGTGCACTGGGCTAGCCTATTTGGCAGCTTTGTCGTCAGCTGGCAGACAGCAAAGACCTTTGCATCTTTGCCATCTGCCAGTAGACAGTATAGCATGCCACGTGGCAGCTACTTGGGCTAGCCTATTTGGGCACTTTGCCGTCTACTGGCAGACGGCAAAGATGCAAAGGTCTTTGCTGTCTGCCAGCAGATGGCAAAGCACGCCGTTAACCCCTTAACGGACCTAAGCTACCACGTGTGCCGTCCATGCCCTTTGCTGTCTGCTGGCTGATGGCAAAGGCCTTTACATCTTTGTCGTCTGCTAGCAAACGGCAAAGAGCCCTTTCCCGTAGTTTGTTTAGCCGGATGTGTTGCCGTCTGCTGGCTGACGGCAAAGGCCTTTGCCGTCCGCCAGGCATGCCTTTGCCGTCTATCATGGCAGACGGCAAAGTTCCTGATTCCTGTAGTGAAAGAACTCACATACTTATTGCAAAAGTATATTAGCCCTCAAAGCAAATAACTACTACGCATGCCCCTAGGGGGATAGATTGGTAGGAAAAGACCATTGATCATCCCCGACTGCCACTCATAAGGAAGACAATTAATAATAAATCATGCTCCAATTTCATAGCATAACGAGAGACCATATGCGCATGCTTCGGGAATCATGAAGCTTAACACCAATATTTTACTAAATCATAATCATTTACTAGTACCTCCCACATATCACCATCTTTATATTGCAAAACTATTGCAAGGAATCAAACTTATCATATTCAGTAATCTACATGATTTTTTTAATTACATCCCTCTTGAATACCTGTCATATTAGGACCAAATTCATAACCCGTGCTAATTGCCATTACTATCTATCAACTCCCAAAAAGATATAAGTGAAGCATGAGAGTATTCTAACAAATCATGAATAATTGCAATAGCTTTCTTTAAAATATAACCACCGTCGTGCTCTAGAAAATATAAGTGAAGCACTAGAGCAACTGCCTAGCTCAAAAGATATAAGTGAAGCATAAAGAGTATTCTAACAAATCATGAATAATGTTTGTCCCTCTCAAAAAGGTGTGTCCAGCAAAGATGATTGTGACAAACTAAAAAGAAAAAAAAGCAAAGACTCATATAATACACGACGCTCCAAGCAAAACTCATATCATGTGATGAATAAAAATATAGCTCCAAGTAATATTACCGATAGTTGGTAGAAGAAAGAGAGGATGCCATCTGGGGCATCCCCATGCTTAGATGCTTGCGAGTCATTGAATATTACCTTGGGGTGCCTCGAGAATCCCCAAGTTTAGGCTCTTGCCACTCCTTATTCGTTCATCCATCGTGATCTCACTGAAAACTTGAAAACTTCAGCACACAAAACTCAACAAAAAACTTCGTGAGATCCATTAGCATAACAAGCAAATCACCACTTTAGGTACTATTGTAAACCCATTCATATTTTATTATTGAATTATACCTACTTTATTCGAACCCCACCATGTCTTATACCCCTGATACAATCCATAGATTCATCAAAACAAGCAAACAACGCAACGAAAATAGAATCTATCAAAAATAGAATAATCTATAATGATTCGAACAATGACCATACTTCTGTAACTCCAAAAATTCTGAAGAATTATTAAAATGTGGGCAATTTGTATATAAATCATGTGTAAAAAATTCAGAATTTTATCATGCTCCAGCAAATTTTAACAATTCTGCTACTGGACGCAAAAGTTTCTGTTTTCTCACAGAATCAAAGCAACTATCAACCAGATCATGCTTTACTTGGCACAAGCACTAATTAAAACACAAAATGACAAACATAACAGTAGCATAATTGTGTGCACACCAAAAAACAGTAAAAGAACTAGAAAAATTAAGATAACTATTGGGTTGCTTCCCAGCAAACGCTATTGTTTTACGCCCCTAGCTAGGCGTAATGGATAGGTTCAAGTGTTGTCATCTTTCATTCCCAAGTCCTTTTTAATCAAATCTTCTAAAACCTTTCTTAGTAAATCTCCTTATCATAATCTTATTTTACAGAAGGGGAGCTTAAACTATTGAAAGGACTTTGTTCCGTAATTTTAACGTTCGTTACTCCAAATTCCGAATCATCCCTATAAACATCCTCATATAAAACATGTATTTCATCGTCAATGGGTTCCCTAGCCATATCCTTAAGCCACACATTACTAAATCCTTCATTAATTCCCTTAGTGATCCACTCAAATTTATCACAAGTATTGTGGTACAAGGTTTTAATAAATTCAGCATAAGGAACCCTCCTCCTAAGATTCTCACTATAAGCAAAATAATTTTCAGATTCCATATTACGTACAGTGTCCTTATCATGGAGAATTTCTTCTTTGGGAGGATACTGAAAACTTATCTTATAATAAGCAAAGTTTCTCTAGCTTCTTGAATTATATAGTCAAGTTCACGCATAAGAATGATAGTAGCAATCTTTTTAATTTTAGGATCATGGGTATTGGGAAACTCGTAAAACATCTTTTGTAGGGATGGATGCATATGCACGAATTGTATTTCTAAATTAACCACTAGCATGGCCATATCATCAACATAGCAACTAGTTTTATGAATAATAGACCCTCTTATGGTTGGTATAACTCCCATGCAATTAAAGAATTCTTGGATAATATTCTTCCCAGTAATATTTTCGCTTCCCACATCATATATTTTAGTTTTAAGATTTGTGGGATTGCTAATTTCCGGAGGATCATGATTGAGATCAATGGATTTAAGCTTTTCCTCAAGGGATTCACTAGGGTTATCCTCACTATCACTTTCAACGATAACCTTATCAAATTTTGACATGATAGCAACTTCAAGCAAGAAAACAAACAAACAAGCAAAAAGGCAAACGATTTTTTTTGTGTTTTTGTGAAAATGTTTTAAAAGTGGGGGAGATGAAAACGAGAGGCAAAAGTCAAATAATGTAAATGCAAGGAGATGAAAGTTTATGTGATGGTACTTGGTAGATGTTGATGATGCCTCCCCGGCAACGGTGCTAGAAATTCTTCCTGCTACTTGTGAGCTACGTTGGGATTTCCTCGAAGAGGAGAGGATGATGCAGTATAGTAGAGATAAGTATTTCTCTCAGTTAAGAACCAAGGTTATCTATCCATTAGGAGAACCACACAACACCTCATGAACAACACCTACGCACAAAATAACAAATACTTGCACCCAACGCAAACAAGGGGTTGTCAATCCCATGGCAGTTAATTGCAAGGACCAAATCTCGTAGTGATAGATAGATAAACAAAAACACAAAATAAAATCAAGGAAATAAAATTGCAGTAAGGTATTTTTGGATTTTAATATATGATAAAAATAGACCCAGGGGCCATAGTTTTCACTAGAGGCTTCTCTCTTGAAAATAGCATGCGATGGGTAAACAAATTACTGTGGGGCAATTGATAGAAAAGCGAATAATCATGACGATATCCAAGGCAATGGTCATGTATATAGGCATGACATCCGAGACAAGTAGACCGACTCCTGCCTACATCTACTACTATTACTCCATAGATCGACCGCTATCCAGCATGCATCTAGAGTATTAAGTTCATAAAGAACGGAGTAACTCCTTAAGCAAGATGACATGTTGTAGACAAAGTAAACTCAAGCAATATGAATAAACCGCATCGTTTTATCCTTAATGGCAACAATACAAATACGTGTCTTGTCCCCTTCTGTCACTGGGATATAGATCACCGCAAGATTGAACCCATCACAAAGCACCTCTCTGATTGCAAGATAAATCAACCTAGTTGGCATTGGAGAGAAACACAAAGCTATAATAATCATGCATAAAAGAGTTCAGAGAAGACTTAAATAATATTCATGGATAATCTGATCATAAACTCACAATTCATTGTATCCCAACAAACACACCGCAAAAAAGGGTTACATTGAATAGATATCCAAGAACATCGAGGAGAACATTGTATTGAATATCAAAGAGAGAGAAGAAGCCATCTAGCTACAAGCTATGGGCCCATAGGTCTGTGGTAAACTACTCACACACCATCGGAAGGGCAACAAGTTTGATGTAGGGCCCATCCATCATCGATTCCCCCTCCGATAGAGTACCTGGGAAGGCCTCCAGATGGGATCTCAGGAGAACAGAAACTTACGATGGCGAAAAAGTATTTCGGGTGGCTCTCTTATGTATGGGGAATATTTGAGAATTTATAGAGGTAGAATTAGGTCAAGAGGTGCCACGAGGGGCCCAGAAGCCTGGGGGCGCGCCCCCCTGGGGCGCGTCTCCCGAGCTTGTTGCTCCCTCGGGGCTCGTCAGGTCTTCTCCCGAACCTTCTAGGGTCCCTTCTGGTCCCGAAAAAATTAATCTGAAGTTTTTTGTCCGTTTGGACTTTGTTTGATATTGATTTCCTGAAAAGCCAAAAACAAGAAAAAACAGCAACTGGCACTGGGCACTAGGTTAATAGGTTAGTTCAAAAAAAATGATTTATAATTGCATAATAGAAATCCATGATTGATACTATAATAGTATGGAATATTAAAAAATTATAGATACATTGGAGACGTATCAGCGTCTCACCCCACACAGTCGCTCGGCATGCCACCCACCGCAAACCGAGTAAACTCAAACTTTCCCGCCCGCTTGCCGATCGATCATGCCATGGAGTACTAGTACTACTAGAAGAGATAGACGAGGAGGGGGAGGACAGCTAGCTGTAGCACGGACTGCCAAGAATTTTTTGCATGCATGTTCTGGCCGGGCGTGGTGTCGTTTGAACGCGGAGCAATCGCGTGCACCAGGAAGCAGCTCGGGCGGCGCTCTCTCGGCTGGCGCGTTGCTTCAATGTCGGTGGTACCAGTGAGAGGCCGCGTCCGCTCTAGCCAGGAATGAATGCGGAACTGACCGTTTCAGGCAGGAAGCGCACGCGGGTGATGGAGAGGGTTTGGGTAGGATAGGGCGGTCAGGAGTGGGCGTGGCAGTGGTCCGAACGCCCACAAACGAGAGATGTTGGACGTACGTAAATATTGCTATGTAATTAACGTAAATAATGTGCCAGTTGGACAAATATGATTGGAGATGGAGATGGAGATGGAGTTGAAAGTAAGAATTTTATGTAAACACGAATATGTATGTCCATGTGTGTGTGCGCGCACACACACATAGTGAGGATTCTCACGACTACTCATACACATCATCGATGCCTCATTCTCCCTACACACACAAACTTAGTACGACCTCTTTTTGTTCCTAGGAAAGGAATATCATAGGAGTGGGAAACAATAGTAAGTGATATAAATGGAGTACTACGTACAATAAGAAAAGATGTACACGCATGCACTCTGCCTCTCACACACCTACGAGTACACGATGAAGAGCATTTGTACACGAAGAGGCAGCTCATGTGATAATTTGACCCTTTAATTTGTTCACTTAATAATGGAGGGTCGGGGACCACACATGAGCGATACAAAGTGCGACCTGGAAGCGGGGGCATGTTATTGAACGAGTTTTGTTTCATGGTACGTTAAAAAAAGATTCGTTCGCCAGTTTTCGTTTCTTTTTTCCAGGAACGCACGTATTCTATTTAAAACCACTGCTATCGAGAGATTTTTTTTTACTCCATTGTATATGTAGGCTCTTGTTTTATAGGGTTTCTCGCATCTCGCTCTCTCACCCTCTCCATATGTAAACAAGACAACAGTGTCCACTCTATCTCTCTCCTCACCGATGGTCATAGATCCGGCCGGATCCCGTCCACTGCGGAAGGTCAGGAGGTGCAGCTTTGATGTTTTTGTCACTGTCGGCGATAGAGGAAGCCGATGCGCACCATCCTCTCTAACTGGCGCCGGTGCGGACGAAGGTCCTCCATGCCCTTGTTCGCTGTCGTCGTGTCGGAAGATCTCGCCCGCCCGCCTAAGCCACATCTCGCCCACCTGAGGTATAACTTCTTTCGGATTTCATGCTTCATTGTACTGGTCCAGCTCCCCAGGTTGCTACATGCAGGTTTTCTTCTATACCACTACTCCCCAACTCCCATGTACAGTAGCAGGGTTCGTCAGCTGGTCCAACATCTCCTATTTTTTACTATTAGAGGAAAGGCAACTCCAAAAGTTGTCCTGGTTTATGCCTCGGTGGAGGTATACATGATTTTTTATAACAGTACATGGTGGTTGTGCGGTCATTGTCCATATCTCCTATTGTGCTGCTAATCTAATACTATTACTGGTAAAATGAAGCAATGCCCATGCTAAAGTTACGTCCCTTTTAAGTAGAGTTGTTGTCAATCTAGAGGCGTCGATAAATGCTTCTGTCCTGCTTTAGTTGTTTTGGGTATCATGCTAAAGTTACATCCCTTTTAATCATGATGCTTCTATTTGTTGGTGTACATTTCATTAACTCTTATTGACAATTGAGATGTCGCTGTTAATCTTGTACCATTGCCAAAACAAAATAATGACACTACTTAAATATCCCTTTTTTATATTTTAGCAAACAGCGATGCGTATCTCCATACTCGGGCTTGCCTTCCTCAATTTTAGTGGAACTGCACAAAATGAGATGGCCACTGTTGCTCCGCCTCACTGTCCTCTGCCACGTGGTTATTCCTTTCTCGAGCTTGATTCCCGAGAAGAAATAGACCATAGTGAGGATTTATTGAACTTCAGTGGAGCCTCACCCAAACTTGATGCCAAATCGATGATACATCACCATGATGACATATCGATGCTCATGGTTGCGTCTCATGGTTGCAACAGCTGGTGAAGCTGATCGATGTTCGACGAAATACAACTGTCTTCCATCATTGCTCTTTGCTTGTTACCCATGAAGACAAAGATATCATTCTGTGACGCCCCCGGCCCGATCGTGCACTAATCATACACGCAAATGCACACGATCAAGCCTAAGGACTCATGGGAAGATATCACAACACAACTCTAAAACATAAATAAAGTCATACAAGCTTTATATTACAAGCCAGGGCCTCGAGGGCTCGAATACATAAGCTTGCGAACAAGCGTCAGCGGAAGCATCACATATCTGAGTACAGATATAAAAGAAAGTACAGAAAGGCCTTTAGAAAGGCGGGGCAAAATAAAACACTACGATCGAAAGGCGAAGGCCTCCTGCCTGGGACCCTCCGATCCTACTCCTAGTCGTCAGTCAACTCGTAGTAGTATCCATCCTCTGGGTAGTAGTAGTAGCGATCGTCGGGGCATCTGTCTCAGGGGGCTCCGTCCTCTGGTCACGTCAAACTGATATGGGGAGAAAAAGGAAAACAAAGCAACCGTGAGTACTCAGAAGTACTCAGCAAGCAAGGATCTACACTACATATGCAACATTTTCAAAGGGAGGCTGTATATGTGGACTGGGCTGCAGAAATGCCAGAATAGAGAGAAGGCCTAGTCCTATCGAAGACTAGCATCTTCAGCGGTCTTGTAGCAGTATAAGAGAGTAGAACAATACCATATAATGTAGCAGTAATAATATCAACCTCACCCAGAGATCCTTTCTCGACTCCCTGCGAGAAAGCAATCCCAGAGCCATAAAGTCTTCAAACCTCGTCCTGAGATCCCTTCTCGACTCCCTGCGAGAAGCAATCCCAGAGCCATATATACAGGTCTCATCACAGGTATCCAGTTCTAAATTGTATCAATCAGGATACAACTCCGAGTGTCCTTTACCGTAGGACCGGCTATCGATAGAAATGTTCTTCCCTGCAGGGGTGCACCAACTTACCCAACACGCTCGATTAACTCCGGCCGGACACACTTTCCTGGGTCATGCCCGGCCTCGGCCAAACGACACATCGCAACCCTACCTATAGCTCAGCAGAGAGGTCCCCGTCGGTCTACATCCTAAGCGCTCAGAGGTCTTGGGCCATCGCCCTGTGCACTCCGAGTCGTTGCGCGCAGGGAGAAGCCTGGCACCAGGAGGGCGCCGGTCCGTCCGTGCCGCCATGCTGAACTGGACGTCTGACAGAGCTTTCGGCTGATGCTACGATGCAGAACGCCCATACTATGCCCACGTGATGGTTAGTGCTATCAGACCAGAGGCCTGCTCGGATCAAATATCCAAATCGCTAGGACTAGGGGCTTGCGGTAACGAGCAGAGACTCACGAAAGATGTGACCCCGTCGCCCCGTCTCGAGGACTTGCGGCAAGGGCCATGAATGCCCGGCCACGCCTCGTATTCAACACTCAGGCACCATCCAGGTCAACCCGTCTCGTAAAAGACTGTCGGGAACTCAGGTCCACCTCTACTGGGTGGTACCGCCTGTCCCTTCAGTCCTGTAGTAAAAGTAGCTTCCTCGGGTCCCCCTTCGGGGCCGACCCGTCTCTATCAAGGTTCAGCAGTAAAGTCACAGTAACCGTGTGTCCATAACATCAAGGAAATCAGAGGTATCACCCTCGACGGATGCCCACTCGATGTAACCGTCAAGTCGAACTTAGGAGGAATCACCCTCGATGAGTTCACACTTGATGTGTTGTACGATAGTGTCGTATCGGAAGTGGAGAAGGAGGAATCACCCTCGATGACCACGATCGAATAGCTACTCTACAGAGTTAACATCAGAAGTGCTACATGAGGTTTCACCCTCGGCACTTGATAGTAACGCTGCAGTGTCGTTACAACTAAGGGGGGGTGATGTGCGGTGTCGGGGCCTGGTCTTCAATCCCGTTGATCGGGTCTTCTGACGATCCAGCGCGGCAGTCGGGATAAGTGGGGTCACTGATAGGTCTCTACCCAGCCTAGACTAAACAGTTTAGGATATGTAGGTAATTATCAACAGCAGGTTACAATGAACAGGCTATGCATCAGAATAGGTAAAGCAGTAGTAGCAGCAATTCTAATGCAAGCATGGGAAATTAGAATGGGCGATATCGGGATGATCAAAGGGGGGGGGGGCTTGCCTGGTTGCTCGGCGGCAAGGGCAAGGTCGTCTATGGTGTCTTCGGGATCCGGAGCTGCGTCGGTCTCGGGGACGACGTCGGTGTCAGGGTCTAACGAGAGAGAAGAGGGGGAGGAAACAGTATAAATACACAGTAAATATGAGCAACACAAAGTATGACATGGCAGTACGCAGTGCTAGGGGTAGTCTAACGCAGTACTATACGTATCAGGCGTTGCGGGAGAATATCTGGCGATATTTCCCGGGTCTTTGGATTTATCGGATAGACGAACCGGAGGGGGAATGTTGCATGTTCGGATAGTTAGGGACGTGTGACGGACGAACGGATCGCGTACTCGGATTTGTCTCGTCGTTCTGAGCAACTTTCATGTAGAAAGTATTTTCATCGGAGTTACGGTTTAAAAGATATGATTTTCTAAAGTTTAAACAATATTCTGAAATTACAGATTTATTATTAATTCGAATTATCCAGAACAGTAGCAGGATGACGTCAGCATGACGCATGGATGACGTCAGCAGTCAACAGGGGGCCGGCCAGGTCAAACCTGATATGTGGGGCCCACATGTCAGTGACTCAGTTAACTAAACAGAGTTAGCTTAATCTATTTAAACTAATTAGCAGGCGGGGCCCAGCATTCAGTGGGTAATTAGTGTTTTAAATCACTAATTAATTTTATTAACGGATTATTTATTTAATAAAACGTTTTACCGAGCGGGACCCACATGTCATAGACACAGGGCCCGCCCAGTCAGCGTGGACTAGGTCAACGGGACCCAGTGGGGCCCAGAGTCAGTGGCTGGGCCGTGGGGCCCGCGGCGCCACGTCGGACCGGCCGCCGGAGTCGCGCCGGAGTGCCCAGATGCGGTGGCGAGCTCGGGTTTCGCCCTCAGGGCGTCTCCGGGGCCGTGGCTTGGCCCGTTCGAACGGGCGGCGAGCGCCGCGTCACGTGGTGGTGTTGGCGTGGTTGGGGGCCGCCGGGAACGGCGCCGGCGATGACCGCAGCGGCGATGGCGTTCGGGTGGTGCACGGGGTCGGCGCTACGGCACGCTAGCGAGCGAAAGGAGAAGCTAGGTGTGGCCTGCGCGATGCGCACGGGCCCGAGGCCGTTTGGTCACCGGAACGGCACCGGCGACGAGCTTGGCGGCGGTGCGTTCGGGCGAAAGAGGGGCGACGCGTACGGGCACGAAGAGCGCGCGGGGAGAGGGGGAGGGGGACGAGGTGCTCACAGCGAGTCTGTAGGTGAGCTTAGCGTGCGCGGGGAGGGCTCGGAGTGGCCGGAGTCGGCGATGGCGTGCGGCGGCCGAAGGTGGAAGATGACGGCGCCGGCGACGCAGCGACGCGTTCTAGCTCGTGGGGCTCGGGGGAGAGGCGTAGTCGACGGAGGCGAACCATGCGGGCATGGTCACGCGACGAGGCAGAGGCGGTGGCCGCGCGTGCTATGGCGGCGGTGCCATGGCTGCGCACTGGAGAGAGAGGAGAGGTGGTGTCCAGGGGAGAGTGAGGCGAGGGAGAGCCAGGGGGTCCGGGGTGCTGCTCATATACGCGGCAGTCGCGGCGACGCGCTGTCGACCGCGAGGGAGGGGGGCCTGGGCGTGCGCGCGTGCGTGCGCCAGGTGCTCGACAGTGAGCCCCGGGCGTGAGCTGTACGAAGAGGACGAGCGAGTTGGGCTGGGCCGGCCACTGTGATGACTTAGGCCCAGCACAGTGGGTCTTTTTCTTTTTCTTCTTTTCTTTTCTGTTTTCTCTTTTTAGTTTCTGTTTTGACTTTTGTTTTGATTTCAAAATACTTTTGTAAAATATGAAACTACCCCAAATAAATATGGTGCATTATTAGTCACTGCTAGAAACTGGTTTGGCGTCCATATCTTTTTGGTTTGGATTTTATTTAATTGAAAAGGGGTTGAATAGTGCTATGTTGCTGCTGTTTCTTGTTGTTCGAGTCCTTTTACAATTCCAACTAATGTTGCAATCATTTTTATAAATGCTAGGGGAATATTTGCAACAAGATGCATATTTTAGTTTTCCAGTTTGAACAACTTTTATTTTCCACTTTAGTTTAAATTTGAAGTTGACTTAGGAGTTGAAATGCAATATGATGCAACTGATGTTTAGGCACTGATAATCATGATGTCATGGCATAATCAAAATGGAATTACTGTAGTTAACCACTGGGGGTGTTACAAATCTCCTCTACTAACAAGAATTCTCGTCCCGAGAATTAAGAAGTAGAAGGAAAAAGTTCAGGGTATTCCGCACGAAGATTATCCTCGCGTTCCCAAGTTGCTTCATCTTCAGTATGATTTGACCACTGCACTTTGAGGAACTTGGTAACCTTCTGACGGGTTCGACGTTCAGCTTCATCGAGAATGCGGATCGGATGCTCCTTATAAGATAGATCATCTTGCAATTCGAGCATCTCGTGATCCACAGCTCGGTGCGGAGATTCCTTGAAGCATTTACGAAGTTGCGACACATGAAAGACGTCGTGGATATGGGAGAATTGCGGCGGCAACTCCAGTTTATATGCCACCTGACCACGTCTAGCAATAATGCGGAAAGGACCAATGTAGCGTGGAGCTAACTTGCCCTTGATTCCAAAACGGTGAGTGCCCTTCATAGGGGTGACACGTAGATAAGCTTGATCACCAGGTTGATAAGTCAAACCCCATCGTTTGCGATCATAGTTGCTCTTCTGGCGGTCCTGAGCCGCCTTGAGATTTTCCCGGACAATTCGGACTTGTTCTTCGGCGTGTTGAATAATATCTGGACCCACGAGCGGTCGTTCCCCAGTTTCTGACCAATTCAGAGGGGTTCGACACTTACGTCCATAGAGAACTTCAAAGGGGGCCATTTTCAAGCTGGCTTGATAGCTGTTGTTATAGGAGAACTCGGCATATGGAAGAGATTCTTCCCACTTCTTGCCGAAAGAAACAACACAAGCTCGTAGCATGTCTTCAAGCACTTGGTTGACTCGTTCGACTTGGCCTTGGGATTGAGGATGATAAGCTGAACTCCAGGTGATATGAGTTCCCATAGTCTTTTGAAAACTTTCCCAGAAATGACCAGTGAATATGCTGCCACGGTCTGAACTGATCTCTTTCGGGATGCCGTGGAGTGAAACAATTCTGGAGATATATAACTCTGCTAACTGACTAGCAGTGATCGTCTCCTTGACAGGCAGGAAGTGTGCAACTTTGGAGAGTTGGTCGACGACGACAAGAATAGCATCGTGACCCTTCTGTGACCTGGGAAGTCCTGTAATGAAATCCATCTGAACCTTATCCCATTTCCATAAAGGAATAGGTAACGGTTGCAGAATTCCAGCAGGCTTCTGATGTTCTGCTTTAACGCGACGACACACATCACATTCAGCAACATAACGAGCAATGTCTTGCTTCATTCTGGACCACCAGTACCTTTGACGGAGATCACGATACATCTTGGTGCTACCCGGATGAATAGACAACGGGGTATCATGTGCCTCCTTCATGACTTTGTCAGTCATAAGCTCGAAGCGAGGTACCACAATACGGTCTTTGAAATACAAGGTTCCATCTTCAGACAGCGAGAAATCCCTGTACTTTTCAAGGTGAAGATCTTTCTTCATCAGATCAACTTCAGCATCTTTAGCTTGTGCACTCTTAACATCTTTCTCAAGGTCTGGTTCAACAACCAAGGTTTTTAAGTATCCTTGAGGAACTATCTCGATATTTAGCTTTCGAAGCTCTTCATACAGAAGTGGTTGCTGTAGCTGAACCTCAAGTTCGCAGCAATAGGATTTGCGGCTCAACGCATCAGCCATCACATTAGCCTTGCCAGGGGTATAGGATATACCCAAGTCATAGTCCGCAATGGTCTCTATCCATCTTTGCTGACGGAGGTTCAGAGATGGCTGAGTGAACAAGTACTTCAGACTTTTATGATCCGTGTATATCTCGCAACGATTACCGAGGAGATAATGTCGCCACAACTGCAGTGCATAGATGACAGCAGCTAGTTCTAGATCATGTACCGGATAATTCTCTTCATGTGGGCGCAACTGACGAGAGCCATAAGCAATCACCTTACGCTCTTGCATTAGGACACAGCCTAATCCTTCACGGGATGCGTCACAATAGATCACAAAGTCTTTGCGGGTATCTGGAGGAGATAGTACTGGGGTATTGTAACGGATTGACATCTGCCCCAGTGGATAAAGAGTGTACTCTGGATGTATCCCTGCTCGAACAGCTGCTAGCTGCGTCGCAGGGTGTGGTGGAAACAAACGATCCATCTGAAACAGAGGAAACTCATGATTGTCAAAAGACAAGGAGAAGTATAACCGATCTCGGAGAGAAAGGTTAAACAAAACAATGGAAAGGAAAATGATTATCAGACTAATCAGATCAATGTCAGGGAAATCGCACATATATCCAGCTCTCCGGGTGGACGAGAATTACGAGATCCTAAGTGTTGGCGTTAGTAAACTTTAGTTAACCCGAAAGGAAGAGAGGTCAGAGTCCCAGAGTAAAGATGAGGAATAAAAGATACTAATACCTCCCAATTGGCGACGTGGGCCTGTAAGCCACACAGCCAAGTTAGTAGAATAGTTTTCCGGTTTCTAGACTCAACTTCGGCCAAGGAGTTGGAAAGGGGGTTCCTACAGGCAGTCGGCTCTGATACCAACTTGTGACGCCCCCGGCCCGATCGTGCACTAATCATACACGCAAATGCACACGATCAAGCCTAAGGACTCACGGGAAGATATCACAACACAACTCTAAAACATAAATAAAGTCATACAAGCTTTATATTACAAGCCAGGGCCTCAAGGGCTCGAATACATAAGCTTGCGAACAAGCGTCAGCGGAAGCATCAGATATCTGAGTACAGATATAAAAGAAAGTACAGAAAGGCCTTTAGAAAGGCGGGGCAAAATAAAACACTACGATCGAAAGGCGAAGGCCTCCTGCCTGGGACCCTCCGATCCTACTCCTGGTCGTCAGTCAACTCATAGTAGTATCCATCCTCTGGGTAGTAGTAGTAGCGATCGTCGGGGCATCTGTCTCAGGGGGCTCCGTCCTCTGGTCACGTCAAACTGATATGGGGAGAAAAAGGAAAACAAAGCAACCGTGAGTACTCAGAAGTACTCAGCAAGCAAGGATCTACACTACATATGCAACATTTTCAAAGGGAGGCTGTATATGTGGACTGGGCTGCAGAAATGCCAGAATAGAGAGAAGGCCTAGTCCTATCGAAGACTAGCATCTTCAGCGGTCTTGTAGCAGTATAAGAGAGTAGAACAATACCATATAATGTAGCAGTAATAATATCAACCTCACCCAGAGATCCTTTCTCGACTCCCTGCGAGAAAGCAATCCCAGAGCCATAAAGTCTTCAAACCTCGTCCTGAGATCCCTTCTCGACTCCCTGCGAGAAGCAATCCCAGAGCCATATATACAGGTCTCATCACAGGTATCCAGTTCTAAATTGTATCAATCAGGATACAACTCCGAGTGTCCTTTACCGTAGGACCGGCTATCGATAGAAATGTTCTTCCCTGCAGGGGTGCACCAACTTACCCAACACGCTCGATTAACTCCGGCCGGACACACTTTCCTGGGTCATGCCCGGCCTCGGCCAAACGACACATCGCAACCCTACCTATAGCTCAGCAGAGAGGTCCCCGTCGGTCTACATCCTAAGCGCTCAGAGGTCTTGGGCCATCGCCCTGTGCACTCCGAGTCGTTGCGCGCAGGGAGAAGCCTGGCACCAGGAGGGCGCCGGTCCGTCCGTGCCGCCATGCTGAACTGGACGTCTGACAGAGCTTTCGGCTGATGCTACGATGCAGAACGCCCATACTATGCCCACGTGATGGTTAGTGCTATTAGACCAGAGGCCTGCTCGGATCAAATATCCAAATCGCTAGGACTAGGGGCTTGCGGTAACGAGCAGAGACTCACGAAAGATGTGACCCCGTCGCCCCGTCTCGAGGACTTGCGGCAAGGGCCATGAATGCCCGGCCACGCCTCGTATTCAACACTCGGGCACCATCCAGGTCAACCCGTCTCGTAAAAGACTGTCGGGAACTCAGGTCCACCTCTACTGGGTGGTACCGCCTGTCCCTTCAGTCCTGTAGTAAAAGTAGCTTCCTCGGGTCCCCCTTCGGGGCCGACCCGTCTCTATCAAGGTTCAGCAGTAAAGTCACAGTAACCGTGTGTCCATAACATCAAGGAAATCCGAGGTATCACCCTCGACGGATGCCCACTCGGTGTAACCGTCAAGTCGAACTTAGGAGGAATCACCCTCGATGAGTTCACACTTGATGTGTTGTACGACAGCGTCGTATCGGAAGTGGAGAAGGAGGAATCACCCTCGATGACCACGATCGAATAGCTACTCTACAGAGTTAACATCAGAAGTGCTACATGAGGTTTCACCCTCGGCACTTGATAGTAACGCTGCAGTGTCGTTACAACTAAGGGGGGGTGATGTGCGGTGTCGGGGCCTGGTCTTCAATCCCGTTGATCGGGTCTTCTGACGATCCAGCGCGGCAGTCGGGATAAGTGGGGTCACTGATAGGTCTCTACCCAGCCTAGACTAAACAGTTTAGGATATGTAGGTAATTATCAACAGCAGGTTACAATGAACAGGCTATGCATCAGAATAGGTAAAGCAGTAGTAGCAGCAATTCTAATGCAAGCATGGGAAATTAGAATGGGCGATATCGGGATGATCAAAGGGGGGGGGCTTGCCTGGTTGCTCGGCGGCAAGGGCAAAGTCGTCTATGGTGTCTTCGGGATCCGGAGCTGCGTCGGTCTCGGGGACGACGTCGGTGTCAGGGTCTAACGAGAGAGAAGAGGGGGAGGAAACAGTATAAATACACAGTAAATATGAGCAACACAAAGTATGACATGGCAGTACGCAGTGCTAGGGGTAGTCTAACGCAGTACTATACGTATCAGGCGTTGCGGGAGAATATCTGGCGATATTTCCCGGGTCTTTGGATTTATCGGATAGACGAACCGGAGGGGGAATGTTGCATGTTCGGATAGTTAGGGACGTGTGACGGACAAACGGATCGCGTACTCGGATTCGTCTCGTCGTTCTGAGCAACTTTCATGTAGAAAGTATTTTCATCGGAGTTACGGTTTAAAAGATATGATTTTCTAAAGTTTAAACAATATTCTGAAATTACAGATTTATTATTAATTCGAATTATCCAGAACAGTAGCAGGGTGACGTCAGCATGACGCATGGATGACGTCAGCAGTCAACAGGGGGACGGCCAGGTCAAACCTGATATGTGGGGCCCACATGTCAGTGACTCAGTTAACTAAACAGAGTTAGCTTAATCTATTTAAACTAATTAGCAGGCGGGGCCCAGCAGTCAGTGGGTAATTAGTGTTTTAAATCACTAATTAATTTTATTAACGGATTATTTATTTAATAAAATGTTTTACCGAGCGGGACCCACATGTCATAGACACAGGGCCCGCCCAGTCAGCGTGGACTAGGTCAACGGGACCCAGTGGGGCCCAGAGTCAGTGGCTGGGCCGTGGGGCCCGCGGCGCCACGTCGGACCGGCCGCCGGAGTCGCGCCGGAGTGCCCAGACGCGGTGGCGAGCTCCGGCGAGCTCGGGTTTCGCCCTCAGGGCGTCTCCGGGGCCGTGGCTTGGCCCGTTCGAACGGGCGGCGAGCGCCGCGTCACGTGGTGGTGTTGGCGTGGTTGGGGGCCGCCGGGAACGGCGCCGGCGATGACCGCAGCGGCGATGGCGTTCGGGTGGTGCACGGGGTCGGCGCTACGGCGTGCTAGCGAGCGAAAGGAGAAGCTAGGTGTGAACTGCGCGATGCGGGGAGCACGATGCGCACGGGCCCGAGGCCGTTTGGTCAACGGAACGGCACCGGCGACGAGCTAGGCGGCGGTGCGTTCGGGCGAAAGAGGGGCGACGCGTACGGGCATGAAGAGCGCGCGGGGAGAGGGGGAGGGAGACGAGGTGCTCACAGCGAGTCTGTAGGTGAGCTTAGCGTGCGCGGGGAGGGCTCGGAGTGGCCGGAGTCGGCGATGGCGTGCGGCGGCCGAAGGTGGAAGATGACGGCGCCGGCGACGCAGCGACGCGTTCTAGCTCGTGGGGCTCGGGGGAGAGGCGTAGTCGACGGAGGCGAACCATGCGGGCACGGTCACGCGACGAGGCAGAGGCGGTGGCCGCGCGTGCTATGGCGGCGGTGCCATGGCTGCGCACTGGAGAGAGAGGAGAGGTGGTGTCCAGGGGAGAGTGAGGCGAGGGAGAGCCAGGGGGTCCGGGGTGCTGCTCATATACGCGGCAGTCGCGGCGACGCGCTGTCGACCGCGAGGGAGGGGGGGCCTGGGCGTGCGCGCGTGCGTGCGCCAGGTGCTCGACAGCGAGCCCCGGGCGTGAGCAGTACGAAGAGGACGAGCGAGTTGGGCTGGGCCGGCCACTGTGCTGACTTAGGCCCAGCACAGTGGGTCTTTTTCTTTTTCTTCTTTTCTTTTCTGTTTTCTCTTTTTAGTTTCTGTTTTGACTTTTGTTTTGATTTCAAAATACTTTTGTAAAATATGAAACTAGCCCAAATAAATATGGTTCATTATTAGTCACTGCTAGAAACTGGTTTGGCGTCCATATCTTTTTGGTTTGGATTTTATTTAATTGAAAAGGGGTTGAATAGTGCTATGTTGCTGCTGTTTCTTGTTGTTCGAGTCCTTTTACAATTCCAACTAATGTTGCAATCATTTTTATAAATGCTAGGGGAATATTTTCAACAAGATGCATATTTTAGTTTTCCAGTTTGAACAACTTTTATTTTCCACTTTAGTTTAAATTTGAAGTTGACTTAGGAGTTGAAATGCAATATGATGCAACTGATGTTTAGGCACTGATAATCATGATGTCATGGCATAATCAAAATGGAATTACTGTAGTTAACCACTGGGGGTGTTACACATTCATTACTGCACCTTGGTTGCATTGGAGATGCAGTTGTATTTCACCTTGGTGCAATTTTCTCTTTGGCTATGAACCAAATGTTTCCTCGAAGAAGAATCGATGTTGGTACTAAGAGCAATTTTTTTTATTGATTTCTAAGCCTTCTCACAACTTTGTCTTCATCTCCCTTGTAATTTTATAATAACTACACAAAAAATACGAAGCCAATAATATTTATTTTTTTTGGCATGCATTAGCCGTTTGCTAGTTAAATATGTGGTCAGACTTTGATTAAAAATATGACGTGGAGTAAAAAACCGGATGGAGGTAGTACGAGATATGGTGGCACACTAATTTAGACCAAACACAACAACCCATAATTAGTGGCAGAGGGAAAACTGTACATACAAAATAATTGATATTAAATTACTCACAAAATATTAAAATTGAAGGTTCGTGCAGTCCACCTTTCCAATAATTTGGCGCGTGTGTGGTTGTTCACTTAACGAAGGGTAGTGTACCGCACGTGAATGACAGAAAGTGCGACCAGGACGCGTGGATCGTTAGTTGATCGTAGTTTTCTTCACTGGTATGTTAAAAAAAGAGTTTCATTTCATACACAATTTAAAATGATTGTTATGGAGAGGAAAAAGACCACTCCACTATATTAGTACTATATATGAGTACTATATAAGCTGGAGCCTCAGCACTTTTTCGCTAGGGTTTGCACTCTTCACACTCTCGCCGCACTATATATATACACGCTGGAGGCTCAGCGTTCGTTTGCTAGTGTTTGCTCTATTCACAATCTCTCATCCTCTTCATCAGATATGATCACGAGTGTGTTGGCCTCTCTCTCTCTCTCTCTCTCCCCCTCACAGCTAGTCAAGGAGCCGTTTGGATCCCATCGGACCGGGTAGGGGGAGGAGGTGCGGCGTTCACTCTGTCGCTGTCGGCTAGGAAGGGAATCCACTGCCGGACGCGCTGTTCTCTTTCACCCAGCGCTTACACATGAGGGCCTCCGACCCCTTCTTCCTCACTGCCGTATGTAGTGTGGGCACATCCGGCCTCCTGCCGCACGCCTAGCCACATCCCGATGACCCTAAGGTATAACTTTCTTTGAAACCGTCATTGCTCTAGCTGCATGCGGATCATTTTAGATTCTGTAGTCGAATCAAGGTCTTGGTTCAAAGAGGAAAGAAGGGGGGCGGGGGGGGGGAGCATGGATCTAGGACGTGGTTCAATGAGGAAAGGAAGGAGGGAAAGTAGTACAGGCTGGCTATCCAGCCGCTCTGTTGGTCGAAAAGGGAAAAAGGGGGTAACCCAGTACACACATCTATAAGGAACCAATCTCTTTGTTGAAAAAGGAAAGAAACCGGGGGGTCGGGAAGTTTGTGTAGGACTAGATTTGTTGCCCTCACATATGAAGGAGGTTGAAAGAGAATAAATATGTCACCAACACAGATATGCTGCGTGGCAACATACTCTGCATCACCCATTTATACGTGTGGAGGCATGCTACTTCTTGAGCTTGCCTTGATTTTCCCTTGAAGAGGAAAGGGTGATGCAGCAAAGTAGAAATATGCCTTCAGCTACAGCCCCGCCGGCTGAACCTGCTATATTATGAACGTTCATCAATTAAGAGCTAAAATGAACAGTTTCTGTTTGTTTTACCGCTTAATGAACGAACGGCCGTTTCTCCCCAACCGTAACTCCGATTGAGGTAAAACCAACGCCCACGTCTTTCGATCGTCGAGCCCGTCCCAATGGCATCATTGTCATAATGTTTTCACACTATGAAAATGACCATTTTACCCTTGCCCTTCGATCAGTCCCTCCGAGAGGGAAACCTTTCCGAAAAATCTTCCCGGAGTTTTATCACACTTCCACCTGGTGTATTCCTTCACCCCCAGGCAAGCCAACCTCTTATCATGAGCTCCGGACTTGCGTGATGACTTTGTTGGCACCCTGTGTGTTTATCGTAGTACATCTGTATCGCCTGTTAGTCTGCACTTGCATACACCTGTTATGTCATCTGTATTGGAGGTTAGCATTACCTTTCATCTAATGTCATGACTTGTTTTCATGCTATATCTTGCCATTCTAGTAATAACATTTTGAATACCATTATCATGTTAGTACCAAGATTTGGTCTTATGCTATGTTTGTCAACGTTGTTATGATGTGGCTAAGTTATTGCTAAGTGACTGTTCACACTTATAATTGTTGAAGTAAAGGTGCGATGGTGGAGATGCTGAATTGAATAAACTAAACCTAGTCGGTTGATCTAGAGTCACCTGTCCAGGCTTATTCGTGCAGCCACATTTGCCGATATGGGACGGCCTTGACTTGGTCTAGCTTTGTGCTCTTTCATCGGTACCACCAACTAGGGAAGGTTATGCGTGCGTGCTACCATGATCAGGTAGGCGACGATAACCTTGTGAGCCCAGTTGTATGTTTAGCCCGGGAGTCCCCGTTTGGGACAATTGTGTTGGCCACATCGGTGGCAGGTGTCAAGAGTGACACAGGGGCCACCCAGGACATGACCCTGGGAGGGTATGATTGTCGGTGGTACGATAGAGGAGTCACGGGTTAGGCAGGTTTCGTTGGAGCAACCCTGATCCACCCGAATGGGATCATGAGGTCAGGTGCTCCATGGTGTGGGTAAAGTGCGCAACCTCTGCAGAGTGTAAAATCTATTCGAATAGCCGCATCCACGGTATTGGACAGCCCATGTAGACCTCACTAGGTGGTCAACCGTAGTGATGATAATAATGGTGGAAGAACCTGTCAGGATCTTGGATGAGATGGAAAGAACCACGAGGAGTAAGGTGATAAGATTTTACAAGGTGCTGTGGGAGCACCACACTGAGGAAGAGGCTACTTGTGAAAGAGAAGATTTTCTGAGATCCGCATATCCATATTTGTTCCCTGAGCAACCGAATATCGAGGATGAGATTCATCCTAAGGGGGGTAGGTTTGTGACACCCTGATTTTGGCAACTTTTTCTTTTCAAACTTTTCTTGGCTTTATTTGAAATTTGATTGGTTTTTGAATCTTTCTAGTTGGTCTTGGAAACTTTTGAATTTTTTCCAAGTAATCAAAAGCCTCATCACCCTGCCAAAACCCTGCCAAGTATCTCTAGGACCCAAATCCCTATTTAAATCTTTTCCAATAACTCATTTTCCTTATTTGGGAATTTAGGTCACCATTGTGGGTTGTGAAGCAACCTATAGTTTGGATGACCAGAAAATTCTCAAATAATTCCCTAAAATACCTTGGACCCTATCTTGCCCCAATATCCAAAAATATTCCATGGCCTAGTTCAAATATTTTGCAAAACAATTCATTTTTGTTCCTGGTCAGTCTAGACCTTTGTGAAGGAAGTACCTGCTAGGTTTGTCCAAATGCTCTGAAATTTTTGTGGCATGAGGACAACTACAAATGACTTCCTTCCACCAAGTTTCAGCCTCAGGAGATCATCCAAGTGAGCAGTACTTCAACATTCAGATTCTGGACTAGATTTGTAGGTTACACATGAACTACCCTCAAACCTCAACCAAACCTTCTCAAACTTGGCCAGTTTGGAGTCCTTCCAACGAGGATCACTCCAGACAATCTCTTTGGCTCCATCCCTAGCTCTCCACCTCTCCAGATCCCTCTCTTCTTTGCTGTCAGGAACTGTTGTTGAGGCTACCCTTCATCTCAGATCAAACCAAGCCAAACTATGGGTGCAGGTGAAGTCAGTGATCGATGGTCGTCACGTTGGACAAGATTTTCCAGGCTTGCGTGGCCTCCTGGTGGCAAACACCATGGTGAGCATGGCGATGGCATGCTTGTCGCCGCGCTCTGTGCCGCGCCAGGCTTGGGTCTCGTCAGGGCGAGGCGCCTGCGCCGCAGTGGCTTGTCCAAGTGTGCCGACATCATTCCCGTGCGACACCTAGCCCCTCTAGATCCTTTGCCCTCACCGGAGAAGCCCTCGGCGGTCGCCACGATCGCGAGCACTGTGCCGCTCGTGCGGCAACAGTTGCGGCGCCGCTCGTCTTCTTCTCCCCGAGCTATCCCCTCGTGCATTTAATGCCTCTGCTCGTTCCCGTCGCTTCGCCCCGCGCCACGATGGCCAGCTTGCTGTCCTTGCTCTAGTGGCGTAGCCACGTCGCCGCTGATCCAGAGAGATCGCTGAGCGCCTCCTCCCGCCTATAAATACCCCGCCCGGCCTCGCTGAGCTTCTCACCTCTCTTCCTCCATCCTCAGTCGCCTCCCCAAGCAAGAGCGAAGGCCGAGAGGCCCTCTGGCCTCGAGCTTCGCCGGAGTTCTGCCGCCAGTTGAGCTACACCACCAGCCCTCTCCACCCCACCCCAGCCTCATCCAACTACGCCCGTCGAGCTCAGTGCACTCCACTGGTGCTCCTCGACCTCCTGCCCGAGAGAATAGTCACCGGAATCTCCACCTCCGTCGACCACCGTAGCGCTCGTCCGCCAGAGAAGAAGGGTGCCGCGCCGTCCGTCCATCTCTGGGGGAGCTACGGGTACAGGGAGGACCGTCTTCAAGTGCCCGATTGATCCCCGTCAACTCCTAGCCCAACCGCCGTCGCTATCGCCGGTGAGCCGCCCCTCTCTCTGCCTTTCTCTCTCTCTCTCTGTTTTAAACGGACCCGGCCCCACCTATCAGTGGATGCGGCTGCGCATGCGAAGGGGTAAGTGGAGGTGCATTGGAGGTTTATGCCTTCGACGTGGCCTCTGCTGGGTTTTACTGTTTTTATGAATTTTGTTTATTTAAATAGAGTTGACCAGCCACTTTGACCACTAATAACTTTTTATTAAAAGGTCCAATTGACCTGATTCTTTTTGCATTGTGTTCATATTCAACTTCTTTATTTTCTGACCAAGTTTGGTATTTTTTCCAGTAATCATAGAATTGTTGGTGAATAAAAAGGCTTAATGTGACATTTTCCTTTGCCATTTAAAGATATTTTCAGAAGGAGATTCTTGTGGATTTGAAGACCAGGAGTATTTGAACAACCCAACTGATCAAGGCAAGCCAGGACACCCATATTATGAAGCATTTCATAGCATTGCATAATTCATTTCTAGCATTTAATTAAACTTAGATAATTCAAGTGAAGTATTTAAATGCCTATTGTTGACAACTTAAATTGATATGATGGATGACCATGATTGCTAAGTGAAACTTAGTTGGTTGATCAAGAGTCACCTGTCCGGGCTTACCCGTGCAGCCACATTTGCCGGTATGGGACGGCCTTGACTTGGTCTGGCTCCGTGCTCTTTCACCGGTACCTCCAGATAGGGAGGGTTATGCGTGCGTGCAACCCTGATCAGCTAGACGATGATAACCCTGTGAGCCCAGTTGAGTTTTGTGCCGGCGTCCCCGTTTGGGACAATTTAGTTAGGCCACGACGGTGGCAGGTGTCACGAGGTGACACGGGGCCACCCAGGGCTTGACTCCGGGGGAGGATGATTGCCGGTGGTACGATGGGAGAGTCACGGGTTAGGCAGGTTTCGTTGGAGCAACGCTGGTCCACCCAAATGGGATCCCGAGGTCAGGTGCTCCATGGTGTGGGTAAAGTGCGCAACCTCTGCAGAGTGTAAAATCTATTCGAATAGCTGTGTCCACGGTATTGGACAGCCCGACCAGACCTCTCTAGGTGATCAACCGTAATAACCATAGTAATGATGGAAGAACTTGTCTTATGAACGGAAGTACTCATTGGCATCGAGTATTCTGAGGTTTGTGAGACAACCCGGATATGAGTAGGTTAATAGCAGTAAGTGAAACATTTAAGACTTAACAAGTTGATTGCCATGCTATTATTTGCTGCATATTTGGTTGTCATGTGTTTGCGAGTACATTCAAAGTACTCACCTGGCATATCATGCCAGATGCAGGAGAAGACTGAGACGGAGGTCTCGAAGATCTGTGTTGCGATGCCTAGGATGTGTCCTCAGCAGTGTCCTTGTGGATGGAGTTACTATCATGTTCCGCTACGCAGTAGTCTTTCGCTGTAGTATTCACAGTAATACCGAGGCCCTGATATTATAGATAAATAATGTAGATATTGTCATAGCACTAGACATGCTTTTGGCCTCGATGATCATGTAATATATAAGCTTGTACTCGACTATTATCAATAAAAGTTCAGCTATGTTCTATTCCAAGTTGTTGTGTGTTTCCAGAAGACATGATCTCTGGGTTGGGAACACTGGTAAACCGGTTCTCTGAGCCGGGGTGCCACAACGCTTGGTATCAGAGCCGTGCTGACTATAGGACACCCTAGGTAACCCGCGCTAGGACTGCGATTAGCATAGGATTTTGAGTGTGCATCTTGCTTGTTGCATCTTGCTTGTTGCATGCCATGGCTCATGCATCATAATTCATTATGTTACTAACTCTTGGCATTGTGAGTGTAGATGGCACCAGTTCCATATCACTTTCATCATGAGCAAGAACCCCACACTTTTCCAGTTCTACTCCGTAGCGTCTTCGGCTGTATCCCAACGGTGATGACCCGGTGTACCAGGTGTTTCGGGAGCAGTTGGGCGAGTCAGTATACGAGTACCATGCAGTGGCTTACATGACCACGACTTTGGATATTGGAAGCTCTTCTCGCTCTTGCAAGGGCGGAGTGGCTTCTACTCCGGAGCTGGCGACCCAGTTTGCTGCCATGGAGGCTATTACCGACTTGCGCTTCCACGAGGTCGAGATGCAGACCCATCCAGGTTTCTTCCACTACCCCACTCTATCGCCTACGACAGGGCGAGTTCTTTTCTCACCTGTTGACCCGGCATGTAATCATGCGGCTGGTGTTTTGTCTCACTACCTGAACGCCAGTTACTGTATGATCGTCTCCTTGGCTGAGGAGCTGTGTCATGTTCAGGAGGCACATGCAGCAGTGACTCCAACACCTCCTCCTCCTGTAGTTCCACCTAGGTATCCACCACTAGTTCCACCTCCGCGTGTGCTTGATACCCCTTCTAGTTTTTCTGGACCATCAGGCTTATCGTCTGGTAGCTGACTGGAGACGCCAGCTGAGTGGGCCTCACTCGTAGCCACTCCTGCTCCGCCGATGTTGAGGCGACGTGCTCTTTCTCTCGCAGAGGGAGAGCCGTCTCAGCAACAACGTCGCGTCTCCTTTGACCCGGTGACACACATCATCAGTTCTGATTCTGACTCAGGATCTGACGACAAGGACTCTTCAGATGGGCAGTGTTCGTGTCACCGACGCACTAGACTAGAGCTTGAGTAGTAATGCATGCATCCTTACATATGTCGACTGCCGTATGAGCAGTCTAGCCATGATATTCCCCTACTAGCTTGCCATGTATGATGTTGGGTTATCTTGTATAATTATGTTGTTCTCTTTATTCGCCTTTGTCATGAATTTTCTCCGGTGTCATATTACTATATTTCTCCTTATGGATGTTGCTCATCGATTCGGTATTTGCCATGGGAACAAAAATTAGGATGAAGAAAGGAAGTAGCAGTCAAGGCGGCGATGGAAACCCCGTCCGTCGATCCGCCAGGCAGGCAGGGCAACCGCCCGAAGACTTACCACCACCACCACCTCAAGCCCCAACCACAGATCAGATAATAAGAATGTTTGAGGAAAAGAGAAACCAAGACCTCATGGAATTTCTCAAGAGTATGCAGACATTAGTAGGTCAGAGCAATGGCAATGGGGTGCATTCCAAACTGTCTGACTTCCAGCGCACAAAACCACCCCGCTTTGGTCAGGCTGTGGATCCTATTGAGGCAGATGACTGGTTAAGAACCATGGAAAAGAAATTGGACATCGCTCGTTGTGAAGAAGCAGATAAAGTCACATTTGTCACCCATTATCTCGAAGGCCCGGCAGCCATATGGTGGGACAACACCAAGTTAATGTGGCCTGCTGGAGAAGAGATTTCCTGTGAGAAATTCAAAGAGTTGTTCCGCCAGTATCATATTCCCACAGGTATCATGAAAGTGAAGTAGAGGGAATTCCTGGCCCTCACACAAGGAAACATGTCCGTGGGAGAATACCTTAACAAGTTCAACAACTTGGCCCGGTACTCTCCTCATGATGTGGCTACTGAAGAGAGACAAATAGACCGGTTCCTCGGAGGACTTAATCACGCCCTCCGATGTCAGCTATGCATGTTGGACTTCCCGATTTCCAGACCTTGGTGGATAAGGCCTTCATCGCCGAACGAGAACACAAGTCTGGGAATGATGATCGTAAGAGGAAGTTCGAGCCTAAGAAGGACAACAGGGAACCATATGCGCAAAAACTGCGCAGTTGGCAGTCAGGGCCATCTGAAAACAAACCTGTGTGGAACAATGGTGGCAACAACAGCAAGCCAGGCAACCAGAGCAAGACCTTCGGCAAGCAGCCAGTCATAGAAGACTGCCGTCACAACAACACCTGTTTCACTTGTGGCCAGAGTGGACACTACACGAAGCAGTGTCCTACTAAAAACGGAAAGCAATCAGCTGACCACAAGCCACAAATCAATCACCTTGGACGCCGCCCCAACCACAACTTCAGCCACGGATGCATCCACCACATCTCTGCTGAAGAAGTCTGCGAAGCTCCAGACATTGTCCTTGGTATGTTTTCTGTTAAGGACATACCTGCAATAATTTTATTTGATTCTAGGGCTTCCCACTCGTTTATTTCGCGAAGTTTTGCCACCTTGCACAAATTTTCTTCTTCATTTTTGGAAAAAATCATGGTGGTACAATCCCCTGTGTCTATGCCCAGAACAAATATAATATACAAGGGACTAGAAATCTCAATCCATGGAGTCAAATTCCCCGCTACCCTTGTTGCCATTGAATCCCCAGGACTGGTCATAATACTGGGAATGGACTGGTTGGCACCACACCAAGTGTGTATCAACTGCGCCACCAGAACGGTAACATTGGTGAACCCCGCCGGACAAACCATCCAATTTCTGGCCAGCAGAATGATAACAAGAAAGGGCAAGGCATACCAGACCACTGTTACAGATATGAATCTGATCCCGGTAGTGGATGAATTTCCGGATGTATTTCCTGAGGAATTACCAGGAATGCCGCCCGATAGAGAATTGGAGTTCGCCATTGAAGTAATTCCTAGTACAGCTCCAATATACAAGAAATATTATCATATGCCAAGCCCAGAGCTGGCAGAGCTAAAGAAGCAGTTAGACGAGTTGCTACAGAAAGGATACAATCGTCCAAGCATCTCGCCATGGGGGTCACTAGTATTATTTGTCAAGAAGAAGGATGGAAGTCTACGAATGTGCGTAGACTATTGCCAGCTTAATGAGGTCACTATCAAGAACAAGTACCTGCTCCCTCGAATTGATGACTTATTCGACCAGTTGAATGGAGCATGTGTATTCTCTAAGATCGACCTCAGAACGGGATATCATCAACTGAAAATCCGAAAGGAGGATATCCCCAAGACAGCGTTCACCACTCGATATGGACTATATGAATTTACAGTTATGGCGTTTGGATTAACCAATGCTCCAGCCTACTTCATGAGCATGATGAACAAAGTCTTCATGGACTTTCTGGACAAGTTTGTAGTGGTGTTCATTAACGACATCCTGATATACTCTAAGGATGAAGAGGAGCATAAGCAACATCTCAGAGCTGTCTTGGAAAGATTGAGAACCCATCGCTTATATGCCAAGTTCAGTAAGTGCGAATTTTGGCTGAAAGAGGTGGGATTCCTTGGACATATTTTGTCAGAGAAAGGAATAGTTGTTGATCCCAGAAAGGTTACTGCGGTCTTGAACTGGAAGACACCAGCGACGGTGACCGAAGTCTATAGTTTCCTGGGCTTGGCAGGCTACTACCGTCGCTTCATTGAAGGTTTTTCTAAGATAGCCAAGCCACTGACGGAATTGTTGAAAAAGAACCAAAGGATTATCTGGACAGCCGAGTGCGACAGCAGTTTCCAGGAGTTAAAAACAAGGCTAACCACAACCCATGTCTTAGTCCTCCCAGACATCCACAAGAGTTTCGACATATACTATGATGCATCTAGGTGTGGAATCGGATGTGTGCTGATGCAAGAGGGGAAGGTTGTAGCTTCTGGATCACGACAGCTACGACCTCATGAAGAGAACTATCCCACACATGACTTGGAGCTAGCTGTTGTGGTTCATGCCCTGAAGATTTGGAGGCATTATCTGACTGGACAACGATGTGAAATATACACAGACCATAAGAGTCTCAAGTATATTTTCACTCAACCCTACCTGAACCTCAGGCAGCGAAGGTGGCTTAGCTAGTCAAGGACTATGATGTTGGGATAAACTATCATCCAGGGAAAGCGAATGTGGTCGCTGATGCCCTGAGCAGGAAACAAGCTGCTGTGAATGCACTAGTTGAGGGTATGCATCCGAGCTTACAAGAAGAGTTTGTCAAACACAGTATGGTGCTATGCGGCCCAATGACCCCGGACACGTTGGAAATTAGTCCAACCCTCATGGAGGAAATCAAGGAAGAATAGAAGTCAGATGAAGAAATTCGGGAGATCAAGGAATTAATTCAGCAAGGGAAGGCCAAGTCCTTCCGTGTAGATGAACAGGGTACTGTGTTGTTCGAGAAGCTAATTTGTGTACCGGATCAGAACAACTTGAGGCAACAAATACTCAAGGAAGCACATGAGTCCGCATATTCGATCCACCCGGGAGGTACCAAGATGAATCAGGATCTGAGAGAAACTTTTTGGTGGTCTGGAATGCGGAAAGATATAGCATATTATGTCGCCTGCTGTGACATTTACAACAAGGTCAAGGCAGAGCATCAGAGACCCGCTGGGCTACTGCAACCTTTACCGGTGCCTCAGTGGAAGTGGGACGACATATGTAGGGATTTTATTGTGGGACTGCCCAAGTCCACGAGAGGCAATGATGCTATTTGGGTCATTGTAGACATTCTCACGAAGGTGGCTCACTTTATCCCAGTAAAGACCACTTTCAACGCAAATCAGCTGGCACAACTCTACATGTCCCGGATAGTCAGTCTGCACGGAGTACCCAAGTCTATCACTTCAGATAGGGGTTCCCTATTTACCTCAGCATTCTGGCTACGGCTACATCAAGCGCTGGGAACTATGTTGAAACACAGCACAGCGTACCATCCATAGACGGATGGACAGACCGAGTGAGTGAACCAAATATTAGAGGATATGCTTTGGTCATGTGCTCTCTCCCATGGACCCAAATGGGATGATAGTCTGCCGTACGCTGAATTCTCCTACATAAACAGCTATCAGGCAAGTCTCAAGATGTTGCCTTTTGAGGCATTGTACGGACGAAAGTGCCGCACACCACTGAACTGGTCCCAAACAGGAGATAGTCGCATATTTGGTACGGACTTGATGCTCGAGGCTGAAAGGCAAGTCAAGGATATTCAAGAGCGTCTGCGAGCAGCCAAGTCCCGACAGAAGAGCTATTATGACCCAAAACACCGGGAAGTAACTTTCGAGCCTAGAGACTTTGCTTACTTGCGAGTAACTCCTATGAAGGGAGTAAAGAGGTTTGGCACCCGGGGAAAGTTGGCCCCAAGATATATCGGTCCCATTCCAGTGATTTCTAGGAAGGGCAAAGTCGCATACCAGTTGGAATTGCCACCAGCATTGTCAGACGTTCATGATGTCTTTCACATCACACAGTTAAGAAAATGCATTGCACCCCCAGCCAAGCAAGTAGATATGAGTGAATTAGAATTGGCTAAGGATTTGACTTATGAAGAGAAACCTGTCAGGATCTTGGATGAGATGGAAAGAACCACGAGGAGTAAGGTGATAAGATTTTACAAGGTGCTATGGGAGCACCACACTGAGGAAGAGGCTACTTGGGAAAGAGAAGATTTTCTGAGATCCGCATATCCATATTTGTTCCCTGAGCAATCGAATATCGAGGACGAGATTCATCCTAAGGGGGGTAGGTTTGTGACACCCTGATTTTGGCAACTTTTTCTTTTCAAACTTTTCTTGGCTTTATTTGAAATTTGAATGGTTTTTGAATCTTTCTAGTTGGTCTTGGAAACTTTTGAATTTTTTCCAAGTAATCCAAAGCCTCATCACCCTGCCAAAACCCTGCCAAGTATCTCTAGGACCCAAATCCCTATTTAAATCTTTTCCAATAACTCATCTTCCTTATTTGGGAATTTAGGTCACCATTGTGGGTTGTGAAGCAACCTATAGTTTGGATGACCAGAAAATTCTCAAATAATTCCCTAAAATACCTTGGACCCTATCTTGCCCCAATATCCAAAAATATTCCATGGCGTAGTTCAAATATTTTGCAGAACAATTCATTTTTGTTCCTGGTCAGTCTGGACCTTTGTGAAGGAAGTACCTGCTAGGTTTGTCCAAATGCTCTGAATTTTTTGTGGCATGAGGACAACTACAAATGACTTCCTTCCACCAAGTTTCAGCCTCAAGAGAACATCCAAGTGAGTAGTACTTCAACATTCAGATTCTGGACCAGATTTGTAGGTTACACATGAACTACCCTCAAACCTCAACCAAACCTTCTCAAACTTGGCCAGTTTGGAGTCCTTCCAATGAGGATCACTCCAGACAATCTCTTTGGCTCCATCCCTAGCTCTCCACCTATCCAGATACCTCTCTTGTTTGCTGTCAGGAACTGTTGTTGAGGCTACCCTTCATCTCAGATCAAACCAAGCCAAACTTTGGGTGTAGGTGAAGTGAGTGATCGATGGTCATCACATTGGACAAGATTTTCCAGGCTTGTGTGGCCTCCTGGTGGCAAGCACCGTGGTGAGCATGGTGATGGCATGCTTGTCACCGCGCTCTATGCCGCGCCAGGCTCGGGTCTCATCAGGGCGAGATGCCTGCGCCACAGTGGCTTGGCCAAGCGTGCTGACATCGTTCCCGTGCGACACCTAGCCCCTCCAGATCCTTCGCCCTCGCTGGGGAAGCCCTCGGCGGCCGCCACGATCGCGAGCACTGTGCCGCCCGTGTAGCCACAGTTGCGGCGCCGCTCGTCTTCTTCTCCCTGAGCTATCCCCTCGCACTTTTAATGCCACTGCTCGCTACCGTCGCTTCGCCCCGCGCCATGACGGCCAGCTCGCCGTCCTTGCTCCAGTGGCGTAGCCACGTCGCCGCTGATCTAGAGAGATCACCGAGCGCCTCCTCCCGCCTATAAATACCCCGCCCGGCCTCCACTACTAGGAAAATGGTTATATATAGAAGTTTACCAGTAGCGCCTGTTTAAGCACCCACGCTACTGGTATGTACCAGTGGCGCCTGGTACAAAACACACTACTACTACTACTAAATAACAGCAGTGTTTGTTAGCTTGGGCCGCACTGCTGTTACGTGGGCCACATGGGAAAAACGGTAGCCCACTTAGCTATAGCGTTTGTTTTGAACGGGCTCTACAGCTAGTGGTCTTAGTAGTAGCACCGGCCACTATGCCTCGCTACTATTACAGGAAAAGAAAACCGGCCCGCGCCGGTCCCCCACACCACCCCCCTCGCTCTCACATCGATCCCCTCCGCTAGACGCCGCAGCCGCAGTTAGGGTTCCTCCCCGGCTGCCTCACCCCCGCCGATGGTGCCGCCGCCGCAGCACCCCAGCCACCACGCGCTCTCGCCTCTCGCCTCCTCCGACGCTCCAGCCCTGTAACTCCCCCTCTCCTCCATCCTGTGCGCGCCACTAGGCTCCGATCGATTTGCCGCAGCGGTTGTACCGCCGGGGCGGTAGTTGGGCGGTTGCACCGGGATTTCTAGACTGGGCAGATTCTCTTCATGCTCTTGATGCCCATTTTGCACCATAACTTCTCCTTGGTTGATTCCTTGGTACCTAAGCACACAAAGCATCTCCATTTGAGGTAGTAGCCATGTCTCAAGTGGGTCAAAGGGGAGTTCAACAAGGAGAGAGTTAACCTCGTTCTCGATAGCCCTTGCACGAGCTCGTGTCATTAGTCCACGTGGTGTCTTGGGAGACGAAGGTAGGTCCATGGGTATGACCGTAGGATGCACCACATCACCCTCCCCCCCCTTCGGAAAGATCCGACCTCGGATCGAAAACCTCATCACCATGGTAGGGAGAGAGATCCTTGAAGTTGAATATGTCGCTCACGGAGTACTTGTCGCGTGGAATGTCGATCTTGTAGGCATTGTTGTTCTAGCATTCTAGCACCTTGAAGGGTTCGTCGACTTGAGGTAGAAGCTTGGACTGGCGTTCATTGGGGAAGCGGTCCTTGCGAAGGTGTAGCCACACAAGATCTCCAGTGTTGAATATCATGGGGTTCTTGTTAGTGTTGATCTTGGTCGCGAGGCATTGTACTTGGCGCTCGATGGTGTGCCTTGTATCTTCATGCACCTTCTTCAGATGGCTCGCTCGTGCACTCGCGTCCATGTTGATGAGCTCTTGTAGTGGTAGAGGTAGAATGTCCAATGGGGACAACGGGTTGAAACCGTAGACGACCTCGAAGGGAGACTTGCCGGTAGTCGAATGTCTTGCGCGGTTGTAGGCGTACTCGGCGATGGGTAGACACTCCTCCCACTCCTTGATGTTCCTCTTGATCAACACACATAAGAGAGTAGATAGCGTTTGGTTCGTGACCTCCGTTTGGCCATTGGTTTGTGGATGGTATGCCCAAGAGAACAAGAGCTTGATTCCGAGCTCGGCACATAGTGTCTTCCAAAAGTAGCTTAGGAAATTGACGTCGCTGTCCAAAACAATCGTCTTTGGCACTCCATGTAGATGCAAGATTTCCCTACAAAAGAGATTTGCAACATGTTAATCATCGTCTATCTTGTTACATGGGATAAAATGTGCCATCTTAGAGAAATGGTCCACAACAACAAATACGGAATCTTTGCTATTTCGAGTTCTAGGCAAACCAAGCACAAGGTCCATACTAATATCTTCCCATGGGTGATATGGAATAGGAAGTGGCATATAGATACCATGGTATTGAGCTTTAGACTTAGCTTTGCGACATGTATAGCATCGATTGGTGAAGCATGAGACATCGCGGAACATCTTGGGCCAAAAGTAGTTCTTGAAGAGCGTAGCAAATGTTTTGTCGCGTCCAAAATGACCCATAAGTCCTCCTCCATGAGCTTCTTGCAAAAGTAACAGACGAAGAGAAGACTCGGGGATACATAGTTTGTTAGATCTCATAAGATAATCATCCTTGATGTAATATCATTCCCAAGATGTATGCGTCAAACACTTGGCATAAGGAATAGCAAAAGCAGGATCATGCGCATACAAGTCTTTTATGTGCTCAAAGCCAATGACATTCAATTCAAGTTTAGTTACAAGCATGCATTTACGGGAAAGAGCGTCCGCCACAACATTTTCCTTACCTTTGATATACTTGATGACATAAGGAAAAGACTCGATGAAATCACTCCATTTGGCATGTCGCTTATACAATTTAGTTTGACCTTTAAGATATGTAAGCGTTTCATGATCCGTATGGATGACAAATTCATGAGTGTCGGTGTACTAGAATAGGGGTACCCTAGTACCCCGTACTTGTGCACGGGCAGTAGCAGCATCCCGCGGCCAGGCTTACGGGAGGACAGCCAGAGAGAAGCTCAAGGTTATTAAGCCATTCAAGAACAAAGTATACAAAGCAAGAGTCAAGGCCCCGGCAAGAGGAGCTTGCCGGGAGGGGCAGTTGAGGCCCAGCCTGAGGTTTGCTGTAGCAGAGTACTTGCCCCGGCAAGTCATTGGCTGCGGCAAGATAGCAGCTGCGGCAAGGTACTTGCCCCGGCAAGTTACCTTGCGCGGCAAGCTATTGGTTGCGGCAAGCTGTCAGGTGCGGCAAGGTCTTGCCGCGGCAAGCGTTACTGTACCACTGTGCTACTGTGCTGCTCCGGTGCCTCTGCCAGCGTGGCGCTCTGGGTCCTTCCAAGCGTGTGTGGCAGGGCACTGTGTAGACGGCGGTACTCTGTAGCTAGCGGTGCAGGAGCAGGTGGGATAGGCTTTTCCCACGTCCAAGACGTCCGGGTACATGTATCTGGACAGCTAAGGCATGGGCATTTAATGCCCTTGTCCCCTGCCGTCAGTGGTAGGTAGGACATGTCATCCTAGTAATAATGGCCTTACTGTAGCAACTTTCCACCTCTACCTTTACTGTTTGCCACCTGTTGGTGACCCCTTTGTGCGTATAAAAGGAGGCCCATAGGCAACATGGAGGGGGTTAGGAACTGGGAGATGGAGAACTCCAGTATTGTACGCAGCTACTCTGTACTGTAGCGCTCCTGGAGCTAGAACAATCATCCAGATAATACACCAAAAAGCAGGAGTAGGGTTTTACGCATCCGTGCGGCCCGAACCTGGGTAAAATCTCTCTCGTGTGCTGTCGTGTTCTTCGCTAGATTTGCTATTCGTGCGACCGTCTCTCCCTGCCGAACGTAAAGGGGTCCTTCCCTGGGTCCCATAGGTGATCGCGGATTCGTCCCCGACAATGAGGCGGAGATAATGTTCCCACTCGCGCAAGACTCACACTAAAGCATATAATTCCTTGTCATAGATGGGATAGTTAAGTTGTGCGCCGGAGAGTTTCTCGCTAAAGTAAGCTATGGGGCGCTTCTCTTACATTAACACACCTCCTATTCCATTGCCACCAGCATCGCAATGAACTTCAAAAGTTTTGTCAAAATTTGGCAAAGCAAGCAAAGGAGCATGTGTAAGCAAATTCTTAAATTCATTAAATGCGGTATGTTGGGATGGTCCCCAAACAAATGGTGCATTCTTCTTACTCAAGGCATGCAAAGGGGTTGCTATGGTGCTAAAGTCCTTAATGAATCTATGATAGAAACCGGCAAAGCCAAGGAAACTTCGCACTTGTTGCAAGTTGGTTGGTTGTGACCAAGTTTTAATAGTGTCGTGAGAAACCACGACAACCAATGGGGCCATGAGCCCCTTTTGGTTTGGCGGGGCGGGGGGCGGGGGAGAAGCGTCGCATAGCACGGCAGAGATCACACGGGCAGTCTTTACCCAGGTTCGGGCCGCCGTGAGGCATAAAACCCTATTCCTGCTTTGTGGATTGATGGTGGATAATGGTGATGGACACAGTACACTCGCTCGGCAAGGTCACTCTGGGGGCGAGAGTGGCTACGCGCGTATGGATATGCAAGGGTCCAACCCCTTCTACCATGGCCATGGGCCTCCTTTTATAGATTAAGGGGTCACCACAGTGGCAAATCAGTCTTTGCGTAATGATTAGATAGCTAACAGTGCTATCTTATCTAACTCTACAGGCTGACAGAGCGCATTAAATGCGCCCCTTAGTGTCACATCACAGCTCGTCCGGTAGGCCCTGCCGGGCTGTTTTGCCAGCTTCGCGCCTGCTCGCTTGACACGTCTCAGGACGGGTGTCATATGGAGGTGTTTGCTGTAGGAAGTGGCTGCCATGTGGCAAAAAGCAGCCACTTAGTCACCTTGGAGCCCGACACCACTTTGAGCTTGTGAGGTGGAGCGGTGGAGTGGCTTGCCTCCGCCAGCCCCGGCAGTCTTGCCGGGACGATCTGGGAGCTTGCTTCCGGGGCAAAACCCAACCCTACCGGGCTCGCCTGCCCGGCAAGGTAGGTCCTTCCCTTAGTGATGCCTTCTCCCTATGGCTCACCTTGGCCTTCTTGACTTGCACTTGGATCCTTCAAAGGAATTGATCCTCCTTGTTTGGTCTGATCTTGGTCTTGTAATCTCGTCTCTGGCCTGTGCACAGTCCATGCAATGGACCCAGGGTCTGTTGCACCGACAGGAGCCCCCAGGCCTGGCATGAATGCGCCGCTGGGCGTCGTCGGGGTAGGCCCTAACCAGTGCACAGGCAGAAATGTAAGGGCGGCTCCGCCCTTTGAGATCTTCTTTGCATCTTCATTAACCTGGGCTTGGGTCAGTTTTCAGTTTTCCCACCCGTCATGCAAAACACTTAGGGGAGAAACTGAACCACGATATGCGGGTAGCCCATGCCCCATGATCACGGGGTAGGAAACTGCCATCCCACTTGCCTCCTGCCCCGGGGCGCCTCCGCCACATGTACTGCAAGCGTTGCGTAGGGTAGGTGGTGGACGCGGAGGGCACAGGAACGGGCGCCATGGCAGAAAGCCAGGCGTCGCTGAGTGGTGTAGAGGGGTGGCTCTGATTCCTCGAGCTGTTGGAGGCACATGGGAACCGCATTGGAGGAGCAGGACGGTCGCCAGTTGGACGAGAGGCCAGCCCCCTGCCTTGTTCTCCTATAAAAAGGGGGGTGGGAGTAGTGCATCTGCTCACACATCTTCCTTCTCCCATTCAAAGCTTCCCTTGCTTGCCATGGTGAGGGGGCGAGGGCGTGGTGGTATTCCGGTGGTGGCGATGAGAACTTCTGCTCGACAGCGTCTCCCCCTCCTCTTGATGATGTGGGGGCTAAACCCGCTGTAAGAGGAGGCGGAAGGGGGCGTGGCCGACGTCGTCGTGGTGTGCGCGGCCGAGGAGGCCAGGGCGGCGCCTCAATTGTGCCCGCACCGGATGCTCCTCCCCCGATGGAAGGCCACGTCGGAGATCAACCCTTGGAGTTCGTCATTAGGCTGTATAAGCCTCCGCGCAGCCACCTCCGCCTCCCCACTCCATTTGCAAGGGTGACAGAGCTCGAACAGCCGGGTGCACTGAGGTTGCACATGAGGGGCTGTGGGAATGGCGACATGTGGGTGGATGTTGACTTCCCTGCTCCTCGTGTTATGTACCTCCGTCGCGGCTGGAAGACCTTTGCTCGAGCCCATAGCTTGTCGAAGGGGCACGTTCTCTAGTTTAAATTAATGGAGAGCGGCCTGCTTTCCGTCAAGGTCTTTGGGCGCTCGGGAGCTCACTTAGGGTGCTGCGCGGAGAGCTCGACCGATGATGAAAGCTCCTCCTCGAGCGAAACCGATGAGGAGGGCAGCGACGGTGATGATGACGGCAGCGACCGGGAGGGTGACGACTCCGGCTGAGCATCGCCCGCACCATCTTCATCAGGCGGTAGCACCATCATCTGCACCTGCATTTTCTCCCCGGGAAGGTGGTTTGCCGGGAAGTTGGATGTAAAGGTGGTGATGGTGCCCCCTGGCTCCTCCAACAGTCCTTCAGCTAGACCCCGGCAGGCTTCCTCTCAGGCTGCAGCTCCGTTAGCCCTGCCGTGTCCTGCTGGCCTTGGTGGTGGCGGTCGACGGGTCGCCTCCACCATGCTCTCCATCGTCGTCTTCGTCCACGCCCTCCCGCCACCGCTGGGCATCCTCTCCTGGAGCCCGACAGGGTCAGGTTGGGCTTCTGCCCAGGCACTCCTTTTGCCCTCTTCACCTTCTACTACCGTGCCTAGGAGGAGAGGGACAAGAAAGGGAATTACGAGGCACTTATCTTTTTTCAGTCTTAAATCTGTAGGCACTTGCCAAATTTTAGTTCAAATAATGTTGTATCCATGTTTATGTTCCGTGAGATTTGTACTTGTTGATCAGCATATTAATGAAAAAGATAAGCTTTGCCAAGCACCTGTGCATGTACGGCATCCATGCAGAGGTGAAACACCTCCATACTTTCATGTAAACAAGTAGATCCCGGTAAGCTACCTTGCCGGTACCCCATAGGACTGCTGCCGTGAGGCTGAGCCTGCCGGGCGCAGAACCCATTGGGAGACACCAGCCCCCCGCCAACCCCTTTCAGCCAAAGGACACTACGACCATCCTGACCGAAGTAGCGTTCGTGTCAGTAGATGGGAGCACCTTTGTTTCTGAGGTGGCGAGGTTTTCATATGCACAAGTCCTACTCACGGAACATGTACTAATAAGAGATGGAACTTATATGTTTGGCTTGCCGAGGACCGCAGTGCTGGCTTGTCTTCGCATCCTCTTCCTAGGACTAAGTCCATGGCAGGAGCCTGCAGTTTATGCAAAATGAAGATGATGCCAGATGCAATCTATCTACATGATCATGCAACCTATCTACATGAATCATGCGATGCTTATGATATGCTTATGCATGCATGCAACTTGTCGGGGCCCCCCAACGCTTCATTTATTTCTCTATTGCTCAGGGTCTGCGCCTGGCTTTGTACAAGGGGTTACATGCAGCTGAGGCAAGGCCTGTACAAAAGGGTGGCTGTCGGGCCTGCCCGACAGCCGCGCCTTATGGGTAGAACTTGCGGAGATGCTCAATATTCCATGTGTTTTGCAATTGAATGCCATCTCCGGTCTCCAGACAGACTGCGCCAGGTCTGGTGACTCGTACTACCCGGTAAAGGCCTTCCCACTTCGGCGACAACTTGTTTGTACCCTTGGCAGACTGAACGCGCCTAAGGACAAGGTCGCCTTCCTCAAAACACTGGGCATTAACCCTGCGGCTATGATAGCGACGCAGGGCTTGCTAATAGCGTGCAGCACGCATAGCAGCCCGGAGAGGGTTCTCCTTGATAAGCACGGCGTCGTCACGCATGTGCTGTTCTTGCGCTACTTCATCATAGGCAAGCACTCAATGTGACTGAGGGAGTCCTGGATTAGGGGGTCCTTGGGTGTCCGGTCTATTCGATATGGGCCGGACTGATGGGTCGTTAAGATAAAGCAGAAGACTATCCCCCGTGTCTGGGTGGGACTCCTATATGCGTGGATGGCAAGTTTGGTGTCCGGATGTACTCTTTCCTTCCTCTGTAAACCAACTTTTTACAATCCTGGGCCCCTCCGGTGTGTATATAAACCGGAGGGTTTAGTCCGTAGAGGCCATCAGAATAATCATAGGCTAGACAGCTAGGGTTTAGCCATTACGATCTCAAGGTAGATCAACTCTTGTAACCTCTATACTCATCGAATACAATCAAGCAGGACGTAGGGTTTTACCTCCATTAAGAGGGCCTGAACCTGGGTAAACATTGTGTCCCCATTGTCCATTGTTACCATCGATCCTTAGACGCACAGCTTGGGCCCCCCTACCCGAGATCTGCCGGTTTTGACACCGACATTGGTGCTTTCATTGAGAGCTTCGTTGTGTAGTCGCGAGAAAGCGATCTATGGCTCGCCTTGTCATCAATGATGATATCACCTCTGGAAGGAGCCTAACTTCAAGACAGGTCCTCCAGCTCGGCAGTTTCACCATGGGTGTCGGCATGGCCATCAAGCCAACAGCGCCCCCCGTGATCGCCAAACATCACCCCCGCATCGGTCTCGAACACTCCGAAAAGATAGATCCGGTGGACGTCTCATCTTTAAACGAGCTGCTAGATCGCATCGCCACCCTAGGGCTTTCAACGATTATGATTGGATCGGGATCAAACCCAACCAGAAGGAAATTAATTCCCCGCCGATCACCCACCTGGTAGCGGTCGCCGAGGAACGAGCCGAAAACACTTCTTCCCATAAACTAAAGACCAGCTATGTTCGGGTCTCCGAACCTCTTGGGTCAAACACCCATCCCTTGGATGAGGCTCCGCGTCTCTCGAAATCAGGGTCGGACATGGGGTCCAGGGAGCACTTGGATCTCCTTGGACACAAACTGGTGACTTCGGAGATTTTACAGGCTCCGGATGCAATCTTGGGTCGGGATTCGAGTTTTTGCCCACCCACCCACCACAATCAATACTCTCCATGTAATTCAGGCCCTCCAGACATATGTGACCTAATGTATGTACGGCAGCAACCTCGGGAAACGGTCCATCACTTCTGGGCCAGATTCCTACTTGTCAAAAACAAGATTAAAGATTGTTGCGACGACGACGCAGTCTCGGTCTTTCATTGCAATTGTACCGACGAGGGAATTCGGAATGCCCTCAACCGCCGTCGCATACAGAGTTTCACGGAGCTATCGCACGTAGTACATAAGTATTGCGCGATGGAAAGCACTTGGAAGGCACATAAAACCCAATTGGAACCTACTGCCTTTAAGCAGTACACTGCCCGGGCAAAACAGATTCACCCTTATGAGGCATCCAACCATAAGCCCGTCGGCAAGAAAAAACCCTCTACGGGATACAGGTCCATTCTTGACGAACGCCTCGACAAGCCCTGTCCGGTACATACATCGCCGAGCACTGACTCAACCCACAGCCTTCGAGCATGTTGGGTACTCCGGCAGGTAGCTAAAAGTGGCGAGGCCATCCTCACCACCGCCACTCCAGAGAAGCATTCTCCGGAGGATGACGATTTTAACGTCCTTACGGTCTTCGAGACTTTCTCCTCAAATAATCAGCGTAAGAGGGCACTCCGCGATCTCGCCGAAGTCCACCAAGTAACCGCGGTAAGCCCTTGGAACGACGCGGCAATAACCTTCATTGCCAACGATGAACCAAGGGCCCGATCAGTCCGAGCACCCGCCGCTTTAGTTCTAAACCCAATTGTGGACAACTTTCGACTTACCAAAGTGCTCATGGACGGCGGCAGTGGGCTTAACCTCATTTATGAGGACACGCTCGACAAAATGCAGATCGATAGAACATGCATCGAGCAAAGCAGTACCACCTTTAGAGGTATCATCCCTAGTCGAGGAGCACGATGCTCGAGAAGAATTAAACTTGACGTAGTATTCGTCACGCCTGAAAATTACAGGTCAGAGGAGCTGCTCTTTCACATCGTGCCCTTCAATAGCGGCTACCACGCCCTTCTAGGGCGGGGCACTTTTTTACGCTTCCAAGCCGTGCCCCATTATGGGTACATGAAGCTTAAAATGCCGGGGCCCAATGGAATAATCATAGTTACAAGTGATCCGGATGCAGCACTCCACGCCGAAAACAAAACCGCATCCTTGGCCCTTGAGGCACTCTCCGAAGCCCTTGTGGCCAAAGAATTAACCACCCTATGATCCACGGTGGACAGGGATGATGTGATTCTCGATAAGAGACCTAAATCCACCTCTTTCAAGCCAGCAGATGAAATAGTTAAATTTCAAGTGCACCCGACGGATCCTAACAAAACAGCGTCCATCGGAGCACAGCTGGATTCAATAGTAGATGCCGCCTTATGCGCGTTCCTACGTGAAAATTGGGATATCTTTACCTGGCACCCTTCGGACATGCCCGGTATCCCACGTAGACGGGCCGAACACAGCCTCAACATAATTAAGGAGTTCAAACCAGTCAAGCAAACGCTACGGCGATTTTCCGAACCCAAACGACAAGCTATGGGGGAGGAGCTAGCCAAACTACTCGAGGCCGGGTTCATCAGAGAAATCAAACACCCGGATTGGCTAGCCAACTTGGTCATGGTGCCAAAAAAGGACAAATCTTGGCGCCTTTGTGTCGATTTCAAAGACCTCAATAAGGCTTGCCCTAAAACCATTTCCCATTGCCCCACATTGACCAGATTATTGATGCGACCACGGGACATGACTCATTGTGTTTCCTCGATGCTTACTCCGGATACTATCAGATTAAAATGAAGGAGTCCGACCAGGCCACAATGGCATTCATCACCCCGTATGGGACTTTCTATTTCAACACTATGCCTTTTGGGCTCAAAAACGCTGGTGCCACTTACCACTGCATGATTCAAACATGCTTGGAAAACAAATCGGCAAGACAGTAGAAGCATATGTGGACGACATGGTCATCAAGACCAAGCACGTCGAATCATTGGTGGACGATCTCAGCCTCACATTTGACAACCTCCAAACATACGACATACGGCTCAATCCAGAAAAAATGCGTCTTCTGCGTTCCAGCCGGAAAGCTATTAGGGTTCATTGTCTCCCATAGAGGAATTGAAGCAAACCCAGCTAAAATCCGAGCCTTGTCGCAATTGGCTACGCCAACAGACCTAAAATAGGACCAAAAGATAGCAGGGTGCGTAGCGGCCTTGAGCTGCTTTATCTCCAGATTAGGAGAAAAAGCATTACCACTTTATAGACTGCTCAGACGCACCAACAACTTTGAATGGATGGAAGCGGCCACAGCCGGATTGGAAGAAATAAAAATCATATTAGCAGGCAATCCAATCCTACCCGCCCCAAGTGTTGGCGAGCCTACGCTGCTTTATATCTCCACAACTCACCAGGTAGTAAGCGCCGTACTCGTCGTTGAGCGAGGGGAAGAGGGACATAAATTCCCCATCCAAAAGCCAGTGTATTACGTATCGGAGGTCCTTACACCCTGCAAATCCCGATACCCTCACTACCAAAATATAGCTTACGTGGTCTTTATGGCATCCCGAAAACTCCGACACTATTTTCAAGAGTGTTCGATCACGGTGGCATCCGAAGTACCACTTAACGACATTATAAATAATAGGGACGCCACTGGCCGCATAGCTAAATGGGCCATTGAGCTCTTACCATTTGAAATAACATACAAGCCACACCGAGCTATTAAATCTCAGGTGCTGGCCGACTTCATCGTAGAGTGGACGGAAGCCGAGCTCCCCAAAGAGTACAGTTCCTACTCTAACTGGATCATGTACTTCGACGGTTCTAAAATGCTAGCCGGACTAGGGGCTGGCGTCATCTTGACATCCCCTACGGGGGACACAGTCCGCTACGTGTTGCAAATCAAGTATACAGACTCCAATAAGGCAGCCGAATACGAGGCACTTCTACATGGTCTCCGCATGGCTGTCTCCATGGGCATACAACGCCTAGAGGTGCGCGGCGATTCGAACCTCGCAATATCTCACGTAAATGGAGAGTTCGATGCAAAAGATCCAAAAATGGCGGCATATTGAAACGCCGTATTAAAAATATCAGCTTGGTTCGAGGGGCTTGAATTTCATCACGTCGCTAGAGACAGTAACCAGGCATCGGATATACTATCTCGCATGGGCACCAATCACGACCCCATCCCGCCTAATACCTTCGTGGAAAGGCTCTTCAAGTCGTCCGTGGTATGGCAGGATGAGAGCGGAGACGCAAGTACGGACCTGATTACACCCCCATCAGCCGAACATGATACAGGTATCATCGGGGGTTCGGATACCGAAATAACACCCTCTGCTCATGAGATCATGGCCGTTGTTGCTCCATGGACTGAACCCTTCCTAACCTACCTTAATAGGCAGGAGCTTCCTGATGATCAAAATGAGGCCCGTCACATAGTTTGGCATTCTAAAGCCTACAAAGTTCACGAAGGTGAACTGTACAAGAAAAGCACTACCGGAGTTCTCCAAAGGTGTATAACCAAAGAGGAGGGACGGCAACTCTTGGCTGAAATACATGCTGGTCTGGGCGGCCATCGCGCCGCAGCTCAGGCCCTCAAAAGCAAAGCTTTTCGGACAGGTTTTTTCTGGCCAACGACCCGAGCAGACACACAAGCCCTTGTCCAGCGTTGTGTGGGATGTCAGCTTTTCGCCAATCAAAGTCATATGCCTCCCACCACCTTAAGAACAATCCCCATTACTTGGCCCTTCGCGGTCTGGGGGCTCGATATGGTCGGACACCTTAAAGGGGGAAGCCATAAAAAGAATTATTTACTGGTTATGGTGGATAAATTCACTAAGTGGATAGAGGCCAAACCAGTAAAAATGGCGTGGAAGCTGTCCTTCCCTGCGACATTATTCATGACTCACCTCGAGTGCGCATGTACGAAGAGCGAGAAGCCGAGCTCGATCGACAGGACGAACTGGACGGTCTTGAAGAGGAGCGTGATATTGCACAAGCCTGTTCCACATTTTATCAACAACAGGCCAGGCGATACCAAAGCAGAGAAGTGCGGGCCAAGACTTATAACGTTGGCGAACTCGTCTTGCGTCTCCCGGAGAAGAAGAAGGATAAGCTCAAACCGAAATGGGAGGGCCCCTTCATCATAGATGAAGTTCTCACAGGAGGAGCCTATCGCCTTCGTAACGCATCGGACAATCGCCTTGAGCCAAATCCATGGAACGCGGCTCGGCTCCGATGATTCTACGGATAGTTCGGTCGCATCCTTTTTTCTTTTTTGATTAGGTTCCTTTTTTCTCCTCTTCTTTTTTATTTTTTCCTTCTTTTATCCCAGGGTATGTTCAGATCTACCGAACTGTTAGGGGTACACATCTTTAAATGTATACACCCCACTATAACTGGGGGCTTCTTTGACGAAGCTTATTACTGAAAGCTTGTTGCTTACATTGTTTACATCATTTTGTTCTATACATCTTTTGCCATTATATGCACCACTATGACTTAAGTTTCTGCCAAGCCGGGTTGCCTCGCTCCTGTGTTTATACCCTACGTTCCTGATTGTTTGGCTAGGGTGTAAAGGGAGCACCTCTGCGATTGTTACAACCGGGTACTCTGGATCTGTACCTCAGACGGGTGAAGCCGAAAGCTAGCGTTCTTAAGCGAATAATTGGTCGGCAAGCAACGACAGATTATTTACATTTATGTATTTCTTCTAACAAATACGGGATAGGCTGCCCGTAACTTGGATCAAAGCCTAGGCATGCATACTTAAGCGTGCTGACCCAAGGAAAGGAACCCTTAATGGAACTATTTTCCCTGGAAGATGTTTCTTATGTTAAAAAGTAATATAACATAACTCCCCGAACAAATTTTGTCTGTTCGAGCAACATGACCGGATTGCCTGGTTTTCGAACATAATGAATGTTTATTACATTCTAACATGGTATCCGGAAACACTCCAACTTCTTGGTTTGGAGGTTGAAGCCGAAGGCCTGCGATGACAAATTTTGACAAGTTCGGTTGGAGATAAGTTCGATGATAAAGTACATTGATACATTGAATCAAATGCCTACTCTTTATCTATGTCATCTATAAGACTTCTTAAGCTACATTCTTCTTGCGAATATTTTGCAGCTATCATTACTTGGTCATATACCAAGTTCACGGGAATCTCTTTTCCGTCCGGTCCCTGCGGTCCAACTCGGGCCATACGATTCGGATCAAGCCCAGTGTAGCGCGTCTTCACCATTACCCATGCCTCTCATGCACCTTCCCGGCATGCTGACATCTTCCATAGCTCAAAACGGTGTCGGGCACCTTTGAACAGGTTTGCCAACCCCTCCATACTTTCTGGAGGGGCATCGGATGGCCATAAGGCCTTGACCATACTTCTCATAGCTTTCTGGGCTCGCTCATGCACTACGGACAGCTCTTTTAAAATGTCGCCTCAGAATCCGGATACTTCTTCTTCATGACGCCCGGTTAACAGAACTGCAAGAGCGGCATTATAACACTCCGAATTACGGGATAATATGAGTAACTTGGATGGTTCAACGGTCATACTGAATATGCCGCCTTTTAACTTTTTGTTCTCTTTTTGAGCGTTCGATAATTGAGGCTTTAAGCTCTTTTATCTCTTCGGCTTGCTTATCTTTTTCCTCCTCCAGTTTGTTATTTTGATCAACGGTCATCGTGACCTTCTTCAGTTCTTCTAGCTCTGTGTTGGTGGCGTTTAGCTTTGTCCGGCTCGCTTCAAGCTCCTGGGACAGTGCGTTCTTCTTCTTTTTGAGGACATGCGGTCATAACGATCCTTAAATCAGTTGCCCTAAACCGCTTCAAGTCTCGGGGGCTACTGGCATATATCTATTAAATTTACACAAACCATTACCTGCATATCTTTTGAAAATAGGTGGGCAACTCCAGCAAGTCCGTCCCGGGCGGCTCGGATATATGCATCCACGGTGCTGAGGGCATTAAATTCTTGCTCCATAAAATTTAGCGTGCGCATGGTCTCTTTCAGTCATCGATGATTCATCACGCTCTCTACTTCGAAATTTGTGGCGGATACGTCATCCGAATCTTCATGAGGCGGATGAGTTGGTGCTGCATCCATATTGGCACTTGTCCTGGTTGATGAGCCCGGCACCGGATTAACTGATGATCGGCTAACAGGGATTTTGGACACGGTTCACCATGTGCTCCTCCTGGAATAAGATGGGAAGAGAAATATGACAATCTGGTTTTATGCCTAGGCATATATTAAAGGTTATACCTCTTTGATGAAGGAGGGGGTTCGACGGCGCTCCCGATTTCCTTTCGTTTTGAAGGCTCACCCTGCATAGATGCTACCTTCCTAGGGGCCACCCTCGATGGAGTACGGCTCGTCAAGCACCGATCCTATAAAGCACGATTCAGTTTGATGGGTGAGGTGCAAGTGGGGACACCTCTTTCTGAGGATGATTTCCCAATACTTACCTTAGAGAAAGGGAGAAGGCCGGGGTAGTCAGCCATAATGGCCACTTCCGAATTGTCAAGGCTTGCTTGATAAAAGACTCCATCATCAAACTCTATAAATATATCCAGATCCTCGCAGAGGCTGGGATCTTCATGGCGAGCATAGTCCTCTGGTTGTGGGGAGGGGCAGTGCACATTTTCGATGACCTTCCTCCATGTCTGTTTTAAAGACGACCAGAACAATTCGATTAGTATGCCTCGATAATGAGGTAGGACAATGCTGATAATCAAAAAACTCACCCATTTAATGGGGTTATAAATGGAGAAACCTTCCCGACAATTTAAATGAAGGAATTCTTCTTTCTCCACCTTATAAAGATCTGCCAGAATGGCGGCCAGAGTGGCGGGGATATCCGGGCCCTCGCGCCTATAGCGAGATGCGTTGTCCTCTCCGTTGTAACACCATAAAGGGGTCACTCAGGACTGAAGGGGCTGGATGCATCGCTTTATCGCAATAGCCATGACTTCGATTATCGAGAGTCCGGAATGGGCAAGTAACCTGACCTTGCTGACCAACCTCTTTACTTCCGCACTGTCTTCTTCTTTGGGGCTCCGGGGGCGCCAGTTGAGGCATTTCTTTAAAGAAGCACTAGAGAATTCGGCAAGTCCATGTCGAACTGGGTCCGGAATGGGAACATCCTCGATATAAAACGATTCCGAAGCCCATTCTTCGGATGCCTTCTTGGGAGTTCCGACGAGGTAACATGATCCGGCTATGCGCCATACTTCGTCGCCGCCCACTTTAAATATAAAACTCCCTTGATGGCGAGGGACGAGGCAAAAGAACTTTCTCCATAGTTCAAAATGAGCCTCGCAGCCTAAGAATAGTTTGCAGAGAGCGACAAAACCAGAAATGTGTAGAATAGAACCTGGTGTGAGGTTGTGCAGCTGGATCCCATCTAATTCCAATAGACCTCTGAGGAAGGGGTGGATCGGGAACCTAAGCCCCTCAGAAGAAATGAGACGAAGCACACCCTCTCCTCCTTGTTGGGATTGGGGAAGTTCTCTGCTTGCACATCATTGCCAATCGAGGCCAATCCCGCCAGCACGGAGACTAGATCTGTGAGAGGGAGGTATCCCTGCGTCTGAAGTTGATTCAGCTAAAGGTGAGACACTAAGCAGCTTTGCCAATCACCCGTTTGAGGCCCATGAGGGCACGAGGAAGAGCCAGGAGCGCTCGCCATGTTTTGATTTTTCGTGGTTTGCTTTGATGCTCTTTACGCGATATGGGATGGCATTAGGAGATCTAACCTCCTTATATAGATACCGCCCTTGGATGATGAGGGGCTTATTTGTAAAAAATTATGGACTGTTCACATTCGCCTGACGCGTGGAAATCGAGGCGACGACAGGGAGGAATCATAAAGGCAGAACATGGAGGTCAAAACCGGACTATTGTCGATCCGGGGTATGATGAAGAACCCGCCTTGCCAAGCCGAAGACATAAGCCAGATACTGTATCGTCATTGAAGGCAAGTTCGGGGGCTACTAAGGGAGTCCTGGATTAGGGGGTCCTCGGGTGTCCGGTCTATTCGATATGGGCCGGACTGATGGGCCATGAAGATAAAGCAGAAGACTATCCCCCGTGTCCGGGTGGGACTCTTGTATGCGTGGATGGCAAGTTTGGTGTCCGGATGTACTCTTTCCTTCCTCTATAAACCGACTTTGTACGATCCTGGGCCCCTTCGGTGTGTATATAAACCGGAGGGTTTAGTTCGTAGGGGCCATCAAAATAATCATAGGCTAGACAGCTAGGGTTTAGCCATTACGATCTTGAGGTAGATCAACTCTTGTAACCCCTATACTCATCGAATACAATCAAGCAGGACATAGGGTTTTACCTCCATTAAGAGGGCCCGAACCTGGGTAAACATCGTGTCCCCATTGTCCATTATTATCATCGATCCTTAGACACACAGCTTGGGCTTGCTGATAGCGTGCAGCACGCGTAGATGCCCGAAGATGGTTCTCCTTGAGAAGCACGACATCGTCACACATGTGCTGTTCGTGCACTACTTCATCGTAGGCAAGCACTCAAGGTGACCCGTAAATGAGTTCTGTGGCGATAACTGCTTCTGCCCCATAGACTAGGGAGAAGGGAGTCTACCCGGTAGCTTGGTTTGGTGTCGTTCTGAGGGACCAAAGAACCACCGGCAGCTCATTGATCCATTGCCTTCCGTGCTTCTGCAGCTTATCAAACGTTCTTGTCTTGAGTCCGTGCAGCACTTCAGTGTTCGCCCTCTCAGCTTGTCCATTGCTTCTGGGATGTGCGACAGAGGCAAATGAGACCTTGCTTCCGAGGGCATGAACATATTGCATGAAGGCGCGGCTCGTGAACTGGGTGCCGTTGTCGGTGATGATCTGGCAGGGACCCCGAAGCGGCACACCAATCCTTTCAAGAACTTGATAGTTGACTGAGCAGTCACCTTTCTCAAGGCATCTACTTCTGGCCACTTTGTAAACTTGTCGATTGCAATGAACAAGAATTCAAAGCCCCCGGCAGCTCGGGGGAAAGGGCTAAGGATATCGAGCCCCCAGACCGAAAACGGCCATGACAAAGGGAATTGTCTGGAGTGTTTGGGCAGGCAGATGGATATTTTTGGAATGGAACTGACAGGCTTCACACTTGGTGATGAGCTCAACCGCATCTTGGAGGGCTGTGGGCCAATAGAATCCTTGCCGGAATGCTTTCTCAACCAAAGCCCTTGATCCAATGTGGGAGTCGCACATGCCTTTGTGTATCTCTGCCAGCAGTTCCTTTCCTCCTTCCCGGCAAATGCACTTCAATTTCACACCGTTGGGCCTTCTTCTCTATAGTGTGTCATCGAAAAACTGATACATACTAGCCCTCTGGGCTACTCTTTCAGCTTCCTCTTGCTCTTCGGGAAGTTCTCCAGTTTGGAGGAAATGGATTATGTGCCTTGCCGAAGTTGGAGCCTGAGGCTTGGCAACGAGGACTAACGGCACCTCCTCATTCATGGGGGCGCATCCCTCGACCGCGGGGACCAGTGGCCCGGCAGGAGGGTAAAGCCCGGCAATCGAAGGGGAGTTGTTTCCGACAGGGTCCCTGCCAGGAGCCCCGAAAGGCTCTACCGGGAGAGTCTTACCCGAGTCCAATTTCCTCCGCTTTCGGGGCATTGTTGTCGGGGATACGGAGGGCTGAGTAAGATGGATAACAAAAGTTCCTGGTCCCATAGGAAGCTTCTGTGCAGCGCACTTTGACAGGTGATCAACAATGCTGTTTTCCGCACGGGGTACGTGCTTTGTTTGCAACCCGTCAAAACGCTGCTCCAATCTTCTCACTTCCTCGACGTATGCCTCCATCAATGGGCTTGGGTAATCCTTGTTGACTTGTCTCACCACCAGTTGTGAATCTCCTCGAATGATCAGCTTCTGAATTCCCAACTCTATAGCAATCCTGAGCCCGGCAAGAAGCCCTTCATATTCTACTGTATTGTTGGTCGCCTCCTCCCGGGGAAAGTGCATCTGGACGATGTACCTCAGGTGCTCTCCAGTGGGAGCCACGAGAAGCACGCCAGCCCCTGCACCTTGTAGGGATAAGGCACCATCGAAATACATGATCCATTCTTGGGGCGCTTCCTTGCTGGGGATAACTGTTTCCTGTACTTCTTCATCAGGGGTTGGCATCCATTCTGCAATAAACTCTGCCAATGCCCTGCTCTGGATTATTGATGTGCTTTCAAACTTCAGGCCAAAGCTGGACAAATCCAATGCCCACTCCACTATCCTTCCGGTGGCCTCTGGGTTTCGAAGTATCCTTTGCAACGGGAAGCGGGTGACAACCATGATCTCATGGGCTTGGAAGTAGTGGTGCAGTTTCCTTGAGGCCATGACAAGGCCAAAGATCAATTTTTGCACGCCAGAATACCTGGATCTAGCCCCCTGCAACAGGGAGCTGACGAAATATACTAGGCGCTGCACCACCTTCTTCCTTGCCGTGTCCTTGGGGTTGCTTCCGCTGCCGTGCTCCTCTTTGTCCTGATCCGTATATGGCCTTGCCGGGCCGCTCTCTTCCTCTTCCCCGGGCGGGACACTTGCTGAGGTGGCTGCTTCTTCTACTTCCCACTGCGCTACTAGGGCCACAGTAACCACTTGATTAGTTGCTGCCAGATATAGTAGCAACGGCTCTTGTGGTTTGGGTACGACCAAAGTAGGCACAGAAGACATGTAGGCCTTCAAATCCTGCAGTGCTGCATCTGCTTCCGGGGTCCACTTCATGGGTCCTGCCTTCTTCAAAATCTTTAAGAACGGCAAGGCACGCTCGGCAGACTTGGAGATGAATCTCCTAAGCGCGGCGACGCATCCTGTCAAACGCCTCACATCCTTAACTGTCTTGGGTGCCTATATCTACTCAATAGCCTTGATCTTATCGGGGTTGGCCTCTATCCCACGGTGGGACACAAAGAAACCAAGTAGCTTGTTGGAGGGAACGCCAAACACGCACTTCTCCGGATTCAGTTTCAAGTTGATCTTGAGCAGATTAGCAAATGTCTCTTCTAAATCCTGGATGAGGGTTGAGCTGTCCTGGGTCTTGACCACAATATCATCCATATAGGCTTCAATGTTCCTGTGCAACTGTAGTTCAAAGCCAATCTGGACTGCTCTTGCAAAAGTGGGCCCGGCACTCTTCAACCCGAAAGGCATGTGCACAAAGCAGTATGTGCCGCATGGGGTGGTGAATGAGGTCTTCTCTTCGTCTTCCTTGGACATAAAAATCTGATGGTATCCAGAGTATGCATCCAGAAAAGAGAGCAACTCACATCCTTAAGTAGAATCCACAATCTGGTCGATGCGCGGCAAGGGAAATGGGTTCTTTGGGCATGCCTTGTTCAGATCCGTAATATCTATGCAAAGCCTCCATTTTCCATTAGCCTTGCGCACAACCACTGGGTTTGCTAACCATGTTGGATGCAATACTCCTCTGACCAAACCAGCTGCTTCAAGTTTCTTGATTTCCTCGGCAATAAACTGCTGCCACTCTAAGGCCTGCTTCCGAACCTTCTGCTTGATGGGCCGAGCATGTGGGCAGACAATAAGGTGGTGCTCGATTACCTCCCTGGGAACACCGGGGATATCAGATGGTTGCCAGGCAAACACATCGATATTCGCCCGTAGGAAGGCAACGAGCGCGCTTTCCTATTTATCATCAAGGGTGGCGCTGATCGTGAAAGTACCATCAGCGCCAGCCAGCCCTGCCGTGACCTTTTTCACTTGGGGTGGAGCAGCCTTGGATCTCTTGCTGTTGGAACTCTCTGGCGTGTCATTAACGGGCGCGGCACATTCCACAGAGGTACGCTTCACGGATTCCTTGCCAGTGCCTTTGCTATGCTTTTCCTTGGCGGGAACTATGGCTTCCACGACCTCTGTCGCGATCGCGTCTCGGTACATCTTATCCACGAAAAATAATTGCGTCTTCAAGGTGTTGTAGGCATAGTGGGATGCTGCCATGAATTTGGCCAGGGCCGGGCGCCCAAGGATCCCGTTGTACGGCAGGGGAGGTCAACCACATCAAACACAACTTTCTCAGTCCTGTAGTTCAATTCTCGTCCAAATGTCACTGGCAACATAACCTTTCCCTTAGGACGGCTCCTACCGGGATTGACTCCTTGAAACGTGCATGTGGCCTTAAGTTCTTCCTATGCTATCTGGAGTCTATTGATAACCTTTGGGGAAATCAGATTCAACCCGGCCCCGCCGTCAACCAGCATCTTTGTGACCTTGAGGTTGGGAATTGTTGGCAAGACCAACAATGGCAGGCACCCTACCGATGTAATGCGGTCGGGGTGGTCCTCTTCAGCAAAGATGATGGGCGTGCGTGACCACTTGAGCGGCTTCCGAGAATCTGCCGCTGGCTCCACAACATTGACTTCACTCGCCCACTGTTTAAGTTGGCGGTGAGAGGAGTGCAAAGATGCACCCCCGTCAATGCACAGGGTGTCAGTGGCCTTCTGGAACTCCTGCTCGTTGGTTTCCTCTTCATTCCCTCCATCACTCTCATTACTGCAATCCTCCTTCTCTCGGCCTTTGGAGGGTTTCCCTTGGTTTCGAGGAGCCTTGCCGAGGCGATTTGCTTCACCACCCCGGCCCTTCCCGCCAGCGCCATTCTGACCTTTTTCCTTATCGCGCTTCTCATACTCAGCCTTCTGCCTCTTGACGAGCTCCTCAACCTGATGACACTCCTGGAGATCATGGCCCTTGGATTGATGAATCTTACAGTACGGTCCACTACTTTTCCCAGCTTTCTCGGCAACCGCCAAATCCTGATAGTCGGCGCATGCGGTAGCCTCCTTGCCGGGGGCTTCAGCCTTGGCCTTCTTGCCGGTACTAGGCGTGCCTGACCCCTCAACAGTCATCACTGTCTTATCCTTGCGCTTATTGTTGTGCTTCTTCTTACTGGTGGTTTTGTCGTCATCTTCTGAGTCGATGTCGACGCAATCTTCTTCTCCAGGAAGTTTCCTCCCCTCCTCCACTCGAGCACATTTGTCCACCAAAGTGTATAGCTCCTTCACAGTCTTGGGCAACCGAACATTCATCTTGGAACGTATCCTGCGATTGCGCATGTTGGATTGGAAGGCAGCTATCACGGCAGCTGGGTGGATATCTGGGATATTTCTGTGGACTCAGCTGAATCTCTGCAAGTACTTCCATAGAGTTTCTCCCTGTTTCTGCTGGAGAAGCTGCAAGTCACTGGGCCGCCCTGGTTCTTGATGGCCGCCTGTGAAGGCACCAATGAACTCATGGCACAGGCCAGCCCAGGTCAAAATGGAGTTCTCCGGCAGGTGCATCAGCCAAGACCTCACATTTGACTTGAGGGCCAAAGGGAAGTAGTTGGTGAACACCTTCTCATCTCTTCCTCCGGCAGCTTGAATAGCGATGGTGTAGATGCTCAAAAACTCTGCCGGGTTTAGTCTCCCATCATACTTCTCGGGTATCTCTGGCTTGAACGTGCGAGTGGACGGCCAACAGACTTGCCGCAGCTCACGGGTGAAGGCACGGCACCCAACCTTGAAAGGCAGGCACCCGCCATCTCCGAGCACGGGCTCGTCAACGTCGGGGCCATTGCACCCATTGGATCGGTGGAGATTGTCGCAGCGCCGCTCATCGATGACGCGCGCGCCTTCCCCTCGCCTGCCCTCTGGGGCACGCTGCATCTTGACGCGCTCGAGGATCTGATGAGGCCATCGAGACATCATCGGGTGCTTGGTTTTGCGGCTCCTGGGCGGCTTGCCGTGGTGGGGATTGCATCGTGAGGTTGGCCCCTCCAGCACGACCAGCTGCACGAGCTGCCATTGCTGCCTGGGAAGGCCGTGGCGGTCCGACCCGCTGCGATCCTTCCACCTCGGCAAAACCAATCAAACTTTGGATGGTGGCTCACCACTCATCCATCTGGTCTACCGTCGGTGGAAACATCAACAGCAGTTGGGCTCGCGCCATGGCCTCTGAGGCAGTGCTTGGCATAGGTGATGATGATGTAGATCATAGTGTCGCTCGGCTCCTGACGTTGCTGGTGGCGACCGCGCCGCGCCCTTGCTGCTGCGAACCAGCCGTTTGGACGGCAGGATGACGCGGCGGAGGCGCCTGAGGGCCAGTGGCTCCGTTGGGCACAGTAGCTGGGTCAGCCCGCCCTGGGGGTGGCGCGTGCGCTGCGGTCGCGCCCGCAGCGGGGGCGGCCAGAGGGTTGCGATTCGCCCCAGAACGAGCATCATCACTGCGGCTGTGCCCGTTGGTGAGGAGAATTGGTTCAGGCGGAAAGATTCCTCCATCTGTACCTCGTGGAGCATGGCCGACGGGATGTTGCTGATGCTGTCCTTCCTCGGTATCTCCCGTTCCTGCTCCGGCCGTGGGGAAGGCGGTGACGGCGCCGCCTGCGCCGACCATGTCCCCCGCAACATCCACACCCTCGCGAGCCCCCGCATTCCCTGCGATGTCGGCGGTCGCGGGCGGCGGAGCATTCATGGTGGATGGGTGATTTGCAGCTCCGGGCTTCCTCTTGGGCACCGTAGACGATGACGCCGTCGATGACGAAAATGTCGATGAAGATGAGGCGCAGCGTATGCTCTCGGTTTCGCGCAAGTGATCCCCCTACCTGGTGCGCCAAAGATGTCGTGGGAAACCATGGCCACCTATGTGGCCATGAGCCCCTTTTGGTTCGGCGGGGGGATGGGCACATTGCACAAAGAGCGAAGAAGCGTTGCGCAGTACGGCAGAGATCACACGGGCAGTCTTTACCCAGGTTCGGGCCACCGTGAGGCGTAAAACCCCACTCCTGCTTTGGTGGATTGATGGTGGATAATGGTGATGGACGCAGCACAATCGCCCAGCAAGGTCGCTCTGGGGGCGATAGTGGCTACGCGTGTATGGATATGCGAGGGTCCAACCCCTTCTACCATTGCCATGGGTCTCCTTTTATAGATTAAGGGGTCACCACAGTGGCAAATCAGTCTTTGCGTAATGATTAGATAGCTAACAGTGCTATCATATCTAACTCTGCAGGCTGACAGAGCGCATTAAATGCGCCGCTCAGTGTCACATCACAGCTTGCCCGGCAGGCCCTGCCGGGCTGTTTTGCCAGCTTCGCGCCTGCTCGCTTGACACGTCTCAGGACGGGTGTCATATGGAGGTGTTTGCTGTAGGAAGTGGCTGCCATGTGGCAAAAAGCAGCCAGTTTGTCACATTGGAGCCCGACACCGCTTTGATTAATGACTTACGTCGCTTGTGAGCTGGAGCGGTGGAGTGGCTTGCCTCCGCCAGCCCCGGCAGGCCTGCCGGGATGATATGGGAGCTTGCTTCCCGGGGCAAAACCCAACCCTGCCGGGCTCGCCTGCCCAGCAAGGTAGGTCCTTCCATTAGTGATGCCTTGTCCCTCTGGCTCACCTTGGCCTTCTTGACTTGCACTTTGATCCTTCAAAGGAATTGATCCTCCTTGTTTGGTCTGATCTTGGCCTTATAATCTCGTCTCTGGCCTGTGCACAGTCCGTGCAATGGACCCAGGGTCTGTTGCACCGACAAATAGCATCAATTTTAGCTTCGTCTACATGCACACCCTTAGAAGACACAACAAAACCCAAGAAAACGAGCTTGTCCACACCAAATTTGCATTTCTCCATATTAGCATAAAGGCGCTCTTTTCTAACAGTTTGCAAAACAGTTTTAAGATGGGTGACATGATCTTTTAGAGATTTGCTAAAGACAAGAATACCGTCAGAATAGACCACAACAAATACGCCAATGTATGGGCGAAGGACATAATGCATGACACGCATAAAAGTGTCAGGTGCTTCGGATAAGCCCATAGGCATAACTAGCCATTCATACAAGCTAAACTTAGTTTTGAAAGCGGTTTTCCATTTATCACCCTCTTGGATGTGAATTTGGTAATAGCCACTTTTAAGACCAATCTTAGAGAAAATGGTGGCTCCGCTAAGCTCATCTAGCTTATCATCAAGGCATGGAATGGGTTAACGATAACGAACGGTGATAGCATTGATAGGACGGCAATCGGAACACATTCGAAAACTACCGTCTTTCTTAGGCACAAGAAGAACCGGCACAGCACAAGGACTTAAGCTTTCACGTACATGCCCATTGTTAATGAGTTGTTGTACTTGCCTTTGTATTTCCTTGGTTTCTTCGGGGTTGACGTGGTAGGGTGCCTTGTTTGGTAATGGTGCACCGGAAATGAGGTCGATTCGGTGTTCTATGCTGCGTAGAGGAGGTAGTCCTGGAGGTAGCTCATCGGGAAAGACGTCCTTGAATTCCTGCAATAGAGAAGACAACACTAAAGGTAGATTGTGAGAGGTGTTTGTTTTTGTTGCCTCGTCCTTGCCCAATAGGACATAGTGCATAACACTTGATGGGTTCTCACACACTTCTCTCATCTCACTTTTGGTAGCAAATAGGACTAAGTTTTTCTTATCGCTCATCGTGGAGGCACTCAATTTTGGCTTGTGGCCCTCACTCTCTTTTTGGTGGCTCACTTTGTCACTATTCTCTCCATGATGGGTGGTTGCTTACTTGTCAGTGAACACTTGGCTTGGTGACATAGGTCGTAGCACGTACTCCTTTCCCTTCATCTTGAAGCTATAGTGATTGGTTCACCCATTGTGGATGACGCTGCGGTCGAATTGCCAAGGTCATACAAGGAGGAGATGGCAAACGGACATAGGAACCACATCACACTCCAAGGTGTCTTCGTATGCTCCAATCTTGAAGGAGACTTGAACGGTGTGCTCCACTTGCAAGGTGCCGGAGTCGCTAAGCCATTGGACCTTGTAGGGGCGAGGGTGCTTCATCTTGACCAATTGTAGCTTGGAGCATAGTTCTTCACTTGACAAGTTGTGGCAACTTCCTCCGTCGATGATGACCTTCACGGACCTTCCATTGATGCCTGCCTTTGTGTGGAAGATATGGCATCTTTGGTCTTCGTGTTGTAAGTGTTGAAGTGTCAAGAACTTGGAGACAACGAGAGCAGGGCTTGAATCATTGTCACAAAAGACTTGGTCGTCTTCATCCTCATTCACGCGCCGGTGCATGGCCACATGTTCAAGCGCTTCCATTTCTTCCTCACTCATTGAGTCATAGTTGTCGTCGTCGTTGGCGATCATGGTGTGCCTAGTGGGGCACTCAAATGTCTTGTGGCCTCGGCCTTGACATGTGAAGCATTTGATGGAACTTGCCTTGACGGTCTCATTGGCTGGAGTAGATGATGATGAAGCTCTTGGTTTGAAGTTGCTTGTAGTAGGAGGACGACTTGAAGATGTCGAAGTTTTCTTGTAACTTGACTTGTCGCCATTGCTTGTAGAAGGTTTGGTTGAGTTAGAAGATGGTGTAGTCATTGAAGCTTGATTGTATGAGCCGTATGGCTTGGAAGAGTACTTGGCATACTTTTAGTCATCGTATACTTGTCGCTCCGCCTTGGTAGCTTGGTGCACTAGCTCGAGGAGGTTGGAGTAGGGTTGGAAGTCAGTGATCTTCTTGATAGGATGGTTGAGGCCATTCAAGAAACGTGCCATGGTTTGTTCCTCATCTTCCGTGACATTTGCACGAATCCTGGCTATCTCCAATTCCTTGTAGTACTCTTAAACCAACTTTGTTCCTTGTTTTAGGAGTTCCAGTTTCTTGAAGAGGTCGCGGCTATATTATGTTGGGACAAAGCGCGCTCTCATGACATCTTTCATTTGATCCCATGTTGTGATGGGTGGGTCACCTCTTGCCGCTAGGCGCTCAATGACTTGCTCCCACCAAATGAGGACATAGTCTTGGAACTCAAGAGATGCCATGGCGAGCTTCTTCTCTTCTTCATAGTTGTGCAAGCAAAAGATCTTTTCAACTTTCAATGTCCATGAAAGGTAGTCTTCGGGGTCGTTGCTTCCGGAGAAATTAGGCATGGTGAACTTGAGCTTGCCATAGCGTTGCTCATCATTATGGTTGGGACGATGGTGATTGTGATGACGCTCTTGCCGTGGTGGAGGATCTTGAGCCGCTAACTCCTCGTGCTCTGCTTGGTTAGCTTGATGTTGAGGTTGTGGAATTCTTGCGCGGTTCCTCATTTCTTGAAGTTCCTCAAGTCATGCGGCTTCTTCTTGGTGCTCTCGGCGGATGGCCTCTTCTTGAAGTCGTGCTTGGTGGTTGCGCTCGTCGACGACTAGGGTAGGTTCGCTTAGAGCTTGTTGGGCTTCAAGGTTTTGTTCCTCACGACGTTGTTGCTCTTGTCGAAGGGCATCACCATCTTGTTTTCCTTGTTGATCTTGGTGGATTGGAGATTGCTCTTGGACCGGAGGTTCATTAGCTTGTTGTCATTGGCGTTCATGTTCACGGAGATGGCCTTGTAAACCATTTCCATGGAATGGGTTTTGTGGAGCTTGATGAACTTCATTGTCTTGGCAACGATGCAAACGAGCTCATGGAGGACTTGCATCCGAAGACGAGTGCAAAGAATGTCGACTTGAGTGGCCCGTCTTGAGTAGGACGAAGAGGTAGAAGAGCGGTTGACCAACAAGGCACGAATCTCGTCCATTCTTGCATTGCTCTCTTGTTTTTGTTCATCGAGCTTGTTGTCGAAGTAGTCTCTTGTATGTTGCTTGGATTGTTGCAAGTTTGTGGCAAGGTTGTCGATGCGGTCGCTCAATGCTTGTTGTTCTTGATGCAAAGCTCTTTGTGCACCGAAGAGGTGGTTCTTGGTGACGTAGGTGTTCGAGTCGTCGTCTTGCTCAATGAAGAGTGGGTTCGAAGAAGTAGTTGGCCTATCCATCACCGCAAGCAAATATGTGAGTGGAAAAAAAGGAAAGAACTATACCAAATGTACCTTGACCGATGTTGAGAATGGATCAATGTTCACTCAATAATGTAACAAGGAAATAGCATAATTGGTACCGTATCTTGTCAATCTCTCACACCTACACAATTAAAGCCTTTGGTGGAGCTTGGTGAGGATGGTGGCACAAATTTATACTAATGTTAGCAAGACTCAATAATGTTGAAAAAGATTCGCAAATTCGCAAATGCAACAATTAGACCAATAGCAAGATGTGGCACACCGAAACACACACACGGATAGATAAGTGGGGTCGTGCAACCAAGGAATGAGCTCAAAATGTGGAATCCACGGAAAATTCTCTTGTTGCACAGTGCTAGAGAGACACTAGCACGATTGCACAATAGGTGGATACGAGACTTCTGCACAACCTATAAAGCAAATGTAACGACTTCTATTCCAAGTATGCTATATGTATGGTGTTCCGGTGATATGATCCAAGATGATCAAGTGTGACAATCTGAATGGAGTATGATGCTATGGTTCTTACTTAAAAGCTCTTTGCTTATCCTTCTCTTTTGCTTAAAAGCTTGTTGGCTCTTTCTCTTTTGAGCTCTTTTGCTGGCCTCTTATGCAAAACTTCACGAACCAAGATAGCAATTGTATGTGCGGTGACAAACTTGTGACACAAGAGATGATACCAAGATGCTTGTACCAAGATGATATGGTATATATATGCAATGGGAATGATGATTACTAATGTACACAAGTAACGTTGCCGGCAATACTCAATGGCTAGTCTCGATAGGAAAGTGAAGAAAAATGGGCTATAGGGTTACAATGCAATGGCAAGGAGTACCCAAAGGTGTCGTCGAAGTTACCGTCCTTGCTTACGGTCGAGGGTGTCAAACTTGTGAAGAGGTCGTGGTCGATGTCGAGTTCGTAGGCTGTGAAGGGTTGATGTTGTGGTGCACGGTCTCTAGTACGTTGGCGAAGATGCCGCTGCACCTAGGGCAAAGATGCCCTTCTCAAAGAAGTGTCGAAGTTGCAGAAGTCGTCGGGCGGTTGTTGAGTGGTGGTAGGGCGGTAGTACCGGTGCTTGGAGCGGTACAACCGGTAAACATGGGAAAGTTTCTAGATTTCAGATCGGGGCGGAAAACACGACTTTCAACTCGAAAATTGATGGGGAATGAAAAAATTTGGGGGGATTTTGTGGTGGGGGAAGCTAGGTCTACTCAAAACACAAGGAATCCATGGATCAACGTCAACAAAATCTCATCAAACCAACAAATCACAAAAAAAATTGGGATGACTATTTTTGTGGGGATTTTTGAATTTGGACGAAAACAATCAAATATTAGGCTAGAAAGTGGGGGTAGGGACTCCAAATTCGTGATCAACGTGGCTCTGGATACCAAGATGATGTAGGGTGGAAACCCAAAGGCCGATGTTTCACGAAATGGAGAAGATCCTACAAAGAACACGAAGAACACGAGGGGAAACACGAGGGAAATCACAAGGGGAAACACTCAAATCAGCGAGAACGATCACACATGTGCTAGATCCATGAACATAAAGAGTGATACAAGATTCAAACGCAACAAAGGACAATACAAGAGGCGGTAGTTCTTCCCGATCCGGAGACGGGGTCTTGAATCCACGAGGGGTTCTTCTCCTAGATGGAGGGCTTGAATCCACTTGGGGGATCTTCTCCTAGATGGAGGACTTGGCCTCCAATGGAGTATGTATCAAGTGGATGAGCAAAGCTCTATCTCTCATATGAGCTAAACCAATGCTAACCCTAATTCGGAGCTAGAAGACAAGTATTTATAGTCCAAGGGGTAAGTTGGGGATACAAGGGTCGGAACCCCTTTCACTGCGCACAGGCAGGGCAGTAGTACCGGTCATGGGGGTGGTTGTACCGCTTGGAGCTCTTGTACTGGTTCCTGGAGGTGTTCCCAGGCGTAAGTAGCAGTTATACCAGTGGTTGGACCGGTTGTATCGGTCTGACGGCTGTTACGGGGACAAATCGGAGCGGTACCGGCCTTGCGCCGCTCGATCACAGAAGCTGGAGCGGTAGTTGGGCGGTAGTCGAGCGGTTGTACCGCCGGGGCAGTAGTTGGGCGGTTGTACCGGGATTTCTGGACTAGGCAGATTCTCTTCATGCTCTTGATGCCCATCTTGCACCATAACTTCTCCTTGGTTGATTCCTTGGTACCTAAGCACACAAAGCATCTCCATTTGAGGTAGTAGCCATGTCTCAAGTGGGTCAAAAGGGAGTTAAACAAGGAGAGAGTTAACCTCGTTCTCGATAGCCCTTGCACGAGCTCGTGGCATCAGTCCATGTGGTCTCTTGGGAGAGGAAGGTAGGTCCATGGGGATGACCATAGGATGCTCCACATCAGTAAGTTGATCCAATCTCTCCTCTCGTAGATGTTCTTCTCCTAGATTGATCTTGGTGAGCGTAGGAAAATTTTCGTTTCCCATGCAACGTTCCCCAACAATGGCATCATGAGCTAGGTCTATGCGTAGATGACATCACAAGTAGAACACAAAGGAGTTTGTGGGTGTTGATATTTAGATTGCTTCCTTCCTTGGTATTTTCTTGATTCAGCGGTATTGTGGGTTGAAGCGGCCTGGACCAACTTTACATGTCCACGTACATGAGACCAGTTCCATCGACTGACATGCAACTTGTTGCATAAAGATGGCTGGTGGGTATCTGCCTCTCCCACCATAGTTGAATCGGATTCGACAAAGGCGGTCCTTGTAGAAGGTTAAATAGCAACTTGCATGTCACCTTTGTGGCTTTTCATAGGTAAGAACGGTTCTTACTAGTTACCCATAGCACCCACGTAAAACATGCAACAACAAAGTAGAGAACGTGTCGGGGTACACAAACAGGGTGTATGTTCCCCCCTGACTTGTGCCCGGGCAGGCTAGTCTCCGGCACGACAATAACAACAAAGCGAACTGCACCAGGCATCCAAGGCAAGGCCAAGCAGAAGATATAGCTCTTTGAGAAATCAAAGGGCGGATCAAGAAGACCAAGGCAAGCCAAATGAGCAAGATATCACTAAGGAAAAACCTCCCTTGCCGGGCAGGCGAGCCTGGCAAGGTCGAGGTCACCCCAAACACAAGTCTCAAGATTCCCCCGGCAAGCTTGCCGGGGACACCAAGGGCGGTTCACCCCACCAGGACGCCACTGCTCCACCTCACAGCAACGCAAGTCACCTCCTAGTGCGGTGTCGAGCCCCCAAGTGATTAAGTGGCTGTTCTATGGCACGTGGTAGCCATTTCTGAGGAAGATCACCCCCAAATGACACCCGTCTAGAGGCGTGTCACGTGGGCAGGAGAGAAGGTGGACAAATGGCACAACAAGGCTTGCCGGGCTACCCCGTGATGTGACACAAAGCGGTGCATTTAATGCACCCTGTCCTACCTGTAGAGTTAGGTATGATAGCACTGTGGCTATCTAATCACTGGATAATGATTGTTTTGCCATTGTGGTAATCCCTTGACCTATAAAAGGAGGGCCGTGGCAACCTTAGAAAGGATTCGGACCCTTGTACACTCATATGCGCGTGGCCGCTCCTCCCCCAAGGCGACCTTGCCAGGCTTGAGCGCTGCATCTCCACCACGGTCCATTCATCAATCCACCAAAGCAGGAGTAAGGTTTTACGCCTCGCGGCGGCCCGAACCTAGGTAAAAACTGCCCGTGTCATCGCTGCCGTGCTTCTCTACGATCTCCGCTCTTTTTGCAACATGCCCTTCCCCCTTGCCGAACCAAAAGGGGCCGATGGCCCCATAGGTGGCCGTGTTGAACCACGACATCTTTGGTGCGCCAGGTAGGGGGGAGCGTTTGTGCAAACCCGAGGGTGTAAGCAGCGCGTCATCTTCATCATCGTCTTCTTCATCGACGGCTTCATCATCCATGATGCCCAAGAAAGAATGTGGCATAGTGAATCAGGAAGGAAGCGACATCGCTCCTTCCCCTGCCCTGCCCAGTTCCCATCACCTGTCTCCGCCGCGGCTGCCGCGGCTGCGGGAGCAAGGGATGACGGCGGCGCGACAACCCCGAACGGTTCAGGCAGCATGGTCACCATGCGGGCCCCGTTCGGAAGAAGGGGCAAGGTGATAAGGTACATGGTTCCTCTCTCCGCTGCTTTCACTGGTCGACAATCGAGCTACACTAGGTTTAGTGTCATCAACATCGACGAGCCCGCGCGAAACTCGGTTCAGCATTTGCCCTGCTACGGGAAAATCCTGAGTAGAGCATTAGTGTGAATCCATTGATTGACGCCTCGACAAGCATGCTCCGGCAAGGCCCTCCACGTCAGCGTGGCATACGTGCTGATTGCCGTAAGATCATCAATAGTGTAAGAGAAAGGAGAGACAAAAACCGACCCTACCTTACACCATGTTTTGTCTCCCACAAGAGATTTAGGATCCCCTTCGGCCCTTGCAGGGGATCCGAAAATGACAAGCTAAATGCCAGTCTCCCAAGGCACACGGACATGGAGAATGGCTGCTATCGGAGAAAAGAAGAAGCATGGGCAAAAGCTAAGTCAACTTGTCCATTGATTTTATTTCCAGAGTTTACATTTGCTTACCCCTCGGTCATTCGATGTTTTCCGTATGGTTTAAACCTTTTCTGTGCAATGGCACCTTGTTGTATTTGTCTACACCCTCACCTTGTTTCGAGCCAGCTCAAAAAGTGGGTGGCTGCGTCAAAGACTCCTAAGGAAAAACCTGCCGGGACTTGTCCTCGCCAGCTGAATGGTAAGAACCCGCTCCTCACAGCAATCGCGGCAGCATGCTACCGGCAGGCAACCAAAAATGTGCGAAAAATAAGCTAACCATACGGACTTCAATGGATGTAACGCAAGAGGGGCAACATGCATTTGAAATTAATTAAACATCAGTTCAGTACAAGCAAAAGAAGTACGAGATCTAAACACAAGACATGCATGATGTTTTTTTACAGGGCAACACAGTGACATGAATGATTTGAGGCCCGGCTTGGTGGCCTTATGGAGCTGTGGGGACAGAGATGACCCTGTCGGCGAAAAGGGGCCAACTTTCTTCTCAGCAGCAGAAACATCGGCGCCTGCCGGGAGCTTCCTGAAGCCATCAGCAAGGTTGAGTTCGGGGTGGCAGTAGGTGATGTTGCTCAAGACCATGAAGAGGGTGTTGCGGGCAAGCCTCTGTGACTTGCGTGCAAAGTGGGCGGCTCTTCCCTCCTCATGGACCTCCAGCCCTTCGATCAGCCCATCAAAGAAGAGTGTCAGCTTGATGCTTGGGGCCTCATGCTCGCCAACTAAGAAGACTGGGCCCTCCATGCCCATCGTTGCGAGCTGGGCAGTGAGGCGCTCGGCAATGTTGACCAGGTTCTTGACCCAAAGATCACGCTGCTGGACCTGGTTTGCCAATTTGTCCTCTGCATCCTTCTGGAGGATCTTCGTGTTTTCCATGTCCCTTGTCAGTTGCTTCTCACGAACCCCGGCAGACTCAAGCTTGCTCTCCAAGGTGCCGATCCTCGCCTTCATATCGGTGATGGTGTTATTGGCAGTCTGAAGGCCCTGGCTCTTGGAGGAGAGCTGCGATTGCACCTCTTTCAGGATAGTCTCTGCTTTCTGCGCTTCCTCCTTGAGAGCCACAGTTTCCTTGGTACTCCCGGCAAGATCTTCTGTCAGTTTGGCTACCTGTTAGTCAAGATTAGCTTTGGCAGTGGATGCAGCAGCAAGGTCATCAGCAACCTTCTTCAGCTCAGTGGCAGAGTCGGCGGAGAGAGCAACGAGGGTCACCTTGTGCTTGTCCTCCAGCTCCTTGGTGCATTGCTGGACCAGGGCCTCCAGTTCCTCGTCTTTGCCGCGAAGGGTGGCCTTGAATTTCTCTTCCCGGGAAGAGATATCCTTGTCCCTGGCATTCAAGAGTGTTGCGTGCTCTGCCAGATGGGCCTCCCGGGCAGCGACGTCTTCCTTCAGCATAGAGACCACCTCCTGCTGCCGCATAAGAACTTGGAACTGCTTGCCATGCCACTCGTGCAGCTCGCTACCCTTGTCCCTCAGCTTCTGATCAACGCTGTTGGCTGAATTGAGCTGCTCCTTGAGTGCCTGCCACTTCTGGCCGTATTGTTTCTGCATCTCCATAATGGCCGCTGCCATGGATTCCAGGAAAGACAAGTCCATGACTGTGTCAACAGAGCCATCAGTTTCTCCAACATGCTGAGACAATGGCATCATGATGTGCTGGATCTCCTCATCTAGCTCTGTGCTCGCTATCGCCAAAGAACCGAGCGCTCCGAGACCAGGTTCGGCCAGCACCAACGCCAGTTGGCTTGAAGCTGGCTGTGGGGTCCCCACCAAGGTGCCAAACATAGGAGGGGGGCTCTTGGTTTGAAGGGGGATTTTCTCCTCGACCAACACCTCTGATCCTAACGCACTGTTGGGGGCTTCCTGTGCTTCCTTTGGGGATTCTTGAGCGTCGCCGGCACCGTGTTCCTGCCCTTCCGTGGCAGCAATCTTGGTGGCCTCCTCAGCAACATCTTTCCCTATGCTGGCCACCTCCTCCAACAACTCAGGCACCTCGGCCAATGGTGCTGCAAGCAAAGGCAACAGGCAATTATGAGGAGGTAGAAGCATTGGAGGACCAAGTACTTGGAGCAAGATGATAAAGGAAAACAAGCAAGTTACCGGGAGTTGTTTGCCGTGGAGGGTCTTCAGTTTCCCCGGCAACATCAGTTGCCGGAGCATGAATGCCGCCCCCTTCCCCGGTAGCTATGGTGTCAACCTGGGTGGGGCCATCCATGGGAGTCCTTGTCAGGGTCCCCTCGGCTCGACCAGCAAGCGGAGTGGAACCCTCCTGGGAGGCCCCATCCTGGGCGGTTTCTCCCTCCTCTCTGATTGGAGGTGGGGGTGCTCTTCTGCACCATCTTTGGCAGGGGGATCAGTCCCGTGCCTTCGTGCTGGGGGGTGGGTTGGGGGCTTATCACTGGATCATTTGTGCTGCTCCCCGCCAAGCCCGTGCCCCCCGGGGACATCGGCTGTTCTGCGTGCCTGAGCTGCTTGGCTTGGTGGACGAGGGTCTCCTCCCCCTCCTCCTCTTCCCTGTCAAAGGCAGTGAACAAGATTGAATCAGCAAGCCCACAAAGCACACGAAACTTCAACAACAGAAGGAATTGCTATCCTTAGTCTGAATCGATGAGCATGGAGCCCAATGCGAACCCCATGGTTAGTGGAGGTGCTCTGCTCCTCTTCAGGGTCGGGGCGATGGTGCTTACCAGCAACTGCAGACTCCGCTGAGGCGCAGGGGGCTCCGGCGAGGATGAGCTGCATGAGGAGCTCGAATCTGATTGGGAGTTGGAGTCGACTCCCATGACCGCCCGTCGCTTGGCGGGAGGGGTCTTAGCCTCAGACAGGCGAGAAGAGTGACGGCGCGGTGCGTTCGCCACGGCGCTCTTGGAGACAATCTTCTTCACCCTCTTGGCAGCAGGCGTGGGAGCAGGAGCCACTGTTCCTCGACTGGCGGGCCGTCGGCGAGGACGCTGCTCCAGGTCTGGTTTAGGAGCTTGCAGACCTGCTGTGAGCCAATCCTCCTCTGGGTTATCCGCATCTCCGGCCTCGTCCTTTTCCTGGGCCTCTACTGCCGCGGCATATAAGGCCTCGATCCTGGCAAGCTCAACCCCGGCAAGATTGTTCCCGGCAGCCTCCTCCATGGTATGCCCCTCACCCCTATCGTGGGAGGAGCCTTCGCCCTTGGCTTCCCCTTCCCCTTCTTCCTCTACCCTTCCGGGCTTCGCCTTTTCGGCGGCCCAGAGCGCTCTGTCCTCCTCAACCCGCCTCTTGATAAACTCTGCCTCTACATTGGAGGTGCGCTTGAACATGTTGTTCTCCACCCTGGTTGCCCTTTCCACCAAGATAGAGGTCCATTCCAGTTCCTCAGCCAACTCGGGTAGTTTCCAATCGCCCGCAACCCCGTAAGCATTGCAGTCAGGCATCCACTTCAGGATCTGGTCCAGGGAAGAGTTGATATTCAGCGGGACAACCCTTGCCAGCAATTTGAATGGCCCAAGGCTTCCGAACAATTGTTCGCACAGCCAAGCGTGACCATAGACTGACAAGTTGTTGGTTAGGCCCAGGTATAGGCACATCCTGTCCCCCGCATCTCCATACTGCCAAGCAAACCTGTCCCTCTTCTGCAGCGGCGCAATGCGGCAACGAAGGAAATCGGCTCCTACTTGTTCGATGGTTAACCCTGCAGCCTTAAGATGGGTGATCCTGTTAAGTGCCGCGTGAAGCCTGTCGTCAGTAAGGCCATATTCCCTCCAGTTGTTGCCACGCACAATGCACTCCGTCTATGCCTGGCAAAACTCTGGGGCCTCCTCGTCCTGGATCCAGCACCAGTCCGCCCGTCACTCCTCCCATCTGTTGCCCTGCTGACTAAAGAGGTAATCCCAACTTTCCCTCGCCACTCGTGGGATCTAGCTTACATTCCCAGAACGGTGGGCCTTGATCTCCACCCGTGGGACGAAAAAATGCCTTAACAGATCCACATTGGAGGCGACTCCGATGAAATTCTCGCATAAGTGAGCGAAAATCGCCATACACGCCATTGCGTTTGGCGTGAAGTCTAAGAGGTGGAACCCATACACTACCATCATCGCTTCAAAGAAATCCGAAAAAGGAGGACAAAGGCCGCAAAGGAAATATGCGCAGAAAAATTGATATGAATCCGGCGGATCATTCTTCCCCTCCGGCAAAACCTTGGGCGTGCCATGTCCCTTGGGAACTACCATCCCCCACATATATCCGTACCTTGCAACCATGGCATCACTGTCCAGGTTGGACAGGAAGAAGACCATATCTCCCCGTCGCTTCCTATCCAAATCTGCCGCCCTCTTCTTGTTCCCCTTCGCAGCTGTCTCCTTCACGACGGCCACCTGCTTCCCCCTTGCGGCGGCAGCTTTCCTTCCCATCCTCGGGAGCCCTGGAAGGGATGGAAGGTCTAATGAGGCGTCAGAAGTGAATGTGGGTGCGGGAGTAGCGGTATGGCTTGAGGAAGAAGATGATGGAGAACGGGTGTGAATGAGCCACGCCCCTTCGCGTTTTTCTTTTTTATGAGGGCGAACGTGGGGGAAGGAACGGCTCTTCGCTGCTTTCCCTCAGAAAGTTACCATTTTACATTAACTGCTATAGTCCCACGACCCCACGACCTGCGGTAATTACGCGGAGTGGACGTTGGATTGACTAGTCATCATGACAAATCGCTTCATGCACAGCACCTCATCGACACGTGTCCGTGCACCATTTTGGACCTAACCCAACGTGCCTAGTGACACGTATGACTTAGGCCCGGGGGCTTCTATCGGGGTACACAAACAGGGGTGTATGTTTCCCCTGACTTGTGCCCGGACAGGCTAGTCTCCGGCACGACAACAACAACAAAGTGAACTGCACCATGCATCCAAGGCAAGGCCAAGCAGAAGATACAGCTCTTTGAGAAATCAAAGGGGAATCAAGAAGACCAAGGCAAGCCAAATGAGCAAGATATCACTAAGGAAAACCCTCCCTTGCTAGGCAGGCGAGCCTGGCAAGGTCGAGGTCACCCCGAAGACAAGTCTCAAGATTCCCCCGGCAAGCTTGCCGGGGATGCCGAGGGCGGTTCACCCCGCCAGGACGCCACCGCTCCAACTGACAGTGACGCAAGTCACCTCCCAGTGTGGTGTCAAGCCCCCAAGTGATTAAGTGGCTCTTCTATGGCACATGGCAGCCATTTCTGAGGAAGATCACCCCGAAATGACACCCGTCCAGAGGCGTGTCATGCGGGCAGGTGAGAAGGTGGACGAATGGCATGGCAAGGCTTGCCGGGCTCGCGATGTGACACAAAGCGCTACATTTAATGCACCCTGTTCTACCTGCAGAGTTAGGTATGATAGCACTGTGGCTATCTAATCACTGGATAATGACTGTTTTGCCATTGTGGTAACCCCTTGACCTATAAAAGGAGGGCCGTGGCAACCTTAAAAAGGATTTGGACCCTTGTACACTCATACGCACGTGGCCGCTCCTGCCCCGAGGCGACCTTGCCGGGCTTGAGCGCTATGTCTCCACCACGGTCCATTCATCAATCCACCAAAGCAGGAGTAGGGTTTTACACCTCGCGGTGGCCCGAACCTCGGTAAAAATTACCCGTGTCATCATATCCGTGCTGCTCTACGATCTCCGCTCTTTGTGCAACGTGCCCTTCCCCCTTGCCGAACTAAAAGGGGCTGATGGCCCCATAGGTGGCCGTGTTGAACCATGACAGGACGTCTAACTTATTTTTGTAGGGTATGTTGTGATATGATATGGCCAAAGACATGATGAGATATATTTGATGTATGAGATGATCATGTTTTGTATAGATTATCACGACTTGCATGTCGATGAATACGGCAACCGGCAAGAGCCATAGGGTTGTATTTAATTATTGTATGACCTGCGTGTCAATCATTAAATGCTATGTAAAGCTTTACTTTATCGCTAAGCGCTAGCAATAGTTGTAGAAGCATGGTTGGCGTGACAACCCCGATGGCGAGACGATGATGGATATCATGGTGTCATGCCGGTGACGATGGAGATCATGCCGGTGCTTCCAAGATGGAGATCAAAAGCACAAGATGATGGCCATATCATGTTACTTATGATTTGCGTGAGATGTTAATCCTTTTATGCATCTTAATTTGCTTACGACGACGGTCGCATTATAAGGTGATCCCAAACTAAAATTTCAAGATAAAATTGTGTTCTCCCCAAGTGTGCACCATTGCAAAAGTTCATTATTTTGAAGCACCACGTGATGATCGGGTGTGATACACTCTACGTTCACATACAACGGGTGCAAGCCAGTTTTGCACATGTGGAACACTTGGGTTGAACTTGACGAGCCTAGCATGTACGGACATGGCTTCGGAACACATGAGGCCGAAAGGTCGAACATGAGTCATATAGTAGATATGATCAACATGGAGATGTTCACCATTGAAACCACCTCATCTCACATGATGATCAGACTTGGGTTGGTGAATTTGGATCATGTTACACTCGGACAACCGGAGGGATGTTGATTTGAGTGGGAGTTCTTAAGTAATATTATTAATTGAACTCATTATCATGAATAATAGTCTAAAGTTGCCTTTGCAAATTATGTTGTAGATTAATGGCTCGCGCAGTAGCTCCCCTGAATTTCAATGCGTTCCTAGAGAAAGCTAAGCTGAAAGATGATGGAAGCAATTTTGTGGACCGGGCCCGTAATCTGAGAATTATCCTCACGGCTGTCCAAAAGTCTTATGTCCTTGATGCACCGCTTGGTGCGCCAACCCCTCCAGTGACTATGGACGTTGTGAACGCCTGGCAGTCGTGTGTTGATGACTACTCAATAGTTCAGTGTACCATGTTGTATGGCTTAGAGCCGGGACTTCAAAGGCGTTTTGAACGTCACGGAGCATATGAGATGTTCCAGGAGTTGAAGTTTATTTTTTAGAAGAATATACATTTTGCCTTTTGTGGAGGATCTGTGCCTACTCTACTTTCCTATCTAGGACTTCGATATACAAAATATATACTACTGTGAAGCATAGATTGCTGTCAACAAAGAATTTTATTAGTATTTAGTTAGGTATTTGCATTCAAAATAAGAAAAGAGAACTATTAAGAACTTGTAAAATAAGGATTAGGGATTAATTTGGGTTGCGCTATATCTATCAAAGAGTATACAATAATGATGGATTTGGTAAATCAAATCCATGGTTTAATAACCAACCATGTTAACTTACCATAACAACAACTCAATTCCTATCGAATTCCTATAGTGGAATTCCTATATCAACATCTAGCATGCTAAAGTTATACAATATGAAAATTTAAGTCATGACACATGTACTGATATTTATTTCATATTGTGAATGTTGGTATTTTGTTCTATAAAGTTGGTCAAACTTTACGAGGCTTGACTTTAGACAAATCTTATATGCGAACTAAAAAGATTTGGAGGGAGAACAACATGCTTAACAGCAACCAAATATAGTCATTCATAGAGCTATTGTTAAATTTGGTATTGTGAAATTGAACTGCACAGTTCATACTAGCACATATAGAACATCACACTGTTAATAGCTGAAATAAACAAGGCATACTACAAACAACCAAAGATGGCAATTGAAACTTGACATATCCTAACTACAAACAACCGAACAACCATAAACCGTAGAAATAAACAAGGCGTAATGCAAACAACCTAATATAGGAATAAATACTGGACAGGTTCTCACTACAAAAGGGGTTCAAGAAAACAAATCATGGGTTTCCTCACTTGTCATAGATTGGCTCCTCCTTGTGGTCACCGTTGATGAAGTCTGACTTGCCAGCTGAGGATCCCAGGCCAGCGTCATAGAATGTGTCCTTCAGAAATGACAAAAGGGGCTCCATGGCGATGAAGGATGGCAAATTGTTCATAACGAGCCGCAGGAGATCAGCGGCAGGGCCATCGATGAGATCGATGGCTGTCGAACCCGAAGGGTTGGGGGTAGGCAACTTAACCTGTGGCATAACCCGCGTCAAGCCGTAGGTGTTGACGACCTCGATGTCGTAGCCGATGTCCGCGACATGCCAAAATACTCTAGCCCACTGATTGAAAGGCTCAATCCAGGTCCAGTCATCACCGTCAGCTTCCTCGGCGGCCACCTCATCGACGTCGGGCGAAGAGGCCGTGGTAAAGCTCTTTTGGGCCATTCGCTCCTCGAGCTCCCTGGGAAGCATAGCCGGGCTTAAGCTGCGATGCTTTGGAGTGGTGGAGGGGGGTGGGGATGGGGATCTCTGGGAAAGGGGGTGTTTCGCAGGCGTCATCTAAGAAACTCAGGGCGGCGAGGGTATGTATATCGGTGGGTAAACTACACGGGCAGACCGGCAGAGGTTGATGATGGAGGCGGCGCGGCGGCGGCGACCTAGCTAGGATTGGAGCGAGGGAGGGGTGGTGTGTATGTGTGTGAGCGGGGGATTTAGGGTGAGCGAAAGATTTGGGGTGTGTGTGCAGAGGGGGTCCAAGGTGGTGTTTGAGGAAATGCCGCGGGTACTGAAAATTTTACGAGGCGGGAGTAAAATGCCGGGGCTACCGAAAATTTGGATCAAGGGATTGAAGCAGAGCGGGGCGGGAGAAACGAACATCACACACGGTTAAAAACATAATAATCGTGTGCTATCAAACAGAAAAACACTCCAGCCGAGCAGATATTTTTGAGATTGCGAGGGATGGAGGCGGAAGTAAAATGCCAGGGCTACTGAAAATTTGGATCTACTGATTGAAGCAGAGTGGGCGTAACAGACATCGCACACGGTCCAGACATACTAATCGTGTGCTATCAAACAGAAAAACCATCTACGCGGGTAGATATTTTCGAGATTGCGAGGGAGTAGATATTATTGAGAGGGGGAGGGAAGCCTCGTGGAGCCCAATCTACTTTGATCATGTGGGTGAAGGGGCAGGGGCGCGGCACACGGGTAGTCCTAGGGAACTGTGTCTGTTTCTTACCCGATCACAGACGGTTGCTGCGTCCGACTCGTCTGCTGTTTATAAATTTTGCCAAAAAATGCGGGAAAGGGTCAGAACACGAACACACTTGCATGTGGACCAAATATATGTATGAAAAGGGTGGTTGATGTTCAAATACCCAATGCACAACTTTGATGTGGCACCTGTCGCACAAAGCGCACGTTATTATTGCTAGCCCCCCCCCCCCCTCAAACACACACACACACAGTTCGTGTTGCTGGGAGGGGAATCCTACCTATGAACGCATGCCCCCAAATAGCTAGTTCTGACATCTCACCATACTGTAACACAAAACCGAAGGGATTACATCAACCCCCTCCCCCTTTGCTTCCGATCAAATGTGGATTGTGTGCGGGCCCACAGATGTGTTCTTCTTGCGTTAGATGGGTGACACCACTTACCAACCACACCTGCGGGTGGCCCGATGTGTGTGTGTGCGCGCGCGTGTGTGTGTGTGTGTGTGTTAAAACGATGTGCTATGATATTCAAATACCCAAATCACAAATTTGATGTGGCACATGTGCATCGCAATTTAACCGGGCATCCCCGACCCCACGGAGGTTCATCTAGTACGAAGTAATACTGTGCCCCCCCCCCACACACACACACTTTGAGTCAGTGGGAGGGGGCATCTCACCAAGGCGTATTATAAGACTGACCAAGAAGAATCACCACCTTGGTTGTATAACCCCTTTTGTTTATTGGGTCAAAGTCATGCATTGACGTTTCACACGCGGCCCCACAAAATAGGCCAGCTTGTCGCCGATAACCACGCGAGGGAGTGCCTGAAGACAACCACTGTGTGCATGTGGCCCAAACATACGTATGAAGTGTCATGTGGTGTTTGAATATACCCAATGCACAACTTTTATTCATGTGTATGCGAGCCCTCGATCTTACGTCTCGAATCTCACCATGATCGACGTACGACTATACGGTAACGCGAACCAAGAGAAGAAGAGTACACCCTGGTAACCTCTCTCGCGTTGTTGGTTGAAGTGACGGAGATGTCCATGCGGGCACACGAATATATAGGCCGTCGATGATAACCAAGCGAGGGAGAGTGTCCAAAGACAACCACTGCATGTATGTGCCCCAAACATATGTATGGACATGCGTGATGCATGCATATATGTTTGAATACCAAAAGCACAACATTTTGATGTGGTGCATGCATGCGTCGAAAAACGCACAGTCCCCACATAGATCTGGTTCATGATGCGTCGCGTGCTCGCCCCCCCCCCCCCCCACTTCGACTCGGTGGGAGGGATTCATGCATACACATGCGCGCGAAGTACAGTTGCATGTACCAAACCGTATAAGACGAACCAAAATTTAATCCCCTCCTAATTATAAGTCAAATTAACCTCTATCGCTGTCGGTCAAAGTGATTGACCAAGCGGGCACATAGAGATGGACGAAGCATCTCGCCGATAACCCCGTGAGTGAGTGCTGGAGGACAACCGTCATCGCTTGCTTGTGGGCTAAACACATGTATGGAGATGTGTGGTTGTGATGTTTGAATACCTAATATATATATGCAGAACTTTGATGTGGCAGCTGCCTCGGAAACCTTTAATTAAGTCCCCCACACAAACCGAGGTTCATGACATGTAGTATATATATGTTGCCCCCCTCCCCTCATCGACATGTAATATATACTCCTACGTATGTACCGTAACACAACCCAAAAAAAATCCTCCTTGTTCGTCAAATTACCTTTCTCGTTGTGTCATATATTAGATGGACGACGACCTCACGGGCCCATGGAGGGAAGAGTCGCAGGCGAATGAGTGACAACCATTGTCTGCACGTGGCCCAATGTGTTGGTGATGTTTTTAATACCCAATATGCACAACTTCTTTGCGGCACCTACCTCGGAAACCGAAAAGTCCCCACATGGAGCGAGATCGATTCATGGCGTGTGTGTAGTATATATGTGCTGCCCCAGCCCCCTCCTCCCCTCTTCGACGCATACTATATACTCCTACCGCAACACAACCCAAAAAGAAACCTCCTTGCTGGGTCAAAGTGATGGAGAACAACCTCACGGGCCCACGAATGGAAGCATCGCACGCGAGTGAGTTTTCTATATGATGCGTAGTATTGCCCCCGGCCACCCTCTTCAACGAGTACTATATATATATACTCCTACCGTACGTATAACAAAAACCAAAAAATGACCATCCTTGTTGGTCAAATTAACCTCTCTCATCGCATGTCATAGTGCTGGACGGCGACCTCGCGGGCCCACGCGAGTGAGTGTCCTAGGACCACTGCGTGCATGTGGCCCAAAGATGCATGTCAAACTTTTTCTGCAGCGAACATGTGACCAAAGGAGTTTAGTGTTGAAAATTGATTGATTTCCCAGGGATTTAAATGTGCAAAAATCAAATTTGATCAACATGTGTTGGCGTACGACACCTATGGGATCCCGAGAGACCCCTTTACGATTCGGCGGGGGGAGAGGTATACGCAAAGAGCAGAACCAGTGATCGACGCGGGAAGTTTTTACCCAGGTTCGGGCCGCTGATCAGCGTAAAACCCTACTCCTGCTTTGTGTTCTTATTGATGTTCTTGAGCCCAGCCTTCAGGAGCGCTCGCAATGAACAGTACGTTCAAAGAGCAGCTACGCATGCAGAATGGGCCAGAAGTCCTACTCTGTAGCAGTTGCCTTGGGCCTCCTTTTATATGCTCAAAGGGGTCTCCACAGTGGCAAAATGTACATACATTGAGGTGTAAAGTAGCTACAGGGTATCATACCTAACCCCTGACGGATTAGGACAAGCGCATTTAATGCACCGTGAGGTGTCCGTTTAGGTGTCCTCACTTCCTTGGGGATGGAAAAAGGGGCCATCCCATCAGCACCACTTAAGCTCTCCTCCACTGGCGCGTCGCCACGCATCCAGGGAAGGAGCCAAAATGTCAGACTTGTTACTGTGCCGAAGTGGTGGCACAGTGGCGGAATCTCGCCAGGCGCCGATCCTTGCCGGGTACCAAACCTTGCCGGGCGCCAAGCCTTGCCGGGCGCCGAGCCTTGCCGGGCTCTACAGGCCATCCCGGCAAAGATTTTGCCGGGGAAACTGGCCTTCGAACTCCGGCTTTGCTTATCTGCTGATCCTCAGATCTTTGACTTGATGATTTCCTTGATGGCTTGAATCAACCTCGAACTGTTCCCGGCAAGCCTTGCCGAGAGGATGGCTACAACTGCCCATGCACAAGTACGGGGTACTAGTGGCCCAATACTTAGTACACTGACAGGAGCTCCCGGGCCTAGGCCATACACGAGTGCGAGGCGTTCTTGGGCTAGGCCCAAACAGTGCACGGGCACGCGTGGCAGGGGATTAACTGCTCGTAAATATGTCGTTTTACTATGCCCCCCACTACGCGCACGGAGTGTGCGACGTGGGAAGCGTGCCAAAAAGGCTGCAAACTGTCTCGCGCCTATAAAGGCGCATTCACATTGGGGAATAAACAAGGCGGCCCCGCTCCTTCCCCATAAAAAGGAGAAGTCGCAGAGGCACAAACCTATTTACCCCCCTCTTCTTCTCAATCTGGCCATCGCCATCGCCTTCCTCTTCTCGAGCTCAGAGCGAAACCTTTTCCTCTTCCGCCCGCTGCTCCCGCGCTCGCTCCGCCCCCAGCTTTCGTCCTCACAGTCGCCATGCCGCCCAAGGCCAGCAAAGGCAAGGGCAAGGAGGCGAAAGCCAAAGTTCCGGAGAGCGAACTGGTGAAGATGCGGAAGAGGCTCGTCGTCTTCCCTCCGACGCTCGATGCTGAAGCTTTGAAGGGGCGATACCAATGCATGTGGGCGAAGGGAACGCAAGCTCACCCCGCCACACGCGTAATCCCAGGTACTTGCTCCAAAGGTGGATCGGACAGATACCCCTTCTTCACTGCATATTTGTATTGCGGGCTCTGTCCCCCCTTTTCCGATTTCTTCAACGACATCATGTACACATACGGCTTCCGCCTTCTTGATTTCACGCCGAATGCAGTACTTTGCATGTCTATCTTTGCCCATCTCTGTGAGAATTTCATTGGCGTGATCCCCAATTCTACTCTTTTCCGCCATTATTTCTTCCCTCGTATCCAAAAAGGAGAGGCTCTCTCTGGATCTATTGCCTGGATTCCAAGGGCTTGGAACAAAGAAATATACCCAGAGGGAGTTTACCGCGAAAAGTGGGACGAGTGGCGGGCCTAATGGTGCTGGATCCAGAAAGCAGATCCCCATCCTTTTTGTCATCCCCGGCAACAGAAGGTGGTCCGCGGCAAGGATTGGAGCGATCTCACTGCGGAAGACCAGACGCTCACAATCGCCACTACCAGGATCCTTCGCTTGAAGGCTGCCGGGCTGACGATGGAGATGATCAGCTTCAACTTTCTCCGCCGCCGCATCGCCCCTCTGCAGAACAGGGGAAGGCCAGTCTGGGAATACAAGAACGTGGTAGATGTCATGAGACTGCGCCCCGGGCTGAACAACAATCTGACCACCATGCAGCTTGGCGCTCTCCATCAAAAGTTATTCCAGCGCGAAGACAAGCACCGGCTGCCGGCAAGGATTGTCCCCTTGTGCAACAACTCTGCCTTGGGGTCAATCATTGCCTTCCTGCCAATGTTCAACGCCCACGGCCTCGACCCGATCTGGGCCGAGCCAAGCGAGGAGGAAGCGCAAAAATTCTTTGACAGCTTGACGGAGAGGCCTGTTCGCAAAGAGTCAGATTTCATCCAAGCCACCACCGACCAAGAAGTAGCTTACATTGCTACTAGGGTGGAAGAGGCAAATCTTGCAGCAGAGGCCGGCAGCGTCAGCTTCACAGAGTGGGAAGCTAGCGACGCAGAGGTGGTAGTGGAGGTGAAGCCTGCCGGGGAGGACGAGGTTGCCGGGGAGGAGAGCAGCGCAGCCGCTGAAAGCTCGTCCAGCGAGGACTCGGTCGAAGAAGAAGAGACGCGAGAAGAGCCCCCACCCCCGAAGAAGAAGGCGAAGCGTGTTCTTCGGAAGGCTGCGTCTGACATCCCGGCAAGCCAGCCCTCTTCGAGCGGCGAAGCCCCCGGCAAGAAAGTGGCCGGCAAGACTGGACCGCGGCAGGGGGCTCCTCAACAGCCTGCATGGCGCGCGAGGCCCACACCAGCGGCCACTGCTGGGGCGGCAGGAGGGTCTCGTACCACCGCACCGGAAGCTGCCCCGGCGCCTGCCACAGCCAAGCGGCCTAGGACTCCTCCTCCGCCTCCCCACTCAGACACCGCAACGGAGGTCGACTTCGACATCTCCGGCTTTAGTCCGGAGCGAGAGGAAGAAGAGTAAGTACTTTGCCACAGCTTTTACCTTCCAATCTTGCATCAATCTTTACTGACTTGCTTGTATTGTTTCTGCAGTGACACAGAAACCTTGCTGGAGAGGATGGCGAAGAGGTCAAGGACTTCTACGGGCGACGAGCCCCCGGAAGGCTCCACTAGCGTGCCAGAAATCGTCATTGTGAGCCCGGAGTCTAGTCCTCAACGCAGCCCCTAGCGTAGCCCCCAGCACAGCCCCCAGCGTAAGTTCATTGTTCTTTTTCCGCTGGCGGGTGCCGAGGTTTTCATTCTTGCCTACTAATATCTTTGGGTTCGCAGGAGAAGAACGGCAACAAGGAGAAGACATTCCCATTGTGCCTCCTTCGTCGACCGCTCCGCCCACAAGCACGTCCCCGGCAAGAGATCCTGCCGACGAGCCCGTCCTAACTGAGGGGGAGCCGGCAAGAGTGGACTCCGACGACACGCCCCCGGCAACCGGAGTTGTCGGGAGGATTGAAGCCACCTCCCGACAGCCCGACGCAGGTACTCGATTGCCTCAGAGTGCTTGCTATTCTTTTTCTCTTATCTCTCTGTCTTCGGTCACTTCAAACTTCAACCTTGATCTTATTCTGTTTTCCTCCTTCGCCCTTCAGAGTTCCCTATGATAGAACACATGGACGTCGATGTTGTGATCGAGGAGACCGCCAGGGATGCTACCGCCGAAGCAGACAGGATCGCTGCTAGCGAGGCCACCAAGGATGACATTGTCGAGGCTGGTGGTGCTCTTGACAGGGAGGCCGCCAAGACAGCATAAGAGGAAACCGCCGAAGAACCTGCTGAAGGGGGTGACAGGGAGGCTGAGGACCGCACTGATAGCATTCCTGCCACAGGAGCGCCAGGCGCTACACCGGCCACAGAGCCCCCTGTCACTGGTGAGGCGGCCACTGAAGACCAGCCATCAACATCTGAAGGCCCCTCATCCAGCAAGTACCTCAAGGTTGGCGAGAACCTGTTCATCAACTTGCCGGGGACGGCAAGCGCTGGGTCACCAGCCGAAGGAGAAGTTTTCGAAGAAATCATCGCTGCTGCCGGGCTTGAAGTTGTCGATGATCCCAGCACTAGCAGCGGCAAATCTGAAGAGGATCAGCTCCTTCAGGCCATGGGTGAGAACTTCCGCAAACTCCAGGCTCTCCATCGCGCCCGGAAAGACAAAGCGGACTCCAGAATGGCAGTTGTTGAGGCGGCCGAAGCAGATTTCCAAAGGCGCGTCGCACAAATGCAGTTCTGGCACACCGAGGCCCTCCAAGAGTTTGTTGCCGGCCGGGAACAAGTGAGCCAGCAGTGGAATGAGATCCTCCTGAAGCAATCAGACATGGAGAAGGCGCATGATGAAGCTGTTCAAAGGATTGCTGCCGAAGATGCCCTCCTGACGGGGCGCCGCGTTGCTCTTGATGCTCATGAGGAAGATCTCACTACTCGTGAGCAGGCGCTCGCCGCCAAGCTTCGCAGCAAGGATGAGGATATTGAAAATCTTGTCGCGCGGCGGATCCAGGAGCTGGAGTGAAAACATAAGGAGGCGCTCGAAGCTCTGACTGCAAGTCATGCCGGCAAGCTCAAGGAGGCCGTCGATGCTGCCGAAGCTGCAGAGGCCGCCAAGAACAAGCTGAACGACAGAGTGAAGAGGCTGGAAACAGATCTCGAAGAGCACGGCAATGAACTCTCGACGCTCAAGGGGGACAGGGAAAAAACCCTCCACTCCTTGGCGGAGATGCAAGTTGCCCTGTCCGACAAGACCAAGCAGCTCTCCTCTGCGGCTGATAATATTGCGGTTCTGGAGCTGAAGCTGACCACGCTGCAGAAGTCTCTCGAGGCCGGCAAGGCCCGTGAGAAGGCTCTACTCAAGGATCTCCAAGGAGAGAGGAACCTGCTCAAGAGCGCCGCCGCTGCCCAAAACGAGTACGAGAAGGGAGTGGAGATCTGGACTGGCCGTCTCATCGCCACCGCGGAGAAGCTTACCGCAGAACTGTCAACCATGGGCTTGCCGAACTTCAAGTATTCTTCCGAGGAAAGAATGTCTCCAAGTGCCAGGTTGACGATGTTCTTTGAAAGCATCATCAACGCGTTGAGGGTGCTCCAGTCCAGCCGGGCGACCCAACTGGCGAACGAGACTCGCCGGCTTTGCCGGGCCGTCCTCCGCAAGGTGCTCATCAAGGTGGTGCACAGCAACCCCGGCATCGACCTCTCCAACGCGCTCGGCCATCTGCCAAAGGATGCAAATGTTGAGGTGCTTGAAGAGTGCATCACGCCCATCCTTGAGAAGGTGGACTCCATCAAAAGGATCGAAGGCCAGCACAGGGATTGAGTGCTTCCCCCTTTTCTTGCCGTCATTATTCCATGTAAAAGACAATCAAGTCTCAAATTAGAATTGCGGCAACTCATGGATGTAATACAATTTGACTATGTTTAGGCTCATGCTTGCTACTTTCCTTGTCTGATTCCTTTATGTATGGAGTTCATCCTACGCTTATTGAAAAACTTGCCGGCGCGCAACCTGCCGCGAGCGCTGGGTGCAGGACTTCAGCAGCCTGCTGGAGGCACAGCGGCCGGCAAGACTCCTTGGCGTTCTCAGTGCGGCCACTTAAATTGTTGAATGGACTCGAAACAAAATAAGGGCGCGACCGATTACAACAAGGGTTCCTTCGCGTGCAGATTTTCCATACAAGAGTCAGAATCGTCCAAGGAAATAACTTGGTAATAAAAGAAAAACTTGCTCTGAGTTTTTAGGACTTAGCTTCCTGTCTTTGTTCTTCCTCCGGCAAGTGTCGATTCCGAATGTCACCAACTGGTATTCATATCTCCCTTCCCCCCCGGCAAATGTGCACGCGAGGAATCCTTCTATCTTTTGAGAAAAAGAAAGAAGAGAAAATAAAGGCATGAAACCTTGGCGGTTTGTTAGAACTTACCGGGATCAGGTGTCATACAACATCTTAGATAAACATGCATATATATAAATATGAACATGGGAATCAATAAGGGAATGTACAACACTTAAATTTATTCATCTATGCTCAGGGTCTGCGCCTAGCTTTGTACAAAGGATCACATGCCTTGCCGGCAAGACTTATACAAAAAGGTGGTTCCCGGGATCCCCCGGCAACCGCGCCTTATGGGTAGAACTTGCGAAGATGATCGATATTCCAGGAATTACTCACTGGAACGCCATCTTCGGTCTCCAGGCGGACAGCGCCAGGCCTGGTGACCCGTACTACCCGATAAGGGCCTTCCCACTTTGGCGTCAACTTGTTTGAATTCTTGGCGGACTGAATCCGCCGAAGAACAAGGTCGCCTTCCTCAAGGCTTCGGGCATGAACTTTGCGGCTATGGTAGCAGCGCAAAGCTTGCTGGTAGCGTGCAGCTTGCACAGCAGCCTGAAGACGATTCTCCTTAAGGAGCACAGCGTCATCTTGCCGCAGTTGCTCTTGCTCGAGCTCATCATAAGCGAGCACTCGAGGAGATCCGTATATGAGTTCCGTGGGGAGAACTGCTTCCGCTCCGTAGACTAGAGCGAACGGCGTCTGGCCAGTGGCTCGATTTGGTGTCGTTCTGATTGACCAAAGAACTGCCGGCAACTCATCAATCCAGCGTCTTCCGCACTTTTTCAGCCTGTCGAAGGTTCTGGTCCTGAGACCGCGCAGCACTTCAGCATTGGCCCTCTCCGCTTGGCCGTTGCTTCTCGGGTGAGCAACAGAGGCAAAACAAATCTTGCTGCCAAGGTCATGGACGTACTGCATGAAGGTGCGACTTGTGAACTGCGTGCCGTTGTCGGTGATGATACTGTTGGGCACACCGAAACGACAAACAATTCCCTTGAAGAACTTGACAGCTGACTGCGCTATCACCTTCCTCACTGCTTCCACCTCCGGCCACTTTGTGAACTTGTCGATAGCAACGTACAAGTACTCAAAGCCCCCGGTAGCACGGGGGAAAGGGCCCAGTATATCGAGCCCCTAGACCGAAAATGGCCAGGAGAGAGGGATTGTCTGAAGAGCTTGAGCTGGCTGGTGTAATTTCTTCGAATGAAACTGGCACGCTTCACACTTGGTTACTAGTGCAGTTGTATCCTGGAGAGCGGTAGGCCAAAAGAAACCTTGCCGGAATGCTTTCCCGGCAAGCGCTCTTGACCCTATGTGAGAACCACATATGCCCCCATGTATCTCTGCCAACAGCTCTAGTCCATCCTCCCGAGGAATGCACTTCAATTTCACACCGTTTGGTCTCTTTCTGTACAGGACGTCATCGACGAACTTGTACATAACAGACCGACGGGCTACTCTCTCCACTTCTTCTTGTTCCTCAGGGAGTTCACCTGTCTGAAGGAAATGGACGATGGGCTGCGCCCATGCTGGAGCCTGAGGCTCGACAGCTAGGACTAAAGGCATCTCCTCTGTCGGGGGAACATTTGTCTCAACAGCAAGGGCCTGAGGCCCTGCCGGAGCCTGTTGTTCCCCGGCAGGCATGTCGATCCCGGCAACTTCCTTGCCGGCGGCTCCGGGGAGCTCTGCCGGGAAGTACTGGCCAGAGTTCAACTTTCTTCTCTTTTCTTGCCGCATCGATGGCGCCACGGATGGTTGAGTCAATTGGAGCACAAAAGTTCCTGGTTCCACAGGCAACTTGAGGGCGGCACGCTTTGACAGGTCATCAGCAATATTGTTCTCGGCACGAGGAACGTGCTCCATCTGCAGACCGTCAAAGCGCTCTTCCAATTTCCTCACTCAATCTACGTAGGCCTGCATCAATGGGCTTTGATAACTCATGTTAACTTGCCTGACGACAAGTTGTGAATCGCCTTTGATGATGAGCTTTCTGATACCAAGGTCTGCCGCGATCCTGAGACCGGCAAGCAAACCCTCGTATTCTGCAGTGTTGTTGGTTGAACTCTCGCAGGGAAAGTGCATTTGGACTACATACTTGAGGTGCTCCCCGGTGGGTGCGACAAGCAGCACGCCAGCACCGGCGCCTTGCAGCAAGAAAGCCCCGTCAAAGTACATAACCCATTGCTGATCGATTTCCTTGCCGGGGAGAATTGTTTCTTGAACTTCTTCGCCTGGCGTTGGGGTCCATTCTGCAATGAACTCCGCCAAGGCCCTGCTCTGAATCGTTGAAGTGCTTTCAAACTTAAGGCCAAAGCTGGACAATTCCAATGCCCACTCCACAATCCTGCCGGTTGCCTCTAGATTTTGCAAAATCCGTTGCAACGGAAAGCGAGTGACGACGGTGATCTCATGTGCCTGAAAATAATGGCGTAGCTTTCTCGAGGCCATAAGGAGGCCGAAAAGTAACTTCTGCACACCAGAATATCTTGACCTAGCTCCTTGTAAAAGAGAGCTAACAAAATAAACTGGGCGCTGCACCACCTTCTTCTTCTGCACGGGTTCTTCTGTTTGCGCAGATCATGTCTTGCCGGGATCAACCCTTTCCGGGGAAGATCTTGCCGCGTCATTTGGCGGTCCTGCCGTTGACATTGCTTCCTCATCAGCTTCTCTCTGCGCCACTAGCACAGCGCTAACCACTTGATTTGTTGCTGCCAGATACAGCAGCAATGGCTCTTGTGGTTTAGGCGCGACTAGCGTCGGCGGAGAGGAAAGGTATTTCTTCAAATCTTGCAGCGCAGCCTCTGCCTCCGGAGTCCATTTCATTGGACCTGCCTTCTTCAAAATTTTGAAGAAGGGCAGGGCGCACTCAGCAGATTTGGAAATAAACCTGCTTAGAGCAGCAACACAGCCGGCAAGACGATGCACATCCTTGACGCGTCTTGGTGCTTCGATCTGCTCAATAGCTTTGATCTTGTCGGGGTTCGCTTCGATTCCCCGGCAAGATACAAAGAATCCGAGGAGCTTGCCGGAAGGAACACCGAACACGCACTTCTCAGGATTGAGCTTCAAATTGATCTTGCGCAAGTTTGCAAATGTTTCTTCTAAGTCTTGAATGAGCGTTGCTTTATCTTTGGTTTTGACCACTATATCATTCATATACGCCTCCATATTTCTATGGAGTTGTGGCTCAAAACCAATCTGGATTGCTCTGGCAAATGTTGAACCAGCACTTTTCAACCCGAAAGGCATTCGTATGAAACAATACGTACCACATGGGGTGATAAAGGCGGTCTTCTCTTCATATTCTTTTGCCATAAAAATCTGATGATACCCTGAATAGGCATCAAGGAAGGACAGGAGATCACAACCAGCGGTGGCATCCACAATCTGGTCGATGCGCGGCAAGGGAAAAGGATCTTTTGGACAAGCTTTATTGATATCTGTATAATCGATACAAAGCCTCCATTTCCCATTCGCTTTCCGCACAACAACCGGATTGGCCAACCAGGTTGGATGAAGCACTCCTTTGACCGGTCCTGCCGCCTCCAGCTTCTTAATTTCTTCTGCAATGAATTCTTGCCGCTCCAAGGCCTGCTTCCTGACCCTTTGCTTGATGGGCCGCGCATGAGGACAGACAGCAAGGTGGTGCTCAATTACCTTCCTGGGAACACCGGGGATGTCAGACGGTTGCCATGCAAACACGTCGACATTCGCCCGCAGGAAAGCAATGAGCGCGCTTTCCTATTTGTCATCTAGGGTGGAACTTATGGTGAAAGTTCCCCCCGTTCCGTCCTCCCTGGCAGGCACCTTCTTGGTTTCCGGCGGAGCAGCCTTGGACTTGTTGTTCTTGCCGGTGGAACTCTCTGGTACGTCCTCGACGGAAGCGCAGCACTCCGAGGAGGTGCGCTTGCCGGACTTCGCGCCAAGGTTCCTGCCGGTCTTCTTCTTCCCCCTGGGAGTTTCAGCGGTAGGAGCAGATGCCTTGACGGCAGGTGCTGCAACTACTTCCCGGTAAAGTTGATCGGCACAGATGAGTGCATCCTTCTTATCAGAATGGATAGTGATGACGCTCAACGGCCCAGGCATCTTCAAGACGTTGTACGCGTAGTGTGATGCCGCCATAAACTTAGCCAGCGCTGGCCGACCAAGGATCCCATTGTATGACATGGGGATCTTGGCGACATCAAACACCACCTTTTCGGTCCTGAAGTTAAGCTCGCTGCCAAATGTTACCTGCAGCGTGATCTTGCCCTTAGGCTGGGTTCTTCCCGGGTTGACCCCTTGAAACGTACCCGTTTCCTCGAGGTCCTCGTCGGGAATCTGAAGCCTTCTGAGCACATCCGGTGAGATTAAATTTAGGCCGGCCCCGCCGTCAACTAACATCTTCGTCACCTTGAGGTTGCGAATTGTTGGCGAGACCAACAACGGCAAATACCCGACCGCAGTTGTGCGATCAGGGTGATCCTCGGCGTCGAAGATGATAGGCGTGCTGGACCACTTCACGGGCCTACACGCATCGAGGGATGGCTCTGCCGCATTGACCTCCCGCACCCACTGTTTGAGTTGGCGGTGGGAGGAATGCAGCGAGGCACCCCCATCAATGCACATGGCCTCCGTAGCCTTCTGGAATTCTTGCTCACTGGATTCATCCTCTTCCTCATCATCATCTCCTTCTTTATCTCGGCCCTGAGCGGGCCGATCCTTTTGCTGCTTGGCCTTGCGGCGGCGACCTCCCCGGCCACCGCGCTTCTTGCCGGACCCCTCAGCACCATCTTGGGCCTTCTCCTTATCTCGCCTCTCGTATTCGGCCTTTTGCTTCTTGGCAAGCTGCTCGACTTGCCGGCAGTTCTGGAGATCGTGGCCCTTGGTGCGATGGATCTTGCAATACTGCTTGCCGGAGTTCTCCGACTTGTCTGCAGCCACCAAGGCCTGACAGGAAGGGCACCCGGCAAGATCCTTGCCGGGGTCGCCAACCTTGGACTTCTTGGCGGCGCCGGGGTTGTCGGATTCCTCGACAGCAAGCACGGCCTTGCCTCCGCGCTTCCTGTTCCGCCACCGGCCTTTCCTTGACGGGGCCGCGGCGTCTTCATCTTCGGACTCACCCGCCGCGCCAACAGCCTCACCGGGGAGTTTCCTTCCCTCTTCAGCTCGAGCGCACTTATCGGCCAGAGTGTAAAGCTCGGCGATACTCCTGACTTTGTTCATTGCCAGCTCTTCCCGCATTTTGCGGTTACGCACGTTCTGATGGACCGCGCTAACAACAGCGCCAGGATGAATGTCAGGAATATTGTACTGCACCCGGCTAAATCTCTGGATAAACTTGCGCAGGGACTCGCCCTCCTTCTGAGGGATAATGTGCAAATCGCTCTCTTGGCTAGGAGCTTGGTGGCCTCCAACGAAGGCGCCAACAAACTGATGGCACAAATCTGACCAGGAAGAAATAGAATTCTCCGGCAGATGCATCAACCATGACCTGACGTTGGGCTTGAGCACCAACGGGAAGTAGTTGGCAAGTATCTTGCCATCTCGGCCCCCGGCAGCCTTCACCGCAATGGTGTAGATGCTCAAGAACTCCGAGGGATGGGTCTTTCCGTCATACTTCTCCGGAACTTCCAGCTTGAAGGTTCGGGAATTGGGCCACCGGACTTGCCGCAGCTCACGGGTAAACGCTGGAGTCCCTACCTCATAAGGCAAGTCTCCTACGTCCCCTGGCGCAGGCTCGTCAACAGCCGGCCCGGCGCGCTTATCAGACTGATAGCGCGCTTCCCGTCGTCGCTCGATGGTAGTTCGAGCGTCCTCCTTGCCTCGCTCCTGGAGAACTTGACGCTGATCGCGGCGCATCCGTGGATCGGACGACGCTGTGGAAACTTCTTCATGGCGGTCGACTTGCTGAGTTGTCGGCCGCCGCTGGTGCCACGGAGGGGAGTGCACTGTAGTTGCACCACCTCCGGTTTTCTCTACATCGGCTCGCGCCGGATCGATGGGCCTCCGCTGCGAGGGCCCTGTCTCTTGCGGTCCATCTTTGTTGGCGAAGCCTATGAGGCTCTGGATGGTAGCTCGCCACTCCTCCATCTTCTCCGAGGCAGGAGGAAAATCGAGGAGTAGCTGCGCACGTGCCAAGGCTTCCGCTGGCGTAGGTGGCGGCGACAAGTGCGAGGTACGTGAGGTGCTCTCGCTCCTAACCAAGTTAGAAGGAGCACCACCACGGTCACGCGACCGTGCGCCACCTCCGCCAGCAGCTCGGTGTGCATGCTGGTCCCGCGCATCTTGGGATCTATGCGCAGAAACCTTTTCATGGGGACTCCCTGAACCACCAGCGCCATGACGTCGCTCATCATGCACGACCTGGATAGGTCGTGAGGCTTGGGCTGGCACGGGAGCTCCAGCAGGCGCCCTCCGATCTCTCGAGTTCGTTGTGCCACCCGTAGGCAACACAGCGCCATCCCTAGATCCGGCGGCGTGCAGGTTACCACTGCCACTGCGAACGATACCGCTCGCGTGGCTCGGATCACCAGAACGCCGCGGGGGTTCTAGTCCTCTTCCTTCTGCACCCACGCCATCGCTAGTACTCGAAGGCGTAGGCAAAACGGACCCGGACGGTTGCGCTGTCGCAGCGCTCTTCTTTTTGGGTGGCATGATGATGAAGATGATGAAGAAACTAAGGCGCCGATCACTAGATCAGGTTCACACAACCTTCAATCCCCCTACCGGGTGCGCCAAAGATGTCGGCGTACGACACCTATGGGATCCCGAGAGACCCCTTTATGATTCGGCGGGGGGAGAGGTATACGCAAAGAGCACAACCAGTGATCGACGCGGGAAGTTTTTACCCAGGTTCGGGCCGCTGATCAACGTAAAACCCTACTCCTGCTTTGTGTTCTTATTGATGTTCTTGAGCCCAGCCTTCAGGAGCGCTCGCAATGAACAGTACGTTCAAAGAGCAGCTACGCATGCAGAATGGGCCAGAAGTCCTCCTATGTAGCAGTTGCATGGGGCCTCCTTTTATATGCTCAAAGGGGTCTCCATAGTGGCAAAATGTACATACATTGAGGTGTAAAGTAGCTACAGGGTATCATACCTAACCCCTGACGGATTAGGACAAGCGCATTTAATGCACCGTGAGGTGTCCGTTTAGGTGTCCTCACTTTCTTGGGGATGGAAAAAGGGGCCATCCCATCAGCACCGCTTAAGCTCTCCTCCACTGGTGCGTCGCCACGCATCCAGGGAAGGAGCCAGAATGTCAGACTTGTTACTGTGCCGAAGCGGTGGCACAGTGGCGGAATCTCGCCAGGCGCCAATCCTTGCCGAGCACCAAACCTTGCCGGGCGCCAAGCCTTGCCGGGCGCCGAGCCTTGCCGGGCTCTACAGGCCATCCCGGCAAAGATTTTGCCGGGGAAACTGGCCTTCGAACTCCAGCTTTGCTTATCTGCTGATCCTCAGATCTCTGACTTGATGATTTCCTTGATGGCTTGAATCAACCTCGAACTGTTCCCGGCAAGCCTTGCCGCGAGGATGGCTACAACTGCCCGTGCACAAGTACGGGGTACTAGTGGCCCAATACTTAGTACACCGACAACATGAGACCCGTGATAGTGCACGAAAATGGATTGCAAAATCATATGTGTACGTATCCCTGGGTGCATGTTTAGTCCCCATGCAAAGAAATTTCTAACATCTAGAATCTTGATTTTAAAATCCAATAAATCGAAAACTAAGTTGAAATTCATGAAACTTATCGTGGTGTCATATGGACACCAATAGACTGTGATATTTTTTTTTCAAATTTGGGACAAGTTTTGATATAATCTTCTTACATACAGGAAATTATAAATAATTATCAACCAATATCGTAAATGAACTCTTTATTCGAACCATGTGCGTTAGACCAACAATGTAAGTGTCGTGCTTCGGTTAAACAATAAAGCGGTAGAATTAATCATCAAAAAGGAAAAATCAATATAATACGTGCCGCGTACGTGTCCCGTGTGCCGTACGAACATGCGTGAGTTGACGAGATGCATGCTAGTAGGCAGACCGGGAGGCTGAGGCATGCGCGTGTTCCCTACGCACTCACAGTGGGGCGTGCTAGTAGCTGTGTGAAATGACGGTAGGCGTGCCAGCAGTCCACCGCGCAGGCTCACCGGGAGGCGAGCCAGCCCTTTGACCGCCGCCCACCTCGCTCCCACTGCTCCATATTAATGGCGCGCCCGATCCGCTGGTCATAATAGGCGGCCGCACACCCCGTCCACAGTTGTCACCGCTGCATGGAGTGTATTAGGATTTTGCCGAAGCGCACCATCGGTGGGCGTGGCGACGCCGGGGTTGGTGAAGCACCCACGCAATGCATGAAGCTGGGCGCAGAGGTTGCTGTCGCCGCCAAAGAGGTCTCGCGCGGGTTAGCGTGCATGCTAATAATTCGTAGCCAGATCTTGAGAATTGATTTTGACAGCCGCCCGCCTCGCTTCGTGAAATGATGGTATAGGAATGCCAAAAGTCCGCCGCACAGGCTCACCGGGAAGCGAGACAGCCTTTGATCGCCGCCCGCCTCGCTCCCACTGGTTCATATTAATGGCGCGCCCGAGCGCCGCACCCGCCCATCCTCGCCACACACAGAATCCTCTCTCTCCGCCCGCATCCTCAACGCCGCTCTTAGTCCTCAAAGCCGGCACCCCCCATCCTCGCCACACACACAATCTTCTCTCTCCGCCCGCATCCTTGACGCTGCTCTCAGTCCTCAAAGCCGTCAGTGTATGAGGATGTCGCCGAAGCACCCCATCGGAGGGAGTGGCGACGCCGGGGCTGCTGAAGCACCAGAGCACGGCGTGAATATGGAGATAGAGGTTTCCGTCGCCACCGACGAGGTGGAGAACGAGGCTGCCAACAAGCGGAGGCGGGTCGAGAAAGAACCGCAAGCGACTCTACCAGGCTTGGACTTCATCAGCAGCCTCCCAGATGATATGTTGACAGTCATCATATCCCTCCTCCCAATCAAATATGGGGCGAGGACTGATACGTCTCCAACGTATCTATAATTTTTTATTGTTCCATGCTATTATATTATCTATTTTGGATGTCTTATATGCATTACTATGCTATTTTATATTATTTTTGGGACTAACTTATTAACCTAGAGCCTAGTGCCAGTTTCTGTTTTTTCCTTGTTTTTGAGCTTCGCAGAAAAGGAATACCAAATGGAGTCCAAACGGAATAAAACTTCACGATGATTTTTCTTGGACCAGAAGACACCCAAAGGACTTGGAGTCCAAGCCAGAAGAGCCACGGGGCGGCGACAAGGGTGGAGGGCACGCCCTAGGGGGGGCGCCCCCTGCTTGTGGCCCCCTCGGGGATCCCCTGACCAAGCCGTTCGTCCTATATATTCACATATATTCCAACCCTCAGAGAGAGCCACGAAACACTTTTCCACCGCCGCAACCTTCTGTTCCTGTGAGATCCCATCTTGGGGCCTTTTTCGGCATCCAGCCGGAGGGGGATTCGATCACGGAGGGCATCTACGTCAACCCTATTGCCCTTCCGATGAAGCGTGAGTAGTTTACCACAGACCTACGGGTCCATAGCTAGTAGCTAGATGGCTTCTTCTCTCTCTTTCATTCTCAATACCATGTTCTCCTCGTTCTTGGAGATCTATCCGATGTAATCTTCTTTTGCGGTGTGTTTGTCGAGATCTGCTGAATTTTGGATTTATGATCCGCTTATCTATGAATATTATTTGAATGTTCTCTGAATTCTTTTATGCATGATTTGACATCTTTGTATTTCTCTTCCAATTATCGGTTTGGTTTGGCCAACTAGATTGGTTTTTCTTGCAATGGGAGAGGTGCTTAGCTTTGGGTTCAATCTTCCGTGATTTCACCCAGTGACAAAGTAGGGGTAGTGAGACACGTATTGAATTGTTGCCATCGAGGATAAAAAGATGGGGTTTTCATCGTATTTCTTGAGTTTATTCCTCTGCATCATGTCATCTTACTTAAGGCGGTACTCCGTTCTTTATGAACTTAATACTCTAGATGCATGCTGGATAGCGATCGATGGGTGGAGTAATAGTAGTAGATGCAGGCAGGAGTCGGTCGACGTGACACGGACGTGATGCCTATATGCATAATCATTGCCTTGGATATCGTCATAACTTTGCGCTTTTCTATCAATTGCTCGACAGTAATTTGTTCACCCACCGTATTATTTGCCTTCAAGAGAGAAGCCTCTAGTGAAACCTATGGCCCCCTGGTCTATTTTCCATCATATTTGTTTCCGATCTACTATTTTGCAATCTTTTACTTTCAGTTCTATAAACCAGAAAACCAAAAAATATTTTATCTTTCGTTTAGTCTTTTCTATCTCTGTCAGATCTCACCTTTGCAAGTGACCGTGAAGGGATTGACAAACCCTTTATCGCGTTGGGTGCAACTGTTTGATTGTTTGTGCAGGTGCATCTATTGGGGACTTGCGCGTTTCTCCTACTGGATTGATACCTTGGTTCTTAACTGCGCCTCGCCAAGTTCATGAACTGCTATTCCCCCCCGCCCCCCCTTAATGACGCGCCCGCTCTTTTTCTACCATGACTAAAGCACCTTGAGCTCGTCGCCGTCTGCATCCCAAAGGATGACATAGAGCGCCTGCTCCACGGCTGTACTGCACTCGAGTTCCTTCGTCTTCAAGCGATGAATTGGTCGAGTTGCTTCCACATCACCTCCAGGACTCTCCGGACTATTTATGTGTGTTGCTGGTGCTGCAACGAGAGATCACAAAAGGTGGACCACAATATGGTCATTGAGGACACACCTTCACTTGAGAGATTACTTGTAGTTGATCAACAAGGTCCAACAAGAATCAATGTCATTTCTGCGCTGAAATTGACAGTGGTGGGTTACTCGTCTGTCAAATACTACTACTTTCACGTACAATAGTCGCCTTCTACATCTCCTTCTTGATATCAACATTATTTCTAGTTTTGAAGATGTATGTTCGTCTGTCATCCAGAAAAGCTTCACCCAGATTCTGCGCATAGTGAAGGTCTTGGCACTAGAATCTGTCGGCCCCAACCTGGACCAAGTTGTCAGTTTCTTGAGATGCTTTTCGTGCCTGAAGAAGCTGTATATCGAGGTGATGTTCCTTTCCTGTTAAATGTTAACCATAAGGGTGTTCAATTTTTTGCACCTTTTCCCAAATTTACAATGACAATGTACTACGATTTCTGAAGGAATTTTGGAGGATTTCAGGACATACACCCCCCCACCCCATATTGGTTGCTTGATTCATATGGTTATAATCCATAAGCATTTCTCCTTTGGATTCATCTGTACTAGTTTTCTTAGGGAATTTTTCATCCACTCCAACCTCTTGTGAAGAAGGCTACATTTTTCTAGATTGTAATCAAATGCCCATGTTAATCATGTCAGATCGAAGATGGCACATTGGTGGATTTTACAAATCCTGCAAACCAAATAGGCGTGTAGTAGTGTTCAAAACTGCATGTAGGCACTAACACGTTCTCTTCTTTTGCAGATAATAATAGGCCCGGAGGTGGATAATGTTTATAACGACAATCACATCGAATGCCTGGATCTGCATCTCTCAAAAATTACTTTGAACTCCTACAGAGGGACCTTACCGGAGATTACATTCGCTAGGTTCTTTGTTGCCAAAGCAAGGGTGCTGAAGGTAATGAGGTTGAACATGCATTTAAATAGGAAATATGAATGGTTTGTTCATCAAAGCCGGCAGCTACTGCAGAATGGAAGAGGCTCCAAAAAAGCTAAACTTCGTATTGGAAGTGCATATGACAGAGTAATTGGAAGTCATTGTGTCAAACCCATACATGACTTGTCAGTGGCTGATCCCTTTGCAGAAATGATGAGGTTTCGAAAGCGGCCTTACTATTTTTATTTTTAGTTTGAAACTCTCTTATATCCATGTTCAGCTGATCAGCACAGGCGTTTGCAGCTGAATGAGCTGAATTTTATTTCTAATATTAGTTTGAACCTTGTAATCTTCAAATTTGAGCCATGTAACTCTGGAATTTGAATCTTGTAATATTTCGGGCTTTTGTGGTACAATCATTAAAATGGCATCGTATAAGACTCGTTGAGATTGGTAGTACTATTTTGACCTTAATATGCAATAGACTTAGATTTTATTAACCATTCACGACCAGGGATCCAGCCGGAAGCAGAGCAATGGCAAACATCGTCGCAACAAGATGTAGATGATTAGATGCGCGTTTCTCCTAGTTTAGTATGCATGTAATTGCTTACTTTGGTGTGTGGAAATGTTATGTGTGTAGTCACTTATGTAATTGTATGCTTAATTTGGTCATGCAATGATGTTCTTATAAGTATATATGTTGATGTTCTGTAGACAGAGCATATCACATCGCACATGGACCACACTAGGGAACCCGTCGGTCATGAATTCATCAATCCCAGATGGTTGTATACTAGCAAGCGTTTGCCCACAACACACACAGCTTATTCCATCACAAACAGCTCAGATGGATCAACTGTATGCCACGTATCGCACACGCAACTCTAATCTGATTCGTGCTTGATGTCTCCGCCATCGCTCGCATAGTTCATCTTATTTGCCACGTATCACTGTGCCGGCCTCTGCTCGCGTCCCTCGGCGCGCTGTGCTCACCGTTAGGCGCCGCAACGCGCTGTGCTCGCGTCCGTCGGTGCGCTCTACTGTCCATCGACGTGCTCTGCTCGTGTACCTCCACGCGCTCGGCTTATGGACAGCTTTTCCTAGCGTGTTCAACTGCTATATGCATATATATGGTTGCTCACCATTGAGGCGACCACGGAGTGCTCTGCTCGCGTCCCTCCACGCATGCCCTGCCAGAGGTTGGGCCTGTGCACGATCACGCCGGGGGCCCCATATGCATGCGGTTGCGCCGCGCGTGTCGCCACGATGCAGTTACGTGCGGCACGATGGAGTTACGCGCTGCAAATTAGAACTGCCATCCGGGCGTGCCGATGTTCTAGGCCATCCGGCTTCCCCTTTAATTCCCGCGGCCATTATAACCTTAGTCTCTTCAATCTTTCAATCACGCCCGACGACACAACAAGCACACCCACGACGACACATAGAGAGGGTATGTCTAGCAGCGCTCCAATGGAGTTCGTGAGCATAAAGTGGAGACCCACGCAAGGGAGACGAATCTCTCGGTGGTGTACACCATCGACCCGGCCATGGTGGACGACTACATCAACACCGTTGAGCAGTTGCTTGCTCGAGACAAGTACATGGTGGTCGGCATCGACCTCGAGTACACCGGCGGTCGTCCTAACATAGATCAGAAGGTTGTCGTCGCCCAGTTGTGCGTGCGCCATCATGTTCTCATCTACCACTACTGCATGGCCACAGAGCCTTGCGACCGTTTCGCCAGGTTTGTCAACAGCACCAACTACAAGTTTGCTATGGTGGAAACCACCGACGATGTAAAAGCACTCAGGGTTACGGGCTTGGCTTGCAAGAACCTTGTCGAAATATGTAAGCACTACAGGGTCTGGGGCAGCACGAAGAAGGACTCCCTGGTTGAACTCGCCTCGGCCATCATCGACCCATACTACAAAAAGATGAAGCAAGATGCCAACAGAACATGTCCCGTATCCTGGCACGGGGCCTGGATGCGGCAACTGGATGAACCTCACCTCAGGTTCGCGGCCAAGAGCGTGTACACATGCTACGAGATGCACAGGCGGATCGTTGACATGAGGAAGTGCCTCATTACCGAAATCGACGTGGCCGGATTGAGCCACAAGCAAAGCAGTAGCGGCAAGCGTCACGAGAAGTAGATGATGATCAGATGATCGTTTATCCTAGTTAATTATGCATGTATTATATAGTTGACTTTGGTGTGTGGAAATGCCATGTGTGTAGTAGCCACCTATGTAATTATGCATGTAATAGTTTACTTTGGTGTGTGCAAATGTCATGTGTGTAGTAGCCACCTATGTAATTGGATGTTTAATTTGGTTATGCAACCATGTCCTTATAAGTGTGTATATATATATGGTGTTGTTCTGTATGCAATCCCAACGCACAACACACACGTCTTATTAGCAGCAATCGTCTGTGTTGTTATCGGTCTTCGCACACATTTCTGATTATAGACCTATCTGCCGCGTATCACACACATCTTGTTAAATTGAACCGTTGCTGTTATCTTGGCTCAACACAAATAGTTCATCCGAGTGAACTGTTTGCCCTCTATCGCACACACCTTGATCTGACTGACCGTTTCTTTTGTTCCGCCTAATCACAAACAGTTCATCCGAGTGAACCGTATGCCGTATATCGCACACACCTTCATCTGGCTACCCGTTTCTGTTCTTCTGCCTCATCACAAATAGTTCATTGAACTGAACCATATGCCACTTATCGCACACGCAACTAAATTCTGAACCGTGTTTGATGCATCTGTCATCGCAAATGTTTTGCATCTTTTTTGACAGGTTTTTTACATCACCGTTTGTGATTATTTAATCGCACACAGTTTCGTCGAAGGGTCTCTGATTGTAGTGTCGCGGTAGCAGCATCCTGCAGTAGTAAATGTCCAGCGACTACAGAGGATAGAGAAAAGATGAGTGTCATCCCCTATGCTTCTGCCATAGGCTCTATCATGCATGCAATGTTGTGCACAAGACCAGATGTCAGCTTTGCCATAAGTATGGCCGGAAGGATTCAAAGTGATCCATGAGTGGAACATTGGACAGCAGCCAAGAATATCCCTAAGTACCTGAAAAGGAATAAGGAAATGTTTCTAGTTTATGGAGGTGACCAAGAGCTCGTCGTAAAGGGTTACATCGATGCAAGCTTTAACACTGATCTGGATGACTCTAAGTCTCAAACCGGATACGTATATATTCTAAATGGGGGAGCGGTAAGCTGGTGCAGTTCCAAGCAAAGCGTGGTAGCTGATTCTACATGCGAAGTGCAGTTGTCGTGGAGGAACACGATCACCTATGGGGCCATCAGCCCCTTTGTGTTTCGGCAAGGGGGAATCTCACATTGCACAAAGAGTGGAGGCCATGAGACAACACGACGGTGGTGACACTGGTGGTTTTTACCCAGGTTCAGGCCGCTGGGAAGTGTAAAACCCTACTCCTGCTTTGGTGGATTAGATGGAGGAACACAAGGAAAATGTAGCGCTCAAGCCCGGCAAGGTGGCCTCGAGGAGAGGTGCTCCGCACGTACAAGTGTGCGAGGGTTCGGATCCTTTGCTAGTTTGCCTCGGAACTCCTTTTATATCTCAAGGGGTAATCACAGTGGCAAAACAATCTTTATCTAGTGATTAGATAGCTAAGAATGCTATCATACCTAACTCTGGCAGTTAGGACAAAGTGCATTAAATGCACTGCTACGTGTCATGTGGAGGGTGAAGCCCGGCAAGCCTGCCGTGCCGCTTAATCATCTTCTGCTTATCTGTTTGACACGCCTCTAGACGGGTGTCATGCGAGGATAACATGTCTTCCAACAGGCCGCCATGTGCTTAGCGGAAGCCACTTAATCATCAGAAGGCTCGACACCGCATTGATAAATGATTTGCATTGTTGTGCGGTGGAGCAGTGGTGTCCTGGCGGGAGTTCTCGCCCTTGACGAGCCCAGCAAGTCTTGCCGGGGAAATCTTGGACTTGTCCCTGGGGCGGCTTCGACCCAGCCAGGCTCTCCTGCCTAGCAAGGGAGGCCTCCCCAAGGTGATGCTCTGCTGCCTTGTATGTCTGTCTTGGTCTTCTTGATCCGCTCCTTGATCTCATCAAAGAGCGGTTTCTCTGGCTTGGCCTTGCTTTGCATGTTGGTGTAGTCATTCCTTCATCAAGCATTGGCTGCCGGGAGGCTCCTTGTCCATGCACAAGTCAGGGGAAATAAACACCCCTATTTGTGTACCCCGACAGAAGCCCCCGGGCCTGAGCCATACGTGTCGCCGGGCACGTTGGGTTAGGCCCCATATAGTGCATGGACACGTGTCGAAGAAATGTTGCCCACGCAGTGGTTGTTTTGATGACTAGTCAATCCAACGTCCACTCCGCGTAATTACCGCAGGTCGTGGGGTCGTGGTAACTTTCTGAGAAAAGATAGCGAAGAGCCAGCCCCCACGCCCGTTCCTAATAAAAAGGCAACGCGAAGGGGCGCTGCTCATTCACATCTCTCTCTCCTCCCTTCATCTTCTTCCTCAAGCCAAGAAACCGCTCCTAGGCCAACACTCGCCCCCAAAGCTCCGCTAGATTTTTCGCCCATCCAGTGAGCCCAAGAGATGGGGTCAAAGGCGGCTAGCGCGAAGGGGAAGCGGGCAGCCACCACAAAAGATCCAGCAGCGGAGGGGAGGAAGAAAAGGGCGGAGGAGCTGGACAGGAAGCGGCAGGGGGACGTGGTCTTCTCCCCGTCGAACTTGGATGGCAATACTTTGATCGTGAAGTATGCCTATATTTGGGGGAGGGAAGTTTCTAAAGGGCATGGAGCGCCCGTGGTTCTGCCGGAGGGAAACAAGGTTCCATCGGACTCGTAGCGCTTCTTGTATGCGTACTTCCTCTGTGGCCTCACCTCCCCCTTCTCTGATTTCTTCTGCACCATGATGACGATTTATGGATTCCATCTTTTGGATTTCATGCCAAATGCGATGGCGTGTATGGCAATCTTCGCCCATCTGTGCGAGAATTTTGTTGGAGTTGCCCCCAACGTGGACTTGTTCAGGCACTTCTTCGTCCCACGGTTTGAAGACAAATCTCACCGCTCGGGAAACATAAGATGGATTCCCCGGGGTAAGAAGGACAAATGGGATTATCTCCCTAGCCAGCTGTCGGGGACAAATCCGCGATCACCTATGGGACCCAGGGAAGGACCCCTTTACGTTCGGCAGGGAGAGACGGTCGCACGAAGAGCAAATCTAGAGAAGAACACGACAGTGCACGAGAGAGATTTACCCAGGTTCGGGCCGCACGGATGCGTAAAACCCTACTCCTGCTTTTTGGTTTATTATATGTATGATTGTTCTAGCTCCAGGAGCGCTACAGTACCGAGCAGCTGCGTACAATACTGGAGTTCTCCATCCCCCCCGTTCCTCCCTCTCTCCACGTTGCCTATGGGCCTCCTTTTATACGCACAAAGGGGTCACCAACAGGTGGCAAACAGTAAAGGTAGAGGTGGAAAGTTGCTACAGTAAGGCCATTATTACCAGGATGACATGTCCTACCTACCACTGACGGCAGGGGACAAGGGCATTAAATGCCCGTGCCTTTGCTGTCCAGATACATGTACCCGGACGTCTTGGACGTGGGAAAAGCCTATCCCACCTGCTCCTGCACCGCTAGCTACAGTGTACCGCCGTCTACACAGTGCCCCGCCACACACGCTTGGAAGGACCCAGAGCGTCATGCTGGCAGAGGCACCGGAGCAGCACAGTGGTACAGTAACGCTTGCCGCGGCAAGACCTTGCCGCACCTGACAGCTTGCCGCAACCCATAGCTTGCCACGCAAGGTAACTTGTCTGGGCAAGTACCTTGCCGCAGCTGCTATCTTGCCGCAGCCAATACCTTGCCGCAGCCAATGACTTGCCGGGGCAAGTACCTTGCCACGGCAAGTACTCTGCTACAGCAAACCTCAGGCTGGGCCTCAGCTGTCCCTCCCGGCAAGCTCCTCTTGCCGGGGCCTTAACTCTTGCTTTGTATACTTTGTTCTTGAATGGCTTAATAATCTTGAGCTTCTCTCTGGCTGTCCTCCCGCAAGCCTGGCCGCGGGATGCTACTACTGCCCATGCACAAGTACGGGGTACTAGGGTACCCCTATTCTAGTACACCGACAGGAGCCCCCGGGCCTGGGCCACACACGGTGCCGGGCGTTGTTGGGCCAGGCCCAAACAGTGCACGGGCACGCGTGGCTGGGATAAGCCGAAATGTCTCTATGCTGTTTAATTGCACGCTCTCCCACGCGTCGCGCGTTGAATGCGGAGCGTGGGAAGCGTGCGCAGTTATCTCGAATGACGAAGGGGCGGATGGTTCTGCATCTTTCCCCATAAAAGGAGGGACCTGCAGAAGCACTCACACACCCCTCTCACCATTCTCGATCTTCAAATCTCCGCCTTCTTCTTCCTCCGCTCCAAAACAAAGCGGTTTCCCAATCCTCCGCCACCGCGCGCGTCCGCATCTCCCTCGGTCCTCAGCTCCGCCTTCGCCATGCCTCCCAAAGGAGAAAAGGGGAAGACGGGGAAGTCCTCAAGGACGGAGACCCAGGCGCAGTTGAAGAGGCAGAAGTACGCGCTCTTCGCTCCGATGCTCACGGGGGCGGATCTGAAGGCCAAGTTCCAAGGCATGTGGGCCGTGAGGACCAAGGCGCATCCGGCCACCCGCGTTCGCCCAGCCACCGACGAGAGCGAAGTGAGCAAGTACCCCTTCTTCGCTTGCTACTTTTGGTGCGGGCTCTGCCCACCGTACTCGGATTTCTTCAGCGACGTCATGTACACCTTCAATCTCCGTCTGCTGGATCTCACACCGAATGCCGTATCCACCATGGCAATATTTGCGCATCTGTGCGAGAACTTCGTCGGCGTCGCACCCAACACCACGCTGTTCAGGCATTACTTCAGTCCCCGTGCTGAAAAGGGGGAGCCTCTCACTGTTGGCGTCTCGTTCGTTTCAAGATTGGGCGCCAAGGAGCATTATCTGAAGGGGGATCTCCGCCCAAGATGGGGAGAAATCCGGTCTGAATGGTGTTGGATCATTGACGACGAGCCGCCACCATACTGTGAGCTTCGCAAGACCCCAGCAGCCTGTGGCACGGACTGGAGCGATCTGGATCCCCAGGACAAAAAGCTGGAGATTGCCGCTACCAGGATCATACGGCTCAGGGAGGCCGGGCTCACCATAGGGATGGTTGGCGCAGACTTCCTTCGCCGCCGCATTGCTCCTCTGCAGCAGAGAGGAAGGCCGGCCTCTGATTGGAAGAACCCAACCGATATCATGCGGCTGTGCCCTGGACTGATCAACAACTTCACAGTTCTGCAGCACGACTTTTTCATGCGAGAACTGTTCAAGCAAGAGACAGATCCAGAGAAGCGCGACAAGGCGTTCACGCTGCCGAAGCACATCGTGCCCCTTTGCAACAACTCCGCATTGAGTGCAATCATCGCTATGATGCCGCTCTGCAATGCGCACAGCGTTGAAGCAACTTGGGACATGCCGCTCGAAGAAGACGTGCGGCGATTCTTTGACTCCACGGTTGAAAAGCAGGTCCGGGTGGAGGAGTGGCTCGTCCGCAACACCACTGAGCAAGAAATAGAATTCATTGCTCGAAGAGTGGAGGAGGACAGGCTCGCCAGGGAAGCTGGCGATTTTGGTTATACTTTGGCGGAGCTCGACGAGGCACAAAAGGAGAGCCTTGCCGAGCAGGGGATGCTTGCCGGGAAGGGTGAGCTCGCCGCAACCGGCAAGGATGTCGGGCCAAGCCAGCCTGCCGACGAGTCAGGCAGCTCGGAGGATGAGGGCTCCTCTTCCGAGGAGGGCACCGAAAGCCCACCGCAGTCAGAGTCCCCAGCCCCTCTGAGGAGGAAACGCCTTCGCAGGCTTGGCAAAGTGGCTGAGCGGCAAGAAGTTCAACAACCGCCGGAGCGCCGTTCGACGCGCTCGACCGCGGCAAGGGCTGGTGCTGCGGGAGCGTCTCACGCGGCCCCGGCAACTGGAGCAGGGTCATCAAAGACCGCTGCTACTACCCCCGCCAAGCGGCCAAGGAGCCCAGCTCCCCCTCCTCACACGGAGGCGGACTTTGATTTTTCCGCTCTCAGCGAAGAGGACGACGAGGAAGAGTAAGTTCCCTTGTCGCGACCCTCAATCTTTGTAAGGTTTTGTTTCAGTCCTCACTTGTCGCACTCCGGCCTTGCTTCCGCAGGGAGGAAACCTTGGCGGAGAGGACAAGGAAGAGAGCTAAGGTCTCGACGAGCAAGACCGTGGTGGTCGTCGAAGATGAGCCCACGGCAACCACCGGGGGAGCGTCTGAGACCATCCCGACCAGCTCGGAGCCCAGCCCTCGTCGCAGCCCCCAGCGTAAGTATTTCAACTACCTTTCGCTGGCGGTCGCTGAGGAACAAGCATTTTGTCACTGACATCTTTGGGCGTGTAGGAGAGGAGCAGCAAGTGGAGCCATCTGAAGGTGCTCCAGAAGTACCACCCCCCTCGACCACACCGCCAAGGAGAAGATCTCCGGTAAGGGCTCCCACTAGCGAGCCGAGCCACGAAGAGGAGCCGGCAAGCGCCGAAGCGCCAAGCACCAGCGCTGGCGACCCCATCCCAATGACAAACGTTGACGGGGGAGGGGAGCCCACCGCTCCTGAGCTCAACACGGGTAAACCCACTTGCCGCAAAACTCTTTCTGCTTTCTTTCTTTTGTCTTCTTGAATTTCTTCCTGAAGCTCTTTTTGCTTTACTTCTCGGGTTGGCAGAGCCCTCCTCGGTGGAGCCAATGAACATTGACTCTTCTACCGAGGAGAACACCGCAGGGGCCGTCGACGACGAGGCCGCCAAGGCCGCCGCTGCCAAGGCCGACAAGCTGGCAGCCGACAAGCTTGCCGACGAAGAAGCTGCCAGGGCTGCCGAAGAGGCCGGCAAGGCCGCCGAGGATAATACCGCCAAGGCGCCCACCGATGAAGCCGCCAAGACTGCTGAAGCTGAGGCCGCCCAGAAGGCTGCTGAGGAGGCCGGCGAGGGAGCCGGTGGTCGTACTGACGGCCCTGAGGCCACAGGAGCGCCATGCGCTACTCCGACCATGGGTCCCTCAACCACTGACGAGGCGGCAGCGCCCAACTCGCCTCCGCCAAGCAAATACATCCGGGTCGGCGAGAACGTCTACGTCAGCCTCCCCTGGACGGTGGGCTCCAGAGCGCCAACCGAGGAGGATGTTGTGGACGAGGAGATCCTTGCCGCTGCCGGGCTCCAGCTTGTGGATGCGCCAGGCGCCAGCAGCAGCACGTCTGAAGAGGAGCAACTGCTTCAAAAGCTGCTGAATCTTCATCGCGCCCGACGGGAGAAGCTAGCTTCCAGGGAGGCGCTCATCGAGAAGGCCGAAGCTGACATGTTGAGGCGCGCGGAGATCTTGGCGGACGTCCGCGCGCGATCTCTTAATGCGTTAGAGGTCAAGCGGGCACAGCTGGCCGAAGAACGGCAGGCCCTCCTCCTGATGAAGCAAGACATTGAACAAAAACAGGAGGAGACCGCCAAGGAGTTGTCTGCTCAGGCCGGTGATCTGAAAAAGCGGAAAGTGGACCTTGATGCCCACGAAGAGGAACTTGCCGAGCGCAAGAAGAAACTTGCCGAAACCCTCCAGCAGAAAGACGAGGAGGTGGCAAGACTTGTCGCAGAGCGGACCCAGGGGCAGGCACAAAAACACCAGAAGGAAATCGAAGCCTTGGCCCAAGAGTACGCCAGCAAGTTGGTGGAGGCCACCAATGCTGTCGCTGCTGCAGAAGTGAACAGGAAGGAAACGGAGGAGAAAGTGGCAAGACTAGAGGCCGCCCTCAAGGCAAACAGTGACAAGCTCTCAACGCTTGAAAGTGAGAGGGCAAAGGTGACCCACACTTTGGCGGAGATGCAAGTTACCATAGCCAAGAAGAACAATCTGCTTGCCGCCGCCAATGACTCCAGAGCAGACCTGAAGCTGAAGCTGACCACGCTGAAGGAGACGCTCGACACCACCAGAAAGCGCGAAGGGCTTCTAATGACAGAGCTCCAGAAGGAAAAGGGTCTACTTCAAGACGCTATTGCAACCCACAAGAAGCTCAGGGATAACGTGGGGATCTTCACAGACAGGCTTGCCAGCGCCGCCGAGGACATCGACAAGGAGCTGACTGCCCTGAAGGTGCCGGACTTCGGGTACTCCACCGACAAGAACACGCAAACTAGCGTCAAGCTAGCCGAGTTCTTCGACGGAGTAGTAGAAGCACTCCAACAGCTCCAAGTCAATCACAAGGCTCAACTGGCCGACGAGTCACGCAGGCTTTGCCGGGGAGTTCTCCGGAGGTTGTTGGTGAAGATAGCATACAGAAACCCGGGCGTCGACTTCAGCAACATCTTCAAAAGCTTGCCGAAGGGATACGACCCCGCGCCACTAGAGGCCCTTGTCGCGCCCATCGTGGAGAGGGTGGACCATATCCAGAGAGTCGAAGGCGAGCACCGCAATTAGAGAGCCCATTCTTCTCCCTCCTTGCCGCCGCTAGACATGTTAAAGAACAATCTGTTTAAGCCGCGGCAACTTATCTTGTAATATAACTTGCAATATTTTGGAGTTAATGCATGTCATCTCCCTTGAGCAATTTCTTTCTTTGTGTGTACTTGCCCTACGCTTATAGGGAACTTGCCGGTGCGCGCACCATTGCCGCGAGCGCTGGGTGCGGGACTTCAGCAGCCTGCTGGCGGTGCCGCTGCCGGCAAGCAACCTTGTCGCGCTCAGTGCAGCCACTTAGGTTGTTGAGCGGACTCGAAACAAGATAAGGGCGCGACCGATTACGCTTAGGTTCCGTCGCGTACAGGTTTTCCATACAAAGATTAGTATCGTTCAAGGAAAATAACCTTGAAAATAAAAAAGAATTTGATTGTTCAAACTTTGGCACTTAGCTTTGTCGCTGATCTCTCCGCGGCAAGGTCTTGTCACTGCTTGCCGCTGCCTTCTTCCCGGCAAGGCAAAGTTTCTTTGAACGACGCCTGGTCCACGCCTGGTCCATATCATTATCCCATCCCTCCCGGCAAACTTGTGCGCGAGGGAAGCTTCTGTCTCTTTGAGAAAAAGAAAGAAGAGAAAATAAAGATATAGGAGCTTGGCGGCTCGTTAATGCTTACCGGGGAGGCTGTACTGCACAGTATGTCAGATAATCATGCAAAATAAAAGTAAACATGAAATCGTCAAAAACTGCGAAATACAAAAGCTTTATTTATGCACAGGGTCTGCGCCTGGCTTTGTACAAAGGATTACATGCAACAGCGGCAAGACTTGTACAAAAGGTGGTTGCCGGGGAAGGGCCCGGCAACCGCGCCTTATGGAAAAAACTTACGAAGATGCTCAATGTTCCAGGAATTGATCACTGGAATGCCATCCCCAGTCTCCAGGCGGACAGCACCGGGCCTAGTGACTCGTTTCACCCGATAAGGGCCTTCCCACTTCGGCGTCAACTTGTTTGAATTCTTGGCCGACTGAACGCGCCGAAGAACAACGTCGCCTTCCTCGAGACTTCTGGCATTAACTTTGCGGCTATGGTAGCGACGCAAAGCTTGCTGGTAGCGAGCAGCTCTAACAGCAGCCTGAAGACGATCCTCCTCGAGGAGCACAGCGTCATCTTGCCGCAGTTGCTCTTGCTCAAGCTCATCGTAAGCGAGCACTCGAGGTGACCCGTATACGAGTTCCGTGGGGAGAACTGCCTCTGCTCCATAAACTAGAGCAAAAGGCGTCTGGCCAGTAGCTCGATTTGGCGTCGTCCTGATCGACCAAAGAACCACTGGCAGCTCCTCGATCCAGTTCTTGCCGCACTTGCGCAGCCTGTCGAAAGTTCTCGTCTTGAGCCCACGCAGCACTTCAGCATTTGCCCTTTCAGCTTGACCGTTGCTTTGCGGGTGAGCAACAGAAGCGAAACAGACCTTGGCGCCAAGGTCTTCGACATACTGCATGAAGGCGTGGCTCATGAACTGGGTACCGTTGTCGGTGATGATCCTGTTAGGAATACCAAAGCGACAAACAATTCCCTTGAAGAACTTGATGGCTGATTGTGCTGTCACCTTCCTCACTGCTTCCACTTCCGGCCATTTCGTAAACTTGTCGATGGCCACATACAAGTACTCGAAGCCCCCGGTGGCACGGGGAAAGGGGCCGAGGATGTCGAGCCCCCAGACCGAAAATGGCCAGGAGAGAGGGATTGTCTGGAGAGCTTGGGCTGGCTGATGAATCCGCTTGGAATGAAACTGGCACGCTTCACACTTAGTTACTAGTGCAGTTGCATCCTGGAGGGCGGTGGGCCAAAAGAAACCTTGCCGGAAAGCCTTTCTAGCAAGGGCTCTTGACCCTATGTGGTGGCCACATATGCCTCCATGAATCTCCGCCAACAGCTCCAGTCCTTCTTCCCGGGGAATACACTTCAATTTCAAACCGTTTGGTCTTTTTCTGCACAGCATGTCATCGACAAATTGATACATATTGGACCGTCGGGCTACTTTCTCCGCTTCTTCCTGCTCTTCGGGAAGTTCTCCTGTCTGAAGAAAGCGGACGATCTGCTGCGCCCACGCTGGAGCCTGTGGCTCGACAACGAGGACTAAAGGCATTTCTTCTGCTGCGGGAACATCAGGCCCTACGGCAAGAGCTTGTCGCTCTACCAGAGCCGGCCGTTCCCCGACGAGCTTGGCGGGAACAGCCGCTTCAACGACAAGAGCCTGGGGCCCTGCTGGAGCGTGCTGTCCTTCAACAAGCTCGTCGGGAGCAGTTGCTTCAACGACGGAAGCCCAAGGCCTCGTCGGAGCATCTTGCTCCTCAGCGCTTCGATCAGGAGCGCCTGCTTCAACGACAAGGACCCGAAGTCTTGTCGGAGCAAGTTGCCCCTTTGCCTCTTGCCTAGGAGCACCCGCTTCAACGACAAGAGCGTGAGGCCTTGTCGGAGCAAGTTGCCCCTCTGCATCTTTGGCGCTGGCTTTGGCAGCCTTCTTGCCGGCGGCTTCGGGGAGCTCTGCCGGGAAGTAGTCGCCAGAAGCCAACTTCCTCATCCTGCCTTGCCCTACCGATGGCGTCACGGATGGCTGAGTTAGTTGGAGCACAAAAGTGCCTGGTTCCACAGGCAATTTGAGTGCGGCGCGCTTTGAAAAACCATCGGCAATGTCATTCTCAGCACGTGGGACGTGCTCCATTTGTAGGCCGTCAAAGCGTTCCTCCAACTTCCTCACCTCATCTACATAAGCTTCCATCAATGGGCATTGGTAGTTCTTGTTCACTTGCCTGACGACAAGCTGCGAATCTCCCCTGACAATAAGCTTCTTGATCCCAAGGTCTGCCGCGATCCTGAGACCGGCAAGCAACCCCTCATATTCTGCAGTATTGTTCGTAGCCTGTTCCTTGGGAAAGTGCATTTGGACCACGTACTTGAGGTGCTCTCCGGTGGGTGCGACAAGCAGTACGCCAGCACCGGCGCCTTGCAGCGAAAAGGCCCCATCAAAGTACATGAGCCACTCTTTGCTTGTCTCCTTGCCGGGGAGAGTCGTCTCTGGGATTTCTTCGTCTGGCGTTGGTGTCCATTCTGAGACAAACTCTGCCAAAACTCGGCTCTGTATGGTTGATGTACTCTCAAACTTGAGACCAAAGCTCGACAACTCCAACGCCCACTCGACAATCCTGCCTGTCGCTTCTGGATTTTGCAAAATCCTTTTCAGCGGGAAGCGAGTGACGACGGTAACTTCATGTGCTTGAAAGTAATGGCGCAGCTTTCTCGAGGCCATGAGAAGGCCGAAAAGCAGCTTCTGCACACCAGAATACCTTGACCTAGCTCCCTGCAGAAGAGAGCTCACAAAGTAGACCGGGCATTGCACCATTTTCTTCTTTTGTATCACTTCGCCTGACTGCGCAGACGAATCCTTGTCGGCAGCAAAACTTGCCGGGGGAGCCCCCAGCTTGTCGCTGGACGTGCTTGCCGCAGTTACTGCCTCCTCATCCACCTCTCTCTCCGCTACTAGCGCAGCACTAACCACTTGATTGGTTGCCGCTAGATACAGCAACAACTTCTCTTGTGGTTTAGGTGCGACAAGTATTGGAGGAGAGGAGAGGTATCTCTTCAAGTCTTGCAGCGCTGCCTCCGCCTCCGGAGTCCATTTCAATGGACCTACCTTTTTTAAGATTTTGAAAAATGGCAGGGCGCGCTCAGCTGACTTGGAGATAAACCTACTGAGAGCAGCAACACAGCCGGCAAGTCGTCGTACATCCTTGACGCGCTTCGGTGCTTCAATTTGCTCAATGGCTTTGATCTTGTCAGGATTGGCTTCAATTCCACGTTGAGACACAAAGAACCCGAGAAGCTTGCCGGAGGGAACTCCAAACACGCACTTCTCGGGGTTGAGCTTCAGGTTGATCTTGCGCAGATTTACAAAAGTTTCTTCTAGATCTTGAACCAAAGTAGCCCTGTCCTTGCTTTTGACCACTATATCATCCATATAGGCTTCCACATTTCTGTGCAGCTGAGGCTCAAAAGCAATCTCGACGGCTCTTGCAAATGTTGAACCAGCATTTTTCAAACCAAATGGCATACGTACGAAACAGTATGTGCCACAGGGTGTGATAAATGCGGTCTTTTCCTCATCTTCCTCAGCCATGAAGATTTGATGATACCCTGAATATGCGTCAAGAAATGAAAGCAAATCACATCCTGCCGTGGAGTCAACAATCTGGTCTATGCGGGGCAAAGGAAATGGGTCTTTGGGACAAGCTTTATTGACATCAGTGAAATCAATACAAAGCCTCCATTTTCCATTCGCTTTGCGCACGACAACAGGATTGGCCAACCACGTAGGATGGAGCACTCCTCTGACGAGGCCTGCTGCTTCCAACTTCTTGATTTCTTCCATAATAAACTCTTGCCGCTCCACAGCTTGCTTTCTGGCTTTCTGCTTGACGGGCCTTGCGTGGGGACAAACGGCAAGGTGGTGCTCAATTACTTTCCTGGGAACACCGGGGATGTCGGACGGTTGCCATGCAAACACGTCGACATTCGCCCGCAGGAAAGCAACGAGCGCGCTTTCCTATTTGTTGTCAAGTATGGCACTGATGGTGAAGGAACCACCAGTGCCGTCCTCCTTGGCGGGCACCTTCTTTGTCGCCGGCGGAGCGGCTTTGTTCTTCTTGCACTTGCCGGTGGAGCTCTCTGGTGCGTCCTCGACGGCAGCGCAGCACTCCGAAGAGGTGCGCTTGCCGGAGTGGGCACAGGAGCTCTTGCCGGACTTCCTCTTGTTCCCCCCCCCCCGGGAGTTTCAGCGGCAAGTGCCTTGGCGGCAGTTGCGGCAGCTGCTTCCCGGTAGATCTTGTCGGCGCAAATAAGCGCATCCTTCTTGTTGCAGGGAACTGTGATAACACATACTGGGCCTGGCATCTTCAACACGTTGTAGGCAAAATGAGAGGCTGCCATGAACTTGGTGAGCGCTGGACGGCCAAGTATCCCATTATAAGGCAATGGAATATCGGCAACGTCAAAGGTGACCTTCTCGGTCCGGTAGTTCAGCTCGCCGCCAAATGTCACTGGCAGCGTGATCTTCCCTTTCGGCTTGCTCCTTCCTGGATTGACTCCTTGGAAAGTACCAGTTTCCTCAAGCTCGCCGTTAGGGATTTGAAGTTTCCGGAGCACAGCGGGCGAAATCAGATTCAAGCCGGCCCCACCGTCAACTAACATCTTCGTGACCTTGAGGTTGCGGATCGTTGGTGAAACCAACATCGGCAAGCACCCGACCGCCGTTGTGCGGTCAGGGTGGTCCTCAATGTCAAAGACGATAGGCGTGTCGGACCACTTCAGAAGCTTTCTGGCGTCAACAGATGGTTCCGCCGCATTGATCTCTCGCGCCCACTGTTTAAGTTGGCGGTGAGAAGAATGCAACGAAGCACCACCGTCAACACACAAGACTTCTGCGGAAACGAGGAGGCCTGTCTCTCTGCTGCTGCTTGGCCTTGCCGCGACGCCCTCCTCGGGCAGTGCGCTTCTTGCCGGACCCGCCAGCACCTTCTGGGGCCTTCTCCTTGTCGCGCCTCTCATACTCAGCTTTCTGTTGTTCGACAAGCTGCTCGACTCGTTGGCAGTTCTGGAGATCGTGTCCCTTGGTGCGGTGGATCTTGCAATATTGCTTGTCGGAGCCGTCCTGCTTGTCGGCAGCCGCCAAGGCCTGACAGTTGGCGCACGCGGCAATTTCCTTGCCGGAGATCTCGACTTTGGCCTTATCGGCGCTGCCGTTGCCGCTGGACTGTTCGACGGCAAGCACAGCTTTGCCCTTTTTCTTCCTGTTGTTCCGCCGCCGGCCCTTCTTTGCCGGGGCGGTACCTTCGCTGTCAGAGCTCCCCCCTGCGCCAACACCTTCACCGGGAAGTTTCCTTCCCTCTTTAGCACGCGCACACTTGTCGGCGAGAGCATATAGCTGGCCAATGTCTCTGACCTTGGTCATCGCCATTTCCTCCCGCATCTTGCGGTTACGCACGTTCTGATGGAACGCGCTAATAACTGCAGCGGGGTGAACATCTGGGATGTTGTACTGTACGCGACTGAACCTTTGAATGTATTTGCGCAGGGGCTCTCCTTCCTTCTGGGGGATGAGATGAAGATCACTCTCCTGGCCATGAGGTTGATGACCGCCAGTAAAGGCACCAACAAACTGATGGCACAGGTCCGCCCATGAAGAAATGGAGTTCTCCGGCAAGTGCATGAGCCATGAGACGACGTTGCGCTTTAACACGAGCGGGAAGTAGTTAGCAAGAATCTTGTCGTCTCGTCCCCCGGCAGCTTGCACCGCAATGGTGTAAATGCTGAGGAACTCCGACGGGTGTGTCTTGCCATCATACTTCTCCGGCACATCAGGCTTGAAAGCCTTGCGATTGGGCCACTGGACCTGCCGCAGCGCACGGGTGAACGCTGGACAACTTACCGCGTACGGCAAGTCGCCAGGATCCCCTGGCGCATGCATGTCAACAGCGGGCCCTGCGCGTCTGTCGGACTGACGATGGGCTTCTCTCCTTCGCTCGATAGTGGTACGAGCGTCTTCTCCTCTGCGTTCCTGAAGAACGAGGCGCTGGTCACAACGACCTCGCGGGTCAGACGACGCCGTGGAATCATCGCCACGGGCGTCGTTTCGACGTGTCGGCGACCGAGGCCGTCTGGGCGGGGAGTGTACGGTTGTTGCCCCCTCACCGTTCTTGTTGGTGACAGCATTGTCACCAGTTCTCTTGTCGGCCGCGCGCACCGGGTCGGCATCAGTGAAGCTGAGAAGGCTCTGAATGGTTGCCCTCCACTCGTCAAGCTTATCTGCTGGTGGAGGGAAGTTCAGGAGCAGCTGCGCACGCGCCAACGCTTCTGCTGGTGAGGGAGGTATCGAGTGGCGTGAGGACTGTGGGATGCTCTTACTCCTAACAGTGTTAGAAGGAGCATCTCCACGCCCAGGCGACCGTACCTCGACCCCGCCAACGTGTTGTTGCGTATGGTGACCCCGCGCATCTCGAGATTGATGCGCAAGTTCATTATCCAGGGAGCGCCTGGCACCTGGGGCGTCAGGACGCTGCCTGTCACGGGCTTCTTGCGAAGGCCGTGGCGTCTGAACCGGCGCAGGCGTTCCAGAACGCGCAGCACCGTTTCTGGAGCTTGCAGGGCCAGCAGCAGCGAGCAGCGCTGCGTTCCCAGACCCAGCAGCACCAAGATTGGCGTTGCTGGCCCAGTTTTGGACAGGTGGAGGTAATAGGAGCTCTCGCTCTCCAGTCCCCCTAGCAGCCGCAATCACGTTGGCACCCTCCTGCATGGGAGCAGGCGGGTTGGACGTAGACGCACCGATGGCCGAAGTCTTCTTTTTTGGAGCCATAAGGCGGAGGATGGCCCAAAAACTAACGCGCAAATCGCTAGATTAGGTTCACACAACCTCCTTCCCCCTACCTGGCGCGCCAAAGATGTCGGGGACGAATCCGCGATCACCTATGGGACCCAGGGAAGGACCCCTTTACGTTCGGCAGGGAGAGACGGTCGCACGAAGAGCAAATCTAGCGAAGAACACGACAGTGCACGAGAGAGATTTACCCAGGTTCGGGCAGCACGGATGCGTAAAACCCTACTCCTGCTTTTTGGTTTATTATCTGTAGGATTGTTCTAGCTCCAGGAGCGCTACAGTACCGAGCAGCTGCGTACAATACTGGAGTTCTCCATCCCCCCCGTTCCTCCCTCTCTCCACGTTGCCTATGGGCCTCCTTTTATACGCAAAAAGGGGTCACCAACAGGTGGCAAACAGTAAAGGTAGAGGTGGAAAGTTGCTACAGTAAGGCCATTATTACCAGGATGACATGTTCTACCTACCACTGATGGCAGGGGACAAGGGCATTAAATGCCCATGCCTTTGCTGTCCAGATACATGTACCCGGACGTCTTGGACGTGGGAAAAGCCTATCCCACCTGCTCCTGCACCGCTAGCTACAGTGTACCGCCGTCTACACAGTGCCCCGCCACACACGCTTGGAAGGACCCAGAGCGCCACGCTGGCAGAGGCACCGGAGCAGCACAGTAGCACAGTGGTACAGTAACGCTTGCCGCACCTGACAGCTTGCCGCAACCCATAGCTTGCCGCGCAAGGTAACTTGCCGGGGCAAGTACCTTGCCGCAGCTGCTATCTTGCCGCAGCCAATGACTTGCCGGGGCAAGTACCTTGCCGCGGCAAGTACTCTGCTACAGCAAACCTCAGGCTGGGCCTCAGCTGTCCCTCCCGGCAAGCTCCTCTTGCCGGGGCCTTAACTCTTGCTTTGTATACTTTGTTCTTGAATGGCTTAATAATCTTGAGCTTCTCTCTGGCTGTCCTCCCGCAAGCCTGGCCGTGGGATGCTACTACTGCCCGTGCACAAGTACGGGGTACTAGGGTACCCCTATTCTAGTACACCGACACCAGCAGCACAACAGATGGGAGGAATGGAGGGTAGATTGGTGCTGGATCCAGGACAAGGATGTGCCTGAGTTCTGGGCGGCGCGGACGGAATGCGTCATGCGTGGCAGCGACTGGAGCAAGTTGGGCCTTACTGACGACAGGCTCTGCCCGGCGCTGAACATGATTGCCCGCCTTAAAGCTGCCGGGTTAACCATCGAGCAGATGGGGGCCGACTTTCTCCGGTGCTGCATTGCACCGCTGCAGAAGAGGGATAGGTTTGCCTGGGAATATGGGAATTCCGCTGACAGGATTCATCTCTACCTAAGCCCCATCAACAACTTGTCAATATACGGCCATGACTGGCTATGCAGCCAGCTATTCGGCAGCCTAGGGCCATTCCATCTGCCGACATGGGTCATCCTGCTACATCTCAACTCTGCCCATGACCAGATTCTGAAATGGATGCCCGATTACAACGCCTATGGAGTTGTGGCTGATTGGCAACTACCTGAACTAGATGCGGAAATAGAATGGGTCTCCGGCCTAGAAGAAAGGGATTCCAGGGTGGAGAATGATCTTGTGAAGCGCACTTACCCGGCAGAGGCAGCATTCATCGCCAAGCGGATTGCAGATGACAGAGCGATCAAGGCCGCTGGAGTAGCAAGGCCCAGAGAGGAATAGGAGGAGGCTGAAGGTGAAGGCTCTTCTGATGAAGGGAGCGAGGGGCACGATGAGGAGGAGCTTGTCGGGGTTAATCCTACCGGGGCTAGAATCACGACAGCAGAAGCCCAAGATGAAGGTGGGGCTGAGGAGGAGAGCAGCCAGAGGCGGAGGAGGAATGGCTCGCAGCGGGTCCTCAAGCCCCAAGGCCAGATCCAGATCATCGTCCCCACAAGCGGGCCAGCAGGGGAATAGCAGCCCCTGCCTCCTCAATCATGAAGACGGAAGAAGACCACCTCTAGGGGCAACAAGCCTGAAGTGGTACGCCGCCAATCCACTTTCCTGTTGGGGGCCAAGACACCACCCGCCCAGCGATGTGCGGTCACTGGGGTTGATCCTAGCCCCCAGTCAAGCCCAGCTTCTTCGCAAAGCTCGATCCCGCTAGAGACCTCAGCCCCACCGAAGAGCTCAAGGTTGCCGGGAAGCTCCGCTCCTCCAACTCTGAAGAGGGGCAGGGCGACCCCGCCATCTACAGCGTATGCGCTAGGCTCCATGCTCGTAGACCCAGAGTAAGGAGAATAGCTGAGCTTCTTGGTGAGGTACTATGCACTTGATAGTTGTTGATTCAATCTTCTTTGTTGACTTGGAAGAGATGAAGAGCCCCTCGCCCAGTGGGCCAAGCGAACCAGGCATGCGGCGGCGTCGGTTTCCTTGGCGAGCACGGGTCTGGCGGGGATAGGACAGGGGATCCTGTGACCAGCCCCCAGCCCAGCCCCCGGTTCGAAGGCATGGGGCAGATTTCGCCCGCTCGAAGAGACGTGGAGGGACATGCTTCATCCCCCGCCAAGGGAGAAAGCGAGATCCAGCAGGGTAGGGCCCACCAAGAGGGGTCCACCCCAACCAAAGTCCAAGCAGAAAAATCACTGAGAAGGGCCTCCAATGAGGGGTCTGCTCGTGCCAAGGTCACAGCCCCCAAGTGAGCAGACACGGACCGTACGCCGGCAACAGATGTTGTCGGGGAGGCGGATGCTCCTCCGCAGCAAACACCACTGGGTAATCCACTTGTCTTTGTTTCTGCTTCCTTGAATTTGTTTTTGCTTCTTGGTTTTTGACTTAGTAGTATATGGTTTCTTATCATTCCATCTGTTGGTTGCACTTGTAGCTTCGTCACCTGAAGAACCTGAGCTCTTGGAAGAGGTGGCCAATATTGGGAAGAGTGCTGCCGAGGAAGCAACCAAGATTGCTGCCATGGAAGGTCATGAACAAACTACCGAGGATATCCAGGGATCCCAAAAAGAGACAGAGAAAACCCCCGGCAGCACTTCTAGCCTAGGCATGGTCGTTGAGGAGAAAGCCCCTCTCCAAACCATGGGCCCTCTCCCCATGAACTATCCTCCGGCTGCTGCTTTGCATCCTTCCCCGAGCAAGTTGGCATTAGCCCTTGCCCAATCCAGGCTCGAAGCTTCTAGCTTGTCTGCTATAGCGGGCGTGGATTTTGATGAAGAGATCAAACGCATACTGGCACCGTTGTCCCAGAGGGTTGAAGAAGTTGGCGATTCTGCTGATAACGCCAAGGATCCAGCCTTCCTGGAATCTGTGGCGGCAGGGCTCAAAGATGCACAACACAGGTATGATCTCAAGTGTCAGGAAGTCAAGGAGCAGCGTGACTCTACCATTCTTATGGATAAGAAGCTGACGGACAAGGGCAGCGAACTGCGAGAATGGTACAAAAAGCAATCCCACTCCATCATGCGGCAAGAGGAAGTGCTGACCATGGCCAAGGAAGATATCGCTACCCGGGAGGTCCGCTTGGCAGAGCGCGAAGCGCTTCTGAACACCAAGGAGAAGGACATCTCTGCTCGGGAAGGAAATCTCGAAGCTACCCTCCGCGGTAAGGATGAAGAACTAGAGGCTCTTGTCCAGCAGCGTACCAAGGATTTGTAGGATAACCATAAGGCTGCTCTCAGCGCGCTCACCCTTGAATCTTCTGCCCAACTGAAGAAGGTAACTGACGAGCTAGCTCCCGCATCTACAGCCCAGACTGATCTTGAACACCAAGTGGGTAAGCTGATGGAGGACCTTGCCGGGAGCAACAAAGAAATCATGGCTCTCAAAGAGGAAGCATAGAAAGTAGAGACCACCCTGAAGGAGGTGCAATCGCAGCTTTCATCCAAAAGCTAGGACCTTGATACTGCCTACGGCACCATCTCTGACATGAAGGCCAGGCTTGGCTCCTTGGAGAAGGAAATTGAGTCTGTCGGTGCCCACGAGAAGTTGCTGATGAAGGACTTGACCAATGCAAGAACTCTCCAAAAAGACGCAGAGGATAAACTGGAGAACCAAATTCAGCAGCGCGACCTCTGGATCAAGAACATGGTTGATATTGCCGAGTGCCTCACTGCTCAGATCGCAAACATGGCCATGAAGAGCTGGGCCTTGTCTGTTGGCAAGCATAAAGTCCCAATTGTCAAGCTGACGCTTTTCTTTGAAGGCTTGATTGAAGGGCTGAAGATGTACGAGGACGACAGGGCCGCATGCTTTGCTGATGAATCCTGGAAGCTTGCTCGCGACGCCCTCTTCCTGGTCTTGAGCAACCTTGCTTTCCACCATCCAAACCTCAACCTCGCCGATGGCTTCAAGAGGCTGCCGCCGGGTGCCGACACTTCTGCCACTGTGGAGAAGGCTGCCCCCTTGCCGACAAGGTTCTCTCCGTCCCAAGGATTCCAGGATGTCATCAGGCCCAGCCTTGAACTATTCCTGCTTCCGTGTTGCCCTGTAATAAGACACAATATGTATCTTTTTTTTAGGCTTTGTACTGTTCTCACTTCAATGCTTCGTCGAACTGATGTTTATTATGCTAATGCATGCTATCCCTCTCGTGTTTACCCATTGGCAGTCGTATGGTTAGTTTCCTTTGCGTACTTTGGTTGCTTGCCAACAGCATGTTGCCGCGATTGCCTTGAGGAACGGGTCCTTAAACAAGCATGCCAACTTAGCTTTTAATCTATGTTCCCCTCCTGCCGGGGAGTATACTTGATTACATATAATGTCATTTCTTCCATCTGTGGTTACCCCTCCTATGCGTGTCCCCTGGGAGATCGTGCTCGCACATACCTTTTCACTCTGCATGGATGAGAAATGGGAAAGAGCAAAAAGGGGAGGGACTAGGCAGTCCAATAGTTATGCACCCAGCCCCGACACGAGCTTGGGGAGTCAGCTGAAACATTTGCAACTTAATGACATATGGTGCAAAAGGAAGAATTGGTCCCTCCCTCCTTTTTCTCAAATTCCAATGGTCCCACAACGGCTGGCTCAAAGGACGCGCAGCCGCAGAACGCCTTGCCGGGGTTCACTTGCCGGGAGCGCCAACCAACGGATTTGCACCAGCCCTACACTCAGGATTTACCCTTGGCAGGGCAAATGCAAAACCGAGCGCCGCGCGGGCTTATCGACGCTGGCGGCCTCACCATCAGAGATTGAGAAAAGAGGGGAAGGCCAATTATGCACCGTTTTCTTGCCCTCCTGTCCAAGCGACACCTTTTGAGACCGGTTACGCATCGACACGAGACAGCGAGGAGGGCGATGCCGCCGCACGCCTTGATCCTTCTTTTGGTCGTGACTGGCGTTGTGGCCACGCCATTCATGCCAACCAAGGCATCTGCAGCGCCATCGTCCCCCATCCTTGTCATCGCCGCTGCCACAGCGAAGGCGAGCGACGGAATCTGGAAGGGGCGGGGCTAGGCAGTAGCACCATCCTTTTTCTTCGAAGCCATCGACGAAGAGGGTGGTGATGAAAATAATGATTGACACACTATTCACAGCTTCGGGTTCGCGCAAGTGATTCCCCCTAACTGGCGCGCCAAAGATATCGTGGAGGAACATGATCACCTATGGGGCCATCGGCCCCTTTGTGGTTCGGCAAGGGGGAAGATCACATTGCACAAAGAGCGGAGGCCATGAGACAACAGGACGGTGGTGACACTGGTGGTTTTTACCCAGGTTCGTGCCGCTGGGAAGCGTAAAACCCTACTCCTGCTTTGGTGGATTGGATGGAGGAACACAAGGAACATGTAGTGCTCAAGCCCGGCAAGGTGGCCTTAGGGAGAGGTGCTACGCGTGTACAAGTGTGCGAGGGTCCGAATCCTTTGCTAGTTTGCCTTGGACCTCCTTTTATAGCTCAAGGGGTAACCACAGTGGCAAAACAGTCTTTATCTAGTCATTGGATAGCTAATAGTGCTATCATACCTGTCGGGGTACGACACCTATGGGATCCCGAGAGACCCCTTTACGATTCGGCGGGGGGAGAGGTATACGCAAAGAGCAGAACCAGTGATCGACGCATGAGGTTTTTACCCAGGTTCGGGCCGCTGATCAGCGTAAAACCCTACTCCTGCTTTGTGTTCTTATTGATGTTCTTGAGCCCAGCCTTCAGGAGCGCTCGCAATGAACAGTACGTTCAAAGAGCAGCTACGCATGCAGAATGGGCCAGAAGTTCTCCCCTCTGTAGCAATTGCCTTGGGCCTCCTTTTATATGCTCAAAGGGGTCTCCACAGTTGCAAAATTTATATACATTGAGGTGTAAACTAGCTACAGGGTATCATACCTAACCCCTGACGGATTAGGACAAGCGCATTTAATGCACCGTGAGGTGTCCGTTTAGGTGTGCTCACTTTCTTGGGGATGGAAAAAGGGGCCATCCCATCAGCACCGCTTAAGCTCTCCTCCACTGGCGCGTTGCCACGCATCCAGAGAAGGACCCAGAATGTCAGACATGTTACTATGCCGAAGCTGTGGCACAGCGGCAGAATCTCGCCAGGTGCCGAATCTTGCCGGGCGCCAAGCCTTGCCGGACGCCAAGCCTTGCCGGGCCCCAAAGGCCATCCCGGCAAGGATCTTGCCGGGGAGGCTGGCCTTTGGATTCCAGCTCTGCTTATCTGCTGAACCTCAAATCTCTGACTTGATGATTTCCTTGATGGGTTGAATCGACCCCGAGCTGATCCCGGCAAGCCTTGCCGCGAGGATGGCTACAACTGTCCGTGCACAAGTACGGGGTACTAGTGGCCCAATACTTAGTACACCGACAGGAGCCCCCGGGCCTAGGCCATACACGAGTGCGAGGCGTTGTTGGGCTAGGCCCAAACAGTGCACGGGCACGCGTGGCAGGGAATTAACTGCTCGTAAATATCTTGTTTTACTGTGCCCCCCACTACGCGCACGGAACGCGTGACGTGGGAAGCGTGCCAAAAAGGCTGCAAACTGTCTCGCGCCTATAGAGGCGCATTCATATTGGGGAATAAACAAGGCGGCCCCGCTCCTTCCCCATAAAAAGGAGAAGTCGTGGAGGCGCAAACCCATTCACCCCCCTCTTCTTCCCAATCTGGCCATCGCCATCGCCTTCCTCTGCTCGAGCTCAGAGCGAAACCTTCCTTCCCTTCTGCTCGCCGCTCCCGTGCTCGTTCCGTCCTCCGGCTTCCATCTCCACAGTCGCCATGCCGCCCAAGGCCAGCAAAGGCAAGGGCACGGACAAGGAGTCGAAGGCTGAAGTTCCGGAAAGCGAACTGGTGAAGATGCGGAAGAGGCTCGTCGTCTTCCCTCCGACGCTCGACGCCGAAACCTTGAAGGGACGATACCAATGCATGTGGGCGAAGGGAACACAAGCTCACCCCGCCACACGCGTAATCCCAGGTGCTAGTTCCAAAGGCGGATCGGACAGATACCCCTTCTTCACTGCGTACTTTTATTGTGGGCTCTGTCCACCTTTTTCCGATTTCTTCAACGACATCATGTATACATACGGCTTCCGCCTTCTTGATTTCACGCCGAATGCCGTATTTTGCGTGTCGATCTTTGCCCATCTTTGTGAAAATTTTGCCGGCGTGATCCCCAATTCCGCTCTTTTCCGCCACTATTTCTATCGTCGAATCCAAAAAGAAGAGGCTCTCTCTGGATCTATTGCTTGGATTCCAAGGGCCTGGAACAAAGAGATATACCCAGATGGAGTTTACCGCGAAAAGTGGGACGAGTGGCGGGCCGAATGGTGCTGGATCCAGGAAGCAGATCCTCATCCTTTTTGCCATCCCCGGTGACAGAAGGTGGTCTGCGGCAAGGATTGGGGTCATCTCGCCGCAGAAGACGAGAAGCTCACAATCGCCACTACCAGGATCCTCCGCTTCGGCTGCCTCGACAACTGCCATTCTGGAGTCCGCCTTCTCTTTTCGGGCATGATGGAGAGCCTGGAGTTTGCGGAAGTTTTTGCCCATGGCCTGAAGGAGCCGATCCTCTTCAGACTTGCCACTGCTAGCGCCGGGATCGTCAACAACTTCGAGCCCGGTAGCGGCAATAATTTCCTCGAAAATTTCTCCTTCGGCTGGTGCCTCGGTGCTTGCCGTCCCTGGCAAGTTGATGAATAGGTTTTCGCCAACTTTGAGATACTTGCTGGATGAGGGCTCGTGAGATGTTGATGGCTGGTCTTCAGTGGCCGCCTCACCAGTGACAGGGGGCTCCGCGGCCGATGCAGCGCCTGGCGCTCCTGTGGCAGGAATGCCGTCAGTATGGTCCCCAGCCTCCCTGTCGCCCTCTTCAGCAGGTTCTTCCGCGATTTCCTTTTGTGCTGTCTTGGCGGCCTCCCCGTCAAGAGCATCACCGGCCCCGGCAACATCATCCTTGGTGGCCTTGCTGGCAGTGATCCTGTCCGCTTCGGCAGCAGCATCCCTGGCGGTCTCCTCGATGACGGCGTCGACGTCCATATGTTCCATCGCAGAGAACTCTGAAGGGTGAAGGAGGAGGTCAGAATAAGATCGAGTTTTTAAATTTTGAAGTGATCAAAGATAAAGAAGTAAGGGGAAAAGAATAACTAGCACTCTGAGGAGATCGAGTACCTGCGTCGGGCTGTCGAGAGGTGGCTTCGCCTCTCCTGGCAACTCCGGTTGCCGGGGGTGGGTTGCCGGAGTCCGTGCTTGTCGGCTCCTCCTCAATCCGGACGGGCTCGTCGGCAGGATCTCTTGCCGGAGATGTGCTTGTGGGCGGAGCGGTCGATGAAGGAGGCACAATGGGGCAATCTTCTCCTTGTTGCCGTTCTTCTCCTGCGAACCCGAAGATATCAGCGACAAGAATGGAAGCCTCGGCACCAGCCAACAGAAAAAGGGACAATGAACTTACGCTGGGGGCTGCGTTGAGGACTAGGCTCCGGGCTCACGATGACGGTCTCTGGCACGCTGGTGGAGCCTGCAGGGGGCTCGTCGCCCGTAGAAGTCCTTGACCTCTTCGCCATCCTCTCCAGCAAGGTTTCTGTGTCACTGCAGAAACAATACAAGTAAGTCAGTAAGACTGATGCAGATTGGAAGGTGGAAGTTGTGACAGGTACTCATTCTTCTTCCTCTCGCTCTGGACTGAAGCCGGAGATGTCGAAGTCGACCTCCGTTGCGATGTCTGAGTGGGGAGGCGGAGGAGGGGTCCTGGGCCGCTTGGCTGTGGCAGGCGCCGGGGCAGCCTCTGGCACGGTTGTACGAGACCCTCCTGCCGCTCCGGCGGTGGCCGCTGGTGTGGGTCTCGCGCGCCGCGCGGGCTGTTGACGGGCCCCCTGCCGCGGTCCGGTCTTGCCGGCCACTTTCTTGCCGGGGGATTCACCGCTCGATGTAGGCTGGCTTGCCGGGACGCCCGATGCGGCTTTCCGAAGGACACGCTTTGTCTTCTTCGGGGGCGAGGGCTCTTCTCGCGTCTCCTCTTCGGCCGTGTCGTCGCCGGATGAGTTTTCAGCGACTGCGCCGCCTTCTTCCCTGGCAACCTTGCTCTCCTCGGCAGGTTTTGCCTCCACCACCACCTCTGCGTCGCTGGCTTCCCACTCTGTGAAGCCAACGCTGCCGGCCTCCGCGGCAAGATTCGCTTCCTCCACTCTGGTAGCGATGTATGCTACCTCCTGATCTGTGGTGGCGCGAATAAGATCTGACTCTTGCCGGACAGGCTTCTCCGTCAAATTGTCGAAGAATTTCTGCGCTTCTTCCTCGCTTGGCTCGACCCAGGTCGGGTCAAGGCCGTGGGCGTTGAACATCGGCAAGAAGGCAATGATCGACCCCAGTGCAGAATTGTTGCACAAGGGGACGATCCTTGCCGGCAGCCGGTGCTTGTCTTCGCGCTGGAATAACTTTTGGCGGAGAGCGCCAAGCTGCATAACAGTCAAGTTGTTGTTCAGCCCGGGGCACAGCCTCATGACATCCGCTGCGTTCTTATACTCCCAGGCTAGCCTCCCCCTATTCTGCAGAGGGGCAATGCGGCGGCGGAGGAAGTCGAAGCCGATCATCTCCATTGTCAGCCCGGCAGCCAAAGATGTCGGGGCACGACACCTATGGGATCCCGAGGGACCCCTTTACGATTCGGCGGGGGGAGAGGTATACGCAAAGAGCAGAACCGGTGATCGACGCGGGGGGGGGGGGGGGGTTACCCAGGTTCGGGCCGCTGATCAGCGTAAAACCCTACTCCTGCTTTGTGTTCTTATTGATGTTCTTGAGCCCAGCCTTCAGGAGCGCTCGCAATGAACAGTGCGTTCAAAGAGCAGCTACGCATGCAGAATGGGCCAGAAGTTCTCCCTCCCTGTAGCAGTTGCCTTGGGCCTCCTTTTATATGATCAAAGGGGTCTCCACAGTGGCAAAATCTACATACATTGAGGTGTAAAGTAGCTACAGGGTATCATACCTAACCCCTGACGGATTAGGACAAACGTATTTAATGCACCGTGAGGTGTCCGTTTAGGTGTCCTCACTTTCTTGGGGATGGAAAAAGGGGCCATCCCATTAGCACCGCTTAAGCTCTCCTCCACTGGCGCGTTGCCACGCATCCAGAGAAGGACCCAGAATGTCAGGCTTTGTTACTGTGCCGGAGCGGTGGCATAGTGGCAGAATCTCGCCAGGCGCCGATCCTTGCCGGGCACCAATCCTTGCCGGGCGCCAGGGCTTGCCGGGCGCCGAGCTTTGCTGGGAACCAAGCCTTGCCGGGCGCCGAGGCTTGCCGGGCTCCACGGGCCATCCCGGCAAGGATCTTGCCGGGGAGGCTGGCCTTCGATTTCCAGCTTTGCTTATTTGCTGATTCTCAGATCTCTGACTTGATGATTTCCTTGATGACTTAAATCGACCTCGAGCTGATCCCGGCAAGCCTTGCCGCGAGGACGGCTACAACTGCCCGTGCACAAGTAAGGGGTACTAGTGGCCCAATACTTAGTACACCGACACCGTTTACATAGAGTTGCTTGGTTCTCCTACTGGATTGATACCTTTGTTTCATAACTGAGGGAAATACCTACCGTAGTTGTACTGCATCATCCCTTCCTCTTTGGGGAAATACCGATGTAGTTCAAGCGACATCAATTATCAAAGCACAACGACAACGAGGATACATTATAAGTTTTTATCACACAACAAATAACCAGCAATGAAATGAACTTCAGGTCAACCAATCCTCGGCGTTGGAAACGCTAGCTTTGAACCATAATTGAGCCTCTGGGCAGGGCCAGCTATTGTCAATATTGAGACCAACGCAAGACTCACCATCTAGGCTGAAGCGGCCTATATCAGGAGTATGCAAATTGTGATAGCCAGCGTAGGGAACCATAGCAATGTCCGAGATATAGATACAATTGCTTCTCATAAATCGTAATGTTGTGCCAATAGCAGCTGGATTGCCTTTCACCATCATTGGATAGTTTTGTCCAAGGAAAAGCAAGTATTCTACAAGACTATCAGTATTGAACCAGGGAGAAGGTGCTGGCTCTAGCATAGCAGTACCCATCCCGAATACCCTGCAACAGATGTTGGAATAGGTCCGGAGAGTGCGACCATGGGAGACAACACCTGCTTTCTCTATAACATTAGCAGTGCCCTGTATACAGACAAGAAGAGGTGATCCCTCGGAATAAGTAGCTAGGCACCACTGAGTAGCTAGGTAGTTCCTGCTCGTCTTCATGCTCGTGATCATCACCATCTTCATCTCCCCGTAGGTTATAAAATTTCCCAAGTATCAGTGGGGGAATGTTGACAGGACCTTGGAAACACAAGGAGGTTAATTAGTACGAGGATACTAACTCGCATGCGTTGTGAAGGAAACAATTCTAATTACGGTGGAAGAGAAACGTACCTGAACAATAAGGATCCCATACAAAAACAGTGCCAGAAATAATGACAGCAAACACAAGACGCTTGTATTAAATTGTATCATAGTACGCATCCGTTTAGAAAAACTGATTTTTGAGCAATATCCATCGAGGCGCAGAAGTAAGGACAGCAGCAAGCTTGTCGAACATAGCGACAACATGATAGTTTGTATAATTCTAAGAGCGTGTGGGAACTCGACAAATTGCGATCTTTTGTAGACCATAGTCACCATGCTCGTATTTGAACATACGTAGAGTATCAGTGTGATCAACCTCAGGGCAGTCTGAGATTTTTGGAAGTGGAATCAGGTGACGAGTGTATACATTTACAAGTTCCCACTCGTAGTTGTACCCATTATAAACAACCAATCTCCATTTGCGCCTGCCCAGGCCTTACGCTTAAGGGATGGCATCTTAACATCACACGGATCATTATCAACCGGCATGAACTTGCACAAGGAGAGCCTTCTGTCGTCAGCGCGCTAGCAAGCAGGGTCATGACGAAGAAGATAGGGGAGATTAAGATACTCTTGAACCGTTGGGTTGTTAATGATCTTATTTGTTGAGTCGAGAATGACTTTGAACGAGCCTTCCATGCTATCTGCGGTGGACGTCGCACACATCAATGAGTTCCTCCACCACGTCATTTTTTAGATCGGGGCAAGAATAACGGGGTCGGGTCCTGCGTCTTCCCTCCATCGAGAAGACGAACAATGGCAGAAGGAAGAGTCAAGGTAAATGTTGGGAGGAAAGAGCGTGCGACAACAGTTCCAAATAGAGAGGGAAAGGCGAAGAGGTGGTCAACGGTTGCCACGGTATAGGAAGAGGTGAGTGGGGCGCAGACGGTTTCCACGACATAGGAAGACGCGACCCAGCCGTCATAGACGTCCGTTCGGAAATTATACAAAAGGACTCGTCGTCTTCTCACTAACATGTTGGAACAAGACCACATGTCAACGAAGCATGGTGTATCATTTCTCGTGCAAAATGCTACCAGGCCACGTTGGTCAGAGGTGCTGACTTATTTCTCGACTTTATTTTTTTAATGGTGTGCCATTCAATTTTGAAGCACAACTAATTCATATTGTATGTAGAGAAAATATAAACTACTCTACCACGAATAAGAATAGTATTAGTAATATATTAATATATATATATATATATATATATATATATATATATATATATATATATATATATATATATATATAGGAAAATGGGTTAGTACTTCTAGGAGTATGTACTCTCATGCCACGTGCAAATAAAAATTTAGTTAGCAATTAAATAAAGAGATAACAACCGAATAGGGATTTGTTAGCTCGTCCATGTTAATAGGGATTCTGGCAGCTCACAAATCTAGCATCCAATCTATTAGAAAAATATGGGAGTCCTCCGCGATAGTTCTGTTAGGATCTTGTATAAGAGACAGCACCGCCACCGGCGATGGCGAGGATGATGACAGCCGGTGACGATGGACGACGTTTCTACCTGGCAGACGTGCCTTAATTAATATCTATCGACATAGTCAACGACATTGGCTGTGTTTGATCTCAGCACGGCACCGGCAACCATCCTTAAATCGGCCCCGTCAGCGAGATGGCCAGCCACTCATCCCGGCTAGTCCACATAGAATTAGTATTACTAGGTAAGTTAAAGCACTCAACCTGTATAGATCCAATTCCATTGATATTCCATTCACACGTCCAGTCAGTCAGAGGCAAGAGTATGATGAAGAGCTACTAGTTACATGTGCATGTAGCTGTAGTGTCATTTCAAAGATTGGACAATATTGCTAGGTTGATGCACAATAGCAAGCAGAACGAGGTAACTAAGAATTGATTTTTCTCATTCTTTTGGTGACAGGATGTGCATTATCAGCTACATTCATCCAGAGAAGGTGCGTTGTCTCGGGTGCTTCTCGCCTTATTTGTAAAAGTGCCGCCACATTGTGCTGGTCTCTGGTAGCGGCCGCCGCTTCTCGTCTGACGACTATCGGGACGAGGGCATTGACTCGGTTGTACTCTGGCGAGACACATGACTACCAGGAGGCGTACCACAACGTACTTTTCAGTGTACATGCACGATCACTCTACATCAGTGCGTCTACATATACAAAGCGATAGTATATATTCCATCAAATAAAATGTTGTATATACTCCCTTCATACTCCTTTATATATATATATATATATATATATATATATATATATATATATATATATATATATATCCCAGCTATTCTGCAACCCATTCCTGAATAAGCTATTTAGGAACCGTTCCTAACTGCACGAGAACAGACAGCTAACTGTGCGAACTATACTAGTTAACTGTCGGGCGGACTTTTTCTGGCATCGTTTTTTCGCACTGTTTTTGGGTCGTAATTATCGAACCGCTAATCGGATTGATGCAACTGATATACCGTTGGATAGCTATTGAGAAGGAGCAAAAAACTCATTTTGGTTGTTTTCCCAAAATCGATCCGGTTTTTAAACAAAATTCAAAAAACTAAAAATCCATCAAACGAGTTTTCAATGTTTTTGTGAAAGGAATTTTCAAAGCTTTTGTCGGAATGATGCGTATGATATACCGTTAGAAAGGTACCGATTAGCCCGAACTTTGGCATATATAACACGTTTTCGGATTTGGTACGGTTTAAGAGCAGTTTTTAAAAAACCAACATCATTTTCGACATTTTTTGCCCGAACTACTACAGTACCCGCTAACTGCTCGCGCGGAATAGCTAACTGACATATGCTGACAAGCTAACTGCTGAGATTGAAGAAAATTGTCTTTTTTTCTTCTATACTTTTATCGTCAGGTCAAGTTAACTTCCGGGAGTGAAATAGCTAACTGCCAGGAATCGCAATAGTTAGCACCAAGTTAACTGCGGGACTGAAAATGTTTTTTTTTCTTTTTTGATTAGGTTACACTAACTACAGGTATGAAATACCTAACTGCACGCGATGAGCAAGCTAACTGCAATGGCTGATAATACTTTTTTTACTTCTTTTGTTTTTAATTTTTTTCTATTTTTTTCCCGGTCAAGTTAACCGCGGGACTGGAATAGCTAACTGTCGAGACTGTGATAGTTAACTGTCAGGATTGAGAATACTTTTTTTTTGTTTTTTGCCCGGTTCAAGCTAACAGCCGGAAGTAAAATAGCTAACTGCCAGGGATTGCGGCAGTTAACACCGAGTTAACTGCCGGGATTAAAAATATTTTTTGTACCTCACGCAAGCAGGGGCTTGGCAAACAAACTGAACCCTCTCATTAGATTGCTATTTTTTGTACCTCACGCAAACAGGGGCTTGGCAAAATCATAGTTGTGTACATCATTTAATTTTTTTGGACGCAAGATAACTGCAGCCAGTCCCTGAACTAACTGCTCCATGAAACAGAGCATTGGCAAACTGCGCACCGTGGATCGCGCCGCTGGCAGCATGGGGGCAAGAGCTAATTGAGCAGTGGTCTCTGTTTCTTTTTTACATAACTATCAGTAAAGCAAACTGCTCCTTGAAACTAAGCTAACTTATCCATGAAATTGAGCTAGCCGTAGAGAGGTCACTCCACCAGTAAATCCCCATCAGGGGTCCTGCACCTCGTCGATCCCCGGCGCAATGGAGCAGAAGTTAACTGCTAACAGGAAAAATAATATTCACTGGATCCCCAAAATAATAAACTGGATAGGGATGTCTTGACTCTTGACACAACATTATTTGCAAGTAAGAACTGAACAGGCAAGTACACAGACACGTATCCTTGTAAGCTATACACATCACGTCAGTAAATGCTGCAGTTTAGATGCCCTGACGCATATTAGACCTCAACAGTAAAATTCAGTGGCTACCCAAGTATCCAAATAGACAAGTAACACACCTTTTTTTCTTCGGTTTGAGCTAACAGAAATGGCCGGCTCAGTCAACTCCTTATTCAGTTCAAGCAAACTGCTAGCTACAGATAACCCCCAAATAATTGCCAACTACAGAGGCTGGGTCGGAGGAGTAGAAGAAACCCAAAAGCTAACCACCGGAGATCCACACCATGAACTGCTCGAGGACGAGATCCATCTAGGACATGAAGAGCAAGTTAACTGAAGGAGGCAAAGAGTTTTAGCGCTACTGAAGTTAACTGAAAAGCAGGAAGTCACTACCGGAACAAGCTTTTGCGCCTCCACTAGAACGACGGCATGGCGAAGGTGTCACCGGAGCTGGAGCCCGGGATGGGCAGGGCTATGTCGCTGGAGAGGGAGTAGGCCACCCACCACGGGCCTAAAGAAGGGTGCACTCCACCCACCTCCCCACGGCAGCGGCGCCTGGCTTCGATGGGGCCAGGAAGACACAGTGGCGAGAGTCAATGCCCGAAACCTTGGCTAAAGGGCGAGCTCGGGCGGATCTGGTGGTCGGAGTGGCTTGGAGAGGAAGCTCGCCGCAGACTGTCGCATGGCAGGATGCAGGAGGGAGGAGGGGTTGTGGCCTGCGACGCAAGTGGGGAAGCCAGGGAGGAACCTGGAGGAGCACCGCGCGCAGCAGACTGCCTGTAGAAGCGGGGGAGGTCGAGGAATGGTGCGCGCCGGCGGGTTGGTGGTGGAGCGCGGCTGCGGCAGCTGGTGTTGGCGTACTACACACGGGGCGGCGTCATGGCCATGATTGGCTGCATCTGGTGGCAAGCGGCGGCGGCGGCGGCGCCTGGAGAAGGTGGTTGGGGTGGCTGGGCGCGCGCAGCATCCGGCGGCAGACCAGAGCTCGCTCACTCGCTCCCTTCGGGAAAAGAAACAGGTTAGGAGGGTTGTTCCTAAATAAGTTTATTTAGGAACTCTAGAGGTGGGTTGCAGAATAGTCCCACCCTATATATATATATATATATATATATATATATACCTTCAAAGAAATGCAGTATATACTCCTTGAACGTATACTCATTTTCACAAAATTTGGTATATACTTCTTTCGCGAAAAAATTGGTATATACTTCCACACAAAAAGGTGTATATACATACTGGTTTTAAGAGCAAGTATATATATTGCAGAACAAATGGGATATACTTCTTTCGCAAAAAAAATTGGTATATACTTCCTCGAGAAAAAGGTCTATATACGCACTATAATAATTGGTATATACTTCGTCATGAAAACTAACATATGCTACATCAAGAAAAGTTAGTATATGTCATCCTAAAAATTTAATACGTGCAAGCTCAAAAAAGTATAGACCACTTCACATAAATACTCATTTTCACAATCATTTTTACTACATGTAGGAACACACTATTTCTTCTTCAGAGAGTCACGAAGACATACTACATTTAGGTAGTATATACTTCAACATATACTATTTAATATATATATCTTCAAGAGATGGGCAGTATATAATCCCAAAAACAGGTATGTACTCGTAAAAAGTGCAGCATATACTCGTTAAACAATGCAACATATACTCCTTAAAAAATAATCAGTATATCATCCTAAAAACAGTCACTATACGACTTTTGTGGGAGATGTATGGGCAGTATGTTTATACTCAAGAAAACAGTGCGTATGTTCTTAAAAAAATGGGGTATACCTCAAATGGAGTGCAGTAGTACACAATTCATATTGCCAATGAGAAAAAAGTGACGGCTGGCCGTCCTTTTAGATCTCCGGTTTGTTATGCGTGCATGCGGTACATAAAAGAAAATAGTATTTTATTTTCTCTAACAAATGATGCCACCGGCAGATCTAAGTGATTTGCTGCCTACCTTATCCATTAAGAGGGTGGAGTATGTACTCTTGAGAGTACAAAAGAGGTGTCATATATATATATATATATATATATATATATATATATAGGTTGGACTTCACCGCTTGCTTGCTAGGGCTGCCTACTTGCTTCTCAAACTAGCACCCTCTCTAGATCTGAAAAAGATGGCGGTGGCCCCGCTCTCTCCCTCCTCACCGGTGGTCACATATCCGGACGGATCCCATCCACCAGGGAAGAGGAGGACATGCAACATTGAAGCACTCGTCGACGGCGAGTGAGGACACACACTGACAACAAGGACGTCCTCTCAGACCTAGCGCCGATGCGGGATGGCCTCCGTCCCCAAGCTCACTGTGATCGTGTGTGCGGTGGACGATGACGATGAGCGAAGCCACTTCTTGCCGACCCTTGGCTATGCTACATCTTTTCGAACCATACCCTTGTTCTATTGCCTCATCTGCCCATGACGCTGCATGTGGATCTTTTTCCACTTCCCATCTCCCCAAGTTACTAGCTTTTGCTGGTCATGCAGGCGAAAACCTTAATTTGCACTATTAATGGAAACCCTACTTCATGCAGACTAATCCATGTCCGGATTGAATAAGGAAGGAAAGGGGGGAAAGTAGTACTTTAGAAGAGACTGGGTATCGAACCTGCATCTTGGTTGAAAAGGGGAAAAGAAGTAGCTAAGGAATGGGTCTCTTGTCTCTTGATTGAAAAAGGAAAGAAAGGTAGGACAACACAATAGAGAATGACCAGGTCAATAGGTTTGTTTTCCTCACATAGGAAAAAGGTAGCTAAAGAGAACAAAAATGGGACATAATCCAGATATGCTCTTGCATATTTGTTGCTCTGGGCAACCATCCCTGCCACACCACTATGTGCGTTCATGGAGGTACATCGTACTGGTGTGCCCATTGTCCGAATGGGCCTCCCCATGCTCTTATTGCCACTTTTTTGCTGGTAGTATAAACCCATCTGTCGGCGTTCTGGGATCAGGGATACCTAGACTTGCCCGCCTATGGCCCAGCGAACGGCCCCGTCGATGGCCCGGTGCGGCCCAGCTACAATACTCTGCGAGCAAGGGCCTCGCGAGGGCCCCCCCGGCCTCACGAGCCGAACGGCGCCAAGACCTCCCGAGGGGCAGCTCCCCGAGCCTGCCTCCCGACGAGCGGAGATTTCTATGCAGGTACCCCGCCTCACGAGGCTCGCAGTGACGTGAGCCATGACGACCAAGGCCAGGCAGGCGCCAGCGGGCGCAGAGGAGGACAGTTTCCTCTTTGGTGCTAAGGAGGGAAGGACCAGCGCGGGTTCCCGAGGGATCCCCCAAAGGTTTCCATTCCGGTGCAACAAGACCAAGACCACGAGCTCAGTAGGACGGATGTCATCACCGAGCCCACCACCGCGTCATGGCCAGAAGCTTTGCAGGCGAAGACCACCTTTCGTAGGGATAAGATGTACCTCTTGTCCCCTTTCGAATTGGTCGTTGTGGAATCCCTTCCCGCCTAAGCTATGAGGGAAGAGGACCAAGGCCACTATAAATATAGGCTAGCCTCCACCATAGAGAAGGATCAACTCATTCTCATCCCCTGAGCCCTTGTGAGGCAGCTCACTGACTGTACTAGTTCATCCTCAACCTCCTCGTGAGGCCAATTCACCACAAACCAGGACTAGGGTCTTACACCGCAAGGTGGCCCGAACCTGGGTAAACTGCCGTGTCCTTCCTTCCCCGCTCGCACAAACTCGACGAGGCCAAGCCATGGACTGATGAGCTTGAGGCTGCGGCTAGGCTAGATCTTCACACACGCCCCAGAGTTCGAACCTTATTGGGTCCACGGAGCCCCAATTCCGACCTTTGGCGCGCCAGGTAGGGGCGTGTTGAAACTCCCTTTCGCTTCACTTGGTCCCTGCTCTGTCGCTCCCATGGACGACGCCCGCCGAGTTCGCACTAAGCGCCGGGCTGCTCGCGTCGCCCAGACGGTGCCTATGGGCCGTGGTGTTCCACGCTGCTCCGCTTCTCCTGCAGCTAGCGCTGCCACCGACCCTGCTGCTAATGAGCGGCAGGAATCGTCGCTGCCACCCTCCGTGTAGCATGATGGCCGGACCGCCACTCCTTCGCTCACCCCCGTGATGGCGTCATCTTCCCACGCTCCTCGTGGGCCGGCGAACACGCATGCTGCATTGCTCATGGCGCGCGAGTTGCGGCGTTCTCGCCCCGCCAACGAGGGCTACGGCGCCTGGTTGGGACGCATCACCAAGCTCGTCAACGCCGCTGGCAAGGCCCCGGTGCCATCCTATTCGCTCCGTCTCGTGCCCACCCATGCGGGCGACGTGGCTCGCGGCGCGTCTCCGCCTAGTCCTCTGTGCAACTTCGACCCCGAGCCCAGGTGCGACGCACGTCCGCTCGACCTGGCGCGCGAGGCACCTGCGCCAGTGTGAGACGAAGCCAGCTGTCAGGTGGTGCAGCAGCCGCAGTACGACACACGTGCGCTCCCCGCACCGCCACGACAGCACCAAGACCAGGCAGCTCTGGGGGCTGTAGCGCATGAGTGTCAGGATCGCACTCCCCTCGCGCGGGTTGCGCCTGTAAGCACGGCAGGTTGCCGTGCCTTCACGCCGGATCTTAGCCACATCGTTTGGCCCTGCAAGTTCAAGCCGGACCTACCCCCGCATGAAAGTGCAACTAATCCCCAGGTGGTTTTGGTAATTCATAACAACATATAGCTCATTGAACTAATATCCTTTCAAGTTAAATATTTCAGAAAGTTCAATGATTGGCATGGCACATGGACTAGAGATGTGGACCCCTCAAAATGCTAAGGATAAATATTGGCAAAAGCTCAAGACTCTACATTTCTATTTTAGTGATCTAAGATCACATTGAGTCCATAGGAAAAGCCAAGACTATTAAAAGGGGATGAGGTGTTGCTTAATGGTCTACTTGCTCAAAATGCTTAGTGATATGCTACAAAGCCCTCAACCACTTTCTCATATCCAAATATGTCCTAAACCTAAAGTCAAACTCGGCCCCACCGATTTGATCTATCCGACGCTACCGAGTTCCTTTGACATAGCCACTGCCAAAACCCTAATCAGTTCGGTCTCACCGGTAGGGATTTCGGTCTCACCGAGATGGGATTGCAAACTCTCTGTTTCACTTCGTAACGTTTCGGTCTCACCGAAATGAGTGATCGGTCCCACCGAGTTCGCAATGCAAACTCTCTGTTTCCCTTTCGTAACATTTCGGTCTTACTGAACGGAGCGATCGGTCCCACCGAGTTTGCCTGACCAACTCTTTGTTTGCTCATTGCTGAAATCGGTCTCACCGAGTTCATGCAATCGGTTACACCGAGATGAGGTTTTGCCCTAACCCTAGCACATCGGTCCCACCGAGTTGATCATATCGGTCCCATCGAGAATCCTAACGTTCACATTTTGAATTGAATCAGTCTCACCGAGTTCTTCTATTCGGTCTGACCGAGTTGAGTCAAATGTGTGTAACGGTTAGATTTTGTGTGGAGGCTATATATACCCCTCCACCCCCTTCTCTATTCAAGAGAGAGCCATCAGAATGTGCCTACACTTTCACTACTCATTTTCTGAGAGAGAACCACCTACTCATGTGTTGAGACAAAGACATTCCAATCCAACCACAAGAATCTTGATCTCTAGCATTCCCCAAGTTGCTTTGCACTCAAATCATCTTTCCACCATATCCAAATCTGTGAGAGAGAGTTGAGTGTTGGGGAGACTATCATTTGAAGCACAAGAGCAAGGAGTTCATCATCAACACACCGTTTATTACCTTTTGGAGAGTGGTGTCTCCTAGATTGGTTAGGTTTCACTTGGGAGCCTCCGACAAGATTGTGGAGTTGAACGAAGGAGTTTGTAAGGGCAAGGAGATCGCCTACTTCATGAAGATCTACTCGAGTGAGGCAAGTCCTTCGTGGGTGATGGCCATGGTGGGATAGACAAGGTTGCTTCTTCGTGGACCGTTCGTGGGTGGAGCCCTCCATGGACTCGCGCAACCGTTACCCTTCATGGGTTGAAGTCTCCATCAATGTGGATGTACGATAGCACCACCTATCGGAACCACGCCAAAAATCTTTGTGTCTACAATGCGTTTGCCTTCTCCAAACCCTTCCCTTTACCTTCATATGGAATGTTTTCCTTTCCGCTGCTACACTCTTAGAATTGCATGTGTAGGTTGATTGCTTGACTTGTGCTAAGTTGCTAAAATCTGCCAAGACTTAAAATTGGGAAAAGGCTAGATTTTTATTTGGTGAAGTAGTCTAATCACCCCCTCTAGACCTACTTTCGATCCTACAAGTGGTATCAGAGCTCTGGTCTCCAATTTCCTTGATTTCCATAGCTTTGGTGATCATTGCATTGGTTTCACAACCTAGGAGAGTATGGCGTCTAGCGAGGGAAATTACCACCGTAGATGTCCTTACTTTGATGGCACTAATTTTGCTAGTTGGAAGCATAAGATGAAAATGCATATTCTTGGACATAACCCCTCCGTTTGGGCTATTGTGTGTGTTGGTTTGCAAGGTGAATTCTTTGAAGATGGAAGAGAACCAAATCATGAAGCAACCGCGGAAGAATTGAAGACGTTGCAATACAACGCTCAAGCTTGCGATATCCTCTTCAACGGATTGTGCCCCGAAGAATTCAACAAAATTAGCTGCCTTGAGAATGCAAAGGAAATTTGGGATACTTTGGTTGATATGCATGAAGGTACCGAGTCCGTTAAGGAATCCAAATTGGATGTGCTTCAAAGTCAACTTGACAAGTTCAGAATGAAGGATGGTGAAGGAGTCGCTGAAATGTATTCTAGGCTTGCTCTCATCACAAATGAGATTGCCAGCTTAGGAAGTGAAGAGATGACCAACAGATTCATCATCAAGAAGATCCTAAGAGCCTTGGATGGAAAATATGATACCGTGTACACTTTGATCCAAATGATGCCCTATTACAAAGATCTCAAGCCAACAAAAGTCATTGGTAGAATTGTTGCTCATGAGATGTCACTTAAGGATAAGGAAGAGCTTCAGAACAAGTCTAGTGGTGCTTACAATGCTTCATGTGAGGCTCCTACAACATCAAGTGAGAAACAAGCCTTCAATGAATAATTGAGCCTAATGGTGAAGAACTTCAACAAGTTCTACAACAGTAGAAGCAAAGAGAGAAGTTCTAAGTCAAGGTCCTACAATGACAAAAGATCTTCTAGTCGTGATCGCAATTGCTATAATTGTGGAAGACCCGGACATTACTCTAGTGAATGTATGGCTCCCTACAAAAGAAGAGAAGACTCACCTAAAAGGAGAAGTAAAAGAGAGGAATCACCTCCAAGAGAGAGAAGGAGTAGAGATGATCGTTATGAATGAAGACCCTCTCGCAGAAGCAAGGATTCGGAAAGGAAGGACAAGTCATCAAAGAGCTACACAAGATGAAGACATCAAGCTCATGTTGGTGAATGGGTATCCGGTTCCGACTCCGACAACCACTCCGAGAGAAGTTATCACTCCGACTCTGAATATACTCAAGATGAAGGTGTTGCTGGTCTTGCACTTGTGTCATCCAACTCCTACGACATATTTGACTCACCAAATGAAGGAATTGGAAGATGCTTCATGGCTAAAGGCCCCAAGGTATCACACCCCGAGTATGTTTATTTAAATAGTGATGAAGATGATTTGCTAGGTGATGATGATTTACTTGTTGACAACTCTAGTGATGAAAACCTTGATGAAATTGCTATTAATCATGCTAATGAAGATTAAACGAATGAAAATGATAAGAAGGAGATTGTGCATCTAACTAAAGAATTAAACACTCTTAAGTTAGCTCATGAAACTACCTTAGAGGATCATCGAGAGCTTTTAAAGACTCATGAGAAGCTACGCTTTGAAAAGCTCAATCTAGAGCAAGAGCATGGGTTCTCAAAAGCAATCAATGATGATCTTTGTAAGAAAAGTTCTTCTTACATTGCCAAGCGTTTACTCTTGTCTACTTACATGCCACAAGTAAAATCTAGCAACAAGAACAAGAAAGATTCTTCTTCTAGTAGTAACTATAATCATGCTAAATCCAATATTGTTGCTTCTAGTAGTTCTCTTGATTCCACTAATGATTCTCTTAGCCAAGTTACACTTGAGCAAGAAAATAGCTTATTGAAGGGAATTATAGAGAAAGGTGTTTACAAGAGCATTGCCGGAAGTAAGCAATTTGAGGAGATTGTACGCAAGCAAGGAAGGCACCGGAAGAATCAAGGTGTTGGTTTTGAACGCAAGTTCAATGCCAATGGAGTTGAGTGGGAAGAAGATCAATACCCCAAGACGAAGTTTGTTCCTCAACAAGAGAAGTATGACCCCACTTCTTTTGATGGAACACAAGCTCAAGATGATCTTCCACCACAAGACCACAAGCTAAAAGGCAAGGACAAGCTTCAAGAGGAGATTGATTCCTTTAAAGAAGCTCCAAAGGCCTTGGTCAAGTGGGTTCCCAAGACTACATCAAGTTCCACTTCATCAAGTACGACTACAACTCCAAGGATCCCCATCAAGTTGATGTGGGTCCCAAAGAAAAAGAACTAGAGAGTTCTTGAGGGTGACTCCGCCAACATACTTCACTCATATTCATTTTGGCAAGGACAAGTGCAATAAACTTCCACATCTTGCACTAGTTCAAGGAGTAACAAACCCTCTTGTTGGTAAGACAAGGGACAAGGTAACCTAATGCTTTCATTGTCGGGGAAACGGCACCTACGGGATCACGTGGACCCCTTCTACGGTTTGGCAGGGAAGAGGAGTGCGCAAAGAGCAGATCTAACGATCAACACGATCGATTTTTACCCAGGTTCGGGCCGCTCGGAAGCGTAAAACCCTAGTCCTGCTTTGTGCGTCTATTATGCGTTCTTGAGCTTCGGCTAGCTGCTATGCATGCAAGCTGGGCCGGAGAGTCCAAAAAGTCCGAATCCTTCTACAGTATGCCTTGGGCCTCCTTTTATACGTCCAAGGGGCTGCCACAGTGGCACACAGGAGGTGTAAAGTGCTACAGTGCATGTGCTTATCTCTGGCGTCCGGGGACAAAACACATTCAATGCGCTGGTTACGTGCCCCCTAGCTTTATCGGGGATAGAAATAGAGCCCGTCCCATCCGTCGCTGCCTCACTCTGCCTTGACACGTATTCAGGTTGATGAGGCAAGCAATGCCAGGCTAGCTAGCTGGCCGCTGCGCTGGAACGGTGGCAGGATCTTCACGAAGATCTGCATGCCTCCACGTAGGTGCCAGCCAGGCTGGCAAGTCGATCGCCGTGCTGGAGTGGTGGCGGGGCGGCAGAGCCTTGTCATGGCCATGTCAATGTCCCCGGCAAGGATCTTGCCGGGGTCTCGCAAACCGTCCCGGCAAAGATCTTGCCGGGGGGGGGGGGCTTGGTCATCCAATCTTCACAAAGATCCGCATGCCACTACGCATGCGCCCCTGGGTCTTGGTGTTGACATTGTCGATGGTGTCAGAACTATCAACCTCAAGGGTGGTGCTCTTGTTAGTGCCCTGCAAGTCATCCCGGCAAGGGTCTTGCCGGGGCCTCGTGAGCCGCCCCGGCAAGGATCCTGCCGGGGCTCCAGCTTGTGTTCTGCTCCCTGGTTACTGGCTTGGACGCCGTCTTCGTTGTCTTGCATTTTGCCTCCAGCTGCCCCCGTCAAGCCTTGCCACGGGCGCGGCTACAACTGCCCGTGCACAAGTAAGGGGTACTAAAAGGGCCCAAACTTTAGTACACCGACAGGAGCCCCCGGGCCTGGGCCACACACGCGGGCACAACGCGTTATTAGGCTAGGGCAAAACAGTGCGCGGGCACATGTGGCAGGGGTTAACTGCTGTAATCTTCTCGTCTGCTGTGCTCGCAACGGCCCGTGAATAGCCTTTATTCATGGGGTGGTAACCATCGTTTCGTGCCTCCCACTACGCCCGCCTTTCTCGCCACGTACACCGCATGCATGGTGCGGGGTAGGTGGCGGATGCGCAAGGTATGGAAAGGCGTGCCATGGCAGATACCCATGCGCCTTTGATTGGCGCGGGGAGGGCGGTCGACGACCTCGCTTGTTGCCAATGGCCTTAATGAGCCGGATTTGAAAGGGCTCTATGGATTAAGTATAGAGCCAGCCCCCAGCCCTTCCTGCTTGGCTATAAAAGGGGGACTGGGAGGAGAAGGAGGGGCATCCTTTCGCGTCTTTCCTTCTCCTTGTTCTTCATCCACCATCATGCCGAGAGGGCGTGGTCGCGGCCACCCCTGCGCAGAGGCGATGAGATCTTCCTCTCGCCAGAGAGCCGCAGCGGTTAAGGAAGAGCTAGATGCTCAAGGCGGAGGTGCTGGACAGCCAGATGCCCAAGGTGGAGGTGCTGGACGCGGTCGCGGTCGGCGAGGTGGTCGAGGCAGAAGTGGACGCGGAAGTGGAGCATCAGCGGCGTCGCCCTCTCCTCCTGCTATGTTCAGTGGTCACGCTGGAGACACGGCGCTGGAGTTTGTCGTGGGGCTGCGCGGACCGCCGCGCAGCCATCTTCGCCTTCCCGAGCCATTCGTGACGGTGCTGGAGGTCGACCAGCCGCCGAGTTTGAGGCTTCATATGAGGGGTTGTTGCAATGGCGACATATGGGTGAACGTAGAGTTCCCCGCCCCTCATGTAATGCTCCTTCGTCGCGGTTGGAAAACCTCTGCACGCGCCCATTGCCTGATGAAAGGGCACACCCTTCGGTTCAAACTAGTGGAGGCCGACCTGCTCTCCATCAAGGTCTTTGGGCGCTCGGGAATCCGGTTAGGGTGCTGCGTGGAGAGCTCGACCGACGATGAAAGCTCCTCCTCGAGCGATAGTGACGAGGAGGAGACCGATGGGGAGGACGACGGGGACGGGTCCAACTAGACGTCGGGCGCACCATCACCAGGCAACGCTGGCAGCACCATCATCTGCACCTGGCCTTCTCCCCGGCAGAGTGATTTGCCGGGGGGCAGTTCTTGGCGGTGGCTCTCCAAGCCAGCTCCTTGAACTTCTCGGGGCTGCCACTTCTGGCGGCTGGCGCTGGAAGGCCGGAGAAGACGAAGAAAGAGGGTGGCGGGCCGTCAAGTCGGAGTACGATGGCATCGACGCCTTTGTCTCATATTGCCGGCCCGCTGCCTCATCTTTCGGCTTCTCCCCCGGCACCGTCATCACCAGCCCTCTTCTGGATGGCCGCCGGGATGTTCTCTTGATGTCTTCTGCCGCGTGCACCTCGCCTAGGTGCTCTTTTTGCCCTCCCGCTATTTTGATCCGCTTCCTGAGGAGAGGGAAAAGAAAGGGATTACGGGCATCTTATCTTTTTTTTAGATCTTAAGCCCGCGGGCACTTGCCAAATTTAAACTTTGTAACCCCTTTCTCATGCTTATATTCCGTATGAATTGTACTTGTTAATCAACGTATTAATGAAGGAAAAAGGTGTTTGCCGGGTTCTCTTGTGCGCGAGCGAGGCTCACACCAAGGAACGAGTCCTTGTTATCTTCTCAAGTAAACAACGTCCCCCGGCAACAGGCCTTGCCGTCCTCCCGCTTTATACCACGACTACACTCACACCCTTGGCGGAGGTAGGGGTAAAGTAGGATCAGGCCCTTCGTCTGTCCCCCTTCCATCGCAACTACAACCAAATTCCAGCCCAAAAGGGGTTTTGGGCATAGCAAGGAGGGAGCACGGTGGCATGGGACCGAGCGAGGTTTCGTACGTTCAAGTTTCATACGGAAATACGCAGCGGGGGAAAAAAGGACTTATCTGAATCTGTTGCCCCCGGCACCCTTGACTTGCCGGGGTCGGGGTGTCAGTTCGTCTCCTTTCCTCCAAAAAGTTCCGCTGAAGCGCCCGTACGGCCTGCGAACCAAAAAGGACTGGAAGGGACAAAGAGGCACACACTCGACCTCCATGCTAGGGGTTAGTTGCCGCTAAGCACTATCAACCCTACCAGAGAGAAGCTCAACCTAACATGCATGCTAATTCCTAGGGCGCCAGCGCTTCGTTTATTCATCTATTGCTTAGGGTCTGTGCCTGGCTTTGTACAAAGGGTTACATGCCTTGCCGGCAAGGCTTGTACAAAAGATGGTCTGCCGGTGGGCCCGGCAACTGTGCCTTACGGGTAAAACTTGCGAAGATGTTCGATATTCCAGGAGTTGCTCACTGGGATACCATCTTCGGTCTCCAGGCGGACTGCGCCGGGCCTGGTGACTCGTTTTACCCGATAAGGGCCTTCCCACTTTGGCGTCAACTTGTTGGAATTCTTGGATGACTGAACTAGCCGAAGAACAAGGTCGCCTTCCTCAAAGCTTTGGGCATGAACCTTGCGGCTATGATAGCGGCGCAAGGCTTGCTGGTAGCGCGCAGCTTGCACAGCAGCCTGAAGACGATCTTCCTCAAGGAGCGTAGCGTCATCTTGCCGCAACTGCTCTTGCTCAAGCTCATCATAAGCGAGCACTCGAGGTGACCCATATGTGAGTTCTGTGGGGAGAACTGCTTTTGCCCCGTATATGAGGGAGAAGGGTGTCTGGCCGGTGGCTCGATTTGGCGTTTTTCTGATTGACCAAAGAACCGCCGGCAACTCGTCATCCCAGCGTCTTCCGCACTTGTGCAGCCTGTCAAAAGTCCTTGTCTTGAGGCCCCGTAGCACTTCAGCATTTGCCCTTTCCGCCTGGCCGTTGCTTCGTGGATGTGCAACAGAAGCAAAACATATCTTGCTGCCGAGGTCTTGGATGTATTGCATGAAGGTGTGGCTTGTGAACTGCGTATCATTGTCGGTGATGACCCTATTGGGCACACCAAAATGGCAAACTAGTCCTTTGAAGAACTTGACGGCTGATTGTGCTGTCACCTTTCTCACTGCTTCCACTTCTGGCCACTTTGTAAACTTGTCGATCGCAACGTACAAGTACTCAAAGCCCCCGACAGCACGGGGAAAAGGGCCCAGTATATCGAGCCCCCAGACTGAAAATGGCCAGGAAAGAGGGATTGTCTGAAGAGCTTGAGCTGGTTGGTGGAGTTTCTTTGAATGGAACTGACACGCTTCACACTTGGTTACTAGTGCAGTTGCATCTTGGAGAGCAGTGGGCCAAAAGAAACCTTGCCGGAATGCCTTGTTGGCAAGGGCTCTTGATCCTATGTGAGAGCCACATATGCCTCCATGTATCTCTACCAACAGCTCCAGTCCGTCCTCCCGAGGAATGCACTTCAATTTCACGCCGTTCGGTCTTTTCCTGTAAAGGGCATCATCCACAAACTGGTACATGTTGGACCGACGGGCTAATTTCTCTGCTTCTTCCTGTTCCTCAGGGAGTTCCCCTGTTTGGAGGAAACGAATGGTGTGCTGTGCCCATGCTGGAGCCTGAGGCTCGACGGCAAGGACTAAAGGCACATCTTCCGCCGCGGGAGCAGTTGCCTCGACGGCAAGGGCTTGTGGCCCTGTCGGAGCCTGGCACTCCCCGGCAAGCTTGGCATCCCCGGCAGCTTCCTTGCTGGCAGCTCCTGGGAGCTCGGCGGGAAAGTACTTGCCGGGGACTGATTTCCTTCGCTTATTCTGTCCTGCTGATGGTTCAACGGATGGCTGAGTTAATTGGAGCACAAAGGTCCCTGGTTCCACAGGTAACTTGAGGGCAACACGTTTCGACAGGTCGTCAGCAATGCTGTTCTCTGCTCGAGGAACATGCTCTGCTTGTAGACCATCGGAACGCTCTTCCAACTTCCTCACTTCATCTACATAAGCTTCCATCAACAGGCTCTGATAATCCCTATTTACTTGCTTCACTACAAGTTGCGAATCTCCGCGGACGATCAACTTCCTGATTCCAAGGTCTACCGCGATCCTGAGACCGGCAAGCAGTCCCTCATACTCCGCGGTGTTGTTTGTTGATCTCTCCCAGGGAAAGTGCATTTGGACCACGTACTTGAGGTGCTCTCCGTTGGGTGCGACAAATAACACACCAGCACCTGCGCCTTGCAGCGAGAAAGCCCCGTCAAAGTACATGATCCAATCGCGGTTTGTTTCCATGCCGGGGAGAGTGGTCTCTTGAATTTCTTCATCAGGCGTTGAGGTCCATTCTGCAATGAACTCTGCCAAGGCTCTGCTCTGGATTGTCGAAGTGCTTTCAAACCTGAGGCCAAAGCTTGACAGTTCCAATGCCCATTCCACAATCCTTTCGGTTGCATCTCGGTTATGCAGGATCCGTTGCAACGGGAAGCGAGTGATGATGGTGATCTCATGTGCTTGAAAATAATGACGTAGCTTCCTCGAGGCCATAAGGAGGCCGAAGAGCAACTTCTCCACCCCAGAGTATCTTGACCTAGCCCCTGCAAGAGGGAGCTGACAAAATAAACCGGGTGCTGCATCATCTTCTTCTTTTGTATCACTTCATTTGCTTGCGCAGATCCTGCCTCGCCGGCGCCAGACTCTGCTCTGTCGGGACCAGACTCTGCCGAGGGTCCTGCCTTGCCGGCACCAGACCCTGCCGGGGAGAGCTCTGGCTCGTTAATCGATGATCTCGCCACTGCCACTGCTTTTTCATCTACTTCCCTCTGCACCACTAGCGCAGCACTAACCACCTGATTCGTTGCCGCTAGATATATTAGCAATGGCTCTTGTGGTTTAGGTGCGACTAGTATTGGTGTAGAGGAGAGGTACCTCTTCAAATCTCGCAGCGCTGCCTCGGCCTCCGGAGTCCATTTCATTGGCCCTGCCTTTTTCAAAATCTTGAAAAAGGGGAGGGCGCGCTCAACAGATTTGGAGATGAACCTACTCAAAGTAGCAACGCAACTAGCAAGCCGACGTACGTCTTTGACTTGTCTTGGCGCTTCGATCTGCTTAATTGCCTTGATCTTGTCGGGGTTTGCTTCGATCCCATGCTGAGACACAAAGAACCCGAGAAGCTTGCCGGATGGGACGCCGAACACACACTTCTCAGGGTTAAGCTTGAGGTTGATCTTGCGCAAGTTTGCAAATGTTTCTTCCAAATCTTACACAAGTGTTGCCTTGTCCTTGGTTTTGACTACTATGTCATCCATATATGCTTCCATATTTCTGTGCAGCTGGGGCTCAAAACCAATCTGGACCGCCCTTGCAAATGTCGAACCAGCGCTTCTCAACCCGAAAGGCATTCTTATAAAACAATACGTACCACATGGGGTGATAAACGCGGTTTTCTCTTCATCCTCCTTTGTCATGAAGATTTGGTGGTATCCTGAGTAGGCGTCAAGGAACGACAGCAAGTCGCACCCGGCAGTGGAGTCCACGATCTGGTCAATGCGCGGCAAAGGGAAAGGATCCCTTGGACAGGCTTTATTGATGTCTGTATAATCAATACACAGCCTCCATTTCCCATTCGCCTTGCGCACCACAACCAGATTGGCCAACCAGGTTGGGTGGAGCACTCCTCTGACCAAGCCTGCCGCCTCCAACTTCCTAATCTCTTCGATGATAAACTCTTGCCGCTCCAAAGCTTGCTTCCTGACCTTCTGCTTGACGGGCCATGCATGAGGACAGACAGCAAGGTGGTGCTCAATCACCTCCCTGGGAACACCGGGGATGTCAGATGCTTGCCATGCAAACACATCGACATTCGCCCATAGGAAGGCGACGAGCGCGCTTTCCTATTTGCTGTCGAGGGTGGAGCTTATGGTGAAAGCTCCGCCCGTGCCATCCTCCTTGACGGGCACCTTCTTGGTCTCTGGTGGCGCTGCTTTGGATTTCTTGCTCTTGCCGGTGGAGCTCTCTAGCACATCCTCCTCGACAGGAGTGCAGCACTCCGAAGAGGCGCGCTTGCCGGAGTGGGTGCAGGAGGTCTTGTCGGGGCAAGAGGTCTTGTCGGTCGTCTTCTTCTCCCCGGGAGCTCCAGTAGCAGGAGCAAGTGCCTTGGCGGCAGGCGCTACGACTGCCTCCCGGTAGAGCTAATCGGCGCAGATGAGCGCGTCTTTCTTGTCAGAGTTGACAGTGATGATGCTCATCGGGCTGGGCATCTTCAGCGTGTTGTAAGCGTAGTGTGATGCTGCCATAAACTTGGCCAATGTTGGACGGCCAAGGATCCCGTTATACGGCAACGGGATCTTGGCAACATCAAAAACGATCTTTTCTATCCTATAGTTCAGCTCACCACCAAATGTGACTGGTAGTGTAATCTTTCCCTTGGGTTGGCTTCTCCCTGGATTGATCCCTTGAAACGTGCCCGTCTCTTCAAGATCTCCAATAGGGATTTGCAACCACTTGATTACCTTGGGCGAGATCAAGTTCAGGTCGGCCCCACCGTCCACTAACATTTTTTTCACCTTGAGGTTGCGAATTGTTGGTGAGACCAACAATGGCAAGCACCCGACCGCAGTTGTGCGGTCAGGGTGATCCTCGGCGTAAAAAATGATAGGCGTGTTGGACCATCTCAGTGGCTTCTGGGCATCGATTGATGGCTCTGTCGCATTGATCTCGCGCGCCCCCTGTTTTAGTTGGCGGTGAGAAGAATGCAACGAGGCGCCACCATCGACGCACATGGCTTCTGTGGCCTTTTGGAACTCGTGCTCGCTGGACTCGTCGTCCTCTTCATGGTCATCATCTCCCTCTTTCTTGTCGCTGCCTCGAGCGGGCCTCTCGTGTTGCTTATCCTTGCCACGGCGCCTTCCTCGACCACCGCGCTTCTTGCCGGGCCCATCAGCACCATCCTGGCCCTTCTCTTTGTCTCGCCTTTCATACTCAGCTTTCTGCCTCTCCACAAGCTGCTCGACTTGCCGGCAGTTCTGGAGGTCATGGCCCCTGGTGCGATGAATCTTGCAATATTGCTTGTCGGAGCCTTCCGGCTTGTCGGCGGCCGCCAAGTCCTGGCAGGCAGCGCACCCGGCAACCTCCTTGCCGGGGTCGTCAGCCTTGGCCTTCTTGCTGGTGCCAGGGTTGTCGAATTCCTCGACGGCAAGCACAGTCTTGCCCTTGCGCTTCCTGTTGCGTCGTCGGCCCTTCTTTGCCGGGGCGACGACGTCCTCGTCTTCAGAGTCGCTTCCCACACCATCATCTTTGCCGGGGTACTTCCTTCCCTCTTCAGCTCGAGCACATCTGTCGACCAGAACATAAAGCTCGGCAACATCTGTAACCTTGTTCATCGCCAGCTCTTCACGCATCTTGCGGTTGCGCACGTTCTGATGGAACGCGCTGACGACAGAGGCAGGATGAACATCCGTGATGTTGTACTGCACACGGCTGAATCTCTGTATGTATTTGCGCAAGCATTCGCCATCCTTCTGTGGGATGAGATGCAAATCACTTGCCTAGCCAGGAGCCGTGTTGCCTCCAGTGAAGGCGCCGACGAACTCATGGCACAGGTCCAACCAAGAGGAGATGGAATCTACTGGCAGGTGCATCAACCACGACCTGACGTTGGGCTTGAGCACTAACGGGAAGTAGTTAGCAAGCACCTTGCCATCCCGAGCTCCGGCGGCTTGCATGGCGATAGTGTAAACGCTCAGGAACTCGGACGGATGATCTTTGCCGTCGTACTTCTTCAGGACCTCTAGTTTGAACGTGCGGGTAGTGGGCCACTGGAACCGCCGCAGCTCACGGGTAAAGGCTGGACAACCTCCCTCGTAAGGCAGGTCACCAGTATCCCCCGGTGCAGGCCTGTACGCAGTGTGCCCTACGCGCCTATCAGATTGCTGGCGTGCATCCCGTCACCGCTCGATGGTAGTTTGAGCATCCTCCTTGCATCGTTCCCGAAGAACTTGACGTTGGTCACGACGAGCTCGTGGGTTTGATGATGCCGTGGATCCATCATCATGGGCATCGACTTGCCGAACTGTCGATTGTTGCTGGCGTGGTGGAGGGGAGTGCACCGTGGTTGCGGCGTCTCCGGCCTTTCCGCCATTGACACGCGCCGGCTCAGTGGACCAACGCCGCGAAGGGCCTGCCTCCTGGTACCCTTCCTTATTGGCATGGCCAATAAGGCTGTGGATAGCAGCTCTCCACTCCTCCTGCTTCTCCGCAGCAGGAGGAAAGTCGAGGAGCAACTGCGCTCGCGCTAACGCCTCTGCTGGCGTGGGTGGCAGTGACAAGCACGAGGAACGGGAGGTGCTCGGACTTCCAACCATGTTAGAAGGAGCCCCCTCATGGTTCCGCGGCTGCGCGCCATTTCCACCAGCATCATGGCGTGCATGCTAGCCCTGCGCATCTCGAGAATGATGCTGAAGGCTCTTTCCGTGGGGACGCCTGTGGTCTCCAATGTCGTGGCGCCGTTCCTCGCGCACGGCCTGGGAAGGCCGTGGCGCGGGCGCCGGCAGGGGTGCCTTGGAGGTCGCCGCGCCGCCCATAGGCAGCACGGGTCCGTCCTTGGACCCAGCGGCGCGCGCCTCGTCGTCGTGGACGCGAACGACGCCGCTTGCCTGGCTTCGGTTGCCAGAATGTTGTGGATGCTCGTGATCTGCACCTTCGCCGCCATCTGCAACTGCACCGCCGCCCGTCCGCGCTGGCTCAAGCGGACCGGCTCCAGATGAACCAATCTCAGCGACCGCCTTCTTCTTGGGAGCCATGGTGATCAAGGAAAATAATGCGCTGACTGCTAGATCAGGTTTGCACCACCCGCTCCCCCTACCTGGCGCGCCAAAGATGTCGAGGAAACGGCACCTATGGGATCACGTGGACCCCTTCTACGGTTTGGCAGGGAAGAGGAGTGCGCATAGAGCAGATCTAACGATCAACACGATGGATTTTTACCCAGGTTCGGGTCGCTCGGAAGCGTAAAACTCTAGTCCTGCTTTGTGTGTCTATTATGCATTCTTGAGCTTCGGCTACCTGCTATGCATGCAAGCTGGGCCGGAGAGTCCAAAAAGTCCGAATCCTTCTACAGTATGCCTTGGGCCTCCTTTTATACGTCCAAGGGGCTGCCACAGTGGCACACAGGAGGTGTAAAGTGCTACAGTGCACGTGCTTATCTCTGGCTTCCGGGGACAAAACGCATTCAATGCGCTGGTTACGTGACCCCTAGCTTTATCGGGGACAGAAATAGAGCCCGTCCTGTCCGTCGACGCCTCACTCCGCCTTGACACATATTCAGGTTGACGAGGCATGCAATGCCAGGCTGGCTGGCTGGCCGCTACACTGGAACGGTGGCAGGATCTTCGCAAAGATCTACCTGCCTCCACGTAGGTGCCAGCCAGGCTGGCAAGTCGATCGCCATGCTGGAGTGGTGGCGGGGCGGCGGAGCCTTGTCATGGCCATGTCAATGTCCTGGCAAAGATCTTGCCGGGGGGGGGGGGGGGGGGGGGGCTTGGTCATCCAATCTTCACAAAGATCCGCATGCCACTACGCATGCGCCCCTGGGTCTTGGTCTCGACATTGTCGATGGTGGTAGAACTCTCAACCTCAAGGGTGGTGCTCTTGTTAGTGCCCTGCAAGTCGTCCCGGCAAGGGTCTTGCCGGGGCCTCGCGAGCCGCCCCGGCAAGGATCTTGCCGGGGCTCTAGCTTGTCTTCTGCTCCCTGGTTACTGGCTTGGACGCCGTCTTCATTGTCTTGCATTTTGCCTCCAGCTGCCCCTGTCAAGCCTTGCCACGGGCGCGGCTACAACTGCCCGTGCACAAGTAAGGGGTACTAAAAGGGCCCAAACTTTAGTACACCGACATTCATGGACAACATCATATGTGTATTTCACTCTATGTCTATGGATATCCTTGTGTGTTCCTTGTGGGACTAACGCATGTAGGTATTGAAAGTGCAACTCACTCCAATGGATTGCTCGAAATGATCTACATCAACATTGAGCATCCACATCTTCAACATCTACATGAAGTCATCATCGACAAAACCCAAGGTTAGTTCATCCCTCTTAGGGGGGATATCACATCTAGGGGGAGCTTTACTCTAAGAATTGAGCTAAAGCAACTCTAATGGTGTGAACACAACAATGCTTTATGTAAAAGTGGTAACCCCACTTGTGCTTAAACGATGAGTACGACCAATGATCAAATGTTCTCATTTGACTCCTAAGTCAATATACTCATATATAGATGACCTAGTCATCGCTAATTGCTTGATAGATGCTAGAGTGTTTGTGCATGCTTTGCCACACATTTCATTTGCTATCTTATTGTGTGAGCATGTTGGTTGCATAATTTTCTCCATTCGAGGACATCCATTTGTTGTTTTGATTGATTGGTTTTTCTTTTTGCCCAATGGATGGACAAGAATGCCTAAGTACTCCCTCTAGCTATCTATGCCTTTCTCATCTCAAACTCTATTCATGCTACATCACAAAGTTTGGTCAAGTCGAATTCGGACCCTCCGGGTGAGGAGCACTCGGAGCCACCGATCCGTCAAGGGCTTGAACTTCCAAAACCTCTTAATGGCTTTCGGTCTGACCGATTCATCCATCTCGGTCTCACCGAAATCATTGGGTTGATCTAGGTTTTCACCTCGGTGCAACCGATTAGAACAGTTCGGTCACACCGAGTTGCAGTAACCGCTTGCGATTTTGCATCTCGGTGCCACCGAGTCATTCCACTCGGTCACACCGACTGGGTATATATATCCGCGGGTTGAAATTTGGAAATTCCTTCAAACTCACAACCGCGCCTGCCCAGCTCTGCCACCCCCTTGGTCTCCGGATCATCACCGTCGTCACCAGCGCCCTCTTGCTGCTGGTCTCCGCCGCCATCAACGGGATTCTTCGCCGCCGTTGTCGCCGTAGCGAGTCCACTGCCAAGTTAGGGTACGTACTCGATCCCTTTGTGTATTCCTTAACTCCGATTCTTGCACAAAGGATAATGCCATGCTTCTAGCCACGATTGAGATCATCCTATCCAACCAAAACTTCCTCTAGATTAGTTTTGATGCAAAAACTTAGGGTTAGGTTTCCGCCAAATTCATCTCGGACCGACCGATTTGAAGTATTCGTTCTCATCGATTTGGCCCAGGCCATTGCACATGTACTACTCGGTCTGACCGAAGTGTACGAATCGGTGTGACCGAGTTTACTTTCTCTGTGAAAGCCTAGCATCTCAGAGTCATCGAACTGCGTCTCGGTCTAACCGAAACTGCCTGTTTAGACTCCAAAGTTTCTTCGGTGTCACCGAGTTAGTCATATCGGTAGCTCCAACATGCTTTCTGCAGAAAACTAAAATTAAGTTTTTGAGTCAAACTTTTTGCCAAAATAACTGTACTTTGTGATGCTCATCTACTCTGCCTATACCTATCTATTCACAAGGTCAGTGTCAGCCATGTCAGACAACAATGACAGCCAGAACAGGTCAGAGGAGCAAGCAAATCTCAGTGAGGGCACTAGTCCCTCCAATAGCAGTTATGATGAGGGTAACAGAAGCACCCCAAGCAACTTGCCTAAGGCTGCAACTAGGCAAAGGAAGTAGAGAACCTCAAATTCTGAAGATGAGGGCTTTGTGGTTGATGAGGAGGTCACCTCAAAGAAGAAGGCAGTCAAGAAGGAGTATGCTGCTGCTACTGCCACCAAGCCTCGCATGAGGAAGAAAGCTCCTGCCAAGAGAGTGCCTAGGCAAGAAAAGGAAGGAAAGGGTCAAGAAGACCATGGCCAGAGTTATTGGCAGATCATCAATGATGAAAGATCCAGATGAAGATGATGAGGAAGAAGCTGTTGAGCCAGCACCAAAGTCTCAGAAGCTTATGGGAGATGCAATCAAGTCTGTGGCTGATTCATCTAAGCCCAAGACAGCTCCAAAGCCATCTGCCCAAGCTCAAGTCCCAAAGCCTACATCACCCAAGAGATCCACCAGAAACATCCCAGCTGCTGAAAAGAACAAGGCCCCAGTGCCTGAAGTTCAAGAGGATGAGGAGCAGCAAGTGCTCAGGAAGCTCAAACCAAAAATTCCAGATCATGATGACAACCATCCCATAGCTGAAAACATGAAGTTGAGAAAGGATGCAGGTCTCAGACTGTGGAGACAGACATACCCATATGCTGTGAGGAGAAGGACAGCTGTGGACTACAGATTTCACACCAAGGAGCAGCAAGACTTTTATGAGACAGTTCTTTTGGACAAGAAGCCCATAGTCATTGACATGAGATGGGTTGACTAGAAGTTCATTGATGACAATGAAGATTACTTCCCTGGAGTTCATGAGAGTTTCAGGATGAACGAAGTTGACAAGTTTGTTGGTCAGAAGATGACTAAATGGAATGATGAGATGGTCATGCAATTTTATTCAATTGTACACTTCTATCCGGATGGTAAGATAGTCTGGATGACTGAAGGCACAAGATACCAATCATCTATTGCATAATGGGCTAAGTTGATCAATGCCCCTGAAGAAAGTGAAGATGACACAGATGTCTATGCCAAGCCCAGGAAAGATCATAACTCCATGGCACACATGTACAAGGAAATTTCAGATGATGCTTTGGCAACTCACAGATTTGGATCCATCTACTATCTGCTGTCAGGGCTGCCCACTATCAACACTATACTAACGCACACTTTGTTTCCCAAGTCAAGAGATGACAGGATGATCAGAGGTCATTCAATAAACCTGTTGCATATGTTTGATGTGCCAGAGAAGCTCAAGGTGATGACCTTGATTGTTGAAACCATCAAGAGAACTGCTGCTGATCAGAAGAGGCCATGTGGATATGCCCAACACATTCAGATGCTCATCAACTCCAAGATGGAAACAGGCACATATCTACTGGAGAGAGAACACCTTCCTCTAAGGCCAAACTTTGAGGACAATGTTGCTGTCATGGATGCATCACATCCTACATCTGTAGAGGCTCAGGAGAAGCTAGAGCAAGCTAAGGCAGCAAAGACTTCCAAGATGCCAGATGTATTAGCTGTGAATCTCAAGACCAAGCAAGATCAGCTCACTTATCTGCTTGAGTCTACAGTAAGGATTGAGAAAGGACTAGCCACCCTGACTCAAAACCAAGAAAGTCTTGAGAGGATCATTGAAACAAAAATTTATGATCTAGACTTGAAGGTCACAGAGATCCAAACCACAGTTGAGCAACTTCAAGAAGAGGCAGAGGACAGGAGAGGAAGAGTCACCACAGATGCTTTTCACAGAGTGCCAAGAGCACAGAGGTCTGCAGCAGAGACAGTTGTCACAAATTCCAGAGCTACAGCTTTAGCACCTGCAGCAACTGCCACTTTTGCACCTTCAGCTGCAACTCCTCCACCTCCTCAGACTTCAGCAGAAGCCTTTGCATACGGACTCCTCTCAACGCCATCTACGCACACCGGAGCCACCAGCCCAACGACCACTTCAGGAGCTCCCGGAGATCATGCCTAGAGTGCCGAATAGCACTATGCATTTTTGAGCTTTTTGGTAACTTGTTGCCAAAGGGGGAGAAAGTGTATAGATCTTAGGCTTCGAGAGAGAGAGAGAGTGTTTTGCTTTTGTTTGCCTCTCTTGCTACTTGATATTTGTTCATTTGGTTGCTACATTATTTGTGCTTGTGTGTGAGATACACTTATGATCATGTGGTTGATCATTATGCTTTAATGTGTGCTTGAATGATGCTATCTATAATACTTGTGTATGATCAATCATGTTTCCCTTGGTGATGAGTGCATGTGCTTTACATTCTATCATTTTGAGCGCTCCACCAAGATGTATGTGACATGGAAGAGTAACCCATGATCCTAATCGATTGTGCATTTGCATTCAAAAGCAAATTTTAAATAATGCACAAATTTAGGGGGAGCTCTTGCTTATCACATACTTCTCAAAGCGACGATATATTTCATTCATATTATCATTTGTCGAAGCTTTGATCTATATGTTTTCATCAATTACCAAAAAGGGGGAGATTGAAAGTACAACTAATCCCCGGGTGGTTTTGGTAATTCATAACAACATATAGCTCATTGAATTAATATCCTTTCAAGTTAAATATTTCAGAAAGTTCAATGATTGGCATGGCACATGGACTAGAGATGTGGACCCCTCAAAATGCTAAGGACAAATATTGGTAAAAGCTCAAGACTCTACATTTCTATTTTAGTGATCCAAGATCACATTGAGTCTATAGGAAAAGCCAATACTATTAAAAGGGGATGAGGTGTTGCTTCATGGTCTACTTGCTCAAAATGCTTAGTGATATGCTCCAAAGCCCTCAACCACTTTCTCATATCCAAATATGTCCTAAACCTAAAGTCAAACTTGGCCCCACCAATTTGATCTATCCGGCGCCATCGAGTTCCTTTGACATAGCCACTTCCAAAACCCTAATCAGTTCGGTCTCACTGATAGGGATTTCGGTCTCACCGAGATGGGATTGCAAACTCTCTGTTTCCCTTCGTAATGTTTCGGTCTCACTGAAATGAGCCATCGGTCCCACCGAGTTCGCAATGCAAACTCTCTGTTTCCCTTACGTAACGTTTCGGTCTTACTGAAAGGAGCGATCGGTCCCACCGAGTTTGCCTGACCAACTCTCTATTTGCTCATTGCTGAAATCAGTCTCACCGAGTTCATGCAATCGGTCACACCGAGATGAGGTTTTGCCCTAACTCTAGCACATCGGTCCCACCGAGTTGATCATATCGGTCCCACCGAGAATCCTAACGTTCACATTTTGAATTGAATCGGTCTCACCGAGTTCTTCTATTCGGTCTGACCGAGTTGAGTCAAATGTGTGTAATGGTTAGATTTTGTGTGGAGGCTATATATACCCCTCCACCCCCTTCTCTATTCAAGAGAGAGCCATCCGAACGTGCCTACACTTCCACTACTCATTTTCTGAGAGAGAACCACCTACTCATGTGTTGAGACCAAGACATTCCAATCCAACCACAAGAATCTTAATCTCTATCCTTCCCCAAGTTGCTTTCCACTCAAATCATCTTTTCACCATATCCAAATCTGTGAGAGAGAGTTGAGTGTTGGGGAGACTATCATTTGAAGAACAAGAGCAAGGAGTTCATCATCAACACACCGTTTATTACCTTTTGGAGAGTGGTGTCTCCTAGATTGGTTAGGTGTCACTTGGGAGCCTCCGACAAGATTGTGGAGTTGAACCAAGGAGTTTGTAAGGGCAAGGAGATCGCCTACTTCGTGAAGATGTACCGGAGTGAGGCAAGTCCTTCGTGGGCGATGGCCATGGTGGGATAGACAAGGTTGCTTCTTCGTGGACCCTTCATGGGTGGAGCCCTCCGTGGACTCGCGCAACCATTACCCTTCATGGGTTGAAGTCTCAATCAACGTGGACGTATGATAGCACCACCTATCGGAACCACGCCAAAAATCTTTGTGTCTACATTGCGTTTGCCTTCTCCAAAACCTTCCCTTTACCTTCATATGAAATGTTTTACTTTCTGCTGCTACACTCTTAGAATTGCATGTGTAGGTTGATTGCTTGACTTGTGCTAAGTTGCTAAAATCTGCCAAGACTTAAAATTGGGAAAAGGCTAGATTTTTATTTGGTCAAGTAGTCTAATCACCCCCCCTCAAGACCTACTTTCGATCCTACACCGCGCTATGATGGTACCCCTAACCCCGCAGAGTTCCTCCAGCTCTACTCGCTGAGCATCGAGGCGGCGAGCGACAACGACAAGGTCATGGCGAACTGGTTCCCCATGGCTCTCAAGGATAGCATGCGCTCCTGGCTCTTGCACCTCCCTGAGGGGTCGATCTCCTCTTGGGATGAGCTTCGCGAGTGTTTCATCGGTAACTTCGAGGGCACCTGCGACCGTGCTCTCACCGTCAATGATCTGCGGCGTGTGAAGCAGCAGCCGGGTGAGACCCTCCGCAAATACATCCAGCGCTTCACCAATGTTCGCCTCAAGATCCCGAAAGCCTCGGACAAAGCCATCATCTCGGCATTCACCGAGGGTGTCACGGACGTCAAGATGAGCGAGGAGCTCGCCATCCATGATGACCTATGCACGGCGCTGGAGATGTTCAACTTGGCGGATAGGAGCCCTAGGGCGGAAGAGGGCTGCCTCTCCCTCCTCAAGCTCCCTGACGTCGATCCCGAAGAGAAGAAGGCCAAGGCCAAGGAGGAAAAGCACAAGGGCCCCACCGTGCTAGCAGCCGAGCCAGAGCTGAAGCGGGGCCGCGACCGCGTTGAACCAGCCAAGGATAACCGCCCTTTCTATGGCTTCCACAACGTTCACACTCACAACACCAACGACTGCCAGGAGCTCGGGCGCTCCAGGACGAGCGCCTGGGCCACCGCCCCGAGCGCAGCGATCGCGGGTATGGCCATGGAGGAGGCCGCTGGGACAACCGCAACCCCCGTCAGGACTGGCGCGACCAGCCTCGCGAGGATCCCCGACATGAACAGCCTCGCGATGGCCCCTAGCGTGATAAGCCTCGTGAGGCCCGTCCTCAGGGCAACGCCGGACTCCCTCCGCTGCCACCACCACCAAGAAGGAACGACAACAACCATCAGGACGATGGAGCTGGGGGCTTCCAAGAACCTCGCATGATTGCCTGCATCCTTGGCGGTGCCCAGGCACCCGCCTCGAACCGCATCATTCAAGCAGTTGTCCCGTGTGGTGAACGCAGCCCTCCCAAAGCTTGAGGCCGCGCGCTCCCTCAGGTGATCGTAGTACGCCATCACCTTCGACTCCTAGGATCACCTCAAGTGCGCGGCCACTGCCGGCGCGCTCCCCATGCTCTGCACACCCACCATCAGCAACGTTTCTGTCACCAAGACACTCATCGATGGCGGCGCTGGTCTCAACATGCTCTCCGTCAAGACCTTTGAGACGCTTCAGGTGCCCTATGACAATCTCCTCCCCACTAGCCCTTTCTCTAGGTGACCAACGGTTCCACCGTCCCCCTGGGGCAGGTGCGTCTCCCTGTTACTTTCGGCAAGCACGACAACTACCACACCGAGCTCATCGACTTCGATGTCGCCCACATCGGCCTCCCATAAAATGCCATCCTTGGGTACCCCGCTCTCACCAAGTTCATGGCGGCAACCCACCATGGCTACAATGTCCTCAAGATGCCAGGGTGCAGCGGCGTCATCACGGTCGCCTGCGACGAGAAGGACGCGGTCTGTTCTCTTGAGCATGCCTACCGTGCCGCGGCAGTCGAGAACGCTGATGATGAAGGTGACATCCTACCTCTCGAGGCCACCCCCACGAAGAAGTAGCAGCTTCTCCCCAAGAGCCGTCCGGAGACCAAGAAACCCGCTGGCATCACCTCAGGCTCCGCGCCTGCTGCTGGGGTGCCTCTTCCTCCCGCATAGGAAGGAGCACCCGGCGCTTTCCTCAGGATGCGCTTGGGGGCTTCCGTCTAGAGAGCCTCTAACCTGACCAGCGCGACGAGGAAGGTGTTCGGGCACCACTTGGAGGCATGCTTTGATGCGCACCCCCACGAGCAAGGAGCACGGTGCGAGGCGCCAGGGGCACGAGAATTCATCACCAAAGCGATCGAGGAGCTTCAGGAGGCGCAAGCCATGCGCGGCTAGCGTCGCCCCGCACGGCCCGCTAGTGCAGCTGCTGCCCCCGACGCGGGTGGTGAGCTGCGCGTCTGCGTCAACATCCCGAACCTCAACAGGGCCGCTTCGCATGACCTCTTCTGGCCGTCATGCGTCGGCCGGAGTGGTGGCTACCTCTGCAACTATGTCCGCATGCCGTTTGGCCTGCTCAATGTGGTCGCCTCGTACCAGCGCCTGGCACAGCGTGCTATGGTGTCTCACAAGGCCAGGCGCTCGGCGGTCGCGTCTCAGGAGGTCTCAGACCCTCGTGAGCCCCCTCGGCCTCGCGGGTCCCCCAGGCCTCCGGAGCCGCCCGGCTCATGAGGAGCAATCTCCATGGCACGCATCTTCAGCTACCTCGACGCTTCTACAACACTGGTGCCAGGTGACCTTTTGGTTTGTTCAGTTGTAGCGCCCAAGATGCGATTCTATCCCAATCACGTGATGAATTCATGATTGGGGCACAATCGCATTTCGAGCGCATAGCAAGGTGGATATCATTACAACATACCATGTATTGAATAGATGAGAATACAAGATAAAGGCTTACACTCGCCACTAGCTGCAACATGAATACAACAGTTCATTGATACATAGGAATCATCATACAGAAGAGCAACATCCGACTACGGATGAAACCAAACGAAAAAGAAGAACAACATCCACCCTGCTAATCCCAGGCTCCCGACCCGAAACCTATCCCTTGATCGAAGAAGCAGAAGAACTCCAAAACAAGCAAGCAACGCTCTCATGTCAGATCATCGCATTACCTGTACCTGCAATTGTTGTTGTAGTAATCTGTGAGCCACGAGGACTGAGCAATCCCATTACCATGGGTATCAAGATTAGCAAAGCTTAATGGGTATGGAATGGATAAGTGGTGAGGTTGCAGCAGCACTAAGCATTGTATGGTGGCTAACTTACGAGTACAAGAGTAAGAAGAGCAACTATGCATAACGGTCGCAACTAGTAATGATCAAGAAGTGATCCTAAACTACTTACGTTCAAACATAACCCCACCGTGTTCTCTTCTCGAACTCACTCGAAAAGAGACGGTCACGCTTACGCACGTGGTTCGTGTATTTTATTTTGGATCTGGTGCCAGGTTCTCTACAACCGGATATTAAAAATTCCCATCTACCACATAACCACGGGCACGGCTTTCGAAAGTTTAAACCCTGCATGGGTGTCCCAACTTAGTCCATCACAAACTCTCACGATCAGCGAAGGAAAATCCTCCATCCCGGAACAACCCGATCAAACTCGGAATCCCGATTCACAAGACATTTTGACAATGGTAAAACAAATCCAGCAGGACCTCCCGATGTGCCGACACCCTGATAGGAGCCGCGCATATCTCGTCTGAGGCCACGATCGGATGGGTCAAGCTATGAGTAAAACCAGACCTTGAGTTTCCCCGTGGTGGCCCTGCAGGTTGCCCGGTTTGGACCAACACTCATGAGGAGCACTGGCCCGGGGTTGTTAATTAATTATCCTTGGGGTCCGAAAAGTCCCTATGCAAGTTTTAGTTATTATTAGGTGGTAAAACCAAAGTTGGGCCTTGCTGGAAGAGTTTTATTCAAAGCGAACTATCAAGGGGGGCCCATAAACCCCGACCGTGTTAGGAACGCAAGATCAAGGAACATAACACCGGTATGACGGAAACTAGGGCGGCAAGAGTGGAACAAAATACCAGGCAAAAGGCCGAGCCTTCCACCCTTTACCAAGTGTATAGATGCATTAATTAAATAAGAGATATTGTGATATCCCATGATATCCATGTCTCAACATGGAACAACCTGCACCTGCACCTGCAACTAACAATGCTATAAGAGGGGCTGAGCAAAGCGGTACCATAGCCAAACAACGGTTTGCTGGGATAGTGAAAATGTTAGAGGCTTATCATGGCAATTTGGGAGGCTTAATAAACAAGTGGTAGGTAGCGTGACATAGTGATAGCATCGAGACAACTAGCAAAGCAAAGATAGTAGTGGTATCTAGGGTAATGATCATCTTGCTTGAAATCCCAATAGGAAGAAGACCGAATCCATGAAGTAGACGAACCAACGTAGTCGAACAGATCCTCACAATCACAACGTAACCGGAACTATCAAGGAGAAGAACAACTGGAAAGAAGCAAACAACACGGTAAACCAACAAGCATAAACATGGCATGATGCACAATCAAGTATGATGCATGTCCGGATTAATGAAGCATGGCATGGCAAAGTGCAACAAACAATACTACAAATTAAGTGGAGCTCAATATGCAACGAGTTGCACATTGACGAAACACCGCATTCATTTATTTAGTTCTCTCCCGTTTATGTACCCAACAATATTAAATGTTGTTAAACGTGGCAAGAGGTGAAGCATATGTAAACTACACATTTATCCAAGTTTAAATGAGGCCGGAAACAACAAACAACAATTCCAGAAAAATCCTCATATGCATATTTCAAATTTGGTACTGTTCTGCCCTAAACCATATTTTAGAGTTATTAAATAGTAAAATAAAGTGCTCCATGTTAATCTATGCATTTTTATAGAAAAGTTACATATAAAGTTCATTTAATTTGGAGCTATGGTTATTTAGTTATGAAATAAATCATTTTAGCATGTCATTTATGCAAATTAAATGTAAACAGCATTTTAAACATTTTAAACATGGATGAAAGTAGCATATTATGAAACTAGATGAAATTCTAAGCATTTTACGTACATGGTTTGTTTTAATCCGATGCACGGTTGTGAAGTTATTAAATGCATGAAGTTGAGGGTTTTTCTGCAAAACTGGTAAATCCTAGATAATAGCTAAATTCGCAGGATCTGGGAAAAAATCATGATCGGGCCGAATCTAACTGAACTGGGCCAGCTGCTCACATTAGGCCAACGGGCTGGCGGGGAAGCAGAGCGCTGGGCCTTGGTCAACAGGCGAAGGGGAGGCGGCCCAGGCACGTGTGGTCGTGGGACTTGGCGCTCGCTGGAGGTCAACGAGGGTGACGCATGTCCTGTCGCTCGAAGCAGAGGATGAGCGGGCGTCGCGGCTCCAGGAACATGGTGGGGCGGCAAGATCCGACGGTCCCTGGCAGGATCTGACGCGGAAGGGCGGCGACGGCTGACTCGGGGCAGAGCATGGGAGTCCATGGCGTCGGTTCCCTGTGAAGAAAAGTGAGAGAGAGATGAGACGAGGAAGAGGTCAGGGAAGGGGAGAAACAAGAAGAAGAGGAGGACAGGGAGAAGGAGCGGGCGGCCTGGCCTGGTGGATGAGGGCGACGCCCTGGTGGTTGAGGTCGCCAACAGCGACTGGGCTGGCGAGGTCGAGGGTTGTGGCCTCAGGGCAGGTGAGGAAGGCACGAGGACGCAAGGAGCTCAGGTGCTGCTGCAGGCGCAAGAGGAATCAGAGGAGGCCACATCTCCGATGAGGTGGTGTAGGGGAGCTTCGATCGCAAGGTGGTCGGGGAGGACCTCGGGCGCGAGGTTGAGGGCGTCGGTAGGAGGAGGTGCTCGTGCGGCAGCTTGGTGGCGCGAGAAGACGACGCCGAGCGCTCCTGCTCGGGCACGAGCGTGAAGGGGGACGCGGTGCCGCGGGCAGAGGATCTGCGGATCCAATGGATTGAGGGGAGATCGGGAGTGTATGGCTGGTTCGGTGGGTGGATCTCGGTGGGGATTGGCCGGCTGGGGAAAACGATGAAGGTAGGAGCCGCCGGTTGGCGGAGAATTTTGGATCGGGGAAGAACCCGAGGTAGGAGGCGACCAGGTGGAGTGTGGCGGCGGGGATGGGACAGACTGCCTAGGATCTAGGGTTTGGTCTAGAAATGGACTAGGGTGGTCTGCTATATATAGTAGGTGGGTTAGGGTTAGACTATTTCGTCCCTCCGATCGTAATCGGACGGTCAAGAATAAAATGCTTTGGGAGGCCAAACAAATAATCAAAGATATTTTCGGGATGTTTGAGGATGATCCAGACCCTTCGGTAACAACAACCCGGGTCGGGTTCGGGAAAGTTTCAGACGCGCACTCGAGGGGGTTTGAGAGAGATAGACAAAGACAAAGGGCCTGACAAAAAAATCAACAGAGACAAAGAGAGAAGCAGCAAGGATGAACGATTACGAGTTTTGAAAACAATGATGGCAACGGAGTGCTGATGCAATACAAATTATGACATGATGAAATGCAACAACCAATTAAAACACATGACGGCAACGAAATAACTGGAAGGCATCTGGAGTGTCGGTCTCGGGTCGTTACATCAGTTGAGGGCGCCCCTCGGGCTGCATTATCCTCAAGCTATTAGGGCCCGCCCCTACAGCTGTATCATTTTGCACATGTATCAGATCTGGCTCTGCCTTTGATAAAATTTCCTCAATATTCCAACCTGCATGACTAGCGCTTCATCGCCATGAATGTCACCACGCCCTCACAACTCCACCCTAGACGGCCTCATGATTAAGGGCTGGCATGGCGTCTGTGCTCGGGTTCGTCCCTGCAGCGTTGCTAAATCCATGCGACCGGGCTCTATCTCGCGGGCCGGCTCCCATGGACGTCACCTCCCGGGGTCCTTGGTGCCTTGTCCTCGCATGAGCTAATTGTGAGTGGGTGAGTTAGGGCGCGCGGCCTTGTTCATTTGACCATAGTCCGGCACTTCGCCATCACAGGAGCCATGCGCCGGATGTCCTTCCTCGGGTTGTTGCATGAGAATACTGGACACGACGCATGTGCTCGGGTCCGTCCCTACAGTGTCGATAAACCCAAGCGACCGAGCTCTGTCTGGCGGGCCGGCCCCATTCACGTCACCTCCTATGGGTCCTTGGTGTTCAACCTTCTCATGCGATGACCTCCAGAGGTTCACTCGGCGCAGGTCGCCCCCATCACACAGGTTGCATAAGCGCGCTCCGCGCCAGAAGATTCAGGCGCAACCTACCTTGAGGTAGGTCCTCCTGAGTCCCGCGCTGGCTCACGAGTGCCCAGATACACCTCCTCGAAGTTCTGCCGTGCCAGTCACGTGTACGAATGAAATAGGGCTGGACACGCCTGGAGACTCTAACACAGAGCTCCCTACCCATGCCAAGTGGAAGCCCCATGCTTTGCGTTGGCGGACGAAACGGTCGAACAGGGACTATGCCCACGCCCAAGTGGAAGCCCCATGCTTCGCGCTGGTGAACGAAACGGTCGAACATCGGCTATGCCCACGTCCAAGTGGAAGCCCCATGCTCCGCGCTGGTGGATAAACAACTGAGGGTGCCTTAGGGGTTGCACCAACCTTAGGATGGCCTTTCGGCTCTTCACACGACCCTGTCGCGCAACATTCCCCTGAGATGCACACACGAGGGGGTTGGACACGGTGCCAACGCTCGGGTCAGGCCTGGTGCGCGCCACCTCACCAGGTCCCTGGTACCTGGTCTTCTCGCATCCCTCCCAGGCGAAGGCTGATAAAGAAAGGTATGAAGAGCTCCGGATTAACCTCGCCGCCACCCATGTTTCCTTCATGAGGGCTGCTCGCACAACAAGGGGGACCCCTGAGCACCGCGATTCAGGGGCCTCGCTAGTCACGTAACCCCTCGCCCCTTGGTTTCATCTTGGCACCGCAATCGGACATCCCAACGGCGGTCGAGGTATGCGCAGGGCTGGGATCTGCCGACGCAAAGCACAAAGGCAAGCAAGAAGGAAACCAAGCCCGAAAAGGAAATCACAGAGTTCAAACAATTATTACAGGCACCGAATGTGTTGCAAATTCAAACAAAGTCTTACGCCTCCACGAGGCATGATAAGTTTTGCAGAATAAGTTCTAGGAGGAAGGATTATCGTTGTCATGGCCATCGCCGCCACTTGCCTCCACCATGGCGGGATCATCTTCAAGGTTGCTATCGTCGCCGTCGCTGCTGCTTGCCTCGGCCGCCGAGGGCTCGACATAAGGGGTGCAAGTGAACTTCTTTAGCAACGCATCCACATGGTTCTTCACGGCCGCCGCCGCAGTGGTGCGGGACTCGAGAGCAGCCGGTCCGATCACCGTGCCAAAATCGAAGACGTGGTCGTGAAGGAAAAGGTGGCTGAAGAAACGCGTCGTGGCCGTGGAGAAGACGTCGTGACACTCGTCCTCCAGGATGGAGTCCACCTTGGTAGCGGCGCCTTCAAGCTCCTCGACGAGCTTGGAGGAGAGCCTAGTGTAGCCGCCCGCAGGGGGCACGAGCGGTTCCTTGAACCCTCCCCTGCAGATGGATCGCAGCGTGTGGCGAGCCCTGAGCTCAAGGGAGGGGAAGGCGTCGCGCTCCGCGGCCGCCTTCCCTTCGGCGGCGGCAAGGGTTTTCTCCCTGGCGTCCAGCCGGGCCGTCGCCTTGGAGATGTGCTCGGCATGGGATCTCTGGGCCTCGACCACCTCCTCCTTCAACTTGGCCAGGCAGTCTCACTCCGCGGCCTGATCACCGGTCACCCTCGATAGCACGGAGTCATGATCCGCAAGCCTGTCCTCGCGAGCCTTAAGGTCGTCCTCCCTCTGCTAGGGCTGCCATGCGCGCGTGGCATGTTCTTCTCAGAGCACCTTCAGGGTGGCTTCCGCTTCGTCGCACCGCTTGGCGGCCGCCCTCGCCTCAGCAATGGCCACATCATAGGTCGACCTCGCCTCGTCGGCTTCCTTCTTGCTCGCGGCAGCAAGGGCCTTGGCCCGCTCCTGGGTCGCCTTACTGGCCGAGGATAGATCACGCCACCCTGCGGTGAGCTTTAGGCGCTCTGTTTGAGGCATTCATCAGAGTCCTGTAGGTCCGTCGTGAGCTGGTCGAGCGCAGCGCGGGCATCATTCAGGGCCCTGCACCTGATCAGAGGATCGTAGGCCATGAGCTCAAGGGTTAGCCATGGAGGAACTGCTGTGACATCCTGGGCTGGCACCGTCACGGCTGGAGGACACGAGGTGCCCACCGCTAGAGGTGCAAGGGGCTCCTGATAGCTCTTCGTGGCCGATTCTTGCGCCGCCTACCGGAGATACCCAAATCAAGCACCATGGCCGTAAGTGACGAGGTCACCTAAGGTTGCATTGCGGGGTGCGCGTCATTCCGTCCAGAGGCAGGGACCAGAGCGGTAGGAGGATTCAAGGTCCCCACCTCCTCTCCTGAGGTCGGAGGCACCGTGGCTGTGGTAAGCGGCGCTGCAGGCCAAACAACCATGGCCCCTGTGGCTTGCTCCCTCGAGCGATCGGGTGAGGCACTCGACGGGGCCGGCATGCCCGAACGCCTGGGCGAAGTAACACCTGAACGCCCAAGCGCGTCGCCAGGGCGATGCTGGACACCCCCTCGACCGCCCATGCTGTGACCGAGAACTGAGAGCGCCCTCAGTTCAGAGGGCCCCTTTGGAACAACGTTCACCTTCTTCTTCTTCCCCGCTGTGCCACCGCTTCTGGTTGTCAAGAGGGGAGGTGATGTGAGCACATGTGCAATCTATGCTTGGTCAGAAAGCAAGGTAGGTCACTTACTCATCAGGCGCGACCCACTTCCTCCTCTTCTCCTCTTCAGCGGAGGCCGGTGCACCCCCACACTCCTTCGGCATGGCCTCAGCCGCATCCCGAGGGTGGGCGGAGTGGTCCTCGGCAGGCCCCGTTGTGGCACTCCGCCTGGAGGGGTGAGGAGGCCACCCTGGGGGCCATGACCGGTAAAGCTGCGTCTGCCCCAGCAGGGGCTGCCCTGTCCCTTGACTACGAGTCAGACGGAGATGGGACCAACACCTCTACCACCCTGCTAGAGCATGGGGAGCCCTCCAGAGAGGGCACAGCTATGCCCTGAGGCCGCCCGGTGAGATGCTCGCGTGGTCCGGCGAGTGGGCCCTGACCGCCTGAGGACCCTGGCAGAGCGTGGGGAGTCCATGGCCGGAGAATCCTCTGCATCGTCCTCATCCTCGAGGGCACAGAGAAGCTTGCGCTATGACGGAGGGGACACCCCTCCCAGGTCGTCATCCTCAGTCTCCTCCAAGTCCTCCTCGCCGCCACTGTTGCCGGAGGATAGAGCCACGAGGGATTCGGGATCGACGGGCGGCTCGAGCCCCAGGTCGTTGAAGGCGTGCATGGCGGGGACCAAAGCCTCCCTGTCGTCGTGGCACTACAACAGGGTGTAGGACTCGGGGATGTCCTCTGGAATACAGCCAAGCAGGGCGATCAGGTCCGCATCTAGCTCCTCGCGTGTCAGGCTGCCGGGGCGTAGCCTTATGTCGTCCCGCGCACCCTGGTACTCCCACATGGGCTTCGAGTGCGACTGGAGCGGTGGAAGTGCTGCGTCAAGAACTCCTTCACTATCATCACCTTCGTCAGAAGCTTAGCATCCGTATCTAAGGCTATCCTCTCCAGGATGGGCCGCGCCCGCGGGTCAATGAGCTTCGAGCAACTCCACTTTGGGATCCGCTCGGGCAGTTCCGTCGGGGTCTCCAGGAGCGGATTGAGACCTGGGATGTCCAGGAAGATCCAGCGGCGCCGGAACCCTTCCACCTTCTTCCCGGCCTTCATGAGAACATTCCCCTTCTGGACCGCAACGAAGGAGACACATACGGAACGCTGCTCCTGGTCGTGGAACTGCAAGATGAAGTAATGGCGGAAGAGAGCCACTAAGGGCCTCATGCCCACAAAGGCCTCGCAGTAGAAGGCAAAGATGGACAAGAGGAGAATGGAGTTAGGCTGGAGATGGAGGGCGTGGACATTGTAGTGCTCGAGGATAGCACAGAAGAACTCCTAAAGGCGCGGGACAAGCCTTGAGAAGATACTATGGAGGAAGAAGGAGAACACCGTCTTTGCCAAGGTGCTCCACTCTGCAGAAACGGCCTAGATCAGGGTATCGCCCCACTCGTTCGTATCGCCCGCTGTTAGTGGGAGCACGAAGGCGAGGTCCCCCTTCTTGGCGATGGAAGAGGTTGCGATCACTGGTAGAGGGGATGAGGAGGCCGTGGCCTGGGCCTCAGGCTTCGATTTCCCGGCGGGCGCCATGCGCGGAGCCCTTGGCCATGGGAGAGCAGGAGGAAGGACGGCGCTTCGCCTGGATCTGGAGGAACATCTCACGAGGGAAAGGGGATCTTGGCAAGGGAGGAAAGGCGCAAGGAAGAAGAGCAATGATGACTCCGCAGCGTGCTCCAGGCTTTTTGTTAGCCTGGGCAGTTGCCAAGGCGACGTGGGGAAGCGGAGGCGCCCGCGTCCCGTCACACGCCAGGCATCAAGCCTGGCCCACAGGTAATTGGGGCCCGCGGCGCTTCGCCCTTTGCTCCTTGCCTTTGATTCAAAGCCAGACTGGGTGCGCCTTGGGCTGGGGGCTACTGTCAGCATTCTGGGATCAGGAGTACCCAGACTTGCCTGCATAGGGCCCAGCGCATGGCCCCGTCGATGGCCCGGTGCGGCCCAGCTACAAGACTCTGCGAGTAAGGCCCTCGCGAGGCCCCCCCCCATCCTCGTGAGGCGAACAACGCCAAGACCTCCCGAGGGGCAGCTCCCCGAGCCTGCCTCCCGAGGAGCGGATATTTCTGTGCAGGTACCCCGCCTCACGAGGCTCACAGTGACGTGAGCCATGACGACCAAGGCCAGGCGGGCGCCAGCGGGCGCAGAGGAGGATATTTTCCTCTTTGGTGTTAAGGAGGAAAGGACCAGCGCGGGGTCCCGAGGGATCCCCCAAAGGTTTCCATTCCGATGCAATAAGACCAAGACCAGGAGCTCGGTAGGACAGATGTCATCACCGAGCCCACCTCCGCGTCATGGACAGAAGCTTTGCAGGCGAAGACCACCTTTCATCAGGATAAGATGTACCTCTTGTCCCCTTTCAAATTGGGCATTGTGGAATCCCTTCCCGCTTAAGCTATGAGAGAAGAGGACCGAGGCCACTATAAATAAAGGATAGCCTCCACCATAGAGAAGGATCGACTCATTCTCATCCCCTGAGCACTCGTGAGGTAGCTCACCGAGTGTACTAGTTCATCCTCAACTTCCTCGTGAGGCCAGTTCACCACAAAGCAGGAGTAGGGTCTTACACCGCAAGGTGGCCCGAACCTGGGTAAACTATCGTGTCCTTCCTTCCCCGCATGCACTAACTCGATGAGGCCAAGCCATGGAGTGATGAGCTTGAGGCTGCGGCTAGGCTAGATCTTCGCACATGCCCCAGAGTTCGAACCTTATTTGGTCCGTGTAGCCCCGATTCCGACACCATTAGTAAAATGAAGCAATGCTAAGTAAATTTTTGTCGCTGTTTCCTGTAGATTACAGACCTCACTTCATGATGTAATGTTACTCTCCTTAGACGAATGATGAAACTAATTACCTTCAGACTTTCGTATTGGTAATGCTTATGGATGTTAAGGCTTAAGATTTGAGTTGAACAATTCAAATGGTGTTGTACTAGCCTATACACTTATAAAAAGGTCTGGCTAGCTTTTCCAGCTATTTGTTGAACAATAACTAAAATTCTTCTTATTTTGCTGCAAGCGCTAGCCACACCTTTGTTATTGAAATTTAATGTTCATGATGGCACTTTTTACCAATGGCGCTGTCAGTCTGTCAGCATTCTGGGAACCCGGGTACCCAAACTTGCATGCCTGCGGCCCGCGGCGTGGCTCCCCCGATGGCCTGGTACGGCCCAGCGGCAAGGCCACCAAGACAAGACCCTTGCGAGGGCCCCCTGGCCTCGCGAGGCGGATGACACCAAGACCTCCAGAGGGAGCGGCCTCCACAGGCGGCCTCCCGGGGAGCGGAGATTTCTATGCAGGTACCCAGCCTCCCGAGGCTGAGATGACATGTGTCATGATGACCAAGGCCAGGCGGGCACGAGCGGGCGCAGAAGAGACAGTTTCCCTTTCGGTGCTAAGGGAGCAAGGACGAGCACAGGTTCCCGAGGAATCCCCCAAAGGTTTCCATTCTGATGCAACGAGACCAAGACCAAGAGCTCGGCAGGACGGATGTCATCGCCGAGCCCATCGCTGCGTCATGACCAGAAGCTTTGCAGGCGGAGACCACCTTTTGTCAGGATAAGATGTACTACTTGTCCCCTTTCAAATTGGCTGTTGTGGGATCCCATCCTGCCTAAGTTTCAAGGGAAGAGGTCCAAGGCCATTATAAATATAGGTTAGCCACCACCATAGAGAGGAATGCCCGATCCGATCCTTTCCACCCTCACCACGATAGCCCTCGCGAGGTAGTTCATCCACTGTACTTGTTCATCCTCGGCCCCTCGTGAGGCCAATCCACCATAAAGCAGGAGTAGGGTTTTACACCACAAGGTGGCCCAAACTTGGGTAAACTGCTGTGCTCATCTTCTTCCCCACTCATGCGAATCTGGCAAGGCTAGGCTGTAGGGCGACAAGCTCGAGGCTTGAGAGGTTGAGATCTTCGTACTAGCCCTAGAGTTCGAACCTTCTTGGGTCTGCGAAGCCCTGAATCCGACCTTTGGTGCGCCAGGTAGGGGCATGTCAAAGTCCCCTCCTCCGCCGACCGCGCTTCGTTATCGCCATGCTACCCCCATGGCGGGCGCCACCTTGCAGGCGTGGCCGCCCGAGGCGTACGGGAGCGCCGCGGGTTGCCCGGCTTTCACCCTCGATCTGCGCCAGGTGTAGTGGCCCGCGAAGTTCAGGCCTGCGTTGCCCCGCGATACGATGGCGCTGTGGACCCCGAAGAGTTCCTCCAGTCATACGCGTAGGCCATCGAGGCGGCGGGTGGCGACGACAAGGCCATGGCGAACAGGTCCCCCCTGGCCCTCACGGAGGCCCCACGGTCCAGGCTCCGCGGCCTCCTGGGAAGAGCTCTGCGACCAGTTCGTCGCACACTTCACGGTTTCGTTGCACCACGCAGTCCCGTGCATCATCAGCGGGTTGCAGGCGCCTAATTTTGGACGACACATCAAGCAGTTTCTCCGTCGGCAAGGTGCTGCCCTGCCACAGTGCGAGGCTGTGCGAGGCCGCACCGGGCCTGAAACCGACTTCACGTTTGATTCCAGAGACCACCCCAAGACCACGGCAGCGGAAGGTTCCCTTCCCATGTTGTGCACGCCCACCATTAGCAATGTCGCGGTGACCAAGACCCTCATCGATGGAGCCACCGGCCTGAACGTCCTCTCGGTGGAAACTTTCGACCTGCTCCAACTACCGTACGACTAGCTCCTTCCCACCAAGCCTTTCTGGCGGGTGGTCAAGGGCTCGGCCACACCCCTGAGGCAGATACTGAAGGAAATATGCCCTAGAGGCAATAATAAAGTTGTTATTTATATTTCCTTATATCATGATAAATGTTTATTATTCATGCTAGAATTGTATTAACCGGAAACTTGATACATGTGTGAACACATAGACAAAACACCGAGTCCCTAGTAAGCCTCTACTAGACTAGCTCGTTGATCAAAGTTGGTTAAGTTTCCAAACTATAGACATGTGTTGTCATTTGATGAACGGGATCACATCATTAGGAGGATGATGTGATGGACAAGACCCATCCGTTAGCTTAGCATAATGATCGTTAAGTTTTATTGCTATTGATTTCTTCATGACTTATACCTATTCCTTTGACTATGAGATTATGCAACTCCCGAATACCGGAGGAACACCTTGTGTGCTATCAAAAATTACAACGTAACTGGGTGATTATAAAGATACTCTACAGGTGTCTCCAAAGGTGTTTGTTGGGTTGGCATAGATCGAGATTAGGATTTGTCACTCCGAGTATCGGAGAGGTATCTCTGGGCCCTCTCAGTAATGCACATCCTGACAAGCCTTGCAAACAATGTGACTAATGAGTTAGTTATGGGATGATGCATTACGGAACGAGTAAAGAGACTTGCCGGTAATGAGATTGAACTAGGTACGAAGATACCGACGATCGAATCTCCGGCAAGTAACATACCGATGACAAAGGGAATAACGTATGTTGTCATTGCGGTTTGACTGATAAAGATCTTCATAGAATATGTAGGAACCAATATGAGCATCCAGGTTCTGCTGTTGGTTATTGACCGGAGATGTGTCTCGGTCATGTCTACATAGTTCTCGAACCCGCAGGGTCCGCACGCTTAACGTTCGATGACGATTTGTATTATGAGTTATGTGTTTTGGTGACCGAAGATTGTTCGGAGTCCCGGATGAGATCAGGGACATGATGAGGAGTCTTGAAATGGTCGAGAGGTAAAGATTGATATATTGGAAGGTTATATTCGGACACCGGAATGGTTCCAGAGTGGTTCGGGTATTTTTTGGAGTACCGAGGGGTTACCGGAACCCCCTGGGGAAGTAATGGGCCTCATGGGCCATAGTGGAGAGGAGGAGGCAGGCCGTAGGAGGTGGCGCGCCCCGCCCCCATGTGGAGTCCAAATTGGACAAGGGGGAGGGGGTGCAGCCCCCCTTTCCTTCTCCCTCTCTCTCTCCCTCCACTTCCCTCTTTCCCCCTCTGTTGGAAAGGAAGGTGGGGGGGCGACTAAGACTGGGAGTCCTAGTTGGACTCCACCCACTTGGGCGCGCCCTAGGCTGGCCCTCTCCCCTCTCCTCCTTTATATACGGGGGCAGGGGGCACCCCAAGGCACACCAATTGTTCTTAGCCGTGTGCGGCGCCCCCCTCCACCGTTTACTCCTCCGGTCATATTGTCGTAGTGCTTAGGCGAAGCCCTGTGCGGATCACTTCACCATCACAGTCACCACGCCGTCATGCTGATGAAACTCTCCCTCGACACTTTGCTGGATCAAGAGTTCGAGGGACGTCATCAAGCTGAACGTGTGCAGAACTCGGAGACGCCGTACGTTTGGTGCTTGATCGGTTGAATCGAGAAGACGTTCGACTACATCAATCGCGTTAAGCTAATGCTTCCGCTTTCGGTCTACAAGGGTACGTGGACACACTCTCCCCTTCTCATTGCTATGCATCTCCTAGATAGATCTTGCGTGAGCGTAGGAATTTTTTTGAAATTGCATGCTCCGTTCCCCAACAGTGGCATCCGAGCCAGGTCTATGCGTAGATGATATGCACGAGTAGAACACAAAGAGTTGTGGGCGATGATAGTCATACTGCTTACCACCAATGTCTTATTTTGATTCGGCGGTATTGCTGGATGAAGCGGCCCGGACCAACCTTACATGACCGCGTTCATGAGACCGGTTCAACCGACAGACATGCAACTTGTTTTGCATAAAGGTGGCTGGCGGGTGCCTGTTTCTCCAACTTTAGTTGAATCGAATTTGACTACGGCCGGTCCTTGTTGAAGGTTAAAACAGCAAAGTTGATGAAACATCGTTGTGGTTTTGATGCGTAGGTAAGAACGGTTCTTACTAGAAACCCGTAGCAGCCACGTAAAACTTGCAACAACAAAGTAGAGGACGTCTAACTTGTTTTTGCAGGGCATGTTGTGATGTGATATGGTCAAGACATGATGTGATATATGTTATTGTATGAGATGATCATGTTTTGTAAAAGTTATCGGCAACTGGCAGGAGCCTTATGGTTGTCACTTTATTGTATGAAATGCAATCGCCATGTAATTGCTTTACTTTATCACTATGCGTTAGCGATAGTTGTAGAAGCAATAGTTGGCGAGACGACAACGATGCTACGATGGAGATCAAGGTGTCAAGCCAGTGATGATGGAGATCATGACGGTGCTTTGGAGATGGAGATCAAAGGCACAAGATGATGATGGCCATATCATGTCACATATTTTGATTACATGTGATGTTTATCTTTTATGCATCTTATTTTGCTTAGTACGGCGGTAGCATTATAAGATGATCCCTCACTAAAATTTCAAGGTATAAGTGTTCTCCCTGAGTATGCACCATTGCGATAGTTCATCGTGCCGAGACACCACGTGATGATCGGGTGTGATAAGCTCTACATTCACATACAACGGGTGCAAGACAGTTTTGCACACGCAGAATACTCGGGTTAAACTTGATGAGCCTAGCATGTACAGACATGGCCTCAGAACACTAAGACTGAAAGGTCAAACATGAATCATATAGTAGATATGATCAACATAGAGATGTTCACCATTGAAAACTACTCCATCTCACGTGATGATCGGACATGGTTTAGTTGATATGGATCACGTGATCATTTAGATGACTCGAGGGATGTCTATCTAAGTGGGAGTTCTTTAGTAATATGATTAATTGAACTTAATTTATCATGATCTTAGTCCTGATAGTTTTTGCATATCTATGTTGTAGATCAATGGCCCGTGTTACCGTTCCTTTGAATTTTAATGCGTTCCTAGAGAAAGCTAAGTTGAAAGATGATGGTAGCAACTACACGGACTGGGTCCGTAACTTGAGGATTATCCCCATTGCTGCACAGAAGAATTATGTCCTAGATGCATCGCTAGGTGAAAGGCCTGCTGCAGGAGCAGATGCTAATGTTATGAACGTCTGGCAAGCTCGATCTGATGACTACTCGATAGTTCAGTGTGCCATGCTTTACGGCTTAGAATCGAAACTTCAAAGACGTTTTGAACGTCTTGGAGCATATGAGATGTTCCAGGAATTGAAGTTAATATTTCAAGCAAATGCCCGAGTTGAGAGATATGAAGTCTCCAACAAGTTCTATAGCTGCAAGATAGAGGAGAACAGTTTTGTTAGTGAGCACATACTCAGAATGTCTGGGTACCATAACCACTTGACTCAGCTGGGAGTTAATCTTCCAGATGATAGTGTTATTGACAAAGTTCTTCAATCACTGCCACCAAGCTATAAAGGCTTCGTGATGAACTATAATATGCAAGGGATGGAGAAGACTATTCCCGAGCTCTTCGCTATGCTCAAAGCAGCGGAGGTAGAAATCAAGAAGGAGCATCAAGTGTTGATGGTTAACAAGACCACTAGTTTCAAGAAAAAGGGCAAAGGAAAGAAGGGGAACTTCAAGAACAATGGCAAGCAAGTTGCCACTCCCGGGAAGAAGCCCAAGTCTGGACCTAAGCCTGAAACTTAGTGCTTCTACTGCAAAGGGACTGGACACTGGAAGCGGAACTGCCCCAAGTATTTGGCGGATAAGAAGGATGGCAAAGTGAACAAAGGTATATTTGATATACATGTTATTGATGTGTACCTTACTAATGCTCGTAGTAGCACCTGGGTATTTGATACTGGTTCTGTTGCTCATATTTGCAACTCAAAACAGGGGCTACGGATTAAAGGAAGATTGGCTAAGGACGAGGTGACGATGCGCGTCGAGAATGGTTCCAAGGTCGATGTGATCGCCATCGGCACGCTACCTCTACATCTACCTTCGGGATTAGTTTTAGACCTGAATAATTGTTATTTGCTGCCAGCGTTGAGCATGAACATTATATCTGGATCTTGTTTGATGCGAGACGGTTATTCATTTAAATCAGAGAATAATGGTTGTTCTATTTATATGAGTAATATCTTTTATGGTCATGCACCCTTGAAGAGTGGTCTATTTTTGTTGAATATCGATCGTGGAGACTCACATATTCATAATATTGATGCCAAAAGATGCAAAGTTGATAATGATAGTGCAACATATTTGTGGCACTGCCGTTTAGGTCATATTGGTGTAAAGCGCATGAAGAAACTCCATGCAGATGGACTTTTGGAATCACTTGATTATGAATCATTTGATGCTTGCGAACCATGCCTCATGGGCAAGATGACTAAGACTCCATTCTCCGGAACAATGGAGCGAGCTACTGACTTATTGGAAATAATACATACTGATGTATGCGGTCCGATGAGTGTTGAGGCTCACGGCGGGTATCGTTATTTTCTAACCTTCACAGATGATTTGAGTAGATATGGGTATATCTACTTAATGAAACATAAGTCTGAAACATTTGAAAAGTTCAAAGAATTTCAGAGTGAGGTGGAAAATCATCGTAACAAGAAAATAATTTTCTACGAACTGATCGCGGAGGCGAATATTTGAGTTACGAGTTTGGCCTTCATTTAAAACAATGTGGAATAGTTTCACAACTCACGCCACCTAGAACACCACAGCGTAATGGTGTGTCTGAACGTCGTAACCGTACTTTATTAGATATGGTGCGATCTATGATGTCTCTTACCGATTTACCACTATCATTTTAGGGTTATGCATTAGAGACAGCTACATTCACGTTAAATAGGGCACCATCTAAATCCGTTGAGACGGCACTGTATGAACTGTGGTTTAGCAAGAAACCAAAGTTGTCGTTTCTTAAAGTTTGGGGTTGCGATGCTTATGTGAAAAAGCTTCAGCCTGATAAGCTCGAACCCAAATCGGAGAAGTGCGTCTTCATAGGATACCCAAAAGAAACTGTTGGGTACACCTTCTATCACAGATCCGAAGGCAAGATCTTTGTTGCTAAGAATGGATCCTTTCTAGAGAAGGAGTTTATCTCGAAAGAAGTGAGTGGGAGGAAAGTAGAACTTGATGAGGTAATTGTACCTTCTCTCGAATTGGAGAATAGCTCATCACAGAAAACAGTTCCCGTGATGCCTACACCAATTAGTGAGGAAGCTAATGATGATGATTATGAAACTTCAGATCAAGTTACTACCAAACGTCATAGGTCAACCAGAGTACGTTCCGCACCAGAGTTGTACGGTAATCCTGTTTTGGAAGTCATGTTACTAGACCATGACGAACCTATGAACTATGAGGAAGTGATGATGAGCCCAGATTCCGCGAAATGGCTTGAGGCCATGAAATCTGAGATGGGATCCATGTATGAGAACAAAGTGTGGACTTTGGTTGACTTGCCCGATGATCGGCAAGCCATAGAGAATAAATGGATCTTCAAGAAGAAGACTGACGCTGACGGTAATGTTACTGTCTACAAAGCTCGACTTGTTGCGAAAGGTTTTCGACAAGTTCAAGGGGTTGACTACGATGAGACGCTCTCACCCGTAGCGATGCTTAAGTCTATCCGAATCATGTTAGCAATTGCTGCATTTTATGATTATGAAATCTGGCAAATGGACGTCAAAACTGCATTCCTTAATGGATTTCTCAAAGAAGAGTTGTATATGATGCAACCAGAAGGTTTTGTCGATCCTAAAGGTGCTAACAAAGTGTGCAAGCTCCAGCGATCCATTTATGGACTGGTGCAAGCCTCTCGGAGTTGGAATATACGCTTTGATAGTGTGATCAAAGCATATGGTTTTATATAGACTTTTGGAGAAGCCTGTATTTACAAGAAAGTGAGTGGGAGCTCTGTAGCATTTGTAATATTATATGTGGATGACATATTGTTGATTGCAAATGATATAGAATTTCTGGATAGCATAAAAGGATACTTGAATAAGAATTTTTCAATGAAAGACCTCGGTGAAGCTGCTTATATATTGGGCATCAAGATCTATAGGGATAGATCAAGACGCTTAATAGGACTTTCACAAAGCACATACCTTGATCAAGTTTTGAAGAAGTTCAAAATGGATCAGTCAAAGAAAGGGTTCTTGCCTGTGTTGCAAGGTGTGAAGTTGAGTAAGACTCAATGCCCGACCACTGCAGAAGATAGAGAGAAAATGAAAGTCATTCCCTATGCCTCAGCCATAGGTTCTATCATGTATGCTATGCTGTGTACCAGACCTGATGTGTGCCTTGCCATAAGTTTGGCAGGAAGGTACCAAAGTAATCCATGAGTGGATCACTGGACAGTGGTCAAGAACATCCTGAAATACCTGAAAAGCACCAAGGATATGTTTCTCATTTATGGAGGTGACAAAGAGCTCGTCGTAAATGGTTACGTTGATGCTAGCTTTGACACTGATCCGGATGACTCTAAGTCACAAACCGAATACGTATTTATATTGAATGGTGGAGCTGTCAGTTGGTGCAGTTCCAAGCAAAGCGTTGTGGCTGGATCTACGTGTGAAGTGGAGTACATAGCTGCTTTGGAAGCAGCAAATGAAGGAGTCTGGATGAAGGAGTTCATATCCGATCTAGGTGTAATACCTAGTGCATCGGGTCCAATGAAAATCTTTTGTGACAATACTGGAGCAATTGCCTTAGCAAAGGAATCCAGATTTCACAAGAGAACCAAACACATCAAGAGACGCTTCAACTCCATCCGCGATCAAGTCAAGGATGGAGACATAGAGATTTGCAAAATACATACGGATCTGAATGTTGCAGTCCCATTGACTAAGCCTCTTCCACGAGCAAAACATGATCAGCACCAAGACTCCATGGGTGTTAGAATCATTACTATGTAATCTAGATTATTGACTCTAGTGCAAGTGGGAGACTGAAGGAAATATGCCCTAGAGGCAATAATAAAGTTGTTATTTATATTTCCTTATATCATGATAAATGTTTATTATTCATGATAGAATTGTATTAACCGGAAACTTGATACATGTGTGAATGCATAGACAAAACACCGAGTCCCTAGTAAGCCTCTACTAGACTAGCTCGTTGATCAAAGATGGTTAAGTTTCCTAACCATAGACATGTGTTGTCATTTGATGAACGGGATCACATCATTAGGAGAATGATGTGATGGGCAAGACCCATCCGTTAGCTTAGCATAATGATCGTTAAGTTTTATTGCTATTGCTTTCTTCATGACTTATACCTATTCCTTTGACTATGAGATTATGCAACTCCCAAATACCGGAGGAACACCTTGTGTGCTATCAAACATCACAACGTAACTGGGGGATTATAAAGATACTCTACAGGTGTCTCCGAAGGTGTTTGTTGGGTTGGCATAGATCAAGATTAGGATTTGTCACTCCGAGTATCGGAGAGGTATCTCTGGGCCCTCTCGGTAATGCACATCATGACAAGCCTTGCAAGCAATGTGACTAATGAGTTAGTTACAAGATGATGCATTACGGAATGAGTAAAGAGACTTGCGGTAACGAGATTGAACTAGGTATGAAGATACCGACGATCGAATCTCGGGCAAGTAACATACGGATGACAAAGGGAATAACGTATGTTGTCATTGCGGTTTGACCGATAAAGATCTTCGTAGAATATGTAGGAACCAATATGAGCTTCTAGGTTCCGCTGTTGGTTATTGACCAGAGATGTGTCTCGGTCATGTCTACATAGTTCTCGAACCCGTAGGGTCCGCACGCTTAACGTTCGATGACGATTTGTATTATGAGTTATGTGTTTTGGTGAACGAAGATTGTTCGGAGTCCCGGATGAGATCACGGACATGACGAGGAGTCTCGAAATGGTCGAGAGGTAAAGATTGATATATTGGAAGGTTATATTCGGACACCGGAATAGTTCCGGAGTGGTTCGGGTATTTTTCGGAGTACCGAGGGGTTACCAGAACCCCCCGGGGAAGTAATGGGCCTCATGGGCCATAGTGGAGAGGAGGAGGCAGGCCACAGGAGGTGGCGCGCGCCGCCCCATGTGGAGTCCGAATTGGACAAGGGGGAGGGGGCGCGGCCCCCCTTTCCTTCTCCCTCTCTCTCTCCCTCCACTTCCCTCTTTCCCCCTCCGTTGGAAAGGAAGGGGCGGCCGACTAGGACTGGGAGTCCTAGTTGGACTCCCCCCACTTTGGCGCGCCCTAAGCCGGCCCTCTCCCCTCTCCTTTATATACGGGGGCAGGGGGCACCCCAAAGCACACCAATTGTTCTTAGCCGTGTGCGGCGCCCCCCTCCACCGTTTACTCCTCCGGTCATATTGTCGTAGTGCTTAGGCGAAGCCCTGTGCGGATCACTTCACCATCACCGTCACCACACCATCGTGCTGACGAAACTCTCTCTTGACACTTTGCTGGATCAAGAGTTCAAGGGACGTCATCGAGCTGAACGTGTGCAGAACTCAGAGGCGCCGTACGTTCGGTGCTTGATCGGTTGAATCGAGAAGATGTTCGACTACATCAACCGGGTTAAGTTAACGCTTCCGCTTTCAGTCTACAAGGGTACGTGGACACACTCTCCCTTTCTCGTTGCTATGCATCTCCTAGATAGATCTTGCATGAGCATAGGAAATTTTTTGAAATTGCATGCTCCGTTCCCCAACAGATACGCCTCCCCGTCACCTTCGGCACGCGCGACAACTACCACACCAAGCTCATTGACTTCGACGTCGCCCACATCGGTCTCCCGCACAACTCCATCCTTGGGTATCCGGCCCTCGCCAAGTTCATGGTGGCGACCATCCGGGCTACAATGTCTTCAAGATGCCGGGCAGCAGCGGCGTCATCACGGTGGTCGGGGATACGAAGGATGTGGTCCGGGCTCTCAAAATCGCCTACGAGGCCGCGGCCGCTTCGTGCTCTGCCGCCGGGGGTGCCGCGGATGTTCAAGAGGTTGCGCCCGCAAAGAAAAAGCAATTGTTCTCTCAGGACCGGGCCGAGACAAAGCAGGTGCCTGTCAACGTCGAGGACTCGGGCCCCACCTTCACCATTGGTGCGGGCCTTCCCTCGGACCAGGAGGTGGTGCTGGTTGGCTTCTTGAGGGCCAACAAAGACATATTCGCGTGGGAAGCGTCCGACTTGGTCGGTGTCCCGAGGGAAGTAATTGAGCACCACTTGATGGTGTGCCCTGGTGTGCGCCCGGTGAAGCAAAAAGTGTGGCGTCAAGCACAAGAGAAGCAAGCGTTCATTGTCCAGGAGGTCGGTAAGCTCCAAGAGGCCAACGTCATTCGGGTAGTACGGCACCCGAATTGGTTGGTGAATCCTGTGATCATCCCCAAGAAAGGTGGGAAGGAGCGCATGTGCGTCGACTGCACGAGCCTCAACAAAGGTTGCCCTCAGGACCCTTTCCCGCTCCTGCGTATCGGCCAGATCGTGGATTCCACTGCCGAGTGCGACCTGCTATGTTTTTTGGATGCTTTCTTGGGATATCATCAAATCAAGATGGCAACAAAGGATGTCGAGAAGACAACTTTCATCTCCCTATATGGCGTATACTGCTACACCTGCATGCCCTTTGGGCTGCGGAACACTGGTGCAACTTTCCAGCGGCTAATGCACATCGAGCTCGGGCCGCAGCTAGGGAGAAATGCAGAGGCATACGTCGATGACATCATGGTCAAGTCACGGGAGGCAAGGACCCTAATCAAAGACCTGGAAGAAACATTCGCTAACCTGCGCAGCATAAACCTGAAGCTCAATCCGGAGAAGTGTGTGTTTGGGGTATCGTCTGGCAAGCTGCTGGGTATCCTGGTGTCACACAGAGGGATCGAGGCCAACCCCGAGAAGGTTAAGGAAATAGAGCGGATGAGCCCACCTCAGACCCTCAAGGAGATGCAGAAGCTTGCGGGGTGCGTGACCTCCTTGGGGCGCTTCATCTCCAAGCTCGACGAGCGTGCCCTCCCTTTCTTCAAGCTGATGAAGAAGAAGGGCCCGTTCGAGTGGACCCCGGAAGCTGAGGCGGCCTTCGAAGAACTCAAGCGATACCTCACGAGCCCGCCTGTCATGGTAGTGCCTCGCCCGCGTGAACCCCTGGTGCTTTACTTGGTGGCCGCTCCTCACCCAGCCAGTGCGGCACTCGTAGCGGTCAGGGAAGGACCCATCAGCGCGAGCTCGAAGCAGGACGGCCTGCAAGAAGCCACGCAGCCTTCCCTGCCCCAGGGCGGCGCTCCTAAGGACCCCATTGCTTCAACAGCCTGCGAGCCTCAAGAGCCCCTCGTGCCCCCCGCAGGGCAAGACGTCCCCGACTCCTCGCCCCTCGTCGAGCATCCGGTGTGCTTTGTCAGCACGGTGTTGCGTGACGCGTGTGCGCTACCCTATGCAGCAGAAGCTCCTGCTCGCACTCCTCATCGCCTCAAGGAAGCTGCATCACTATTTCCAAGGCCACCCCATCAAGGTCATATCGGTGTATCCCCTGGAGAAGGTACTACACAGCCCCAATGCCGTGGGGAGGATTGCGGAATGGAACATCGAGCTACAGGCCTTCCAGCTGGAGTTCAGTATGACGAGGGTCATCAAGGGGGTGGCCTTGGCCGATTTCATGGCCGAATGGACCTACGCTCCAGATCGGGGGCTGGATGAGGGCCAATCCCTCATGCCCGATGACGAAGCACCCGACGGATGGGTCATGCACTTCGACGGTGCCTTCGCACGGCAGGGCGCGGGGTAGGAGTCGTGCTCGTCTCGCCGACCAAGGACAAGCTCTACTATGCCGTGAAACTCTGCTTCCAGTGTGGCGAGAAGGTCTCCAACAACATTGCAGAGTATGAGGGCTTGATTGCCTGGCCTCAGGGCCGCAGCCGCCCTGGGAATCAAGTGCCTCACCATCAAAGGCGACTCACAACTCATTGTCAACTTCTCCAACAAAGAGTACAAGCTGAAGGACGAGCACATGGAGGCTTACCTGGAAGAGGCACGTAAAATCGAAAAATGCTTCCTGGGCTTGGAATTGCAGCATGTCCCGCGGGGCACAAACAAGGAAGTAGACGACATTGCCAAGAGGGTGACTCGTCGTGAGCCCCAGAGGCCTGGCGTCTTCGAGGAGAGGCTCCACAAGCTGTCAGCGGCCCCCCCGGCCGTGGACTCGGCTATCCTCAGGGAGGTGCTGCCGTCGGCCCCGACCTCAGGAGCCCCGGCTTGTGGCCCGATCTTAAGAGCCTGCTTACTCCTGGCACTGGAACCCCAGGCGGGCTGCTGGACCGAGGAATTCAAGGCGTACCTGCTCCGTGGCACCTTGCCAGAGAAGGAGGAGGACGCGGAGCGTGTGGTCTGCCAGGCCACTGCTTATTGCTTGCAGGACGGCGAGCTATACCGGTGAAACCCCAACGATGTCTCGCTGTGGTGCATATCCGAAGGACAAGGGCGCGAGTTGCTGGCCGATATGCACGGCGGGGACTGCGGGCACCACTCCTCATCGCGCACCCTCGTGGGCAATGTGTTCCGCAGCGGTTTCTACTAGCCGACGGCGCTCAACGACGCCACCGAGCTGGTGCGATCCTGCGAGGCCTGCCAATTCCACGCCAAGCAGATTCACCAGCCTGCGCAAGGTCTCCAGACCATCCCACTCTCATGGCCGTTCGCGGTCTGGGGGTTGGATATCCTGGGCCCGTTCCCTCGAGCAGCCGGTGGATACCGCTACCTCTACGTCGCCATGGACAAGTTCACCAAGTGGGCGGAGGTGGAGCCCGTTCAAACCATCCCCGCCGGCTCAGCCATCAAATTCATCAAGGGCCTCGTGAGCCATTTCAGCGTTCCCAATCGTATCATTACTGACAATGGCTCCCAGTTCACGAGCAACCTCTTCAGGACGTATTGCGCTAACCTTGGAACACAGATATGCTACGCGTCAGTGGCGCACCCATGGAGCAACGGCCAGGCCGAGCGCGCCAACGCGGAGGTCCTTAGGGGCCTCAAGGCAAGGAGCTTGAAGAAGAAGCTCGAGGCCTGCGGCAGTGGTTGGCTCGGTGAGCTTCAGTCCGTGCTATGGTCTATCCGCACCACTGCGACTAAGCCCACCGGTGAGACCCTATTCTTCCTCATCTACGGGGCGGAGGCGGTCCTCCCTCACGAGGTCAGGCATCGCTCCCCGCGGGTCCTAGCATTTGACGAGGCATGTCAGGATGCCTCGCGGGGAACAGACCTCGTGCTCGGGGAGGAAGCCCATCGCCAAGCCTCGCTCCGCGCAGCGCGGTACCAGCAGGCGCTACGGTGTTACAACTGCCGCGGCATCCGCTCCCGGACCCTTGAGGTGGGAGACCTCATCCTGAGGCGGGTCCTTTCCAAGGAGGGCCTTCACAAGCTCTCGCCCATGTGGGAGGGCCCGTTCAGGGTCGCCTGCGTCTCCAGTCCTGGCGCCGTACGTTTGGAGACGCAAGACGGGGTCCCTACCCAAAATGCTTGGAACATCCAGCACCTCCGGAGGTTCTACCCGTGAGAGGCCTACGCAAGGCCTCTACGCCAAGGAGCCCTACGCAAACTACACCCCGAAGGCCCCGCGGGAGGCATACCATTCAAGGCTCCGGAGCTTGCCAAGAGGCCTCCCTAGGTCGCTCTGGCACTCTAACTGCATCGTCACAAGGAGAAGCTCCGGAGGAGCACGCCCCATGACGAAGGGACCCGCCAAGGACCACGAGCGCACCAAGCTAAGTTATTCTAATCACGCCAGGCAGGAACTTTTCAATTAATGGTAATATAATGCTGGAGTACAAGCAAGAGACACTAATATAAAGGCACGAGAGCCGCAGTCCATTACATGCCCCCGCGGGGCTCTTCGCAAACTCTTGATGCAGGAAGTAAAAAAAAGCAACACAAAGCAAAAGAAGCAGCCTCCCAAGGACCGCTGCTCCTGAGGCTTGGCTCCACCACCACTGGCGCTTAGTTGGAGTCCTCCTCCTGCTTGATAGGGGCGTGGTTGTGTGGCGGCTCGGTGTCCTCCTGAGCGGGGGCAAGATGGCGTGGCGGCTTGCCGCCCTCCTGGGTCTGGGCGCGGTGAAGGGCGGCTCATCGTAATCATCATCGCTCGAGCTTCCCCCGGAGTAGGCGTCGCCGCTGCCGCTGGAGCTGTGGCGGCCAAGGGCAAGTTCACCGCTGAGGACGCCGCCGCCGCGCTGGTCGTTGTCGTCCGAAGGGTGGTCGATGTCGTCGTCGCCCTCTGGGCAGCACCCCAGGCAGCTGTCGTCCTCCCCGAAGACCCTGACAAAGAGCATCACCGCCCCGTCATACTTGAAGTGGAGAGTGCACCTCCCCATCAGACCGCGGGCACGGGCGAACTACTGCCATCCGCGGGTCAGGAACACATGGCCGATGGAGGTGACCTCATCCTCCACCCACGCAAACCCATTACAGTAGCCGTCGGGCTGCAGCCGCAGCCCAATGGGTCCCATTGTCGGCAGCTCCTCTGCAAAGGAGCTTGGAAGCAGAAGCCAGGTGCCGGGAGGGCCCTCCACCCACACTATGAACTCGCACGCCGAGTCGCTTGAACGGGCGCGTGGGCATGGTGACCGGTTGGCTACGGCTCGCCTTCCCCCTTGGCCGTGGCTGTGGGGGCCCCCGCGACTGCCCACGTGGGGGAGGCCCCTCTCCTGGCTATTGGGGCTGCTACAAGCCTTCAGAGGCGGACGCCCACGCCCCCCCGATGACGTCGCCGGTGTGGCGGCGGATTTGCGGGGATGGCTGCGCCCTCTCTAGGGTGGCGGCACCTCTGGCCCCACTTGAGCGGCCTTGCCCTTCTCTTCGGCTGAGAACCTCCTTGCTGGCGCCATGGTTGCTTCGGCAAGCTGGGGGTTGCGGCGGAGACAAGAGGATGGGGAGGCAAGAAGACGAAGATGGGCTAGGGGGCTGCGCCCCCTCGCCCTTTTATAGGCAAAAGAAGGATAACCGACGCCCCCACATTCTGAGTAATGATGGCCCTCCTACATGCACCAGGCTGCTGTCAACTCAGAACGGTCGCTAAGGTGCCATGGGGAAGCGGAGGCGTCCGTGTCCCGTCGGGCACCACGCATTAAGCCTAGCCCGCAGGCGATTGGGGTCCGCGGCGCTTCGCCCTTGCCCCTTGGCTTCGGCTTAAAGCCAGCCCGAGCGCGCCTTGGGCCCAAGGGCTACTGTCGGCGTTCTGGGAACCAGGGTACCCAGACTTGCCTGCCTGCGGCCCGTGGCGTGGCTCCCCCGATGGCCTGGTACGGCCCAGCGGCAAGGCCACCAAGACAAGACCCTCGCGAGGGCCCCCTGGCCTCGCGAGGCGGACGACACCAAGACCTCCAGAGGGAGCGGCCTCCCCAGGCGGCCTCCCAGGGAGCAGAGATTTCTATGCAGGTACGCAGCCTCCCGAGGCTGAGATGATGTGAGCCATGACGACCAAGGCCAGGCGGGCGCTAGCAGGCGCAGAGGAGACAGTTTCCCTTTCGGTGCTAAGGGAGCAGGGACGAGCGCGGGTTCCCGAGGAATCCCCTAAAGGTTTCCATTCCGGTGCAATGAGACCAAGACCATGAGCTCGGCATGACGGATGTCATCACCGAGCCCACCACTGCGTCACGACTAGAAGCTTTGCAGGCGGAGACCACCTTTCGTCAGGATAAGATGTACTACTTGTCCCCTTTCAAATTGGTCGTTGTGGGATCCCTTCTTGCCTAAGTTTCAAGGGAAGAGGACCAAGTCCATTATAGATATAGGTTAGCCACCACCATAGAGAGGGATCCCTGATCCAATCTTTTCCACCCTCACCACATAGCTCTCAGGAGGTAGTTCATCCACTATACTTGTTCATCCTCAGCCCCTCGTGAGGCCAATCCACCACAAAGCAGGAGTAGGGTTTTACACCGCAAGGTGGCCCGAACCTGGGTAAAATGTTATGCTCATCTTCTTCCCCACTCACGCGAATCCGGCAAGGCTAGGCTGTAGGGCGACGAGCTCGAGGCTTGAGAGGTTGAGATCTTCATACACGCCCCAAAGTTCGAACCTTCTTGGGTCTGCGGAGCCCTGAATCCGACATAGTCTATTACCACCGATTAATTCAAGCAATGCAAAGTAATCTCACTAGATTATTGCAGGGTTAGCTCTTGATTGTAGATCTATTAAAGATTGTGAGCTAAGGCAAACTATTCTAATGCTATTACACAGTCAGTATGCCAATGTTGAAACATGTTACCTTTGGATTTTCTATAGCTAATGCTTATAGAACTCTTCTAATGCTAGCTTATAGAAATCTTTTCATTAAAACTATTCTATTGTACCCCGTAATAAAAAAACTACTCCATTGTTGCACTGGCCACTGGATTAGTGTATAGTTGTACTATTCGAATGGTGTTGCATTAGCGTATGGACATATATAAGGCGTGATTAGCGTATGGACAGAGGGTGTAGAATTCTTCAAATTATGCCGACAAAGCTAGTCACACCTTTGTTAAAATTATCGGAGGAGAACTGCATTTTTATCTCTATTGCCTATTGATTACATACCTGACATCATGATGTAATGGTAAGTCATTTTTTGTACAGTGTCACCGAATTATCAAGGCGGTGATGGCATTTTTTAGCTAAACTGCACAAAAAATTCTTAAAAGAAGAGGAATGGTTCAATCTTTCACAACATATTATGTATGCCTTCCTGACATCCGTCGCTGTTGCCTTCTTTGTTCCTTTAAACAGGTGGTTAGAAATAGTCTTGCTACCTTCTCCCATTAAGAAATTGGACTGCTTATATTTGTGAGTCTATTCTTCAACTAGTGCCACTTTTATAGTAATCACACTTTCAATATCTGTGCAAACAGGGATGCTCGATTTTAGTGGAACTGCACAAAAGTCCAAATGGTTCAACATTATGAGCATTTTTTCTGCAAATAGTTATATCCAATTGGTGGCACTATGAGCTGTTCATTACCAATGTACATGGTTTGCAACTATCTTGCTACGGTTTTGTACTATCATTAGATAGTAATATTAGCTGTTTTCATGTAAATTTATTGCCAGGGTGGACATCCATTGGCGGTGCAGGATATGATTCAATGATTGGATGCTCACTTTTGGTTGTATCGATTTCACCTCTTCCATCCCTGCAAACATGGATATCTTTAGTGTGATGAAGAATAGGCGCTATATTTTTGCTTTGTACCAGCAAATCAATTCAGTATCAAATTATCCAGTGCAAAATATGACAATATCAAATTGTCCAATGCAAAACATGACAGATGCTAAGCAGAAACAACTAGCAGAGGCATGGTTAAACCGAAAATACAAGTTCTAGTATATGTTAACTAGCTGCTTGATATTTGTGCAAATAGATGTCCGCTCGTTTCAATTTGGCACAAACATAGGGACCTTAATTTTTGTGGAACTGCACAAAAGAATAGGATAGTCACTACATGCAATGCCATTTGAAAATAGACTGAGAAGGAGTGGATAGTTACTGCATGGAATGCACAAAAGTAGTACTATAGTATTTATTGGCCAACACCAAGAACAGATGACCAACTTAAATAAACATAAAGGGCATCATATTGCCAAACTTATGTGCTTCATTGCTATGGTCTGATTATCCAATGGGCATCATCCTGCCAAACTTAAAGTTGTACTCCGGAAATAGTCTCACCGTGTGATCGACAGATGACCAACACATATTTCAGTGGATGTTCCTGCATCATGTTTGGTTTATTCTCATGGTACCATCTATTGGTGAAACCACTTACATTTGTAAGGGAAAATGTAGACTTTACAAACAAATTTGTCTTTCGCTTTGTACTAAATGTTAGCCTAGAGAAGCATCTATGATAGTAGCAAGATCAGATGTTTTTTCTTGATCTATGCTCTATGAACTAAATATTGTGTATGATCTGTCAATCATTGAGATGCATAAAAATGTTGATCTTATGTATGGGAGTCGTACTAGTTGGTTGTGAATTTGGGCTATTAGTGTGAACATATTACAAAGCCACGTGTGAGTTTCATGTGAACATTTAGAACGGATCGACTCTTACTACTGTGTACAACATTTCATTTTATCTCTCCACTTAGTGTTTACAAGTTACTAGTAGTTCCTTATTTCTCTTCTCTTAGTGTTTATAAGTTACTGATCGATCACTAACTAGCCTACTGATACACTCCTGGCAGTTTTATTTGCGACGCAAGATCCAATGGTGGCAGTTTTTAGAATAAAAATGCCTTCCTTTGAAGAAACTGATATGTTGTTCTAAAGAAAATGTCATGCGATTCATTAAGAAATTGCCAGCAAAAACGTTTGCAAATGCCTTCTCTCCCAACGAATGTTCATCAGCTATTGCGATCCTACATGTACACTATCCGACCAACTCGATTCTACATGAATAAACATCAGATCACACACGTACCTCATTAGTACGAATTGAGTGCACTCATCTGGCTGTCATGCCGATGTGCGACCCAGCATGGACGGACGCACCACTGATGGGATGGGACGAGACGGCATAGTCATAATTTTAATTTCTCCAACTTTCCACGGCAAGTTGGCGCGCTAAGCCATGCATTGAATTCGATGACCATCATGTTTCCCGCAACACTCCAGTTTACCTACCATCCGTCTATAATTACTGGTTCCCGATGTTCTCTGGAGCCACCATTACCCAACTCTCCCGATCCTCATAAGCCCCCACCGGCCTGACTTCACTCGGCAATTGCCCTTGCTCTTGCCTCGTTCGTCATCCTCCCGCGCATCTACAATAGGCGACGCCAGAGGTGCTGACCACTGGCGCTAGTGTTTGGTTTTTCACGGGAAGGCATACGGAGGGAGGAGGCATTCTTTTGGCCTTTAGATGGCAATGCGGAGTATGAGGACACGTTGGAGCATGAGCGCATGGCGGAGGAGCAGCGTACCAATGATTTGCGCCACCAGCATAGCATGGAGGAGGAGAAGTGCACCGCCGCTCTGCATCACGAGCAGAGCGCCCGCAACTGGGCCGACAACATGGAGGTGAGCGCCTAGCGAATAATCCTGCACGCGACGCTGAATTTTACTACCAGCTCGTTAAGTGGGTTTCCCGCTTAGAAGCCCAAGCTTCGGTGGACCACGCTGGCATGGAAAGGGCCAACGCGCGTGAGCGACACGCCCTATCGCACTTCTGGCAAGTCCTAGGCGAGGAGGTCAGTGCCGACATTTAGCGTTGATATGTCTCCAATGTATCTATAATTTTTTATTGTTCCATGCTATTATATTATCTGTTTTGGATGTTTTATATGCATTACTATGCTATTTTATATTATTTTTGGGACTAACTTAATAACCTAGACCCTAGTGCCAGTTTTTGTTTTTTCCTTGTTTTTGAGCTTCGCAGAAAAGGAATACCAAACGGAGTCCAAACGGAATAAAACTTCACGATGATTTTTCTTGGACCAGAAGACACCCAGAGGACTTGGAGTCCAAGCCAAAAGAGCCACGAGGTGGCAGCAAGGGTGGAGGGCGTGCCCTAGGGGGGCCCCTGCCTTGTGGCCCCCTCGGGGATCCCCTGACCTAGCCCTTCGTCCTATATATTCACATATATTCCAGAACCCTCAGAGAGAGCCACGAAAAATACTTTTCCACCACCGCAGCCTTCTGTTCCCTTGAGGTCCCATCTTGGGGCCTTTTCCGGCATCCGGCCGGAGGGGGATTCGATCACGGAGGGCATCTACATCAACCCTATTGCCCTTTCGATGAAGCGTGAGTAGTTTACCACAGACCTACGGGTCCATAGCTAGTAGCTAGATGGCTTCTTCTCTTTCTTTGATTCTCAATACCATGTTCTCCTTGATGTTCTTGGAGATCTATCCGATGTAATCTTCTTTTGCGGTGTGTTTGTCGAGATCCGATGAATTGTGGATTTATGATCAGATTATCTATGAATATTATTTGCATCTTCTCTGAATTCTTTTATGCATGATTTGATATCTTTGTATTTCTCTTCGAATTATCGGTTTGGTTTGGCCAACTAGATTGGTTTTTCTTGCAATGGGAGAGGTGCTTAGCTTTGGGTTCAATCTTGCGTGATTTCACCCAGTGACAAAGTAGGGGTAGCGAGATACGTATTGAATTGTTGCCATCGAGGATAAAAAGATGGGGTTTTCATCATATTGCTTGAGTTTATTCCTCTACATCAAGTCATCTTACTTAAGGCGTTACTCCGTTCTTTCTGAACTTAATACTCTAGATGCATGCTGGATAGCGGTTGATGTGTGGAGTAATAGTAGTAGATGCAAGCAGGAGTCGGTCTACTTGACATGGACGTGATGCCTATTTGCATAATTATTGCCTTGGATATCGTCAAAACTTTGCGCTTTTCTATCAATTGCTCGACAGTAATTTGTTCACCCACCATATTATTTGCCTTCCAGAGATAAGCCTCTAGTGAAACCTATGGCCCCCGGGTCTATTTTCCATCATATTTGTTTTTGATCTACTATTTTGCAATCTTTTACTTTCAGTTCTATAAACCAAAAAAACCAAAAATATTTTATCTTTTGTTTAGTCTTTTCTACCTCTGTCAGATCTCACCTTTGCAAGTGACCGTGAAGGGATTGACAACCCCTTTATCGCGTTGGGTGCAAGTGTTTGATTGTTTGTGCAGGTGCATCTATTGGGGACTTGTGCGTTTCTCCTGCTCGATTGATACCTTGGTTCTTAACTGAGGGAAATACTTATCTCTACTGTGCTGCATCACCCTTTCCTCTTCAAAGGAAAAACCAACGCAAGCTCAAGAAGTAGCAAGCATGTATCGCAGATGGTGGCTGACATCGTAGTTAGCTAAGAGTAAGTTAGTAGTTCTACCCTAGAGTATTAGTGGGAGTAGATAGTTAAGTTGGCTATGATGGTTGTCAACATGGAAGGTTAGTACTCTATCTCTGAATCATACCTGCCACTTTGCTCTGAATGTTGAACTTTCCGTGCAAATGTTTGGAACGGGCTATTATTTTTTAAATGGGCTATATTTGTTCACCACAAATTTCGAGGCTGACTTGTGGGCCTACTAGGGTGATGCATACACAAGGCTTTGTCAACTTACTCAAAAAACAATTGTGGTAGCATAAGGCATTCGATGTGAATCCAACATCTATCGTGCTTTTTGAATCTCTTGGTTTCTTCCTCTAGGCTCCAGCAGCCCAAAACAAACCAGCGCTTGTTGGATCGACTGCTCCCACCTTCCGTGGCTTGCTGCGCAGCCATGCATACATCGTTGTCCCACCGTACCCTAACCAGTGCCAGGCCATCCCTCTACACCCCCACCCACCCCCACCTCCAGTTATTCTCCGGCGATAGCATCCCCTCCCCGCACCAACCCTCGTACTCCCCTCCGCTTCCGACCACACTGCCGCATCTTCCACGGCTCCTTTTCATTCCCGTCTGAGGCCTCCTTGTCATCGTCCGCCTTGGTTCGCTCGCCGTGGTACTACCTTCTGGCGTTGTCAATATGGTTAACAACCAAGAGGAATCAAGAGATGATTGTACATGAAGATGATGATAGTAGGGACCCACCAGGGTCATCGTAGTACGCAAGCAAGTGCCTCCTTATTACAAGCCAAAAAAAGGCTTCCTCCAAATGGTTTGCTGACATCTGGGTCCCACGCCATTGTCAACGTAGTCAATAAAGAAGAGAATTTCACAACTAGCGGCTGACACCAGGGACCCAGCAGCTCGCCCAATTGTTTTATTCTTTTTGAGATAGAGTAGGGTATCAACTGGGTTGTGCGGGGGCTGTGGCCAGTCTAGCTGAAGCTTTTTTTGTGTGTTTACCACATGACCAACCCAACTATTTTTTCTTTTCTAAAAATGGCTAGCCCATTTCTATTTTTTTGGCAGAATACCCAACCGAGGCCTACTTGCTTATGTCAGATGTCGTGGTGGGACACGATCACCTATGGGGCTATGAGCCCCTTTGTGGTTCGGCAGGGGGGAGTTCACATCGCACAAAGAGCGGAGGCCATGGAACAACACGTCAAAGGTGACACAAGTGGTTTTTACCCAGGTTCGGGCCGCCGTGAGGCATAAAACCCTACTCCTGCTTGGGTGGATTGATGGAAGGACAGTGGTGAACGCGCATCTCTTGAGCCTGGCAAGGTCACCTCGGGAGGAGCAGCTACGCGTGTATGAGTACATGAGGGTCCGAATCCTTTCTAAGATTGCCATGGCCCTCCTTTTATAGGCTAAGGGGTTACCACAATGGCAAAATAGTCATTATCCAGTGATTAGATAGCCAACAGTGCTATCATACCTAACTCTGGCTGTTAGGACAAAGTGCATTAAATGCACTGCTAGGTGTCACGCTGTGGATGTAGCCCGGCAGGCCTGCCACGCCGCTTAGTCATCTTCCACCTGCCTGCTTGACATGCCTCTGGACGGGTGTCATACGGAGGTGATCTTCCTTCCAAATGGCTACTACGTGCCAAATGACAGCCACTTAATCATCTGGAGGCTCGACACCGCACCGATAGGTGACTTGCATTGCGATGCAGTGGAGTGGTGGGGTCTTGGCGGGGATGTAGGCCGCTAGTGGTCCCGGCAAGCCTGCCGGGGAAATCTTGGGACTTGTCTTCGGGGCGGCCTCGACCTGACCAGGCTCGCCTGCCTGGTAAGGGAGGCTTTTCCTTGGTGATATCTTGTTCTCTTGGCTTGTCTTGGTCTTCTTGATCCGCCTTTTGATTTCTCAAAGAGCTATCTCTCTGGCTTGGAAGCTTGTCTTGGATACTTGATGCTGCCGGGTTGGCAGCCTACTGTCCGTGCACAAGTCAGGGGAAACATATACCCCTGTTTGTGTACCCCGACATCAGCCCTACTGGGCCTCAAATCTTTCAAGATGAGTAGGGATGCATTCGGCTTGCCCATAAAATGGGCTATAAGTAATAAAAAATGGGTTGTAAATTTTAAAAACACAGTGAACCGACAATTAGTCTCATATTTCTTTTTTTTGGATTCCCATATTTCAAATTTCATTGAATTTTCTGTGGGGAAAATTTCATTGGATTCTAAATTAATATAAATTTATTTTAAATTTTTTGAATCTAACTCAAAATTTCAGGATTAAAAACACTTTGGACCCTACCAAAATATGCAAAATTTCGAAGATTTTTTTACCATGGCCAGAATATGGGCTGTAAGGCTAACAAAAGTAACGGGCTTCAAAACTCCCTAAGAATTAGAAAATGGGCTGTAAATTATTAAAAATAATGGCAAATGGGTTGTATGTTGTTTTCCATAGATTTGGAGGCTGACTTGTGGGCCTACTAGGTTGACGCGTTTGCTTTCCTCAAAAAAAAAGTTTGACGCGTACGCAAGGCTTTGTCAACTTAGTCAGCACACGAGAGCAGTGACTGTTGGATGTCCATCCAACGGTCGTGCTACTTCTTCAATCTCAGATATTCCTGCTTTAGCCACCCAAACCAGCAACGGTGGGACTGCCTGTTCATGCCTCCCGTGGCCAGTTGTGGTGTCGCGCGGGCCTAACCGCCCACCCTACTCCCACCGCTGGCCATGCCATCCCTCTACTGACCCACACCTCATATTATTCTCAAGCGATGACAGCCTCACACCGCAGTAGAACTAGTAAACCCTTGTACTCCCCTCGACGTGGGCATCCACTGCCGTGTCTTCCCTGGGTCTGGGTCGTTCCCTTCCTAGGCCTCGTCATCGTCCATCGCCTTGGTGCTCTCGGTACGGTGTTGTCAACACGGTCAACAAACAACAGCCATCAGAAGAGGACCATACGTGGAAAGGCTAACAGCTAGGACCCACCAGCTACATCTTCGCACACAAGGAAGTGCCTCCTTATTACGGGCAAAAACAATTATTCCTCCCGCTGACAGCTAGGACCCACAAGCTATATCTTCACACGCAAGGAAGTGCCTCCTTATCCTCCTGGAAATCTGGGACCCACACGGTCAAAGTGTACATAGCGTTGTCTGTCTTGTCATGAACCTATACATACATACATACTAGTCGACCGATCTCTCTGCAACGATGAACCATAACCGAGTAAGGACGGGCATGTGTTGTAGTAGAGCCCCCGACCTAACAGTTCATGTAGTCCCATCAAAATCATGTACACATACGTACAGCCACGCTGCAGAAAATATGGCGATGTACGTACATACGGGCATGGTCTTGAACGCATATAACAACGGTGTCATGTTCATCGGTAGCCTACCAGCTGGTGGGAAAGAAGGAAAGAGCGTCGTGTTCATCGGGAGCCAAGCGACTGGGTCGGAACGCCTGTTCATCGGGAACCAATAAACTTAGATGGAACAGCCGAAACGGGGTCCTGTTCATCGACTCGGGGTCTTGCGTACCACAAAACGGAGGAAATGGAGTTCTCTTCGACAGCTTATGGTCGAAACGGGGTCTTGTTGATCGGGAGGGGTGTGGCATACCACAAAATTGAGGAAACAGAATTCTGTCCAACTGTCTATAGTTGAAATGGGGTCCTGTTGATCAGGAGGGGTCTGGTTACCTCCAAACGGAGGTCACAGACTTCCCACCAACCTCCTATGGTCGAACATGTTCATCGGGAGGGGTGTGGCATATCACAAAACAGGACTCCACGGGCTACTTTTCATCTATCGTCAACTTCCTCCAGCCTCCACCAGCTACTGTTCATCGCCGTCGACTTCCTCCAGAGCCTCCATCGGCTACTGTTCATCTAGCCTCCATAGGGTCTTATTCCTCCACCCCAACCGACTAGGGTGTGGTGGCCTCCTCAGGGTCTTGTTCATGCAGCGGCAACTGCCTACTACCACGGGGTCCTGTTCATCCAACCCCCACGGGCTGGGGTGGAGCGTACGAGCCGGCAGCAGCAACAAGAACTATTCATCCATAGCAAACCAAATGTCAATGTACTAAGATTTGTGTCCTTAGTACCCCAGAGTTATGCAGAGGCAGTAGAAACCTTCCTGACGGTGGAGAACAACTAAAGACAAGCTCAATACCAGATTACAAAGACACAAAGAAGACCTCCAGTCAGGTGATCAAAAAGTACTACAGATGAGTACAGTAGATTAAGGCTAGAGTTCCCGGCAAGGTCCTTGCCGGGAAGCTAGCAAAGACCCGCCAAGCCTCGAGCCCAGCAAGCTCTAAGCCCAACAAGAATCCCACTACCATGCCACCGCTCCACCTCATCGATCAAGTTGTCACTTATCGTATAGGTGTCGAGTGGGAAGGTAGTTTGGTGAATCTTGTCAGGGCACGTGTCCGCTCACTGCCGAAGACATGACTTTAATGACACCCGTCCCAGGATCGTGTCAAACTAATATGACGTTGATGGGCGAATGACACAGAAGGAGAGACGACTCTTGCCATGGAACTTCATCAATATAACTCCTCACGGTGCAATTAATGCGTTTGTCCTAACCAGCCAGAGTTATGTATTTGGCACTGTAGCCACACTATTCACTTTATGTAATTACTGTTTTGTCACTATGGTGACCCATTTCCCTATAAAAGGAGGACCATGGCTACCTTCACAACGGTCGACACTTTGCACGAACACGCGTGTAGCTGCACTTCACGCGCAACCTTGCCGGAACTGCGCTCCCTTGTACTTGTGCTCATACATACAATACACAAAAGCAGGAGTAGGGTTTTACGCTTCACAGCGGCCCAAACCTGGGTAAACTTCCTACATTCCTGCTAGTTCTTCTCTTTGTGCTCACTGATCTCCCTAGTTGAACTGCAAAGGGGCCTTTTCTGGTCCCATAGATTGTCGTACGCACGACATCATTGGCGCGCCAGAAGCCATTGAGATGGTCCAACACGCCCATCATTTTTGACACCGAGGACTACCCTGATCGCACAACCGTGGTCGGGTGCTTGCTGTTGTTGGTTTCACCAACAATACGCAACCTCAAGGTGACAAAGATGTTGGTTGACGGTGGGGCTGGTCTCAACTTGATCTCACCTGATGTGATCAAGCGGCTGCAAATTTTGGATGAAGACTTCAAAAAGACGGGTACATTCCAAGGAATCAATCCAGGGAGGAGTCAACCGAAGGGCAAGATCACTTTGCTGGTGACGTTTGGTAGCGGGCTCAACTATAGGACTGACAAAATGTTCTTTGATGTCGTCAAGATTTCGTTGTCGTACAATGGAATCCTTGGCCGCCCGGCACAGGTGAAATTCATGGTGGCATCCCACTATGCCTACAACATGTTGAAGATGCTAGGGCTGATGAGTGTCATCACCATCCATTCTGACAAGAAGGATGCATTGATCTACATGGACCAGCTGTACCCAGAGGCAGTTGCAGCATCTTCCGCCAAAGCTAATGCTCCTGCCGACAAAGCTCCCTGCAGGAAGAAAAGGAAGAAGACTGGAAAGACCACTGACAAGGACTCCGGCAAGCGCACCTCTTCACAGTACTACGCTCCCGTCGAGGACATGCCAGAGAGCTCTACCGACAAGAGCAAGAAGAACAAAGTAGCTCCGACAGAAACTAAGAAGGTGTCCACCAAGGAGGATGGCATGGGGGGGGGGGGACTTTCACCATAAGTTCCACCCTCGATGACAAATAGGAAAGCACGCTCATTGCTTTCCTGTGGGCGAATGTCGATGTGTTTGCATGGCAACCATCTGACATCCCCCCCAGGGATGTAATTGAGCACCACCTTGCTATCTATCCCCACGGGCGGCCTATCAAGCAGAAGGTGCGGAAGCAAGCTTTGGAAGTGCAACAGTTTATTGCCGAATAGTTCCAGAAGTTAGAAGCGGCAGGTTTAGTCAGAGGAGTACTCCATCCCACATGGTTGGCCAATCTAGTTGTAGTGCGCAAGGCGAATGGCAAATGGTGGCTTTGTATTGACTATACAGATATCAATAAAGCTTGCCCAAAAGATCCTTTTCCCTTGTGGCGCATCAACCAAATTGTTCACTCCACTTCCGGATGTGACTTGTTGTCGTTTCTTAATGCCCAATCTGGGTATCATCAGATTTTCATGTCAAAGGAAGATAAAGAGAAGACCGCATTTATCACTCCATGTGGCACATATTGCTTTATACGTATGCCTTTCGGATTGAAAAGTGCTGGTTCAACATTTGCAAGAGCATTCCAGATTGGTTTTGAGCCCCAGTTGCACAGTAATGTGGAAGCATATATGGACGATATAGTGGTCAAACACCAAGGAAAGAGCAACACTGATACAAGATTTGGAAGAAACATTTGCTAATCTACGGAAGATCAATCTGAAGGTTAACCCCAAGAAGTATGTATTTGGCATTCCATCGGGCAAGCTTCTCGGGTTCTTTGTTTCTTAGCGTGGTATCAAAGCCAATCCCGACAGGATCAAAGCTACTGAGCATATTGAAGCACCGAAGCATGTCAAGGATGTGCACCGCCATGCCGGCTGCATTGCTGCATTGAGCAGGTTCATCTCCAAATCTGCTGAGCACGCCTTGTCATTTTTCAAAATTTTGAAAAAAGGCAGGTCCAATGAAAAGGACTGCGGAGGCGAAGGTCGTGCTGCAAGATTTGAAGAAGTACCTATCCTCTGCGTCAACGCTGGTTGCGCCAAGGTCAGGAGAACCATTGCTGCTATACTTGGCGGCAACAAATCAAGTGGTCAGTGTTGCATTAGTGGCTGAGAGGGAAGCTGAAGATGAAGAAGCAGCAGATGCAGACCCGTCATGTGACAAGCCGAGATCTTCTCCGGCAAGTCTTGGTGCCGACAAGTCTAGTGCAGATCAAGCAAATGCGATAGAACAACAAGTAGTGCAGAAGAAGAAGTTGGTGCAGTGCCCAATTTATTTTGTTAGCTCCCTTCTCTAGGGGACTAGATCAAGATATTTTGGTGTGCAAAAATTTATTTTTGGTCTACTCATGGCCTCAAGAAAGCTGCGCCACTAATTTCAAGCACATAAGATCATCGTCGTCACTCGCTTTTTGATGTAGAGAATCTTCAGAAATCCAGATGCAACCGGCAGGATTGTTGAGTGGGTGTTGGAACTGTCAAGTTTTGATGTCAAGTTTGAAAGCACTTCAACTATTCAGAGCAGAGCCTTGGCGGAGTTCATTTTCGAATGGACGCCAATGCCAGACGAAGAAACACCATAAATAGCTCTCCCCGGCAAGGAAACAACTCAGGAATGGATCATGTACTTTGAAGGGGCCTTTTTGCTGCAAGGCATCGGTGCTGGAGTGTTTCTTGTCGCACCCACCAGAGAGCACCTCAAGTACATGATTCAAGAATTGCCCCAGGGAGCAAGCGACAAACAACACTGCTGAGTATGAAGGACTGCTTGCCGGTCTCAGGATCGCAGCAGACCTTGGAATCAGAAAGCTCATTATCAGATTTGACTCGCTTTTGGTTGTGAAACAAGTCAACAAGAATTATCAGAGTCCTTTGATGGAAGCTTATGTTGATGAAGTGAAAAAATTGGAAGAGCACTTTGATGGATTGCAAATGAAGCATGTTCCTCGTACAGATAACAACATAGCTGATGATCTGTCAAAGTGTACCGCACTTAAGCTACCTATGGAACCATGGACTTTTGTGCTCCATTTGACTCAGCCATCTGTAACACCATCAATAGGGAAGAACAAGAGAAGAAAGTCGAGTATCGGCAAATACTTCCATGCCAAGCTGCCAGAAGCAGCCGACAAGGATGTTGATGGGAACAACGTCAAGCTTGCCGGTGAGCAGCAGGCTCCAACAGGATCCTAGGTCCTTGTCATTGAGACAAGTGCTCCCGCAGCTGAAGATACGCCTTAGTCCCTATCGTTGAGCCACAAGCTCCGACATGGGCACAGCCGATCGTCCATTTCCTTCAAATAGGAGAACTTCCCGAAGATCAAGAAGAAGCTGAAAGAGTAGCTCGTCAGTCTAGTATGTATCAGTTTGTCGGCAACAACCTATACAGAAAGAAACCAAATGGGGTGAAATTGAAGTGTATTTATCGAGAAGACGAACAGAAGCTATTGGCGGAGATACATGGAGGCATATGGGGCTCTCACATAGGATCAAGAGCCCTTGCCGGCAAAGCATTCCGGCAGGGTTTTTATTGGCCCCCTGCTCCCCGGGATGCAATTGAGCTAGTAACCAAGTGTGTAGCATGCCAGTTTCATTCGAAGCAATCACATCAGCAAGCTCAAGCTCTTTAGACGATCACTCTCTCCTGGCCCTTCTCGGTCTGGGGGATTGACATACTGGGCCCCTTCCCTCGCGCTATTGGGGGCTTTGAGTACTTGTATGTCGCAACCGGCAAGTTCACAAAGTTGCCAGAAGTAGAACCAGTGAGGAAGGTGACAACACAGTCAGTCGTCAAATTTTTCAAGGGACTTGTTTGCCATTTTGGACTGCCCAACAGGGTCATCACTGACAACGGCACACAGTTTACAAGCCGCACCTTCATGCAATACCTCAAAGGCCTAGGCAGCAAGATTTGTTTTCCATCAGTTGCTCATCGAAGGAGCAACGGCTAGGCGGAAAGGGCAAATGCTTAAGTGTTGCAAGGCCTCAAGACAAGAACTTTTGACAAGCTGCACAAATGCGGAAGACGCTAGATTGATGAGTTGCCAGTGGTTCTTTGGTCACTCGGGATGACAGCAAATCGAGCTACTGGCCAGACACCCTTCTCCCTATTCTATGGTGCAGAAGTAGTGCTCCCCATGGAACTCATGTATGGGTCACCTCGAGTGCTCGCTTCTGATGAGCTTGAGCAAGAGCAGCTGCGTCAAGATGATGCCACCCTCCTTGAGGAAGATCATCTTTGGGCTCATGTGCGTGCTGCACGCTACCAGCAAGCTTTGCGTCGCTATCACAGCTACAAAGTTTACGCCCGAAGCCTTGAGGAAGGCGACCTTGTTCTTCGGCGTGTTCAGTCCGCCAAGAATTCAAACAAGTTGACGCCAAAGTGGGAAGGCCCTTACCGGGTAGTATGAGTCACTAGGCCCAGCGCAGTCCACCTAGAGACCGAAGATGGCACCCTGGTGCACAACTCATAGAATATTGAGCATCTTCGCAAGTTCTATCCGTGAGGCGTGGGTTGCCGGGCTGCATGGCAACCACCTTTTGTATGAGTCTGCTGATAAGGCACGCAATCCTTTGTACAAAGACAGGCGCAGATCCTGTGCATAGTGAAATAAAGCTAAGTGTTTCACAACTCTTGTCGATTCACATGTTCAGTTATATGTGTTTATTTGTGATGTTGTGTTACGCTTGCCTTATATGAATGTGAACAAACCGTCAAGGTTCCATATTTCTATTTTCTCTTCTTTCTTTTTCTCAAAAGGACAGAAGGTTGCCTCGCGTGCATGTTTACTGCGGGGAGTGATGGTATGGATACCGATAAGTGACGTTTAAGTTAATATTCCATGACAAGAAGTACAACAAAGAAAAGCTAAGTTGAATTTTTTTCAAACAAATTCTTTGTTATAGAGCTACTTTCCCTTGAATGTTTTGACTTTTGTATGGAAAACCTACATGTGAAGGAACCTTATCGTGATCAGCTTGCGCTCTTATTCTATTTCGTGTCCTCTCAGCAATCTAAGTAGATACATTGAAATCGACAGGTTACCTTGCTGACAGCGGCATTTCTAGCAGGCTGCTAAGGACCCGTTCCTCGGGCACTCGCGGCAAGTGTCCACACCGGCAAGTTTCCAAAACAAGCGTAGGATATAAGACATGCAAAAACAAATCGAAACAAGGGGAAGCAACATACATTTCATCCAAACACAGTAAGTTTATATTACATCGATAACTTGCCGCGGTTCTAATCAAAGATAAATGTTGTCTTTTACATGGACTGCTGGCGACAAGAGGAGGCACGACAACTAGTCCCTGTGCTAGCCTTCAACCCTCTTCACCTCGCTCACCTTGTCGATGATCAGCTTGACGGCTTCTTCAATTGCCTTGGTGTCTGATACCACTTGATAGAGGCAAAGGTGTCCCGTCTTTCGATGAGATGATGATTATCATTTCAGAGGAGTAGACTTTGACAATCCGACTACGAACATGCGAGGACGTCGCACCTTAGCAATCAGTAAACCAACACTGAGAGGTTATTTACCACGCCGGAGCATGATCAGCCTGACCACGAAGGTCTATTTCCTTCAAGCAAACAAAGAACAAGCGAGAAAATAAGATTGCAATATGGATATTGCGAATATAAGATAAAGGCTTTATTGATCAAGGTGGGGTTCTGTGACGTCTTGGTCTGGTCGTTGAACATAAACGAAGTACGGGAAGTTGCAGCTATGGGGAACTTTTAATCTAAACAAAACCCAAAGTCTAAATGATGCCCTAAGGGCTGTATATATGGAGGAAGAGGGGGGGGGGGGATCTCATGGCCCCTTGGAGGAGGGATCCGAAACCAATCCTAAGTCTGTTTTCCCCACACATACGGACTCTAAAAACAACCTATACTTCAGTATTTTGAAATTACATAGGCCTGGCCCAATAATAAGGTGATGCAGCACCTATAATAGCCTCTGGACGAAATTTATGAAGTGGGATCTTGTATATTTCGTCCAAGGCTTCATGCACTCATTATGCTGGCTTCAAAGTCCTGAAATCATCACTTGTAACTCAGTTCTTGTTCCCCTTGCGCATGCCATCATCTCCATGCTTGATCTTGCTCCAATGTTCATCCTTCTTGTCCAAGCTAGTCCCTTCATTTTTAAGCAAGACAAACGTATCCAATTTAGGCAGCATCATATTCTCATGAACATTAGAATCATTACCAAGAAATGAAAGTACCTGGTAATTTAATTAGCGTGCGCAAGCTCTAGTAATTGGTCCAGTATGTATAGCAGCAGGGGCTGTGGGTGTAACAATGGTATTGATATCCTCATCAGTGTCAGTATCCTTTGGCAAGGATGCGAGGACGTTGGTGAAGTTGATGCATGGGTTTCAATAGCCAACCTTGACGAGCACCTTGAAAAGGACAGCTTGGCAAAGTTTGCAGGCTTCTGTGGCAAGGGAGGCGGCTCGGTTGGTTTGGATATGCTTGAGGGCGTCGATGATACTCTCGAAGAAGAGGGTAATCCTAGCGCTGGCGTTCACCCTATCATTGGCGGGGTAGCTGAAGTTCTGAAGACCCATGATGTCTAGTTGTGCAGTAAGCCTCTGAGCTGCATCAACAAGCTGGTCGGTCCAGATCTTCACGCCCTTCTCATAATCATTATATGTGGTAGAAGCACTAGCGAGCAAGTTCTTCTCATTCTAGAGATCCTTGAGCAAGCCCTTCTCGCGAGCCTTGCTCTTGTCAAGATTCTTCTTGTGCATTGCCACTTTCAGCTTGAGATCTGCAAAGGTTTCATTGGCTACGACAAGATCTTTATTCTTGGCAGATATGGTGGTCTGCATCTCCGCAAAGTCATAGAGAATCTTCTCTCTATCAACCTTGAACGTAGAGATCTCCTTATCGCTAGCCTCAAGATCTGCCGTTAGCTTCTTGACCTTGTCGTCCCACTTGTTCTTGGCGGCCTTGGTAGCAGCAGCAGCCTTGATGGCCTCCTCATGCTTGTTGGCATGGTCTGCAGCCTAAGCTTCGAGTGTTTCCTTGTGTTTCTGCTCCATCTCTTGTGTCCGCTGCGTAACAAGCTTCTCAATCTCTTCATCCTTGCCGGGAAGCGTGGCAGCAAGCTCTGCCTCGGGCACGGCAAGGTCCTCTTCATGGGTGTCAAGATCAATCTTGCGCCTAGGATAGCTGCACTTCCCACGCAACCTTGCCGGAATTGCGCTCCATTGTACTTGTGCTCATACATCCAATACACAAAAGCAGGAGTATGGTTTTACGCTTCACAACGGCCCGAACTCGGGTAAACTTCATGCATTCCTGCTAGTTCTGCTCTTTATGGTCACCCATCTCCCAAGTCAAACCGCAAAGGGGCTTTTGCTCGTCCCATAGATCGTTGTACGCACGACACCAACCGGCTCGAGCGATGCGTCTCGACTCGTGTCTATGTGTATCGCACATGAGGCAGCAACGAGCACTGTTCATCGAGAGGCAACCCAACACCGGACAGCTATATCTCGCACGAGGGCTTGATCGGCTTTAGTAAGGAGTGAAAGGATCGATCGATTGGGTTTAGTGAGCAGCTGTGAACTATGAAGGAATCACTTGGGTTCAGTTAGTAGCAAAGGGATGGATCGGGTTTAGTATGTTGTGCGAGGGATCGATCGCTCGGGTTCAGTATGTAGTGCAAGGGCGAGATTGATCCCTCGGGTTCAGTAGTCAAACGCCTCGCTTTGGTTCAGTTAGAGAACACAACTCGCATACATGCGTGTGTACGAGAGAAATGCACAAACGACTGCATCGATCGGGCCCGACCACCCATCGTATACCAGGCACTCCCCGAAAATTTCCTCGCCCCCACTTCTACCATGTTTTTTACGGCATGGACGGCCCAAAGAATGTCATGCAGGTGCGTCTCCAGCCCTCCCAGGACGAATAGCCCATTTTCTATCATAATTTTTTGTTATAGAAGTAGGAGCCAACCACATCTATGATGATACATGTTTTCTTCACAATTATTATCATAGAGGTGTCATATCCATGACAGAAAAAGTTTTCGTCTGGGCCATAATGTCACAGATGTGTGTTTTTTTGTAGTGTATGCAAGCATCCACGATACAAACGCATGAGAGAAAATGACAAGTACAAAACGGATGACGAGATCAAGGCAGGAATCCTGTTCAAGGTTGTTTGGTACCTGCCTTTAATTCCAAGGTTGAATCATTTGTTTGCAAACCCTAGAGAGACAAAGAGGTTGCGGTGGCATCGTGATGAGCGAACTGCAGATAAATATATGAGGCACCCAAAAGATGGTGCTTAGTGGGAATTAACTAACAACATGCATGAAGACTTTGCCAAGGATCGTAGAAATATAATACTCGGGGAGTGTACTGACGGAATGAATCCATTTGGTGATATGAGCACCCAACAAAACACATGGCCGGTGCTTCTGTGCATATATAACCTTGCTCCTTTGTTGTGTATGAAGAAAAAGCACATCATGATGTCAATGATTATCCAAGGCCCGAAGCAACCTGGAAAAGACAGCGATATTTACTTTCAGATACTGGTAGAAGAACTGCTGACATAGTGGAAAAAGCTTGGTGTAAAATTTTATGATGCTTACAAAAACAGTTTTTTGTTCTACATGTGTTGCTGCTTGTCGGTGGTGAAACCGGGAGACCTCTAGGTAGGGGGTCCTGATGTATGGATATCAAATCGATGGTAAAAGGGACGAAGGAGATAGTGTTTACCCAGGTTCGGGCCCTCTCGAACAGGTAATGCCCTACGTCCTGCTTTGATTGTATTGATGATGATGATGTATCGAGAACAAGCTTGATCTACCTCGAGATCGTAAGGAGATACCTAACTCTAGGGCTAGATGATGGTAATTGTGTTCAAGTCCCCACTACGGGCTAAACACTTTGGCTTATATAAATGCCAGGTAGGGCATCTAGGGTTACCTAGTCGGTATCTAGGTGAGCGCATGGAGGCAGCGGGAGATGTCTTGGAGTATATGTCAAGTCTTTGGTGGAGGCAGTCTTAATCACGAACAGGTGTGTAGCTTCCGGAGTCCATCAGATGGAGAATGAAGGCCTACAGGCCAATCCTAAGGACTATGGGCCGACTAGGTTAGCACCTCTAGTCTAGGACACCGCCTGTAGCCCCCAAACTGATCTTCTATGCCCAGGACGACCTCTTCAATTGTAATAACTTTGGATCCGAAGTCCTTGGATCGATAGACGAGTTCCCCTTCTCTGGTTATTCGAGATACTTTCCCTTATCCAAAGCTACCATGGACCACCCTCAAAGGAATGGCGTCACCGGAACAGGACCTAATCGAAACCACTCAGCATCTGAAGATGCTAGGTTACTTAGCCTTAATGACCTGCCGCGTAGGTGTGAACACTGCTCCTAGCCTGATAACTTTATCGAAGTGGCATCACCCATGGCTGGGCAGGCAGTTACTGCTCACCCGAATCGCGACCTGAGGCAATCCTCTCATTGGCATGTCCCATCAAAATGGAGATCGTGCCCTTTTTTAAGGGATATCATTAAGTTGTTTCTCCCTATACACATAACGACATCTTTTACAGGTAGTGGTGATTTCAACGGCGCGGCAAGAGGGACTCTTGGCCTTTAACCAGCCTATTTAAGAGCAAAAAGGATAGCGACAGGAAAAGTACGCTCCCATTCCTCCCTGCATGCTGCCTCTCGAGCTCCAGTGCCCAGATCCCTTCCCGAATTCATCTTTCTTCCGCAACACTCCTCAGCCCCGACCCCTAGAAATGGTGGATGCCAACCTCAAGGGTCACTGGGCTGGCTCCTCCATCATAGAGGGCGCCATCCTAGAGTTGTGCAGCGCGGGGTACATCCCCATTGAGGTTAACAACCGTGTGTCGTATCCGCAGCAGCAAGTACCCGCTCCCAACCCTGGGGAGAGTGTAGTCTTCACCCCCCACCTCATTACTGGTCTATGGTTCCCACTGCACCCTTTTGTGTGTGGGTCATGTTTCACTATGGGCTAGATTTCCACCACCTAACCCCAAATTCCAGCCTCCACCTCACCTCCTTCATTACAGTCTGCGAGGCCTTCCTCCGCATCGAGCTACATTTTGGATTGTGGATGAAGATCTTCGGTGTCAAGCCAAAATCCAGCAGCTCCAAGCTCGCAGAGTGCAGAGGGGTGATGATCAGCAAGAACCAAAAGCTGGACTAGTTCAAAGGCACCTTTGTGGAGACTATCAAGCAATGGCAGCGCGAGTGGTTTTACATCACCGAGCCGCTGGCCGCTGGCCAGGCCGAGGTCCCAGCGTTTTCAGTTGGGCCTCTGACGAAACTTGTTTATTGGAAGAAGAAGGGCATGGAGTGGGGGAACCCAGAGGAGGTGAAGGTATTGTCCCAGAAGATCAAGATATGGATAGACCAGAAGAACCTCCATTTGGTGGACGTGGTAAATGTCATGCTCCACCGCCGCGTCCTGCCGCTCCAATCTCGGGCCTCCCACATGTGGGCATACAAGCCTGAGCATGCGGTGCCCGTCCACCACTTCTTTCGCTCCACCTTGGCCGGGATGTGGACGCTATTGTTCAAGCCGTCCGAGAATGATTTCCCACCGGAAGGGTGGGAACTCGGCTTCGATGCTAGCCACGACACCCCCGAGGTAATCTTTCAATACACAGTTCTATACTCCGTGTTACTTTGAATGTTCACCAACTCTCTCCTCCTCTATGCAGCGGTGTAACACCTCTTATCCCTGCTGTAATCTCTACTTAAATATGGTTCTCAACACTATATATTATTATCCAATGATATGTGGTTATCCTCGGATGTTTGAGTAGATCCGTTTTGTCCTATGGGTTGATTGATGATCATGATTGGTTTGAGTTGTATGTTTTATTTTGGTGCTATCCTATGGTGCCCTCCATGTTGCGCAAGTTTGAGGGATGCCCGCACTAGGGTGTTGCAATATGCTCATGATTCGCTTATAGTGGGTTGCGTGAGTGACTGAAACCCAAACCCGAGTAAGTGGGTTGTTGCGTATGGGAGTAAAGAGGATTTGATACTTAATGTTGTGGTTGGGTTTTACCTTAATGATCTTTAGTAGTTGCGGATGCTTGCTAGAGTTCCAATCATAAGTGCATATGATCGAAGTAGAGAAAGTATGTTAGCTCATGCCTCTACCTCATATAAGATTGCAATAATTATTATCGGTCTAGTTATCGATTGCCTTGGGAGAAATAACTTTCTTGTGAAAAAAAGCTCTCTACTAAAACTAACTTAATTGTTTATTTATCTAAACATCCCTAGCTTTTATTTACGTGCTCTTTATTATCTTGCAAACCTATCCCTTTACAACTACAAAGTACTTCTAGTTTCATACTTATTCTAGGTAAAGCGAACTTTAAGTGTGCATAGAGTTGAATCGGTGGTCCATAGAACTTGAAGGGAATATAAATTCTACCTTTAGCTCCTCGTTGGGTTCGACACTCTTATTTTATCAAGAAAGGCTACAATTGATCCCCTATACTTGTGGGTTATCAAGACCTTTTTCTAGGGCCGTTGCCGGGGAGCAATAGTGTGGGGTGAATATTCTCGTGTGTGCGTGTTTGCTTTATCACTAAGTAGATTTTATTTTATGTCCTAAGTTGTTCTCTATCTTTAGTTATGGACATTGAACACGAAATACCAAAAAATTTAGGTGTACTTGCTGCTCATGGAGATGGGGAACCTCCTAAAACCCTCGATGCTCGTTATGTGAAAAATATTAAACACTACTTTGATCATCCAGAGAAAACCCGTTCAACTTGATAATTGGAGACACGTTGGATCAACGTGAATACTTTAGGAATTATCGCTTGAATCAAAAAGGGAAACTCTTATGGGATCAAATTGAAATATTGCATTGGTACGCTTGGGATCTATGCTTGAGATATGATTATACTTGTTGCTCTAGGATGATGGCTCCACACTTCCCTTTTCATGTGAATTTAATGATAATGAAACCTTGGCTTCTTATGCTAATGGTATATATGATTACTACGATGTGGAACAAAAAGAAGAATTTGTTGCTTTTAAGGGTGCTTATGAAATTGAATCTTTGTTTGAAAAGTATGAGGATCGTGATGATGCTATTTATAGATCTGAAAATTTTGCTATAATAATTATAGATACAATGCCGATATTGATGAATTTATTGAGAAAGTCTCCGTTGTCCAAGAAGAGACTAATATTTTGCAAGAAACTATGGAAGAAGAAATTGATGAAACTGTGAGCTCATTGGATGAAAAAGATGATGAGGAGAGCAAAGAACAAAAGGAGGAAGAGCGGATTAGCTACCCGTTCCCACCTTCTAATGAGAGTAACTCTTCAACTCATACATTGTTTAATTTCCATTCATGCTTATCGAAGGATGAATGCTATGGTGCCTTGGATTCATTTGAAATATCCCTTTTTGATGAAATTGATGCTTGTGGCCGTGATGCCAATATGGATTATGCTTATGGAAGTGAACTTGCTATAGTTCCTTATTTCAAGAATGAAATTATTTCTATTGCACCCATGCATGATAGTCCTATTATCTTTTTGAATTCTCCTAACTACACTATATCGGAGAAGTTTGCGCTTATTAAGGATTATATTGATGGGTTGCCTTGTACCACTACACATGATGATTTTGATAGATATAATATGCATGTGCTTGCTGCTCCTACTTGCAATTATTATGAGGGAGGAACTACATCTCCACCTCTCTATGTTTCCAATACTATAAAATTGCAAGAAACTGTTTATACTATGCATTGGCCTTTACTTGATATGCATGAATTGTTCTTTTATGACATGCCAATGCATAGGAAGAGAGTTAGACTTCGTTGTTGCATGATATATATTACTTTATTCTCACTACTAAGATACAAATCATTGTTAACTAAAATTGGCTTTGATATACCTTGGGATCTGGGTGGATCAATTACTTGAGCACTATATGCCTAGTTTAATGGCTCTAAAGAAAGCACTGCCAGGGAGACAACCCGAAAGTCTTAGAGAGTCATTTTATTCTATTGTGTGCTTTTAAAAAGTTTAAAAACAAAAAATATAGAGGGGAACCTAAAACTTTTCAAAAAGGAAAGTGAAAGTAAGAAAGACGAGCACTGTTGAAGTTGGGGAGCTCCTTGAACTTTGTTCATGCCCATGGAAGCTTTGCAAATCTTGAATTATAGAAACTTTTGAACAAAAATAATTATCCCCTTGTACAAATCCATTGTATTATAAAAATAATGTGCCAAGATTTGCCTTTAGGATGATTAGATTGCTTGTTTGGTATGTGCGGTGCAAAAACAAAAACTTTTGTTGTAGTCCATGAATTTACATTTTTTACTGGAACGTGCAAAATTTCTGAAATTTTTACACGGTACTGTTATACAATTCTTTTATTTTTTTCCTAATTTTTCAAAATTATTTGAGTTATATAAGTATATGTACCATCTGCATCTTCACAGATTGTTGTTATAGTTTCATTATTTGTGTATGTTTGAAATCTTGTTGAGCCTCCTTTGACTTGGGGCCATAGAATTGTGATAGCATATAGTGGGTAATGTTTAACTATAATTATAAAATAATGTTAGAGCAGTACATGATGGGATTTGATGTTATATGTACTAACCCCGCTAATAAAAAGGTTGGTTAATTTTTTGTGGATGAACTGTTCGAAGATCGAGGAGGTATTGATATGAGAAGAATGAGGAGAGGCAAAAGCTCAAGCTTGGGGATGCCCGAGGCACCCCAAGTAAATATTCAAGGAGACTCAAGCATCTAAGCTTGGGGATGCCTCGGAAGGCATCCCATCTTTATTCGACAATTATCAGTATGTCTCATTTTTTGTTTTGTTCACATGATATGCATAAATTCTTGGAGCATCGTGTGCCTTTTATTTTTCTTTTATGCACCATCCTGGTATGAGATAGTCCTTGGTTGATTTATAGAATGCTCTTTGCACTTCACTTATATCTTTTGAGTATTGCTTTTTAGAATGCTTCATGTGCTTCACTTATATCATTTGAAGTTTGATTGCCTGTTTCTCTACATATAGAAAACCATTATTTGTAGAATGCTCTTTTGCTTCACTTATATTTGTTAGAGCATGGGAAAATCTTTTGTAGAAAGAACTAAAATCTCATGCTTCACTTATATCTGTTTAGAGAGTCAATAGGAATTGGTCATTCACATGGTTAGTCATAAAATCCTACATAAAACTTGTAGATCACTGAATATGACATGTTTGATTCCTTGCAATAGTTTTGCGATATAGATATGGTAATATGTGGGAGGTACTAGGGAATGATTGTGGTTAGTCAGAATATTGGTGTTGAGGTTTGTGATTCCCGACGCATGCACGTATGGTCTCTCGTTATGATATGAAATTGGAGCATGCTTTATTATTGATTGTCTTCCTTATGAGTGGCGGTCGGGGACGAGCGATGGTCTTTTCCTACCAATCTATCCCCCTAGGGGCATTCATAGTAGTACTTTGCTTCAAGGGCTAATAAACTTTTGTAATAAGTATGTGAGTTCTTTATGACTAATGTGAGTCCATGGATTATATGCACTCTTGTTTTTCCACAATTTACTGGCCTCTTCGGTACCATGCATTGCCCTTTCTCACCTCGAGATTCGGTGCAAACTTCACCGGTTCATCCAAACCCCGTGATATGATACGCTCTATCACACATAAGCCTCCCTATATTTTCCTCAAAACAACCACCATACCTACCTATCATGGCACTTGCATAGCCATTCCGAGATATATTGCCATGCAACTTCCACCATCATCATATACATGACTTGAGTATTCATTGTCATATTGCTTTGCATGATTGTAAGATAGCTAGCATGATATTTTCATGGTTTGTCCGTTTTTGATATCTTTGCTATGCTAGATCATTGCACATCCTGGTACACCGCCAGAGGCATTCATATAGAGTCATATTTTGTTCTACTATCAAGTTGTAATATCGAGTTGTAAGTAAATAAAAGTGTGATGATCATCATTATTGGAGCATTGCCCCAGTGAGGAAAGGATGATGGAGACTATGATTCCCCCACAAGTCAGGATGAGACTCCGGATGAAAAGAAAAAATAAAAAAAGGCCAAAAAGAGCCCAACAAAAAAAGAAAAAAAAACAAAAAAATGAGAGAAAAAGAGAGAAGGGGCATTGTTACTATCCTTTTCCACACTTGTGCTTCAAAGTAGCACCATGTTTTCATATAGAGAGTCTCCTATGTTGTCACTTTCATATACTAGTGAGAATTTTTCATTATAGAACTTGGCTTGTATATTCCGATGACGGGATTCCTCAAATGTCCGAGGTCTTCATGAGCAAGCAAGTTGGATGTGCACCCACTTAGTTTTCAGTTTGAGCTTTCATACACTTATAGCTCTTAGTGCATCCGTTGCATGGCAATCCCTACTCCTCGCATTGACATCAATTGATGGGCATCTCCATAGCCCGTTGATTAGCCTCATCAATGTGAGACTTTCTCCTTTTGTCTTCTCCGTATTAATCTCTACCACCGTATTCTATTCCACCCATAGTGCTATATCCATGACTTGCACTCATGTATTGCGTGGGGTTGAAAAAGCTGAAGCGCGTTAAAAAGTATGAACCAATTGCTCGGCTTGTCATCAGGGTTGTGCATGATAAATACTTTGTGTTAAGAAGATGGAGCATGACAAGGCTATATGATTTTGTAGGGATAATGTTCTTTAGCATTGATATTTTGAAAGACATGATTGTTTGTTGGGATGCTTGAGTATTGATGTCTTTATGTCAATTATAGACTATTGCTTTGAATCACTCGTGTCTTAATATTCATGGCATGATTAGATTACATGATCAAGATTATGCTAGGTAGCATTCCACATCAAAAATTATCTTTTTTATCATTTACCTACTCGAGGACGAGTAGAAATTAAGCTTGGGGATGCTGATACATCTTCGTTGTATCTATAATTTTTGATTGTTTCATGCCAATATTCTACAACTTTCATATACTTTTGGCAACATTTTATATTATTTTTGGGACTAACATATTGATCCAGTAACCAGTGCCATTTCTTGTTTGTTGCATGTTTTTTGTTTCGCAGAATATCCAGATCAAACAAAGTCCAAACGCGATAAAATTTTACAGAGAATTATTTTGGAATATATGTGATTTTTGGGAAGAGGAATCAATGTGAGACGATGCCCAAGGGGCCCACAAGCTCAAGGGGCGCACCCCTCTACCTAGGGCGCGCCTGGCAAGCTTGTGGCAACCCTTTAGGTCGGCCGGTGGTGTCCTTCAGCCGCAAGGAATCTTATATCCTGATAAAAATCGTGTAAAAATTTCTGCCCAATCGGAGTTATAGATCTCCGGGAATTTAAGAAACGATGAAAGACCAGAAATCGGGGTCGCGAAACAGAAGAGAAACAGAGAGATAGATCCTATCTCGGAGGGGCTCCCAGCCCTCCGCTGCCATGGATGCCATGGACCAGAGGGGAAACCCTCCTCCCATCTAGCGGGTAGGTCAAGAAAGAAGAAGAAGGAGGGGGCTCTCTCCCCCTCTCTCCCGGTGGCACTGGAATGCCGTTGGGGCAATGATCGTGACGATGATCTACACCAACAACTTTGCATCCGTCATCACCAACTCTCTCCCCCTCTATGCAGTGGTGTAACACCTCTTCTGCCTGCTGTAATCTCTACTTAAACATGGTGCTCAACACTATATATTATTATCCAATGATATGTGGTTATCCTCTGATGTTTGAGTAGATCCATTTTGTCCTATGGGTTGATTGATGATCGTAATTGGTTTGAGTTGTATGTTTTATTTTTGTGTTGTCCTATGGTGCCCTCTGTGTTGCCAAGTGTGAGGGATTCCCTCTGTAGGGTGTTGCAATATGTTCATGATTCACTTATAGTTGGTTGCGTGAGTGACTAAAACACAAACTCGAGTAAGCGGGTTGTTGCGTATGGGAGTAAAGAGGACTTGATACTTAATGCTATGGTTGGGTTTTACCTTAATGATATTTAGTAGTTGCGCATGCTTGCTAGAGTCCCAATCATAAGTGAATATGATCCAACTAGAGAAAGTATGTTAGTTCATGGTCTCCCTTATATAAAATTGCAATAATGATTTCCGGTCTAGTTAGCGATTGGCTAGGGACAAATAACTTTGTTGTGACAAAAAGCTCTCTACTAAAACTAACTTAATTGTTTCTTTATCTAAACATCCCCTAGCTTTTATTTACGTGTTCTTTATTATCTTGCAAACCTATCCCTTTACACCTACAACATACTTCTAGTTTCATACTTGTTCTAGGTAAAGCGAATGTTAAGCGTGCGTAGAGTTGTATAGGTGGTCGATAGAATTTGAAGGGAATATAAATTCTACCTTTAGCTCCTTGTTGGGTTCGACACTCTTATTTATCGAGAAAGGCTACAATTGATCCCCAATACTTGTGGGTTATCAATGACTTTGTGTCTTTAATGCTTTCTGCCATGATTGCTTCCTCGCGAAGCATATTTCTCTGCCTTTTGCATGCTTTGGTGCTCTACCTTGCTAGTACCCAGCCCCCAAGCGTACTCCAGCCGTCACTGGTATGCTAGAATGCATGCCTAACAAGGCCAGATGGCGCAGGGCTCTGCGAGGTGGTAAGCTCTCCTGAGGCGCGATGCTCAAGAAGCCCCCCTTTGACGCACAAGTAACATGTGTAGGAAAGATAATGTTAGCGCTCATGAGGTCGCGAGGGGAAAACATCAAATGCACTAAGAGAAGCTCATGAGGCACTTTGACTTAGCTCTTTAGGATTACGCGACTTGCTGTGTCATCGCCCGCGGGTTGCACCTCGCGATGGGTGTTTGCCCGCGAGGCCCCTTGTGGGTACTTGGCGGAGGCGATGTGACAGGCTGCCTCACGAGGCGGCCCTCGTGAGGCCCCGTGAGGAGGGGTGCTCGTGAAGCTTCTTCTGCCCTGCATCAGTGAGATTGCCACCAAGTTTTTGCGAGCAATGAGGCGGCGCACGCTCATGAAGTTGCTTGTGGGTATCACGTGAGGAGATAAGTACCAAGGACCTTGGTGAGGTGACGTGCAAGGGAGCTGGCCCGCGAGCCAGAGCTCAGCCACTTGGGTTTTGTGGCGCTGCTGGGTCTGACCCAAGCATAGACACCATGTCTAGCCCCTGCTCGCGTGATACACAGAAGGAAGATCGCGAGTGCGCACGCCTCCTGAGGTGTACTTCACAACAGGCACACATAATAATTAGAAAATGAAGTTTTACTGATGCATGAAAGGATTTCATTACATAATAGAAGATACACGCTGTCGTGATGCACACGGGTCAGCTTGAGGATGTGATGGCGGCCCCTCAGGTAAGTAGTCTGCCATGTCTGTGCATGGGGCTTCCACTGGGTTGTGGGTGCGAGCTCTTGCGGCCAGCGGTAACACAGAGAGAGGCTCTGGAGTATGTACAGCTCCAATTCACTCATATCTGTGAGGTCACAGATAGAACTTGCGGAGGTGTTGGATGTTCCATGTGTTTTGTACTAGAGCGCCTTCCTCCATCTCCAGCCATGCTGCGCCAGGCCGGAACACGTGCACTACCCTGAAAGGGCCTTCCCACATGGGCGGGAGCTTGTGGAGTCCTTCTCTAGAGAGGATCCATCGTAGGACAAGGTTGCCAGCTTCAAGCATACGGGGACGTATGTTGCGGCTATGGTAGCGATACAGTGCCTACTAATATCACATTGCTCAGACGGCAACATGGGGGCATGCCTCCTGGAGGAGGAGCAGATCAGCTTCCCGCAGGCCATCCTGCCGAGCATCGTTGAAGGCCAGGACTGTAAGTGCATCTAGTGACACCCCTAGTTGGTTTTGGAGTGTTGACGACAAACATGGTTGAGGGACTAATATGTTTGTGAGATTCACAGGAGAACACAGGTACAGTCCCTATTGATTCAGTTTACTCATCAAAGATGACCCCTAAAAATGTATGAAGACATTGAAGACAATGGTGGTTCATGAAGACATTCACGTCGAAGATAATGACGTGTGAAGACATTTGCTTGAAGACAATGGAGTGCGAAGACATAGTTCCTTTCGTAGTTTCATTTTCTTCTTTCTTGAGTCATAGGAACCACCAAACTATCAAGTGGAGTCCAAGTGAATAAAGTCAAAAAACTGACGTGATGCTCAACCCAAATCCTATGTCTTCGAGTGAAGACAACGGGAGAAAATCTTATCCTAAGTGGGATGAGTCAGCTTTACTTGTAGCCCAAGTCAAGCTGTCGTATGTGTTTGAAATCCGACCGTTGGACACATGTCGGTTCCTTAGTGACCCAGGGTCATTTCGGACAAAGCATGTTGGGTTGCCTCCTGGCTATAAATAGCCCACCCCGTACAACATAAATTGGTGGTTGCACAGAATTAGTACATGACTTTTGTCGTTTGAGAGCAACCCACCTCTGAAGCTTTGAGAGAGAATCCTTGCGAGGACAAAACCCAAAACAACAAGAACCCAAAGAGTGTCTGGCATCACTGAAGTCTTTCTGTCCACGTGATCTGAAGACTTATTACACTTGAAGACTGTGATCTTCCAGTCGGTTAGGCATCGCGTTCTGAGGATCCAAGAGTCATTGTGGATCGCCGGTGAATGAAGTCTTTGAACATTTAGATGTCTACCTTGAAGACTTACCTGAGTGATTGGGTGAGGACTAAGTGACCTTAGCTCAAGGGGAATAAGGTGAAGACTTGGTATTCTGAGTTCAATCTCAGCCTCCCTAACCAGACGTATAGTTGTCACAGCAACTGGAACTGGTCTACCAAATCCTTGTCTTCGTCAACCAACTAGTTCTATCACTTCACCCCTTCAGTTATAGTTTAGCTTCGTGAAGTCATTGTTTGCCTGCTCTGATTGACTTCTTTGTGTGAAGTCATTCAGTCTGATTGCATATTTGGCTTCACACTATCTTCCAATTCTTATCTATTCCACCTAGCTGCTATTTGTCTTCATGCTTAATGTCTGACTATGGCTAGGCTATTGTAGTTTATCTTCCGCTACATACTGTGTAGGTGTTATTTGGTTGTCTATCTTTGACGACATTGCCTGTCTTGAAGACTTTCATAAAAATCACCTATTCACCCCCCTCTAGTCGATAACTAGCACTTTCAATTGGTGTCAGAGCAAGGTGCTCCCTTATTCTGTGTGATTCGATTTAACAGCCTAGAGTTTTAGCTATGTCGACTACAGGGATAATCAAGGTCTCCGTTGTGTGCCCCATTTTCGATGGCACTGATTATCACTACTGTAAAAATAAGATGCGAATGCGTGTTGAAGCCATTGACAATGACCTCTGGTATGTCATTAAGACTGACGTTCCCAAAGTCGGTGAAGGTGTCACCGCTGTTGATGTCAAGAGGTTCGCGCAACTGGACTCAACTGCCAAGAACATCATCTGTGGTCATCTGACCAAAGGGCAGTATGGACGTGTGAGTGATCTGGAGTTTGTGAAGCTAGTCTAGGGCTGTCTGTCCAAGTTCAAAGAAGGCGTCTCTACTCAGAGAGACTCAAGGATCGATGTGCTCCGTAATCTCTTCAACCGCTTCAAAAAGCTTGACAACGAGAATGTCCAGCTCACCTTCGCACGTCTTACTAATATCACCAATGAGCTTTGCACTCTTGGCGCCACTGAGATCACTAAGCATGAAGTCGTGAAGAAGCTATTGAGATCACTTGACAGCTCATTTGACACCCTATCACCGATTATCCAAGAACACCCTGACTTCAATGCTCTTGACCCATCTGATATACTTGAGAGGCTCAACACACATGAGTTCCAGCAATCTGATAAGAGAGATATCTATGGTCCAAACTACGGCCGATACCGTGCTTTGAAGGCAAAGGTTGTTTCCTCTTCTGAAGACTCTGACTGCAGTTCTGATGATCCTGAAGACATAGGCAAAGAGCTAGCAATGCTTGTGAGAAAATTCCAAAAGTTCTCCAAGAAGAATGGCTTCAGAAAGTCTTAAAAATCCGGCTGCAAGAATGCTGAGGCTTCCACTCGTGACTACAAGAAGAGAACCTGCCACAAATGCAAGAAGATAGGTCACTACATATCTGAATGTACTCAATGGGAAAAGGAAGCCAAGAAAAAGAAGAAGAGCAAGGAACATGACTCTAATGATAAGAAGAAGAAGAAATTTTCAAAGTCTTCATCTCACAAGAAGAGCTCGTCTGGCAAGGCTCGTGCTTACATCAGCAAGGAAATGGATTCAGAGGAAGAGCCTGCTTCTAAGGAGGTGGAGGTGGAGTCGGAAGAGGAGTCTGGTTCAGGAATTGCAAGTTTGTCTCTAGCTTCTGCATTCGTCTCCAAGTTAATCTTCAACACTCAAGACAATGGTCACATCACCGACGCTAAAGCCAATAATGATGACGACTCTACTCCTACCTACTTCTTCATGGCAAGAGGTGTTAAGGTAAACTCATGCGATGCTTACTTTCAGACCTCTGGTGAAGAAGACTCTGAATATGAATCCAAACCAAGCTATATAACACTTGCTAAAATTGCAACTGAGCAACAAACTGCTATGGAAAAGATTCAAAACTGTTAGACAAAAGTGATGACCTATTGGATGAGGCAATGAATCGAACTCAGTCCTTAATCAGAGACATAAAAAATCTTCAAGTTAAGTATGAGGATCTTGCAAGTCGTCGTGAAACCCTCTCAGCCGATCATGAGAAGCTTTCCTATGATTATCTTCAAAGGAAGCAAGATCTAAAGAAACTGATAGCATCTCATGAAGATCTTCAAAAGGAAAATGATTCACTAGGCGCTCAATAGATCAGTTCCGCTAAGGAAGAGTTTGTGCCACCTTGCTTAAAATATCTCTACTGCTGAATGTTCAAATGCTTCTGAAGTTGCAGTATCTTCAACTGCTGATGTGGTGACTAACCCCTCTTCTGAGGATACCAGTACTATTGCTGATGAGAATGCCAGGTTGACAACATTGCTAGAGACAGGCATGTACGAAAGCCTCAAAGGGCATCAGACTCTATGTGATGTCCTCAAGTAGCCGATTCTGAACCGAAGCCCTAGAAAAGAGGGTGTTGGTTTCGAGAGGAACATGAATGTTGATGGGTCCTACTGGAAGCCTAGGCAGTATCCCAAAACCACATGGGTTGCTGCAAATGGCCCTTCAGTGGATCCATCCACCTTATCTGGTTTCACTTGTGATAATCCTATCATCATTGATGAGTCCTTTGACTCAAACTATAAATTGTTCAAAAACCAGAATGGTGAAGTGTTTGCCAGGTTTATTGGAACTAACTGCAGGAATGGGTCTCCTATGAAGAAGATCTGGGTTCCTAAAAGTCGTCTTGAGAAGCTTCCTATGAATGTCATCATGACACCACCAGGCAAGAAGACAAATACCAGACCAAAGGCTTCATATGGCCCAAAGGCCTCATACATACCAAGGACCTCATATGGTCACCCTAATGCCAACGTTTTGTAGGGAAACTATCATCAGGCTCATGAATATGAGCATGTATCTTCAAACCGTTATGTTCACAAATCGAAGAACTTTTCTGCTTATTCATTTGAGTACTATTCACCTCCTGCAAAACTATTTTCTAGGGCTTCAAAGCCAAAATTCTAAGATGTTGCACTTAGACTCATTGCTTCTAAGCCACCCCTTCAAATGTGGGTGGTTAAGAATAATTAACTTCTCTTGCAGGGCCAGGTCTGTAGCCAAAAATCATTGACTTGAAGACAATGCTGGAGACCTGAAAAGTCTTGTTGGGTGCAAGTTTAATTGTCAAAATGGTCTTACCATTTATTTCGCCCATGGTTTTCTTGATGATTGTCCATCCATATCCTCAACTATGCTTACCTATGATGAACGTATCTATCGATACATGTTTGTTCTTCACAATACTCTTGGTGAAGCCTATCCCACTAACTGCATTGTAGGGTACAACTCTCAAAGCTACTGAATGGATAATGGATAGGGGATGCACTAACCACATGACTGGTGATCAAAGTCTTCTCATGGATTCTACTCTTCGACCATCTATAAAAAGCCATATCACATTTGCTGACACTGGTAAAAGCAAGGTATTGGGTCTAGGTAGGGTTGCTATCTTAAAGTATCAACACATGGATAAAGTGATGCTTGTTGAATCCCTTGGATACAACCTAATGTTTGTCTCAATGCTTTGTGATCTTGACATGATTGTGATATTTGGAAAATATTGATGTCTTGTACTAATGGCTTTTGATAAATCTAAAGTCTTCGAAGGTTATCGAAGAGGTGATCTGTATATGGTAGATTTCTCTGCATGACCACAGCTTGCCGTATGTCTTCTAGCAAAAGCTTCAGAGTGGTGGCTTTGGCATCAAAGGCTGGGACATGCGGGCATGAGGAACATGCATACTCTTGTGAAGAAGAAGCACATCATTGGCATCGGGGGCGTCAAGTTCAAGAGGGACCATCTATGTGGCGCCTGTGAAGCCGGGAAGATGACTAGGGCCAATCACCCCTCGAAGACAATCACTACTAGGGAAAAGCCTAGCAGTAGCGCTGGTCTAAGGGCTATTAGTAGCGCGGGGCACTGCGCTACTGATACAGCGCTATAGCTAACGTTTAGCAGTAGTGTGTTTCTGCCCGTGCTACTGCTATAGCTACTTAGCAGTAGTGCTGTCCATACTAGCGCTACTGCTAAGTGGCTTAGCAGTAGTGTTTTCCTGTTCAGCGCTAAAGAGCGCTATTACTATATTTTCACATATCTTTTTTTTGCTATGTACTTGCGATGTTTTTGTACAGATTTTATATAGTATTCTAATCATATCATAAACTGAAAATATGCTCATCATATCATACACATAATAGTCTCATCATATCATCCAACACAAATCATGTCGTCACATCATAATCATGATATAGCTATACAAGTTACATGACATGTCTCATCATACATAATGTAGTACTTCTTGAGGCACCGGTTCGTATCCCTCTCTCGCACTAGTGTGAACCTAAACTAACTACTTTTCGCTTCGGCTCTGCTATCGAACCCTCTCTGGCTGTCGCTCGAAAACCGGTACACCTGGGCCTGACACTTCGGCCACTCGTCGTATACTCCTGGCGTAGCACTTCTTCGCCATCAATGATCTATGTACCTGCATCGTCACATGAGTCAATATTATGGAACATATATAGTTGAGCAACAGAAAGAGACAGACTTGGCAAAAATAGAAGCAACATATCATAAGCATAAATAACAAAGTTCATCGTACCCAAAATGCCCTAACTAGAGTGATCTTAGCTAGTTAAGGAGGACGGTTTAATTACATCACAAATAAAGTTTCATCGTGCATAACTCAAAGTTCCGTCATAGATAAAGTATGGACTAAACGGACACTTTGTCATATATCGTCACTCACTCCAACATGTCGTGCCATCCATCCAAGTCAGGGAGATAGACCCCGAGCGCAGTGAAAGGCCTCAGGTCAAGACGCTGAGCCGATACGCGTGTTCGGATGTCTTCCCACGACATTTGCCCTTCTGCGTAGAACATCCCTGTTTTTTCGACGACCTCCTTCATGATGATTTTGGCAAGTTCACGCTGGATGTGATAGAACTCAGCTCGAAGTTGATGATTCGGGATATCTCCTAGGTTCTTTGCCCATTGCAGAATATGGGCATTGCCTGATCTAGGTGACATGCGAAGGTTCTGCTGATCCTGTCTATACTACAGCATGTGGTGGAGGACATAGAATCCATCACTGAGAGTACCACTCGGTTGCTGGATGTAGCAGAAGTCGGTCTTATGGCCGAAGGTGAGCATGCGGTTCCTTGTCTTCTTGAGCGTGATCTCTCCACCCCATAGGCCGTAGCTAAAGATAGCACTGTCGAGAACTGACTTGATGTCGGTGTAATCCTTTTTCTTCATGTCCTTCGATGAGTCCAAGTAAAGAGCGTGGGAGAATCGGGGATAAAGGATGATGAGGACGGCGCGCCCGTCGCTGTGCAAAATAAGTACACCTCAAATTAGCCTCCACGCGTGCAAATGAATGATTGAAATCAAAGGAAGGATATCCGCGTGGATGACTTACATGGGATGATAAGGCACGAGAATCGTCTCCTTGTCCTTATTGCCGACCATGAAATCGGCGATGTAGTTACTCGCGTATTCACGGTGCTTTGGGTAGACTACCAAGAAGCCCTCGTGCATGAAGTATAGGCCAGCGACACAGATATAAGGTATCTTCTCAATCCTGATGATGTAGTTCATGTAACAGGTAAAAAGGCGAACAAACATAAAATCCAACTTTTTCAAGTGAAACATGTCGAAGATGTAATCGAATCAAAGGAAGAACTTCTCCGCAGGGAATGTGTCGACGTACAACCTTTTTTGCGGCACGTTAACCACGTAGAGCGGGTATCCTGGATTTTTTGAGCCGATCAGGCTTTTCTCTCTCCGCAGCACATTGTCATGAAGTCTCCTTAGATCGCCGTATATGGCCTCCACCGCTGCCTTAGGTAGGATCGGATTACCGGGGATATGACATTCTGCCGCACCGGGGATAGGGATACGGTTTTGAACCCGAGGCTACTGAGGCGGCTAGATCATTGAAGCAGCTTTGTTGCCTTTCCTTGGTCTCTTCCTATGCTTCTTTGCTACTAGAAGTGAGCCTATAATACATTCATCCTCCGGCAATTCAGGCACCGACTCATCATGCTCAAACCCTGAGTACTCATACTGCTAAGCCATCAATCATCCGTCATCAGAGGCGCCTGTATTGAGATACCGTAGAGGGTCATCGTCATCCTCATCGATGACATCATGCATTGCTTCTTCGACGGCGGCGATGTCATCAGCCACTAATGGAGCCTCTTCCTCACCCGGCCAACATGCGACGCTAATTGAGTAGGTGGGGTGTTGGTGTTCATACCTTGCTGAGGCTACTTGGTCGTGGGTGTGCTCCCGGCCGCCTCCAGACAAAGCAGGCTCTTCGGCCACAACAGGACCCAATGCTTGCAATCTCCAAGCCACCGCGGGATCTCGTCGTCATCTCCCCCTAGTGCTATCGGTGGAGCCAAATTCTCGTGGCCCGGTTCGACACTGGCCACAGAAACCTTGAAGACGTCAGGGGGGGTTGGCCGGCTGTGGAACAATTGTTCCTTCAGCTTCACTATCGTAGGATGCTCTCACTTGGAGTACTTTTTAACTTAGGCGAAAATGGGTTCGCGGCTAAGCCCCCGAGTGGGAGGAATGCTCTCACTCCGAGTAGTTTTTAACTTAGGCGAAAACGGGTTCGCGGCTAAGCCTCCGAGTGGGAGGGACGCTCTCACTCGGAGTAGTTTTGAACTTAGGTGAGGACTGGCTCGCGGCTAAGCCCCCGAGTGGGAGGGATGCTCTCACTCGGAGTAGTTTTTAACAAAGGCGGGGACTGGCTCGCGGGTAAGCCCCCGAGTGGGAGGGATGCTCTCACTCGGAGTAGTTTTTAACTTGCGCGAAAACGGGTTCGCGGCAAAGCCCTCGAGTGGGAGGAATGCTCTCACTCAGAGTAGTTTTTAACTTAGTCGAAAACAGGTTCGCAGCTAACCCTCCGAGTGGGAGGGATGCTCTCACTCAGAGTAGTTTTTAAGTTAGGCGAGGACTGGCTCGCGGCTAAGCCCCCGAGTGGTGGGATGCTCTCACTCAGAGTAGTTTCTAACTTAGGCGAGGACTGGCTCGCGGCTAAGCCTCCGAGTGAGAGGGATGCTCTCACTCGGAGTAGTTTTTAACTGAGGCGAAAACAGGCTCGCGGCTAAGCCCCCGAGTGGGAGGAACGCTCTCACTCGGAGTAGTTTTTAATTTAGGCAAAAACGGGTTCGCGGCTAAGCCTCCGAGTGGGAGGGATGCTCTCACTCGAAGTAGTTTTTAACTTAGGCGAGGACTGTCTCGCGGCTAAGCCCCCGAGTGGGACGGATGCTCTCACTCGAAGTAGTATTTAACGTAGGCGGGGACTGGCTCACGGCTAAGCCCCCGAGTGGGAGGGACGCTCTCACTCGGAGTAGTTTTTAACTTAGGCGAAAACGGGTTCGCGGCTAAGCCCCCGAGTGGGAGAAATGCTCTCACTCAGAGTAGTTTTTAACTTAGGCGAAAACGGGTTCGCGGCTAATCCTCCGAGTGGGAGGGATGCTCTCACTCGGAGTAGTTTTTAACTTAGGAGAGGACTGGCTCGCGGCTAAGCCCCCGAGTGGGAGGGATGCTCTCACTCGGAGTAGTTTTTAACATAGGCAAGGACTGGCTCGCGGCTAAGCCTCCGAGTGGGAGGGATGCTCTCACTCGGAGTAGTTTTTAACTTAGGCGAGGACTGGCTCGCGGCTAAGCCCCCGAGTGGGAGGGATGCACTCACTCGGAGTAGTTTTTAACTTAGGCGAAAACGGGTACGCGGCTAAGCCCCCGAGTGGGAGGGATGCTCTCACTTGAAGTAGTTTTTAACTTAGGAGGGGACTGGCACGCGGCTAAGGCCCCGAGTGGGAGGGATGCTCTCACTTGGAGTAGTTTTTAACTTACGTGAAAACTGGTTGGCGGCTAAGCCCCCGAGTGGGAGGAATGCTCTCACTCGGAGTAGTTTTTAACTTAGGCGAAAACGGGTTCGCGGCTAAGCCTCCGAGTGGGAGGGATGCTCTTACTCGAAGTAGTTTTTAACTTACGCGAGGACTGGCTCGTGGCTAAGCCCCCGAGTGGGAGGGATGCTCTCACTCGGAGTAGTTTTTAACGTAGGCGGGGACTGGCGCGCGGCTAAGCCCCCGAGTGGGAGGGATGCTCTAATTCGGAGTAGTTTTTAACTTAGGCAAAAACGGGTTCGTGGCTAAGCCCCCGAGTGGGAGGAATGCTCTCACTCAGAGTAGTTTTTAACTTAGGCGAAAACGGGTTCGCGGCTAACCCTCCGAGTGGGAGGGATGCTCTCACTCGGAGTAGTTTTTAAGTTAGGCGAGGACTGGCTCTAGGCTAAGCCCCCGAGTGGGAGGGATGCTCTCACTCGGAGTAGTTTTTAACTTAGGCGAGGACTGGCTCGCGGCTAAGCCTCTGAGTGGGAGGGATGCTCTCACTCGAAGTAGTTTTTAACTAAGGCGAGGACTGGCTCCGGCTAAGCCCCCGAGTGGGAGGGATGCTCTCACTCGGAGTAGTTTTTAACTTAGGCGAAAACAGGTGCGCGGCTGAGCCCTCGAGTGGGAGGGATGCTCTCACTTGAAGTAGTTTTTAACTTAGGCGGGGACTGGCTCGCGGCTAAGGCCCCAAGTGGGAGGGATGCTCTCACTCGGAGTAGTTTTTAACAAAGGCGGGGACTGGCTCGCGGCTAAGCCCCCGAGTGGGAGGGATGCTCTCACTCGGAGTAGTTTTTAACTTAGGCGAAAACAGGTTCGCGGCTAAGCCCCCGAGTGGAAGGAATGCTCTCTCTCAGAGTAGTTTTTAACTTAGTCGAAAACAGGTTCGCAGCTAACCCTCCGAGTGGGAGGGATGCTCTCACTCGGAGTAGTTTTTAAGTTAGGCGCGGACTGGCTCGCGGCTAAGCCCCCGAGTGGAGGGATGCTCTCACTCAGAGTAGTATTTAACTTAGGCGAGGACTGGCTCGCGGCTAAGCTTCCGAGTGGGAGGGATGCTCTCACTCGGAGTAGTTTTTAACTTAGGCGAAAACGGGTTCGCGGCTAAGCCCCCGAGTGGGAGAAATGCTCTCACTCGGAGTAGTTTCTAACTTAGGCAAAAACGGGTTCGCGGCTAAGCCTCCGAGTGGGAGGGATGCTCTCACTCGGAGTAGTTTTTAACTTAGGCGAGGACTGTCTCGCGGCTAAGCCCCGAGTGGGAGGGATGCTCTCACTCGGAGTAATTTTTAACGTAGGCGGGGACTGGCTCACGGCTAAGACCCCGAGTGGGAGGGATGCTCTCACTCGGAGTAGTTTTTAACTTAGGCGAAAGCGGGTTCGCGGCTAGGCCCCCGAGTGGGAGGAATGCTCTCACTCAGAGTAGTTTTTAACTTAGGCGAAAACGGGTTCGCGTCCAACCCTCCGAGTGGGAGGGATGCTCTCACTCGGAGTTGTTTTTAACTTAGGCAAGGACAGGCTCGCGGCTAAGCCCCCGAGTGGGAGGGATGCTCTCACTCGGAGTAGTTTTTAACTTAGGCGAGGACTGGCTCGCGGCTAAGCCTCTGAGTGGGAGGGATGCTCTCACTCGGAGTAGTTTTTAACTTAGGCGAGGACTGGCTCGCGGCTAAGCCCCCGAGTGGGAGGGATGCTCTCACTCGGATTAGTTTTTAACTTAGGCGAAAACGGGTACGCGGCTAAGGCGCCGAGTGGGAGGGATGCTCTCACTTGAAGTAGTTTTTAACTTAGGCGGTGACTGGCTCGCGGCAAAGCCCCGAGTGGGAGGGATGCTCTCACTTGGAGTAGTTTTTAACTTAGGTGAAAACTGGTTCGCGGCTAAGCCCCCGAGTGGGAGGAATGCTCTCACTCGGAGTACTTTTTAACTTTAGCGAAAACGGGTTCGCGGCTAAGCCTCCGAGTGGGAGGGACGCTCTCACTCGAAGTAGTTTTTAACTTAGGCGAGGACTGGCTCACAGCTAGGCCCCCGAGTGGGAGGGATGCTCTCACTCGGAGTAGTTTTTAACATAGACGGGGACTGGCGCGCGGCTAAGCCCCCGAGTGGGAGGGATGCTCTAATTCGGAGAAGTTTTTAACTTAGGCAAAAACGGGTTCGCGGCTAAGCCCCCGAGTGGGAGGAATGCTCTCACTCAGAGTAGTTTTTAACTTAGGCGAAAACGGGTTCGCGGCTAACCCTCCGTGTGGGAGGGATGCTCTCACTCAGAGTAGTTTTTAACTTAGGCGAGGACTGGCTCACGGCTAAGCCCCCGAGTGGGAGGGATGTGCTTACTCGGAGTAGTTTTTAACTTAGGCGAGGACTGGCTCGTGGCTAAGCCTCTGAGTGGGAGGGATGCTCTCACTCAGAGTAGTTTTTAACTAAGCCGAGGACTGGCTCGTGGCTAAGCCCCCGAGTGGGAGGGATGCTCTCACTCGGAGTAGTTTCTAATTTAGGCAAAAACAGGTACGCGGCTAAGCCCCCGAGTGGGAGGGATACTCTCACTTGAAGTAGTTTGTAACTTAGGCGGGGACTGGCTCGCGGCTAAGGCCCCAAGTGGGAGGGATGCTCTCACTCGGAGTAGTTTTTAACTTAGGTGAAAACTGGTTCGCGGCTAAGCCCCCGAGTGGGAGGAATGCTCTCACTCGGAGTAGTTTTTAACTTAGGCGAAAACGGATTCGCGGCTAAGCCTCCGAGTGGGAGGGATGCTCTCACTCGGAGTAGTTTTTAACTTAGGCGAGGACTGGCTCGCGGCTAAGCCCCCGAGTTGGAGGGATGCTCTCAATCGGAGTAGTTTTTAACTTAGGCGGGGACTGGCTCATGGCTAAGCCCACGAGTGGGAGGGATGCTCTCACTCGGAGTACTTTTTAACTTAGGCGAAAATGGGTTCGCGGCTAAGCCCCCGAGTGGGAGGAATGCTCTCACTCGGAGTAGTTTTTAACTTAGGCGAAAACGGGTTCGCGGCTAAGCCTCCATGTGGGAGGGATGCTCTCACTCGGAGCAGTTTTTAACTTAGGCGAGGACTGGCTCGCGGCTAATCCCTGAGTGGGAGGGGTGTTCTCACTCGGAGTAGTTTTTAACAAAGGCGGGGACTGGCTCGCGGCTAAGCCCCCGAGTGGGAGGGGTGCTCTCACTCGGAGTAGTTTTTAACTTAGCCGAAAACGGGTTCGCGGCTAAGCCCCCGAGTGGGAGGAATGCTCTCACTCAGAGTAGTTTTTAACTTAGTCGAAAACAGGTTCGCAGCTAACCCTCCGAGTGGGAGGGATGCTCTCACTCGGAGTAGTTTTTAAGTTAGGCGAGGACTGGCTCGCGGCTAAGCCCCCGAGTGGATGGATCCTCTCACTCAGAGTAGTTTTTAACTTAGGCGAGGACAGGCTCGCGGCTAAGCCTCCGAGTGGGAGGGATGCTCTCACTCGGAGTAGTTTTTAACTTAGGCGAAAACGGGTTCGCGGCTAAGCCCCCGAGTGGGAGAAATGCTCTCACTCGGAGTAGTTTCTAACTTAGGCAAAAACGGGTTCACGGCTAAGCCTCCGAGTGGGAGGGATGCTCTCACTCGGAGTAGTTTTTAACTTAGGCGAAAACGGGTTCGCGGCTAAGCCCCCGAGTGGGAGGAATGCTCTCACTCAGAGTAGTTTTAACTTAGTACGAAACAGGTTCGCAGCTAACCCTCCGAGTGGGGGGATGCTCTCACTCGGAGTAGTTTTAAGTTAGGCGAGGACTGGCTCGGGCTAAGCCCGAGTGGATGGATGCTCTCACTCAGAGTAGTTTAACTTAGGCGAGGACAGGCTCGCGGCTAAGCCTCCGAGTGGGAGGGATGCTCTCACTCGGAGTAGTTTTTAACTTAGGCGAAAACGGGTTCGCGGCTAAGCCCCCGAGTGGGAGAAATGCTCTCACTCGGAGTAGTTTCTAACTTAGGCAAAAACAGGTTCACGGCTAAGCCTCCGAGTGGGAGGGATAATCTCACTCGGAGTAGTTTTTAACTTAGGCGAAAACGGGTTCGCGGCTAAGCCCCCGAGTGGGAGGAATGCTCTCACTCAGAGTAGTATTTAACTTAGTCGAAAACAGGTTCGCAGCTAACCATCCGAGTGGGAGGGATGCTCTCACTCGAAGTAGTTTTTAAGTTAGGCGAGGACTGGCTCGCGGCTAAGCCCCCGAGTGGAGGGATGCTCTCACTCAGAGTAGTTTTTAACTTAGGCGAGGACTGGCTCGCGGCTAAGCCTCCGAGTGGGAGGGATGCTCTCACTCGGAGTAGTTTTTAACTTAGGCGAAAACAGGTTCGCGGCTAAGCCCCCGAGTGGGAGAAATGCTCTCACTCGGAGTAGTTTCTAACTTAGGCAAAAACAGGTTGGCGGCTAAGCCTCCGAGTGGGAGGGATGCTCTCACTCGGAGTAGTTTTTAAGTTAGTCGAGGAAAGGCTCGCGGCTAAGCCTCCGAGTGGGAGGGATGCTCTCACTCGGAGTAGTTTTTAACTTAGGCAAAAACGGGTTCGCGGCTAAGCCCCCGAGTGGGAGGAATGCTCTCACTCAGAGTAGTTTTTAACTTAGTCGAAAACAGGTTCGGCAAGCTTTGCGTCGCTACCATAGCCGCAAAGTTAATGCCAGAAGTCTCGAGGAAGGCGACCTTGTTCTTCGGCGTGTTCAGTCGGCCAAGAATTCAAACAAGTTGACGCCGAAGTGGGAAGGCCCTTATCGGGTGAAACGAGTCACCAGGCCCGGCGCTGTCCGCCTGGAGACCGGGGATGGCATTCCAGTGATCAATTCCTGGAACATTGAGCATCTCCGTAAGTTTTTTCCATAAGGCGCGGTTGCCGGGCCCTTCCCCGGCAACCACCTTTTGTACAAGTCTTGCCGCTGTTGCATGTAATCCTTTGTACAAAGCCAGGCGCAGACCCTGTGCATAAATAAAGCTTTTGTATTTCGCAGTTTTTGATGATTTCATGTTTACTTTTATTTTGCATGATTATCTGACATACTGTGCAGTACAGCCTCCCTGGTAAGCATTAACGAGCCGCCAAGCTCCTATATCTTTATTTTCTCTTCTTTCTTTTTCTCAAAAAGACAGAAGCTTCCCTCGCGCACAAGTTTGCCGGGGGGGATGGGATAATGATATGGACCAGGCGTCGTTCAAAGAAACTTTGCCTTGCCGGGTAGAAGGCAGCGGCAAGCAGTGACAAGACCTTGCCGCGGAGAGATCAGCGACAAAGCTAAGTGCCAAAGTTTGAATAACCAAATTCTTTTTTATTTTCAAGGTTATTTTCCTTGAACGATACTACTCTTTGTATGGAAAACCTGTGCGCGACAGAACCTAAGTGTAATCGGTCGCGCCCTTACCTTGTTTCGAGTCCGCTCAACAACCTAAGTGGCCGCACTGAGCGCGACAAGGTTGCTTGCCGGCAGCGGCACCGCCAGCAGGCTGCTGGAGTCCCGCACCCAGCGCTCGCGGCGATGGTGCGCGCACTGGCAAGTTTCCTATAAGCGTAGGGCAAGTACACACAAAGAAAGAAATTGCTCAAGGGAGATGACATGCATTAACTTCAAAATATTGCATGTTATATTACAAGATAAGTTGCCGCGGCTTAAACAGATCGTTCTTTAACATGTCTAACGGCGGCAAGGAGGGAGAAGAATGGGCTCTCTAATTGCGGTGCTCGCCTTCGACTCTCTGGATTTGGTCCACCCTCTCCACGATGGGCGCGACAAGGGCTTCTAGTGGCGCGGGGTCGTATCCCTTCGGCAAGCTTTTGAAGATGTTGCTGAAGTCGACGCCCGGGTTTCTGTATGCTATCTTCACCAACAACCTCCGGAGAACTCCCCGGCAAAGCCTGCGTGACTCGTCGGCCAGTTGAGCCTTGTGATTGACTTGGAGCTGTTGGAGTGCTTCTACTACTCCGTCGAAGAACTCGGCTAGCTTGACGCTAGTTTGCGTGTTCTTGTCGGTGGAGTACCCGAAGTCCGGCACCTTCAGGGCAGTCAGCTCCTTGTCGATGTCCTCGGCTGCGCTGGCAAGCCTGTCTGTGAAGATCCCCACGTTATCCCTGAACTTCTTGTGGGTTGCAATAGCGTCTTGAAGCAGACCCTTTTCCTTCTGGAGCTCTGCCATTAGAAGCCCTTCACGCTTTCTGGTGGTGTCGAGCGTCTCCTTCAGCGTGGTCAGTTTCAGCTTCAGGTCTGCTCTGGAGTCATTGGCGGCGGCAAGCAGAATGTTCTTCTTGGCTATGGTAACTTGCATCTCCGCCAAAGTGTGGGTCACCTTTGCCCTCTCACTTTCAAGCGTTGAGAGCTTGTCACCGTTTGCCTTGAGGGCGGCCTCTAGTCTTGCCACTTTCTCCTCCGTTTCCTTCCTGTTCACTTCTGCAGCAGCGACAGCGTTGGTGGCCTCCACCAACTTGCTGGCGTACTCTTGGGCCAAGGCTTCGATTTCCTTCTGGTGTTTTTGTGCCTGCCCCTGGGTCCGCTCTGCGACAAGTCTTGCCACCTCCTCGTCTTTCTGTCGGAGGGTTTCGGCAAGTTTCCTCTTGCGCTCGGCAAGTTCTTCTTCGTGGGCATCAAGGTCCACTTTCCGCTGGTTCAGATCACCGGCCCGAGCAGACAACTCCTTGGCGGTCTCCTCCTGTTTTTGTTCAATGTCTTGCTTCATCAGGAGGAGGGCCTGCCGTTCTTCGGCCAGCTGTGCCCGCTTGGCCTCTAACGCATTAAGAGATCACGCGCGGACATCCGCCAAGATCTCCGCGCGCCTCAGCATGTCAGCTTCGGTCTTATCGATGAGCGCCTCCCTGGAAGCTAGCTTCTCCCGTCGGGCGCGATGAAGATTCAGCAGCTTTTGAAGTAGTTGCTCCTCTTCAGACGTGCTGCTACTGCTGGCGCCTGGCGCATCCACAAGCTGGAGCCCGGCAGCGGCAAGGATCTCCTCATCCACAACATCCTCCTCAGTTGGCGCTCTAGAGCCCACCGTCCAGGGGAGGCTGACGTAGACGTTCTCGCCGACCCGGACGTATTTGCTTGGCGGAGGCGAGTTGGGCGCTGCCGCCTCGTCAGTGGTTGAAGGACCCGTGGTCGGAGTAGCGCCTGGCGCTCCTGTGGCCTCAGGGCCGTCAGTACGACCACCGGCTCCCTCGCCGGCCTCCTCAGCAGCCTTCTGGGCGGCCTCAGCTTCAGCAGCCTTGGCGGCTTCATCGGTGGGCGCCTTGGCGGTATTATCGTCGGCGGCCTTGCCGGCCTCTTCGGCAGCATTGGCAGTTTCTTCGTCGGCAAGCTTGTCGGCTGCCAGCTTGTCGGCCTTGGCAGCGGCGGCCTTGGCGGCCTCGTCGTCGACGGCCCCTGTGGTGTTCTCCTCGGCAGAAGAGTCAATGTTCATTGGCTCCACCGAGGAGGGCTCTGCCAACCCGAGAAGTAAGGCAAAAAGAGCTTCAGGAAGAAATTCAAGAAGACAAAAGAAAGAAAGCAGAAAGAGTTTTGCAGCAAGTGGGTTTACCCGTGTTGAGCTCAAGAGCGGTGGGCTCCCCTCCCCCGTCAACGTTTGTCATTGGGGTGGGGTCGCCAGCGCTGGTGCTTGGCACTTCGGCGCTTGCCGGCTCCTCTTCGTGGCTCGGCTCGCTAGTGGGAGCCCTTACCGGAGATCTTCTCCTTCGCGGTGTGGTCGACGGGGGTGGTACTTCTGGAGCACCTTCAGATGACTCCACTTGCTGCTCCTCTCCTACACGCCCAAAGATGTCAGTAACAAAATGCTTGTTCCTCAGCGACCGCCGGCGAAAGGTAGTTGAAATACTTACGCTGGGGGCTGCGCTGGGGGCTGCAACGAGGGCTGGGCTCCGAGCTGGTCGGGACGGTCTCAGACGCTCTCCCGGTGGTTGCCGTGGGCTCATCTTCGACGACCACCACGGTCTTGCTCGTCGAGACCTTAGCTCTCTTCCTTGTCCTCTCCGCCAAAGTTTCCTCCCTCCGGAAGTAAGGCCGGAGCGTGACAAGTGAGGACAGAAACAAAACCTTACAAAGATTGAGGGTCGCGGCAAGGGAACTTACTCTTCCTCGTCGTCCTCTTCGCTGAGAGCGGAAAAATCAAAGTCCGCCTCCATGCGAGGAGGGGGAGGAGGGGAAGCTGGGCTCCTTGGCCGCTTGGCGGGGGTAGTAGCAGCGGTTTTTGATGACCCTGCTCCAGTTGCCGGGGCCGCGTGAGACACTCCCGCAGCACCAGCCCTTGCCGCGGTCGAGCGCGTCGAACGGCGCTCCGGCGGTTGTTGAACTTCTTGCCGCTCAGCCACTTTGCCAAGCCTGCGAAGGCGTTTCCTCCTCAGAGGGGCTGGGGACTCTGACTGCGGTGGGCTTTCGGTGCCCTCCTCGGAAGAGGAGCCCTCATCCTCCGAGCTGCCTGACTCATCGGCAGGCTGGCTTGGCCCGACATCCTTGCCGGGCGCGGCGAGCTCGCCCTTCCCGGCAAGCATCCCCTGCTCGGCAAGGCTCTCCTTTTGTGCCTCGTCGAGCTCCGCCAAAGTATAACCAAAATTGCCAGCTTCCCTGGCGAGCCTGTCCTCCTCCACTCTTCGAGCAATGAATTCTATTTCTTGCTCAGTGGTGTTGCGGACGAGCCACTCCTCCACCCGGACCTGCTTTTCGACCGTGGAGTCAAAGAATCGCCGCACGTCTTCTTCGAGTGGCACGTCCCAAGTTGCTTCAACGCTGTGCGCATTGCAGAGCGGCATCATAGCGATGATTGCACTTAATGCGGAGTTGTTGCAAAGGGGCACGATGTGCTTCGGCAGCGTGAACGCCTTGTCGCGCTTCTCTGGATCTGTCTCTTGCTTGAACAGTTCTCGCATGAAAAAGTCGTGCTGCAGAACTGTGAAGTTGTTGATCAGTCCAGGGCGCAGCCGCATGATATCGGCTGGGTTCTTCCAATCAGAGGCCGGCCTTCCTCTCTGCTGCAGAGGAGCAATGCGGCGGCGGAGGAAGTCTGCGCCAACCATCCCTATGGTGAGCCCGGCCTCCCTGAGCCGTATGATCCTGGCAGCGGCAATCTCCAGCTTTTTGTCCTGGGGATCCAGATCGCTCCAGTCTGTGCCACGCGCTGCTGGGGTCTTGCGAAGCTCATAGTATGGTGGCGGCTCGTCGTCAATGATCCAACACCATTCAGACCGGATTTCTCCCCATCTTGGGCGGAGATCCCCCTTCAGATAATGCTCCTTGGCGCCCAATCTTGAAACGAACGAGACGCCAACAGTGAGAGGCTCCCCCTTTTCAGCACGGGGAGTGAAGTAATGCCTGAACAGCGCGGTGTTGGGTGCGACGCCGACGAAGTTCTCGCACAGATGCGCAAATATTGCCATGGTAGATACGGCATTCGGTGTGAGATCCAGCAGCCGGAGGTTGAAGGTGTACATGACGTCGCTGAAGAAATCCGAGTACGGTGGGCAGAGCCCGCACCAAAAGTAGCAAGCGAAGAAGGGGTACTTGCTCACTTCGCTCTCGTCGGTGGCTGGGCGAACGCGGGTGGCCGGATGCGCCTTGGTCCTCGCGGCCCACATTCCTTGGAACTTGGCCTTCAGATCCGCCCCCGTGAGCGTCGGAGCGAAGACCGCGTACTTCTGCCTCTTCATCTGCGCCTGGGTCTCCGTCCTTGAGGACTTCCCCGTCTTCCCCTTTTCTCCTTTGGGAGGCATGGCGAAGCAGGAGCTGAGGATCGAGAGAGATGTGGACGCGCGCGGTGGCGGAGGATTGGGAAACCGCTTTTGTTTTAGAGCGGAGGAAGAAGAAGGCGGAGATTTGGAGATCGAGAATGGTGAGAGGGGTGTGCTAGTGCTTCTGCAGGTCCCTCCTTTTATGGGGAAAGATGCGGAACCATCCGCCCCTTCGCCATTCGAGATGGCTGCGCACGCTTCCCACGCTCCGCGTTCAACGCGCGATGCGTGGGAGAGCGTGCAATTAAACAGCATAGGGACGTTTCGGCTTATCCTAGCCACGCGTGCCCGTGCACTGTTTGGGCCTGGCCCAACAACGCCCGGCACATTGTGTGGCCCAGGCCCGGGGGCTCCTGTCGGTGTACTAGAATAGGGGTACCCTAGTACCCCGTACTTGTGCACGGGCAGTAGTAGCATCCTGCGGCCAGGCTTGCGGGAGGACAGCCAGAGAGAAGCTCAAGATTATTAAGCCATTCAAGAACAAAGTATACAAAGCAAGAGCTAAGGCCCCGGCAAGAGGAGCTTGCCGGGAGGGACAGCTGAGGCCCAGCCTGGGCATTGCTGAAGCAGAGTACTTGCCGCGGCAAGGTACTTGCCCCGGCAAGTACTTGGCTGCGGCAAGGTATTGGCTGCGGCAAGATAGCAGCTGCGGCAAGGTACTTGCCCCGGCAAGTTACCTTGCACGGCAAACTATGGGTTGCGCCAAGCTGTCAGGTGCGGCAAGGTCTTGCCGCGGCAAGCGTTACTGTACCACTGTGCTACTGTGTTGCTGCTCCAGTGCCTCTGCCAGCGTGGCGCTCTGAGTCCTTCCAAGCGTGTGTGGCAGGGCACTGTGTAGACGGCGGTGCACTGTAGCTAGCGGTGCAGGAGCAGGTGGGATAGGCTTTTCCCACGTCCAAGACGTCCGGGTACATGTATCTGGACAACAAAGGCATGGGCATTTAATGCCCTTGTCCCCTGCCGTCAGTGGTAGGTAGGACATGTCATCCTGGTAATAGTGGCCTTACTGTAGCAACTTTCCACCTCTACCTTTACTGTTTGCCACCTGTTGGTGACCCCCTTTGTGCGTATAAAAGGAGGCCCATAGGCAACGTGAAAGGGGGAGGAACTGGAAAAGGGAGAACTCCAGTGTTGTACGCAGCTACTCGGTACTGTAGCGCTCCTGGAGCTAGAACAATCATACAGATAATAAACCAAAAAAAACAGGAGTAGGGTTTTACGCATCCGTGCGGCCCGAACCTGGGTAAATCTCTCTCGTGCACTGTCGTGTTCTTCGCTAGATTTGCTCTTCGTGCGACCGTCTCTCCCTGCCGAACGTAAAGGGGTCCTTCCCTGGGTCCCATAGGTGATCGTGGATTCGTCCCTGACACTTAGGCGAAAACGGTTACGCGGCTAAGCCACCGAGTGAAAGGGATGCTCTCACTTGAAGTAGTTTTTAACTTAGGCGGGGACTGGCTCGCGGCTAAGGCCCCGAGTGGGAGGGATGCTCTCACTTGGAGTAGTTTTTAACTTAGGCGAAAACGGGTTCGCGGCTAAGCCTCCGAGTGGGAGGGATTCTCTCACTCGGAGTAGTTTTTAACTTAGGCGAGGACTGGCTCGCGGCTAAGCCCCCGAGTGGGAGGGATGCTCTCAATCGGAGTAGTTTTTAACTTAGGCGGGGACTGGCTGATGGCTAAGTCCACGAGCGGGAGGGATGCTCTCACTCGGAGTGCTTTTTAACTTAGGCGAAAATGGGTTCGCGGCTAAGCCTCCGTGTGGGAGGGTTGCTCTCACTCGGAGTAGTTTTAACTTAGGCAGACGGGCTCGCGGCTGACCCCGAGTGGGAGGGATGCTCTCACTCGGAGTAGTTTTTAACTTAGCGAGGACGCTCAGTAGCCCCCGTGGAGTGGCTCTCACTCAGAGTATTTTTTAACTTAGCGAATGGTTCGCGGCTAAGCCCCGAGTGGGAGGATGCTCTCACTCGGAGTAGTTTTTAACTAGGCGAACGGTTCCGGCTAAGCCCCCGAGTGGGAGGATGCTCTCACTCGGAGTATTTTTTAACTAGGCAGACTGGCTCGGCTAAGCCCCCGAGTGGGAGGGATGCTCTCACTGGAGTATTTTTTAACTTAGGCGAAGCGGTTCGCGGCTAAGCCCCCGAGTGGGAGATGCCCTCATCGGAGTAGTTTTTAACTTAGGCGGGACTGGCTCCGGCTAGCCCCGAGTGGGAGGGATGCTCTCACTCGAGTATTTTAACTTAGGCGAAATGGTTCGCGCTAGCCCCCGAGTGAGGAATGCTCTCACTCGAGAGTTTTTAACACTTAGGCGACGGTTCGCGGCAAAGCCCCCGTGGAGGGATGCTCTCACTCGAGTAGTTTTTAACTTAGGCGAGGACTGGCTCGGCTAAGCCCCGAGTGGGAGGGATGCTCTCCACTCGGAGTAGTTTTTAACGGGAGGATCGCTCGCGGCTAAGCCCCGAGTGGGAGGGTGCCTCACCGGAGTAGTTTTTACTTAGGCGAAGCTGTTCGCGGCTAGCCCCCGAGTGGGAGGATGCTCTCACTCAAGTAGTTTTTTAACTTAGCGAAAACGTTCGCCTAACCCCGAGTGGGAGGGATGCTCACTCGGATGTTTTTAATTAGGCGAGGACTGGCTCGCGGCTAAGCCCCGAGTGGGAGGATGCTCTCACTCAAGTAGTTTTTAACTTAGGCGAGGACTGGCTCGGGCTAAGCCCCGAGTGGAGGGATGCTCTCACTCGGAGTAGTTTTTAACTAGGCGAACTGGTTCGGGCTAAGCCCCGAGTGGGGAGATGCTCTCACTCGGTAGTTTTTAACTTGGCAAACGGTCGCGGCTAGCCCGAGTGGGAGGGATGCTCTCACTCGGAGTAGTTTTTAACTTAGGCAGGACGTCTCGCGCTAAGCCCCCAGTGGGAGGAATGCTCTCACTCGGAGTAGTTTTTAACTAGGCGAGGACTGGCTCGGCTAAGCCCCCGAGTGGAGGGATGCTCTCACTCGGAGTAGTTTTTAACTTAGCGAGCGGGTCGCGGCTAAGCCCCGGTGGGGAGATGCTCTCATCGGAGTGTTTTTAACTAGGCGGGGACGGCTCCGCTAGCCCCGTGGGAGGGATGCTCTCACTCAGTATTTTTAACTTAGGCGAAATGGTTCGCGTCAAGCCCCCGAGTGGAGGGATGCTCTCACTCGGAGTAGTTTTTAACATGCGGACTCTCGCGGCTAAGCCCCGGGTGGAGGGATGCTCTCACTCGGAGTAGTTTTTAACTTAGGCGAGGACTGGCTCCGGCTAAGCCCCGAGTGGGAGGGTTGTTCTCACCGGAGTGTTTTTAACAGGCGGGACTGGCTCGCGGCTAAGCCCCAGTGGGAGGGATGCTCTCACTCGGAGTATGTTTTATCTAGGCGAACGGTTCGCGGCTAAGCCCCCGAGTGGGAGGATGCTCTCACTCAGATAGTTTTAACTTAGGCGAAACGGTTCGCGGCTAAGCCCCCGAGTGGGAGGGATGCTCTCACTCGGAGTAGTTTTTAATTAGGCGAGGACTGGCTCGCCTAAGCCCCGAGTGGAGGGATGCTCTCACTCAGATATTTTTAACTTAGGCGAGGACTGGCTCGCGGCTAAGCCCCGAGTGGAGGGATGCTCTCACTCGGAGTAGTTTTAACTAGGCAAGGGTTCGCGGCTAAGCCCCCGAGTGGGAGATGCTCTCACTCGGAGTAGTTTTTAACTTAGGCGAACGGTTCGCGCTAAGCCCGAGTGGGAGGGATGCTCTCACTCGAGTATTTTAACTTAGGAACGGTCTCGCGGCTAAGCCCCGAGTGGGGATGCTCTCACTCGAGTAGTTTTAACTTAGGCGAGGACTGGCTCCGCTAAGCCCCCGAGTGGAGGGATGCTCTCACTCGGAGTAGTTTTTAACTTAGGAGGCGAGCGGTTCGCGGCAAGCCCCCGAGTGGAGAATGCTCTCACTCAAGTAGTTTTTAACTTAGCGAAACGGGTTCGGCTAACCCCCGAGTGAGGATGCTCTCACTCGAGTAGTTTTTAACTTAGGCAGGACTGGCTCGCGCTAAGCCCCCGAGTGGGAGGATGCTCTCACTCGAGTAGTTTTTTACTTACGAGGACTGGCTCGCGGCTAACCCGAGTGGGAGGATGCTCTCACTCGGAGTAGTTTTAATTAGGCGAGGACTGGCTCCGGCTAAGCCCCGAGTGGGAGGGATGCTCCACTCGGAGTAGTTTTTTACTTAGCGAACGGGTCGCGCCTAAGCCCCCGAGTGAGGGATGCTTCACTCGGATATAGTTTTTAACTTAGGCGGGACTGGCTCGCGGCTAAGCCCCCGAGTGGGGGGATGCTCTCACTGGAGTAGTTTCTTACGAACGTGTCGGCCGCGGTAACCCATGGAGGTGCTCCACTCGGAGAGTTTTAACTTAGGCGGGACTGGCTCGCGGCTAAGCCCCGAGTGGGAGGGATGCTCTCATCGAGTAGTTTTTCTTAGGCGAGGACTGGCTCGGCTAGCCGAGTGGGAGGGATGCTCTCACTCGGAGTATTTTTTAACTAGGCGAAGGTTCGCGCTAAGCCCCGAGTGGGAGGATCCTCTCACTCGAGTGTTTTTAACTTAGGCGAACGGTTCGCGGCAAGCCCCGGTGGGAGGGATGCTCTCACTCGGAGTAGTTTTTAACTAGGCGAGGACTGGCTCCGGCTAAGCCGAGTGGGAGGGATCTTCACTCGTGTGTTTTTTAACAGGCGGGGACTGGCTCGCGGCTAAGCCCCGAGTGGGAGGTGCCTCACTCGGTATTTTTACTTAGGCGAACGGTCGCTCGAAGCCCCCGAGTGGGAGAATGCTCCCACTCAGAGTAGTTTTACTTACGAATACGGTTCGCGCTACCCCGAGTGGGAGGGATGCTCTCACTCGAGTGTTTTTAATTAGGCGAGGACTGGCTCGCGGCTAAGCCCCCGAGTGGAGGGATGCTCTCACTCAAGTAGTTTTTAACTTAGGCGAGGACTGGTCGCGGCTAAGCCCCGAGTGGAGGGATGCTCTCACTCGAGTAGTTTTTTAACGGGACGGGTTGCGGCTAAGCCCCCAGTGGGAGATGCCTCACTCGGAGTAGTTTTTAACTTAGGAAGGTTCGCGGTAAGCCCCGAGTGGGAGGGATGCTCTCCCTCGGAGTAGTTTTTAACTTAGGCGAGGACTGTCTCGCGCTAAGCCCCCGAGTGGGAGGGATGCTCTCACTCGGAGTAGTTTTTAACTAGGCGAGGACTGGCTCCGGCTAAGCCCCGAGTGGGAGGGTGCTCACTCGGAGTAGTTTTTTAACTTAGGCGAAGCGGGTTCGCGCTAACCCCCGAGTGGGAGGATGCTCTCACTCGAGTAGTTTTTTAACTTGGCGAACGGGTTCGCGCTAAGCCCCCAGTGGGAGGGATGCTCTCACTCGAAGTAGTTTTTAACTTAGGGCGAGACTGGCTCGCGGCTAGCCCCGAGTGGGAGGGATCTCTCACTCGAGTAGTTTTTAACTAGGCGAGACGGCTCGCGGCTAACCCAGTGGGAGGATGCTCTCACTCGGAGTAGTTTTTTACTTAGCGAGGACTGGCTCGCGGCTAAGCCCGAGTGGAGGGATGCTCTCACCGGAGTTTTTTTAACTAGGCGAACGGTCGCGGCTAAGCCCCCGAGTGGGAGGATGCTCTCACTGAAGTAGTTTTTAACTTAGGCGAGGACTGGCTCGCGGCAAGCCCCGAGTGGGAGGGATCCTCTCACTCAGTAGTTTTTAACTTAGGCGAGGACTGGTCGCGGCTAAGCCCCGAGTGGGAGGGATGCTCTCACTCGGAGTAGTTTTTACTTAGGCGAGGACTGCTCGCGGCTAACCCCCGATGTGGAGGGATGCTCTCATCGGAAGTATTTTAACTTAGGCGGGGGACTGGCTCGGCTAAGCCCAGTGGGAGGGATGCTCTCACTCGGAGTGTTTTTAACTTAGGCGATGGCGTCGCGCTAAGCCCCGAGTGGGAGATGCTCTCACTCGGAGTAGTTTTTAACTTAGGCGAAACGGTTCGCGGCTAAGCCCGGTGGGAGGGATGCTCTCACTCGGATAGTTTTTAACTTAGGCGAGGACTGGCTCGCGGCTAAGCCCCGAGGGGGAGGGTCTCACTCGGAGTAGTTTTAACAGTGGGGCGCTGGCTCGCGCTAAGCCCCCGAGTGGGAGGGATGCTCTCACTCGGATTAGTTTTTTACTTAGGCGAACGGTGGTCGCGGCTAAGCCCCCGAGTGGGAGGGATGCTCTCACTCGGAGTAGTTTTTTAACTTGCGAACGTTCGCGGCTAAGCCCCGAGGGGGGAGGGATGCTCTCATCGAGTAGTTTTTACTTAGGCGAGGACTGCTCGCGGCTAAGCCCCGAGTGGGAGGGATGCTCTCACTCGGAGTGTTTTTAACTGGCGAACGGTTCGGGCTAAGCCCCGAGTGGGAATGTCTCACACTCGGAGTAGTTTTAACTTAGGCGAAACGGTTCGCGCGCTAAGCCCCGAGTGGGAGGATGCTCTCCATTCGAGGTATTTTTAACTTAGGCGAGGACTGTCTCGCGGCTAAGCCCCGGTGGAGGGATGCTCTCACTCGGAGTAGTTTTTTACTAGGCGAGGACTGGCTCCGGCTAACCCCCCGAGTGGGAGGGTGCTCTCACTCGAGTAGTTTTTAACTTAGGCGAGCTGGCTCGCGGCTAAGCCCCCGAGTGGGAGAATGCTCTCACTCGAGTAGTTTTTAACTTAGGCGAAAACGGCTCGCGGCTAAGCCCCCGAGTGGGAGGGATGCTCTCACTCAAGTAGTTTTTTAACTAGGCGAGGACTGGCTCGCGCTAGCCCCCGAGTGGGAGGGATGCTCTCACCGGAGTAGTTTTTAACTAGGGAGGACTGGCTCGCGCTAAGCCGGATGGGAGGTGTCTCTCACTCAAGTAGTTTTTTAACTTAGGCGAGGACTGCTCTCGGCTAAGCCCCCGAGTGGGGAGGCTCTCACCGGAGTAGTTTTTAATTAGCGAAACGGGTTCGCACTCGCCCCGAGTGGAGATGCCCTCACTCGGAGTAGTTTTTTAACTTAGGCACGGCTCCGGCTAAGCCCCGAGTGGGAGGGATGCTCTCCATCGAGTAGTTTTTAACTTAGGCGAGGACTGGCTCGCGGCTAAGCCCCGAGTGGGAGGGATGCTCTCACTCGGAGTAGTTTTTTAACGAGCGAGACTGGCTCCGGCTAAGCCCCGAGTGGGAGGGATGCTCTCACTCGAGTAGTTTTTAACTTAGGCGAGGACGGTTCGCGGCTAAGCCCCGAGTGGAGGATGTCTCTCACTCAGAGTAGTTTTTAACTTAGGCGAAACGGTCGCGGCTAAGCCCCGAGTGGGAGGGATGCTCTCACTCGGAGTAGTTTTTTACTTAGGCGAGGACTGGCTCGGCGCTAGCCCCCGAGTGGGAGGGATGCTCTCACTCGGTAGTATTTTAACTAGGCGAAGGACTGGCTCGCGGCATAGCCCGGTGAGGGATGTCTCACTCGGATAGTTTTTAACTTAGGCGAGGACTGGCTCGCCAGCCCCGAGTGGAGGGTGCTCTCACTCGGAGTAGTTTTTTCTTAGGCAAACGGGTCGCGCTAAGCCCCGAGTAGGATGCTCTCACTGGAGTAGTTTTTAACTTAGGCGGACTGGCTCGCGGCTAAGCCGAGTGGGAGGGATGCTCTCACTGGATAGTTTTTAACTTAGGAACGGTTCGCGGCTAAGCCCCGAGTGGGAGGGTGTCTCTCACCGGAGTTTTTTAACTTAGGCGAGGACTGGCTCGCGCTAAGCCCCCAGTGGGAGGGATGCTCTCACTCGAGTAGTTTTTAACTTAGGCGGGACTGGCTCGGGCTAAGCCCCGAGTGGGAGGGATGCTCTCACTCGGAATATTTTTAACTTGGCAAAATGGCTGCGCGCTAAGCCCAGTGGGAGGAATGCTCTCACTCGGAGTAGTTTTTAACTTAGGCGAAACGGTTCGCGGCTAAAGCCCTGGGAGGGATGCTCTCACTCGGAGTAGTTTTTTAACTTAGGCGAGGACTGGCTCGCGGCTAAGCCCCCGAGTGGGAGGGATGTCCACTCGGAGTAGTTTTTAACAAGCGGGGACTGGCTCGCGGCTAAGCCCGGATGGGAGGGATGCCTCCACTCGGAGGTTTTTTACTTAGGCGAAATGGTTCGCGCTAAGCCCCCGAGTGGGAGGATGCTCTCACATAGTAGTTTTTAACTTAGGCGAAACGTCGCGCTAACCCCGAGTGGGAGGGATGCCCTCACTCGGAGTATGTTTTAATTTAGGCGAGGACTGGCTCGCGGCTACCCCCGAGTGGGAGGGATCTCTCCAAAGTAGTTTTAACTGACGAGGACTGGCTCGGGGCTAGCCCCGAGGGAGGGATGCTCTCACGCGAGTAGTTTTTAACTAGGCGAACGGTCGCGGCTAAGCCCCCGGTGGAGAATGCTCTCACGCGAGTAGTTTTAACTTAGGCAAACGGTTCGGCTAAGCCCGAGTGGGAGGGATGCTCTCACTCGGAGTAGTTTTTAATTAGGCGGAACGGCTCGCGGCTAAGCCCCAGTGGGAGGGATGCTCTCACTCGGAGTAGTTTTTTAACTAGGGCGAGGGACTGCTCCGCGTAAGCCCCCGAGTGGGAGGTTGCTCTCACTCGGAGTATTTTTTACTAGGCGAAGCTGGTCCGCTAAGCCCCCCGAGTGGGAGGGATGCTCTCATCGGAGTAGTTTTTTAACTTAGGCGGGGACTGGCTCGCGGCTAAGGCCCCGAGTGGGAGGGATGCTCTCACTTGGAGTAGTTTTTAAATTAGGTGAAAACTGGTTCTTGACTAAGCCCCCGAGTGAGAGGAATGCTCTCACTCGGAGTAGTTTTTAACTTAGGCGAAAATGGGTTCGCGGCTAAGCCTCCGAGTGGGAGGGATGCTCTCACTCGAAGTAGTTTTTAACTTAGGCGAGCACTGGATCGCGAGTAAGCCCCCGAGTGGGAGGGATGCTCTCACTCGGAGTAGTTTTTAACGTAGGCGGGGACTGGATCGCGGCTAAGCCCCCGAGTGGGAGGGATGCTCTCACTCGGAGTAGTTTTTAACTTAGGCAAAAATGGGTTCGCGGCTAAGCCCCCGAGTGGGAGGAATCCTCTCACTCGGAGTAGTTTTTAACTTAGGCGAGGACTGTCTCGCGGCTAAGCCCCCGAGTGGGAGGGATGCTCTCACTCGGAGTAGTTTTTCACTTAGGCGAAAACGGGTTCGCGGCTAACCCTCCGAGTGGGAGGGATGCTCTCACTCGGAGTAGTTTTTAACTTAGGCGAGGACTGGCTCGCGGCTAAGCCCCCGAGTGGGAGGGATGCTCTCACTCGGAGTAGTTTTTAACTTAGGCGAGGACTGGCTCGCGGCTAAGCCCCCGAGTGGGAGGGAAACTCTCACTCGGAGTAGTATTTCACTTAGGCAAAAACGGGTACGCGGCTAAGCCCTCGAGTGGGAGGGATGCTCTCACTTGAAGTAGTTTTTAACTTAGGCGGGGACTGGCTCGCGGCTAAGGCCCCGAGTGGGAGGGATGCTCTCACTTGGAGTAGTTTTGAACTTAGGTGAAAACTGGTTCGCGGCTAAGCCCCCGAGTGGGAGGAATGCTCTCACTCGGAGTAGTTTTTAACTTAGGCGAAAACGGGTTCGCGGCTAAGCCTCCGAGTGGGAGGGATGCTCTCACTCGAAGTAGTTTTTAACTTAGGCGAGGACTGGCTCGCGGCTAAGCCCCCGAGTGGGAGGGATGCTCTCACTCGGAGTAGTTTTTAACGTAGGCGGGGACTGGCTCGCGGCTAAGCCCCCGAGTGGGCTCCCACTCGGAGGCTTAGCCGGGAACAGTTTTCTCCTAAGTTAAAAACTACTCCGAGTGAGAGCATTCCCAATCGGGGGCTTAGCCGCGAACCAGTTTCCCTAAGTTAAAAACTACTCCAGTGAGAGCATCCCTCCCACTCGGGGCTAGCTAGCGCGAACCGTTGCCTAAGTTAAACTACTCGAGTGAGAGCATCCTCCCACTCGGGGGCTTAGCCGCGAACCCGTTTTCGCCTACGTTAAAAACTACTCCGAGTGAGAGCATCCCTCCCACTCGGGGGCTTAGCCGCGAGCCAGTCCTCGCCTAAGTTAAAAACTACTCGAGTGAGAGCATCCCTCCCACTCGGGGCTTAGCCGGCACCGTTGCCTAAGTTAAAAACTACTCGGTGAGAGCATTCCTCCCACTGGGGCTTAGCCGCGAACCGTTCGCCTAAGTTAAAAAACTACTCCGAGTGAGACATCCCTCCA